>CM062820.1:1013210561-1014562363 GCA_031772625.1 Pinus tabuliformis | reverse complement strand
GGATTGGTCGTCTGTTATGATGAATGACTTGTGTTTATCATCTGTTATCATGAGCACCATGCTTAGTTTCTAGGCTTTTGAGCTAGATTTTGTCTTTTTGGTTTGATTGGCATGTATGCAGATAACAAAAGGCCATGGGCCTCATATGTCTTGGACACCATTTTTGTAAAAACCAAAACTTTTTACAGACATATTAATCTATGGAGACTTGTTATATTTGTGTCGAGATGTGCTTTACAACTTAGTATGGGGGTAAATCTCACGTAAAAATGTAAACATAAATGTAAACATAAATGTAAACCTAAACTTAAACATGTAATGTTTAACATTTAACATTTTTAATCTAATGTATGCCTAATTATTATTATGTATAAACACAATATAAATTTAAAGTATAAAGAGGTTTACCAACACTCAAAAAAGAGGTATGACAAATAAATAAAAATATAAATAAACCATAGGTATCATAAATAAATAAAACCTTTAATTATATTTTCTATGGTAAATAAATAAAAATATAAATAAACTAGAGGTATGGTAAATAAATATAACCTCCTTTATATTTACTCCATAAACCTTTTTATATTTAAGAAAACTCAAAAAAGAGGTTTTATTTAGGTGAAGCCTATGAGCCAAATACGACGGGACAAATAATTATTAATACCACAGAACAAATACCATGGGCCAAATACCATATTTATAAAAGAAGCATGGTAAATAAATAAATATAAAAAGGGTATAAAGATGTATGGTAAATAAATAAAAATATATCAAATAGGATTAGAAATTAACATCTAATTATATACCAAGCCCATGGGTCAAATACCATGGTAAATAAAAAAGATATGATAAATAAATAAAAAGGAGTTGTCTATAATGCGACTTTTTGGAGATTCCGGTGATGGAATCCGGCGGAAAAAATTGAGGTTAAATCTTGATTTGTATTATTTAAAATGGTTTTTTAACTGCATATTTGGATTCAGCACCCTGAAAACCCTGGGACGCTTTGATTGTGCAGAAACTAGCTATCAAACTTGCGATTCCAATAAATTGCTGCCGGATTTTGACCGGAAAAACCCACCGGAAAAGCTTCCAAAAAGTCACATTATAGACAACTGCAAATAAAAATATAAATAAACCAGAGGTATGGCAAATAAATAAAACTATTTTTGTATTTACTTCATAAACGTCTTTATACTTACTAACACTCAAAAAAGAGGTTTTATTTACATGAAGCCTATGGGCCAAATACCATGGGCCAAATTATTATTAATACCATGCAAAAAAACATTATTAACCCTCATATTAATATTAATATTAATAATATTATTATTAAATCTAATATTCATATTAATATATTATAATATTAATTAAATTTAATAACTTTGGATTAATACAATATTAAATTTGTTATATTATAATATATATTAATATACTGTGATATATATTAACTGTCGATAAATATGGGAGGGATGAACAAAGACATAGAGTGATAGAGGTGGATAGATAGGGGGAGTGAGGGAGAGATGAAGATAAATTGAAGGAGAGGGGAGAGGAGGATTGAAGAGAGAGAGAGAGGGAGAGGAGTGAGAGAGGTAGAAAAGAGTAAGAGAGGGGGAGGGAGACACACATATGGAGGGGGGAGAGAGAGAAGGAGAAAGGGAGGTAGATAGTGAGAAGATTGAAGGGCAGGGGGAGATAGAGAGAGAGAGAGAGAGAGAGAAGAACAAGGGAGGTAGGAGAGAAAGGGAGAGAGAGAGGGATGAGAACGAGGACTTGAGAGAGCAGAGGAGAGAGGGAGGGATAGAGAGATGGAGTTGGATGGGGAGAGAGGGAGGGAAGAAGAAAGACATAAAGAGTGAGAAGTGGAGAGAGAGAGGGAGCGACAAGGGAGAGATGGAGAGAGATAGGGAGTGACAAAGGAGAGATGGAGAGAGAGAGTGTGTATGTTTAAGGTTGAAATAAAGAGACAAAGAAGGAGAGATGGAGAGAAGAATGGGGGGGAGAGGAGAGGAGAGAGGTAGGGATATAGTAACATACTTGGACAGAGAGAGAGAGGGAGAGAGAGAGAGAGAGAGAGAGAGAGAGTGATGGGGGAAGAGAGAGTATTGGAGGGAAAAGAGAGAGAGAGATTGAGAGAGAGTGACGGGGGAAGAGAGAGGGAGGTAAGAGAGAAAGGGAGAGAGAGGAAGAACAAGAGAAATGACTTGAGAGAGAGGAGGACAGTGATGGAGGAAGAGAGAGGATTGGAGGGTAAACACACACACACACACACAGAGAGAGAGAGAGAGAGAGAGAGATGGGAGAAGAGAGAGGGATGCGGGAGAGAAAGGGAGAGAGAGGAAGTACGAGAGAGTGGAATTGATAGAGAGGAGGAGAGATGGAGGGAGAGAGGAGGAGAGATGGAGGGATAGGGAGATGGAGTTAGATGGGGAGAGAGGGAGGGAAGAAGAAATACATAGAGGGTGAGACGTGGATAGAGAAAGGGAGTGACAAGGGAGAGATGGAAAGAGAGTGTGTATGTTTGGGGTGAGATAAAGAGAAAAGAAGGAGATATGGAGAGAATGTGGGAGAGAAGGAGAGAGGAGAGAGGGAGGGATATAAACAAAGTTGGAGGGAGAAGAGAGAAGAGAGAGAGAGAGAGAAGAGAGAGGAGAGATAGAAGGGAGAGAGAGGAAGGGAAGAGAGAGATGATTTCAGATAATGGAGAGAGGGAGGGAAAGAGAGATGGAGTTGGAGGGGAGATAGGGAGGTAAGAATAAAGAAATAGAGAGAGAAAGGTGGAGAGAAAGGGAGTGATAAGTGAGATGGAGAGACAAGGAGAGAGGATAGCAGAGGGAAGAGAGATAGAAGTGGGGGAGAGAAGGGAAGAGAGAGAGATGGAGAGGAGGAGGAAGGGATATATAGATAGATTGGAGAAAGAGAGTGTATGTTTTGGGGTGATAATAGAGACAAAGGGAGATAGAGATATAGATGGAAAGTGAAGAGAGCGGAGAAGAGAGAGATGGAGAGAGGGAGGGAGGTACAAAGCTATTGATAGATATGGTGTGAGAGCGTGTGCGTCTGGGGGGGTGAGATAAAGAGTCAAAGAAGGAGATATGGCGAGGATATAGATAGAGATGGAGGGGGAGAGAGGGAAGAATATTTCTTGCACTAGATGCATTGATTTCAGTGTAGATGGTGATTTCTAATCCTATTTGATTACTTGCATTAGATGCATTGATTTTAGTGTAGATGTTGATTTCTAATGATATTTGATTGCTTGCACTAGATGCATTGATTTCAATGTAGATGATTTATAATCCTATTTGATTGCTTGCACTAAATGCATTGATTTCAGTGTAGATGGTGATTTATAATCCTATTTGATTTCTTGCACTAGATGCATTGATTTCAATGTAGATGTTGATTTCTAATAATATTTGATTGCTTGCATTAGATGCATTGATTTCAATGTAGATTATTTCTAATCCTATTTGATTGCTTGCACTAAATGCATTGATTTCAGTGTAGATGGTGATTTCTAATCTTATTTGATTGCTTGCACTAGATGCATTGATTTTAGTGTGAATGTTGGTTTATAATCCTATTTGCTTACTTGCACTAGATGCATTGATTTTAGTGTGAATGTTGGTTTATAATCCTATTTGCTTACTTGCACTAGATGCATTGCTTTGAGTCATTAGATGAAATTTCAACCTAAAGGTGCCCAGGAAAATTTCATGTACATAATATACAAACCAATCAAATTTATTTAAATTTAAAAAGAGGTATATGTAAATTTTTTGTCGGCAAAATAAAAAAAAGACTACTTTTTTTGAATTGTATTTTTGGTTGATCTCCTTATAGGTTTATTCAAATTTCAAGTGTAGACATTCATTGGATGCAGAATTAAATTCTGCATCCAACAAGTACCCATTATGCATACTTCTGAGAAGAGCCACATTGATAAATATTGAAGATACATTAAAAAAACGCGTTCAACACATTTTTAATGTATATTCAATTTTTATCAATGTGGGTATTATTAAAAGTATGCATAATGGGTACTCATTGGATGCAAAATTTAATTACGCATCCAACAAGTGTTTACACTTGAAATTTGAGTAAACCTATAAGGAGATAAGCCAAAAATATAATTAAAAAAGTAACTTTTTTTCTGTTCCCTCCAAAATTCTTAACTCTTATTTTATTATTTCTCCTTAAGAGACCACTTTTAGGCTGAAATTTCCTTTGATGGTAAATGTTGATTTTTAATCCTATTTGATTGCTTGCATTAGATGCATTGATTTCAATGTAAATGTTGTTTTTTAATCTTATTCGATTGCTTGCATTAGATGCATTGATTTAAGTGTAGGTGTTGATTTCTAATTTGATGTTATTGGATGTATGATGGTACATTAATTTTAAACTGATTGGATTAACGTTGTGCATTGATTTTAGTGTAAGCAAAAAAAAATATTTAGAATGTACATTGACTTTTGTGTTATAGTAATTCAACCCATTAATATTGGAGAGAAAGGGAGGCAAGGTATGATGTTTACTACAATAGCTTGAGATAATGATTTAAATGGTTTACGATTTAACCTATATTTTTCATATAATTGATATGAAAAGATGACAAAAATAAAAAGGGTGACAATAAGAATAGTATAAGAAAATAGTTTGAAATTAATCAAAATGAAGATTATTTGTAATCAACTATATTCTTATTATTCACATTTTCTATCATTCAACACTATTACATTGTCACTTTACATTCAAATTTTTTATTTCATCATTTTTCATCATTAAAGTTATTAACAATATTTATCATCTCAACAAATTGAGGTAATGCATTGATTTCAATGTAGATGATTTCTAATCCTATTTGATTGCTTGCACTAAATGCATTGATTTCAATGTAGATGATTTATAATCCTATTTGATTGCTTGCACTAAATGCATTGATTTCAATGTAGATGGTGACTTTTAATAATATTTTATTGCTTGCACTAGATGCATTGATTTCAGTGTAGATGTTGGTTTATAATCCTATTTGCTTCATTGCACTAGATGTATTGATTTGATTGTAAATGTTGATTTCTAATCCTATTTGATTGCTTGCATTAGATGCATTGATTTTGATGTAAATGTTGTTTTCTAATCTTATTTGGTTACTTTCATTAGATGCATTGATTTCAATGTAGATGTTGATTTATGATTTGATGTAATTGGATGTATGATGGTAAATTAATTTTAAAGTGATTGGATTAACATTGTGCATTGATTTTAGTGTAAGCACGAAAAATATTGACAATGTACATTGACTTTTGTGTCATAGTAATTCCATCTATTAATATTGGAGAGAAAGAGAGACAAGGTGTGATGTTTACTACAATAGCTTGAGCTAAAGATTTAAATGGTTTACGATTTTACCTGTTCTTTTCTTATAATTGGTGTGAAAATATGACAAAAGTAACCAGGGTGACAATAAGAATAGTAGAAGAAAATAGTTTGAGATTAATCACAATGAAGACTATTTGTAATTGACTATATTCTTATTATTCACATTTTCTATCATTCAACACTATTACATTGTCACTTTACATTCAAATTTTTTATTTCATCATTTGTCATAATTAAAGCTATTAACAATATTTATTATCTCAACAAACTGAGGTAACTAAGAAAATTTAAAATTAAAATGACCAGATTAATCTCAGACATATTTAGCATATTTAAAATGATTATATTAATATTAGATGAATTTACATATTATTGATAAAATTAATCATATGTTCGTTAGATTTTCTTTGGCCACACACGACTGAAACCAACCTAGATCCATCTTAACTTTGGATCTATCAAGTGCCAAGAGGGATTAAATATTTCGAGGTGCAAACCTTAAGTTTTTCGCTCAAAAAAGAGGTTTTCACTTCGAGAGATTTCATCCCTCTCTACACTTGATAGATCCAGAGTTAAGATGGATCTAGGCTAGTTACTCTTCATATTTATATACAATGTATGAATGACTATTGTTTCTTTTTACAAATGTTGAAAATGTCAATTTAATACATAGTTTTCCATTGTGTCAGTTAATCTATTTAAATGTCTTGGAGTATGTATATATTCAATGTAATCAAATTCCATTTCCAAGCTACGGACTCGTAAAAACATCTTTAACATTGCCAAACTTCTGACTGAATAAACGCTTTTCAAATGTAATACCACAAGTTGAGAATCCAATCTAACAACTAAACAATGAATACCCGAGTGAAATGGTATCAGATAAAATTTCATTAACTACAATATATTCTACGATTTTGTTAGTTGTTCGACCAAGGCAAATGCCATGTAGACTTACTAACTCATCCATAGGCGTATAAATTTCCCATGCAGCAGAAGAAAGATTCTAGGTACTATGACTAGCACCATTAGCATAGCCAATGTGAGGTTGAGGGAACGTTGACATCTATAAACCAAGTGTAAAATATAAGTAGGGGAAACAAAATAAGCTTGCAAGAAAATAAATTGCAACACACCAAAAAATATGGTACAACAATGTACAAAGTACTTATGCAGAAAAATTCTAGGCATAGTACTTTTTGAGATACAACCCATTCCGGGGCTGAGCCAAAGGTATTCCATCATAATCCACTAGTTCATAAGCCCCTTTCGCAAGTACATATTTGACTATATAAGGGCCAAGCCACATGGTCTCAAGCTTTCCAACTCCTAACTTATCATGCTCTTGGTCATATAAAGGACCAAGTCGCCTTCAGAAAAGACACAAGGGTTAACAATTTTATCAAATTGTGGTTTAAGTCATTTCTTATGTGTCTCGTTAGCCAATGTGGCATCACAATGAGTTTCATCTAAACACGTTAAATGCAACAAACATTCTTCCTTGGCAGAAGTAGCAGGGAGAAGTTCGACAACTAGTTTCAAAGACGAGATTTCACATTCAATCGACAAAACAACTTCTAGATAAACTAACTAGAAAGGTGTAAATTTGGTTGTCGTTTTGATTGAAGTATGGTATGCCCATAATGCCAAAAAAAGTATGATGTGCTAATTCAATTGATGAATCCCAAGCCCCAAGGTTAGTTCAATCGGTCAAATCAAGTGCCTCGCCAATGGGAGGTCACAGGGTCGAATCCCGAAAGCTCTTGGGGTTAGGTCAGTAAATGCCGAGGGGTGTTGATGCCCTTCGGGTGGCGTCCACTCAGTGTTTAAAAACCCTGGACGTAGCGGCTACCCACTGACCCGAGTATCCGTGAACCAGTAAGTGAAAAAAAAAAATTGATGAATCCCTATGATCCGTTGAAGCATAATTTTCAAAACCTTGTTTATAGCTTCAACTTGGCCATTGGCCAATGGATAATAAGGAGTAGAGCTATCATGGCGTAGCCCCAACTTATTAGTTAACTCAGACATCATATAGTTTTGAAAATGTGTGCCATGGTCCATGATGATGGCTTGTGGTACACCGAATCATGTAATAATGTGATTGAATACGAATAATGCAGTAGTTTTACTGTTGTTGTCAAATGTAGGCATCGCCTCACCCCATTTTGTGAAATAATCGACTACAACGATAATATAACCATGCCCCCCGGCTGAGTGAGGGTTACATGTCATAAAGTCTATGCCCCATTTGGAAAAAGGACCAACAACAACTAATGGATGTAAATGAGAGGTTGAAGCACACATTTGGAGCACACATTTTCTGATTATATATCTGATAGGCATGTCATTTATGTTATGCTAAAATGTAATTTTAAACATGGTAGGCCATAAATAATCAACATGTAGTATATTTTGGGTTGTAGTGTAACCAAACATATGCCCTCCACATGCTCCAGAATGGAAATCATTCAAGGATTTTTTGGCTTCTGAATGAGTTAGAAAACATCAAAATATAAGATCGACACCACAAGGATAAAGAGTATCACCAATGATAATATAATGTTTTTCTTGGTACCGTATTCGACGACGTTCAAAACAAGATAATTCAGGCCAAAAATTTCAGGTTTGGAGATAAATGATGATATATCCATTCCAAAGGTCATTTGAATTGATAAAAAACATGGTCTCATCAAGAATGGAATCTTGACTTATTGTTTCTGTTTCAGTATAGGGAAGGTAACAAATTAATTAAGCAAAGACTAAGGATTTCTTAGACTTAGATTTAATGAATTCTAAATCAAACTCTTGTAGAATCACAATCCACTTCGAGTACTTTCTCCCCAACAATTGATGAGTAAGGATATAAATCATAGGGTTGCAATCAGAAACCACTGTAGTTTTGCTAAGTGATATGTAATGTCTGAATCATTAGACAACTTATACAACTGCAAAAGCTAATTTCTCCACATGTGAATACTTTATCTTTATGCTAGTAAGATTTCTACTTAGGTAGTAAATCACATGTTTGTCGTTTGCATCATATTCCTAGACAAGTACCATAGCAATAGTACTGTCTGAGGCCACTAAGCATAAAAAATAAGTGCAATGTTAATCAGGGGGTGTAACAAAGGTGTGTGAGTCAACACGTCCTTCAAGGAATCGAAATATTTTTGGGCTATGTCATCCCAAAGAAAGGGAACTCCATTTTTCAATAATTGAGTGAAACCTTTAGTAAGCTCAACATAATTTGGTACAAAGCGATGTAAAATTTTTGCCTTCCCTTGAAAAATTTGGAGTTGATGAAGGTTAGAAGGAGAAGGTAAATTAAGTATAGCCTAAACCTTTAATGGATCAATGCGGATCCCTTCCTTCGATACAATGAAACCCAAGAATTGACCAGATTCCATACAAAAAACAAAATTGTGCAGGTTCAAGCGAATATTGTAATGCTTGCATCGTAAAAATATGGCTTGCAGATGCATTGGGTGATCTTGACATTTCTTAGAGTGAGCAGGTAAGTCATCAAGATAAGGCTGAACAATATGTTTGATGTCATGAAAGGCATAATACGTAGCTATTTTTAAAGTTGCACCAACGTTTTTAAGACCAAAATGAAGCTTTCGATAGGCAAAAGTTTCCCAAAGGCAAATAAAAGAGATTTTCTGTTGGCCAAAAGGGAGTATGTTTATTTGATTATATCCGAAAAATCCATCCATAAATGAAAAAATTTAATTTCCGGCACAATCATCGACTATCTGGTCAATGAAAGGAGATGGATAATTGTCTTTTGGACAAACTTTATTGATATCTCTATAATCAATGCACACTCTTATGGTACCTTTCTTCTTTGTAATCAGGATGATATTCAAAACCCAATAAATCTATCACTGTTTTGACCTTTTGATCTGAAAAATATACACATGAAACTACAGTCCGTCCTCTTTCTGTAACTTCTTATGAAAATTAAATTTGATGCTCAGAGAGGCAGTTATGACTATTTTCCGTAGGTCACCTGTTTGGGATGTAATTCGGGAGTGTGCAGAAACCCTAAATGTCTTGGAAAACATCTCCGAAAATATACCGAAACAAGAGCTGAAATTCGGACCCGAGGTTCAGACAAATTTCTTCTCAAATGTGTTTTTATTTTTGTTCTGAAACTTCGTAGTTAAAACATTATAGCGAAAATCCCACGATGACCTGTTTTAGATGAAATTTGGAGCTTACAAAAACCATAACTTCCTCAGATCATATATCCTAAAATATCGCAAGACAAGATCTGAAGGTCGAACCCGAGGTTTAGCGAGATTTCGTCTCAAATGGGTTTTTTTTTAGCTTCTGAAACTTCGCAGAAAAAAATTTATTGCGAAAATTCCATGATGACCTGTTTGGAGCAACGAAACCCTAGAATCCAAAGCTTTGATACCAAATGTTATGAAACCAGCTCACAAAAAGATAGAAAAGATAGATAAACGCCTTAGAATTCAGCCTCTTCGAGGGGGCAACCTCCTTTACATTACACAAATGAACAATTATTGGATGATTCAAATGACAAGACCTCCTTTCTATATATAGGAGTCTAAGGGGTCATAATATAATCAGAGCCGACATAACAATAATAATGTAAGGGCAAAATAATAACAATAGTGGGCTTCTATGGGGCACAATAATAACAATATGGGAACTACATGGGCACAACAATATAATAAGGGGGTTGTACTAGTAACAATAAGGTGTTACACTGGTAGTATAGGAACCTAACAGTAGGTACTATCCATGGATCATAAGAATCGGTACTAGATGATATCATATTTACTTGTGCGACTGTGGTAGGAAAATCGGGTGGAGGGAGTGCAAAAGTTCCCATTAATGATGAGTCTTTAAGTAGACCCACACTAACATTACTGTAAGAACTAGGTATTTTTCCCACAAAGGGTATACTACCAATGGAATTTGGATCAGAGGTGTAAAAAGTTCGTTGGTCTACTTTAACTATTCTCCCTTGGTGGGGAAATAGTATCATTCGAAACAGTGAAGAGACTATTGCAGACATGGCGTAAGTCCAACTCCAACCTAGTAAAAGGTTGTAGTTGAGCTGAGCATCAATGACCTCTACCTCGATAGCAACTGTTTTACCCTCTAATTCCACGGGTAAGTCATTTAAAATGCCATAGGGTCTGAATCCTCTTCCATCGAATGCTTTCAGAGTGGTAGGCGATTGATTGAGTGTTGGAGAGCCCAAAGCTTTCCAACAAGTAATAAACATGATACAAATCCCTCGTTAATTATTGTACGAAACACTTGTTTGATTTTAACAAAAACTGGAATCTGGAATGCCATTGATGCGGGAGTCTAGGTACATGATTCTCAAGGTCAAAGACTATCAGGTTAGAATCCTATGGATCAATTCCACCAATAGCTGATAACAATAATTTTTGTTGCGCTAGGCACGTTTGGAGTACTTCAAGAGCCGACATTGCTGAAGGAGCTTGAGCCAAGTCTTCAACAATATTATAATTTTGAGCCACACGGGCATGTGAACTAAAAGACGACTTTTGAATAATTCCTTTAGGAGGAGGGCGAATTATTGTTTCAGGAACCGATTGCTCAATCTGTAGAGGATCAGAAGTAGGCGAGACCGATGTGGAAGATTGATTAGTAGCACTTCCATTCGAAGGATTTTTAGAACCATAGTATTTGGACCTTGTTGCTACCATAACTTGAGCAAACTAAGTAGACATCATCATGATATCAATAGAGTTCTGGGAAGAAGAAGATGAATGTTGGGCAACCATTTTAGTTTCCTGAGAGGGAAAAGGATCTGTCAAAATAACTGGTGCATTAGGTGTACCTTTTAGAAAATGGTTTACTTCTGCATGGTGTGGAAATTCCTTGGTATAATGTTCCTCGTCACAAATAAGACAAGGATACTATGGTTTACACTTTTCCTCAAGAGGTTGAGTTTTTCATTTATCTTATTGTTGGACATCTTGTTTTCCTTTAGCTTTTCCCTTTTTCTTACTTCTAGGTTACTAAGACTTACCAATATTTGTGGATTGAACTGCATTAATCTTGGAAATAATAGGATTAGTAGCACGAGAGGGTGAATTTTGACTAGTAGCAGTAGGAGTAGACTTCAGATTAGAGTGACCTGAGGGTCTACTCGTTGATTGTTGAATAACATAACCAACCACACCATCAGTGGCCGGTGATCCTGTAGAGTATCATGGAACCGTGTTCGATGGGTGAGGAGCATTTAGAATTTTTTTCGTACAACGTACCATAATGTGAATAAACTAGATCTAAGTACTGGGCATGAGCAATAACTTGTGCCTCAGTAACAACTCCTCCTTTAGAAACATCTTCTATAATAGTAGGAAGTAAAGATTTGATAAGCCACTCAACTAATATTTGATTTGGTATATAATATTTTACTTATCGATGATGACATCTCCACTCATGTATATGATTAGAGATGTGAGTAGAGTCTGACTTCTTTAAGGAGGTTAAAAGATCAGTACCAGTCTATTACCGAATTGGTAACATATAATGTGTTAAAAAATATATTACTAAGGCATTGAAATTATGAAAAGACGCACGCAATAGCTCAACATACCATTTTGATGCAGAACCTATTAGAGTTCTTTGGAATAAACATAAATGAATATAATCATTTTTATAGGCCATTTTTTCACATCTAGTCAATAGGCCTTCAACTAGATCAGTTAACATCCTTTGACCCTTTTTTTCATCATCCTTGCACAAATACTTAAGCATGACTCATTCTAATCTTTGAGTTTCTTTCTGAAAGCACCTCGTTTAAGTCATTTTAAGGATAAACATACCTTGGTATCTTACTGGCCATCGTTGACTACTAGGTTTCCCTACTCTGCACCTGCGCTGATCACTAGTAGGTTGCTTAGTGTTGAGGTATGCTGATTCTAGAAATTTGTTAAAACAAAAAAGAATCCCAAAGTTTCCAGGATATGTTGTAACCATTTACCTTAGATAAAAGTCTCAAATCCTATCCTATCCTACCTTGGATTTTTCATCCCTTATCCCTTGAGCTCATCCTCCCATCAAGAGTGGATCTCAAGCCCAAATTGGTAAAAGGATAAGAATTCATGAACTACCTCCTTCACCTATATATTTACTACCATCCATAGGCAAGGGATTGGCTTTTGGAGAGTGATTCTACCCTTATGATGCTAATGTGAGAGATATCATTCCATGCATTAGGGTGATTAGAGGTGCACTTTGTGACAAGGAAAGGACAAGTCAACTTGGAGGAGCTCTTCTACAAGATCAACACCTATTTTTGGTTGTAACTCACTCCATTTCTATTAATTAAAAGAGTTATTTGTTTTCCTATATATTATGTTATGGTTTCATATATTTCAATACCATGTTGATCTATTGAATAAAGTGATTAGATGATACTGCATAGATTTCGCGGATTGTTGGCTTGTGTTATCTGACTTTGCATGTTCTAATTATAGCGATCAGAGCTAGAATTGGAGCATTCAAGCCAAGGAAGGAGCGATGCATACGATAGATTCCATATATGCTTCATTCCATTATCTATTTACTTTGAGGAAAACATTATTCCCTTTGTCTTTCTGTTTTTCTAGGGCAGTCCACCAGGACTAGGGAAGATACTTCTATTCGCAGTCATAGATTCCGCATAACAAATTGGCGATCATACTGGGGAACGATGTATGCCCTTGGTAGTTTCTTTGTCCATTGTTCTTGTAGTACCTCTTCTTCATATATTTACTATCTTATTCAGTCAAGAACAGACCTAGGAAGAGCTTTCATTGAGTCTCAATTGCAATCCTTGTGTCAGAACTTTACATCCCTATACCAATGCACTCTCTGGTCTTCTAATAGAGCATTGCACCCCAGCTAAGTCTTATATGTGCCCGGGTTGCATAGAATTGGTGCCTCCTTTACACATGCGTTGGACCCTATTCATGCACAAGTTTGATTTTGTCTTGATTTTCCCTCTGATCAGCCTTGTTCCAACTTCTCTTCCTTGAGTCTTTGAGTGTCCTGTGGTCCCTCTGAAGCCTCCATTTGGTTTGCTTCAGTTTTAGTACCTTTGGTAAGGATTTTTTAAAAATATTTTCCTTTGTTCTTATCATTAGGTTGTTTGCAAACTAATTTTGTTTGATCATTGAGTGCTTAGATGAATTGTTTGAATCAGCGATTAGACTTTGCATCTTAGTTTTATTCATTTTTTAAAATTAAGCGACTTGAAAAGAAAAATATTTGCATTGGCATTTAGAGTTTTGTGTGTGCATCAAAATTGGAACAACTGCGTTGAAAAGGGAATTGCATTTTGCACATTGTTTGCGGCATACTATTTGTCTCTTCCATTCCGTAGATATATTTTCATTGAATGTGAAACATTTCATTTCCTCATGCTATTTTTCATTCTAGGATATTCAGGTGACATTCATGGTGATCCCCAAAACTGAAACTCAGGTTAGGGGTATTTTGAGGTCTAAAATGTGCCTCCTAAGAAAAATGTACAACCAAAATAAAATTTATAAGAACCAATAGGATTCAAGATGATGATGTCAACCATGGGGGATGTTTCACCATTTTTGAAGTAAAAAAGTAAAAATATTAAAAAATAATAAAACTACTTTTTAAACTTATCTCCCTAAGGTTTTACTCAAATTTCGAGCGGGATTGCTTGTTGGATGAAAAATTCAATTCCTCATACATGGAGTACCCATGTTGCATACTTTTGATGGACCCTAATACAATAAAAAATGAGAAATACATGAAAAAACTTGTTTGCAATCACGTTTTTCAAGTATTTCTCATTTTTCCTGTAGCAGGGTCCATCGAAAGTATGAAACATGTGTACTCCTTGGATGAGGAATCAAATTATGCATCCAACAAGTGTTTCCTCTTGAAATTTGAGTAAACCCATAGGGAGATAAGTTGAAAATACGAGTTGAAAAAATATTTTTTTCCTTTTTCCCTCTAAAATTTGATGATGTAATATAATATTATTTTATTATTTCCACTATTATTTTATAATTTCCTTAGGAGGCCCATTTTAATCCTAAAAAATCCCCTAATATTAATTGAAGATAAACATTAAAATTTATTGAATCAACCTAAGGAGCATTTGCAACATTAACACAAACATTTAGAGGTGTAGGCTAGAGACGTTCTCTGGTGTTGTTAAACGTAGGAGCTGGCGTTGTTTGCTAGTGTTGTATCTTGGGGGTGAAATATTGTTCCATGTATGTGAGTGTATATGATCATTCTCCACATACCTTTGGGTATATTGGACAATGCTCCACACACGTAAAGTATATGGGAACACTCTCATCAAACAATTACACATTAGACAACACTACTACAAACAGCACTTCCACGTACCGTCGAGTATATTTTGGAAGTCACTAATAGGTTGCTATCCTTGCCATAGGTAATTGAGTCGGCCGCCTTGTGTACTGTGATACACCAAACACAACATTCAGGGAGATTTCCCTGCACGTATGTTAAGTCCTTGGTTCTCCAAGGTGTATATTGCAGTTCACGGTTGCTTGGTATTCCTTTATGCGTAGATTACCCTCTTTTTGATTTATTTTTTTGTTAATTTATAAAATTTATTATGCAACGTGGGAGAAAAAATCCCCCACTCCTTCATTCACATAGAATGAAAATAAGCCTCCTCTTCCACTAGAGGTTACTCCTGACCGTCGTCAAAAGCATAAGAAGAAGCAAACTACCGAATTGGGAAATTTGGTAACTACTTCTGGCCCTCCCCTTGAATTTGATCAACAAAAATCATCTTTCCCTTTGAGTACTCAGCCCGAAATCACCTCTACTCTTGCTAGTGAAGCTTATATAATCGAAACAATAGTCCCTGAAACTTTATTTCCTGAGGTTTTTGAACTTGAGGAGCCTCATCCATCTTTACCTATTGATTAGGATCCTTCTTCTTCTCTTCCTTTGTCTCAGACAAAACCTCCAACCATACATCTTTTACCTGACGGTGAACCTCTTCCATAGGAACTTGCAAGTATTGAAGAGATCTCGCAAGAGGATACTCATCCCTCTACTCCTGTTCAGTAGAGTGGACTGCATTTTTATCAGATTGATCCTCCTCCTCCTCTTTAGACTCCAGCACAAACTCCTTTACTTGATTCTTTTGACTCACCCATGGATTTCTCACGAAAATCTTCATTGGGATTGTTAACCATGACTGGATCCGATTTGAATTCCCAACCTGTGTCCACCACTATGGTTGAGACATCAAATGTTGCTTCCTCATCCATGTTTTCAACATCACCAGAGGCACATATGTATGGTGGCCCGTTCATCCCACCTGGGTATCAGTCTTTATCTGGTACCTTCTCTGGTGCAACTTCCAGTCCTTGGACCTCTCCCATGTCATCCATTTCAGGAATTCCATCTAGCACTTCCCTTATGAATGTTACTCAACCTACTCCTTCTCCTCCACCTACACCTACAATTGAACAACAAGCTGGCCCTTATGTTAGTGGGAAATGTTATATTAAACAACCTAACTCTCCTTATGTTGGGTTCCCTCTATCTGGGTTGCAATTGCCTCCATCATCCTCTCCTCCTATGGCAGAGGGGAAACCTATTGTTGGTATACCTCAAATTGGTAATAAACCTTATTATAATCCTCCTTATCCTGGGATGGATGCCATTGTTTGGTAACCTAGTTTTCATGTCCAACTTGGTTCATTTTGGGACATATTGTTGAATCCTAAACCTGTGTCGTCTTCATCTAAAATTCCTACCCATCAATTTGTACGTCAACAAGCTCAAATACATGTAAGTCAACCTTTACATGCTGTATTTCATCTCAACCTATTCTGTCAGTATTTGGTACCCCTCAGGTTCCACTTACCCAACCTTTACAAGGTACCTTCTAGTCCCAACAACTTGGGAAAGGTACTCCTCAAATTCTAGTAGGACATAATGTGTATAGTATGGCACATCCCCAATCGAACACACCTTATGACGGGATGACGAAAAAACCCGCAGGGAAACAATATATATCCTATCAAGGCGTTCCTCAAGTTCCTTTTCAAAGCAAACATGTCCAAACCCAACCATTTGAGCCTTTACAAAGTTATCCTGGAGCTGTTCAACAAGGTTATGCATATGCTGGTTACCAGAATCCTCCTTATTCTGGTGCCCAGGTTCCTCCTTATTCTGGTGCCCAGGTTCCTCTTTATCAGAATCCTCCTTATCTGGGAATGCAAGTACCTGTTGTTAAAGCTATTCCTTCTTATCCAGGCTATCCTCCATCAAATTTTAACTCGCAGTTATCTTTTGAGGTGACTCTCGAATTGCTAGACTTGACTTGGCTCACCAATGATCCCATCGCTCATTCGCCTTGGTGGTCGATCATTCCCACCAAATTTCCCTTCGATATTCCAAAGTTCAATGGGAATCTTAGAGGAGACCCGTTGACCCATGTCATGATGTATCATCTGTGGTGTTCTTCAAACTCTCTTAACGATGATTCCATATGATTACATATTTCCAACATACTCTTACATGTATCGTAGTTAAATGGTACATTGAGTTACCTAGAGATTTGTTTCACAATTTCAGTTCCTTAGCTACCACCTTCCTCACACATTTCTAGTTACCCATCCGGTATGAAACTAGAATGAAACTTTTGACCAACCTTAAGCAAACTAAAGCCACTCACATGTCAGATCACATCATGAGTGGTGGCATCATCACCGATTCGTTAAGACCTATGTTTCGGATCAATTATTGATTTGATTTTAAACAGGAACGTAAAAAATTATAGATATAACGATAAACACAGAGATGCAACAGAAAAAAAAAAACTTCACTTCATTAATATCAAAGAACTAAAATATGCTTACAAATAGAATGGAAATAAGACTAGCTCAGGCGACGGTAGCTTATCTCTGAGAAGAGATGTGGCAGCTACATGCCTTTGAAATATGTTACAATGAGGCTCGAAGGCCTATTTATTATTGAGAAATAATGGATAACCTTAAACATCCAAAAACGTAACCCTGGGAGATGAAGCGCTAAACTATGGGCCCCGTTTGGGTAAATTGGTACATCAACTTCCCGGGGTCGTAACTTTGGCATACGATCTCCGTTTGACGCACACAATACCTCATTAGAAAGATCTATCCAAGGACTACAACTTTCAAGTGGCCAACATTCAAAAAAATGAATTTTGGCCTTGATTTTCCCAAAAAAAAATGTCGTTTAGGGCCTCAAAATGGCTTCGGAAGTTTAGGACTCGAAAAACTGCCAAAAATAGTAAATTGTGCTACAAACAAGGAAACTGAAAAACTGAAAGAGACAGTGGTGGGGATCCAAGTGGAATAGGAAGGTGGCTACAAAAATCCACCTAGATTAGTCCTCCCCCCTTAGAAAGCAATGGTTCCCATTGCGTTGAGCGCCTCCATGAGATGGGAAACTTCTGTTGAACTTGGTCCCTGGTGAGCCACTTGCCTTGGTGCAGGAGTTGGCCAGCTTTGACAACCCGATATAGTTGGATCTTCTGCTGGAAAGTGTTATTGACCTATGTGTCCATAATCTGATCAGTTGTGGCTTGTTCCATGCAGTTTGGGTTTAACTCTGTTGGTGTGAGTTGTTCTGTAATGTCTGATGTGTCTAGTAATGGTGGGAAGTATGGTCGAAAACGGTTTACATTGAACATTGGGTGAAAGCCAAGGAATGGGGGAATGATGAGCTAAAAACAATTATTTCCCACAACCTTGGTAATGGTGTAAGGACCATATCGGAGTGGTATGAGCTTCTGATGGGCTCTGGTAAGGCATTCTTTCTGCAAATGCAACCAAACTTTGTTGCCCACCTGAAACTTGTGTGGCACACGATGCTGATAATGTCACTGCTTGTACTTTTCATTTGAATTCTCCAAGATGCCATGAACCTGCTGGTGGACGTGTCTTGTTTGCAACCAACCCTGGATTTTCCATTTTCTCTCTTCATTTTCCATAATGGAGCGATAATATATTGGCCTGTTGGGTAGAGGTGCTCAGAGAGTCAAATCGATAGGATGCTTGACTTGATAATGCAATAGTATCCTTGTGGGTGAGGAAAAGATGTACCTATATTCTTTCATGACCATATCCACCTGCTTTTGCTACGTGGAGGAACCCTTCCCGGGGGCCATGGATGTGGCTATGATCTTCCCCTTACTTTGAGAGTGAACCAAAAAGAAAATAAATTTCCTAGTCTGGGAGATGATCTTACTGCATTTCTTAGCAGATATCAAAGAGGTGGCGGTAGGTGGGGCTACCTCCGGTATCCTGTATAACGTATTACCCAAATAAATAATCATAGAGCGAGGTCTAGACTCATACAACATGTCGCTTCCATAAGTATGGTTTTCCTAATTATACATCACAAACGTCAAGAGGAGAAACATCACACAATACCTCATCTATAAAGCACTTGATGCTATAGGGAAGACGACACTGTTGGCTAACACGAATATCTCATCCTTGGTGAGCCACCCGATACTGTATGGCTATGGGTGTGGTGTAGTCGATAGTACAAATAGCTTCACGAACTCTACTGAAATGAGGTTTTTTTGGCTCCCACTGTCGAAAATGAATTGCAACAACGAACCCTTCATCTACATCTATGAGTGGAAGAGACGCTCCCCCTCCTCTGGATCTTCGAGATCATTCTTCTGGATCTTGGTGGTGGCAATAGTGGCACTGGGCTCTGCATCAATAATCTACTTCCCTTTGTCATTCCTCTTGTTGGGTTCTGACTCAGAGTCAAAACATGCTGATTCTGAAGCCTTCAACTTGGCCACCAGTGATTTCTTGGCCTGACACTCACTTGTGTTGTGAGTGAGGCTCTTATGGAACTCACACCACTTTCTTATGTCCTTCTTTGACTTCATGGTCGTGTTTTTTTCATGCGGCTTTGATGGGTTGCCTTGGGTCACCCCACCTTGGCTTTTTCCTTGGTTTTGCGGTTTGGGGGTGCCTTTCCCTTGCTTCAGATTCACAGATCCAAAGTCTCACTTCTTTTGTTTAAACTTCTACTCAATCTTGATAGCATATCGGTACACCGTGCCAAGCGGGGAGATGTCCAAGAAATCCATCTCGTCTTATATGTACCTATGTAGGAAGCCACGATATTTGAGTACCAAATGCTGCTCAGAATCCTTGATACCCAACTTCATGTGAAGGGTATGAAAAATATTGGTAAACTCTGACACGTCTTGGTCCCTTCCCTACTGTAGCGTGGTCCACTTTATGTATTTATCCTCATAGCTCCCAACAAGGTAGTACTTCTCCTTGATGGCGTCCCAGAACGAATTCCAAGTGGGTGCAACTAAAAATAATGAGGGTGTACTTTCATCCTTCTTCTCACAGTAGGTTTCCCACCAGTCCTTGACGTGGGGGGGCGGCTTTGAGAAGTGCAAAAGTAATCTTTTCCCGGCTGGAAAAATCATGAATAGAAAAATATCCTTCTAGCAGATTTAACCATTTATCTATGGCGTTCGCATCTATCTGACCTCAAATATGGGGATGCTAAATTTAACTTGTACCTTAAAGGGTGTGGCCCTTCCAGAGTAGTTGTTGGAAGGAGATGCATCGCCCTTGGGTAGTTGTTGAAGGATATGGGCAAAGTTGTCCATCATCACGTTCCTTTGTCATTTGAGGGCTTCTTTGAGCAAGATTTTGAAAGGATCTCTTACCCCCTCATATTTATTCTCTTCCGCTATGGGAGGCTATTGGGGTTTGCGAGACTGGTCTTGTGAATGTTTAACCAGTTCAAGCCCTAAAGCCTTATATCCTCACCTTGTCGGGGACATGCAAATAAAAATAGAGAAATAGCAGACCACTCTAATACCACTGATCTGAACTTAAACAGGAATGTAAAAAATTACAGATATAACCATAAATAAATAGATGCAGAAGAAATAACACTTCATTTCATTAATATCAAATACTGAAATATGCTTACAAACAAAATAGAAATAAGACTAGCTCGGGTGATGGTAGCTTATCTCTATGAAGATGTGGTGTCTACATGCCTATGAACTATGCTATAATGAGGATCAAAGGCCTATTTATTATTGAGAAACAATGGAAAACCCTAAACATCCAAAAACCTAACCCTAGGAGATGAAGCGCCAAACTATGGGTCCCATTTGGGTAAATTGGTACATCAACTTCCCGGGGTCGTAACTTTGGCATACGATCTCTGTTTGACGCACACAATACCTCGCTAGAAATATCTATCTGAGGTCCACAAATTTCGAGTGAAAAAAAATTAAATAGCCCCATGTTGGCCCCAAGTTTCCCCAAAAACGTCATTTAGGGCCTCAAAACAGCTCCGGAAGTTCAGTACCCGAAAAACTGCCAAAAATATTAAATTGTGCTACAAATAAGGAAACTGAAAAATTGAAAGAGATAGTGGTAGGGGTCCAAGTGGAATAGGTAGGTGGCCACCAACATCCAACTGGATCAATTGTTAGTGAATGGTTCATTAAATCCTTGTTGCCATCTATCACAGAGGATGTAGCTAAAGGCAAAGTCATGACTAAAGAGAAAGTAATTTCTCGTGCTCAGTATTTGGACCTCATCTATACCCAATCTAGCACACTCTATGAAAATATACTAGATGCTCCGAGACCTTCGAACACTGTTCCTCCCACTCATGGTAAAGAATCTCATGCTACTGATGGCATCATTGGTTCTACCAGTTCGTAGAGAATGAGCAAACCATCTGGTGCTGCTCTCATTGCTTCTGCCAAAAAATATTCTTGCAATCCTCTTGCGACTTCTTCTTCTGAAATAAATTTCATTTCATCTGATAAAGGAAAATATCAACAGCAACCAAGAAGCAAGAAGAAAGGAAAAGGAAAAAAGAAGAAAGATTCTTCATCGCAGGATAAACAAACAAATCAATCCTCTGATGAGAAATGAAAGCCTCACTACCCATGCTTGATTTTTAATGAGGAGCACTTTACTCATGAATGTCCTCATCACGCAAAAGTGAATAATTTTCTAAAATTCTCCACTTCTCCCACTGTGTTGACCGACCCGTTTCCCAATCAGGAGACCCATATGGTTGCTCAGGACCCATCTTCCTCTAACATGGTTTTAATGCTTTCTTCCACGAAGCATAAATATGATGTTATGGTGGCTACTCGAAATAAGGAATATGGTAATGCAAATCCTTCAAACAATCAGGCTACTTATCAACCTACTAGTTCGACATCACCCCCATCCGATCCTTCTCCACCACAATTCCTACAGAGTTAACTATTATGCCTCTGAAGGGCATTATTCATAAATATGCTTTCAATGCTCGTGCCAGGGTTGCTAAAAATTATAATGTAGTTGAAGACTTGGCTTAGTCTCCATCAGCTTTGTCGACCCTCAAGGTGTTGCAAAATACCCTGCCCATAAAAAGGCTTTGCTTTCGACTATCAGATGTGTAGAAATTCCTTGTAGATTCAAACTACTAATTGTAATTTACTAAAACAATAGACTTGAATCTACTCTACTCATCAGCAGAAACAATTGAACGATCACGAAATCATGAAGCATAAAGGAGAAAGAATTCAATCAACACATTACACAATGATTTCCTGGCGAAAGCCACAGCTAAAAACCCATGCTATATGTATATTGCATTAGTAAAAAAATATGAGAAGATTACAATGCTTTGCTCAAGCCCGAGCAACCTCTCCACTATCTCTATCTGTCTCACAACTTCCTAGACAAGCCCAGACCGATACTTAACCAAATTTTGGCTTGTCCAAGTCCCTATTTCCTTGCACTATTTATTTGGGAATTAGCTCCCTATTAATTAGGGAAATTCCTCAATATGAATCACACAATCCTCATAGGCCTTCCTCTGACTACATGCACCACTTGTACAATTCAAATGATTATACAAATGATATTACACTGTCCTTGAACTCCAATCTCAAATAGTAACTCTCATATCTGACATGCATGAGTTATTTATGAGTGAATCATCAGTTAATTGGTTGACCACATGAAGCAACACCCCACTATCTGACCTCTTACTAGTTCCTCAATTAGTTGGAACTAGTTTAATTGACTTTAACTCAGTTAAACTAAATTAATTAATTACAACTCAAAATAAACTCAACTAGGGCTCCTATAATGTAGGAGACACTCTACATGACTCAAGTTAGACCCTCAAATCAAATTAACTGAACCAACTAAGTCAATTTAACTTAGTTAACTCGTACAAGTTTTCTTGTGATGTGGAATTACAATTTTATTCCTAATTTAATTCAAGGACAAAATTAAATTAGGATTTTCTTGTTGAATTTTCAACACTCCCTCTCAACAAGAAAGGGATTATTTGCTCTTGATAGTGCCTTAGTCAAGATGTTTGCATCATATTCCTCTGTAGGAATGTACTCCAACAACATGATTCTCCTCTGCACACAATCTCGTAGATGGTGATACCAAATGTCGATATGCTTGGACCGATCATGAAAAACTGGATTCTCAGAGAGTTTGATACAACTTTGATTGTCACAGTAAATCACTATAGGATCCATCTGCTGACCAAATAACCCAACAAGGATCTTCCTCATCTATATAACCTCACAAGCTGCTTAACTAGCATCCATGTACTCTGCTTCTACTAAACTGAGTGCAACTGATCTCTGCTTCCTGTTGTACCAAGAAACTACTGCTAACCCAATACTGAAGATTCCCCCTAATGTGCTCTTCTTGTTAGATGGACTCCCTACCCAATATGCATCTGTGAAGCCTTGCAACTTCACTCCCTTTGTCCATTTGTACCAAAGACCAAACTGAGTGGTGCCTCTGAGGTATCTCAACACATGTTTAGCTACCTTCCAATATAGTTTGGTTGGATTAACCATTGTTTGACTAAGTTAGTTAACTACAAAAAATATGTCCAGTTGTGTGTTCAAAAAATACATAAGTGAATCCACAAGCTTCCTGTAAATAGTAGCCTCCACTACTTCACCTGAAGTAGCATCTTCCTTCCTCTAATTTCCTGCTAGAGGAATGTGGATGGGTTTTCTGCTCTCCATGTGGAACTTCTTCAGTATCTCGTTGGAATATTTGTTTTGAGAGTGTTGTGCTATACAACACCCCCCCCCCATTTCAATTTTTAAACTCTTAGTCTTAAAATGCTAAATAAGAAATGGGTCCCCTTTTGAATATAAATAAAAGCAATAAACTTTTGAATAAAATAAATTTTCTATAAAGTCATATGAAAATTGCTTTTAAAGTATTTAGGACCGCTCATCGCAAATCACATTTATTTACAACCTGTTAACATCCATTTAGAGAGCTTGCGATCCAATCAAAGTCATATCAAAGCTCGCATCAAAGTTTTAATCAAAATAAGCCATTTATAAAAACACGATATGATGTGACTATCGAGCCCCGCACATCATTAATCCCACGAAATGACTTAAAGCAGCATTGAAACTTTGCGATGCGATAACGCTATCACAATCACATATCGCTGATTCATAGGGAAACATACAATACACTGCATTGAAGAATCACGATGCGATTTAATTATCACATGTCACACTCTCGATAAAAGCAAAGTGATAAATACTACGAATACATGCAGTAAAGGGACAAATTGATTATAAAGAAATAACGTGATTTTCCAAGATTGAAACCCACTGTCTCCCCATGCCAGCTTAGCACTGATTGCAATTGCAACTATGCAAACAAACCTTTTGAGTGTGGCGCTTGTAACTCCCGATTTGCGACACGCGATTATTACACAAATATTAAATAATGCAATCAATGATTAGAAATTGCAGAGTCATGACACCTATTCTAAAAAAGACCATTACCAAACTTGCGATGCGACATATGGTTTCAGCATTAAAGTTTTATGTTGGAAGCTACGGTAAAACATTAAGGAGCAGTTATGAGTAAGTCCTTTAAATATTTCATCCGTGATAGCTAAGTACAATATAACATCTCATGCATCTAACGCGCTTAACTCCATTTGGTCTGTAATTTTTATTGTCTCTTCTTAAGTTTTTCGACTGTTACACTCCTCTTTCTCATTTTGCAGAGCTGACTGAGAATCACACAATTAGGTAAGATGTATATGAAATCTCGGAAGGCAAAGGCCCCCGTTGTAGTGGAAGAAGCACCAGCAAAATTTGTGGTAATTGCAAATACTACTTGTCTAGGCCTTGGTAAAATCTCGTGGGAAGGAATATATGCTTTACTTGAAGAATAAAATCCAATGGAGATAGAAGAAGAAGCAACAACGGATGGAACTGATCGAACAGAAAGCACGCTCAATGACTTGGCGAGCTCCTTCCTTCATAAACTAGTAGCCCGAGCCAAAGTTTTACCATATAATGATCTAGTGAGATGGGCAATCAAAAGTATTAATATAACAGATAGAGCTTTCTTCATAGCCGATGGGAAGATGTTTGGGACATTCAAGCTTGAAGATGTATCATTTTCCAGATCCCCAACAACACTACAACAAGGCATTTCTGGAAGCTTTCGCTAAGGAGAATGACCTAGAGTCAGACCCTATCAAACAGTGGAGACATTTTCCAAACAAGCATAAACACAAATCCTCTGGTATGTACTCTGTGGACTCCTTAGCATCTCCGTATTGTTATGCTGCTGCAATGGTATGTAGGCTCTTTGGAAGCCCTGATTCTGCTAGGTTTTCTATAGAAATGGTCCCATAATAGAAGCAGCAGTCAACTCCTTTATTATGGATTAGGCAACCATTCTATAAGATAAAATGGCCAGCCAAATATTAGAATATAAAAGAAATAGATTTGTCACCACCCGAGTTGTGCCCCCATTTTATATGAGCGCCTACATAATGGACACAATCTGTTTAACTTCCGACTTTCCCATTCTGGGTTGGAAATGGACTGTTCAAGATACAACCCCCATTCATATTTATCATAAGTATCTATGGAAGTCCAACTATAAGAATCATATATACATAATTTTCCATGGTTTTGTTTTTCTTGTTCATCAAACCATTTTTAAAAAACCTTCTCCTCGGGTGTCTGACGAATCCAGCATTGAATTAACTTCAATCGACAGTTGGTTCGGGAAGGAAAATTTCACCTATATTAGGGTTTTTGGGACTATTACAGACCCTCATGTTCTTCTGCTCTATATACCAGATAAGCTATTAGCTAGGGAAATGTCATACCAGATGATGGAAGAAACCTTAAAGACTCTAAAAAATAAATGTGGCCTCCACTTCCCTTTCGCTATTGCACTTCACATTGAATGGTTTTAAACACACTAAGAAAGAGGCAGATAAAACTAAGGACCTAAGTCTAGTAGTGATTCCTAAGAGACAGTATGATCCAAACAAGGTCACTTACAATTTCACCAGTCATGTGAAAATTGCTAAATTTATACATGAGGAGGATGAGCATGATGATTTATTCGCTTCGGCAGAGTTATTATCACAAGTAACTCCTCTGGAAATATTCAAAATAGGAGCTGAAAAGATGGATAAATTCATGGAATACAAGACATGGAGGTTACAAACATTGCCTCTAGATTTATTGAATACTACCCCTACTGTTCAACAAGCAGAGCACAACAGGGAGCAGACTATTGAAGAGATTTCCGGAGAAGGGGAAAAAGGTGGAAAGACCAGTGAACCCCTTAGCATAGATGTTCATATTGACCCAATATTGATACAAGAATGGGAGCAATTTGATCAATAGATCAAAAGCTAGAGCGACCCCCAAAACAGTATCGCGTCAACATCGCCCACAAATCAACAACCCATCGTTACTGAGAGTGAAATTGAAGGGAAACCTAGTACAGACATAGCTCAGAAAGAGATTGAAATAATCCCTGAAAATACTTCAGGTGAAATTACATTAAATATTGAGGAAATACCACCTTTGGATGTCTTCTACAGCCCAAATCATAGGGTTGTAGTCAGGAGACAGAGAAAAAAGAGGAAAATTGACCAAACATCATCCATAGCTCCTCAATTTGAATTTATGAATGTTATATGGAAGGATTCAAAGGTCAATCCTTCTGGGGATTTGACTAAGTTATCCGAATATGTAGGGGCTTACATAATTGCCACAATTGATAAGGCCACTGAAGTTAACCAATTAATCAAAGAAAAAGATCAAAGGATTACTCAGCTTGAAGAGAAAACAACAGTAGAACAACAGAAGATTAATCGGCTTGAAGAACAGTTGGCAGAAGAGAAAAAAAGGAATGAGAAGCTCAAAGTTCAATTAAATCTAGAGAAACAAAATATTGACCAGCATGACATCCAAAAACAACAACAATTATCCCAGCAGCTCGAACAACTTCAATTGACACATCAACAAGGAATGAAGGCTAAAGAGGAGCAAATCTCACAACTACAAATATATATAGAATAGTTCAAAGAATATCCTAAGGTCGAGGAATTTAAGAAGGAAGCCCTAGAAGAAAATAAGGCCTTATCGCAACAGCTCAATTTACTTTGCCATAAAATATCTCTTGTCGACCCATTGTGCATTATAACTACATTGCTGATCGATCAGGTAGTTAGTACCAGATTAGAATTTGAGAATGCAGATGAAAAGGTCACAAATTTCCTCTCCTGGCAGAACACAGTGGAAGGCAGAGCTACTAACCTACTGAAAATTCAAGAGTCGCATAAAGAAATATTGTTTTCGGAATGGGAAACATAGTTAATAAACGTAGAAAGGGCTATTTCCAAGGCTAGAGCTATAATGAACAATGTGATTGAGCTGGTAAATAATAATTTATATGGAGCCAATTTGATTTCTGATTGTACCCTAGGAAAGCTTCCAAAAGCGAAAGTGTTAGAAAATCAATGGAAGCAGGATTTTGCCACGAAAGATGAACAACTCAATAGAGTACAAAGCCTTAGTTGGGATGTATATTGGTCCTTTTTAGTCAAACCATACAGTCAACAGATGACCATCAAATGCCTTGCCGACGCTGTTGATCGCATGGTGCCCGAGCTTTCAGATGCCACGTACACAGGACAACTACACTCAAGGATGAGTCATCCTCTAGAAATTCAAAACATGCTCTCAATTTGTTAGTTGTGGATACAGGAGAAGAAATAGATACAATGAATCTTTTCAAAGGCAATCGCACCACTATTTTTGAAATGCAAATCCCAGATTTTAATGTTTACAGTTCCAACAACTCTAAGCAATTTTTGTTGACAATTTGTTTTAATTCTATTATATAAACCCTTTCATGTTATTGAAGAACAAGCCCTCAATTTGTAAAAAAACTAGACTTAAGAAGTTGCACTTCTGCACTTCTAAATTCATTTTTTATGAGCAGTGGATCAAGGTTTCAGATTTTTGTGAAAGAACTTTTTCAAGACCTGCATTTTTGTATCTCTTGGAAGTTTCTGGAATAAAGAGGTGGAACCGGAATGTTATTTACATATCAAGACTCAAATGCATGTGGTATTTCTATCACTGTTCTTTTTGTCTTGATTTAATTAACATTTCATTTAATTTGATATTGTTGATGTATTCACACACTTCAAGCGGTTCTATATTGACTCACTTCTGAACGATTTAGAATTGTTACATTAGATATATATATATATATATATATATATATATATATATATATATATATATATATATATATATATATATATATATATATATATATATATCAGCGAAAAATATTATGATGTCATGCGATATGTTTGTATAATTACTTTGTTTAATTTCTTAAACAAAGTAATCATTATTTATATGCACCTTTCTATGGATAAGTAAATCATCTAAATGATTGTTTGTTTGATAGGAATTATCAAGAATCGCATTGTTATAAGATTACCTGGGCTTAATAGGTGTATTTGTATATTTTAAAGTCATAGAGTAAACCACCTATCATCCCCGACATACAATTTAAAACACTCATTCATTAAACCACACATTATTGGGAAACTGGTCCCATAACATCCACTCGGAGCCACCATCTCAAACGGAAAAGGAGCTGTACTAAGGTCCGGACCGGGTGATTATCCCCCAATGTTGGTGCTACGATTTTAGATGCATCAACAGAGAGTTAAAAAATTTCTCATCTCCTTTCTATACTTCCATACCAAGGAAATAATGCATGAGCCCCAAGTCCTTCATCTCGAATTCTCTTGCAAGATCCTGTTTGCAAGATTTTACTAGCTTCTCATCACCTGTTAGAATTAAGTCACTGACATATAATACTATAATAAAACATTTACCTTCAACAAAAATATGCTAAATGCTTTTATCTGCTTTAATTTTGGTGAAACCCAACCTGGTGAAATAGATTTAAATCCTGGCATACTAAGCACAGGGTGCTTGTTTCAATCTATACAATGCTCGCTTGAGTCTGCACACATGCGAATCTATGTTGAAGGTCTCAAACCCTTCTGGCTGCTCAATGTACACCTCTTCCTCAATCAATCCATTGAGGAATGCTGTCTTCACATCATGTATCTTCCATCCCATCTCCCCTGAAAGTGCTATAGTAGATTTAATTAAAGAGTACCTTGATACTGGAGCAAAGGTCTCCTCGTAATCAATTCCATCCACTTGAGAGAACCCTATGGTCATAAATATGACCTTGTGTTTCTCCACACTCCCATATGTTGCTTGCTTTACTTTGTAAATCCATATGGAACTCACCACTGATTTGTCTGCTGGCCTTAGGACCACTTCCCAAGCACTATTTCTGATAATGGAGTCATACTCCTCGACCATGGCATCAACCCATACTAGTTTTTTCACTGATTCCTCGAATGATAATGGCTCAATCTCTACAATCTCACTCATCAAATCCATGTAGCTAGTGTACCGATTTGGTGACTTCCTCTGTTTGCGCTATGATGTGTGTGCTCCCACATTCTCTCTAGCATCATGCATCAATCTATCAGCTTCTTTGGTGTGCTTCCTTCCATCTCTGGAAGTCTTTGCATGAGTGGGTGCTTCCACTCTCTGCTCCTGTGCATGTGGCTTCCCCACATCATCCCGAGGTCCTTATTTTGGAGCTAAAAGCTCCTCATTTGCATGTAAATAAATCTCCCTCTCAAGGGAACATCTCACGGCCTTATCTTCATCAAAGTTCACATATCTACGAACCACTGTCATCCTGTGAGATAGAAGGTACACTCGATAATTGTGAGATGTATTAGTGTACCCCAAAAATATGCCCAAATTATTTATTGGCTCTAGATTTTTCCTTGCATCCTTGGTAACATGGCAATAAAATGATGAACCAAATATCTTGAAGTGTGGCACAACTTGTTTCTTACCTGAAAATCTTCTTTTGGTGTACTCATCTCAAGAATCTAATGAGGACTCCTGTTTGGCACATCTACAACTGTGTTGCATGCTTCAGCCCACAAGTGCAACAGTAGGCCCTGATCATGTAACATTGCCCATGCATATCCCACAATACTTATGCTTTTCCTTTCACTCACCCCATTTTGTTATGGGTTATGGGGTGTTATTAACTCCTGTCAAATGCCTTCTGATGCACAAAAGTTTTTGAATTCATTTGACACATATTCTGCATCGTTATTTCTCCTTAAAGCCTTCACTTTCCTACTAGTGTCTTTCTCAACAAGTGCTTTAAATTCACAAAATTTAGAGAACGTCTAATCTTTCTTATGCATGAAGAAAATCCAACACTTATGTGAGAAATCATCTACAAATATTACATAATACCTGTGCTTGGATGTGGAGGCTGTCGAGAATGGTCCACACACATCTGAGTGAACTCTTTCAAGGATCGCTTGTGCTCAATGTTGGGGCAAAGTGATTGCCTATCATTTAATTTTTCAACCTGGGGGTTTCGTAAACTTGTGAAGCATGCGTGCATTGTATGTGCTAGAAATTGTCTTTCAATTTAGATCAATCTAACTACAAAATAACGAAAACCAATTCATCTAATCTATGAAATCAAATAATGAAAATGAAATTCAACTAACTTGTGAAATAAAAAAACAACTAATGTATACTTAGTTACTCCAGCATTCAATTATGAAGTGTTACCTTCTTGAGATGATGTGTAAGCAACTATTTATACTTTAACTTTTAATGTCCTAGAAAAGCAAGTAAAGTGTGCAAAAAATAACTCAATAATTGCATGTATTAAATATTCAACCATTCAATCTTGAAATATGATTAAATCAATTTCTTAGAATGATCTTTAGGAATATCAGTTAATGCAATTAAATGAGGATCTTAAAAGAAAATATAAAAGCACGAAAAAGTAAAGTTCAATGATTGCATAGGTTGAACATTCAATCATCCAATTTGAAGTCACCTTCTTGGTCTGATCCTTTATTCAATTATACAATGAATTGATAGTTTGATATAAGAAAGTAAATAACAGAACATGAAAGGAAACTAAATAACTATGAGCCCTTGCCTAAAACTTAATCCAATTAGAAAATACATAAATCTTCCCTATTGAAATGTTTTTAGAAAAGCAAAGATTACACAGTCATTCTAAAACTAATACTAAGAAAGCAAATGAACTTTAATCTATAAAAGCAATTAAATCTCACAATCATTAGATGGCCATTCCAACGGTGTATGAGGATGGCAATTGAAGAAGCTCCATATGCAAGCAAAACTAAATCTTCAAATCTCCAAGTATAAGCTCCAAATTATCTATTAAAAACATGAGCATCTCTCCAAATTTACACACCAATTTTTAGAGGAGAGGCTCCCCTATTTATACAAGTACATAAGTAACTACCCTATTTAATGAAGATCCACTAAAATCTCATATAGTTACAACCACATAGCTCATAATGAGACACATATCCCCTAAGTGTCTCATAGAGTTCTAATCCAAATAAGAAATGATGAGACACCTCATAGAGTTACAATCCAAAAAGGACACATATCCTTCTTTGACCTTTATCCAAATCTCCTTTGAAGGGAATTCGAATTTGAGCATTGGAGGCCATATAAGGGTGCCTTGGAAGCTTCCAAATGACCTACACATGTCATGAAACTCAAGCCACATATATAGATACATGAAACCATGTTAATTTCCTAGTTTTTAATCATAAATTTACTTTAAACACATAAAATAAATAACTTTGGTAAATAAGGGTCCTAACCCATATATTTATGAAAATGGTGGCTAATGAAAGGTTATATGGTTATGGAGTTGCGACATGTGAGTGAAATGGTGGTGATAAAGGTGAAAGTGGATGTCATTTTGAAGACATTTTGGAGGCCCAACATACCCCCAAACTAGAGTAATTACATGTCTTCATGCAAATATTGCATTAATTCCTTTGATTTGCTCGCAACGTCTTTGCTTTTGAATGAGCTTGGCTTATATCATATGTCCTTAAACTTTGCATTTGACAATTTTATTTATTTTTGCAAAGTATTCCTTTTCATACATTGAATTGTAACATGTTTGGTTAGTTCTTGTGTTTAAATACCTTGTTTCTTTTTGTTGCAACAAGATTCATTGAACATATTTAATAATGCATATTTAAAATCAGCCATATAGTGTACTCATAATTTAGGCATTATTTGCAAATCATATAAATTTTTGAACCATAATGCAATCATAATTGATTAGGACAAGTATGTTAGGATGAAATGAAAATGTGTGATGGTGTATGATGTATGAATATGAAATGATGTCCCTTCCCCACAACTAAAGATATGACAATGTGAAAGAGGAAGTGAGGAATTTCCCAAAGTTACAATTTTAGTATTTTAAGGAATTGCATGACTAGAAATGAGAAAACCACATACCTTCACTTACCTTCAATGTGCATGAGTTATGGAAATTGAAGAGTGTGGCTTCTTCTGGCTCATGGAATGAAATGTAGAATTCATATGATTCTTGGTTGCATAAATTGTGGATGAGGTTGTGAAGTGGATTCTTTATTTTTGCTGCTAAATCTGTTGTATATGCTGCAAAATGCTGAAATGATATAGTCTTCAATCGTTATAAAACCGATCATACAAATCTAGTCATGCAAATAAATGTGTCGGTGTCGAGCATGAAGAGAGGTCGTTGGATTACCGACCATTAATGAATGTTGTTAACCAATGCGAGGCAAACTCATCATTAATGTCAATGAGTGTCAAGGTACATAAGTTCTTCTTGCGAAGGGCGAATAAATGAGCAGATCTCGAGCCACTTGCAAGATCTAACGATCAAGGGACATTGATGTATTCCCACGATTGTCAATGAGAGAACTTGTCATTGATGCATACAAGCCTCAAGGTACTCATAATGACTCTAGCCCTGAACCTAGATAATGTGTCGATGTCGATAGACCAAGGCTTGTTAGAAGGAAGGCCTTAAGGAATCCTCCATCATCTAACTCGAGCATAAAACAATGATTTTGAAGGACTATGAATGGAAAATTTTGCAATGGATCAAGGTTTATTTAACGGAAAGGAAAATGACAAGTGAATGGAAAGTAAAAGGAAAAATCAGCATGTAAGCGAGCTAAATGTCTTTATGAAAATGGGTTATGAGTTAGTGAAAGAAAGGCAGAAAAATATAGTTTCTATGACAAAAATGAGCAGTAAAGGAAAATAAGATGATAATTTTATTGACTGACTAAGTGAAATGCAATGCGACTGCAAAGGAAATGAGATGAAGGTTTTATTGACTGAAGGAGTATGGATGCAATGGAAACACTAACATCTGAAAGGCTTGCAATTGCTGGATCTGATATGCATTAGCATGTGCTCATGCATTGATGTTTCATCTCTATTGCTGCTCTGATCATTTTCTTGTGAAATAAATGTGGTCTTTGAGAGACACTATTTGCTTATGGTCATCTGTTCTTCCTCCTGGAACCTGCAAAAACTAGTACTTCTTCTCCAATGGATTGTAAGGTTATCAAAATAGAGAGGTGATCAATCTATCCGTTAATGACATTTACATAAAAAAGAAATCGGTACTATTAAACAAGTTCATGAAAGAAAATCAAAAGAGTTTATACCTGTGTCGAAAGTAGTGCCTCAAGTTACCTGTTGTTTCTTTTCAGCAATTTCTTCATTCTTTACTATTTCAAAATCTGATAATAGCTTCCTCATTTTATAGATCTCGTCGAGATATTTCCAACGATGTTTGAATCATCGAATTCCGATGTCGTATGAGAAAGTTACACTGTTTTAAAATTTGTATGAAACAATGAAAATTGTCATGTAAAATGTGGCATGGGAACATGATGCTATAGTGAAAGCTGATGTAAGCAGATGAAATGGCATGTTGATCATAAATTTCTAGTTAGAATGCATTGTTTTACAAATAAATCATTGAGTTAAATGCATAGCTGCAAAATTGTTGATTAGCTGCAGAATTGTTGATTAGCTGCAGAGTCACTGTTCAGCTACAGAATCACTGTTCAGTTGCAGAATGTGCACAGTTTCTATAGCTAAAATCCTGAACAAACAACCCAAGTTAGTAAATAACCAAAAATGAATTCAAAGAGTAAGAAACAATTTTACCATGAACATAAAGACCACTTTTAACTTGGACCACAAACAAATTAACTGGTATCTATCCCTTCAAGATCACATCATAATATCAAAGGTCATTCAACTTGCAGAAGGAATTTTATCAACTTAGATTTTTTGCCTTTGTGGTTTACTGGAGCCAAAATCTAGTGATAATTGCAATGCCTCATGGGCATGAATTCACTCCCACATATGTCATATGCCATATAGCATTAAAAACCACAGTAGCCTTGAATGGAACCAAATGCATGAACCAACACATATATAATTAAATTATTCAACCAAACTCACGTTCTTCAATATAATGGTTCAATGCATATACATGGTTTGAATGCTTGAAAAGATACACCACGTAATTCAAAGCCAATTCAATTCCAAAGCGCACATTCAAGGGTTCAATGAACAATTTTGAGTGCATTTGATATACCAGTGTATACCACGACGACCATCAAGATATTCTAGCTTTCATAGGATTGTATTTAACCGAAAAAAGAGAAGGGACTGCTTGAGATAATTGCAGGATTTCAAAATACAATGAACAACACCAGGGAGGAGAGGATAGGTTTACAAAAGCTAGACTAAAAGGAGGAGATTCTATCTGTAGAAATATGCTTTACTGCCAGAACGATTTCCTCCTTCAACTCAGTCGCAACAACAACATACTATAGAGCCAAGTGCTGGCAATGTGCATAAATTTGTAACCATTTTCTTTGCTGAAGTTGCTCTCCTTTCAACACCAGGACATCTTTCTGATGGACTCAATCAAACTTGATTTGTTTCTATGATTTGCATGATCAAGACAGTAAGTAAAAAACACTGTTTTTCCATGTAACTGATCTGGATGTAAACAGGAACGCAAAAAATTACAGAGATAACCATAAACACAAAGATGCATCGAAAATAATACTTCATTTCATTAATGTAAAATACTGAGATATGCTTACAAACAGAAAATGGAAATAAACAGCTAGGGTGATGGTAGCTTATCTCTGAGAAGAGATGTGGTGGCTACATGCCTCTGAACTGTGTTACAATGAGGCTCAAAGGCATATTTATTGTTGAGAAATAATGGAAAACCCTAAACATCCAAAAAACTACCCCTAGAAGATGAAATGCCAAACTTCACGGGGTCGTAACTTTGGCATACGATCTCCATTTGACGCGTACAATATATCGTTAGAAAAATATATCCGAGAACTACAACTTTGGGAAGAGAAAAATTGGTCCATTGACCCATATTGCTCCCATTTTTCCCAAAAAACGTCGTTTAGGGCATCAAAACAGCTCCAGAAGTTTAGGACCCAAAGAACTGCTAAAAATAGTAAATTGTGCTACAATTAAGGAAACTGAAAAGTTGAAAGAAACAATGGTGGGGGTCCAAGTGGACTTGGCGGGTGGCCACCAATATCCACCCGGATCATTCCCCCCCCCAGGAATCAATGGTCCCCATTACGTTGAGTTCTTCCATGAGATGAGGAAACTTCTGTTGAACTTGGTCCCTGGTGAGCCACTTGTCCTAGTGAAGGAGATGGCCTGCTTTGACAACTTGATACAGTTGGATGTTTTGCTGGCGAGTGTGCTTGATCTGTGTGTCCATGATCCAATCAATTGTAGCTTGTTCCATGCAATCTGGATTTAACTCTGTGGGTGTGAGCTGTTCTGCAATGTCGGATGTGTCTAGTAATGGTGGAAAGTATAGCTGAAGGCGGTCCACATTGAACACTGGGTGCAGGCCAAAGAATGGGGGAATGCTGAGCTTAAATGCATTGTCTCCCACAGCCTTGGTAATGGTGTAAGGACCATATCGGAGTGGTCTAAGTTTCCGATAGGCTCTAGTAAGGTGTTCCTTTTGCAAATGCAACCAGAATTTGTCACCCACTTGAAACTTGTGTGGCACCCGATGTTGATCATGTCGTTGCTTGTACTAGGCATTTGATTTCTCCAGAATGTCATGGACTTACTGGAAAATATGTTGGATGTGCTCAATGAATCTATTTGCCTTATCTATTTCGGATTGGACATGAGCCGAATCTGCATGAGTAGCTGCAAATGGCATGGCCACATCAATGGCACATAGTGGCTGGAATCCCAAGCCTACCTGAAAAGGGCTGTGGCCAGTCGAGCTGTGGAGAGCCCGGTTGTAGCCGTGCTAAACATAGGGGAGGCTCTCATCCCATGTGCGTGGATGCTTTGAGTTGTACATGCGCAGAATGTGTACAATCATCCTATTGACAACCTCTGTCTGGCCATTAGTTTGAGGATGGAAGGCTGTGGACTTAGTGAGTTTGGTGTCCAGCATTGACCAGATACTTGACCAAAATGTATTGGGGAACCTACTATCCCGATCTAAGATGATAGACTGTGGGATCCCAAAGTGCACCCACACTCATTCAAAGAAGAGTTTAGCAGTGGCTTCTGCTGTGATATTCTTCTTGCAGGCTGCCATAATGGCCATCTTCGAGAACCTGTCGATGACCACAAAAACACAATCATTTCCATGCTTAGTGGAAGGAAGGCCTGACATGTAATCCATGGAGCTGGATTCCCAAGGTCGACTAGGGGTAGGCAGTGGGGTATAGAGGCCTTGATTCTTGACTGTCAATTTGGCAATGGTGTAGGTAGTGCATTATTTGATGTACTTCCCGACATCCTGTCGAAGATTCGGCTAGTAGAAATACTTATGTAGTACTGCCACCGTTTTCTCGACCCCGAAATGCCCAGCAGCCCGACTGTAGTGTGCTTCCCAAATCATCTTTGGCACACTCGCTTGAAGGAACACAAAGGTGACCCAGGTGGCATAACAGGGCATCGTGGAGGTGAAAATCTGGAACATGCCGACCCTCCAAGAGTGTCTGGTATGTGTGGCCAAAGTCTAGGTCGCTTTTGTAGAGAAGTGGCCAATCAGAAGTCTCGTGCCCACAAGAGTTGAGCACGGTGGTTAATGACATGATCGGTGGTTGACTGAGCCAATCTGCAACATTATTGGTGCTGGCCTTCTTATACTTGATATTCAAATGGAACTGTTGCAGGTATGTGGACCACTTCTGATGGTGATCATTATGTAATTTCCCTTGGGTCTGTATGAACTGGAGGGGTCAGTGGTATGTGTGGATGACCGTTTCCTTCCCCAAAATGTAATGTTTCCATTCTCAGTAGGCCTGCACAATGGAATACATCTCTTTATCATAAGTGGGATACTTTCAGACTGTGTCTGAAAGTGTTTCACTATGATATGCCACTGGATGCTCGTGTTGAGTAAGGACTTCCCCAATAGCATAGCTAGAGGCATCTGTCTCGACCTTAAATGGTTGTTGCAAGTCTGGCAATGCGAGCACTGGTGCCGAGCAAAGGCGGTCTTTCAACTCTGTGAATGCCTTCTGTTGAGATTCAGACCAAAAGAATTTTGCTTTCGCTCCTCCCTTGGTGACTTGACTCAAGGGCCAAGTGATATGAGAAAATCCCAACATGAACCTGCGGTAGAAGTTGGCAAGACCTAGAAAGCTGCGGAGCTCCGTTAGAGTGGTTGGAGAGGGCCAATCCTGAATGACTTGGATCTTGGCTGGATCCACATGCACCCCCTGTTCATCAATAATGTATCCGAGATACTAAACCTGGGTTGTGCCAAAAGTGCATTTCTCCAAATTGGCACATAACTTGTGTTGCCGCAGTGTTTGGAGAACCTGTCGAATGTGCTGGAGGTGCTCCTCCCAACTCTGGCTGAAGATCAGGATGTCATCCAAGTAACCACTACAAATGAGTTGGTGAATTGCCGTAATATGTCATCCATTAGCCTCATGAAGGTTGCAGGAGCATTCGCCAATCCGAAAGGCATAACCAACCATTCAAAAAGGCCCTCCTTGGCTTTGAAGGTAGTCTTCCACACATTGGAGGGTTCGATTGGTACCTGGTGATATCCTGAATTCAAATTGATCTTGCTGAAATATTTTTCCCCCTTCAGTTGGTCTAGGAGGTCATCGATCTGTGGGATCAGGTACCTATTATAGACAATGATCTTGTTCAACGCCCGATAGTCAATATAGAGTCTCCAAGTCCCATCCTTCTTCTGTACCAACACCATTGGGCTCCCACAGGGCGATGAACTCGGATGGATGTGACCTTTCTATAGCAGCTGCTGAATCTGCCTCTTGATTTCATCATTCTCTAGCACAAAGCACTGATAGATTGGTCCATTAGGCAACAGTGCACCTGGGGTCAGATCGATGGAGTGCTTGACCTGACAGTGCAGAGGAACCCCCGCGGGGGACGTGAAGATGTCCTCATACTCCTCCATGACCTTGTCCATCTGTAGTTGTCGTGCGGAGGGGCCCTGTCTGGAGGTCGTGGCCACCGTCTTCTTCTTTCCTTTAGGGCGTATCATCAGGAAAACAAATTTCCCAGTTTTGGAAATGAGCTTACTGCATTGTTTTGCAGTAACCAAAGAGATGGCGGTAGGCGGTGCTACCTCCAGTATCCTATAAAACTTATTCCCAAAGTAATAATAACAGCACGGGGCCTTGATTCATACACAACATGTCGCTTCCACAAGTATGGTTATCCTAATAATACATCACAGACTTCAAGGGGAGAAATGTCACACAATACCTCATCCGTGAAGGACTTGATGTTGTATGGAAGGCGACACTGCTGGCTCACGCAAAGATCCTGTCCTTGGTGAAGCCACCCGATGGTGTATGGTTGTGGATGTGCTATGGTCGGTAAGCTCAGCTACTTCACGACCTCTACCGAAATGAGGTTCTTTTGGCTCTCGCTATCGACAATGAACTGTAGCGGGGATCCCTTTACCCACATTTGGGAATGGAAGAGACACTCCTCCTCCTCTGGATCTTCAGGTTCCTCCTTCTGGATCTTCATGGTGGCAACGGTGGCGTTGGGATCTGCATTGATAATCTGCTTCCCTTTGTCATTCCCCTTGTCGAATTCTGACTCAGAGTCAGAACATGCCTCTGATTCTGAAACCTTTAGCTCAGCTACCAGTGACTGCTTGGCCCGAAACTCACTTGTGTTGTGAGTGGAGCTCTTATGGAACTCACACCATTTCCTCGTGTCCTTTTTTTGGCTTCGAGGTGCTGTTCTTTGCTTGCATCTTTGGTGTGTTGTCTTGGGCCACCCTGCCTTGGCTTTGTTCTTTGTTCTGCGGTTTGAGGGCACCTTTCCCTTGCTTCAGATTTGCAGATCCAAAGTCTCGCTTCTTCTGTTTAAACTTTTGCTCGACCTTGACGGCATATCGGTATGCTGTGCCAAGTGAGGAGATGTTAAGGAATTCTATTTCTTCCTGGATGTACTTGTGCAGGCAGTCACGGTATTTGAGTATCAAATGCTGCTCCAAATCCTTGATACCCAACTTTGTGTGAAGTGTATGGAAAATATTGGTAAACTTCGACACGTCTTGGTCCCTTCCCTGCCGCAATGTGGTCCACTTTATGTATTGATCCTCATAGCTTCCGACAAGGTAATACTGCTCCTTGATGGCATCCTAAAATGAATTCCAGGTGGGTGCGGTTGAAAATAATGAGCTGGTACTTTCATCCTTCTGTTCGCAGTAGGTTTCCCACTAGTCCTTGACGTGGGGGGCTGCTTTGAGAAGAGCGAAAATAATCTTTTCCCAACTGGAAAAATCATGAACAGAAAAATAACCCTCTAGCAGATTTAACCATTTATCGATGGCATTTGCATCTATCTAACCCTCAAATATGCGGATTTCAAAGTTAACTTGTACCTTAAATGGTGTGGTGTTTCCAGAGTAGCTGTGGGAAGCCGATGCGTCACCCCTGGGTAGCCACTGAAGGATCTGGGCAAAGTTGTCCATCGTCATGTTCCTTTGTCGCTCGAGGGCTTCTTCGAGCAAGATTTTGATAGGATCTCCTTCTCCTTCGTCTTTATTTTCATACACCATTGGAGGCCGTCGGGTTTTGCAAGGCTGGTCTTGCAAAGGTTCGACCAGTTCAAGCCCTAACTCCTTATATCCTGACCTCGTTGGGGACATGCAAAGAAAAACAGAGAAAAAGCAGACCGCTCTGATACCACTGATCCAGATTTAAACAGGAACACAACAAATTACAAAGATAACCATAAACACAAAGATGCAGCGAAAATAATACTTCATTTCATTCATGTAAAATACTGAGATATGCTTACAAACAGAAAATGGAAATAAACAGCTAGGGCGATGGTAGCTTATCTCTGAGAAGAGACGTGGTGGCTACATGCCTCTGAATTGTGTTAAAATGAGGCTCAAAGGCCTATTTATTGTTGAGAAATAATGAAAAACCCTAAACATCCAAAAACCTACCCCTAGAAGATGAAACGCCAAACTGTGGGCCCCGTTTGGGTAAATTGGTACATCAACTTCCCGGGGTCCTAACTTTGGCATACGATCTCCATTTGACGCGTACAATATCTCGTTAGAAATATCTATCCAAGAACTACAACTTTGGGAAGAGCAACATCAGTCCAAAAAATGCTAAAAATAGTAAACTGTGCTACAATTAAGGAAATTGAAAAGCTGAAATAAACAATGGTGGGGGTCCAAGTGGACTTGGTAGGTGGCCACCAATATCCACCTGGATCAGTAACCTGGAAAATAAGGCTTTAAAGAACTTGGAATATCTCCGAATTGGTTACTAATTTCAGAAAATTGCTCCTATGTGTTGTAAGTGACCCCGCTATGAGAAAAACCCACGTTTTATTTTTTTGAAATTTTCTTTCAGTTGGCCGGAAATCACGTTTTAAAATTGATGTTTTTAAGTTTGTTATGCATTTCCTCTGCTCAAGTAACTGTTGGGTCTTCCATGCCCACGAACTAGGGAGTTTCCATCATCGAATTTATTGTGACCGGCAAGAAAATTCCAGCCAAAAGTGTTCGAACTGTGATTTCCGTCCCCATGATCTCAACAAATCGATAATGATACCAACAAATTGCTAAAAAAAGAGGTTGCGATGGTTGATTTATTTATTTATTATTATTTTTTTATTTGCAGGTTTGCTATTGGTTATGCCTACTGGTTCATGATCATCTTGGGAAATTTTTGTAGATATTTTATGAGCAACCACAACTTCGATAACTCTCGCAAAGGCCTTAGAGAGTCCTCTGGCTGGCCGTTTGAAGCTTGGTTGAACGCGTGTTTTGGAGTTGGCTTTGATAGTAGACGTGATCACCGATAAGAAATAGCGGATAAAATAGAGCCAACAAACAAATCCAACAAATCAAACATGGCACTTGATGCAAATTCTTTGCCGGTAAATGATACTTTGGAATTTGTTAAAATGCCACTGCACCTTTTATGTCAAATGAAACTCGTCTTGCTTGCACAAAAAATGGATCTGTCTCTCACCATTCTAATATACAAATCAACGTTTTCCCATCAAACTAAAGCTCAGATGATTTGCGCAATTAGATTTTTCATTGACAGGTTTTGATGAAGACCTAATCACAACAATGGATTGGAATCTGCTTATAACTTGGCTCGTTCAAGAGCTATGTGCATTTTCACCAGCATCATTTGCAACAATTCTTTTAAGATCACAACAATTATTTACGATTGTTTTATCTGCATCTTAGTTTTTAAAGTACAGTTGGGTGTTTGTTTGTTTGTTTTTTTTGTTTTTGTTTTTTGTTTTGTGTTCTCTATGCATTCATTTTGTTTGTTTTTAATTGTTTATTTTTTTAATGTTTTATTATTATTATTATTATTATTACTTTTTTTTTTAATTGAAAATACAACATGATTTTTTAATTATCAAAACATGATTTTTTTTTTTTTGAAGATATTTTTGTGAGGTTAATGAAGAAATGAAAGAAAATAATTAAAATTCTAGAAGATTTTAAAGTCTAAAAACTTAAAAAAAATGCAATCAAGAACTCTAAAAAAATGTAGTCAAGCTTGATTTTATTTCCTAGTTTATCCTACTTGAAAGATTTATTTATTTATTTTAAAGTATATGAATGTTTCCAATGGAGTCATTTACGGATTAAACTTTCTAAAATGTTCATATCCGAATTTGCGAAATGTACCTGATTGTGCATGAGGACATGAGAAATCGTTTTAATCTTTAGATTTGCCGCAAGGATCTCTTGAAGAATTGATGAATATTGCGGCGTAACCGCTTCTTGATACCATTTCCCAATGTAGTCTCTGGGCTACATTCTAGATCCTTTGTCCATAAATGGTTAGTAAAAACAAAAACAAATAAAATACACTCTAAAATGGAAGTTAGTTCCTATGCACACTTCCCCGGCAACGACGCCAAAATGTTGGGGCAAAGTGATTGCCTATCATTTAGTTTTTCAACCCAGGGGTTTCATAAACTTGTGAAGCATGCATGCACTGTATGTGCTAGAAATTGTCTTTCAGTTTAGATCAATCTAACTACAAAATAACGAAAACCAATTCATATAATCTATGAAATCAAATAATGAAAATGAAATTCAACTAACTTGTGAAATAAAAAAAACTAATGTATACTTAGTTACTCCAACATTCAATATGAAGTGTTACCTTCTTGATATGACGTGTAAGCAATTATTTATACTTTAACTTCTAATGTCCTAGAAAAGCAAGTAAAGTGTGCAGAAAATAAATCAGTAATTGCATGTATTAAATATTCAACCATTCAATCTTGAAATATGATTAAATCAATTTCTTAGAATGATCTTTAGGAATATCAGTTAATGCAATTAAATGAGGATCTTAAAAGCAAATATAAAAGCACGAAAAAGTAAAGCTCAATGATTGCATAGGTTGAAAATTCAATCACCCAATTTGAAGTCACCTTCTTGGCCTGATCCTTTATTCATTTATACAATGAATTGATAGTTTGATCTAAGAAAGTAAATAATAGAACATGAAAGGAAACTAAATAACTATGAGCCCTTGCCTTAAACTTAATCCAATTAGAAAATACATAAATATTCCCTATTGAAATGTTTTTAGAAAAGTGAAGATTGCACAATTATTCTAAAACTAATACTAAGAAAACAAATGAACTTTAATCTATAAAAGCAATTAAATCTCACAATCATTAGATGTTCATTCCAATGGTGTATGAGGATGGCAAGTGAAGAAGCTCCATGTGCAAGCAGAACTAAATCTTCAAATCTCCAAGTATAAGCTCCAAATTCTCTATTAAAAACATGAGCATTTCTCCAACTTTACACACCAGTTTTTAGAGGAGAGGCTCCCCTATTTATACAAGTACATAAGTAACTATCCTATTTAATGAAGATCCACTAAAATCTCATATAGTTACAACCAAATAGCTCATAATGAGACACATATCCCCTAAGTGTCTCATAGAGTTCTAATCCAACTAAGAAATGATGAGACACCTCATAGAGTTACAATCCAAATAGGACACATATCCTTCTTTGACCTTTATCCAAATATCCTTTGAAGGGAATTCGAATTTGAGCATTGGAGGCCACATAAGGGTGCCTTGGAAGCTTCCAAATGACTTACACATGTCATGAAACTCAAGCCACATATATAGATACATGAAACCATGTTAATTTTCTAGTTTTTAATCATAAATTAACTTTAAACACATAAAATAAATAACTTTGGTAAATAAGGATCCTAACCCATATATTTATGAAAATGGTGGCTAATGAAAGGTTATATGGTTATGGAGTTGCGACATGTGAATGAAATGTTGGAGATAAAGGTGAAAGTGGATGTCATTTTGAAGGCATTTTGGAGGCCCAATACTCAACTCTCCTTATCATGAAAGGTGGCTTTGGTGTATTTCCCTAGTGTACACCCTTTGCATGTATCTCTCTACTCTAGTGCACCCTTGGGAAGTCCTGTAGAAATCTGTTGCATGATCTTCAAAGCTCCGTGGTGCAAGTGACTCAATATTCTATGCCACAATTCACCGGTGTCTCAGCTTTGCACCTTTTTTTCTTTTTTTCTCAAATAAGCACAATATTCTACATCCAATTTGTAGAGGTTTTTCACCCAAACCCTGATCTGCTTCACTTGTACTGAGGATATGTGATGAAGAAAATCCTTTCCTTTTCTAAATTTCACATCTTAGCCACTGTACTCCAACGTAGAAACTAAAACCAAATTCTTCTTCAGACCTGAAACATACATTCCATCTTTTAATGTGAGAGGAGAACTAGACTCCCTTTGAAAAGTAACAATACCAATGCCAGTTGCGCTATATCTTCCATCATCTCCCATTTTTATGTGCATCTTGAGGTCCTTCTCCTCCAAGTCACTAAATAATTCTTTGTTTCCATTCATATGGAATGAGGCTCCACTATCCAAATACCACACACTACCCATCATCGATGTCACCATGCAAGAAATGAGGGTGAAATCCAACTCGAATTGTGAAGCACGAGCTTCACCTACCACTCTTCCTGAGGGATTCTTGTCAACCTTCTTGTGGACACTTTGTGGCATAGTGTCCCAGATCGTGGCAGTGAAAAAATTTAATATTCAACAAGTCCTTCTTCCCGCCTTCATGACTAGAATGTGATTTGGAATGGGATTACTTCCCTTTCCCTTTCTCTGCCTTACCAGCCAAGGCACAATTCTCCTCATCATCATTCTTGGATGAGGATCCATCTCTGTTGTTCTGCTGAATCTCTCTTACATCAAGTCGGACACAAACGCTCCCACTCTGGTAGCTTCTCCCTCTCATTTACTGAATCTTAGTAGTTTTGCCATCTCTTAGGAAGGCCTTGAAGTGCTAGGCTGACCAGATCATCTTCAACAATTGTAACAGCAACACTTCCAAGCTCATCCCTAAATTGGTTGAACTTGGTCAAGTACTTTGGTATTGTGTCGCCCTTCTCCATCTTGATTTTCTTGAGCTTATCCTTCAGTGCAAACTTCCTATGGTCACTATTTTTCTGAAATAGGTCTATCAAGGTCTTCCACATTACATATGGAGTCTCCTCCCCATGGATGTTCGAGACAATATGATCTCGGACTCCTTCTAGTATGATCCTTCTCACCTTTGCAACACATTTCATCCACTCTACCAGGTCTTGAGCATCAGTTGTTGGAGGCTTAGAAATAAATTTGTCTATGAATTCCTTCAGCCCTTTGTCTGTGAACACCGCCTCCATCCTGTCCTTCTAAGCAATATAATTCGAAGTACCCTCAAGGGAATATTCGAGTCTCAATCGGTAGAACAACATCCTAATTACTCTAAAGAATGATAATGAAAATTCGATTTCACCTGCAAAAGACAAACTCATATTCTCCTCTTCTAGAGTGATTTCTGCTATGATACCATGTAGAAATTTCTTATAGATTCAAACTGCTTATTGTAATTTACTAAAACAATATACTTTTATCTACTCTACTTATCAGTAGAAACAATTAAACGAGCACAAAATAATGAAGAATACAAGAGAAAGAATTCAATCAACACATTACATAATGATTTTCTGGGGAAATCCACAACTTAAAACCCCTGCTATATGTATATTGCATTAGCTAAAAAATATGAGAATATTGCAATTCTTTTCTCAAGCCCAAACAACCTCTACATTATCTTTATCTATCTCACAACTTCCTAGGCAAGCCGAGGCCAATACTTAACCAAAAGTTTTCTTTCCCAAGTCCCTATTTCCTTGCTCTATTTCCTTGGGAATTAACCCTGTTGGCTTATTGGGGCCTGACCCAGGTTCGGAGTTAATTATCCAAACAAATCCCGATCCTACTGGCCCTTTCGCCAACAGTTTGCGGAGTGCAGACTGAGGTCTCACCCAAAGTAGTATGGGGGGATGCTAGAACCAATTTTTCACACCTTGGAGATGTCTGATGAGTTTGACTGGTCCACAGTTTGTTCCTGCGCACAGGTGACTTCGTGCACCTTTCGTTCCTCGCGGCCTGATACCCTTCCTTCGCACAATCCTAACCAGGGGCTGCGCCATGCTCTGCGTTACTACCTAAGATCTTATTTATCTTCTAGTATTAGTTAAGCACCTTCGCATACGTAGATGTCTTAAGTTATACTTAACAATACAAAATATTCATATAGGTTCGCGCAGTAAATAAATAGTATACTTGCAAATATCCAATCATGCATTCAGCCAGGAAAAGATACACAAAATTATAGCAAAACTTCTGTTTATTACTTTTCCAATGGTTACAGACTCGACCCGCCCTACGCACTCAGCTGCAGGGGTCTGCGCACTCAGCTGTGGACTACTAGGCCTCTGCGCACTCAGCTGCAGAGCCTTCTCCTACTCTATGACCCACAAACACACTTTACACTTCGACTCAATCACTTAGACTTCTCATTCTTCTATTCTATTCGTTATTCGTTCTCTTTTACACTTAGAGCCTCACTCTATTTATACAATCCCATGGTCCGCGAACCATGGGTAGGTCTATCCAGCTGACATTACATTACAAAACTAGGGCAGTCAACCCTGTGACTCTATCATACTTTCACGCCCCACACTCGTAATTCGCGGAGCTGTTACAACAAGATTTGGTCAAAACTTGGGCTTTAAGCCCCAAAACATGCCTTGGGGGGGATTCCATGCCCAACAGGCCCCCAACACAAACATCGCGACACGCCCTCGATTCACTCTGTCGGCGCGGAGATATTTGCGCGGAGTCCCTCCAACTGTTCTCGAACTGTGACAAGGTCAACAACGCACTGAGCTGCTTCTTGATGCATCTGCTTCATACGTTGTTCTAAGACCTCTATGTCGGAAGTGCTTCTCTGCATTAATGCGTGCATCCCCTGCATCTGTGTGAGCTTGCCAATTGAAGGCGTCATCGATCCAAGGCTGAACGCGCACCTTCAGGACTGCTTCCTTGTGTCATGCCGTGTCCACCTACTCTTTCAATGCTTTAGATTGCTGCATCCGCGCGAGCCTCTGAGTGAGGGCCACCCTTTGCTTAGTTCCCTTGATGTTGTCATACTACTGTTGGAGTTCTTGTGCCTCTATCTCTAAGCGTTGGATGTTGGGGTCTTCTTGCAGATTTGTGAGGACCTCAAATGATTCTTCCAACATGCTGGTGTAGTCTTGAACTGCACCGCCAATCTCGTCCAGCCCCTCTGTGATAGCGTTAGCGCGGTGTTCTTGGAATTCCAGGGGGGTGGATGACTGCGCCTTTAACCGCAGCTCAATGATCTGAAGGTTCAGCACCAACTGAACCTTTGTCATTTCTTCCCTCGCCTCGTGGACCCCTGCTGCTAACCTGTGGATCCGCGCCTTTGCTGGCATGTCTGTTGGGATGGCCAGCTCCGGGATGCTTTGGCAAGTGTCATCTATTACCTGTACCAGCTGTTGGTTCTACAACACCACTTCATCGCACTGCAAGCTCAGTTGTTCCATATTGATTTTCTGCTCACTGAGGACTTGCAGTGCGCGGCTCTCCCTAGCGCGCAACTCTGTAGTTATCCCATCCTGCAAAACATATAAGGTCTCTCGCGGGAGTGCAGCCATATTGAGACCGAGACCTTTCAACGCGCTAACCATAGGCCTGTCAGCCTCATTTGATGTCACTAGTGCCCCTTCTGGAAACACTATGGTATTCATCATCCACACGTGCAACATCTGTTCTTTTGCTGTTGAGCCGACTGCGAGGCTGGTTGAAAGGGTACCAACCTGAGGAGGGCACGCCTGTAATTCTTGCAATTGCGCTTTGAGGGCCCCCAACACAATCTGGTTCTCCTGCATGAAATCTTGGAGAGCCTCAGAGGTGACATCGTGCACTGTCTTGCTGATGTCGTGCAGATCACCCTCGGTTTAGGTGATCAGGTTAATAGATAACTTTGATGCCTTGACCTTCTTACGCAACCCTGCCCACTCTATTGGGTGCTAGTGCTTCAACTGTGTTGACACGGTTTGTGGGTCCGCGCCTCCCTCTTCTATCTTTGCTTTCTCCGCTCCCTGCCCCTGCGAAAGCATCGTTTGTCCCTCGCCCACCTTCGCGGCTACCTCCTATGCTGCTGTGGCCTTTTCCTGCTCAGTTGCTTTCTGTGCAGCATCCTGCGCCGCCCGCACTTCCACTGCTGTTGCCACTGCTTCCTTCCTTCGCTTTTCTACCAACTATGCGATGCATAGCTTGGCCTCGTCTTTCTTTCTTTGTGCCGCTGACTTCTCGATCTCTGCGATGTTTGGGGTGCGCCACTCCGGCGACCATGTCTCTAGTACATTAAAAATTACGTCGTCTGTGGCTACAAAGGGTAGCTTTGTCCACTGTTTGGTTGGGTCCGTGTGCACTCTTATATAAATGTTATGCATGTTCGCTTTGAATTTTGTAAAACTCTGCACACTGTTGTAAACAGTGGGTGACAACCGTGGCTTACGGTTTATCCCCATTCTGAGGTTCATCTCCATGAACACCTAGAATATTTTACTGTTGTGTATCCTAGAGGCATCCTTTGTGGCCCAGAGTGAAGTGTACTTCGCGGCCTCTGGCAGGTCCCTGTCAATTATGGGGAATTGAGTATCCTCTGGTAATTCCTCTGCCACGAGCACTATGGATAGCAGAAGCCATGCATAGTGGAACGTCTTGCCCTGTTCCTAAGCTTCGTGGAAATTTTCTAAAAAATCCTTATAGAGGAACTTGGACCAGTTAAATTGGACCCCCTCCGCGCATTGCTCAGCCAATGCTACCACCGGTGTGGGTACTTCGTCTGTGCGGCACTCTTGCCAGGATTTGGATCGCCACGTGTACTGCTTTCTACTTGATGTTGGAGATGGCATAGCCCCTCTTCTTTTCCAGCTTGTACTTTTTCTTCATGGCCTCCGCGATGGCCAAGTCACTACTCTTCCCTTCCAAGATGTCCGTAGGGTCCTCTCCTTTGCATGGAAGCTGGGGGATGTGGTGAATCAAGTCTGCCGTGATGGGGATGGGCTCGTCCAGCCAAAACCACCCATCATGCACCAGATAGAGAAACTTCCTAATGACGAAAATGGTTATTGGGACACGGTGGAAATGTGCCACCCATAGTAGATTCAGTAACCCAGCCTTTCCCACTCCGCACAACCACTTTCGTGGCTCTAGTTCTGTAACCCCAGCTGCGGTGTTCTGCTTGGGCTTCATAAGGTGCCTGGTCTTAAGGTGAGGGAACTTCTCGTGGTTAGCAAGGTCCCAATCTTCAAATTTCAGGTTCGACACGTGTCCTAGGTGCGTGCCATCAAACATAATGTTGTCTGAGAGGAGCGGGGTCTGGAGCAAGCTCTTGGTCTCGTCCAGGTCCTTTGGCACTTTAGCCTTCCCTTTTCGCGAGGGGACATAGGCGGGAAATTTTTTCATGGGGTGCAGAGGCTGAGTGTCCTTCTCCATGCCTTTATCCTCGTCCTCTGCGATGATAATATCCTCCATATCTTCTTCTTCTTCATCAGTCTCTATGGTAATAGCTTTCCCCTTGTCCTAAATTGTTAGATTGGTGCACAACGGGTTCTATGGGGACACACGTACGAGAACCATTTCTTATTTGTCCTTCTTAGGCCTTGGCGTGCATGGTGATTTCGAGATTTCTGCCATAATCTTGACACCTTCCGGAGCATCCCCCACAGTCAGGGCTTGTGCGGCCTCCTCGACGGTCATTTCAGTTATCTCCATAACATCCTCAGCTGTTGCCATTATATCTGTATAGAAATCTAGCACTCGCGAACTCAGGGGCTCAATCAATGCTTGACACTCAATAATCAGGGCTCTACTCAATAGCTCAATTTGCAAATGACCAAGTGTTGTTTGCTGGGCAACCCTTTGTAATTTATAGTGCTTTTTGAATTTAAATTCAACCGTTCCCCCCAAATCCGGTTCATTAATGCTCCCTTGGCGGCAGATTTTCCCAAATCTTGCCCATAAATCGCGTCTTAAATGCCTGCCGCCTGCTCCATGTGGTCTCAAGTCGATTATCCCATCATGAATAGTGTCTTCAATGGTCACTTCCTGGCCAACCCGCACAACCCCCCATGTGCGGTCGTGGACCTTGAGACTCTTTGCTTCTGCGCGCAGCTCTAGCATTGTGCAGCTCCCGGGCAGAATGGCTTATAGTCTTGTGCTCCCTTTCAACTGCCTAGAGCTCTAAGACTGTCCTTCCATCGGCTAGTCAGGTGGTCGTGCCACCTGTGAAAAATTTCGTCCAGTCATCCATCATGTTTCCTGGAGAATACTGACCTTTTATTATTATGGTCGGCCTTGCACACTTTACCATCTGCAACATGCTACCCTGGTTACTATGCTTAGCAATGTGCAGTCCAAGCCAATGCATTAGACTGATCAATTTGCGACAATATGCCTTAAACCTGTCATCATGATCGTACACATCCTGCCTTTCCACCCTGGTCTTTTTACCGAGAAAATCTTCGTTTAGTTCATCCTCCAGCTTCTTGAGTTCCACGTCCACCAGAGCCCTTTTCCTTCTTAACCATACCCTTTCTTATTCAAGTTCTTGGAGTCTAAGATTTCCTTGTTTGATTTCTGCTTCCAAGGTTTCGTGAGCCATCGTATCTATTGTGCTATCATGCACGGTTTAAGTTCTTCAAGTACTATAGGGTTTACTGTAGTTGCCTCACACTCCAGCCTTAGCGGTACCAGCGTGGTCAGGTTCTTGCATGCGGTCCTATAAGCCCATAGAACCACTGGTACGCGTAGGTTCTAGTTAGTTCGCTTCACATTGTGGACCTTGTTTAGCTCTTCGCCTACTTTGTTAAAATCTTCTACATGGATATTCCTCTGTGAACTTGGTCTTTCCATACTTCGTGGTCCCAATCGAAGAGGTTGTTCGCACCATTGCCTTGCTCGCACCTGCTTACCACTTGTGTCTCCTACCGCAAGTACTGTGTGTATTCTTGCAGGTTTCACACCATATGCTTGTATCCACCTGGAAAGGTGGGAGCGCGAGCTGTTTTGTCTGTCATACTTGTTTTTTAACCACATCTGAGGCTTCCAAAATCGTAGGCACATCATCCTTCAGCAGTCGCGCTAGTCCTCAAAACTTCGTTGGTGCGTACCCCACCATCTTGCGGGTGTAGCTCTCAACCCATTTTAGAGCATCGAAATGTTGCTGTTCCGGTACTTCTCTTTTAAATTTTTTCAGGAAATCATCCACCTCACTCAACCCATCATATGTAGGCAGATCTCTTACCTCTGTTGCTATGCAATGCAATGACCTTGTCATCATGTTGCAGTTGAGTGTGGTTACCTCGTGTAACTGGTTCTGCCATCACTCTATCTCCTCATCATAATTTGATGTGCAGGAGCTTTCGCACTCCCACGAGATTCGGCCATCCGCAGTTGGATTTACCCAGTCCTTCTCGCATGCATTTATCTTGTAGATGTAGTCTAGATCGTCGTCGTTGTCGTAGTCATGCACTGGCTTTGTGTAGCGTGATCCTTCCGCAGGGTCTAAAGGTACCACTATGCGCAGTGACTTTTTCTCAAAAATCATCTTGCGCTTCTTTAGATCTATCACTCCATTCATGTCAGTGGCCCAATCTATTCCCAGTAGTGCGGGGTAGGTATTGCTGTAATCAACAATCTCTATCACTTTTAAATTTGCTAGCACGCTTGCTCCTTCGATATCTACTCTGATTCCTTGCAATCTCCCCATAGGTAGGATCTTTTGTTGGTTTTCCATTCGTAGTTGGATAGGAGACCATTGAAATGCAGACCTGTCCATGCGCTCCCATGTCTGCTTTGGCAGGACATTCGCATCTAATCCTAGATCTAGAATCACTTACTCCATCTCATATTTCACGATCTGCGCGGTCAATCTCATCTTCCTTCCTGTTCACGTCGTGTGCTTCCCGAGATTCTAGACTGTGCATGGTTCTCCTGGCGCGGTCCCAACACATCTAGTTATGAGTTCTTGCAGCCCCTTTACATCCTTTCTGTCGCGTAGCAGCTTCATGCATGTCTCTAAGAATGTAGTGAGCATTGATGGGTCCATTTTCGACTCTAGTCTGTCTTTACTTCCTGAAGTGGAGGCATCCGCCAAGTTCCTCTTAACTTCCATGAAGGACTCCTTAGCACACTCCAAATCAAATTCTGGTTCCTTCGTTGGAGCCTTGCGAACCCAGGTATGTTCTTCAAGCTTCTTGCCTTTTCATCCCCTGTTGTAATACCACTATGGAGCATGATATTTACATTAGGGTCTTCATTGCGCGCCTCATACCTCATCATTTGTAGGTTCTGAGTTGGGGGAGGCTGGAGTGCTCCTTTATCGCACAACCTCACTATTAGTTTGGGACAGTCCTCTATCTCATGATCAAATTGCGTACAATATAAGCATGATGGTCTTGTTGGATTTGTATAATTGCGGTCATAATGCCCTGGCCCTCCGCAATTGTAACATATCAGCTGTCCGCAACCTCTTCCTGGTCTCATTCCACCTTAGCCTCATCTGGGCTTGAAATCCAGTGCGCGCCATTCCGGCGTTTTGATCAAGGGGCCATGTTTCGGTCTGAACTATGTAGGTAAGAGCCTGATCCATCATCAGTTCATAAATTCTATAGGTGTGCTCATCATGGCCTACTGACCTGCAGAAATTACAGAACAACTACTGGGAATTCTGCGTATACTTCTATAATAGATGGTATTTATCTGTAGCATGCTTTCCTCTTATCTGACAAATCGCGCACCATAATGCAGGAACCGCGCTTATTCCTACTTGTGACTCCGGTATCAATGGCATTGGTCCTCCTCCTGCAAGGTAATTCGTGAACACCTGGCAGTGGTCCCCGTTGTGCCCTTGGCCCTTGCACTTTGCGCACCATACCTTGTCGTGCACTTCTGGGCGAGCCATTCTGTCTTGTTTCAAACTCTGCATCTCAAGGCACAAGTTTTTCAACTGCGCGTGAATCTGCTGGACTCCCAAGTTAGGATCTTCTATCGGAGTCTCCTGCAATCTCATCACGAACTCCAAAGTCTCAACTTGAGTGGTTAGCCTTTGTTGTGGTAGTGCATTCTGTAGATGCGGTGTTAATGAGGCTACAAACCATTCGCAGTGTTGCCCATCTGTTAAGGTCATGTTTGCTTTGCAAATTGTGAACTTTAGTATTTGATCCAACTCCCATAGGGTTTCACCTGGTAGTATTGTGATTTCCTTGAATCCAATGATCGACTGTGCCTCTGATTTTGGTCTGATAAATTCCTTGATTAGCGTAGCTTGGATATCTGCTATCGCTGCATTCGAATTGTCATTGGAATGCTTAATGTACCAGGTTTGTACGTGATCCTGCAGAGCGCTGACCAACGTTGCCTTCTTTATATTATTTTCTGTGACACCCTGTGCTTCCCATACAGCTTTTACCATGAACCAAAATTGGTCTGGATCTTCATTCCCCACTCCCTTGAACACTGGTAGCTTTATTGCGCTAGCCATACTACTTCATGGTGGTGGCGGAGGTGGTATGGGCGAAGTTGGGAGTGAAGATGGTGAAACTGGTGGTGGTGTGGGTGGGGGTGGTATGTGCAGAATTCTTTGCCTTATCAGGTTGATCACACTTCTTGGTGAAACCTTCGCGAGTTCTTCTTTGCTCCCTCGCGGAGGTGAAATCAAGGGGCTAGTTTCTAGTTCTATGCTACCTTCGCTTCTATAGATCCTCCCACTTCGCGTAGACCCAAACATCAATTTATTCACATAACCCATTTTTCACACATTAGCATTTTAATCCAAGTGTTCAAAGATTTAACGCACTTACCTCGCTGTCCCTTGAGGAAGCGTCGTTTTGCCTCGCTATAGCTGACTGAAGTATCTACTGCGAATTCAGTGATGAATCCTCCTATGATTCGATCGAGCCGTGATCGACAACACGCATAATCTGATCTTCTGATGCTTCCAATCAGTGCACTAATTCTGGAGTCCACACAATATGTTTGTCGAGTTTACACCTTCCTTGGCTATCTGCTAGCTTTGCGATCCACTCGTACAACTCAATAGGGAAGGATGCAAAGAAAATTTCGTGGATCTCCGTATACAAGTAGCAATCTAACCACTCTTCCATTGATAATCACGGATTCCTGTTTTCCTGCATTACGAACTCGTGAATATTTCCTTCCAACCACTCTTCAATTCCTTTCTTTGTTGGATTCTAGTTATACGACATTAGATGTCTCTATGCAGATCCCGGTCCCAACAACGGAACCATTTGTTGGCTTATTGGGGCCTGACCTAGGTTTGGAGTTAATTAGCCAAACAAATCCTAGTACTACTGGCCCTTTTGGCAACAGTCCGCTGAGTGCGGACTAAGGTATCACCCGAAGTAGTATGGGAGGGTGCTAAAACCAGGTTTCCACACCCTGGAGATCTCTGATGAGTTCGACTAGTCCACGGTTTGTTCCTATGTGTAGGTGGCTTCACGCACCTTTCGTTCCTTGCGGCCCAATACCCTGCCTTTGTGCAGCCCTAACCAGGGACTATGCCACGCTCTGCACTACTACCTGAGATCTTATTTGTCTTCCAGTATTAGTTAAGCACCTTCGCATACTTAGATGTCTTAAGTTATACTTAACAATAGAAAACATTCATATAGGTTCGCACAGTAAATAAACATTATATTTGCAAATATCCAATCATGCATTCAACCAAGAAAATATACACAAAATTATAGCAAAACTTCTCTTTATTACTTCTCCAACGGTTACAGACTTGACTCGCCCTATGCACTTAGCTGCAGGGGTCCACGCACTCAGCTGTAGACTACTAGGCCTCTACGACCCACATACACACTTTACACTTTGACTCAATCACTTAGACTTCTCATTCCTCTATTCTATTTGTTATTCGTTCTCTTTTACACTTAGAGCCTCGCTCTATTTATACAATCTCATGGTCTGCGGACCATGGGTAGGTCTATCCAGCCGACATTACATTACAAAACTAGGGCGGACAACCCTGTGACTCTATCATACTTTCGCACCGCACGCCCACAATTTGCGGAGCTTTTACAACAAAATTTGGTCAAAACTTGGGCTTTAAGCCCCAAAACATGCCTTGGGGTTGATTCCATGCCCAAAAACCCCCTATTAATTATGGAAATTCCTCAATATGAATTGCACAATCCTCATAGGCCTTCCTCTGACAGCATGCACCACCTGTACAATTAAGATGATTATACAACTGATAATACACTGTCCATGAACTCCAATATCAACTGGGTAGCTCTCAGATATGACACACATGAGTTATTTATGAGAGAATCATCTGTTAACTGGTTGACCACATGAAGCAACACCCCACTGTTTGACCTCCTACTAGTTCCTCCATTAGTTGGAACTAGTTTAACTGACTTTAACCCAGTTAAACTGAATTAATTAATTACAACTCAAAATAAACTCAACCAGGGCTCCTATAATGTAGGAGATAGTCTACATGACTCAAGTTAGACCCTCAACTTGAATTAATTGAACCAACTATGTCAATTTAACTTAGTTAACTCGTACAAGTTGTCTTGTGATGTGGAATTACAATTTTATTCCTAATTTAATTCAAGGAAAAAATTAAATTAGGATTTTCTTGTTGCATTTTCAACGGGATGTGTGGATCCTTTCGATTCCAACCTAGTTGGTTTTAGCCATGAAAACTATATCCCTCGCCTTCCATCTCAATTGGCCTTCATCATTCAGGTCGTCGTATGTGGTAATAACATTCATTGTTCTATTATGGACCTCAACTGATTCAGTCACCTACCACATTGAAAGCTTTTGACGAGAGAACATATAAGCCTTGTGGTATTCTAAATTCCTTACAATTAGAGTTAGGGGGAAAAAATGTATTGATAAAAGTGGAGGTTATTGACAGACCTCTTGATTATAATCTTCTATTGGGTCACACGTGGGTTTATGCCATGGCCACGGTCATTTTGAATTAATTCTGTATGATTGCCTTTCCACATAAGGGTAGGATTGTGGCCATTGACCAAATCACCCTTTTAGCCTCTGATTCTCATGTCATTGGAAGTGTCCTGCTTGTAGGGGAAACTCTACATTCTTATCAGCATGTTGGGGTTGGACTGCTGAAGGATTCCTCGCTCATGGGAACATTTTCACTTCCTCCTCCTCTACTTCCCGACAACTCATCTTCGGTTGCTTATATCAATATGATATCATCTTCTACTATCTAGACTGATCCATGGATTGTACCAGATGAAACTAGCATCCATAGTTTTGGCGACCAAATGCTGCTTAGCCCCATTGAACTTGATTATGAAGCCATCTATTTAGCTTGTGTGGCTCACACCTTCTCTTCGATCAATTGGGTTGATCGATCATTGGATTATGGCACGTCTTCTGATCCATTCTCTCGTATATTCTCTACCGATGAGAGCATCATGGAGATCATGTTTCCAAATGATGTGCCATGGGACAATCATCACCATCATTTCTCCTTATCAAATTCCATTGAGGATAATCTTAGTGATGCGTCTATACCCAATATCATTGTGTCTTTTATGAATTATGTTTCTATCCATGAAGTCGATTTCAAAAAGAATCTCTCGAATATAGAAGAGATAATACCTCTTGATATCTTTGTTAAACCGGGTATTGTAAAAAATATACACATTGGTGCGTCTTGCTCTCCGTCCAAGGTTGAGACCTATAAAGCCCTATTTTTGGAGTTTCGTGATGTATTTGCATGGATGTATGAGGAAATTCTAGGTATCGACCCAAATATAGTGCTGCATGAGATTAAAACATATCCTGATGCTAAACCAGTCTGACAATGCCTCCGTCTGGTCCATCCAAAGAAGGCTGCCGCGATAAAGAGTGAAGCTGAAAAACTCCTTCGTGTTGGTTTCATCTATCCCATTCCTTTGACCGATTGGGTGTCAAATATTGTCCCTATCATGAAGAAACAGGGGAAAATCCACGTATGCGTCGATTATCGGGATGTGGAACGCGCTTTTCCAAAGGAAAATTACCCAACCCCATTCTTCGACCAGATTGTTGATGATTATGCCATTGATTCATGGATGGTTTCTCTGGATATAATCAAATCAACATTCTCCTAGTGGATCGACCTAAAACTACATTTATCTGTCCCTGGGATACATTTTCCTATCAAAAACTCCCATTTGGTCTAAAGAATGTTGGGGCCACATTTCAATGGGCAATGGATTGGAATTTTCATTATATTAAACACGTTGTGTAACCTTATTTGAATGATCTCCCTGCTCATTATAAGTATTAGGATGATCACCAGATACATCTTAGGGACATTTTCTTACAGTGTATACACTATAATAGTCAATTGAATCCACACAAATGTGTGTTCTGCATCATTTTTGGTCGAATTTTTGGTCCTTTTTTTAATTTAAAAACATGGAATTCATATTGATCCTATCAAAGTACAAGAAATTATCAAACTGCCTGCACCTTCTTCACTCATTTAGCTTCAATGACTTCAAGGGAAATCTAACTTCCTATGAAGGTTCGTCTCTAATTATGTTGAGTTGAACAAAGGATTCACTCACTGACTTAAGAAAGGGTTTCCATTCCATCGGGTTAATTCTACTCAGAAAGTGTTTGATGCGCTGAAATATGTACTGGTTCATGTAGAAATTTTGAATAATATGACACTTATTCAACAGAGATTATCCTGATCATGCACTATTGCGGAATACATGCACAATACATAAGCTCCTCTACGTTGATCATCAATTTAGCAGCATAAAAAACAATGAAACATCAATAACATGCACACATTAACACAATATGTAACCCGAGGAAAGCTTACAGATGAAAACCCCACACTATCTGTATATTGATGATTGAGAACATGTAACATTACATAGTACAATACTCCTCTCAAGTACTCAGTACTATCTCCACCTGTTACACACAAAACTAGCTCAGATCCGAACAAGTCACAGGTTCAAATCTCCTCCACTGCTTTGCCTGGCTCTATTGCACAATGCCTACTGAGAATCACTCACACTGAAAATCACGTGAGCACAGGCTATATCGCTGGGCCTATATTGGGCAATCATCATGGGCATACTCAATACATTGCTTGTGCAAGATCTCATGCACAACTATAGTCACAACTGATAGCAATCTCAACCTCTAACACCTGTCTCCACTAAACTGTACATGCACTGAGTTAAATGATGTATTCTTCAGTTGCTTTATGAGTTAATAATTAGTGAATTAATTTAATCAATTACTTCACACCACTCATCACTAGTCTATTTGTAGTTAGACTAATTACAACTAGTTTAACCAAGTCAAACTGAACACAACTCCATCAACTCCACATCCAACTCCACAGAACTCACATGCATGAGTTCTAACTGATGTCCTGCATGCAATAGCTCAACTGAATCACAAGCAAAGTGTATTTCCTTCTGACGGCTGCATGTGCCACATCTGTAGCTCAAACTGAAGTGCTCCAAGAGGATAAGATAAAGTTTATAGTCTAAATATTATTATGAGACAATAATATTTGACTTTTCTATTTTTAGCCTGGCAGTCTAAAAATAGACTCTGATCACTCCTGTTGTGATCCAAAAATAGAAGTCCATCTATTTTCCCAGCATGACCAATCATCCATAAAAAGCATCCTGCAACTCATAGACCATGATCCATATGTCTAAAAATAGACATAGTCTAAAAATAGACTTTGTGCCATAATTTGCCTGCGGGCCCACTTAGTGAAGGCGACTCCTTTCCACTAAGATCCATCATCTTGTTGCATTCTCAACACTCCCTCTCAACAAGATATGGATTATCAGCAACCCCTATCTTGCCTTGGTGGTATTCGAATTTGCTCCTGGTGAGCGCCTTCGTCAAGATATCAGCATCCTGATCCTCTGTTGGAATGTATGAAAGTAACATGATTCTCCGCTGCACACAATCTCTGATATGATGGTACTTGATGTCATCCATTGAGCTCCCTGCCCAATCTAAATCCTCCTGTCTATACCAAGATCCATATCCCGATGTGCCACTCTTGAATCTGCACATATGCGACTCCACCAATTGTCGATAAACAGTGGCATCCACTACCTCCGTTGAAGTAGCATCCTACTTCCTCCAACCTCCAGGAAGGAACACAATCTTCACATCCATCTGATGGATGTGCCACCCCATCTGCACCACTTTGTAGATCCATCTTGAACCCACCACTGATTTCCCTTCTGGTCTAGGAACAATCTCCCATGCACTGTTTCTGACAATCGAATCATACTCTTCCACCATGGCGTCTACCCATGCGGGATCCTCCACAGCTTCCTCGAAAGAGGATGGCTCAGTCACAACACATTTGCTCATAAGAGCCATGTATCTAGTGTACTGATCAGGTGACTGTCTCTACCTGCGTTGAGCTGTAGGTGGTCCTACAACTTTCTTTGCATCTTGAGCCAGTCGCTCAGCTTTTGTCAAGCGCTTTCGCCCTCTGATGGTTGGCGCTGCATGAGTGGTCTCTTCCACTCCATGAACCTTGTCCTGTGGCTGATCCACGTCCTGAAGCTCATCCTTAGGAACTAATAGCTCCTCATCTGCATGCAAGTGTAGCTCCCTCTCAAGCAAACACTTCATGGCTTTATCCTCCTGAAATTTTATATCCCGTCGCACAACAGTCTTACCACTGTCTAGCAAATATACACGATAGTTGTGGGGCGTATCAGTGTACCCCACAAATATCCCAACCTCTGCGTTTGGCTCCAAATTCTTCCTGGCATCCTTCGTCACATGCATGTAAACGTTAGCACCAAAAATCCTCAAATGAGAAAGAACAGGCTTCTTACTAGAATAAGCCTCCTCGGGTGTACTCATGCCAAGTATCCTGTGAGGACAACGGTTCTGCACATATACTGCTGTATTGCATGCTTCCGCCCACAAGTGAAGGGGTAGGCCCTGACCATGCAACATCGCCCATGCAACACCCACAATCATTCTGTTCTTCCGCTCAGCAACCCCATTTTGCTGTGGGTTATGGGGAGCTATGAGCTCTCTTCGAATCCCTTCTGCACTACAGAAATCCTTGAACTCACCAGAGATGTATTCACCACAATTGTCGCTCCTAAGAGCCTTCACTTTCTTCCCTAACTCCTTCTCGACCATTGCTTTGAACTCACAGAACTTTGAGTATGTCTCGCTCTTCTTCTGCATGAAGAAGATCCAGCACTTACGAGAGAAATCATCAACAAAAATCACATAATACCTGTGTTTTGTTGTCGAAGCTACTGAGAAAGGTCCACACACATCTGTGTGAATTCTCTCAAGGATCGTCGTGGTGCGACTATCCTTCTCGTGAAAAGTGGCTTTCACAAAATTTCCTAAAGTACAGCCCTTTCACTGATCTGACTGCGCAAGAGTGCCTTTAGGAAGCCCTGTAGTGATCTGCTTCAGTATCTTCAAGGCTCCATGGTGAAGGTGATCCACTCTCCTGTGCCACAGCTCACCATCATCCCGGCTCACCAATCCTTCTGCCTTGCATGCCATTGTTGTGCATCCATCTACATGTAACTGATAAAGGTTCCTCACTCGAACCCCTATCTTCCGGGTTTCCCCAGTGGTCTTGCTGTGCAAGAAAGCCTTTCCCTCGCTGAAAACAACATCATATCCCTTGTCTTCTAACATCGCCACAGAGATAAGATTCTTCTTCAATCCTGGAACATGCATCACTTCCTTCAATACGAAGGGTTTACCAGAATCCCTCTCAAAGGAAATGGTACCTATACCGGTCGCATTGTATCTACCATCATCGCCCATCTTGATGTGCACTCCAAGATCTCTTTCCTCCAGATCAGAAAACAAATCTCGATCTCCTGTCATATGAAAAGACGCACCACTGTCAAGAACCACACCGATCCCATCACACTTGAAACCAAGCATGCGATCAATGAAAAATCAAGCTCAAACTATGAGGCTAGAGCCTCTCCTGCTGCAGATCCAACAGCTTGCTTGTTCTTCTTCTTCTGTAGACAATTAGTGGCATAGTGTCCGTGCTGGTGACAGTGAAAGCACTTCACCTTGGACATATCCTGCTTCTTGCCTTTCGCACCAGATTAAGAAGCTTTCTTGTTCTTCCCCTTCTTTTCTTTGGCAACCAAAGCGCAATTTTCTTCATCAGGTCCCTTTGATGAAGATCTGTCCCTGGTATTCCGCCTGATCTCCTCCTGCACAAGATCTGACCAAAGTCTCTCCCATCCTGGCAATTTATCCCGACCATTGACAGAGTCCTGATAGGAATGCCAACTCTTTGGAAGACCAAGGAGCCAAGCTCACCAAGTCCTCATCATCGACAGTCACCCCCACACTTCCCAGCTCATCTATGCACTGAGTGAACTTCGTGAGATACTTGGGCATACTGTCTTCCTTCTCACATTTGATGTTTCTGAGTTTATCGTTGAGCGCCAGCTTCCTCTGATCGCTCTTGCTTTGGAATAGATCTCTCAACGATTTCCACATCAAGTATGGAGGCCTTTCCATGCAGGCTGGACACAATGTGATCCTTCACGCCCTCCAACAGAATCCTTCGACACTTTTCTGTCTTCTTTTGCCAAGCATCAACCTGCGCAGCATCAGTAGGCTTTGGGACATCAGCCTCTATGAAATCCTTCAGCCCGTTATCATCCAACACTGCCTCCATCCTATCCTTCCATGCAATATAGTTCGCGCTTCCCTCAAGAGCATACTCCAATCGCAATCCATTGAAAGACATTGCCACGTTGATACCAAGAAAACACTGCTGCAAATTCGAATTCCACCAGCTCCAAACTCAACCGCCTCTGATCTAGTATTCATGAGAACAAAGTATTTCTCGTACAGAGATTGACTGTATGGGATTTTATCGGATATCTCACCTTCGAAAGAAAGGATGAATCTAGAGGCTACCTGGCCCGATTACAGACTCTGCCTGAAGAAATAAGATGTAAACACTTTTTGAATAGTAGATCTGATGATCAACAACTCTGATACCATGTAGAAATTTTGAATAATATGACACTTATTCAACAGATATTATCCTGATCATGCAATATTGCGGAATACATGCACAATACATAAGCTCCTCTATGTTGATCATCAATTTAGCAGCATCAAAAACAATGAAACATCAATAGCATGCACACATTAACACAGTATGTAGCCCGGGGAAAGCTTACAGCTGAAAAACCCACACTATCTGTATATTAATGATTGAGAACATGTAACATTACATAGTACAATACTCCTCTCAAGTACTCAGTACTATCTCCACCTGTTACACACAAAACTAGCTCAGATCCGAACAAGTCACAGGTTCAAATCTCCTCCGCTGCTTTGCCTGCCTCTATTGCACAATGCCTGCTGAGAATCACTCACACTGAAAATCATGTGAACATAGGCTATATCACTGGGCATATATTGGGCAATCATCATGGGCATACTCAATACATTTCTTGTGCAAGATCTCATGTACAACTATAGTCACAATTGATATCAATCTCAACCTCTAACACCTGTCTCCACTGAACTGTACATGCACTGAGTTAACTGATGTATTCTTCAGTTGCTTTATGAGTTAATAATTAGTGAATTAATTTAATCAATTAATTCACACCACTCATCACTAGTCTATTTTCAGTTAGACTAATTACAACTAGTTTAACCAAGTCAAACTGAACACAACTTCATCAACTCCACATCCAACTCCACATAACTCACATGCATGAGTTCTAACTGATGTCTTGCATGCAATAGCTCAACTGAATCACAAGAAAAGTGTATTTCCTTCTGACAGCTGCATGTGCCACATCTGTAGCTCAAACTGAAGTGCTCCAAGAGGATAAGATAAAGTTTATAGTCTAAATATTATTATGAGACAATAATATTTGACTTTTCTATTTTTAGCCTGGCAGTCTAAAAATAGACTTTGATCACTCCTGCTGTGATCCAAAAATAGAAGTCCATCTATTTTTCCCAACATGACCAATCATCCATAAACAACATCCTACAACTCATAGACCATGATCCATATGTCTAAAAATAGACATAGTCTAAAAATAGACTTTGCGCCATAATTTGCCTGCGGGCCCACTTAGTGAATGCGACTCCTTTCCACTAAGCTCCATCATCTTGTTGCATTCTCAACAGTTCAGAAATCTCTCTTATATCCCCCTGATTACCAGCGCAACTATTTTTTGTATCTCGTTGCTGCCATTTCTACTATAGAAATGGTATTAGTCCAAGAAGACGATGTAGGGATAGAACACCCCATATATTGTCTATGTCGAAATCTCAATGATACTGAAATTAGGTATACCCACATAAAAAAGTTAGCTTTGGCGGTCGTTCAAGCTGTTTGAATGTTCCACAATTACATATTTCTCTAGAAAACTACAGTTGTTTTAGATTGCAACCCTATGACATAAATTTTGTCATGTCAATTGCTGGGGGGGAAATACTCTAAATGGATCATCATCCTGCAAGAGTTTGACCTAGAATTCATCAAATCCAATTCAAATAAATCCTTGGTTTTCACTGAGCTTATGTGCGACCTTCCTTCCCCTGATTTTGAATTGACATCTGATGATTTTATCCTTGACGAGTCGTTGTTTCTTATTTTTTTCATCTAACCCATAGTATGGAGACATTCTAATTTATCTCCAGAACCAGGCTTTTCTGTCTGATACCTCTCGCTCTGAGAAACAATGTATTTGATACCAAGCCAATAATTACATCATTATTGGCGACACCCTTTATCGACACAGTATTGATATGATTTTACGAAGGTGCCTTACGCATGAGGAAGCTAAGAAAGTCCTTAAGAATGCCACTCAGGGGAATGTGGCGGTCATTTTTCTAGTTATGATACCACGTAGAAGATCTTACGTGCTGGTTACTTTTGGCCTACCATTTTTTGAGACTGCATTCTCATTATCTAGAAGTGTCATGCTTGCCAAATGTATGATCATAAGACCTGTGCTCTGCCTGCTCCATTGCATAAAGATATCATCGTCAGACCTTTTGTGAAATGGGGTATCGACTTCATGACATGTAACCTTCACTTGGTCGGGGGGCATGGTTATATCATTGTCGAAGTATATTATTTTACTAAATGGGTCGAGCCATAGTTACGGATCAAGGAAAGAATTGAAAGAATCATATGATGACTGAACTAACTGTTAAGATGGGATTTTTCCATGAAAGTTCCACTCCCTACTATCCTCAGGCTAATGGACAAGTTGAGGCTATCAAAGAAGTTCTCAAAATTATGCTTCAATGCATGATAGGGGTCCATAAATTAGACTGGAATTTACTTCTTTATGCTGCCTTATGGGAATAATGAACCTGAATAAGGACTTCTATCAGATTTACACCCTTTCAGTTGGTTAAAGGTCTGGAAGCAATCCTTCCAATTGAATGTGAGATTCTGTCATTGAAACTAGCTGTAGAACTTCTTCCTTCCACTTTAGTAGAAGAGGAAAATATTTTACATCTGACCCATTTAGATGAGGCATGACCTGATGTCGCTATAGCTAATGAAGCTTATAAAATAAATATCAAGGCATAATACAACAAAAGTGTCAAGCCTCATGTATTCTCGGAAGGAGACCTTGTTCTTTTATATGACCAAGAATCTGATAAGTTAGGATAAGGAAAGTTCCAAACTATGTGGTCAGGTACATATATTGTCAAGAGTGTTCTTGCAAAAGGGGCTTATGATTTAGTCAATTTTGATGGAATTCCATTGGTGCAACCTTTGAATGGACTGTACCTAAAGAAATACAATGCTTGATCTCATGTGTAGTAATACTGTGTACATAGTGTGTATTGGTGTGTTGAGTGTGTTTGCAGTGTGTCCCTTTAGAGTTTCCTAAGGTTTCTATTGATTCCTTTTACATTTGGTTTGCAATGTCAACATCCCTTGAACCATATTTTAGTTATGATGATGGTGCTAGTCATAGTACTCAGAACCTATCCTCTGCAGCGTTGGCTATCTTTGTTGCAAATGGTGAGTTGGTGAGTCTACAAGTGATTTGAATTGGTCACTCTAGCAACAACATCATTGAGTATAATGAAATGATTGAGCTATTGTCTGATGCTATTTCACATGGTATCCGCCGTTTAGTCATCAGAATTGACACACAGATCGTGGTACTACAACTTGCTAATGTTTATTCGGTCAGAAGTCCTACCATATTGTGTATGTTTTTAAGGGTTCGCCTTCTAGAGAGACATTTTGATTTCATATGAACACATTTCTATAAATCTAAACACATTGACAGATGCGCTTGCTAATCATTTTTTAGATAGACATTTGCAATGAATGTAAATAAGTTTCAATACACTTCACATCATTGAAAACATAATAGGAACACTAAAACACTGAAGATATATATATAAAGTTTGGCTTTACAAAATTTGTGCCCGAGACACATATGAGCACACCGCCCATATATAAAATACATGCAAATATTTAAGTAGACTAATTAAAATTCTCTTGATAAGAAACCACTACACGAGTTATCTTGCATAGTAGCTGAAAAATATGACTAGGCACTCCAATAGTGTGTTGCTGAAGTCTCAACAGAATTTGGTTGATCGCAGTCTCATCTATTCCATGTGTCAATCCCTCCATGTGGCGCTTCACCTTTATTAGGATCTCTGCTACATTAAGATCCCGTAGTGCATCCCGTCATACTGTAGCAACCTGTGCTGGTTCTAATTCCACCTATGGCTGTTCTCCTTTACGATGGAGATATGAAGCACCTAGTGGTTGAACAGGTCCAATATCTGCATGAACATATCAATAGTTTAAGTCTCAGAAACATCAAAAACACAAAAAAATTGTAAAACTTTCAAAATCCAAATGGTCGAAATATATTACCTATAACATCCCATCGCTTTCTCGCAGGAAGAACAAGCTCAGGGTCATCACAAAAATCCATCCCTACGTACGTATAATCATTGATCATAATGAACTGTCTGTGCAACCATCCAAAGAAGGTTGGTGAGAAACTGATCGTCAACAGACCGACATGTCGTGACATATTATCTATCCACCTCCTCATCTGTGGAACCCTCAGATCAATGGGCTCAAGTGTAATCTGCTGAGACTGTAGTAATGGAACTTGTCCTATGGAAAAAGATACCAATATAGAGTTGTATCCAAAGTTTTTCAACTTTCCCTCTCTTGCTTTAGATAATTGTTATTTCATATTAACTAACACTCCCTCACTCCAGTTGAAGTCCGTTGGCTCTAAACACTCCACACCGTATTGCATGTATGATTTGCTAGCTACGTGAAGTGTTGAGCTACCTGCCAATCTGACAATGATGAATAAGATCATTCTTAAAGGTAAATGGGTTACATATTTTATGCTAATATTTCCATCTCTAGTTGGCTTGGATCGAGGTCTGCAGTAAGTAGTGATATAATCTTTCACCATTTCTCCACCCTTTCTCCCACCTAGGAGAGAGATGGGGGCACCCCTCCTAGATAAAACTGTTAGAAAATATATGTCCTCTATTGTTATCTTGAGCATATGTTCCCCAAATATAAATGCTTGTGCTTTCACATCCCATGCATGAACAAGATATGCTAGTAGTTCCATCTGCTGCCTCATACTAGGAAGCTAGAAGAATTTCAACAATCCACAGTCTTTTAGTGCCTGGATGGTAGCAGGATCATTAGCTGCATTTAAATATTGTTCTTCATGTTCTCTTTCTCTCCAGATAAAATCCATTTTGTGCTAATGAAGACTTGAAATGTTAAGAAGAGACTCATTAGGATCCTTTCCATGCAAGAGAACTCAAAATTTTTGAAGGGAAATTGGTAATATTTTTTGGATTTGCACCCAACGCATCTCCAAGAGGAGAGATAGTACGTTGTACCCCTCCCCTGTAGTATACCTTAACTTAGGTGCAATGCAACTTTTGACCATATGGGCCTACGTTGCTCCTAGAGTGAGTTTTTTAAACCCCAGGACCTAAAAATGCCTAAAATTTGCATGAAAACACAAAATGGGACCATGAATTGAAAGAGAAAGGTCTTAGCTCTTACCTGGAAGTGACAACACTTGAAATGATCCACCGGATTGAGCACAATTAGCTGTAGAATATTGAGGGAAAAAACTTCTCATAACTCTCATTGTTGAATGTAAACGTGAAATGGTAAATATGAATAATCATTTTGAATATTTATGGTTGTTTCTTCCATTATTTATCCACATTTAATGTTTTTACCTAGTAACATCCCATTTTTTCCATGAAATTGGTATTTTTAATCCTATTTGTGATGTTATGAATAGGTCGACCACTGTTTCATGGATTTCGTCATGTTTTGAACAAATTATTTTGACCGAGGAGCATACTTTATCACTTTTTTAGGCTCCATAAACCTACGAAAAAGGAAACCCCTGGAGTCCTCTTTCAACTCTTTTCAGACTCCCAAAATATGAAAAGATTTTCGAGCACTTGTCTTTTCGAACTCGTTAAAGTAAATGAAAAGACGTCTACTTAATATAAGTTTAACCCTTTTCCAGATTGAGACAGACTACTTACGAAAAAGGAATACCTTAGTTGAACATGGCTAAGAGGTTATGTTGGGTATTATTTTCTTCCTTTTCAAACCTAAGGGACTATCTACAAAAAGGAACATCTGGAGTTTTATTTTTCCACCTCTTTTTCAAACTCTCTAAACATGAAAAATATATTGAGTTATACCTTCGCTGGAGTCATGAAAACATCAATCAACGATGGAATCGTCGTTCATGACGGGACTGAACCACTCCTCTGGGTTTGTTAAATATTCTCAGATGGATTCATCTGAAGGATGACCTTGCAGATCAAGCATATGTTATCCTCTTCAAGCTTGTTAAAAAATAAAGAGGTACTGACTAATATGGTTGGGGAAATTGCGAAAATAGGTTACTCCATTTGTTAATGGCAACGAGTCACTCTTGAACACGACCCTCTTCCACTCCATCTCCATAGCTGTTGGGTTCAAAAATATACTTGTCTTTTGGTTTATCATACCATTTCAAAGCCTCCATCTTTGGTTTTGGGTCAATGTTGCCAACTCCATTTCAGTGTCACCGATGTGTTTAAGATAAGTCATTAAGTTAATATTTGATACAATACTCTTAAGCCTTGATTCCATGCCTTCCTTTCCTGATCCAGTTCCATATCAACATCATTATGATAATTCTATCTCAAATCATCATACCCGTTTCATGTCGTTGATGGGGGATACATCAAGGCCCTCTTGCGATGAGTCGCTTCCTGTAGACATCAACTCATTATCGAGGAATTTGACTTAGAAACACCCCTTGGTACCTGGTACTTGCACACATCAATGGAAATTTTCCTCGCTCTTGGTGACAAGTTTACATCATTGGCCTTCGATCGAAAGATTCTGTGTGGTGTTCAACATCAACTCAATTATTCACACCATACAAATTGTATTAGAGTACCTTGAGAGATATTAACATCATCGGTGGTTTCTTTCGCATCTGTTAATGACTTGCATCATTGGTCAGTAATAAAATGGTGTCTACCATGTTCGACTCCAGCTCATTGATTCACATGGTTAGACTCGTACATTGGTTGGTCGTGTGAATGAGATAGAAGAACCCAAATCTAGTTTCATCCATCTGAGCAATTATTTCAGGAGTATTATAAAATCACAATGTATGATGGCTATGATCATATAGACATTCATCTAGTCATGGGTCTACCATCAATTATTCGTGGATGTTTATTTGATCATTGTACATGTAATGTTAGCTTATGTATTGAGTATACATATGCCTCCCTCAACAAAGATGTCATGATGTAAATGTATTGTAACAAATGATGATCTCACTAGTTGTTCTTGATCCCTACTTGTCACAAGGTAAAGCACTTCAATCATCAACTATCATTTCTGACTTTGTACTTTAGGGGGCAATCTGTTATAGTCCATTTTGTCACATCTGGTTAATAGGACTTCAACTGGACCAGTCAACATCCTTTGACCCCTTTTTTCATCATCCTTGCACAAATACCTAAGCATGACACATTCTAATCCTTGAGTTTCTACCTGAAAGTACCTTGTTTCAGTCATTTTAAGGACCAACGCACCTTGGTCTCTTACTAGCCAGTGTTGACTACAAGGTTGCCCTACTCTGCACCTGCGCTGATCAATAGAAGGTTACTTAGAGTTGGGGGTGTGTTGATTCTAGAAATTTGGTAAAACAAAAAAGAATCCCAAAGCTTCCTCTTCCAGAAGCTCCGAGGATATGTTGTAACAATTTACCTCATATAAAAGTCTCAAATCTTATCCTATCCTAACTTGGATTTTTCATCGCTTATCCCTTGAGCTCATCCTCCCATCAAGAGTGGAACTCAAGCCCATATTAGTAGTAGGATAAGAATTCATGAAATACCTCCATCACCTATATATTTACTGCCATCCATAGGCAAGGGGTTGGATTTTTGAGAGTGATTATGCCATTATGCTACTAATGTGAGAGATATCATTCCATGCATTAGGGTGATTAGAGGTGCACTTTGTGACAAGGAAGTGACAAGTCAACTTGGAGGAGCTCTTCTACAAGATCAACACCTATTTTTGGTTGTAACTCATTCCATTTATATTAATGCGAAGAGTTTTTTATTTTCCTATATATGATGTTATGGTTTCATATATTTCAATACCGTGTTGATCTGCTGAATAAATTGATTAGATGATGTTGTATACATTCCATGGATCATTAGCTTGTGTTATATGACTGTGCAGGTTCTTATTATAGCGACCAGAGCTAGGATTGGAGCATTCAAGCCAAGGAAGGAGTGAAGCATACGCCATATTCCAGGTAGGATTCATCCCGTTATCTATTTACTTTGAGGAAAACATTAGTCCCTTTGTCTTTCTGTTGTTCTAGGTCAGTCCACCAGGCCTAGGGAAGATAATTCTGTCCGTAGTCGTAGATTCCACATAACAATAATCATTCATGGAGTTCAAGGAACACCATAAATGATAAGTCATGACATGGTTGGATGGGTCTTGAACAACATTTCCATTAAAATTAGGGATATCACTTGGTAACTTAGTTGGAATCATCGACCAAAAAGGATAATGATAAATTGGGTCATTAGTGAGCCGAGATAAATATGGTAAATCAAGAGTTGCAATAAAAAGTAACTGCTGGTTAAAATGATATTGGGAATATTGATAAGCTTGAGGATAAGGTTCAACTTGTATTGTACTAGATTAGCCAGGGTAAACCGTACTAAGTTGACCTATAAATGGATATCCTTGAAAAGGCTATCCTTGGAAGGGTTGATGTTGGAAGGGTTGGCCTTGAAAAGGTTGGCCTTGGAAAATTTGACGTACAAATGATTGACACTAAAAAGGTATTTGAGATTTTCCTGGAATAGGATAACCTTGAATAGGTTGGCATGAAATAGGTTGACTGGGATAGTATTGACCTTGATATGGAATTTGGGGCACACCAGGATACTTTTAACAAAGGGAATTTGTGGAATACCCTAGACAATTTGACTTGGAGATATTTGAGGTATAGTTGGACCAGGTTGATACAAAATTTATTAAGGTAAAGTCTACATAGTTTGTTGGACCGATACCTGAGGTTGAATAATTGTTTTTTGTGTAGTTTGTACATGTGTTTGAGGTGTAGTTGCAACGAGTTGTTGAATAGGTGCTTTCAAAGTACTCAGAATAGGTTGTTGAATAAGGATTTGAGGAGTACTAAGAACATGTTGCTGAATAGGGGTCTGAGGTATAGTCTGACCAATGGTTTTGATAGGTTGATAAGTATGCAATTGAGGAGTAACCTGAGAAGTTTGACTAGAAGGAAACTGGGGTGCAACACCAAAAGTGGGGTTCCAAATAGTACCTCCCATTCCTGGGAATGGAGCACCAATCAAGGGTTGAGTTACAACAGGTTGACTTGGGCCTACCTGTGGTATTTGAATAGGGGTTGGATAGGTTCCACCAATAGATGGTCCTATGTATGAAAGATAGGGTATTCCAAGAGGTTTCCCTCCCAAAGGAAAATATGGTCCATAGGATGGTTGCCACTCAACTAGAAAGTAAGTTCCAACTAGGGTTTGTTGAGGGATATCTCCACTACCATATAACATATTAACTTGCTGGTCAAATGTTGATGGAATTTCAGACATGGAAGTTTGTGAAAATTCCATGGTTTGGGAAGTAGATAGCAAACTAACTGATGGTAAACTAGACGAGATTCCACAAGACCAATTGGAAATATGAGAAGAAGGAAGATCTAATGTAGCTCCTGAAAAAGTCCTGCTGAGTGATTGATACCCAATAGGTACAAAGGGTCCACCATATATAAATGATTCTGGAGGTCTAGTAAACATGGAATTCATATTTACTTGACTGTGTAGACTTTCAAGGGTTGATGAATTTGACTTACAGTTGAGGATTTTGTCATGGTTCGCCTTACTAAGAAAGTTAAACGAGTGTGTAAACCTGGAGTTCCCCTAGGTAAATAAGATAAAGGAGTCGTATACTAAGGATCTGGTTGAAAAGGAGGTGGGATTTCAACTACTACAAGGCCTTCTGAAAGAAGAGTACGATCAATTGAAGTAGGGGCTTCAGTAATTTCTTTAATACTTAAAAGATCAAGTGGTAAATTTTCTGTTTTGACAGCTAAAGTTACATATTCATATGATGTGACCGGTAGAGGAGTAGAAATTGGACCAGGTGAAGATGAAACATGAGTTTCTAGTGTTACCGGTTCGACGAACCACTCTTCAAGTTCTGAAATTTTAGATTTGGTTATTTCAGTTTCAGGTTCACTTGTCTCTAGTTCAAGTAGTTTTGGTTCACCTTGAATTACTTTTGGTTCAAGAATTTCAGTTTTTCAAGTTCAGATTGAACTACTTCTGATTCTATTATTTTCACTTGATTTACCTCATATACAGTTACTTTAGGTCCTGTAACACTAGGTGAAGATGTGTCATGTGTTATTATTTCAACTTTTGTAACTGTAGGTCTCATAACATTGGATGAGTCAGGTGTAATCTCAACTGGTAAACCCTACATCCTACGAGAACGTTGAGGTTGATACGCCACAATGAATTTTTAATGAAGAAATATTACTAGTATATAATGACTAATTTTATAATTTTACGAATTAAAATAAACAAAATCAATAAAAGGGGTACTAGGTATGAAAGATTACCACGTCATTGTGAACTACAATATACCGTTAAGTACGAGCAGGAAAGCTCCCCGAAAGTTGTGTTCAACCTATAGTGGGTCTTCCGATATACCAAGAGTATGTGGAAGCTCAGTGCGTGTTAGTGCTATCTAATGCATCCTAAACGATGGGAAGCATTCCAATATACTGATCCTATGTGGATAGATGCTAAAACACGTCTTCTAAAATACATCCACTAAATATGATGTTATTAATTAATGCCCTGGTAAATTTTAAATGATTTTATTATTTTTCTTGTTATGAAAGCAGTCAATTATGTATGATAATCAACCGATGTAATAACTCAATTTCAATGCAGCTAACATGAAATATATCCTTTTCACTTCGATGAATCCTATTTACGAAAGGGAGAAGATTTCACTCAATTTCCAAGAATGCAAAATTCTATCTTCTACAAATTTCTTTTAATTCAAACCCAAATGATTCCAAAAGCACTCTTTCAAAATAAAACACTATAATGCAAGAATTGATTAACAAGAGAAAAATATCACAAATCCTCTGATGCACTAATTTTCAAATGCAACTCAATTCAAGCAAATTTTCGTTTTATGTTCAAAACAAGCATACAAAACAAATCAAAGCTATCTTTCAATGAGAACACTAGCTTTCCAAATAATGAAATAATTCTTTACAATAGGTAAGAATAAATGTTCTGATCAATTCACATGAAAGAAGAGAAAACAATTTTAAAATTCAACGACTCTTCTTAATAGATCAACATATCAATTAGACAACAAAAACCCTAAAATGTAAAGATAATTTATTTCTCAAGGAGGCAAACAAAAACATTAATTTCAAAGCTAATGTTGACTTTTCTCAGGTAAACACAAACCTAAAAAATCACAGTTAGCAAAATTACGGACCTAGAAGGTAAAAGTTTAGTTATTTGAATTTTCTAAGATTGTTAACCTACATAGTTGACACCAATGCGATGTCACACTATTCATAAAGATAAAGTGCACAAGGTCTTGCTCTGCTGTTGAAAGCACAGTGCGACAGGAAGATTCTCAAAGAAAAAACCAAAAACTATTGAAAGGCCTCTAAAAATTGAATTTTAAGGATCAAAACAAAACCTTAGAAATGTTGGAAGGCCACAATGAGCAAAGAAAGCCACTGAAGAACTCAATCGTTCCCCAATGGAGTTGCCAAATTGTTATCTAGATGAATCTCGCTTTGTGGACATAACAAGATATACCTAGGCTTGGAAACCAAGCCTAGTAACAATCAAGACAAAATACACTAATTCTTCTCTGGAAAATACTTGAATCATTCAAAGGTAAACTTACCCGATGACTGAAATAAGTCTTCAATCCTTTGTTTGCTTGAGATCCTACTCCACTTTCAATTCCTGAAATGGAATTTGAAATGACAGAAATAACACAAGATCAAAGCATACAATATACATATAAATGAATTCAAGCCATTTATAGCCTAAATATCAAGGAGTTTTGATATATATATATATATATATATATCACCATTTAACGCATTATATGAGAAAAATAATGCACTTTGTATTAACAATAGGACGACACGATTACAACCCTTTTAGCCTTGACTTGAGATCCTACTCCACTTTCAACTCCTGAAATGGAATTTGCAATGACAAAAATAACACAAGATCAAAGCATACAATATACATATAAATGAATTCAAGCCATTTATAGCCTAAATATCAAGGATTTTTCATATATACATACATTTATATATATATATATATATATATATATATATATATATATATATATATATATATATATATATATATATATATATATATATATATATCACCATTTAACGCATTATATGAGAAAAATAATGCACTTTGTATTAACAATAGGAAGACACGATTACAACCCTTTTAGCCTTGATGTAATAAGCTATCTTCCAAGAAATCTCCAATCCTTCCTCTTGCAATGATAAGGCTTCAATCTTCAATTTGACAACATAAGGGTACCTCAAAATCCAACCGCTACTCCTCTAGTTTTCATTGTATTTATGGGAGAGGAGAGGAGGTTGGAGATCCATATTCTAAGGGATGAATTCCACAATTAGAGGGGATTGATTCCATGATAAAGGGGAATGAGATCCATCATTCCTGGGATGAGGTCCAAAGAGGTAGGAGCTTGAGGTCTAGTTGGTTGAGGGAAAATTCCTCAACAAGGTTCTAGACTTTACTTTTGTATTTTTACCCATGTTGAAAGGGGTATCAGACTTTGTAATGGAGAACAATGTGTCACTTTAAACAAGTTTCAATGAATTAACTTGTAGTGTCACAATTTGTATTTAGGAGAGGTGCGGCACTGCTTAAAATTTGGGTTTTTAAGAAATGTAATCCAAGATTCTTGGGATCTTCAGAAAGGTTTTTCTTCTGATTTTGTAGGGTATTACTAAGAAGGGTTCTTTAGATAGCGAGGGATCCAAATTTAAGGTCATTTTCCTAATGGTGACAAAATGACGTATAAAAAATGGGGTCTTGGGATGTCTCACAATTTCCTTTTGACAAAATCAGTGACGACCATGATCCTGGGATGACCATGGCTATCTACTGCTGATGCCTACATTAGTTTTTGCTTCTTATATATGCACATTTCACATGGGGAATCAACAAAGAAAGTGACTCTATATCCCCATAGAAAATCCTCTCAGGAATTTGAAAATACCCTATGGCTTGACAATGCTAATAACGATGAAGAGAATGTTTAGTCTATTTCTTCCATTGATCAAATCATGCAATTTAAAGAATATACCCAAGATAACAAAGTTTATGATTTTCTCGTTAATCTGGACTCTTTACAAATCGTAGTTCCACTTGATCACATTTTTATCCTTGATTTTCATGAAAACTGTGGCCCAAGCACCTCATCATCACTACAAAACTCATCATTTCCAAAAATTTTCATCATAATATATTCCTCTTCTTTAATATTTTTATAAAAAAAAGAAAAAAAAGTCGAAAAAAAAAAGTAGAAGTAAAGAAAAAAATAAGTTCTATTGCAAAAGCTACTCCTTTGGCACAATTGAATAGGAGTTTTTATGAAAACTAGGTGACTGGTGGGTAGACATTCTCGAAAAATTCATTTATTTTTCTAAATAAAAGGGAGGCCATTAACTATTAGAAAGGAAAGTGGTCTATTTCAAAAATGGGTATCTTTTCTATGTCCAAATTTTATGACAACAATTGATTAGTAGTAAGGCAGGTCGATGAAAAGCTTCGTCGATATCCATTTTGCTGATATTCCCACCAAAATTGACACAAACCTATACTTTAGTTATTTTTGGACTTTCATCATCAACATCAACATCATCATCATCAACAACATCAACATCATCATCATCATCAACATCATCATCAACATCATCATCATCACCAACATCATCATCAACATCGGTATTATCACCAGCATAAGCGTCAACTCCAGCAATCACTATTTTGTATCAAGAAAGGCAAATAAAGATATACAGATCTAACTTTCTATTTCTTCCCTCTCAATATTTTTAAAATTATGTCATCTTCATCATTTGGTTTTCAATTTCTTTTGGCTGTAATAATGATTGGATTCATTAGATACAAATTGTAGATGGGCGATTTCCGAAATAACAACATCAACCTCAAACAATCTTGGTTATGAAATCTATAGGTCTTCCTATAACTCTCATACAATCCTATAACCATTGTTACAGGATCACCATATTAATTACAAGAATACCTTTATTGTGTTTTCAATGGATTGTTCTGCAAATTCAATCCTATTCAACAATTGATGGTCACAAGCATGAGTCTGGAGCTACTAGACACCTCCACTCTCCTTGCTCTTTTTTTCTTTCAAAGAGTTAATCAACAATCAAGTTATCTAAATCCAAAGCAGTTAGATTCAAATCTAGAATAAATGTCAATATTTGTTCTAGGTTCCAAGTGTTATCAATGGTTCCATCCCAACATTTTATAGTCAATAAGGCCCAGGTTTATCTGGAAGTTGTTGTTATAGGGATGCATTCGGTGTAAGGTAAAATTGGGGTCAGAAATTTATTCTAAAAGGATCTCCAATGTATTTACGGCATGAACCGACAACAACATAGCCTTGGTCCAATGAAATGACAAAGTATATATTTTCATTTTCACTTATTGTAATTTTCCTTGTTTTTTCTGCCGACTTATATAATCATTGATTGTTGTGGTTAATTTATGAGAGCAGTGATTCCACCACTACAATTTAATGATGACCCATTCTGCAATCAGTGTGAGTCTATCACCACTCATACTTTCCTCCTATGCAAGTCTTAAACCTCAGCGCTTCATGTCAAGCCTTGAAAAATGAGAGAAAGTCCTTGAAAATCTCTAAAACTCTGGTTCCGCACTCTGACTCGTAAAATATGAAAAGATTGCCGAGTTTTTCCTTTTTAAACTCGCTAAAATAGAATTAAAAGGACGGTCCACTTACAACTCTTTTCTGACCGTATAAACATGAAAAGATTTCTGGATTTTTGTCGTTTCAAGTTCGATATTGGTTATAAAACGACGTGTCTTTGATCATTTTTTTACTTTTTTCGGATCAGGGACACTAATTATGAAAAGTAATCCTTGATCGTAATGGTCAAGCAGTTCTCTCAAGTATTATTTTATACTTTTTCGGGCTTGGGAGACAAAAATTTACGAAAAAGGACAACCGTGGAGTTTTCTTAAGTTTTTCTTCTGACTCCCTAAAATTGAAAAACACCGAGTTTCTCCTATACTGAACTCGTTAAAATTTAACAGTAAAGGACCTGTTCAATTACAAACAGGAACGAACCACTCCTTCTTAGGGTTTGAATTTTAAACTAAGTTGGACTCATCCGAAGGATGAGCTTATAACCAAGCAAATGTTATCCTCCTCAAGCTTGTCAAAAATAAAGAGGTACTTGCCAGAAATGGTGGGGGAAAAGAGAGAAAAATGAACTTGTTTGTCATACTTTGTATCCTAGAAAAGCATTCAACCACTCTTGAACACGACACTTTTTGTTCACCTGGGTTGGGAAATCCTTTGCCTAACAGTTAATCAAACCATATTAAAAGTCTTCAACCAGTTTTTGGGTATTAGCTTTCGGTCAATTGTCACCAAACCATCTGCAATGTTGTTATGTGTTCAAGAGGTCGGTGAAAATAAACCATTCATCTGCAAAATATCTGTCATCCATCTTGACCATCCCTGAGTCAGTCCTTGCAAACATATTTCTTCAAACTTGATCTATGATTTCATGTTGTGGGCTTGCCTACGACAGATCACTTTCTATCGACTTTAGCTCATTATCTAGAAATTGTTTGTACCTTGGAATCTGCATGCCTCAATGGCAGGTTTCTCACCTTCGACGACAGGTTGCATCATTGACCTTCGATCAAAGGATTCTGTGACATGTTCGACATCAACTCATCTATTCACATTTCATGGATTGTACTGAGTACTTTGAGAGCCATTGATATTACTGGTGGTTTCTCTCACACTTGTTAACAATTTACATCATTGACTGGTAATCAAGTGGTTTCTACCATGTTCAACTTCGACACATTCATTCACATGGATAGAATCGTACTATTTTGGGAAGTAGAAATCAAGACCTTGGATCTAGTTTCCACCATCCAGGGTGCGAGGAATTTTGTTATTCATTATATAGTGGACTATTCATAAACAGATGGTTGCGCCCATACTGTGTCTACATATGTCTATACTTGTGATGTATTACAAGATCATTCCTATAACAGAGCAGTTTAGTTAGTTTTCTAGTTAGTTTTGATCTGAGTATGGGAATGCTTACCTCAGTGATGATATGATCACACACACACACACACACACACACACACACACACACACACACACACACACACACACACACACATATATATATATATAGTTTGTATTGAATGTTTTTACAGGTTCCAATCAGGCTCTCCACAGGATGATCCTCGAAATGATAAAGTACTTCACTCTTTTTAGATCACAAATACTATCTATTACAGACTTCACACTTTAGGGGGAAATCTGTTGCACAAAATATTGTCACCATGACATTCTGCAATCAGTGTGAGTCTATCACCACTCATACTTTCCTCCCATGCAAGTCTTAAACCTCAGCTCTTCATGTCAAGCCTTGAAAAATGAGAGAAAGTCCTTGAAAATCTCTAAAACTCTGGTTCCGCACTTTCTCTTAGCATTACCTACGGTCCTGCACCTCTTGGTCATGTCCCCTGCGGACCTGCCCGCTCCGTTTCTGTGTAATGGGTGTGGACCCCTGTAAAAGTCAAAAAGGCGCAAGTACATTCTTAAAAACTCACTTTGGGTTATTTCTGGAAGCTTCTAGAGGGAATCTTGAGGTGGTTAGTTCACTCCTTTGAGGTTCATGCATTCCATAACTAAAGGAGCTAACCCCTTGATGTGAGGAGCTTATCCCTTTGAAGGAGGACTTTATCCCTTCATAGGTGGACTTGTAACTTCCTTCCTTTGCACTATAAAATGAGGCATTGGGCTGGTTACTAAGGAGGTTGAAAGCTGAATATTTTTGAGGGTAAATGATGTTGGAATTTAGACTTACTAATTAAGCTTGAGAGGAGAGATTACATAGCTTTTGATCTTATTGGGAAGAGTGTGAGGCTTGTCAAAGTAGAGGAGATTCTTGCTTGGACCCTGGGAGGAGCTTGTACAACATCAAGGCACCAAGGTTGTAAAGTTCTTCTTTGTTCAAAGTTAATACAATCAAGTTTATTTTTCTCAATAATATGTCTTGTATGGTTTATTTCATGGATTCCTTGATCACCATGATGAATATGATTTATTATATTAGCTATGCAGGTGTTATTTGATGTGTGCTTATTTGTGTTTGCAGGTTCTCAAAAGGAAACTCATTTGGACGGTCGAAGCGTGGCTGCCACAAACTAGCGTTGGACTTAAGGTAGGGTCTAAAGACACCTCTTGGTTTTTATTTATAAATCGCAATATTTAGAGAAAGGTAGATTTGCTTGTTCTGCTTGTCGCTAGATATCTGTAGATACTAGGGAGATCGGTCTTGTCCGCAAGAACGATTTATCCGGCCGACAACCCTCTCCTCGGTATATTATTGAGCACCATCATTTCTCATCAAGGCTTGCAGCCACAATCATCCTAAATGCCTTGTAACGTAATTCAACTACCATACAATCATTTCAAATATTTCATATTACCTCTAACCGTCACTCATGTGTCGAACTCTTTCCCAATTCCCGCAGAGTTTGGATGATAACGGAAGTTGCCGAGAGATGGAACCATCAACGTCAATTCACTAAATAATATGGGGAAATTGGGAGCAGTTAGAGAAGAACCCCTGTCTTTGAAAAATTTTCGAGGGTTTCTTAGAATATAATGCATGTAAGCCCATTCTTAAGGTTGTAGGATGTCTCCCCTTTCTCCAAAATTTTTGGGGGTATGATGATGTCGCAACAATGGTGTTTGTGCAAGGATTTTATGATGAAGTGGCCCATGTTGGTAGCTTGGTTATGGGAGTGATAAAATAGTCCATGGCTCAGGCCACAAGACTCCCACAAATAGGGGGATTATTGGTTTAAGAATAAAAAAGTAGAAAAAGGGGTTTGGATGAGGTTTCTCAACTCCACAGAGCTAAAGTCGGACTAGGGACAAGGTGTACTACTCTTCTGGATCATGGATAAGTGGAGAAACCTACTTTTCATCCTACAAAAAATCGTAACATGTGAGGGCACACATGCTATCACATTTCTTTACCATATTAGACTACTACTCCACTTTTAATATTATATTCATATATATTTCCCTTACATGCTCTAGAAAGGATTGGATCACATGGAAAAGTGAGTGCATCATAACCCTAAAAATGCAAGGCATAGTGTCTATCACCACAACCTTATTAAAATTATAATTATGGAAGAACTTCAGAAAAAGGGGAGATAATTAGGATGCTTTCTTGGTTCAGAAGAAGTTTGGTAATATGATCCCAGGGTTATTGAAAGTAGCACTATGAGAACCTACTAAAAAGACATTTGAGGCAGTTCACAATGGAAACAAGGAAGAATCTGGGCATAAAATTACAAGTGATGATGGGGGTGAAAGTGTTCAAGAGGTTGAATACCTCACTTCTCATAAGAAATTCTTTAAGAGATCCAATAAGTCAGAGGGGTAACCTCTCACTACACCAAGTAATGAGAAGTATGGTGAAGAAGAAATTACCAGAACTAGCCAAGACTATTCCCCTACCTCTTCAAGAACCCTCTACAAAAACTACATCACTTCGCCTTCCTCCTCAGGAATCCTATGGAAAATTTGCATCCCTGTCCCCTCACTCTCCTAACAAATCCACTCCCATACCATTTGAATTGTTTGAGGAAGTTGCTTCCAACCAAATGTCCATTGTCTATAGCCATGGAAAAGGTAGAGAGTTATCAACCTATTCGTTTAAAAAACCAAGAACAAAATTCCTAGCATCCTAGAACAAAATGCTTGACTACCAATATTTCGTTGGTCCATCAACCCCAGATGATTTCAACCACATTATTGACTTTTATGAACATGCAAAGCCTATTGCATCCTCTGCTACGCTGGATAAATCCTCAACCTCAAAATCGAAGAAGAAAGATCAAAAAGTTGAAAGATTGAAGACTAAATTTGAGGAGTTTAAGGCTTTAGACCGATATGTTAAGAGTGAGTGCCATCTTGAAAAAATATGAGCAGCTGAGAAAAGAAATTTCTAAATTGTCAACAGAAAATAAGAAATTTCTTAAGATGGATAGGAAATGATATAGGAAAAATTACTATACGGAAATAGATAAAATGACCCTACAAAGGAAACTACAGGCCACAAGGAGGAACAATGGAGCCACTGTGACAATCAACATTGTCAATTACCAAAGTTTCAGGAACCTCTCATGTGGGTCAATTTTTGCTCAGAAGATGCTCAGGAGTAATTATGCTTGTATCAATTATGTTTTGCTTGTGTGAGGACACACATTTAGACTCAGGGTTGGGGAGATGTTGGGCTCTGAATCAACACTCTTATTGATATCAATCAAATCCTCTTTCATTCCTATAGACCCTAATTTTTTCCTGGTATAGGCCTTCTTTTTTTCAATATTGACAGTGAAATGATGAAAACAAAGGCCATGAGGCAAATAGTGTTTTTATTATTATCAAATGTTGATTATTTTAATGCATTAGAAGAAGGTTAATCTATAATATTTTCACTAATGATGGTATATGAAGGCAAGCCCTGTAACCTACACAATTTCCTATAATACGATTCCATGGTTATCATACGTGTGCACCTCTAGAATGGAAATCAAAACGTGGGTTCTTTTCTAGACACTGTCGAGAAGCTCAGTCTCCTATTCAACTAGACCAAGGGTTATTGAAGAAAGAACAAAATAAATTTTGACTCATCTATTAACCCCAGATAAAGTTTAGGAAGGAAAGGCATTCACCAAATTGTGGACCTGTGCAAACGACTTGCCAAATTTGTAAACGATTATCAAATCCAGATTAGGGAAATGCACAAGAAATAATGCTTATTCTAAAAATCAAAAGATCATCTGTATGTTGTTGGTTTACACTTATTGCAATGAACACTTTAGCCATCAAAATGTATATTTTAAATCATATATTAACAATATTCTCTGTAAATGGGGTTATCAATCCTATTGTCATCTAGTTCTATTTATAAGTGGATCGAGAAAGACCGTTGGGCATATTTGAAAGTGATGTAATCTCAAGAATGTAATATGAATCTACCACTGGTATTTTGTTGATATACCTTTGTGTGCTATTTTCATTAGATTTAAAGCTTCTCTTAGGAAATGTGTGCTGGTTGGGAAGGGCTGGGCCAATCCAACCATGTTTCCCTTTGTGTGATGTGTTTTTAGTATAATTTATTTCTCAGTTGAATTATTTGATGAATTGTGTGTTTATGGTTCTTTGTACTAAAATAATGTTTGGTAATTTAATTGATGTTAAATTACTTACATGAATTATCAACTAGGGCTAGTAAACTGATGAAATGTATGTGCACTATATGTGTTAAGGGTTTTTGTCACTCACACAATTCCTAAGTTAATTTGAGATATCAAAATGCACATGTTTCTCTACAGCTATGTAAGTAAATAAATCACCCATAAAAATGGAAAGACTTCTATTTCTCTTGCTTAAAAGAAAGATCATAGTATTTTTGAAATAAACTTCACACTTGCTTCACACTTAAAAATAAAATCACACTTACACCTTGCTTGAAATAAAGACACACACACACAGGCTTTAAAATGAAATCATTCTTATTAGTAAATAAAATCACACTTGCAATAAAATGAAATCACTCTTGTTGATAAATAAAATCACGCTATAAATAAATCTACTTTAAAATATTAACTCTGCAAGTCAAAATCCTATTGATATCACTGTAATGTAAAACTATGCTTCTAATATATGTTAACCTATACTCTTTCCATGTGCACTAGAAATATCGCTTCACTTCCACAATAAAATGATTAGATAAACTTGTTGCAAAACAATCTTAAACTTAGAACTAAAAATCAAAACGTAATTGATTAAACGAACTAACAAAAATCCTACAGGAAATACATAATGAAATACTAATACAAATCAAAGAAAACCTTACTATCTCGAGGGGGCGCTCCTATGAGAAGTAGGGATTAGTATGATGCTTTCACAAGATGATTAACCACACATTGGAATCGCACAATAGAGAAATAAAATTAAACAATGTTTGTATATAAAAACAGAGTGTTTACATAATAGAATTCAAGTCTGTGTTCGCTATGCCGAGAGGCATATTTATAAAACTCCTCGCATTAAATGTTTCAAAGCATTACGCCTTATGCTAATCGACATTAGCTAAATTAACTTTGAAAGATAAGATAATGTGATCTTCTCATGATTTTCTATCAACGCAACAAATCACGAGGCTAAAAATCTCCATCTCACTCACCTGGTTTCGCCTTTTACAGTGGTTGACTTTTCCTTTTACCGAGCTGCTAGGGTGTCTTCTTTATCGATCTAGGCTCTGAAAGTAGGAACACATTGTTGTCCCAGCTAATTACCAACTGCCCATATGCCCTGTTCTTCAGCTGAAGCTTTGTAACGCATCAAACCTTGGTCTTAGCTGCAAAAACATACATCAACTATAGAATTGCTATAATTTAGTAGCTCAAGTAAATATTGAGTTAAATAATAAAGAAAAATGATATTTATGAAATAGAAGATGATTATGTACCTGCTATGCTATCAACCTTGTAAACTGATACCCAAATTGGAGTTATGAAGGTCAAAAAGGGAGGAGTGGAGTGAAAAAGAGTTGTCAAAAAGAAGCAATTTTGGGGTTCAACAAATACCCTGTGAATATACTAAATGATTAACTGAGATTTCTATGTTTCACATGTTATGCTTGGGTTGATATAATACACAATAGGTTCACAGAGCAAAGGAGTTTGATAGCTAAAGCTAACTCTCTAGCTGCAGAAGAACCATGGTCTATTAGTTCCTTATAAGAAGAACTATGTGTTAAATCATGTGGTTATTAGTAGCTTGATTTTATATGCTTCCTTGCTCTGTTTCAATCATGGATTTATGCTTAAAGAGGTAACACCAATCATTGAAGGATACAACTGATACCATGCAACCTTCTATGGTTATAGGAACTCACCAATCTTCAGGTGTGAAAGGCTATGATCATATTTGGAAGGGCCTTGTATCTGTGCCCAACGATCCCTTTAGTTCAGGGTTTTCTCTTTTGATTATTTGCTCAGGCTCTGTTATGAAACCAACTCACAAAAAGATAGAAAATATAGATCAACGCCTTAGAATTCAGTCTCTTCGAGGGGGAAACCTCCTTTACATTACACAAATGAATGATTATTTGATAATTCAAATGAGAAAATCTCCTTTCTATATATAGGAGTCTAAGGAGTTACAATATAACCCAGCCGACCTAACAATAATAATATAAAGTCACAAAAATAACAATAGAGGGATTCTATGGGGCACAGTAATAACAATATGGGGACAATAGGGGCACAACAATGTTAATAAGGGATACAACTACATTAGTAATGGGGTAATCACTAGTATTATAGGGACCTAACAGGCTCACTAGAAGGTGCTGGTTGCATTGCAACTTTGTTTATGCCACTAGAGGCTTTCCCTCAAAGGAAACTTTAAATAGAATGTGGCTTAAATATCAGGGGCTTTGCGATAAACACCCTAGAGAACAGATACTTTGTAACATTTGTCTTTGAATGTAGTATTCTTAGTGACGAGTTCAATGGATGAAATTCACTAAAGGTAAGACCTAAAGGAAATCTATATGATTCCCTAACTCATAGTTAAACAAAGTAGATGATTTTTATTGTGGTTTTTGGCTAACCAATAGATATGTTTCCAATTGACTTGATCCCTGACTTCTTGCTAGTATGTTGATTGACCTACATTCTTTATTATTAAATAAAATCCTTAATGTCATTAGTCTTTACGCATACAATGTAGTTCCTCAAAATTTACATTCCTCGATTGACAATTAATATTAAGAAATTTAGGTAAATTCAACCAACACATACTCAATAACTTAAACCGCAGTTTCAATAATTCTAATTGAATTTCTAATAAAACTCATTATAAAAATCTAAAAATAAATCAAAAGTAAAACATATATTACGATGCTTATCAATATATTAATATAATATAAATGAAATATACCAGTTTTACTTTTTAATATTTCTCATCACGGAAATCCAGTGATACGATGATATTGATTGTGTAATTTTTAAAGATGATAGCCATCCCAACACAGAAATCTTTTGCTGGTTCTAGTTTTCATGGATGGTTCATGTAACCTTGGTTCCAATATAAGGAAAATAAGAGAAGATATAAGGACCAAAATTCGTTAATGGGATTATGGTCCATCTCCTTGCATGCTCTTGGCTTTCTAACAGCGATCTTGACATCTCTAGTACAAAATTTGTGTGAAGTTTTACCTGTGTGTGTTTAATTTACAGTTACATAAACGTTGTATTTTGTTGCAGTCTCCGGCTTTTGGCCATCTGCTAATTGACATTCAAACGTTGTTCTCTTCAGAGCCTTTGCAGGTATATCATTAAATGATACTTAATATTTTATTTCATTAATTAAAAGAACGTGTTAAGGCTTATATAAATGGGATTTTCGTTCCTTTTTTTCAAGTGGTTCACATAAGACTTGAAATGGTTAATATTAATGTATTATATAATTTCCAAAAGTTACATTTTAAATAACTTAGGTGGTTGGTCTTTCCAACATGTTTCTCTAAATGTAGGTTGGAAAGTTGGTGGTTTGAGATATTGAATTTTGTTTTTATGACATTCAAATGATTTGCAATATGGAATTTACCATGTTAAGCGTGTATATATCTACATACATATATAACTAAAATGAATTTGGTAGGAGGAATATATATATATATATATATATCCAAAATGAATTTGGTACAAGGAGTTGTTGTGATGTGAGTATATATATATATCTATATATATATCCAAAATGAATTTGGTACAAGGAGTTGTTGTGATGTGAGTTTTGTTTAGAATTTATTAGATAATGTAGGATAAAAATGTGATTAAACCAATCTCTAATACATGTGTATAATTATAGGAATTACAAAAGGATGGATAATGGAGTGTATCTCAATCAAAGAGGTCGTTGATTGGTTGGTGCAACTAGCTTGAGGGTTTCACAAAAAATGATTTCACTCTTAGTTTTCGAATGCTAAAGACTTGCACATATTCAACCAAGAAATCTACCGAACCATATCTACTGTAAAATCCATTAGCTTGATGATAATTGAAATCCAATGTATAATATATCAAAGACAAAAGAGATCAATATTATAGGGGGAATGAATAAACTTTCATTAAAAGATAAAAATGATACAATAATAGACCTTCAACATAGAGTCCTCCTCTTCAGCTTACAATCCTAGTCTCCCCCTAGAGGTAGTCTCGAAGCACCCAAACAGTATGACAAAGCTCTCTCACAAATTCAAACTAGCCATTCTCCTCTTGACATTATCAAATTACATAGGCATTTTCCACTCTCAAGCATGATGTATCTGGACATATAGGGGCTCGAGAAGTTAGGAAACTTCTACAATAATTGACCTCTGGCCAATTCATGGACATGTAGGCCAAGTTGATAACTTCTACAATAATTGACCACTAGCCAACTCATGGACATGTAGGCTGAGTTGATAACTTCTACAATAATTGACCTCTAGCCAACTCATGGACATGTAGGCTGAGTTGATATCCCTAGGAATGAAAAAATATAGAAGTTTCAACAAAGACGCATGTTGTAAAAGGGAAACTTGCAGCCAAGGACCCAGGATGTACACTATGAACCAGAGTTTGGACACAAGATTTTAATATATGACTAGTGTCTATGCTGTAAAAGAGGCAAAAATAAGAGGAAAATCTATGCATCAAGGTCAACAAGTCAAAGGTCTCTCATATTGACTCAATGTGGGTAAAATAGGCTATAATCGTTGCCACCTGATGCATGAGGTCAAAAGAGAAACTAATGGCCAAAATGCATTACAAAAATATAGAGCTCAAAATGGAAGGAAGGAGCCAAGACTGGCGAGCTAAATTAGAGTAACCCAAATGTTGACATCTCAACCATGGTGATGTCATCCCTGAGTCAGGTATACCCATGCTTAGTCATAAAGAGAAACTGAACATGACGGCATACTATACACTGCAGATCCATGACATAAAATGATAGGACATGGCCACGAGGAATACACAGTGGATCCATGTGACAAACCAAAATATCATAGCCACCAATAAATACAATGTGGATCTATTTCATAGTATACATCACTAGGACTATGAACACATAGAAGAGAGGTGCCCCAGAGTACTCCTCAAAGTGCATGAAATGACACACAATTCCAACACAACTTAAAAATGGTGCCATATAAGAATGAAATGTCCTTAACTCAAGGTCTTCTACATAACCCCAATGGTTCAAATCTACAATATGTGAATAGATGTGCTGATGTCAAGCATGGTAGAAACCACCTGATTACTGGTCATTGAGGTATATTGTTTGTATATGTGAGGGGATCCACCATTGATGAAAATGGACCCCAATGTACCTAGCATAATCCACTAAGTGTGAATAAATGAGCTGACTTTGAACACTCACAGACTCTCCAATCAAGAGTCAATGGGAGAAACCCGCTATCGATCGTGAGGAAGCCTGCCACTAAGGTTTGCAATCTCCAAGGTACTATTGGTTCCTAGATCGAGCTTCTGGATAATGCGTTGAAGTTGACAGGATAAGATCCATTAAAGGAGGGCCTTAATGTACCCCCATCAATCGACACAGAATAGATCAAGAGATGATGTGAATGTATGAAGTCATGAAGTACAATTGACACATGGAAGGATGACATAAAAGGACAACAAGGATTGAAGATGGCCAACTAAGGCTAAGACTTCCATTGAACATATAATGAAACAAGACAAAAGTGACTTGGCAACATTCACCAATGAGCATCACATGATATCATGCAATAACTCCATGGATTTTTCCCGAAATCCATAAGACAATGTGTGGAGGAAAGTGAGAATTCCTTAGATGCCAATCAAACACATGCACAAAATTTCAATGAGAAAGCCAACAAATACATACCTGAACCAGGCATGTAGGTTGGTGAAGACTGTTGGATATGAAGTTGATGCTGGAAAACTTGGTTCCACATGAAGATCTCACTCCTAGCCACTTCAATACAAATCCATGCACACAAGAACCGACAAACAAAGAAATGATTGCCTTTTGTAGGGGTATATTAACATATATAAACCATAGTTGCATTAACATACATTTGATGAACACAAAATATATGTAAGATAAACCATAAACTTTAATTAAACAATCAAAATAAGTACATTATACCTTCAGTATTGATCACTCCTCCTTAGCCTCCAATCCTGGTCATTTCCTAAAGAATGGATAGTCTCACAACACACAGGAATATGGATGAGTTCTCTCTCTCTCTCTCTCTCTTGATATAACTCATAATAACTTTGACTAACTCTTCTCCCCTTGACAGTTTTGAATTATATACGCCTTTTGCATCCTCCTGGAGAATGTATATGGACACCTAGGGGCTTGGGAATTTAGGAAAATTCCACAATAATCGACCCTGAGCACTCATGGACAAGTAGGTCGAGCTGATTCCCTCAGGAATCACAAACTCTAAAAGTTTGACCATAACCATTCCTAGTAAAAGGAAAATTTGCAATTGAGTTCCTGGGTTGTACACCGCATGACAATGACTAAGTGCAAGATGTCAGTGTCTTGGGGTTGAATATCCTACTAAAAGGGAAAATAAAAGAGGAAGAGGTATGCATCAGGGTTAACAAGAAATGATCAAAGGTCTCTCTTATTGACACAAGAATGGAAAATAAGATATAAAAAATACAACAATGAATTAAGAAAATGGTCATAGCACTTGGTCCTGCAAAAGAGAGATGAAATGAAAATAAGCACTCAGTGAGGAAAAGGTGCTAAGGAAGGTTTAAAGGAATAATTAAAGGGTTGTTATATATATAAATATGAACCATTTGTAAGAGAGATGTGGTGATAATAGGGAGTGAAAGAACATATGTGTGATTTGAAAGTACAATGATATTAAAGAGCTGACTTGAGATCTGAGAGAGTGCATAAGGATAAAGTAAACATATGCATAAAGTGTGTGTAAGTAGGGGATGAAAAGTGTGAGATATGGGCTAGTAAGGAGCACGTAGAGCTATGTAGTGTTCTAGAAGATTGAAAATTAACCAAGAAAGAGAATATCACTATTAAATAAAAGAAAAGGGAAGAAGATCATAATAGAAAAAGTTTGAATGTGTGAGAATAAAATAAATCACCTCTGGATCCAGTGTAAAGATGTGATGAAATATATATCTAATAGGAAGAAGAGATTGGATCAACAAATCCAAAGGAGATTGGGGCTTGAAAATCTGAGGGGATTGATGTCTCCTACAAGTTGGTGCTTGAAAATTTGAGGGGAATGGTGTCTCATGTAGGTTTATAACTACAAATATTGTAAAAATTGGATGGTTCCTACACAACTAAAACAATTAAAAGAACTTTTGTGGTTTTCTCTTTGATGGGTTTATGCGCATATCTTGTGGTAAAGGATCTCATGTCACTGGCGTATTATATTGTCATTGAATATTTTAAATAATGTAAAATTGTATTATACTGATTCACCCCAACCCTATTGGTATAATTGTGAAATCTTCATAGAGTAAGGTAGTGTTGTAGCAGCTGCAATACCCTCCAAAATTTTGGCCTGCATCCAATTTTAGAGCCTTCCTTGGCTTTTCGTTGATGTTTGCAAACACTCAGGCTCATCCCTTGAGCTTGTGTCGAGTCTTTCCACCCTGTTCGCTTGACCGTTCACCAAACATATTTTAGCATGTTGGTCACAATGTCATTCTTGCGGTCATGTTTTGGCTATATTGAAGGTATGTCTTTGTGTGTACAAGTTGTGTTCGCGATGTAATCAATGTAATGTAACGTGGAAGTCCAAGAGACCCACATGTAAAGTTGAAGAGTCATGTAAGTCAAACAATCATGAGGGAAGTCGAACAGTCACAAGGGTCAGTTTCACCCTTGGCTATATATACCCTCATTTATACATCCAAAGGAATTTTCACCTTGGCTCCTCCCACATAGCCTTGAGAGTCTATAGTCTTTTCTTTGAGGAGCGAGCAATGACTCCAATGCCTCGCTATCGGGGTTAGTGATGTAATGGTGTATGCATGTGTCTTGGAGCTTTCGCTTAATTCAGAAGCCTATTAATAGGCCAGCACATTTTCACACATGTATTGTTTTCATTTATAAGACTATTCTTTGGACGCTTGTAATGCATGTTGCTTTAACTTGTATTAAGACAGTTGAACTATTTTAGTTGTTTTAGTACATATGCTATTGGAAATGTGTTATATCAATTGTTAACATTGTCTTGCTCGTGTGGAATATTCCGCTGGACACTGGACAGATTCATTTTCATAAACTTATTATAATGGCCGCCGCACTCGTGTGGACTATTCCACTGGGTGTTGTATGTGCTATCTGCTCACCTCATGTTTGTGACTGCCTCATCTGTGTGGACTACTCTGCTGGAAGTTATGCATGTCCTATTGTGTTGTGTGTCTCTAACAAAGTTGGGAATATTCCCTTTTGACTTGAGACTCACTTTCACCTTCTCCCTATGCAGTGAAAGAACCTTGACACAAGTGATACTAAGCACTCATCAGGCATGCGAACCTCGCTATTCAAAGACAAATTAAACCACTCTCATGTGTTGACAAGCAAGAGCTAAGGCAAATATTTAAGATAATGGCAATTGGGCCATCATACTGGATGGGACTCCTACACTAAAGAGTGTGAGGTATAGTTGGGACTTCATACTAGGAAGATCCACTGATTGTTGGTGGGTCCAACACCATCAACATTTCTGGTGCTATAAGGAGGGTCGCTAGTTGTTTATGGCTGAATTTCCTCTCACCCCCACTCATCAATCATCTGGTAAAGGAAGTAACTCGCACTCCCTCTGACCTACATGCAACTATGCAGTTGGTTACTCCTCACCTCCCAGACGTGAACACAAAATTTCGTATCAGCACCTCCACTATGTCTGTCCCATCACCTGTCAGTTTTCCAAAGTATTCAGACTAATACCAAGAATACAAGATCTCCCATACACATCAAAGAAAACAAATACCACTCCCATAGGAGTTTTTCCCTCATCGGTGGAAGAAGCAGTTATTGCCACACTCGAAGGTCTGGCAAAAGTTATTGAGAACGAGGAGGAACCTCCTGTCTTCCGACAGGGAGAACATGACACTCTCGTGATCTTGGGCTCTGATTCAGGTACAAGAGGTGGAGGGGAAGGTAGTGGAGGAGGTAGAGGCGGATATGAACCAATAGAATCAGAGCCGGAACCATCAGTTTCTGAAGAAGAGGAGGAGGATGAAGAATAAGAAGACATGGCTAACCAAAACTTAGAATGGATGACTCAAGGACCATTCTCTCCCGGGTGTTTTGCACAAGATTCCAAAGTGCCCAGAGAAGATGTTGACAAAGTATGACCCTGGAAAAGCAGTAAAGGCTGAAGACCACTTGGACAACTTCTACTGACAACTATAGACACTCGAGGTACAATACGACGACGTTGCATGCATATTGTTTCCATGTACCTTGGATGGCCGAGCAACGGTATGGTATCAAAACCTTCTTGTCAACTCCATCCATAACTGGGGTATGTTCAAAGGAATGTTTTTGGAAAAATTTGCTGATGACAAGACCCCTGCCATGTTGTTCAAAGAGTTGGGTAGTTTGAAGATGGAGTTGAAAGAAAAAGTGAAATATTTTAATCAGAGTTTTTTACACATCTTAAACAAGTTTGCAGCAGACACAAAACCTCATGACTCCATCAATGTCGACTATTATACGTCTGTATTGCCAACTAGTGTTGCGTAGTTCGTTAAGCGAGTTGCGAAACCAACATTACTTGAGAACTGTGAAGAGGCAATCACTGTGGAAAAATACCTGCGCACAATTGGGGTCATCAAGGATGATGAACTAGCAAAAGACTCCAAAGGTATGAGCAAGAAGCCCCAGGCTGCGGTGAGAAAGGGTAAAGACAAGGAAGCAAGTGACATTGAAACCCTTACTCATCTTGTCAAGAACTTGACAACAAAGATGTCTGAGCTAAAGCAACAAAATATCGAGACATCTACTAGTAGCCAACATCCTAGACAACAGAAGGGAAGCATGCCATTTGGAAGCAACCGCTTCCCCAGCTAAAATTGTATAGAGCTCCAACCCAGTGTTCCATGTGAACATGTTCGTGAATTCCAAGTTTTTCTCATTTCATGAAGATCGTCACTTGGAAGGGACTTGTCCGAAATGTAAACAAGGTGTGAAATCGATGTGTGTCAATATGACAAATGTGGTAAACAATGCGTAGTGTCAACTGGAAGATGAAGATGATGAGGAAGATGCTGCATCTGATGAGGCACCGAGCACTAGGTAGGTGATCAACATGTATCAATTCTCGCAAGCAACACAAAAAATAAACACCGAGAAGCAGCCCCCAAAGAAAAGTGGTCGATACAATCTTAGAAGTCAAAGGGGCTCCCCATATTACTGGGGATGTGCGAGAAAACCTGAAATTGCTGATGAGGAAGGTTGATCCACCAACCGTCCTAAAGTAGAAATCTCAAAGCAAGTCTGGAGAGACAGCTACAGACAAGAGAACGTCCATGAGAAGTAAGATCTAGAACACTTCGCCAGACAGTACAAACACGAGTCTAAACCCAGAAATCTCGGTGAGTTTACCCACTCTTGATTGCAATATTGTGGAAGATATGAAGAAAACTTGTGCAAACATCTCTTTGTTTGAGTTAGTTAAGATCCAGGGTTAGTGGGATATTCTACTGCGCGCATTGGGGTAAACATCCATAGGTAGCACAACCCCTACTAGAAAGGGAACAAGCACATCTCTCGGTTCACTCACGAATGCGCTCAACACACTTCGAATGGAAGAAGCAAACTCTGTTTGCCCTCCATTCATGCTTTCATTTGAAATTTTTAATTGTAAGGTTCACAACTGTTTGGTTGATTTTGACGCATCAAGAAACATCATGACACTCTCCATTTCCAAGAAGATCAATGCACAATGGAGTAAGACATCTGCGCAGATCATCCAACTAGATCAAACGTGCGTACCAACCATTGGTGAACTTCAGGACGTGATCATCCAATTATCTCATGAGGGTCGAGTTCACTAGTGCATCAACATTTTCATTGTGGACATACCAGAAGCATATGACTTACTTCTTAGCAGAGACTGGTCCAACAAGTTGAATGGGTACTTTGCTATAGACTGGTCACACTTGTGGTTTCCATACGATGGTAGAAATAATCAGATTCGGGTGTTATCCAAGAGATACATGAAACACAATGTCACTCCCATTAATGGTGAGAATGAACCGTTGCCTTTCATGGAACTCATGTTCGACAACTGCCTCTTGGAAGCACAATTGGGGTTTTATCTCACACAACCAGCTACAACCCCACCAAACACGAAGTTGGGTATCCTTCATTGCCCAACTAATGGAAATGAAACTTGTACAGTACATTATAACCCTAGAAGCAGTAGCAGTAGCAGTAATAGTACTAGCGCGTTAAGCGATTTGTGTACAGACAATTTGTGGACCATGTATTTTGATGGATTAAAGACACAGGATGGATCTGGAGCTAGCCATGTCTTAATAGACCCAAATCACATGAAACATTTGATCTCAAGTCGATTGGAGTTCGAGTGCACGCACAACACTACTGAATACGGAGCACTCGTGTTGGGCTTGCACAAATCCGTTAGCCTCAACATTTCACTCTCAAAGTGGTAGGTGATTCAAAATTCATGGTACAATAGGTACGTAACACCATACACTGTTTTTCACCTCATATCAAAAGTTATCAGCAAGAGGTATGGTGATTAATCTCTAACTTCCAAGTTTTCAATATCATTACTGTGCCAAGAACACGTAATGCAACTGTCGATGCCTTAGCAAACACAACTACTAGGATGACACCACTTATGGATAGATTTACTGTTGAAATTTTCTATAAGCCTTCTAGCCCTGATAACATAACTAATCTACACAGTTTTGATGATGATCAATAGATATTACACTTCATGGCCAACACTGATGCCTTCATGGATGTAGTGATTGACGAAGATGAGAATGAGCAGTCTCTACAAGATGTAGCTGATGAAAAGAAAGGCAATCTCATCCCTAAGGGTGTGGTACCTCTTGATAAGCTTTATGACTTACAGAACTACTTCCAAGGGCCAAGAAACAAAAAAACCCACAGTTCCACCATGATGTACGAACATATCAACCTGGGAACAAACCACGATCCGAGGTTCGTCAATCTCGGTATGTGTTGCAAACCACAGGAGCGAAAAGTTTTTGTCCACTTGTTCAAACAGTACCGAGATGTGTTCAAATGGACATATGATTTTTTGAAAACATACGACACACATATAATCCAACATGTGATTCCAATCAAAGAAGGGGTCAAGTCATTAAAATAGAAACTGAGGAAAGTAAATCCGTCACTTGAACCCATTATATAGAAAGAATTGACTAAGATATTGGATGCTCAGATCACTTACAGAGTTCGTCATTTTACATGGGTTTCTAATTTAAGTCTTGTACATAAGAAATATCAGATATACGCTTATGAATTGAATTCTGAAACTTGAACTGCGCCCCAGACAAAAACAACTACATCGTGTCGTCAATGGAACCTATATTACACGTAGTATCTGGAGCAGGAATGTTGTCTTTTCTCATTGGTCTTTCAGGATACAACCAAGTTTTGGTAGTGGAACCTGATATTTTGACACTGTTTCAGGAAAAGCTTGGCCCACACACGTACCATTTGCAATCACTTGATAGGAGGATTGACAACCTTCTTGTCAACGACCAAGATCTCAAATACTACTTTCAGTAAGTAGGGGCCGCGCCCCGCGCCATGTACATAATTTGTTTACTGCTTGTTTATTTTTCATTTTGCTTTATTATTTTTGTTCCATTTTCTTTTGTTTGCTTAGTATCTTTCTATTTGTGGTTTTGTCAATAAGTGCTTCCCTCTACTAAGTTCTGGCTTTTGAATGAGTATGTGGCTGAGATCCAAAAAGTCTTGTGACACTGCAACACTTGGCCAGTCTTGTGTCCGTCTTCTCTGTGCTTGGTTATAACCTTCGACCGATGAAGTCTTGATGGGAAATATGAGCCATCTGCAAGGGAAGATCTGGTCCAACCATGAACCTGTGTCCACACTAGGAAACCCCATGCCTGTACTTAGTCTTCTGCTATGTGTGTTCAAGCTCATCCAACTAGTAGAAACAGAGAAGGGGAAAATATAAATGAGCAAACCTATGTCAGAGGTCTAACATGCTTCTCTGAAGGAACAACCTCTCCTGCTCTCATTAAGTCGGGATCCATCTTACACCCCAAAAATAAATAAGTGCCTATGCACAATCCTCTTTTAAAAGGTAGAAAGGTGAAATAAGAGAAAGGCTTCTTGTGTAGAGAGGTGAAGCATACAACTCCACCAGGGTACTGACCAGGCTTGCTGGGAGTGGAGAAATGCGTGTGTTCCTATGTGACTCCACTAGGGTATTTTCCAGACCTACTGGCAGTAGTGCAACACTAGAGATGAAAACTTATACTCTGAAAATTTTAAACCCGTGATCCAAACTACCCTTCCTGATTTCGAAACAATGTGATCAAGCTAAAATTTGTTGTTGTGTTTGACTGAGTTGGAAAAAGGTGAACCATGTCTATCCATGGGGTAAGTAGGGAAGCCAATGTAACCCACAAAAAAATTCAATACTCCCTGTTAGACCAAGGCCCTATGCTGTCAAAGGACCAAAACAAAGAAGTTGGTATTCAACGAGTATGTCGCCAAGTGTTGTAGTGGCTACAACACCCTCCAAAATTTTGGCCTGCATCTAATTTCAGAGCCTTCCTTGATGTTTGAAAACACTTGGGCTCTTCCCTTGAGCTCATGTTGAGTCTTTTTACCCTCCTCTCTTGACTGTTCACCAGACATATTTTAGCATGTTGGTCACAATGTCATGCTTGCAGTCATGTTCTGGTTATATTGAAGGTCTGTCTTCATGTGTACAAGTTGTGTTCTCTATGTAAGCATCTGTCGCACTCACACACAAAGTTGTATGCAATGTTGCAAAAGTGTCATCGAGGTCGTTTAACGATCTATCTCAAGTGTCGCGTTTTTCGCTCGCACCCATTGGTCAGTCACACTGAGCGTATGTTGTCTTGTTGGTTCGAGGTGTCTCGTCATCGAGTCATGTTGAGTGTGTGTTCGCAAGGTCATGCATGCATGATTTCATTCGTTCACACACTTAGTCATTTTGCCGAAGAACTTTAGACCATACTACCCTTCGCCAGCCAAACCTCCATTGAGATGCATTGCGCAGTCTCAACCCTCAGTGACCATGTATTGCTACCCAGAATTGCATAGAGCTTGAGGCTGCCTTCCAGGAAGTCTGTACTATGCAATCCTAGAATCAACCTGACTGATTGTCACCCAGAAAAATTCAGAAGTTTCCAAAGAAGTCATCTCAATATTCTTTGCCCACAAGCCAATCTATCAAGCTTCCTGCTGGTTAATCAAAGAGTTTGATCAGGCAGTGACCCTGGGCTTCACTCTTCCAAAAATTTGTGCAGAAGATGTTAGCATGTCCACCTCCACTGGCTGAAGAAATTGCGTAGATATGAGGGACATGCACCCGGTGCTTGTCACTACACTATCCCCAAAATTTGCATAGTTCTATCAGCCAGTCCCTCTATCAGCCGACCTGCTCCTCCTCCTGAAAACTGCGTAGTTTTCTTGGGCTTTCCTCCAGCTCCTCGACACCTCGCTCAACCTATAAATTATGCATAAATGTCCTGCAGGCCAACCTCCCAGTTCTACACAGTTTTGTCTAGCAAGCTCCCACAACCCGCTGCCGACCTCCCTGGAGAATTTGCGTAGGTTTCACTGCCAGTGTCCTCCTTACTACCCGCACTGCCTCACTGAAGAAATTGCACAGTTCTGCCCTCCACCTAAGCCAGACCTCACAGATGGTCGCTGCTATTCCAGACTGCTCACCTTAGCCTCCCAGTGATCTCTGTGCAATTTTCGTTGACAGTACCCTTGAGCACGCATCCTAACCGGTAATGTGCTCTGCATAGTTTCAAAGCCTTGTCCTCTCTCCCGGCCACCTACACCCGAAAATGAAAGATGACACATCATGGTAGACTAGGAGATTTCTAGATTTGATGTTGTCTTATCATGAGTGATTGCAGATATAGGTACATGGATGAGACATGGTGCGATGATGAACAAGATGAAGAAGGAGCACATGCTAGGAGACTTGTTCACAAATGGATGAACACATGATGCATGTGCAATACCAGCGAAGGGGATACATGAAAATGCAACATCAAGTGAACACCAAGACCATCAAAGACTCCACACACCTTTCCATGCGGAGGTGAAGCTATGATACACCAAGAGCACACTCATCACTTAACAACACTACAACTTGACATGGACACCACCATTAGAATGAACATACTAGTGCTATCATGTCGAGTCATGTCATGGGTCGTCTTGGTCACATCACTACTGTGGGTCATACTATTGTAATCAATGTAATATAACGTGGAAGTCCAAGAGACCCACATGTAAAGTTGAAGAGTCATGTAAGTTAAACAGTCATGAGGGAAGTCGAACAGTCACAAGGGTCAATTTCACCCTTGGCTATATATGCCCCTCATTTTTACATGCAAAGGAATATCCACCTTGGCTCCTCCCACATAGCCTTGAGAGTCTGTAGTCTTTTCTTTGAGAAGTGAGCAATGGCTCCAATGCCCCACTATCGGGGTATGGATGTGTCTTGGAACTTTTGCTTAATTCAGAAGCCTGTTAAAAGGCCAACATGTTTTCACACATGTATTGTATTTGTTTGTAATTTTATTCTTTGGACGCTTGTAATGAATGTTGCTTTAACCTGTATTAATACAGTTGAACTATTTTAGTTGTTTTAGTACATATGCTATTGGAAATGTGTTGTATCAATTATTAACCCTGTCTCGCATGTGTCGACTATTCTGCCAGACACTCGACAGACTCATTTTGTAAACTTGTTATAATTACTGTCGCATTTGTGTGGAATATTCCTCCGGGTGTTGTACGTGCTATTTTATCACCTCGTGTTTGTGACTTTTGCATTCGTGTGGACTACTCCGCCTGAAGATGTGCATGTTCGGTTGTGTTGTGTGTCTCTAACAAAGTTGGGACCATTCCATTTCGACTTGAGACTCACCTTAACCCTCTCCATCTATAGTGAAAGAACCTTGACACAAGAGACACTAAACACTCATTTGGCACGTGAACCTCGCTGTTCGAAAACAAAGTAAACCACTCTCATGTGTTGACAAGCAAGAACTATGGAAAATATTTAAGATAATGGAAACTAGGCCATCATACCGGATGGGACTCCTACACCAAACAATGTGAGGTCTAGTTGGGACTTCATAATGGAGATATCTCCTAAATGTTGGTGGGTCCAGCACCATCAACATGTAGGAAAACTTGGCTCTTGAGATTCTATGTGTCTTGTTATTAAGATAGATTTTAGATGGTTGCATTGAAATCCTAAACCTGATGGGAAGAAAATATATCTCAACATCATTATGATGTCATCATTGAAATATTTCAAAGGTATTCTAGGGGCACTTCAAAAGATAATGGAGGATCCATAGATATATTGACGAGAGTTAGAAAGGTTGTTGGAAATATGCCCTACAATATTAAACATTGGGAATATGCCAAAATAATTTAAAACTGATATCCTCAGTTCCTTAATATCCCAATTAGATACGTTGCATATGGACATGTAGAAAAGGGAAGCATTATTGGCATTGTATTTTTTTTGTCCAAAGTGTAGAAGGAAGCACACACTGAACGAGTGTATGTTTGATTAGACTGAGACATGTGTAATATGTAGTGAATACCATGCTACTAGTAAGTGTCCATCCCTACTAGGACTAAAATATTTCTACGAAGAAGTTAAGGAGCTAAAGCAATTATGTTTCTTTTCTCAAAAATGACCATGGTAGCCAAAACCTCAAGGTATAGTCCAAGACCAATATCAATATTTAATTCATTTTGGACTAATTCTTTTATGTAGTATGCTTCTCCTACATTTTGTTTTCCTAGCCAACCATAGATGTCTCCTCCACCCCGAAATCAAATTTTGTAACAAGGGTGGAGAAATTCCTCTTTTGGAGCCCTTAGTAGGCCATAATACAACCTCCCATGCCACTTTTTCCCTCTCCACAAGTGCATCCATATAAATCATCCCCTCCTTGACCACAACTACTTGCACCACTAGTTCCTAACACCAATAATGGTAATGCATCCCAACCAACCGAAGTTGCTAGGCTTGCATTTTTCTTTACTTACCCAAATTACTCCATCTTTTCCCTAGATTGCCATGACATTCACTTAATATCATGGAAGACTCTAACTAAAGAAAATCCTCTTTTACACTTTGAATATCTAAATGAGGGAGTTCCAACTAAAGAAATAGAACTAGTTAAATCTCTAGACACCTTGAGAGTAAACCCTATCTTCCATGAACCATAGGTTCCTCCTTGCCCAAAAATATTGACCAACAAAAACCAAATACCTAGTGTAAGTTCGACCTTTTAGGTGAGCTTAAAAAAATGTGTGTCCATATACCATTATTCCATGGAATCAAATATGTCCCTATCTATTGAAAAGAATTAAGGGACCTATGTATGAGGAAACCTAGTAGAAAGAGGAAGGATCCTCAAACTATTCATGTCATGGGAAAACTACCAGACCGTATGATGGGAGGGTTCTTGTAGCGAAATATTCATACCTTGGAATTCCAATGATCAATATACGAATAAAACATACCCTAATCCTAAACACATTAATTAACCTTGAGGTTCCCATCAATGTGATGACTCGTGAAACCATGGAGTCTCTAGGACTTTTTGGTCTTAGGAAGACCCCATGGTGTTACAACTTGCCAATAGACTGACTATCAAGCCATAGGGAATTTTGGAAGATGTAGTGATATCGATTGATTCATGGGAATACCACATTTACCTTATGGTCCTAGACCCCAAATCCTTTAATCCCATGAACGCCATGGCTCACTACTATAGACACTTACATCGGTTGTAGGTCAACTAATAACTCACATTGTATCCTCCTACCAATCCCAATATATAAATTAAGACACCATTTTGGACTAATGGAGATGAAAGAAATGAATATTAAGTTTCCCATAAAGTCCTCATTGTTGACTAGTATCTGGCCATGTGAGATAAAACTGAGGACAAGGAAATTAGACTTCATAGCTTCGTCCTCCTCTTCACATGAAACACATGATATTATTCACATGATTGACCTAGAAGTCCAGGATTCTATTGATTCAAATAATTCATTGGTAGAACATGGACCCTCTTCCGCCAAAGAGACATAACCAACCCTAGAGACTATAGAAATTATCCCCATAAATAACTTAAAAATCAATTGAGGGCTAATCAAACAACAAAAGGAACGATTGATCGCAGTCTTAGGGAGGCATAGTGGTGCTTTCACTTGGGAATACATTGATATGAAGGGAATCCATCCTAAAATACACATTGATAATATCTATATAAAGGAAGCATCGAGACCCATTTTCTAGCCTTAGTGATGAATGAATCCAACACTGAGGGATATAGTTAAAGAGGAGTTGCAAAAATTGTTATTAGCCAATTTTATTTATCTCATTTTTGACATCCAGTGGGTATCCCTTCTTGTCATTGTATCAAAGAAGAATGGTAATGGAATCTGTGTTGATTATTTGGAGCTCAATACAGAAACACAAAAAGGATATTTCCCATTGCCATTTAATGGCCATGCCCTAAATACATTTGTAAGGAAGATTTTTTTTCCTTTCCTTGACAGATTCAATGGATATAATCAAATCCAACTTGCTCTAAAAGACAAATATAAGACTACATTCACTTATCCTTTAGGAAAAATTTCTTACCATGTTTTACTTTTTGGGATTTGCAATTCTCTAACCACTTTCCAACAAGTCGTAATTGGGATCTTTCTTGATCTAATTAATGAGCGCATGGAGGGAATACAAACACCCAACTTTGGAGAAAAATGGCATGCATGGTTAGGGTTTCTCTATGATGCTTCTGGGTGCAGGTCTCTATCGTTGAGTGATTTTCCATCACTATTTCCTACGTTCCCCTTGGTCCAGACTTTTCTGAGACCCCTATGCCTCTCAGTGAAGGGTTTTTCCAGTATTGGAACTCTTGCGGGCAAGGACAATGACCATATCTCCTTTTATTCCTCAAGGATGTTAGATATTGTGATGGGATATTTTTAGCAGGCACCCTCGAAGCTCAAACTTGCTCCAACCTTGATAGTGATCACTGTAATCTCTTACGTGGAACAATTTACAGCCCTCTTGGAGGTCATACTTGATTATCGCTTTTATGGGAGCATATTAGTTATGGTACAATTTTTTCTCTCTCTCATAAATTGACATCTTGTTTTTGATTTTTTTTTTTATTTTCATGGAGTCCCCATTGTTCCCTCACCCCTATTTCTTTTATGTATTCAATTGGTCAAACCTTTGGATGTCTCTGGCTCACAAATCTATGGTGACATGCTTCAACCCGCTTTGCTAGAGATGGAACATAGTACAAACTTTCAAATCTTCATCAAAGATATTACGAGAGATCAAAAACTTTCTAGGTCAATAAATCTTCCTCAATAAGCTCTCTTAAGTTGGCCATTGAAGCTAAGTGCGGTATGCCTCATAGTTTTCAAAGCTTGCAATTGGATGGGAGAGTTTTAAAAAACTCCTCTCAACTTCAAAACTATAATATTTTAAAAAAATCAACTATTATTTTGAACACAAGACTTCGTGTGGGTACTCTAGGTTCAAAATATACAAGTGGGAATCTTGTCTCCTTTAAGAATGCAACCCAAAGGAAGGTTCTAATTTAGCATAATAGACACAAAAGTTTCTGAGCCCTTATATAGTTGAACAAATGGAAATATCTCCATCAATGGAAGTAAACCTTCCTGACGTAAACTCCCTCTTCTTTGTCTTACAATCTAAAGTAGTCATATGTAGATTCAATGGATTTTGGCCCAAACCCAAAGAAATAATTCAATGGATTGCATCCTCATGGAATTCATATTTTTTTTTTTTTTTTTTTAAATTAATTAATTAATTTTTATTATATTTATTTATTTTTTATGCTCAATTTTTTTTTTTAAATAGTCCAATTTGAAACACATAAGGATATGAACTATGCTCTCAATACATGACCTTGGCTTTGGGGTAGAGCCGGGCTATTCATCACATGTTGGTTCCATAATTTCGATGCCAACTCAATGGTGACCTCTACTATGCTAGTTTGGTTGAGACTTCCAAACCTCCCCCTTCCATTTTGGCACCACAAATTTTCAGAAGATATAGGTAACACTTTTGGAAAATTCAAAAAATTGGATTTGGAAAGAATAGAAAATGGTATCTTTACGTTCACTAGAATTTGAGTGGAGTTCGATCTCAACAAAGGACTTTTGGACCTTATAAGTTTGAAACATTAATAATGCCACTGGTCGCAAGCTTCAGACTATGAGAACATGACATTTAGATGTCATGTATGCTTTTAGACAAGACACTTATAACATTCATGCTCACAGGAAAGGAAGAATCCCAAGAAAAAGAAGAGGTAATCTAATAGACCAAAAGGATGGTAGTTCTTAGAACAATATCCCTCAGAGGATGAAGAAGATGGAAAAAAAGAAAGTCATTGTGAACAGGAAGAAAATAATAACATTGAACATCAAGGAGACGTTCAAGATGGGATTGATATGGTATATCTAGGCTCTGGCACTGTTCAACATGCATAAAAGGGTTAGTGGATTATTTGAAATTCGATGGAATTTTAGGCTCAAGAAGAGCCCATGTCTCCAAAAGATATGAATTTGACAAAGAAGTCCCACATGTGGGCCAAGAATTGGCATTGGTTGTAGTTGAACCAAATCCTAATGGTTGGAAAAAAGTGCAAAGAAGGAAAAACAAAAGAGAAGATTAGCACTAGCTAGCCATAATTTTCTTTTGATGGCTCAAAACCTATGATATAGACAATATATACATAATAATGGAGCCATTAAACTTCATAACGTTGATGAAGAGAGAATAACACTAATGGAAAACATATGTAAGCTTTTATTTTGTCATAGAACCATATCAAAGGAAGCCTTGCTGATGAGAATCCATGATGGATGGCCAGATAGTGACCTGGAGATTGTCAGTAATGGAGAGATACCCAAGTGAATTATTTTCACATCTTGTTTCTTTAAAATAAGAGACCATATATGAAAACCATCAAGAGAATAAATTGGGAACATGTCATGTGAAATCCAACCTAGATTGGTACATGCCATGTTCAAAAAGAAAAAGGAAAAATAACAAACTCATGAATAGAAGGTCACTCCATTGTTTCATATGGTTATGTCAGGATCCTTCTTCTCATGCACTTATAGTTTCTTTACAATTTTATTTTCTATTCAAAAAATTATTTTTAGGATATGCAGGAGATGATGTTGCTGATGTTATAACTCCACGATGAAAATCTAATTGTGGAAAATCTAGAGTGTTGTTTTTGCAATTATGGAGCATTGTTGCTACAAATCCATTAATACAATTCTAATAGCTAAAATGAATGACAATTATTCCTAATGTGACACCATGACCATATTGAACTATAAATCTACCTGACATTGTTGTTGCAACTCTCAGAGAATCATTATTGTAACTTAGGAATTTGATACAATTCATGCCAAGGTGGATCTTAGCTATTATGTGGGGCAAATCCGCTAGTGTGACAAAGGTTCAAGGCATAATGACCACTTATGGTAAGCCAAAGAGGTACATTTCTCAAAATTTTCATGACAAACATTGATTGGAATTTCTCCACTTGACCTTTTATTTGAATTCACCTGCATCAGTCACCACCACCATCACCCAATGACATGAACACCCTATCAAAAAAACCACCCCCTTCCATAATTGGAAACCTCCAATAGCTGAATTGTTTTATTTTATTGGCTCCATGGGGAGATCTTGCTATAGTAGTGCAAATATATCTACCTTGTGAAGGTTACCATAGGGTCATGTATTTATAGCACCTCAGGTTATTGAACCACCCGCGACATGTTAGGTTGGTTAACATGTCACTTTTCCTTATGAGGAAACGGTAGAATATGACTTCACTTAAGCAAAAATATGGATGAACTAGGGATTCCATCTCACCTCAGGAACTCATAAATATTTTAGTTGAGTGCGCATTGCACATAGAAGGTTAGGTGTGGCATGAAGTAGCAAGAGCACTAATAGAGATCACAATTGCTGCAACTTTGATTAAAGGAGATGTAGCTACTACAAATCTACCCTGAGACAATGTGGCTGTAGCTATAAATATTGTATATGGTTAAAATCCTATAGAGACAGTTGAAGAATACATCATTGAAACTTTTCTAGACATGGAATACTATAAAATTCCAATTATGGAATAAATCCTTGAGGTTTTTGCTGCAACTTTGTAGAAATATGATAGCACTCATGACAGTGATGTAGAGATAACAATGAGAAAAAAACCAAACCAAGATATTGATAAGAATGACAAAGAGGCTAACATATTTTTCAAGCCTCCAATTTTTTTTTTTTTTGACAATTTATCTCTTATCTTTCACTCATTTTTCTACTTACCTTCACATCACCGTACCTCTATTTTGAGTTAAAATCCATCAAAGCCATAAGAATGTAGTAATAAGGTAAAAATCCATTATTGTTCAAATATATGTGTTTTTATTTGTGAATTTAGTTTGATTAGGCATAAGCTACCAAATCTTGCATATTCCACAGCTCCACTAATATTCTATAGCTAATTCGAAGGTTCTATAAGATTTCATGTGCTATAAATAAACCAAAGTATATATGAAGGTGTCAAATGTTGTCGAGATCATGATCCACCTGCTAACCACAAGTGGAAGTTCAAAGATCAACTACATCATTAAAGTCAAACTCTTGGTCAAAGCAACACTTAACATATCTTTAGATGGTATAATGTTAAGCGAGTGAGATCCAATGATTTGAAAAAGGAAAAACATATTAAAGATGTTTGTGTTCCTTTCAAAATTTGCTTCTCCCATAGCGAATTGTGAAAAGGAAGAATTATGTTAAGATAATATGACTAAGATGTTGCTTTAACATCTAGTTTTTAGCCAATAGATTATTATAATAATTATGTTTTAGACTCTATAAATTGCTTCATCTAGAAGCCATTAGACAATCTTGATAGTTGAGTTAATTTCAAACTTATTGTTATTTGAAAAATACTGTGTACCCACTTCAATAATACAATTCCTCTTATGGAACTTTTATATTCTCTAGTGGTTGATTTAAACTCATGTTCTGAAGCTGACAATTACTCTTGCATCTCAAGAGGGCCCACTGTAGAAGTACAAGCTAGTCTAGTTTGGTTTTCATTCAGAATTCATTCCATTTTCCCATGCTCTATTTTTTTTCAAGCTGTAGCTTTAATGCTTTGTTTCTGTAGTTAGTTTCACTTTGTCTTTCACTCACTTATTTCTTTCATCTTTCTACAGGTCAAGCGCTTGAGTAAAACATAAAAACAAGAAAAACATTTATTTTGTTTATCGTGCATTCATTCCTCACATATTTACATATAATAGATTGATAGATGTTAAGATTGCATATGAATGAACTCTAATTGATGTACACACACTCACAGGTTTTATAAAGTTCTAGTCTTTTAATGAATTTTCTCAATTAGTTAATTGACATTTCTAATTGATTTTAGAATAGAAGTTTGGTTGCCTTTCTCTTAGAATAGATTTTTTACTGCTTTCCTAGAAATAGAGTTTTATTTCTCTCTAGAATAATATTATCAATTCATAGGATAAACTTTATGGTTTCATAGAATATAATTATTTTCATGTTAATTAGAATAGAATTTAGAATAAGAACTTAGATTTAATAACTTTAAAAATATTTCATAGTATAGAACTAGAATAGAACTGTCATTTCAATTCAGTAGATTAAGAATTCAATTTCTTTCTAGTTAAAATTTTACCGTCATTTCAATTCAATAGATTAAGAATTCAATTGCTTTCTAGTTCAAATTTTACTGCTTTCCATAGGTTAAGATTTTATTTAAGTTTTGTATTTGTTGGGAGCGAGATCCCCTAAGGGCATTTTTGGGGCTAAAAGCCCATGTTTGAGTTAAATTTTGTAATAAAATTGTAAAGTCTCCGCATTTTGTGGTCGCGGAGCGTGAACATGTCATGTGTCATAAAGGGTAGTCTTCCCTTAGTTTTGTAAAGTAAAGTCAGCTGTAAGAGTTCTACCCATGGTCTGTGGACCATGGGATTGTATAAAAAGAGCTAAGCTCTAAGTAGTTTGAGAGATACAAGGTAAGAGAGTCGTAGCTCCGAAGTAAGAAGTCTAAGTCTTGGGTTGTAGCGTAGGTAGAGGCTCTACAGCTAAGTGCGCAGAGGCCTAGGGTAGAAGTCCGCAGCTGAGTGCATAGATGCCTAGGGTAGAAGTCTACAGTTGAGTGCGCGGACCCCTGCAGTTATGTGCGCAGGGTGGACAAAGCTTGTAAACACTTGGAAGATATCAATAAAGAGAAATATTCAACAGTTTGTGTGTCTTTTTTCTGTTAATGCATCTTGATATGTTATGTATGAATTTCATTTATTATGCTTATGTGATGCGCAATTAATGTAATTAAATTGAATAATTGAATGTAGTTACGATTATCTGTTTATGCGATGTTAAATATAATTGTTTTATAAGATAAGCAAGTCACTTAGATTAATTTGGGAATCTGCATGGCTCGCTGCCGTAGCAACACGAAAGTATTTGAGCAGCAGGCTAAGGCTGTGACAAGGTCGACCGTACCCTTTCGCGGAGGTGTTAAAGGCTGGAATAGAGGGCTCGTCTTGCAAGCCCTAGAGTGAAGCAACCTGCGCGAATGCAGGGATAGAGGGAATCAAACGACATCACAACCATCTCAGGGTATGGAAGCATCCCCCCATACTGGTTCGGTTGGGACTTCGGTCTGCGCTCTGTGGGCTGATGCCAAAAGGGCCAGTAGTGTAGGGATTTCTTTAGCTAATTAACACTGAACCTAGGTCAGCCCCCCTCAAGCCAACAAATGGTTTTATTGCCAGGACAGGAATCTGCATAAGAGATGTGTGATGTCGTATCACTGGAATCCAACTAAGAAGGAACTCAGAGACTGGTTGGATAGGAAGATCCATGAATTCATGGCACAAGAGAATAGAAACCCATGACTAACAAAGGAACAATGGTTGGAAAAATACCTGTATACCGAGATCCACGAGATCTTTTTCTGCTCCTTCCCAATTGAGCTATATGAGTGGATCATGAAGCTAGCAGATAGCCAAGGAAGGTGGAAACTTGACGGTCCTATTGTGTGGACCCCAGAGCTAGTACGAAGGTTGGAAGCATCGGAGGATAAGATTTCTCGTGCTGTCGATCATTGGCTTGATCGCGTTATAGGAGGATTTGTAACTGAATTTGCAGTCGATACCTCAGTCAACTACAGTGAGGCAGAGCGACGCTTTTTCAAAGGACCGCAAGGTAAGTACGTAAAATCTTTGAATACCTAGATTAAAATGATATTGTGCGAAAAACGGGTTATGCAGCTACCTTGATGTTCGGAACTACGCGAAGCAGAAAAACTTACAGTAATAAAGGAAAAAGGGTCCGGAGTATAGTCCATTGATTTCACCTCCGCGAGGTGACGAGGAAGAAATAACGAAGGTTTCTCCACGAAGTGCTATTCAGTTAATAAGATAAGGATTCTCGCGAATACCAACTCCACCCACACCGCCTCCCCCTCACCACCATCACCTCAAACTTCACCTATACCACCTCCACCTCCACCACAGTTCAGTATGGAAAATATAGTGAAGCTTCCTTTGTTTAAAGGCTTGGGAAATGAGGACTCGGACCAATTCTAGTTTGTTGTGAGGGCTGTATGGGAAGCTCATGGTGTTATAGATGATCATATAAAGAAGGCAACACTGGTTAGTGCTCTGCAAGAGCGCGCACTAACTTGGTATATTAATTACTCTAATGATAACCCAAATGCTGGAGTGGCAGAAATCCAAACAAAATTGAATATAGAATTCAGTAGGCCCAAATCTGAGGCATAGTCGATTGTGGGATTCAAAGAAATCGCGATGCAACTAGGCGAGATGCCTTGGGAACTAGATCAGAGGTTGAAGTGTACAATTCGCAAAGCCAACATGAATTTGACAGATGGATAACATCACGAGTGGTTTGTGGCTTCGCTACTGCCACACTTAAGGGTCGCACTGTCGTAGTAGAAGATAACCACTCAGGCGGAGGCCTTGGAGATTTCCATGAGACTACATGAAAATCTGATGCAAGATCCAAACCTGGGGGTTCAACAAATCCATGCATAGCTAAAGAACCTATGCCTTGAGATGCAAAGTTTGGAGCAAGATAGGATGGTTCGGCTAGAGGTACACAAGGAGGTATGGTGCTTGAAATGCAAGAGTCAGGGACATGACAAGGACCATTGCCTAGTCTTTACAAACTATATTGCAGGAGGAGGACCGATGCCTTTGAGGCTAGAAGCTCAAGAAGGACCTAGCGTGGGGCCTGCATTATGGTGCGCTATCTGTTAGGTAACCGAAAAACATGCCATGGATAACTGTCATTTGCTGCAGAAGTTTGTATAGGCACCGCAACAACTGTTCTGCAATTCTTGTAGGTTGGTAGGACATGATGAGCATAATTGCAAGAGTTATGAATTGATGATGGATTGAACACCCACCTACAGGGTTCAGGCCAAAACGTGGCCTCGTGACGAGAGCACAGGGACGGCGCAGACAGGATTTTAGGGGCATGGACGAGGTCAAGGAAGGGGAGGACCTGGTAGTGGTTAGGGATAGTTTATTTGCTACAATTGTGGAGGACCATGAAACTATGCCTGTGATTTCACTAATCCAATGCACCCATCATGCAAGTATTGCACGCTGTTTGATCATGAAACAGAAGACTGTCCTATGCTGATAGCAAGGATATGTCACAAAGGGGCGCCACCATCTCCGCCAAATCAGAACCTACAGATGATGAGGTCTGAGCCGCGTGAAGAGGATCCAGATGTAAATATAGTGCTTAGAAGTGGAATCGCGATAGGATATGACAAGGGGAAATAGCCAGAAGACAGTGCATGGGTTCAAAAAGCTCCAATGAAGGAGACTGTGTTTGATTTAGAGTGCACACGTGAAACCTTCATGGAAGCTAAGAAGAGCTTTGCTAAGGCCTCCACCTCAGGAAGCAAGGATAAGCCTGAGCAGGAGAAGGACCCCTCTATGCTCACAACTTTCCTAGAGACTTGTATGAATTTACTCTGAGATAGTAAAGCTGTGAAAGGGTTACAAGAGCTCATCAATAGATGCGCTAGAACCACGTCGGATGAGCCGTGCGTAGTACGAAAGATTGGAAAACATAAAACAAGGACGGGACGGGAGATGAGACTGACCATGCAGATAGGAGAGTATGAAATGGATCAGGCTATTTTGGACCTGGGGTCAGATGCAAACGTCCTATCGAAGCAGACTTGGGAACAGACGGGGAAACCTACATTGCAGTGGTCTCCAATTCAGCAAAGGATGGCTAATCAACAGAAGATCATCCCCATGGGGCGGCTTCAGGGGGTTACTGTGGATATTGAGGGAGCAAGCACACTGGCTGATTTTGAAGTAAAAGAGATAGTGGATGACAACGATCCCTATCCTTCACTCCTAGGAATTGACTGGGCCACTGATATGAATGGGGTAATCAATCTAAAGAAGTGGAAGATGATCTTTGAGAAGAAATCACTATGCGTAATAGTACCTCTAGATCCTGCTGAGGGATCGCGCTATATTGAACTTGTCCGCGATTATGAGAGTGATGACGATTTGGACTATATCTATAAGATAACGACGTGAGGCCAATATTGGGTGAATCCCACCATGGATGGACGAATTACATGGGATCATGAGAGTTCCTGCACTTCGGACTTCGATGAAGAGTTAGAGCACTGGCAGAACCAGTTACATGAAGTGACTACGTTGAACTGCAACATGATGACCCGATCGCTGCATTGTGTGTTCTCAGAGGTAAGAAATCTGCCTACTTATGATGGTCTGAATGAGGTAGATATCTTTCTGGATGCATTTGAAATGGAGGTACCGGAAAAGCAGTGCTTCTAGGTGTTGGACTGGGCACTGCGCGCTACGCCTGCAAGATGGTGGGGTACGAATAAGGGGAGCTTTGATGATTGGTGCAAATGTACGAGGATGATGAGGACAGGGTTCAGAAAACCTAAGATGCGAATGACAGACAAGTATGATGGGTAGAATGATCCGCACACGCATTTGTCCAAATGGACCCGAGCTTATGGAGACAAGCCCCAACTTGAATGGGTGCACTTGTTCTGTCACACCTTGGAATGGTATGTAGAAATCGAGCTGCACCATGGGACAGGAGAATGGGATATCCTATGTGAGGGATTCATGATGAAATTCAATTTTGAGGACAGGTTTGACAGTATTGATGAAGCACTACAAGAGGTGAAAGCAACAATCTTTAGGATACTGCAGGATCCTTTAGACCTGATTCAGCCTGAATGGGCTACTCAGCTGAGTCATGCGCTAGAATGTTATAATGTAACTATTGAAGAAGAGGACGAGGATCCACGGAAGATTAACATTCCAGAAACAGAGGGTCACCACGAGGTTGAAGGACCGCAGATCGAGAACCCTAATATAACCACACCGTTGAAAGCGAAACAAGTAAACATTGGTATTGAGGCAGAGCCCAAATTCGCGAAGATTAGAGATTACTGGGACAACGCGTTGGTGGATAAGGTCGCTGAATTGCTCCATGAATATCAGGATTTATTCCCTACCAAGTTTATGGATCTAAAAGGGATAATTAGGGACCTAGGTATGACGAGATCACATTAAATCCCGACGTGAAGCCAGTTAAGAAAATACCTTATCGTCTCAATCTGAAATATAAGGAGAAGGTTCGCTTAGAGCTAGACAAGATGCTCGCAGCATGCATCATTGAGCCTGTGGAAGAATCTGACTGGGTAAGTCCAATGGTGGTACAAGAAAAGAAGTAGAAGGATGAGATAAGGATATGCGTGGATCTCAGAAAGCTTAATGACGCTTGTGTACATGATCCTTTCCCAACTCCATTCACTGGTGAAGTGTTGGACAATGTAGGTGGCCAGGAAGAATATTTCTTCATTGATGGGTTCTCGGGGTACCACTAGATCAAAAATCGCGCTAGAGGATAGAAGAAAGACAACCGTCACGACTAAGTGGGGTTGTTTTCAGTACACTATAATGCCGTTTGGATTGAAGAATGCGGTTGCAATCTTCTCGCACGTAGTTGTTGTTGCTTTCAAGGAATTTATTCATAAGTTCATGGAGATATATTTTGATGACTGGACTGTGTTTGGGCTGGTTAAACGCCATGTAGCAAGCTTGCGCCTAATGCTGGATACCTGTCGAAGATACCAGATCGTGCTCAATTGAAAGAAGTGTCTATTTTGTGTTCCTTTTGGGAACCTGTTGGGGCATGTGGCCTGCAGACATGGACTAATGGTAGATCCCACAAAGATAGTGGTGATATTGAACTTGGAAGCACCGAGGAGTGTGAAGTTGCTGCACACTACCTTGGGACATAGGGGATATTGCAGAAAGTTTATCAAAGGCTATGGCCAGATCACCACGCCTATGGAGAAATTGTTGAAGAAGGATGTCACATTCTGCTAGAACGATGATTGTAAGAAGAGCTTCGATATATTAAAAGAAAAGATGGTCATCGCACCAGTTTTAGTCTTCCCGGATTCGAAGAAAGAGTTTCATGTACATGTTGATGCGTCATGCATAGCGCTGGGAGAAATACTGAAACAGGCTGGTGGATAAGGCTTGGACCATCCTATCACATTCGCAAGCTGAATATTATCCAAAGTGGAGAATAACTATTCCACCACCAAACGCAAAGGGCTAGCTATGGTGTATGCACTCCAGAAGTATAGACACTACTTGCTGGGAGGCCATTTTAGGATGTATGTGTTATAGACAATTTTGTGCCTTGCAGCATCAGGCATGAATTGTCAATAATCTAAGGGATCCAAAGTCCCTAAACATGATGTTCCTACCCCTAGAGGAACAAGGTCAGCAAACCAACAGCTCTCAGATCAGTTCTCCACCTGAAAACACTCAAAAACAAGCAATCCTGAAATCAAAGCAGGTGCTCCACTAGGCTTCTGTGCTGAAACTCAACTCCTCCATGGTGTACCTGCGTTGCAAAGCAGGTAGAACAAAGGCCACCTGCGCTGAGCGAGATGGGACAAGTGGCACACTGAGTCATGGCTCTGGAATCTTCCAAAAATGACACTTGGATCAGGGATTCCGCCTTGTGATGAGTCAGAGGCTCTGTTTCTCCAAGTGGAAGCAAGGTTCTCCAAGTGGACTCAAGAACTGAAGATCAACTGAAGAGAGAGAGGACACAAGGCAGCTACACATCAGTTGCAAGCTGACTCATCCTTTCTCAATTCATCTATATATTGAGCTCTCTCCTATGAGCTCAGGAGGCTGGAATTTTGTGCAAAGTAATGATATGCTGTTGGTTTCACTATAGAGCTATTGGGTGATTGCTTGAAGGAGGTGAAGAGGAGAAATTCTTTCTGCTGGGAGGTGTTGCTGGATTGGGGCCTTCAATGGTTGTAACCTTCTCAGAACTTTACTTCTTCCATTAATAAAAGCTATTGAGGTTCTTCTATATGCATTTGTTTCAATGATGTATTGTGATGATTGTATATTTGATTTATGCTAATCCTTGAATCAGTTATGAATGCATGCTTCTTGTAGTTTCCTTCTTTGTTATTTTGCAGGATCTCATTGTAGCTGGGTCAGCAAAAGAGCAAAGAGCTAGGAGCAAGCAGCAAAGAGAAGAGTTTGGAGCAAATATTAAGCGCAAGGCAACGGTTAGTGCATTTCTTCATTCTCTCTTGCTTTCATAAAGAAGTAAACCTTAAGTAGTTTTATTTTCAGTTGTTGCTGAGGTACTATCACCCTTAGAGTGGGATAGGGTCATCCAAATCGGATACTTTTCCCTACAACAAACTGGCGACTCCGCTGGGGATCGTATCTGTTTGATTGTTTGTAGTATTTTGCTATTCATTTCCTGAACAAAAGAGTACCAAATCGAAAAGCTTTTGACTATATCAAAAGCGAAGTAGAGGGCAGCTACTCTAGCTCATTTCTGAGCATGTTCATGATTTGAAGAGCTGATCTACAAGGATCCTTGTAAGCTCTTAGTGATAGCTTTTCATCTTCCTTGTCATCCCTTAGTGTGTGCTTGACTGATAGCTTCTGATTTGAGCAAAAACTGTGAATTTTTGAGAAAATTGTGACCCGGAAACTGAGAAAACGCAACTTTCGTTTTCCAAAGCAGGTAGTACACAGGCTACCTGCTTTGCAACGCAGGTCCCGAAGGGGCTACCTGCGCTGAGAGCCAGACTGGCTGTGCAGCACCTGCATTGGCCCAATTTTGCCTTGTGCATTTGGGGTTTCCTCCCTTTTTCTTGCCTGTTTTCACTATAGATTTTGCAGCCAGTTACCAGTCTTGTACCTGTTCTGAAACCAACCTTACTTGCCATCATTCCGCCTCTGTTATATAATGAAATTGTACTTGTTCTTTTGTATTTCTTACATCATTTACAATTTCCCATAACGAAAGTGAAATAGTCTTGCTTTGGCCTCTTAGATCTGAACCTGTGTTAGGCATTTTGCTGGTCTAAAGAGTTAGCTTGTTTGCTGTCCATAGCTGATTAGTCTTTTTACTTTCATCATTATGGTTTGATTTCATGTATTTCCAGTGATTAAACAAGTAAATCTTAAGGTGTCTTTTGATTTTGGACAAGCTTGTTTGTTTTCGCTTTAAATCGAAATCAAAGTTATATAACAACTTTCTTTTTGTAATACATCAACATTAAGAAAGGGAAAAGAAAATACATGCATTGTGCATTTTGCATTTGACTGTTTGCATGCTAATTTAGGAAATTTTGCATTAGTGTGTGCTCTATGATCTGTGTGAAAAGATTTGCCTTTCTTCTCCTCAGTAGTTAAGATTTTCAAAGTTGAAAGATTGAAAAGCTTGCTTATCATTCTTAGACTGCATTTAGGAGTTTTATCATACATCACATGGTGATCCATAAAGGCAAACTGCTAAGCAAGATCAACCTAAAAAGAACTGAATTTATCTAACAACGCTTTGAAACATAACGAAACACAGTAGAGGTCTAGGTAGAGACGTGAACCGGCGTCGTTAAACATAGTGACTGTCGATCTCTACGAAGGTGGGTGATTCCTCCTGAGAGACGATAGCACTAATACGGACTTGTGCCCCCGCGTACCGTCGCGTATATTGGGGGACCCCTATAGGAACAAAGCCTTTATCCATAGGAAGCCGTGTCGGCCGCCCTACTGATCGCGATGCAGTGAACACAGCATTCACGAAGATCGACCACTCGTACCGTAAAACGTATTCTGTGGTTTCGCGAAAGGTTTGGCACACCCTCTGCCTAGAACTCCAGAGTAGTTTCTTTTGGCCTTTTTCAAACTCTATAACTGAAAAAGTCCATCCGAGCATTTGTCACTTCGGGCTCGTTAATACATCGAAGGAGACTAGAGTCATCTTTAGCTTTTTCTCGACTCTTAAAAAGTGAAAAAGCAAGTTGTGTCTAAAGCGTCGTCATAATAAAATTCATTTTAAACGGAACATAATCACCTCCTATTCCTGCGTTGATCTTCGAAGTTAGTCTTTTGGCATCGTAAGTTCTTGTAGAATCGCTAAAATCTTTTGGATAGACTCAAAATGTCTGAACAACCGTCAACATCTAGGACTGTGTCGTCCGACACAGCAACAACAGAGCCTCCTGTTGCCACTCCAACGATGTATGCTGGTATACCATCTGTCCCGGCAAATTGCCAACAACAAGCCGGAGTCCCATCAGGGACAACAATATGGTTAGTTCCTATTTCTTCATCCAGATTATCATCTGGTACTTCTTATGTTGAAACTCAAAAAATTGATCCAATGTGTCTTCAAAGGCCAATTTACCCTTTAAGTACTGGATTTCCACCATGTGGAGGGCAGTATGCTCTTTCATTGTTCCCTCCCGGAGAACAACCATGTGGGAGTTTACAACAAAGTTCAGGTCAAACTGGAATCACATCTAGCGGTTGGGTACCAATACTGCCTCAACAATCAGGAGTTGCATATTCAATGCAACCAGTACACCCTGTTTCGAATATTCCCACCACACCTGCTACGACGAATGCGTCGCAAGTACAAGCGCTACCTGTTGTAATACAACAACCTCTTGTCTCGGCGGCTCAATCACAATCTCAGGGTAGTGCCTCCTTATCTGGAGCGACTCAGGCTCGAACAAGTACTGTGACTCCTCATCTTGGTCAATCATCCAGTATTGGTCAACAGCAAATGGTCCAACAACCAGAGCTGGTTCAATCTCAACAACCGCCATTCCAGCAATCATATCAAGGACCTGAGCAACAAGTCTTTGTAAGTAATGGGCAACCATGCTATAATGGTTATGCCCATCAACTTTGTCAAAGTTGTCAGCACTATGCTAGTCTGCAAAGACCCATTGCTCAGGCAATACCATCTTATCCTGGATATGCTTCGCCTAACCTAAACCAACAGTTGCCCTTTGTAGTGACTCTAGAATTGCCAGATCTAAACCGGCTGACGAATGATCCAATTGCTTATGCCCCTTGGTGGCTAGCGATTCCGCATAAACTTCCATCGGACATTCCTAAATTCAATGGAAATCCAGGTGAAGACCCGTCGAATCACGTCATGACTTTTCATCTGTGGTGTTCATTGAACACTCTAAACGATGATTCGATAAGACTTTGCCTCTTCCAGAGGACATTGACAGGTCCAACGGCTAAATGGTACATTGAATTGCCAAGAGCCTCTTTCGACAATTTCAGCTCCTTAGCCACGACTTTCTTAACCCATTTTCAATTACCGATAAGGTATGAAATGGGAACAGAACTCCTTACCAACTTCAAACAAACAACGGCCACTCACATATCTAATCATATACATGAGTGGTGACGTCGTCGTAGGATGGTGAAAACTTACGTTCCCGATCAGCTGTTAGCTGAATGGTTTATAAAGTTGTTACTTCCGGCTATAACGGAAGATGTGGCCAAGGGGGGAGTCGTAACAGAGGAGCAGGTCATTGCTCGTGCTCAATATCTAGACTTAGTATATACTCAGTCTGGCATGCTCTACGACAAAATACCTGACGCCCCCAGACCTGAATTTTCAATTCCTCCCCCTCCTAAATCGAATACTGACTCTCACGCCAGCAATGGCGTGACTGGAAAACGCAAAATTTCTAGTCAAAATGCAAATGAGGAACTTCTTGCCTCAGAAGTAAATGCCATGTCGACCGACAAGGGCAAACAACTGAAGCAACCAAGGGCAATAAGAAAAAGAAAAGGAAAGGGAAACCCCCGACAGGGTGTCATATATGCGATGAGGATCATTGGACGAAAGATTGTCCTCATATAGCTGAAGTTAAGAAACTCTTCAAGAGTTCAAAAACCCTAGCAGTATTGACTGATTCGTTTCCTAGTCCAAGACAAAATCTGGTTGCTAATCAAAATGCTTCCTGATCCCAAGTGCTTATGTTGTCCACCTCAAAGCAGCAAAATAATGCTTTGACAAGGAATAAAGATCACAGGAATCCAAAGCAATTGAACAACAAGGCAAATAAACAACCTAGTAGTTCAACAACAACTTTGACCAAAGTTGTGCCACCCATCGTTCCTAAACCAATGATAAAGTCGCCAAAGGGAGTAGTACACAAATCAACATTTAATCCTCGTGAAAAAATAACACAGGATTACAATATAATAGAGGACCTGACCCAATCATCGTCCGCTATGTCGACACTTGAGGTAGCGCAAAAATGCACCTCCCAAGAGCAAGCTTTATTATCAGCCATAGGTGGGATTGGCCCAATGGATTCCAATCTTGTGGCCTTTGATCATAAAGGATATGACCCTCAGATACCAGCTCAACTAGCTTTCCTTATTCAAGTGAAAGCCCTCAACAAAACTGTTCATCGAACAATTTTTGATGAGGGGGCATCTACATGTCTCATGTCGATGAGTTGCTGGAAAAGTTTAGGCTCACCACCCTTGTCGAAATCGTCAACGACGTTAAAAGCATTTGATGGACGATCATACACTCCATATGGGATTTTAAATAACTTGCAAGTTGAACTAGGGGGCAAAACAGTAGAAGTGGATGTGGAAGTAATTGACGGAAACCTCGATTACAACATCCTACTGGGAAGGCCTTGGATATATGCCATGGCTGCAGTTGTGTCGACCTACTTCAGGAGGATTGTATTTCCTTTTCAAGGAAAAATTACAATCGTCGACCAACAAACATTTCTCCCCAACAGTTCTCAAGTTACGGGAAGCAGCACAATGATCCATGAAAGTAATCAATCGCTCCAAAATATTGGAGTAGGTCTCCTAAAAGACCCTGCCTTAATGGGTACTTTTGCCCTACCACCGGCGAGTAATCTGGCGGAAGTAGCCACAGTGGAAACCTACAATATGAAATCTTCTATATCCAACGGATTCGGAAGATTCCTAAATATTTTTTCAGCATGGATCATCGCCCTAATGGAAATACTGTAAATACAGTGGGCTCCGAGGATGGTTCTTATCTCGTGTCAACCTCGTTAAAAAATGAAACAAGGAGTCACGAGGATAGTTCTTTTACTATGTCAACCTCATTAAAAAATGAAACAAATCCCCTTTTCAAAATTCAAAGGTAAACCTTCATTCCAACCACCAAGTTGAATGCAATGAAGCTTGGGGGGCACCCTCCTTTGACATGCATTATTATGATGCTGGGGGCATGCAAAAGAATCGAGCAGTTTTAGCAATGTTCATGCTCGTTTAAAAAATAAACGCAAGATCCGAGCAGTTTTAGCACATAGTTCATGCTCGTTAAAAAATAAACATAAGTTGTGAGCAATCTTCCCCTAGAGTTCAAGCTCACTCAGAAAAAATGAACCGGTAAATAACCTTGGTAAATGTAACCTTTGACAGCCATATTAAAGCCCTTGGTCGTGTTCTTGCAGTCTCACCTCCATCCGTTCATTTGGCCAATCGTTCATCTCGATATGCTTGTTTACCCATTTTGAGGAACAGCTGCGAAGAGTGATTTCGCTTAGCCATCCTTGTGACACTGCCGTGATTGGAATATTCCAACCTGTACCTGGAATCTGCTGCTGCCCTGTTCATCACTCGTTCCTCAAAAGACGAGTCTTCTTTGAGCTCTTTTCACTGACTCGTAAAATATGAAAAGTTTGCCGAGTTTTGGCCTTCCAGCTCGTTAAACGACCGGAAGAGCTATCCCTCCTCTAGATTTTAATCTTTTTGGACCTGAGGGATTATTGCACAAAAAGATCGAGCGCTTGTTTTGTTCGGCTCGTTAAAGCAATCGAAAATTCATCCCTTCTGTATTGTTTTATACTTTTTCGGACTTAAGGGATTAGATGACGAAAAAGGAATTTTGGAGTTGACTTTATGTACCTTTTCAGACTCTCTAAAAATGAAAAGGACCGAGTTATCCTTGTCGTTAGACTCGTTAAATTCATTAAATAGCGACAAACTTGTCTTTAGACGAGAACGAGTTTCCCTATCGCTAGGCTCGTTAAAACATAGCGATAGGCTTGCCCGAAGGGTAGGTTATAGAACAAGCATATGTTATCCTCCTCAAGCTTGATAAAAATAAAGAGGTACTGGTCAGCAATGACTGGGGAAAAATTGGGAGAACCTCACAGCTTTAATGGTAGCAAGTCGCTCTTGAACATGACACCTTGTCCTCCGTATCACATCGGGTTGGGTTGTTTCATTCATCGGTCTCATCACCATGGTCCTCGCCACACCATCCACATTTGGGGTAATGCTACCAATGCATCACATCAGTGTCGTTATATGTTCAAGAGATGTTGTTCTGCAAAGAGTCAACCGAGTCCCATCCACTGCCATACATTGTCCTTCATCCATTTCATGACCGCCACCCTGAATCATACATCACAGTTTGTTTTCACCTCATCACAGTCACTAGCTCCGTTCCGTGCCATTGATGTGGGATTCATTAAGGCCCTCCTTTGACGGATCGCTCCTTGTCGACATCAGCTCATTATCCAAGGAGTTGATCTAGGAACACCCCCTTCAGTACTTTGAAGCTTGCATGCCTCAATGGCAAGTTTCTCACTTCCGGCGACAGGTATACATCAATGACCTTCGACCAGAAGATTTTGCATGGTGGTCGACGCCAAGTCCTTTATTCCCACCATGTGAATTGTACTGCCGTACCTTGAGGGTCATCATCCTTATCGGTGATTCCTCTCGCGCTTGTTAACGGTTTACATCATTGACCGGTAATCAAGCGATGTCTTTCCATGTTCGACTTCAAGAAATTCTCACATGGATTGACTTGTACATCGAGTGAAGATCGAAAGAGATTGAAGACCCCGGATCTAGTTTCATCCATCCGGGCTGCGATATATATTCAGGATATAAAGACATTTGATATGTACATCATTGCAGCAGATGATCATCCTTCTCAAAGGATGATAATTTCAGCAGAGAATTATCAGTCTATCATCAGACGATCGTCTGTTCTATGTACCAAAATGTATTTATAAAGCTGAGCATGGGAATGCCCGCCTCAGCTAGATCATGAAAAAGAATGAAAAATAATGTATTGTATTGTATCTTATTACAGGACACTTCTCAGTAGATTGAATGAACTTCGGATCCTCCTAATAAAGCATTTCACCTGATAAACGACCTCATACTTTAGGGGGCATCTGTTATAGACAATTTTGTGCCTTGCAGCATCAGGCATGAATTGTCAATAATCCAAGGGATCCAAAGTCCCTAAACATGATGTTCCTACCCCTAGAGGAACAAGGTCAGCAAACCAACAGCTCTCAGATCAGTTCTCCACCTGAAAACACTCAAAAACAAGCAATCCTGAAATCAAAGCAGGTGCTCCACTAGGCTTCTGCGCTGAAACTCAACTCCTCCATGGTGTACCTGCGTTGCAAAGCAGGTAGAACAAAGGCCACCTGCGCTGAGCGAGATGGGACAAGTGGCACACTGAGTCATGGCTCTGGAATCTTCCAAAAATGACACTTGGATCAGGGATCCGCCTTGTGATGAGTCAGAGGCTCTGTTTCTCCAAGTGGAAGCAAGGTTCTCCAAGTGGACTCAAGAACTGAAGATCAACTGAAGAGAGAGAGGACACAAGGTAGCTACACATCAGTTGCAAGCTGACTCATCCTTTCTCAATTCATCTATATATTGAGCTCTCTCCTATGAGCTCAGGAGGCTGGAATTTTGTGCAAAGTAATGATATGCTGTTGGTTTCACTATAGAGCTATTGGGTGATTGCTTGAAGGAGGTGAAGAGGAGAAATTCTTTCTGCTGGGAGGTGTTGCTGGATTGGGGCTTTCAATGGTTGTAACCTTCTCAGAACTTTACTTCTTCCATTAATAAAAGCTATTGAGGTTCTTCTATATGCATTTGTTTCAATGATGTATTGTGATGATTGTATATTTGATTTATGCTAATCCTTGAATCAGTTATGAATGCATGCTTCTTGTAGTTTCCTTCTTTGTTATTTTGCAGGATCTCATTGTAGCTGGGTCAGCAAAAGAGCAAAGAGCTAGGAGCAAGCAGCAAAGAGAAGAGATTGGAGCAAATATTAAGCGCAAGGCAACGGTTAGTGCATTTCTTCATTCTCTCTTGCTTTCATAAAGAAGTAAACCTTAAGTAGTTTTATTTTCAGTTGTTGCTGAGGTACTATCACCCTTAGAGTGGGATAGGGTCATCCGAATCGGATACTTTTCCCTACAACAGTATGCAGATCACTCCGCACTGAAGTACATGGTCAATAAGCTTGTGTTCGGGGGAGAATCTGCAGGTGGCTCTTATTGTTCCAAGAGTATGATTTTGAAGTTATTGTGAAGCATGGATGACTGAATGAGGGACTGGACCATCTATCGCGCATCGAAACAGGGGAAGGGCCCACTAATTTGGAGGATGGATTACCTGATGCGCAACTATTTGTAGTGCATGTCACAGATGGTCATTTTGAGGATATAATACATTTCCTAATGACAGGTACTGCACCAGAAGGATACACTATCCAGCAAAAGAAGGAATTAGTAGTGCACACGACATATTTCTTTGTCATTGCTAGGCATCTATACAATATGGGGACTAATGAGATATTGCGATGGTATGTACCTAATTTCGAAAGAAGCAGCATTCTCACAGACGCTCATGGGGGCACTGCGGGAGGACATTATGCAAGAAGAGAAATCACGCAGAAGATTCTACGTGTAGGGTTGTGGTGGCCAACCCTCCATCAGGACTCAAAAGCATATTGCAGGGCGTGCGATGTCTGCCAAAGGACTTGCAAGCCATTGTGGAGGGATGAGATGCCTTTGAATCCTCAGACGACGTTGCAATCCTTTGAGAAATGGGCGATAGAATTTGTGGGTCCCATTCAACCCCAAGGAAAGACGAGAGCGATGTACATTATCACCGCGACAGAGTATTTGACTCGTTGGGTAGAGGCACAGCCTGTGAAGGATTGCATGGGCGCGACTGCCACGAAGTTCCTATTTGAGCATGTGTTGAGCCTCAAAATTACTCTTTCCCTAACAACTCTTCTCATTCCTTTTCTTTGTTTTTTCTATAAGAAAGATGCATTATCATCACCAATAACTGGTATATACTGTCTTGAGGAGGACATTTAGTGATTTACATGTTATGATTTTATGTTTTGTTGTTTGAATAAATTTTTGTATATTAGCTACGGAACGCAGCCTATTCTGCAACTAATCGGCTGTTTCGCAACTACCTTCATGCTCTAACAATTTCCAGGTGTTAGAAGGATAAACTAGCCACATGGGTAGCTTGGAAATCATGATGACATGGACCCTGTCCTATTCATTCAACCCAGGTCGACAAAGAAGATGGCATAAGACTACGGTCAATGAATAAGTCAAACACAAAGAGACCGAAGTTAACATGACTCTGTTTTGTGGTTAATTAATGCGTTTAACAGTGATGGGAAGCATTATCCAGAGCAACTACCTGTACCTACAGACTCCAACAACCACCTAGACAAACGAATCCAACAAACACCATGTCTTGGATTTATGTCTCCAGCAACCAAGGAAGAAATTCCGCATATCTGTCTTCTACGTGTTTGGCTATAGCATGCTTTTCTCCACAAAAAGTTATATGATTTTTCTTATAAATACCTGTGTAAAGGACCAAAGAAGTTAGTAGTAATAGTGATAGTTTTATTGTGAAATCGAAGTTCTAGACTCTGTAATTTCTGGGCATTTTGTGTCCCTGTTTTAATATGAGAATACCACATGTTTTTATGAACATCTGAAGGAGTTTTCTTGGAGTTGATTGAGCAAGCATAGCCTAATCAGTTGCAAACGACCCTTGCACTGAAGAAGGTTTCATTTCATTTTATTTTTCTTCTTCTTGTTAACTGTAAATTCATCATTTTCTTTCATAGTGTTTATGATCATTTTCTTACTAACAATGTTTATAATGCAATTTCCATACTTTTCTTATTAACAATGTTTACAATTTAGAGCAGTTTCCATTGGCTTGATCTCTTTTTTAGTTTTCATCAGTAGTTTAGAAGATAGAACTCAATGGTGTAATATTGTTTCTTCAATTAAAAACTAACCTTGTTTTAGGATGAGAGTAGGATTGAAGAATGATAAGGATACACTGTTGGATAGTTTACTTCATTCACTGTTTTTCTAGTTTAAATTCTCAATTAAACTAATTAGTGCCATTTACTGTCTTTGCCATTTCATTTTTAGTTTACTGACTCATGGTGTTAATGAATGTTTATGGAAAACCCTTCAAGTTGATAATTCATCCTTAACTAAGTGGTTGAACATTTCAACTATGCAATGAGTTATTTATGCATCTTTGTATTTGCTTTCTATTAGATTAATGAAGTACATAATTACTCAAATGTCATCCCAAGGAGACTTTCTCCCAAAATTGAGAGGCAGAGTAACCAAGTATTTCATTTAGTTTTATTTCTGTAAATTAGTTAGACATCAATTGAAAATTTCACTTTCAGTTTTAATTCATGATTTGGAAATAATGGTAAAATAGGAATAGAAACTTTGTTTTCATTTCTTTCTTAGCTTTGTTTCCATATCTTTCTTAGCTCTGTTTTCATTTTTAGATTTTGAGCAGTCTTTAATAAAGTTAGATTTAGTTTTGATAATTTACATTATAAATCATTAGGAATTAAAAGACCAAAAACCCCCCAAAACAACATAAAACATAAAAACAATGAAGTAAGAAGGGTTAGCTAGCACAAACAATGCACTACACTTCATCAGTTTACGCTACTCGGATTGATAATTTATGTAGAGCAATTTAGGACACTAAATTGACCAAACATTTTTGCGCAGTTGCCAGGGAAGTGTAACTAGGTAGCCTTATCTCTTATAGTAAAAAAAAATGATATGCATAGAGAAAAAGACTCTAGGGGTAGATTTATAGCTAGGGGTAGTAGTTCAATTCCTTCAACACCACCTAATCCACCAAGAACAAGGAAAGATACACCTCCATCTCAAACTCATACTCCCAGCCATAGAACACTTGAAATTCCAAAGGAATAAATTCAATCAAAAGAATCTCCTACTTCATCTACCAAGTCAGTCCTAGAGGAGAAAAATCTTGAATCTCCAACAACAGGAATAACCTTTTTTACCTCCACAGGAGAGTACATTTTAGTTGAAGAATTAAGAATACTTGGTGAGGAAGAAGAAGTATAACCTCTTTCCCATATCCCATTAATAGAAGAACCAGAGGAGGAGAAAGTAACCTTGCAGGTTGAACCTTATACTGACTCTGAGGAAACTATAATGGCAGAAGAAGGAGAAGATGGGGAATTCAGTCTGTTTGGAGGGGGTAGAGGAAACAATGGAGGAGGTAGAGGAAATAATGGAGGAGGCAGAGGAAATAGGGAAATAGATAATTCTTTTGGATTCCCTATAGTGGATGAGGAAACAAATGCCACCATGAAAAATATATCACCTTCTGTCCTCCCAAACTTCCATGGGTTAAAAAGTGAGGATCCTAAAACATTCTTATTTGAGTTTGAAGTCTTGTGCAGAACCTATGACTATCTAGAAGACTCTAAAAAACTCAAATTGTTTCCTCCAACACTAAAAGGAGCTGCTTTGAAGTGGTTCATGGGGTTAGTCACTCAGTCCATTAGAACATGGAATGACATGAAAAACGTTTTTGGATAGGTACTTGGATTATTTCATGCCTACCAATCACAAAGATGAAGTGTTCAAAATGATGCAAAGAGAGGGTGAAAACTTAGAGGATTTGGTTGAGAGATTAAACTATAATTTGAAAAGAGAAAAGATGGAAACTTTAGATGAAGATACCTTGAAAGCTCTTTTATTGAAATCCATTAGAGATGAGTGGATAGATATCCTTAACATGACGGGGAAGGGAGATATCTCTCAACTCCCATTAAATGATATAGGAGAATTATGTGTTCATCTCTCAAGAGGGAAATCTAAAACTGGGAAAGGTCCAAGAGATCCTTCTCTTGTTAGAGTAAACAAATCTGCAACTGGATCTGTAAGTAGGGAAAAAATTGGTAATATGCTTGATGAATTTAAAACTGACATTATAGGGAGTCTTAGTGAGCAAATAGACACCCTTAAATTACAAAACAAGTAGAAAACCGAGGCTGATTCTTTAGCCATTTTTTGTCCAAAATGCAGAAAAAAACATGCTCTAAGAGAATTCCCTTTAGATGCAAAAGTTGTAGAAACTTGTATGATTTGCTCAGAAAGCCATGAGACCAAAGGTTGTCCTTCAATTCCAGGTCTTAAGGCTGTCTTTCAAGAGGAAACAGTCCCAAATTCTGCATAACCTTTTTGTTTTGTTGCTAGAAGACCTTGGTAGGGGCCACAAAATCAGGAATTTTAACAATAAAATGTATCTTCAGCCCCCACCAAATTGGAATTCTTGGTAACAACCTTGGCCTCAACCTCAATCTCAATCTCAACCTTGGCCTCAACCTCAACATCAATCTCAATCTCAACCATGGGCACAAGGAGTACAAAATCCTTATGGGAGATTTTCTCAATATTATCAATATCCTCCATCATATCAGAATTATCCTCCCCCACACATTCCACAACAAAATCAACAACCACAACTTCAAAATCAGAACCCTCAACTTTCATTACCATTTCCACAACAATCTCCACAACAAAACCAAAATCCTCAACTCTTACTGCCATTTCAACAGAAACCAAATTAGCTACCTGCCCAACCATTACCAAACCCCAACAATAAAAACCCTCAGAATGCTTACATGGTAGAAGGACAACAATTTCCAACTTATATGATTACTCCTCTAGATCTTAATGATGTTCAACTGAGATCTGGTAGGATATTAGAAAAGGAAAGACCTTCTGTAGTTATTCAGGAACAAGACAGTTCTAAGGAAGATTCTCTAAAGGTCAATAAAAGTTTTGAGGGAACATCTTTCCAAAACCCAAACATTGAAAAGAAAAAAAAAAGAATCAGTGAACACAACTCCTATCAATGAGAAACCAACATCTACTTCTACACCTCATTTTCCTGAAAGATTACAAATTGATAGAGGAATAGAAAATCAGATTATGTTGCCTAATTATGATTTTCTAGATGAATTGAAGAATGTCTATATCAAAATCCATTTGCTACAAGCCATTAAAGAAATTCCAATTCTATCCAAAACAATAAAGGAGTTGAGCATAAAGAAACCAGGAAGAAAAACAAAGGAAACAAAAAGAATTCACCTGGTAGGAAAAATAGCAGACATAATGATGGGAAAAATTTCCATACAAAAATATGTGGATCCAGGAAGTCCAATTGTGAAAACACATATCAATGGAGTTGAAATTCCAAATACATTGATTGACTTAGGGGAAAAAATAAACATCATGAGCAAACAAACTATGGAGTAGCTCAAGCTTCCTAATCTTCTTTACACACCTACCTTACTGCAACTAGCAGATAGATCAGTAATCAAACCAGATGGAGTGTTAGAAGATATTTCAGTATCCTTAGATTCTTGGGAATACCCTGTTGATTTCATGATCTTAACTCCCAAGAACAATCTAGGAGGACATCCACTCATATTAGGAAGACCTTGGCTGGCCACAACTAATGCTTTTATTAGCTGTAGATCTGGTGACATGTATATTTCTGATGGTAATTCAACAAAAAAATTTACTTTATATCCTCTAGCAAAAGCAATCACAAAAATAGATGACAAAGAATGGATTGATGATGAAGATGATATTCAACCTCTATTTATTTTTTCAGATATTAGTGAAGATAGTCAAATTTTAAATACATTAGAAAATTTTGAATCATCTTTAGAATATGACCATGAGCATTTTCAAGAAAAATCTAATGTTGAATATTTGTCATCTAGGCAGATGTATCTCTATTCTATGGAAGAGTTTGGTAGCTCTACAATTGAAATTTTTCCAGGTAGGATATTGAACATAGACAAAAACTTGGAGAAACTACAACAAGAAGAGCTAATCAAAACATTACAAAACATTCTGTTGCATTTGCATGGGAATACACCGACATGAAAGGCATTAATCCTAAGACTTGTATCCATCACATTTACATTGAGGAAAATTGTAGACTTATCAGAAAACCTCAGAGAAGGATGAATCCAAATCTTAAGGATATTGTGAAAGAAGAGCTCCAAAAATTACTAATTGTAAACTTCATTTATCCAATTTCAGATAGCCAATGGGTTTCTCCTTTGGTAATTGTGCCTAAAAATAATGGTAAATGGAGGGCATGCATTGATTATCGAGAACTGAATAAAGCAACCCTTAAAGATCATTTCCTTTTGCATTTTATAGATCAAGTGTTAGATACATTAGCAGGTAAGAAGTATTTCTCATTCTTGGATGGTTTTTGTGGTTATAATCAAATTCAGGTAGCACCTGAAGATTAGGATAAAACCAAATTTACTTGTCCATGGGGAACTTATGCCTACTAATTACTTCCTTTTGGGTTATGTAATGCACCTGCAACATTCCAAAGAGTAGTACTACGGATTTTTTCTGATCTAATACATGATTGTGTAGAGGTATATATGGATGATTTTACAGTCTATGGGAATACATTTGAAGAAGCTTTGGAAAATTTGGAAAAAGTTCTTAAAAGATGTAAAGAAACAAACCTTTCACTAAGCCATGAATTTTTTTTATGATGTTTACAGAAGGTATTGTTTTAGGACATCACATTTCAGGAGATGGGATTAAAGTTGACAAATCTAAAGTTGAAGTCATCTCTAAATTATCAATTCCAAATTGCCAAAAAGATGTTAGAAGTTTTCTAGGATTTAAAGGATACTATAGAAGGTTTATAGAAAATTTCACTAAAATAGCATCCCCACTCTTCAAATTGCTTACCAAAGATTGTGAATTCAATTGGAATTCTGATTGCCAATTGGCATTTAAAACCTTAAAAACAAAAATTTTTGAAGCACCCATTTTAAGAGGTCCAAATTGGAAACTCCATTTCCATATTTCAACAAATGCTTTAGATATAGCTCTGGGAGCTGTATTGGGACAAATTTTTTTGATTCCTTATACCATTTACTATACAAGTAAGAATTTGACTCCCACTGAGTTAAATTATACTGTGACTGAAAATGAATTTTTTGCCGTTGTTCATGCAATTAACAAGTTCAGACACTATATAACAGGCTATGAAACCTTTGTTCATACAGATCACTCTGCAATTAGATATTTAATGAATAAACCTATTACTGATGGTAGAGTTACAATATGGCTTTTACTTTTGCAAGAATTCAACATTACTGTGCTAGATAGACCTGGAAAACAAAACACAGTTGCTGATTTCTTGTCCAGGATTCAGAATATCAAAGAAGATTCTCCATTTGAAGATAAGTTTCCTGATGAATATCTTTTTGAAATAACTACTCAAACTCCTTGGTTTGCAGATATTGCTAACTATTTGGTCACAGGAAAGTTACCTTCACATTTGTTTCCTAGAGAGAAAAGAAAAATTATTCAAGAAAGTGCAAGATATTCATGGATCACTAACGAATTGTATAAAACAGGCCCAGATCTTATGATCAAAAGGTGTGTCAGGGAAGATGAAATGCCCGAGATTCTTAAGGCATGTCATGATGAGCCATGTGGTGGAAACTTTGCTGACAAGAGGACAACCTATAAAATCCTTTCTTTAGGATATTATTGGCCATCCATCTTCAAAGATGCTAAAGAATATGTCAAGAGATGTGACAACTGCCAAAGGGTAGGGAAACCTGCTCCCTCAAATGAAATGCCATTACAAATTCAGGTACTCATCGAACCTTTTGAAAAGTGGGCTTTAGATTTTATTGGGCCAATTAATCCTCCATCTAAGTAGAAGAAGTATATATTGGTATGCACTTATTATGTCACTAAATGGGTAGAAGCCAAAGCTTTACCTTTTGCTAATGAAAAATATGTAGTTAATTTTCTTTTTGAGGACATCTTCACTCGTTTTGGTGTTCCAAGAGAAATTGTGACAGATCAGGGATCTCAATTTACATCTAACATGGTGGAAGGGCTTGTGGAAGAATACAAAATCAAACATAAGAAATCTACTCCCTATCATCCACAAGAAAATGGTCAAGTGGAATCTACAAATAAAGTGATTGAAAGAATTCTCACCAAGACTGTGCATCTACATAGAAGAGATTGGGAAGAAAGGCTTCCTGAAGCCTTATGGGCCTACAGAACTACATGGAGGAACACAACGAGACATACACCCTATGAACTTGTTTATGGGAAACAAGTCCTGTTCCTTATAGAGTTCCAAATCAGAACTTTCAAGATGGCAGTCCAACTGGGACTAGATTTATCAGAGGCACAAAAGCATAGGCTGGAGCAATTAAATGAACTTGATGAAATCAGGCAAGAGGCAGTTCAAAGGAATAGTATAGTTCAACAATAGAGGGATAAATGGCATGCCAAATATATCAAGGAAAAGGGGTTTCAAGTGGGAGATTGGGTGATATTGTTTGACTCAAAGTTTAAAGATTTTCAAGGGAAGTTTCAAACTCATTGGCTTGGGCCATATGAGATTGAAAAAGTATTTAGTAATGGAGCAGTGAGGATAATAACAATAGATTAAATTAAAACTCCTCTTCTTGTGAATGGTCATAGATTAAAGATATATCAGAAACCCATTTCAAAAGAGGAGTTCATTAATATTTTCCAAGACAATTCTGAAATGAAGCTAGTGAAGAAGAATTCTTCTTCTCCACTTAGTCTTTATTTTTCCTAAAAAAATAAAAAATAAAAAATAAAATAATAAATTGTATAAGGTTGAAAACCAATAATTGATTGGCATACTTATACAAAAAATACAGGGTGAAAATCAGAGGTTTCTTACACCCTATATTTTCCATTTTCTTTATGTAATAAGTAGTGACAAAAAGCTACAATCACTCTGCAGTTTAGATTCTGCAAAATTCATCATCTAATCTCACCTCACTCCGTTTTATTTTTTCAGTTTCACTTCATCCCATTGTCATATTTCATCAATAAATTTTTCATTTTTTCCTTTTACAATTTTCATTCCATCTTCATTTCATTTATCATCTTGTCTTACATCTCATTTCATTTCACTTAGATTGCCACTTCCATCTTATTCATGATCCATGAGCCATATTTCATTTTCTGTTTCACGTTCTGCAACAGATTCTGTTCTTTAGCTAATCTGATTCTACAGCTACAATTTGTTTATCAGTTCAGGCACAAGTGTACAACTCATAATAAAATCATGTATGCAGGGAATTGAAGAAAAAAAATCAATTTTTGAAGACCAAACCATGCTCAAGGTATCTGTGGATCAACATTGAAAAAATTAGCAAGCGAAAGGTAAAGGTTCCAAAGGTAAATGCAAAAATTTATTTCAAAAAGTAATTTGAAAACATAAGTTTGTATAGTATGTATACTCACATGTCTCCTTAATCAACCATCATTTGATTTGACTGCCACTATATCTCCACCATATCTTCCATCTTTAATGACAAACAGTCTCAATGATTCTTTCATAACAAATCTCCGCTTCAAACTCCATAACCTGTACTCAAACGGTCCTCCACAACTCCACCTGTTAACGGTCAAGATGACGATGTGACCTACCTATCTACAACTCTCTAAACCCTTACTGTCTATTTATTACATGCAAACTCTTAAGTTTATCTCTCATATTCACGTAGTCATTTCATATACATAGTCTTTCCATTTTCTATATACACAGTCATTCCATTTTTCATATACACACAGTCTTTCCATTTTCATATATACACAGTCATTCCATTTCCATACACACAGTCATTCCATTTCTTAAATAGCACTCATTTTATAGACAGTAAGAGTAATTTTGAAGGTTAATCGAAAACAAGGGATATGAGGCTTATTGTCAGGATAGAACTCGTAGGGGTAAAGTATATGGAGGGGTATCCACAACTTAAAGGGATGCTACAGAAGGCCGGATGGTTAAATTTTATTGAGAAATTTGACAGCTACCACAAGGAAATTACCAAGTCTTTTGCAAGGTCATTTGATGGCACAGAAGTGGAGATAGGAGATATCAAATTTGCAGTCACAGAATCCTTCATAGCAGAAGCAACAGAGCTGCCAAGACAAGGAGAAAGATGGTTTAAAAACAAGGAATTTCATGGTGAATCTTGGAAAGTGATCCTTAGAAACCCAGGTATGGATGTTACAATATTTAGGAAGGGAATTCCTATTTTAGCACTCAAGAACAAATGGGGTAATATGCTGTTAATATTGCAAAAATTCATTACATGTGAAGGAAGATTTGGGTTTATGTATGTTTACCATATACGCTTATTAATGAATTTTTTAGAAAATGGAACCATCAACCTTCCCTTCTTCCTTCTAAACAGTCTGAGAAGGATGGCTACAAATGTCCAAAAGAAAATTGAATCCATAGAAACAACTATGTATCATCATGGTGTTAGGATATTCCGACACATAGGATATAGTTAAGTTCAACTTGGTCTAGTATAGAGTTAGGTTAGAGTTAGGTAAAGTGTGTTTCTTTACCGTTGTACATTTTGTAACTTACAATCCGACGGTCACGATATGTAGTGATCCGACGGTTCACTCTCACCTCGGTATTACCGACACTTGATCCGTGGCTTGACACCCGATTGGTCCATGAGTTCTATTTAAAGCGCATGGAGGGTCATTGTTCGGGTAATCCGTGCATGAGAGAAGCTTATGTAAATTTTCATTCTTTGATTAATAAATTGTCTGTACCCACGTTGGGACAGGCCGTGGACTGTTTCCCTCCTTGCACTCTGAGGGTTTTAACCACGTCAAAAATACTGGTGTATTGATTTGAGATCTGGTTGTGAGCGGTGTCCTTTTGGTATTCTTCTGTGGAACTTACCCTGTAAATTCCTACATGGTATCAGAGCTATTTGAGGGCCGCGTCCGTTGGTGATCCAAATCTGAAGCCGGTAGAACTGCATGCGGCTGTCGTTTCCTAAATCTGCTGTTTCTGACTGCTTTCGGGCCGAGAGGACTGCTCTGTTGCATTCGGAGCATCTGTTTCAGTGAGGAACCCCTTTCGTTTCACGCGAAAAGGTTTCCGGTAGCCCTAGCTGCGTCATCTTTCAGATCGGGAGGTATACAGTGTTTTTTTTTGCAGTTTACTGTCATTTTCTCTCTGCTTATTTCGGTTTCGGTTTATTTAGCCTTTTTTCCCGGATCTATACCTTTCATTTCTGCGTATGCTCTTTGCCCTGCGACTCTGTGCGATCTGGGCAAATCAGAAACAGAAAGAAAGGATTTTTCTCATGCGTATGCTCTTTTCCCTGCACCATAGTGTGATCTCGGAAAATCAGAAACATTGAGGAAAATATTTAGTTTTTCGGCTAAAAGCTAACTTTGAGATTTTTTTTTAAAATTTCTAGTTTTTTGGCTAAAGCTAACTTCGAGCCGTAAGGTTCGTTTTTCTTTGGATATTCGTGTTGGGTTTTGTGTTTTGTGTTTTGTAGGGGAAAAGAGTCTTCCCAAGGCAAGCACGCAAATCGAGGCCCCCCCCCCCCCCCTCTCTCTCTCTCTCTCTCTCTCTCTCTCTCTCTCTCTCAAATCTTTTGTATAGATCAATTGGTTCAAAGACCTTTTAAGAGAGTAGAGGTCTTGGGTTCAAGTCTCCATTTTGTGGGGGCGGATTTTTTCATTCCCGCACATTCGCGCACTTTGCCGGCAACGTCAACAATTTTTTTTTCAAAAAGCCATAACTTCTTCATCCGGAAGCCTTTTTCAGAGCCGTTTTTTTTAAAACCGCCTGTTTTTTCGAGATCTATCCATTGGACCACTCACTTTCAGCATCTTCAGCTTCAGTTGTTTTTCAAAAATGGAAAGTCCATGCCAAGTCATTCTTGACAGCACTAACTACTTCCAATGGGTCGCCTACATGGGAGATTTACTTAGAAGTAAAGGTCTCTTCAGAATAGCCACAGACCAAGAGAAGAAACCCAAAGATGAAGACAAGGCCGAAAAATGGGAAAATCGACAAGATCAAGCACGTGGCTTGATAGGAATGTCTGTTTCTCCTGATCTTAGATTCCACATTGCAGAAATTGAAACTCCTCATGAAGCATTAGAAAAACTTGCTAAAGTTTTTGGGATTAAAAATGAAATTAGATCCCATCAACTTGAAAATGAGCTGCTTACTTTGGATCCTAATAATTTTTCTTGCATTGAAGATTTCTTGTCAAAATTCAAGAACCTTAGATATCTCTTGGAAGGTGTTAAAGTTAAGAAAGATGATGGTAACCTTATTTATTCCATCCTCACTAAGTTAGGGCCAGCCTACTCTGTATTTGTTTCCACTTTCCATTCTACCAGGGAAGCTTTCATTTGTCAAGGCAAAGACTACAAGCCCCCTTCCTTTGACTCCTTTTGTGATTCCTTAATAAGAGAACAAGAAAAACTCTTACACCTTGGTCTTCTTAATCTTGGAAACTCTTCCACAAAAGCGTTAGCCGCCCAGCAGTATCCAAATTCAAAGAATCCTAAGAAGTCTTATCCTCAAAGGAATGGTCCTAAACCAACTCAGCCTCAAGATGAAAGATCATTTCAGCAATATGATAAGCCCAATAAAAACAAATGGAAGAAGACTGAAAGACATTGTAACTTTTGTAATCGAGATGGCCATTTAGAATCTAAATGCTTTAAGAAGATGGAAGCCTTGGAAGCCGCAATGAAGAAACATAACATCCATCTGGAGCCTACTTCAACTTCAACTTCCGGAACGGCATTTTCTGCATGTCATCGTCAATCATCTCAGTCTAGTTATGCATTAAATGTATCTTCTTCTTCTTCTCATTCTCATGAGTGGCTCATTGATTCTGGAGCCTCTTGTCACATGGCCAAAAACCAAGCCATGTTTTCTTCTTTAAATGATTGTAACACCAAAAATATATATGTTGGTGATGATAGATCTCTTAATGTTGTAGGGACTGGAACTGTTCATCTAGACAATGGTCAGTTCAATGATGTATTATGTGTTCCAAACTTATCCTGCAACCTTCTATCTGTCTATCAGATAACTCATTCAGGTGAAGGTAAAATCGTTGAATTTTCACCTCATGATGTTGTAATCAAGGATCTAAAAGATCCTAAACAGATTCTAGCTACTGGTCTTGCTGATGATTCCAAAAGGTTGTATAAGTTTCACAACTTTGGGTCATCCCATCTTCCCTCAGTATTTGTTGCTCATAATGATGAAGTGAGCAAACTTTGGCATGAGCGGTATGGTCACTTAAACTATCGCTCCCTTCAGCATCTCTGTAAAGAAAACATGGTGACAGGTCTTCCTATGGTATCTTGCAAAGATGGTGTTTGTTCCGGATGTGTACTCGGAAAACATCATCGGGACAGTTTTGACAAACGTGCCTCTTGGCACGCCTCAGCCCCTTTACAGCTTGTGCACAGTGATTTATGTGGTCCTCTTCCTGTTGCTTCATTCTCTGGCTGCAAGTACTTCTTAACTTTCATTGATGATTTCTCTAGACGCACTTGGGTATACTTCTTAAAACTCAAGAGCGAAGTATTTACCACCTTTTTGGCCTTCAAAGCATTCGTTGAAAAACAATCTGGACATCAAATTCTTAAGCTAAGAACTGATAATGGTGGAGAATATGTTAAAAATGCATTCATCACCTTTTGCACCGAAAATGGAATTCAAATGCAACATACTGTTCCATACACTCCACAACAAAATGGTGTAGCTGAAAGGAAAAATCGCACTTTAAAGGAAATGGCTAATTGTATGCTGCAATCTAAAGGACTCAGTCTTAGTTTTTGGGCCGAAGCAATTAATTGTGCAAATTATATAATCAATCGCACTCCTACTAAGGTTCTAGAGAATATCACTCCAGAAGAAGCTTGGAGTTCCATTAAACCAGATGTAAGTCACTTTCGTGTGTTTGGAAGTGAAGCATGGGCCCATATTCCAGATGAAAAGCATAAAGCCTTAGAACCTAAGAGTGAGAAATGTACTTTTGTTGGATATTCTGAAGATGTAAAAGGCTATAGACTTATTCCATTTAAGTCCAAAAATGTTATCATTAGAAGAGATGTAAAATTTGATGAAAATAAATCGGCCTGCGAGCCTAGTCCGGCGGATGTGCCACCTCTTCCCATCTCTTCTATCTTTGAAAACATTTCTTCTTCTGATGATGAAAGCGAGGATGATAATCCTTCCCCACCTTCTCAGGATCCTCAACTTCCAAGATGGGTCCGTGCTACTCGGGATGCAGCAGGTGATCTTGCCGGTGATCCTACAGATCAGCGACGTACACGTTCTCAGTTTGAAAGAGCCTCTTCTTTACTGGCTCAAGCTCCAGTGAATCATGATCCTGACACTTTTGCAGAAGCTTCAGGCCATCCACATTGGGAAACAGCTATGAATGAAGAATATCATTCATTGATGACAAATGATACATGGGATCTTGTTCCTCTACCAAAGGGACGCAAACTTGTTAGATGCAAATGGGTTTACAGAACCAAGTATGGACCAGATGGGAAAGTTAACAAACATAAAGCTCGTCTAGTTGCTAAGGGCTTTTCACAGGTTGAAGGCATTGACTACACTGAAACCTTCTCTCCAGTTGCCAAAATGAACTCTATCCGCCTTGTTCTTTCCCTTGCTGCCTCTTTAAAATGGGAAGTCATCAAATGGATGTTAAATCTGCCTTCTTGCATGGGGACTTGCAGGAAGAAATCTATATGGAACAACCCATTGGCTTCATACAAACAGACTCCAGCCTCGTTTGTCGACTTAAGAAATCCCTTTATGGCCTCAAGCAAGCTCCTCGAGCTTGGTATGCCAAAATGGATAGCTTTCTTTTAGAATCTGGCTTTTCTAGGTGTCATTCTGACAATACTGTCTACACCAAGAAAGTGGGCAACTCTCTCATCATCCTTGTTCTTTATGTTGATGATCTTATTCTTACTGGTAGTGATCCCAACCTTATAAACCATGTGAAGTCCAGCCTTAAAAAGAAATTTGAAATGACAGACTTAGGACACTTACACTATTTTCTCGGTCTTCAAGTCTTGCAATCCCAAGAGGGTATTTTCCTTTCCCAGTCCAAGTATGCTTGTGATATTCTTCGTCATTTTCACATGGAAGACTGTAAGCCAGCCCCTTCTCCCTTTCAGTCTGGAGTCAAACTTTCAGTCTCTTGTACTTCTCCTGAAGTTGATGCTACCTTATACCGTCAACTTGTCGGAAAACTCTTGTATTTAACCCATACTCGTCCTGATCTTTCCTTTGTTGTTGGCCTTGTTGCTCGTTTTATGCAAAACCCCCGTGAAAGTCATTGGAAAGCAGCTAAAAGAATACTTCGTTATGTTCGAGGTACAATACAGTTTGGGATTCATTACAGTGCCAAAGCAGCTCCTCTGTTAGTTGGTTTCACTGATTCTGATTGGGCTGGTGACCTTGATGATCGGAAGTCTACTGCCGGTTATGTCTTCACTCTTGGTTCAGGACCTATTACATGGGCTTGTAAGAAACAGGCTGCCATTTCTCTTTCGTCAGCAGAAGCAGAGTATCGTGGTGCCGTGGAAGCTAGTAAGGAAGCCTTGTGGCTTCGTCAGATCCTATCAGAGTTTGGCTTTGAGCAGCAGCATCCAACCACACTTTGGTGTGATAATCAAAGTGCCATTCAGCTATGCAAAGATCCAGTCCAGCATCAGCGCAGCAAACACATTGAACTACACATGCACTTCATCAGAAAGCTCATTCTTGACCATGTTCTTGAAGTGCAATATTGTCCAACGGATGATCAGGTTGCAGACATCTTCACAAAGGCTCTCACAGAGGCGAAGTTCACTAAACTTCGATATATGCTTGGAGTTCAGGAAGTTGTCACTAAGGGGGGATAGGCTCTAGTGCCTCCTTCCTTCTCCTATTGTGTCATATTTGTAAATCCTTCAATCCTATCCCAAGTTGTTCTTAAGGGGGGATGTTAGGATATTCCGACACATAGGATATAGTTAAGTTCAACTTGGTCTAGTATAGAGTTAGGTTAGAGTTAGGTAAAGTGTGTTTCTTTACCGTTGTACATTTTGTAACTTACAATCCGACGGTCACGATATGTAGTGATCCGACGGTTCACTCTCACCTCGGTATTACCGACACTTGATCCGTGGCTTGACACCCGATTGGTCCATGAGTTCTATTTAAAGCGCATGGAGGGTCATTGTTCAGGTAATCCGTGCATGAGAGAAGCTTATGTAAATTTTCATTCTTTGATTAATAAATTGTCTGTACCCACGTTGGGACAGGCCGTGGACTGTTTCCCTCCTTGCACTCTGAGGGTTTTAACCACGTCAAAAATACTGGTGTATTGATTTGAGATCTGGTTGTGAGCGGTGTCCTTTTGGTATTCTTCTGTGGAACTTACCCTGTAAATTCCTACACATGGATTAGTGAAAATACTAGTTGAATTCCATTTGAAAAGTATAGGGGATACCTGGGAAGATTTCTTGGTAAGAAATTTTTTCCAGGATGCTCCAGAGTCACCTGAGGAAAGTAATGTTAAGAAATAGGAGGAGAAAGATCAACATTAACATTCAAAACAAATTTAGAACCTCCTCACAAAAGAATGATGTAGAGATAGTTTCTAAACCAGAGGTTATAAAGTAGAATAAACAGAAAGGAAAAATGAAAGAGAGAGCTGAAGAAATCAGTGAAGACATTCCTGAACCTTCATCACCACAAGAAGATGAAAAGTTACTCTTCAAAAGACTGACCAAGATTAAGGAGCAAATCAAGAAAAAGGAGATAAGGAAGAGGAAGAAGGACACAAGAGAAGAAACCATAAGCTTCCAAAACCTGAGAAGGAGCTATAGACTCTAAGGTAAGGTGAGGAAGGTAACTTCAAAAGAAGCCTAGTTCATAAACTTAAAGGAAGAAACCCCAGTTCAATCTCATGATAGTATTCCACCTGAGCACAGTCCACAAAACTCTCCTCCACAGAATTTTGAAGGCAACCCAAGCAGAACTTCTCCTGGCATAGATCCAGTACAACAGCAAATCTATGACTACATAGAGTCATTAGAGAGAAATAATACCTCAATGGATCCAAGATCCTCAACCAATCTAGTGCAGCCTGTCAATCCACAAGCTTTAACTAGCTCTCTCAAACAAGAAATATTTGAGTTAGAGATTTTGAACAGGAACATTAAAAAAGAAAATGAAACCTTGAGGGAACAAAACAAGCTGGATAAAGCCATTCACGACAACACAATGCTACACCTAGAATTATGGTACAAGAAAAATAGGAAGCTGAAGAGGAAAAATAGGAATTTGAGTATAGCAATTATCAACCTCAAATACATACTTCTTATGAAGAAGCCCAGGATGGCAGTCAGTGCAAGGAGAAGTAAGAAAAGGAAGTTGGATGTGTTGGCAGAAGTGTCAGAACAAATGCAATAGGAGAAAGAAGTTCACATTTTTGAAAATTTCATGGGGACATGCAATGATTTTGCAGTGGGGGTATGTTGAGCCTCAAAATTACTCTTTCCCTAGCAACTCTTCTCATTCCTTTTCTTTGTTTTTTCCATAAGAAAGATGCATTCTCATCACTAATAACTAGTATATACTATCTTGAGGAGGACATTTAGTGATTTACATGTTATGCTTTTATGTTTTGCTGTTTGAATAAATTTTTGTATATTAGCTATGGAACGCAGCCTATTCTGCAGCTAATCGGCTATTTTGCAGCTACCTTCATGCTCTAACAGGTTCCAGGTGTCAGAAGGAGAAACTAGCCACATGGGTAGCTTGGAAATCATCATGACATGGACCTTGTCCTATTCATTCAGCCCAGGTCGACAAAGAAGATGGCATAAGACTACGGTCAATGGATAAGTCAAACACAAAGAGATCGAAGGTAACAAGACTCTGTTTTGTGGTTAATTAATGCATTTCACAGTGATGGGAAGCGTTATTCGGAGCAACTACCTGTACCTACGGACTCCAACAACCACCTATACAAACGAATCCAACAGCCACCATGTCTTGGATTTATGTCTCCAGCAGCCGAGGAAGAAATTACGCATATTTGTCTTCTACGTGTTTGGCTGTAGCATGCTTTTCTCCACAAACAATTATATGATTTTTCTTACAAATAGTTGTGTAAAGGATCGAAGAAGTTAGTAGTAATAGTAATATTTTTATTGTGAAATCTAAGTTCTAGACTCTGTAATTTTTGGGCATTTTGTGTCCCTGTTTTAATATGAGAAGACCGCATATTTTTATGAACATTTGAAGGAGTTTTCTTAGAGTTGATTGAGCAAGCGTAGCCTAAGCAGTTGCAGAGAGCCCCTGCACTGAAGAAGGTTTCATTTCATTTTATTTTTTCTTCTTCTTGTTAACTGTAAATTCCTCATTTTCTTTCAAAGTGTTTATAATCATTTTCTTACTAACAATGTTTATAATGCAATTTCCATAATTTTCTTATTAATAGTGTTTATAATTTAGAGCAGTTTCCATTGGCTTGATCTCTTTTTTAGTTTTCATCAGTAGTTTAGAAGATAGAAATAAGTGGTGTAATATTGTTTCTTCAATTAAAAACTAACCTTGTTTCAAGATGAGGGTAGGATTGAAGAATGATAAGGATACACTGTTGGATAGTTTACTTCATTCACTATTTTGCTAGTTTAAATTCTCAATTAAACTAATCAGCGTCATTTACTGTCTTTGCCATTTCATTTTTAGTTTACTGACTCATGGTGTTAATGAATGTTTATGGAAAACACTTCAAGTTGATAATTCATCCTTAACTAAGTGATTGAACATTTCATCTATGAAATGAGTTATTTATGCATATCTGTATTTGCTTTCTCTTAGATTAAGGAAGTACATAATTACTCATATGTCATCCCAAGGAGAATTTCTCCCAAAATTGAGAGGCAGAGTAACCAAGTATTTCATTTAGTTTTATTTCTGTAAATTAGTTAGACATCAATTGCAAATTTCACTTTCATTTATGATTCATCATTTGCAAATAATGGTAAAATAGCAATAGAAACTCTGATTTCATTTATTTCTTTGCTTTGTTTCCATATCTTTCTTAGCTCTATTTTCATTTTTAGATTTTGAGCAGTCTTTAAGAAAGTTAGATTTAGTTTTGATAATTTACATTAAAATCATTAGGAATTAAAAGACCAAACCCCCCCAAAAAAACATAAAACATAAAAACAACAAAGTAAGAAGGCTTAGCTAGCACAAACAGTGCACTATACTTCATCAGTTTACAATACCCGGGTTGATAATTTATGTAGAGAAATTTAGGACACTAAATTGACCAAACAACATGTCCTAACACGATTTCACTGTCCAAAGATCTTGATGAGTGATCGTAGTATGCACTTCCTGAATGAGATGATCAACACGTTGACGGAGGAATTTCAGGTATACCACCAGAAAAGCACATCTTATCACCCGCAGGCTAACGGGATGGTGGACCATTCAACAAAGTGCTCGAAAATGCGCTGACCAAGGTTTGCAATGCTTGACAAAGTGATTGGGACCTAAACATACCTACAGTATCATGGGCTTATCGAACGACATGCAAAAAGTTGATTGGACAAACCCCCTTCTGGCTTGTTTATGGCATTGAAGTAGTAATGCCTATGGAATGCATCGTGCCTAGTCTGCACATAGCGGCGCTCACAGGTATGCTGGATCGTAGAGCCCTGGAGGAGAGGCTCGCGTAGCTGGATGAGCTGAAAGAAGAGAGATTTTTGGCTAGATTTCACCAGCAGGTCCAAAATCAGTGCAAAAAGGCATGGCATGATCGACACATTAAGCTTCGCACATTTAAGGTAAACGACCCAGTTTTGCTATATGATAGTAAGTTTGATAAATTTCCAGGGAAATGTAAGATGCACTGGTTAGGTCCCTGTGTCATTAAGGAAATTACTGATGGAGGAGCGGTACAGCTGGTCAAATTAAAAGGAGAACCCTTCCCAGGAAAGGTGAATGGAAGTCGCTTGAAGCCATACACCGCCAGTCCGACCATGTGAATAAATGAGGGTAGTACAGTCTTAGTGCTCCAGGCAGATGAAAGGAGGTGCGGGACTATAAAATACACTGCCTGGGTTGGGGAACTGCATCATTGGAGGATGGAACGAGTCAAGGAAGTGTCACTGGGTCCGCGGCAGTGCAGAGGGAGCTGCACTACCTAGGGAGAAATTGTGCAGGTCAGTTGGGAAGTGACTGTTACAATCACTGTTTATGAAAGATGACAGAAGTGAGGCCAAATGGAGCGGGCGTCTGGCATTTAAGACGAAATTTATGGCTCAAATCCTTGAAAATCTGCCGCCAATTCGACATTAATGAACCGATTTTGGGGGGAACAGCTGGATTTGAATTCAAAATGCCCTATAAATTACAAGTGGCTATCCAACGAAAAACACTTGGCATTTGGAGAATTGAGTTGTTGAGCTCTTAGGCATCCATGAATCGAGAATTCTTCGAGACTTTCAAAGAGACTCCCGAGTTTGCAAACTTGCCAGAGACAATAGGAGCACTGTTAGAGAGCGTTATTTCGGCACCCGAAGAAGTTATAAATACAGAGCAAGTAGTAGAAGAGCTGACACAAGAAATGGAAAAAGAGGTAGAAGTAGCTGCTCCAGAAGTAGCCGAAGTATTGGCAGAGGTCCCTAAATTTCCGAGAACACCGAGACCGAAACCATCCCCAACCAAGGAGACCATGAAGGGCAAGAAGGGCAAGCAGCCTGCCATATCGGTGCATGCATCGCTAAGGAGAAACCCACTAAAGCTCATTGCACATGAGAAAGGCAAGGCTATAAACCTAGAACCAGAGGAGGAAGATATTGAAGACATCCCGATGCACGATAAGGATGTGGGAATGGAAGTGGAGGAGGTTGAACCCCAGGGTGCGGACCCTATTACACGGTTGCCAGAGTATGTCCCTCTGCGCAAGCCTAAGTCCAAGGTCCTGTTGTGCTCTACAACAACCCCCCATTTCATATCATTTTTATTCACAAAACTATCATATGAAATGGGTCCCTTTAGAGTTTGATTGGTATCAATATTGTATTATTTAAAAAGGTCCGAAAACCAAATGAAAACATTATAAAAAACCTTTTTGAAAAACCCATTTTGATCAAATAAATCAATCTTTTATCATTGCGATAAAGCGATCGCAAGATCGCATATCGCAATGACATAAGGAACATAAGCAAGTAGCACATTGGTTTCCGCCGATGCGATATCACTATCGGCTATCGGCAATACTCTATGCACATCCTTTAAGCGCCCCCAGGCCATTCCCCCGATGCGATGCGATATCGCTATCGGCAATCGGCGATATACTATCCATGTCTCATGTAATGCCAATACTCCCGATGCGATGCGATATCGCTATCGGCGATCGGGGTTTCAAAAGGTGTCAATATAAGAGGTTTAAGCTTTCCCCGATGGCCGATTGCGATAAAGCGCAGATTTCAAAAAGCCGTTAAAATGGAGGGATATTACGATCAATTCATATTAAAAGCTTGATCTGTCAAGCAATGATTCACTTGCGCTTAACCGCCAAAACATCTATAACACGCTTAAACAAATCATTTGGCCGATTAATGGTATAATGGGCATTTAAGGATTGGCAGGTTTTAAACGGCCATTTAATGAAATTGTAAGTCCTAAAATATTCCTATGGACTGTATCTGTGGCCATTTTAAAAGTTAATCTCCCACCACGCATCGGTCAATATATCTCATCACATTGAAGTTTTCATTGCCAATTCTCTGTGTTACGTTTATTTTTGCTTCTGTGCAGAATTCATCCAAAGAAGAAAACTCAAGCAAAATGGGGAAGAAATCTAAGAAGACCACAGGCGCTCCAGCCGCAGGACAAGCTATCGTTGATCCCTCAAACAAAAAGAAAGGATTGATTTCGGATACTACATGTTCTGGTCTCGGCAGAACTACTTGGCAAAGTACCTACAACTTGATTGAAGTCGAAGAACCTAAAGTGACAACAGTAGAAGCTACTACAGATTCAACTTGGAAATCTGATGCCACTCTAAAGGACTTGGCTGACTCCTTCCTTCATCGGATAGCAGCTAGGGAACAAATTCTTCCATATACAGATGTAGTGCGGTGGGCAATTGAGGAAATTCCAATTATGGATAGAACCTTCAGCACCAGAGACGGGAGAATTTTCGGGTCATTCAAGGCTGATGATTTAAGGCAAATGTATCATTTGCCTGAGCCAGAGAAGAAATACAATAAGGCGTTCCTGGAGAAATTCCGGAATGAGAACGAAGTAGAATCTGAACCCATCCGGGATTGGCGAAAAAATCCGGCAAAGCACAAACATGAATCTTCCGGTAAGTACTCGGTTGATTCCCTCGCTTCTCCTTATTGCTACGCTGGAATAATGATGTGTAGATTGTGGGGATTGCATGATTCTTCTAATTTCACTATAGAAATGGTTCCTTTAATGGAAGTGGCATGCAACAGTATAATAATGGATTGGGCCACTATTCTCTCAGATAAACTAGCCACAGCTGTTCTTGAGTTTAGGAATAAGACCCGCATTTCTGAAAGGATAATTCCCCCATTTTATTACAGTGCCTATATTTTAGATACCTTGTGTTTTAATTCTGAATTTCCCATGCTCGGCTGGAGGTAGACGCCACGGGACTCCATGCCTATTCACATTTACCACCAGAAATTATGGAAATCCTCTTACAAGCACCATTTGTATCAAGTCTGCAATGGCTTTATGTTGCCTATTTATTATTCTATTTTTGATAAACCTATCCCTAAGATTTCCTACCAAGATGGGATTGATTTAACAGCAGTAGGGAGATGGTTCGGGGAGGAGAAGTTCACTTATATAAGAGTTTTCAGTAGCCAAGCCGAACCTCATGTCCTCCCTTTATACATACGTGATAAACTGCTGGCAAGGGAAATCGCTTACTAGATCATTGCTGAGAGTGTCACACAGACTCTCAAGAAGAATAAGAAGCAGGGCTGGCCCTCTTTTCCTTTGAGATGCGGTGCCTATACCTTGCATGATCTCAAACATGCAGAAAAGGAAGCTACGAAGATGAAATCATTAACTCTGGCAACTCTCCCTAATAGGCTATTTGATCCAAGTAAAGTTGCCTATAATGCACTAGAACAGGCCAAGTTGTCAAAATTTGATCATAAAGAAGATATGTTTGATGACCTTTTCTCCTCCGCTGAGTATATAATGCAGGTTAAGGCATTTGCTAGAATGAAATATCAAGATGAAGGGTTGGTCGAGTTTAATAGACTTAGAGAACAGAGGTTGCAAACTCTGCCTCTAGATCTATTAGCAACAACCCCAACAACTTCATCAAGCGAGCCTAAACGGCAACAGTCAAAGGAGCCTCCGGTTACAACAATAGAACCAGAAAAGCCACAGGAGGAAACTCAAACTACAGAGTAGAAGAAAGTGCAGGAAGAGACCCAGGTGAAAGAGCAGAAATAGACCACCACTGAAGTAAACGTGGATACTCATATTGACCCAAAATTGCTCCAGGAATGGCAGCAATTTGACTCTATTATTAGTGGTTTGGAATGTTCAAAGGACACTGAAACTTCAAAGGCAACAGACACATAGGAAACCACTTCACCACAGGTTCTGAGTGGAACCAGCGGCCCACCCATGTCAAAAGAGGTAGAGATAATACCAAAATACCCCTCCGATCAAATCATTTTGCAGGTAGAAGAGATTCCTCCCTTGGATGTCTTCTACAGCCCAAGGCATAAAGCTGTAGTTAAATGGCAAAGGAAAAGAAGAAGGACTGATCAACCTTCCCTTTTCCCAGAATAGACGGTCACGGGAAATGTGGTTTGGAAGGAGGAATTTGACCCCTCCGATGACCTGACAAAACTGTCACAATATGTTGGAGCCTATTCGGCAGCGACAATAGATAAGGCATCGGAGGTGAGTCTTTTGCTGAAAACAAGGGATCAGGAAATTTTCGTGTTACAGGCACAGCTGACTGAAGCAAAGCAGAAAGCAGAGCAAGCAGAGCAGCAATTGTTGACGCAACAGCAATTAAACAGTCAACTAACTCAACAATTGCAGGCAGAAAAACAAAGGATTGACCAAAGCGCAATCCAGAAGCAGAAAGAATTATCAGAGGCATTGGCACAATTGAAGGCAGCGAATGAGCAAATGGTGAAAACAAAAGATGAGCAAATTGCTCAATTATCAGCAGAGCTCGAGAAAACAAAGGGCGTTCCACAAGTGGCTGAATTCAGAGTAGAAGAACTACAAATAAATACTGCATTAATATCCCAAATTAAGCTTCTATGTCAACAAATCGCCCAGGCAGATCCACTATGTGAATTAACGGCATCCATAAGTAATAAAGTAGACAAGGCTAGGACTGAATTGGATCAAGCTGAAGAAACGATAGCTGCATTTCTCGACTGGCAAGATACTGATCAAGGACAAGCGGCGAATTTACCAAGAATCTTAGAGGCACATAAAGATATACTCTTTACAGAATGGCAGTCCCAGTTAATGAAAGCAGAGAGGGCAGTTTCAAGATGCAAATCAACTTCAAGCAATTTAGTTGAATTAGTCAATAACACTCTCTACTTATCAAACATGATTTCCCAATGCACACCAGGAAAATTGACAACGATGAAAACATTGGAGCAATCATGTTATCCAGATTTAGAGGAGAAGGGAAGATTAATTGCTGGGATTAACAGTTTAACCTGGGACACCTATTGGTTCTTCTTGGTAAAACCACACACACAGACAGCCGCCCTCAAATGCCTTACGGATGCAATCGGGTATATTATCCCCGATATTCAGGATGCCACCTATGCCGCCCAGCTCAGCTCTCGCCTCAACAGACCACCTGAAGTGGAGCCGATGCTTGCGATAAGTCAGCTCAGATTTAAAGGCAAGCAACCTACTTGATGATTCATGCCGCCGACTGCCAGATTGCTGAAGAAAATAGGATCAAAATTAATTGATACCAATTAAGTAGGATTTCAGTTTTTTTTAGATAGTTAGATTAATTAAGTATTTACAGACCCTTTCATTGTTTTGGAAAGGGTCGTAAAGTTTTGTACCTGACTTAATGACTGAAGTTGCACTATTGTGCTTCAACCATATTCTTTTATGAAACTGGACCAGTTATTCTAAATTTGACAAGGAAGCTTTTATGCAATTGTGCACTATTGTCTTTGTTTGAAAGTGTTCCTGCGTTGAAGGAAGAATCACAAGTAGCGATTGATATTGGGAGTGCCTAGCAGCTCATATGGTACTTTTATCTATGTCTGAATTCATTCCTTTCATATAAATTGTTATTTGATTATCTTTGCTATTATCGAATATATGTATGTGCTTTAACAATAGTTCTTTATTCCTTCCACTATTGGATGTTTATGGTGTGCTTTTATTTTAATCATATATGTGTCGATGATATAAATCATAAGTGTAGTAATATTGCTTTAATCGCTTTGCTTAACTATTTAAGCAAAGTAATCCTTGAATGAAATAATGTCCATGTCTGTTAGATGGAGTCATCTATATGCCTGTCCATAGACACAGATCATCAAGCGCTACACTTCAAAGCTCAATAGTTCCCGGGATAAGTCATAGTTCTTGTATTTTTGTTGATAGATTTAGTTATTCGCCCATCATTAGATTAGTCAATCAATTATCCATTCATCCCATTTATCCGTTGCTGGGAAACTGGTCCCATTATCCCCAGTCAGAGCCACCATTGCAAACGGAAAAGGAGCCGTACTAAGGTCCGGACCGGGTGGTTATCCCCCAATGTTGTTGTAGCAATTTTCGAGGCATCAAAATTTTTGGCGCTAGAAGGAGGGCCTCAACTGTGAATGGCAAACAAACCCAAATCTGCAAGCCATTCTAAGAGTAATTCTCCCTCCGTATCCCCTCGGACTTCCCAATTGCATGCTGGTTCTCCAGTATCCAAATAAGAAGAAGAGAAATCAACTACCACTGCTCAAACCCATCATACTCCAGAACAATTAAGTCTTGAATCCCCTGAAGTCTAGTCTCTTATCCACAAACTTCAGAGCTTCTCGATTTCACCATAGAAATCTGAGGTATCACAAAGCGATGCGACTTCGCAGTTCAATTTACCTCACCCTCTCACCAGACTTCAGAGCGAAAAGCTCGGTATTGAACCCACTGAGTTCCCTTTACCCAAAAGGAAAAAGGCGAAGAAATATACTGAAGGATCTGACAGTGAAGAGCTTTCATCCACATCCTCCATTACATCTTCCTCTCTGCAAAGTCAGCCATCCACTTCCCCATTACATATTGTTGTTCATTAGGGATTAGGAGCTTTAACATCCCAACCTGCTCACTCCTCAACATTATTTCCTTCCCAGACATCTGGAATTCCAACAGTAGTATCAACTACTACTGCTATTACAATGGCAGATCCATGGACCAGGCCTGGTGCAGTCAATATACCTGCACCATTGCATCCATTACCAGATGCTCCTGAAAAATGGCTACCCAAGTTTAACCCAGATGATGGGGCCCAGGCTGAAGAACACATTAATAATTTCATGTTGGCAGTCAACTTGAAAGGAGTAACAGAAGAAGATGTTGTTGTTAGACTTTTCCCTTACACCTTGCAAGGATCAGCAGGATCCTGGTATTTTTCTTTACCCTCTGGTTCCATTACCAGTTGGAACACTTGCCAAGAGCAGTTTCTTACCAAATATGGAGATGATAGGTCTTTGGCTACCCTAATAAACGATCTCTCCAATCTTAGGATAGAGCATAAAGAACCAATTAAGGAATTTAATGCTAGATTCAATAAACTCCTGAATAAAATCCCAACGGCCTCCAAACCAAGTGAACAAATTTGAAGCAAATGGTATATAACCGCCCTACCTGCCAATATAGCCATTTTTGTAGATAGGGCTGGGAAACCTACCTTAGCCGAAAACATGAAAGAAGCACTTGCTGTGGAGAAACGTATTAATTCTCTAGAAAAGAACGCTGCTCTGGAAGACAGAAAAGCCAAAAAAGTCTCTTTTAAAGATGACTCAAGGAAGAAAACCCCAAAAGACCCATATGACATGGAGGGTTTGCAAAAAGTCCTAAAAACTTTGTCAAATGAAATGGTTGAAATAAAGAAACAGGTAGCCAAAACCTCAACCAAAAGACCCTTTATGACTTATAAGAAAGCTGAATCAAAGCCACCGAATGTCATATCTAATGCAGATTCAGAGCAAGAAGAAGAGGAAGAGGAAACAATCTCACCAACTGATGATGAAGAAGAAGTAGTAGAATGTCATGGAATGTGGGATTTTATACTCCCCAACTCCGATACCGATAATGAAGAAGAAGCGTTCCCGGTCACTACTAGGAGTAAAAGTACTTCCGAACCTGTTCAGGCAACGTCAAAGAAAAGGAGTGCAGGAGCTGCTACAACAAAGGAAAAAATACCTGCAAAGAAATCACCTACAGCAGTTCCCCAAGACCAACCTTCAACTTCTAATACTCCTTCAACATCTAAAACGTTAGTGGTATCAGATTCAATGGATTACAATATTGTTGATGACATGAAGAAAACTAAAGCAAACATTACTATGTTTGAACTTAGTAAATTAAAACATCAGCAAAAATTGCTTCTCAAAGAATTGAATGTTGTTCCTTCTTCACCTCTTCCCAGTGCTAAAGCTGCTAATGGTTCAGGGCAACCTCCTCCGGGTATGGTTGAAGCTACCGATGCGGTTCTGATTGGATATAGATCAAACTCTCATACTCCACCTTTCCTTCTAACCTATGAGATCTACAACAAAAACCTGCACAACTGTTTGATTGACTCAGGGGCATCTTCTAACATAATGCCAGCTTCAGTTTGTTCCAAATTGAACATTGAACCCCAGAAGTCTGCTATTCATATTGTACAGTTGGACAGGACTAAAGTACAAGTTGTGGGAGAGATTAATTCTGTAACTATTAGGTTATCTGCTGATCCCAGAGTAGTACAAAGGATTGATATCCTAATAGTCGATATACCTGAATTTTACGGTTTAATCTTGAGTAGGGATTGGTCTAAAAAAATACATGGGTATATTTCTACTGATTGGTCACATATGTGGCTTCCCTATAAGGGTAAGCCAAATCAAATAAGGATTGATCGAGAAAAACATATGACCCATACAATTACCGAATTTGAGCAAGAAAACCAACCTGTAGCATTTAATAACAACATTTTGGGGAATTATTCATCTGAGTCATTCTTTGGTAACTTTACTGCCCAGTCATCCCCTTTCTCAGTGAACCATTTTACATCTCAGATTGAGAAATTTTCATAAACAGATAGATCTAGATGTTTCAATGATACTGAGAAAACTGTAAATAAAATTGTTAATACTTCTTTATTTTGGTCGTTATATTTTGATGGGTCCAAGTCTAGTGAGGGCTCAGGAGCAGGATGTATTCTGGTTAATCCACAAGGAGAAAAAACAATGCTATCCTGTCAGATAGAATTTGAATGCACTAACAATACAGCCGAGTATGAAGCCTTAGTCCAAGGACTGTATAAAGCAATCGGCCTTAAAGTGCAATATTTAAAAGTATTCGGCGATTCTGAAATTATTATCAAACAGGTGAGAAATACAATTCATTGTCTTTCAAATCATCTTAAACATTATCAGTCGCTAGTACAAGAACTCACCTCACACTTTTCGACATTCAATATTTCCTCCATCCCTAGGTCTCAAAACTCGGCAGCCGACCTGCTAGCCAATGTAGCTTCCAAGCTCCTACCTTCTGAAGACTATAGCCCAGATAGATTTTCAGTAGAATTGCTTTTTAGGCCATCAATTCCTGACAATGTCACTAATTGGAGAGTATTTAACCATGATGAGGATATTTTACAATTCTTAACTTCTGAAAAGTCCTATGATAATCAAATTATTGAGGAAAATGAGCATGACTTTCAAATGAGAGAAACACCTCAGGAAAATTCAATCCCTAAGCCTGTGGTAAAGCTGGAGGATCTTTATGATATTAAAGACAGGTTTAAACCTATGACTAATACAAAGCTCCAAAGTTCTACCCTAAGGTTTGAGTTGATAAATCTTGGCACTGAGCAAACTCCTCAAAACATTAATTTAGGATTAGGACTTTCCTTGAAAGAGAAAGAGGCATTCATTAAACTGTTAAGGAAAAATAAACAGGTTTTTGCTTGGAAATATGATGATTTGAAGACATATGATACATCCATTATCCAGCATACCATTCCAGTGTTTCCCGATCAGAAACCAATTCATCAGAAGTTAAGAAAAGTACATCCAAGTTTAGAGAGTCAAATAAAAACTGAACTTAACAAACTCTTGAAAGCCAAGATTATTTTTCCAGTCCGACACTCAAACTGGGTCTCCAATATGGTGCCAGTCAGAAAGAAAAATGGCGACATTCGGATTTGTATCGATTTTAGAAATTTGAACAAAGCAAGCTTAAAAGACAATTTCTCATTACCTATCATGGAGCAAATACTCCAATCAGTAGCAGGCTCTGAATTAATGTCCTTTCTAGACGGTTTCTCAGGATATAACCAAGTTTTGGTCCATCCTGATGACCAACTTAAAACCACACTCAGAACAAAATGGGGAACATATGCATATCAGAAAATGCCTTTCGGACTTATTAATGCAGGAGCAACATTCCAAAGAGCGATGGATATAAATTTTAAAGGGTTGATTAATAGAACAATAGTCGTCTATCTTGATGATATTACTATATTCTCTAAAGAGAGGTCAAATCATTTGCATGATCTAAATCAAATCTTTCAATGCTGCAAAAGATATGGTATTTCTCTTAACCCTAAAAAATCTTTCTTTGCTCTTGACCAAGGAAAGCTCTTAGGCTTTATTGTGTCTAAAGATGGCATTTATATTGATCCTGATCGGATCAAAGAAATCTCTGAAATCCCTTTCCCACATAATAAGAAATCCATGCAGTCATTTTTAGGCCAAATCAATTTTGTTAAAAGATTTGTTCCAGATTTTTCTCAAATTATTTTGCCACTTCAAACTATGATCAAGAAAAATTTAGTCTTTAAGTGGGGATCAACAGAAAAAGAAGCGTTTGATTTAATCAAGCAATCGATAATCAATGCCCCAGCCTTAAATACTCCCAATTTTTCTAATCATTTTACATTATACACTATCGCATCCACCTCGTCTTATGCAGCAGTACTCACGCAGCTCAACGATCACAATTTGTAAGCACCCATTTCATTTTTTAGTTCAAATCTTCAGGGTGCTGAATTGAATTACTCCGAAGTAGAAAAACAAGCCTTTGCTGTATTTAAAGCGGTCAAACATTATATACCCTTCCTTTTGAAAACCCACACAAAAGTTATAGTTCCTTTCCCAGCAGTTAGGAAACTATTAATCCAAAGAGAACTGGGTGAAAAAAGGGCAAACTGGGTCACAACGCTTCAAGAGTATGAGTTAGAAATTAAGCCAGCAAAGATTGTTAGGGGCCAAGGTTTTTGCAGGTTATTGGCAGGAGCATCCAACATTCTAGAATCAACTGATACAGATCAAACTGAAGAAGTTAACCAGATAAGTATTACTGATTCTGAGTCTCAATATGTAGATTTAATCTTTTATTTGAAAAATGGTTATGCACCTCCTAACCTGTCTTACAAGAATAAAAGGGCCATTAGGTTAAAAGTGAAAATTTTTACAATTATTGATGATGTGCTTTTTAAGCAGAATTATGATTCAATCTTATTAAGATGCCTTGAGATCCCTGAAGCACAAAAGGTTTTGCAGGAGTTACATGATGGACCAGCAGGAGGACATTTTGGAGCTGACACAACAGCTCACAAAATTATTCATGCTGGATACTATTGGCCCACTCTGTTTAGAGATGCCCACGAATATGTAAGGAAATGTCTCAATTGTCAAACTTCTAGTGGAAGACAACGTAAACCAGCTTTCCCTCTGCAACCAGTCAACATTGAACAACCATTTGAGCAATGGGGATTGGACATCATTGGGGAAATTACTCCACCTTCTTCCAAACAGCATAAGTATATCATTACTGCTACTGATTATTTTACTAAGTGGGTTGAGGCAATTCCTTTGAAGACAGCAAATTCTGAAGCAATCATTGAATTCATAGACCAATTCATCATTAACAGGTTTGGTGTCCCAAATTCTATTGTTTTTGATAATGCATCTTATTTCTCAGGCAATGCTATGTTTGATTTCGCTATTAAAAGAGGATTTAAATTGAAATATTCTGCTAATTACTATCCCCAGGGTAATGGTTTAGCAGAGTCTACTAATAAAAATCTGATCAAAATCATTAAGCGAACTATCGAACAGAATCATAAAAAATGGCACAAATCCTTAATGTTTGCATTATGGCCTGATAGGATAACACAGAAAGCTTCTATAGGATCTTCTCCGTTCAACCTTGTGTATGGAAAAGAAGCAGTACTACCCACAAATCTTGTTCTTCCTTCTCTAGCCCTAGTTCAGTTCATTGAGGAAAGTCCTTCTTCTTCTATTCAGCTTAGACATGATCAAATTTTAAAACTAGAAGAGGAAAGAGAAAAAGCTAGGGTTATTCATGCCAAAAATCAGCAAATCATCAAGGCAGCTTTCGATTCAGTCTCATCCGGTTCAAAACAATTTCAAGTCGGTGATTTAGTTCTGAAATGGGACAAAGCCCATGAGGAGAAGGGAAAACACACCAAGTTCCAGAAGATGTGGCTTGGACTATTTCAGATCTGCAAGAAGATAGGCCATTCGACCTTTATATTGCAAGATTTATCAGGTTTGAGAGATTCTCTCCTTGTTAATGGCCTTATCTTGAAGAAATTCTTTAATTGAGGAGGTAACCCCTTCTCCTTTCTAGTTTAATAGAGTTTTGTAGTTTGTAGGATCTTTAGAAAATAAAGTTGTAAGGTATCCTCCATTGACCTTTGCTGTGTTTGAAAACTTGATCCACAGAAGTAGTATGATATTTGCTTTTAAAATAATAGAAGTCTTAAGCAAAAGGGATAATTTCTAGGAAACTAGGTATCATTGTATTCTGAAACCACACTTCAAGTTTTGTGAACTCCTCTCAAAGTTTAGAAGTATTGTAAATCATTTTCTGTTTTCAAATTGGTCACAAAAGGTTATCAATACCAAGATAGAAGCTAATCCAAATTCAGCATCTTCAACTCTTATCCTGTCATCCATCTACTCTTAAGGAGAAAATTGTCCATCCCATTCACCAAAGTTTATGATTATTCAAAGTCTAATTCTAAAATTTTGATATAAAAGATAAGAGGTCTTATTACAAGCCTGCTTACCATGATCATAGGGAAATAGTTTAACTGACATTACCAATACTGCATACCATAACATGGTAATGGCTTAAGAATTATAAGACAAGGGGTCTCATCACGAGCCAACTTGTTCGGTTAGATTATTACCAGTGAGTGGCATTGTCAATAGCTGGCCACCAAACCAGGACAATGGCTTTTTATCTTATCAATAACAGAAAAAGGAAAAGAAATACAAAATATGAAAGCATACTTTGAATTCATTCTGTTAATCACACTCTTAAATTGGATGGGACAATGGACAATAACATGGTTAAAAGGTATCCCTGTCGAAACTATGAACATTTGCTGGCAGCAGAGGCTCTACCTATGACAGACGAGTTCACTATAAAAGCTGATTTGGAAAGGTTTTCTGTTTTATCATTATAAACCAATAAAGGCCTATTTAAAACTTAGAATGTATCTATTTTCTTAAAAAAGAGAGGAAATTAGCAAAATAGTTTCATTTTACTCGGAATGCATTTATACCTAGTTATATTAGAATTTTCCCCTTTGATTAGAACTCTATTTTGAAAAAGTTTAAGTATTTCTATACTTTTCAGAGATAACTGTTTCTTCCAGCGAATCGCCAATTGTTGTGCTCTACAACAACCCCCCATTTCATATCATTTTTATTCACAAAACTATCATATGAAATGGGTCCCTTTAGAGTTTGATTGGTATCAATATTATATTATTTAAAAAGGTCCGAAAACCAAATGAAAACATTATAAAAACCCTTTTTGAAAAACCCATTTTGATCAAATAAATCAATCTTTTATCATTGCGATAAAGCGATCGCAAGATCGCATATCGCAATGACATAAGGAACATAAGCAAGTGGCACATTGGTTTCCGCCGATGCGATATCGCTATCGGCTATCGGCAATACTCTATGCACATCCTTTAAGCGCCCCCAGGCCATTCCCCCGATGCGATGCGATATCGCTATCGGCAATCGGCGATATACTATCCATGTCTCATGTAATGCCAATACTCCCGATGCGATGCGATATCGCTATCGGCGATCGGGGTTTCAAAAGGTGTCAATATAAGAGGTTTAAGCTTTCCCCGATGGCCGATTGCGATAAAGCGCAGATTTCAAAAAGCCGTTAAAATGGAGGGATATTACGATCAATTCATATTAAAAGCTTGATCTGTCAAGCAATGATTCACCTGCGCTCAACCGCCAAAACATCTATAACACGCTTAAACAAATCATTCGGCCGATTAATGGTATAATGGGCATTTAAGGATTGGCAGGTTTTAAACGGCCATTTAATGAAATTGTAAGTCCTAAAATCTTCCTATGGATTGTATCTGCGGCCATTTTAAAAGTTAATCTCCCACCACGCATCGGTCAATATATCTCATCACATTGAAGTTTTCATTGCCAATTCTCTGTGTTACGTTTATTTTCGCTTCTGTGCAGAATTCATCCAAAGAAGAAAACTCAAGCAAAATGGGGAAGAAATCTAAGAAGACCACAGGCGCTTCCGTTGCGCCAGCCGCAGGACAAGCTGTCGTTGATCCCTCAAACAAAAAGAAAGGATTGATTTCGGATACTACATGTTCTGGTCTTGGCAGAACTACTTGGAAAAGTACCTACAACTTGATTGAAGTCGAAGAACCTAAAGTGACAATAGTAGAAGCTACTGCAGATTCAACTCAGAAATCTGATGCCACTCTAAAGGACTTGGCTGACTCCTTCCTTCATCGGATAGCAGCTAGGGAACAAATTCTTCCATATACAGACGTAGTGTGGTGGGCAATTGAGGAAATTCCAATTATGGATAGAACCTTCAACACCAGAGACGGGAGAATTTTCGGGTCATTCAAGGTTGATGATTTAAGGCAAATGTATCATTTGCCTGAGCGAGAGAAGAAATACAATAAGGCATTCCTGGAGAAATTCCGGAATGAGAACGAAGTAGAATCCGAACCCATCCGGGATTGGAGACAAAATCTTTGCAAGCACAAACATGAATCTTCCAGTAAGTACTCGGTTGATTGCCTCGCTTCTCCTTATTGCTACGCTGGAATAATGATGTGTAGATTGTGGGGATTGCATGATTCTTCTAATTTCACTGTAGAAATGGTTCCTTTAATGGAAGCGACATGCAACAGTATAATAATGGATTGGGCCACTATTCTCTCAGATAAACTAGCCACAACTGTTCTTGAGTTTAGGAATAAGACCCGCATTTCTGAAAGGGTAATTCCCCCGTTTTATTACAGTGCCTATATTTTAGATACCTTGTGTTTTAATTCTGAATTTCCCGTGCTCGGTTGGAGGTGGACGCCACAAGACCCCATGCCTATTCACATTTACCACCAGAAATTATGGAAATCCTCTTACAAGCGCCATTTGTATCAAGTCTGCAATGGCTTTATGTTGCCTATTTATTATTCTATTTTTGATAAACCTATCCCTAAGATTTCCTACCAAGTTGGGATTGATTTAACAGCAGTAGGGAGATGGTTCGGGGAGGAGAAGTTCACTTATATAAGAGTTTTCGGTAGCCAAGCCGAACCTCATGTCCTCCCTTTATACATACCTGATAAACTGCTGGCAAGGGAAATCGCTTACCAGATCATTGCTGAGAGTGTCACACAGACTCTCAAGAAGAATAAGAAGCAGGGCTGGCCCTCTTTTCCTTTGAGATGCGGTGTCTATACCTTGCATGATCTCAAACATGCAGAAAAGGAAGCTACGAAGATTAAATCATTAACTCTGGCAACTCTCCCTAATAGGCAATTTGATCCAAGCAAAGTTGCCTATAATGCACTAGAACAGGCCAAGTTGTCAAAATTTGATCATAAAGAAGATATGTTTGATGACCTGTTCTCCTCCGCTGAGTCAATAATGCAGGTTAAGGCATTTGCTAGAATGAAATATCAAGATGAAGGGTTGGTCGAGTTTAATAGACTTAGAGAACAGAGGTTGCAAACTCTGCCTCTAGATCTATTAGCAACAACCCCAACAACTTCGACAAGCGAGCCTGAACGGCAACAGTCAAAGGAGCCTCTGGTTACAACAATAGAACCAGAAAAGCCACAGGAGGAAACTCAGACTACAGAGCAGAAGAAAGTGCAGGAAGAGACCCAGGTGAAAGAGCAGAAACAGACCACCACTGAAGTAAACGTGGATACTCATATTGACCCAAAATTGCTCCAGGAATGGCAGCAATTTGACTCTATTATCAGTGGTTTGGAATGTTCAAAGGACACTGAAACTTCAAAGGCAACATACACACAGGAAACCACTTCACCACAGGTTCTGAGTGGAACCAGCGGCCCACCCATGTCAAAAGAGGTAGAGATAATACCAAAAGACCCCTCCGATCAAATCATTTTGCAGGTAGAAGAGATTCCTCCCTTGGATGTCTTCTACAGCCCAAGGCATAAAGCTGTAGTTAAACGGCAAAGGAAAAGAAGAAGGACTGATCAACCTTCCCTTTTCCCAGAACAGACGGTCACAGGCAATGTGGTTTGGAAGGAGGAATTTGACCCCTCTGATGACCTGACAAAACTGTCACAATATGCTGGAGCCTATTCGGCAACGACAATAGATAAGGCATCGGAGGTGAGTCTTTTGCTGAAAACAAGGGATCAGGAAATTTTCGTGTTACAGGCACAACTGACTGAAGCAAAGCAGAAAGCAGAGCAAGCAGAGCATCAATTGTTGACACAACAACAATTAAACAATCAACTAACTCAACAAATGTAGGCAGAAAAACAAAGGATTGACCAAAGCGCGATCCAGAAGTAGAAAGAATTATCAAAGGCATTGGCACAATTGAAGGCAGCGAATGAGCAAATGGTGAAAACAAAAGATGAGCAAATTGCTCAATTATCAGCACAGCTCGAGAAAACAAAGGGCGTTCCACAAGTGGCTGAATTCAGAGTAGAACCACTACAAATAAATACTGCATTAATATCCCAAATTAAGCTTCTATGTCAACAAATCGCCCAGGTAGAGCCACTATGTGAATTAATGGCATCCATAAGTAATAAAGTAGACAAGGCTAGGACTGAATTAGATCAAGCTGAAGAAACGATAGCTGCATTTCTCGACTGGCAAGATACTGATCAAGGACAAGCGGCGAATTTACCAAGAATCTTAGAGGCACATAAAGATATACTCTTTACAGAATGGCAGTCCCAGTTAATGAAAGCAGAGAGGGCAGTTTCAAGATGCAAATCAACTTCAAGCAATTTAGTTGAATTAGTCAATAACACTCTCTACTTATCAAACATGATTTCCCAATGCACACCAGGAAAATTGACAACGATGAAAACATTGGAGCAATCATGTTATCCAGATTTAGAGGAGAAGGGAAGATTAATTGCTGGGATTAACAGTTTAACCTGGGACACCTATTGGTTCTTCTTGGTAAAACCACACACACAGAGAGCCGCCCTCAAATGCCTTACGGATGCAATCGGGTATATTATCCCCGATATTCAGGATGCCACCTATGCCACCCAGCGCAGCTCTCGCCTCAACAGACCACCTGAAGTGGAGCCGATGCTTGCGATAAGTCAGCTCAGATTTAAAGGCAAGCAGCCTACTTGATGATTCATGCCGCCGACTGCCAGATTGATGAAGAAAATAGGATCAAAATTAATTGATACCAATTAAGTAGGATTTCAGTTTTTTTTAGATAGTTAGATTAATTAAGTATTTATAGACCCTTTCATTGTTTTGGAAAGGGTCGTAAAGTTTTGTACCTGACTTAATGACTGAAGTTGCACTATTGTGCTTCAGCCATATTCTTTTATGAAACTGGACCAGTTATTCTAAATTTGACAAGGAAGAATCACAAGTAGCGATTGATATTGGGAGTGTCTAGCAGCTCATATGGTACTTTTATCTATGTCTGAATTCATTCCTTTCATATAAATTGTTATTTGATTATCTTTGCTATTATCGAATATATGTATGTGCTTTAACAACAGTTCTGTATTCCTTCCACTATTGGATGTTTATGGTGTGCTTTTATTTTAATCATATATGTGTCGATGATATAAATCATAAGTGTAGTAATATTTATTTAATCGCTTTGCTTAACTATTTAAGCAAAGTAATCCTTGAATGAAATAATGTCCATGTCTGTTAGATGGAGTCATCTATATGCCTGTCCATAGACACAGATCATCAAGCGCTACACTTCAAAGCTCAATAGTTCCCGGGATAAGTCATAGTTCTTGTATTTTTGTTGATAGATTTAGTTATTCGCCCATCATTAGATTAGTCAATCAATTATCCATTCATCCCGTTTATCCATTGCTGGGAAACTGGTCCCATTATCCCCAGTCGGAGCCACCATTCCAAATGGAAAAGGAGCTGTACTAAGGTCCGGACCGGGTGGTTATCCCCCAATGTTGTTGCAGCGATTTTCGAGGCATCAACAGGTCCGAAAGGACATTGATGGGAGTAAGAATCCCCTACAAACCCCTCTACTACCAGATGAAAATACTTTTGACGATCCACGTTTGGCATAGGTGCCGATACTGAAGCTTAAAGATTAGGACTTGGAACACCACCAGAAGTTCCCACACCTGGTGACCGAGCAGCTGATGCACCACATCATATACACGGACACGAGAATGATCGCATTGGAGCCATGGAGGTGGCTTAAAGGAGTAGAGAAGGTAGGGTTGCTCAACCTGCTCTGGGTGCCACAGTATAACCGCACCTCAGTGACAGTTTTGGTCATTAAGCAGTTGCTGTGCTTGGTGCATGATGGGTGTCTGTGGTTGGAGGAGCTGATACCCATGACAGATAGGTTGATTCATCGAATAACGTGCATGCCGTATATAAGTGAGAATCCAACGATGATCTTTGGCGGCAAGGGTGGCGAGTAGGCTCTCGCAGAGTCAATGAAGGAGAAATTTAAGCTGGTGAAGAAGCTGCACGGGTATTCTATCTCCAGCATCTCCAACCTTGCTGTGAAGGTAGCCACGCAAATCCTTGCAGGGAAGGTCATACGAAAGTGTCGGGCTGGTGAGGTGCCGACGCTTGTCGTCTCGCTTGCACAACAGTGTGTGGAAGGAGTCCAGTTTAACTGGTTGGACTACCTTCCCGAAGAGCTCTTGGCGAACTACCGCGAAGAACAAGAGCTTAGCAAGACATTCCACTACGCGTGGCTCTTGCTGTCGATTGTGCTGGTAGCGTGGGAGATACTGTTAGGCCCCTATACTACTAGTGTAACCCCTTATTGTTATTAGTACAACCTACTTATTATATTGATTTACCCATGTAGTGCCCATATTGTTACTATTGTGCCCCATATAAGCCCACTATTGTTATTATTGTGCCCTTACATTATTATTGTTATGTCGGCTCTGATTATGTTATGACCCCTTAGACTCCTGTATATAGAAAGGAGGTCTTGTCATTTGTATCATCGAAGAATTGTTCATTTATGTAATGTAAAGGAGGTTGCCCCCTCGAAGAGGCTGAATTCTAAGGCATTGATCTATCTTTTCTATCTTTTCTTGAGCTGGTTTCATAACATTTGGTATCAGAGCTTTGGATTCTAGTGTTTCGCTGCTCCAAACAGGTCATCGTGGAATTTTCACTATAATTTTTTTTTCCGCGATGCTTTAGAAGCTAAAAAATAACCCATTTTAGAAGAAATCACGCTAAATCTCGGGTCCGAATTTCAGAGCTTTTCGCGCTATATTTGCGGAGATATGATCTGAGGAAGTTGGTATTTTTGCAAACTCCTGAATTACATTCCAAACAGGTGACCTGGGGAAAATCATCATAACTTTCTCTCTGAGCATTGGATTGAAATTTCGTAAGAAGGTATAGAAAGAGGACGGACTGTGTTTCTTGTAGATATTTTTTAGAGCAAAAGGTCGAAACAGTGACACATGGCACTTCATAAAAGTTCACTCTTCTGGAAAGGTCTATAATCAGGTCATCTTGGGAGATTGTGTATAACTCTCTCTTGGAGAATCCAATTTGGATCAGACTGGTGGCATTGGAAAGAGAACACAGAGGGCTACTATAGGTCGCAATTTTAGAACTTAAAGATCTGGAAGTATAGAGTTATAGTCATTTCAAAATTGAGCTCCTAAAATCAATAAAAAGCAAGATGAGGAAGTTTGATGGCAAGGATCCGGTAAATTGGATATTTCAGATGGAGCAATATTTTGATCTGCATGGTGTACCACTGTTACAAAAGGTATGTATTGCATCTTCATATTTAGAACCGGATCAATTTTTATGGTATGAAGGGCTTTGTTCTCCTAAACAACTTGTTACATGGTCAATTTTCACGGAGGAAATGATAGCACATTATGAGGATACAAAGAGCAACACCTTCTTTAGAGCAACACCACAAAAATTGGAAAGAGTAAAAGGGCTTTGTGACATAGTGGAAAGCAAAATTATGGAAACCAGGAAGCATACCCCTCACAACTATAAATATGGAAGTGTTGTCTCTCCTAGCCTTCCACAACCTACAAGGGTTACACCACAACAATTGGAAGAAAAAAGAGAAAAAGGGCTTTATTACAATTGTGATAGAAAATGCACTAAAGGTCATAAGTGTGCTGAGAAGAAATTATTTTACATAGAATATGAAGAGGAGGAAGAAAAGGATCAAGAAACATCAAAATAAGAAGATATACGCCAGGACCCCACCCCAGAGAAAGAAGAAATGAATCAGACCATATCTTGTAAAGCATTGGCAAGAATTACCACTCCTCAAACTCTTAAGATAGAAGGACATATCAAGAAGAAAAAGGTGCAAGAAGTGAAAGATCACATCGAGAAAGAAGAAATGAATCCAACCATATCTTGTAATTCATTGGTCAAAATGACCACTCCTCAAACTATCAAGATAGAAGGACATATCAAGAAGAAAAATGTTCAAGAAGTGAAAGATCACATCGAGCATCAAGAAATGAATCCGACCATATCTTGTAAAGGATTGGAAGAAATTACCACTCCTCAAACTCTAGAGATAGAAGGACATATCAAGAAGAAAAAGGTTCAAGCAGTGAAAGATCACATCGAGCATCAACAACAAGTTTTCCAAAATTTAAAGGATAACGCCACTTCGGTGCAAAATCAAACGAAACAACAGGTAGATCAACATCATAGTGAAAAATGCTTTGATGTAGGTGATTGGGTATTTTTACTGATTCATCTCAAGCAAGCTATTTATGAGAAGGAAATGTTGGCAATACTACATGCACTTAAAAAATGGCGACCTTACCGAATGGGAAGACTCTTTAAGGATGAGGATGTGGAACCATTGTTTTGTGCTATTTCTATTATCCAACTAGATTGGATAAACTAAGCAAGGGATGAATGGAAGAAGGACGAAGAAGTATGGCCACTTATTCAAAAGTTGCAAAAGATCCCAATTCAAACAATATTGCCAGAAATTGAAGAGGAAGGAAAAATCATATTGGAACCTGAAGCAGTCACAGAAACAAGAACCTGACAGCTATGAAATCGATCAATTTTAGAGTATCTCATCAAGTGGAAGAACTTACCCGCTGAAGATTCCACATGGGAGGACAAGATTTTATACAGAAGCATCAAGAACTACTCAAGCATTGAGGATAACGATTTTTGAATGAGAGGGGCATGTTAGGCCCCTATACTACTAGTGTAACCCCTTATTGTTATTAGTACAACCCACTTATTATATTGATGTACCCATGTAGTGCCCATATTGTTACTATTGTGCCCCATAGAAGCCCACTATTGTTATTATTGTGCCCTTACATTATTATCGTTATGTAGGCTTTGATTATGTTATGACCCCTTAGACTCCTGTATATATAAAGGAGGTCTTTTCATTTGTATCATTGAATAATTGTTCATTTATGTAATGTAAAGGAGGTTGCCCCCTCTAAGAGGCTGAATTCTAAGGCATTGATCTATCTTTTCTATCTTTTCTCGAGCTGGTTTCATAACAAATACCAGAGGACAACCAGTTCCCAACGGTCATACGGGTCGAGCTAGATGGGATTCACGCAAAGATCTCCACACCTACCGAGTGACTCGAGGGTGAGTCACGATGTTTGTGTTGGGGGCCCGTTGGGAGCAGGATCCCCCAAGGGAAGTTTTGGGGCTAAAAGTCCATGTTTGAGTTAAATTTTATAATAAAATGGTAAAGTCTCCACATTTTGTGGTTGTGGAGTGCGAAGGTGTCATGTGTCATAAAGGGTAGTCTGCCCTTAGTTTTGTAAAGTAAAGTCGGTTGTAAGAGTTCTACCCATGGTCCACGAACCATGGGATTGTATAAAAAGAGCTAATCTCTAAGTAGTTTGAGAGATACAAGGTAAGAGAGTCATAGCTCTGAAGTAAGAAGTCTAAGTCTTGGGTTGTAGCATAGGTAGAGGCTCTACAGTTGAGTGCGTAGAGGCATAGGGTAGAAGTCCGCAGCTGAGTGCGCGAACCCCTGCAGTTGTGTGCGCAGGGTAGACAAAGCTTGTAAACACTTGGAAGATATCAATAAAGAGAAATATTCGGCAATTCCTGTGTCTTTGTTTTGTTAATGCATCTTGATATGTTATGTATGAATTTCTTTTACTATGCTTATGTGATGCGCGCATTAATGCAATTACGTTGAATAATTGAACGCAATTACGATTATCTATTTACGCGGTGTTAAATATAATTGTTTGATAAGGTAAGCAAGGCACATAGATTAATTGGGAATCTACATAGCTCGTTGCCGTAGCAATGCGAAAGCACCTGAGAAGCAGGCTAAGGCCACGCGAAGGTCGACCATACCCTTTTGCAGAGGTATTAAAGGCTGGAATAGAGGGCTCATCTTGCAAGCCCTATAGCGAAGCAACCTGCATGAAGGTAGGGATAGAGGGAATCAAACAACATCAAAACCATATTAGGGTGCAAAAACTTGGTTCTTGTATCCCCCCATACTGCTTCGGGTGAGATATCAGTCCGTGCTCTGCCGATTAATGCAGAAAGGGCCAGTAGTATAGGGATTTGTTTGGCTAATTAACGCTAAACCTGGGTCAAGCCCCCTCAAGCCAACAATATTGCTTTAGAAATTGTTGTGTGTACTCATTTTAGATATCATTTTGTATTTCAAACTTGATTGAAGCTCCATAAATTCATTTCAAATAGATTATATTTATTTTAAATCAAAAGTTAATTCCCTAGCATATATAGTGCAAGTGTGCTTCACAAGAATGTGAACCCTGGATTGAAATATAATGCAAGTAATTTAAGAGACAATTAAATTACCCAACATTTTAGCGCCATTGCCAGGGAATCATACATAGGTAATAAATTTTTGATGTATTTTTATTTACACAACCCTATTTAGGAGGAGAGGTAAGACACAATGTAAGAACCTGCACATCATGATTGTGGTGTTCTTCCTAACTAGAGCTATTGCAATTGCATCTCATATTACCTGCAAAATTAAAAAATCATATTAAAATAATTTAGGATGCATGTATATACACAACAAGATTCTAGGGGTAGTTTTTTTAGAGGACGTAGTTCAATTTCATCATCACCAACCAACCCACTATACCACATGGTGAAGTAAGAGCCACATCACCCTCCATCTCACGCATTCCATCTTTTGCAGGTAGATTAAGACTTCCTAAGGTAAAAAGATAAGAAATTCTACTTAAAGAAGAACCAAATTCATTTGCAAACACAGTGGTAGAAGACCATGTGGTTGAAAGATTCATCTTCCTTTCTTCAACATGTGAACAACTTATTGGAAAAGAATTATAAGTACCTAGTGAAGAGGGAGAAGAAGAAGAAATTTTTCCTGAAGAACTATTGATAGAAGAACCGGAGTAAGACAATCCAGTTGAGGGACCTTATGTAAGCTTTGAAGAATCAACAATGGAAAAAGGAGAAGAGGATATACATAATAGAGGAGAATAAATACCACCATTTGGTGGTGGTAGAAGAGGTGGAAGGATTCCTCTTGGAGGAGGTCGACTGGTAGAGGACGAAGAGGAAATTATGGAGATATGATGAAGAGGAAGATCCTTTCAGATTATCTATTCAAGATACTAATACTACTATTACTATGAAAAACATCTTTCCATCTGTTCTTCCTAACTTTCATGGTATGAGGACTAAGGACCATAAACATTTCTCTTTGAATGTGATGTATTATGTAGATTTTATTATTATTTGCTTGATTCTCAAAATTTGAAATGGTTTCCAGCTACATTGAAATATGGGGCTCTCAAATGGTTTATATGTTTAGGAACTAATTCTATAAGGACATGGGATGACATGAAAATATTATTCTTAGAGAAATATAAGGATTATTGTATACATCATGACCTTAGAGAAGAAGTTTTTAAAATGACTCAAAAAGAAGATGAAATCCTTGAAGATTTAGTAAAGATATTTACATATAATGTTAAAAGAGCTAAATTGCATGATTTAGGACTTGATACATTAAAAAATATTTTACTAAGAGCTATAAGGAATGAAGGGATTGATCTTATTAACATAATGGGTAAAGATGTGTTTCAACTATCATTTCAAGATATTTGTGAATTGTGCAAACTTATTTCAAGAAGAAAGACAAAATATGGCTGGAATCGAAGAGATCCAGTTATGTCAAGAGTAAGTAAATCTGCATCGGGAACAATAATTCGAGTGGAAATTGGTAATTTGCTTGATAAATTTAAAACTGATATACTTGGTAATATTAGTGAGAAAATTGATATGCTAAAAATGAAAAACAAGCAAAGATATGAAAATGATTATTTGGACCTATATTCTATGCTAAATGCAGAAAAAAAACATGCATTAAGAGAGTGTCCTCTTGATAGTTTTGAAATTTGTGTTATTAGTGCAGAAACTCATGCTACAAAACATTTCCATTCAATACCAAGATTAAGGGCTATTTACAAAGAAGAAATAGGGATAAGTCAAAATCCATAACAACTTTGCTATGTTGCTCCTAGAAGACATTGGCAACCTTGTCAAATAGGTATGTCATAAGATCCTAATGCACAATTTCAATCTTATGTACAACCTCAAAGTAATTGGAACACACCTCTACCTTGGAAAAATTGGCCACCTCAAACTCAAAATTCATCTTGGTCACAAGGATGGCAAGGTTCCTATGGTAGAAATCCCTAATACCCTCAGTCTTTTCAACCATAGCATCACTACCAACATCAATATTATTCTCCATCCAAACCTCCACAACTTGACCAACCATAATTCCAACCTCAATTGACTACAATTCAACCCCTTCCATTACCATCTATCTCATTTCCTCAAAAAACAAATCAATTTCCTACACCACTACCCAATCCCAGTAATAAAGCACCTCAACAACCCATTTACAATGTTGAAGTCCAAAATTTTCAAGCTTACATGATAACTCCTCTAGATTTAAATGTTGTCCATCTTATATCTGGGCAAGTTTTACAAAAGAAAACACCTCCTCTTGCCATTCAAGAATATAAAGAGGATAAAACTCTTGAAAAAGAGGAAAATCCTGAAAAGGAAAATACTCCTCAAAAGGAAGTCATTCCCATGCAAACAGATGAAAACAAAATAAGACCAACTCCTACAACTCCTCTAGATGATCAACCCTCTATTTCTTTACAGAATCCTCCTTTTCACTGAGAGATTACAAATTAATAAAGGCATAGAGAAGAAAATAACATTACCAGACTATGGTATGCTAGATAAATTGAAAAATATTTGCATTAAAATTCCTTTGCTTCAAGAAATAAATGAAATTCCTATTTTTTCAAAAAAAATAAAGGAGTCATGTGTTAGAAAACTTGGAAGAAAAAGAAAAGAAATTCAAAGAGTGCAACTCATAGGAAAAATTGCAAACATTATGATGGAATAAACAATAGTTGAAAAACACTTAGATACAGGGAGTCTCATTGTAAAAATTCACATCAATAATATCAAAATTCCAAACACATTGATTGATTTAGGTGCAACTATAAATGCCACGAAAATGAATACTATGGATAAATTAAAACGAACCAATCTTCAATAAATTCCTACTTTATTATAATTAGCATAAACGTCCGTTATTGAACCAAAGGGTATATTAGAGGATGTATCAGTATTCGTAGATTCATGGGAGCATCCTGTTGATTTCATGATATTAACTCCCAAAACTAATATAAGAAGTCATCCATTAATTCTTGGTAGGCCATGGTTAGCCACAATCGATGCATTTATTAGTTGTAGATCTAGAGATATGTTTATTTATGATGGAAATACCACTAAAAAGTTCACATTATACCCTCTAGTAAGAGCAATAACTGAAATAGAGAGCCGAGAAAGGATTGAAGATGATGATGAAGATTATGAAGACATTCAACTAGTTCTAATTATCTCACAAAATCATGAAGAAGATAAATTAGTGAATCTAATGAATAATCATGATTTTTTTCTTCATATTGTGAACAAAACTATTGTGTGCATATGTTGGATCAAAATTTTCAAGAAGATTGTAGTATTGAATACTTTTAATCTCAAAAATCCAAAATATAATTAAACTCGATGGGAAATTTTGACAATTCTCGTATAGAGATTAATCGAGTGAAACATTAAATGTCAACAATAACCTGGAAGAATTCTAATAAGAACAACTGATTAAGATGCTACAAAAACATTCCTCTGCATTTGCATGGGAATATACAGACATCAAAGGAATCGATCCAAACACATTTATGCATCATATTTGTTAGCTCTGCTACAAAATTCAGCATTTGGAGGACCAAATATCAGCTCGGCCATGTGTTTATGCAGAAAAGGGAGCTTGCAGCAGTCATTTACCTTCTTCTCCTTCAATTTCCTCATACTCTCCTAGCCCCGTTATCTCTGTTTCTTCCATAAAACCTCTCCATTTCCCGTTTAAAACTCCCCGAAATTCATTAAAGACCATATTTCCTTAGCCCCCGGCGCCGAGTTCAAACGGTCATATGACCATGATCGTGTGACTGTGCGCCTTTCTTAAGCCCCTTTTCCCTCATCGCAAATCGGCAAATCGCATGAATCATTATAAAGTCGCCCCCTGTCTACCGCTGACGTGATATCGCAATCACATCTCCACCGTCGATTTGCGCGATCCAATGGTCCCCGCCACATGTTAAACCCCGTTCGCTTCTCCACCGCCGATCGCATCCATCGTGCAATCCAACGGCATTTGCACCTCCCGCGCTCGTAAGATGCACACTTGTTAATCAACAGGGAAAGTGGTTTCCCTCCCATCACATCATCCACGTGTCATTTTGTGATTGCATCACGCGCCCGCGTACGAATACCGCCTGCCTCCAATAAGCGGTGCGGGGAAACCGCTTACCGCTGTCCCGTGCAGTCCCCACTCGTTATCGCCCACGCATGTTAGCCGCTTGTCAGCCGTCGGATCTTCCTGACCACGATCTGACGGTCCACGTTTGTCTGATCATTTTGTCTCCCGATAATGCCTGCAAATCGATCTCCGCCGTCTGTCTGTGTGATCCAATGGCTGTTGTTTGTTCCCCGTCCTGCTCATTCACCCACCATGAAGTCTCCGCCACCTTTGACTGAGCCGTGCTTCCGAAGGACAATGGCGGCCATCTACCAGTACCCTGTGCATTTATCCTTCAACAACAGAGTTCAAGAGCAGCATGGCCGAGGGAGAAAAGTACAGGAAGGAGCAGTTAAAGGCATTAATCAGGCATGGAGCCTTATACACATTACACTCCATCTGCTCAGAGAAGGACGGCCGAGCAACAGAAAGGGTCATTCGTTCATTAAAATAGTCAGATTGTATCAGAGGCCCATTCCAAAGAATTAATGTGGTTGGTGGTCCATTATGACCCCTCCTCGTATAACACAACAGAGTGTTTTTGTAATCAACCTCTATATATATCCAAAAGACAAAAGGGAATGAGGGTTGATGAATGTTATTTTTGATGTAAAGTTCAACTTCTGGAGACTGTAACTACTGTGATACTTGCAGCTTTTGGTCTTCATTTTCAGCTAATACAAGCTTCTTTTGCTGTTAATTGCTCATTTTCCACTTCTTCTTTGTTCCAGGCTGTGCCTATTATGCATTTTTAATGTGCTCTTGATGTTTAACATTAGAGGGGCTGTCATCCCACCTCTGTGTTAGAATCTAGTGTGTATTATTGAAGGTGTATGCAGGTTTATGTTATTTTAATTCCAGAGAGCTGTCGTCCTGTCTGTGCATTAGGAAATATATTTGCAGACCTTTTTACTGGTTGCAGCCAGCCATCACATGGTCTTGTGCATCTACTGGTGTGGTCAGTATTCTCCATGCTCACCTATTCCTTAAACTATGAGTAATTGGTGGTCTAAAGCCTTGTAGTCTGGGGCTGTTCACCCATGTCTGGGGTTAAGCATAGTAGAAGTGGTTATCTGGCTTGAATATGCATCATTCCTTCCATTCATCCACCATTTTACAACATTTTTGTTCAGTTTGAAATGTTCCCGAGCATCTCTGATATACAACCTAGGAGAGTTTCTTGGGGTGATAACATTAATTGGTGTTGTTACCGGGGAGAGGAGATTGAAGCTCAGCTTCCCTGGGAGAATGACATAGTTACAGATTTTGATGATAGACAAGGTCTGGGCACATTTCTGGTTGTAATCATCTATTTGGTGACTCCACTGGAGGAAGACCAACATTTGGCAACTCCACATTGAAGTTATGGCTCAGTTTGTGAGACATACTCGAAGAAATCCTCATAAATCACCAGCTGAATCAGTGCCTGACCCTGAGAGGATTTTCAAATCAAAGAAAGCATCAAAAAATGGGGAATCAGGATTAGGTAAGCCTAAGAATTCTCATTCATCTATGAAAGATAAAGTCATAGCTGAAGATATATAGTTTGAAGATTTAAAGTTCAGCACTGTTAATAAGGAAATTCCTTCAGAGATTAGTTCAGCCCCTTGTCCAGTTAGTTCCCCTTTGAATATCAGTCCAAAGAAAGCTTCCCATACAGTCCAAAACATCCCTTTGTCTTTTTCATCCATTTCATTGTTTCATACTACTCAATCTGCCAGTATTATTCCACATATTCCAATCATGGCAGGCTAGCAAGCACCCACGAAGATAGAAAGAATTGTTGTTGTTAGATATGTACCTTTGGTCTTTCCTATTCCTTTGAATCCTATGCCTGTGGGAGAATATTAGAAGTATATGCCCAAGTTTACTGGTACAGAGGGAGTGACAGCAAAAGAACACCTTGAAGCTTTTTACAGTTATGCTGATAATTTAGATATAAGTGAAAATGATCTATGGAAGAGAGTTTTTGTCCAGAGCCTTGATGGAGAGGCCAGGAAGTGGTTCAGAGAACTAGCCCCTAGATCTATTGCTGATATTGAAGCCTTAGATGATGCATTTTTGAAGCACTGGGGAGATAAAAAAGACTTGCTGTATTATCATACTGAGTTTGGTAACCTGAAGAGGGAAAATGGTGAATCATTGCCTGATTTTAATAAAAGATTCAACCGTATGTATAGTAAGATACCAGCTGAGGTAAAGCCTACTCCTATCTCTGCCAAAATTACTTATGCCAATGCTTTTGACTCTGATTTCTACCTGTTATTAAGAGAAAGGAGATGTGCCACTCTAGCCGATATGCAAGATGCAGCCCTAGAAGTAGAGTCTAATATCATGGCTATAGAAAAGCTCAAAAGTCAAGCTGACAGAAGGAGGAAAAGAGGTCAGGCTTCTACCTCCTCTACATCATCTTCAGAGCCTAAATTAGACAAAATGACTAAGATGATAGAGTCATTGGCTGCTGAAATATCTAAGTTGAAGGTTGAGCAAAATTTGGGAAAAACAAGGCAGCAGAATACATTTTCTCCAAGAAATCCAAATCCATTCAAAAGAGAAAATGAGCAGTTACAAATAATTCAGAGGGGTGAAGAATCAAAAGAAGAACAGAAAGTTAAAACTCCTTTCCAAAATGTAGTCATGGAGGAGGAACAATTTGAAGATGAGGATGAAATTCACTGCATGGAAGATAAAGACAGTGCTGCTTTTTTGACTTTGGCTGCTTATGAAGAATCATTGCTGCAGGAACAAGACAATCAAGAATGGGATAGAGAAGCTATCCTACAAGCTGAGGAGTAGCGAAGATACAATCTAAGGTCAAATGCAAAAAATTTCAAGGAGAATCCTGCCCAAAGAGCTGCTGTCCAAACAGAGTCACAAAATATCAAACAGAGAAGACCAGCAGTTGAACCGGTCATCCTCAAAGCACTAGTTCAAGAGGTAAGAGGTTCTGATAAGTTTCCTTCCTCTTTCAGCTTTGAGTCAGAAGTTCAGAAATTGAAAATATCTATACCCCTGATAGAGTTGGTAAAGAGTGAAGTGTTTAGAAAGCCTATCCTTGAAGCCCTTGCGCTGGAAACCACACAGACCTCCACTGATTCCGTCAATTTGCAAGATGATAAGCTTGCTGTTGTGCTTAGCCCCATGATTGAACCTGCTAATAATAATTTTCCATCTTTTTATGTCTCCTTGACCATTCATCACAAATCCTCCACAACTACCTGCTAGATATAGGGGCCAACCACAATTTGATGCCTAAAGTTGTCATGGAAGAGTTTGGCCTTGATATCACTAGACCATATCATGATTTATTCTCTTTTGATTCAAGGAAAGTCAAATTCCTAGGATTAATCAAAGACCTAGCCATTACCTTAACTCAACTGCCCATGAAGAGTATGATGATGGATATTGTGGTAGCAGATGCCCCTCATAAGTTTGGCATGCTACCGTCTAGACGGTGGATTAAGAGACTAGGTGGGACATTACAGAATGATCTATCTTATGCCACTGTCCCAGTTTTTGGAGGAGAAAGAAGGAGATTTTATAGAGAAGCACAATTGGCATACATCATCAGTGATGAGAGGAATCCTACTAATCATCCTATTTATGTTGTGGACACTGATTTTGGAGCATGTATTCTCCAAATAGAAGAATCTCAGAAGGCCTCAATGCAGATCAAGAAACCAATTATTCAAGCTGAGGAGGAGCACATTGATGATGATGATGAAGTGAATAATTTTCTTCAAGTCATTGATGAGTTCTCTGAAATGAAAATTGACCAAGAAAATGAAGCTTTAGAAGAAGACCCCCAATTCCAGCTTAGAAACAAAATTGGCAAAGATAGTATTGTCCAACTTCCCAGCAATCATATACCTAAGGGTTTAATTTCTCTTGAAAGACTGTTTGACCAGAATGACGTGCCTTATAAAGCTGCCCAAAATGAAGATCAGTCTGCAGTCTGTAAGCATGATATAGGGAGTCCCGGTCAGCCTAGATACGTAAATCTGTCCACTCATCTGTCTGCTGACCAATGTTCTGAATACTGCAATTTAATGAGGCAGTTTGCTGATGTCTTTGCCTGGGAATATAGTGACCTGAAAACGTATGATAAGAAAATCATCCCGCACAAAATTCCTTTACAGAAAGACACCATCCCTTTCAAACAGAAGCTGAGGCCAATAAACCCTTTGCCCCTTCCTCTGATTGAACAAGAACAAAATGAGGAAGAAGACATGACAAAAAGGATCACTGATTTCGCAGAGGTACATCAAATCTGAGAACAGTTGGTTGAAAAGGCTGCAGCACATCAGGAAAATATCAAGGAAGTTTTTGACAAGAAGGAAAAAACAGATAATTTTTAGGTTGGTGACTTGGTTCTGAAGTCGGATGCATTAAAAGAAAAGAAAGGCAATTATGGGAAGTTTGATGCTTTCTGGACAGGCCCTTTTATTATTTCACAGATTCAAGGGACCAACACCTTCATACTGGAAAGTATGGGAGGAGAGGCAGTTTTTGATGGCCCAGTTAATGGGCGTTTTCTAAAAAATTATGTGGTTTAAAGTCTTTGGCTTTAAAAGTTGTAAATATTTGGTTTTTATCAGTTTTTTATAGGCAAAATAGACTCCATGCCCAATGGAACACTAGGAATTTTTGGTTAATTTGTTTTCAACTGGAAATGCATTGATCTGCAGGTTCTTGAGACCTCACAGGGAGGATCTCATCCCCAAAAGGAGCCAGTGTTAGCTTGGCTACAAAATTCAGCATTTGGAGGACCAAATATCAGCTCGGCCATGTTTTTATGTAGAAAAGGGAGCTTGCAGCAGTCATTTACCTTCTTCTCCTTCAATTTCCTCATACTCTCCTAGCCCTGTTATCTCTATTTCTTCCATAAAACCTCTCCATTTCCTGTTTAAAACTCCCCGAAATTCATTAAAGACCATATTTCCTTAGCCCCCGGGTGCCGAGTTCAAATGGTCATATGACCGTGATCGTGTGACCATGCACCTTTCTTAAGCCCCTTTTCCCTCATCGCAAATCGGCAAATCGCATAAATCGTTATAAAGCCGCCCCCCTGTCTACCACCGACGCGATATCGCGATCACATCTCCACCGTCGATCTATGCGATCCAACGGTCCCTGCCACATGTTAAACCCCGTTCGCTTCTCCACCGTCGATCGCATCCATCGCGCGATCCGACGGCATTCGCACCTCCCGCGCTCGTAAGATGCACACTCGTTAATCAGCGGGGAAAGTGGTTTCCCACCCATCACATCAGGGCACGTGTCACGCTGTGGTTGCATTGCGCACCCGCGTACGAATACTGCTAGCCTTCGATAAGCGGTGCGGGGAAACCGCTTACTGTTGTCCCGTGTGGTCCTCGCTCATTATCGCCCACGCATGTTAGCCGCCCGTCAGCCGTCGGATCTGCCTGACCACGATCCGACGGTCCACGTTTGTCCGATCATTTTGTCTCCCGATAATGCTTGCAAATCGATCTCTGCCGTCTGTCTATGTGATCCAACGGTTGTTGTTTGTTCCCCGTCTCGCTCATTCGCCCACCTTGAAGTCTCCACCACCTTTGAATGAGTCATGCTTCTGAAGGACAATGGCAGCCATCTACTAGTACCCTGTGCATTTATCCTTCAACAACAGAGTTCAAGAGCAGCATGGCCGAGGGAGAAAAGTACAGGAAGGAGCAATTAAAGGCATTAATCAGGCATGGAGCCTTATACACATTACACTCCACTGCTAAGAGAAGGATGACCGAGCAGCAGAAAGGGTCATTCATTCATTAAAACAGTCAGATTGTATTAGAGGCCCATTCCAAAGAATTAATGTGGTTGGTGGTCCATTATGACCCCTCCTCGTATAACACAACAGAGTGTTTTTGTAATCAACCTCTATATATGTCTAGAAGACAAAAGGGAATGAGGGTTGATGAATGCTATTTTTGATGTAAAGTTCAACTTCTGGAGACTGTAACTACTGTGATACCTGCAGCTTCTGGTCTTCATTTTTAGCTAATGCAAGCTTCTTTTGCTGTTAATTTCTCATTTTCCACTTCTTCTTTGTTCCAGGTTGTGTTTGTTATGCATTTTTAATGTGCTCTTGATGTTTAGCATTATAGGGGCTTTCATCCCACCTCTGTGTTAGAATCTAGTATGTATTATTGAAGGTGTATGCAGGTTTCTATTATTTTAATGCCAAAGAGCTGTCATCCTCTCTGTGCATTAGGAAATAGATTTGCAGACCTTTTTATTGGTTGCAGCCGGCCATCACATGGTCTTGTGCATCTGCTGGTGTGGTCAGTATTATCCATGCTCACCTATTCCTTAAACTGTGAGTAATTGGTGGTCTAAAGCCTTGTAGTCTGGGGGTGTTCACCCATGTCTGGGGTTAAGCATAGTAGAAGTGGTTATCTGGCTTGAATATGCATCATTCCTTCCCTTCATCCACCATTTTCCAACATTTTTGTTTAGTTTGAAATGTTCCTGAGCATCTCTAATATACAACCTAGGAGAGTTTCTTGGGGTGATAACAATATTTATATACAAGAGAATGTAAAACCTGTAAGACAACCCCAGGGAAGGATGAATCCTAATATAAGGGAGATTGTTAAAGAAGGGTTACAAAAATTGCTCGAGGGGAATTTTATTTATCCAATTGCAAATAGCCAGTGGGTCCCACCCTTGGTTATTGTGCCTAAGAAAAATGCAAAATGGAGAGTGTGCATAGATTATCGATAATTGAACAAAGAAACTCTAAAAGATCATTTCTCATTACCATTCATTGATCAAGTTCTAGATACATTAGCAGGAAAGAAACATTTCTCTTTTCTTGATGGTTTTAGCAGATACAATCAAATTCAAATTACACTTGAAGATCAAGATAACAAAAATTTTACATGTCCATGGGGTACATATGCTTATAGAGAACTTCCCTTTGGTTTATGTAATGCACATGCTACATTTCAAAGAGTAGTATTAGGTATCTTTTCTGACTTGATCCATGATTGTGTAGAAGTGTATATGGATGATTTTATTGTTTATGGGAATACTTTTGAAGAAGCTATGGAAAAATTGGAAAAAGTCCTTGTTAGATGTAAAAATATAATATTTTATTAAGTAATGAAAATGCTTTATGATGTTTAATGAAGGAACAACGTGGATTCATCAAAATTTGAAATCATCTCCAAAATTTCAGTACCTACATGTCAGAGGGATGTTCAAAGTTTTCTTGGATTCATAGGTTACAACATAAGGTTTATAGAAAAATTCTCAAATATGGATTCACCACTTTTCAATTACTCAATAAAGGTTGTGAATTTCATTGGAATTATGATTGTCAAAAATCTTTTGAATTGTTGAAATAGAAAATTTATGGGGCACCTATCGTAAGAGGTCCAAATTAGTCCCTTCCATTTCATATTTCTACTGATGCGGCATGCCTCAGATACAACTCTATGGGCCGTGTTAGGACAAAAATAATTAACTCCTTATGCTATATATTATACAAGTAAAAATTTAACTTCTGCAAATTTGAATTATACAATGATAGAAAAGGGGTTTTTAACAGTTGTTCATGCTATCAACAAGTTTATACATTACATCACTAGGTATAAGACATTTATTCACACAGATCATTATGCTATTAGATATATTATGAAAAAACCAATCACTAATGGCAGGATTACTAGATGGATTTTACTATTGCAGGAATTTAATATCACCATTTTAGATAGGTCAAGAAAAGAAAACACAATTGTTGATTTCCTTTCTAGGATGCAAAATGATAATACTGATACTCCTGTAGTAGATAATTTTCCTAATGAATATTTTTTTGCAATATCTACTAAAACTCCTTGTTTTGTAGATACTTCTAATTATTTGGCTAGAAGGAATTTTCCTCCTCTGCCATCAACAAAACAAAGACAAAGAGTCATCAAAGCCAGTGCACTTTATTCTTGGATAAAAGGAGAATTATATCGAACAAGAGCTGATATAATCATTAGAAGATGTGTTCGAGAAGATGAAGTACCTGAGATACTTAAAGCATGTCATGATGAACCTTGTGGAGGACATTTTGCTGACAAATGAACTACATATAAAGTAATTATTTTGGGATATTATTGGCCTTCCCGTTTCAAGGATGTCGAGGAATATGTAAAAATATGTGATAATTGTTAAAGAATGGGGAGAACTATTTAATTTGACGAGATGCCTCTACAACCATAGGTACTAATAAAACCTTTGAGAAATGGGATCTAGATTTTGTTGAACCCATTAATCCTCCATCCAAGCAAAAAAGGTACATAATTATTTGCACTGATTATGTTACTAAATTGGTAGAGGCTAAGCAACTAAATTTTTCTACTGAAAATGCTATTGTTACATTTATTTTTGAGGATATTTTCACTCATTTTGGTGTACCAAGAGAAATTGTGACAGATTAGGGTGCACAATTTACCTCCAATCTAGTGTAGAAGATCATGGATTAGTACAAGATTAGGCATCACAAATCCACTCCATATCACCCACACGTCAATGGACAAGTGGAATCCCCAAAAACGTTATTAAAACCATATTGACCAAGACTGTGCATCTACATAGAAGAGGTACTCCAGGAATATAGAACCACATGGAGGAATACCACGGGACATACTCCTTATGAGCTTTTTTATGGGAAGCAAGTTTTACTTCCTATAGAATTCCAAGTCGAGACCTACAAGACAACAAAAAAATTGTGGTTATATTTTTATGAAGCTCGAAAAGTAAAGATTGGCACAATTGAAGAAATTAGACAAGATTAGACAAGATGCCATTTAAAGGACAAGCATAATCCAAAAAGAAAGGACAAGATGACATGACAAGTTTATCAAGGTAAAAAAGTTCAAACCAGGTGAAATGGCCCTTCTCTTTGATTCTAAATTTAAATATTTTCAAGGGAAATTTCAAACACATTGTCTGGGCCCCTATGAGCTAGAAATTGTTTTCGACAATGGAGCAATAAATATTAAGACCATTGAAGAAGAAGGGATCACTTTTCTTATTAATGGGCATAGATTAAATCTCTATCATAAGCCCATAACAAGAGAATAATTTGTTCAAAATTTGCAAGAAAGTTATGATTTGAAATTGGTAGGAAAAGGAGATTATTATCCTCTACTACCAAAATACGTTTGACTTGTTTTATACATAAAAAAAAATGATAATAAAATCATAGTTATGAAAACCAACATTGCTATCATACACTATAACAAAAATCCTAGTTGAAAACTAAATTCTTTTGGAAACTTGGATTTTCCGTTTTCCTTTCCCCTTTGCAAATAAATTTTTAGTTCAAATTAATTAGTTTGTCTTTTAATTATATCTCATCAACATTCATCAACATCATCAATATTGTTAGCATCATCAGCCTTAGCAGTAGTAAACATCTTGGAAGATTCAAAAGAAATTTTATGAAGCTTGGTAGTATTCCTTAGTGAGTTGAACATTCCGTAGTTGATTCATCAAAAAAATACTTTGGAATTGCAAGAAAACAAAAACAAAGCACATAAGTGAGGTAATTCAAGAAAGTAACATTATGAATAGTCAATCAATTTTATTGAAGTATAAACTATAGGTATTTGAGTTAATATATGGAATATTTGAAAAGAGTCAAAGGCTCCTACAAAACCACGTATTTCAATGACACAACACAAACTCATTTCCTATCATTTTGTTTCATTATATACTAAAATATCCCTATCCTATTCGGAAAAATAAAAACTATGAAGCCTATGTCACAATTAAAGGATCATATCAAAAGGATTTATGGGAAATTATGATTCAAAAGGGGAGAGTCCTATCAAAAAACCACCACATATGCCCCAAGGGTTAGATCAGTTGGTTGAGTTCCCACTGCTAAGTACCTCACCACTTGGGAGGTCATGGGGTCAAATCCCCTCGACACCCTTGGGATTAGACCTTGCTTGTTTAGCCAATGGGTAGATACATTTGGGTTAATATACTTGGATTTTCCCGTGGATGTAGTGGCCACCCAATGTCCATGAACCACCCTTAAAAAACACCACCACAGATTCCTCTCATTTGCATTAAAGCCATTATCCTTCACCAAATTTCAATATGCCACACATTCTCCATTTGATCTTTGTGATAGACTGTCGAATAAGGAATTTGGGGGAAAGACTTCCCTTGCAGCAATGAGAGTCATTATTTGACATGAAATTGTGGGGGGAAATTCTTGGCTACCTGTCCAAAAGTCAAAAAACAGTTGCAGAAGGTAGGATGGTTGAAGTTCTTTGAAAAATTCAAGGGTTATGATATAGAAGTAACAAGGGTATTTACACGATCATTTGATGGGGTTGAGGTGGAAATTGGAGATATGAAATTGAAGTTGACTGAGTCATTCCTAGAAAAAGCAACAAAGTAGGTAGGATGGTTGAAGTTCTTTGAAAAATTCAAGGGTTATGATATAGAAGTAACAAGGGTATTTACACGATCATTTGATGGGGTTGAGGTGGAAATTGGAGATATTAAATTGAATTTGACTGAGTCATTCCTAGAAAAAGCAACAAAGTTCCCCATAAATGGTGAAAATTGGTTTCAAAACTAGAGGTTTGTTACAGGGAAAAGTGTCTATATAGAACTGCTCTATCCCACTAAGGTGTGACATCTGCCTTAGAAACAAACAGAGAAAAGCTAATTTCATTTTTCCTTTATGAATTGTAGATAGAGAGGAACAGGAAGACCAACCTCTGTCTTGCACTAATCTCCTGATTTGATTCCCCTCTTCTTTGATAGTCTTTAGCTACCTGCTCCCTTGCACGCCCAGCTTCACAAAGTACCTGTAAGATCACAGAAGCATAACACTATACAAAGACATGGATCTATAATCATAAACAATCTAGGATCAGATGTAAATTGACCATACAAATGTAACAAGCATCAATGACACAAGAGCATGGAGGAAAACTCGAATAGCTTTTATTGATAAAACAAGAAAGAGCCAAGAGGAGTTACAACCAGTTGTTCTGACCCAGCATCAACCTCCCAGCAAAGAAGCCCCTCTTCACCTCAAACAAAGCTTAGATCACCCAACAATCTGATTTTTGTCTCAAGAAACCAACAACAATTCCTTACAATATGAAAAATTCCAGCCCCTGGATCTGTGGGATGAGGGATCCATATATAGATGTCTGTAATGGAGATGAGTCATCTCATGATTTGATTAGTGTCTTCCCTCTGATAGTTCTTGCTTCCACTTGGAGATTGATTGTCTCTTACTCATCCTTGGTCGAATTCAGTGAGGCAAGTGTCACAGGAGAAGATTCTGGAAGCTTCCATTGCCTCTCCACCTCGCGGAATGACACTGCCATTTGTTATTTCTCACCCATCGCACCCCACATAACGGATTTTTGAAATGAAACACACCCACACAGTGTATTTAGGTGAGATGCAACGCACTTAGCCAGTGGAGCAGCTGAAATGATCCTGTTTTGACCAATTCTGAGCAATTTTTCACGGAGAACTTCTGGGAGAAGCTGTAATCTGTTGACCTTGTTCCTTTAGGGGTTAGAACAACACTTTTAGGGACTTAGGAGTCCTTGGATTATGGACATTTCATGCTTGGGGTTGTGGGGCCCAAAAATGTCTATAATGGTTGCCCCCTAAAGCATGAGGTTGTTAATCTTTTGATGTCGGGTGAAATGCTTTATTATGAGGATCTGAAGTTCTTTCAATGCTGGGAGGAGACCTGTATTAAGATACAATACAATAAATTATCTTCATAATATTTTCATGATCTAGCTGAGGCGGGCATTCCCATGCTCATCTTTATAAATTCATTTTCATGTACATAGGACAGACAATCGTCTGAGTGTAGACTGATGATTCTGATAGAGCCATCATCCTTTTGATTGGATGATTATCTGTGCGGCAATGATGTACATTTGATGTCTTTATTTCCCTAAATATATATCACAACCCAGATGGATGAAACTAGATCCGGGGTCTTCAATCTCGTTCGATCTTCACTCGAAGTACAAGTTGATCCATGTGAGAAATGTTCTGAAGTCGAACATGGAAAGACATCGCTTGATTACCAGTTAATGATGTAAACTGTTAACAAGCGCGAGAGGAATCACCGATAATGATAATGACCCTCAAGGTACTGCAGTACAATTCACGTGGTGTGAATAAAGGACTTGGCGTCGAACACCACGCAAAATCTTTCGGTCGAAGGCCATTGATGTAAACCTGTCACCGGAAGTGAGAAACTTTCCATTGAGGCATGCAAGCTTCAAAGTACTGAATGGGGTGTTCCTAGATCAACTTCTTGGATAATGAGTTGATGTCGACAAGAAGTGATCCATCACAGGAGGGCCTTAATGAATCCCACATCAATGACATGGAACGGAGCAAATGATTTTAATGGAGGTGAAAGCGATCTGGTGATATAAGGTTCAGGGTGGCAGTCATGAAAGAATGGAGTATAAATGTATGGTAGTGGGTGAGACACAGGTGAATTCTCTGAATGACTTCTCTTGAACATATCGGTGACACTGATGTGATGGATTAGTAGTATTAACCCCAAATGTGGATGGTATGATGGGACCATGGTGATGTGACCAGTGAATGAAACAACCCAACCTGACTCGGACACGGAGTGGAAGTGTCATGTTCAAGAGCGACTTGCTACCAATAAAGTTTCTTCAAGTTTTCTTCCCAATTTTTCCCCAGTCATTGTTGACCAGTACTTATTTATTTTTGTCAAGCTTGAGGAGGATAACATATGCTTGTTCTATAATTTTCCCTTCGGGCAAACCCATCGCTATGTTTTAACGAGCCTAGCGATAGTGAAACTCGTTCTCGTCTATAGATAAGTTTGTCGCTATTAATATTTTTAACGAGTTTAATGACAAAGATAACTCGGTCCTTTTCAATTTTAGAGAGTCTAAAAAGGAACGTAAAGGTAAATCCAAAATTCCTTTTTCGTCATCTAATCCCTTAAGTCCGAAAAAGTATAAAACAATACAAAAGGGATGAATTTTCGATACTTTTAACGAGCCGAACAAAACAAGCGCTTGATATTTTTGTGTAATAATCCCTCAGGTCCAAAAAGATTAAAATTTAGAGGAGGGATAGCACTTCCTGTCCCTTTAACGAGCTGGAGAGGCCAATGGCTCGACAATCTTTTCATATTTTACGAGTCAGTTGAAAAGAGCTTAAAGGAGACTTGTCTTTTGAGGAACGAGTGATAAAATGGGTAGCAACTGATTCCAGGTAAGGTTTGGAATTTTCCAATCATGGCAGTGTTACAAGGATGGCTAGTGAAATCACTCTTCGCAATTGTTCCTCAAAATTGGTAAACAATCAAATGGAGGTGAATGATCAGCCAATGCAAAAGTGGAGGTGACGGTGCAAACACGACCAAGGCTTTAATGGCTGAAGTACTACATTCACGATGATTATTTACCGGGGAATAGTTCATTTTTTAATGAGCTTAAACGCGGGGGGAAAAATTTTCTCATGGTTTATGTTTATTTTTTAACGAGCTTGAACTATGTGCTAAAACTGCTCGATGCAGGTTTATTTTTTAACGAGCTTGAACCTTGCGGTAACACTGCTCGATTAATCTAGTTGTGTGATAAGAATGTCTCATATAAAAACGGAAACTTTTAGATTTTTGTCCCACATCCTTTCTTTATGCAAGTTAGGAAACGACCAATCCAAAAAACAGATAAATGATCACTCTTTGCTTGCACTCCAAAAGGTTTGCATGCCCCCAAGTATAAAATAGAGTTTCAAGGTTACCCCTTCTTTATTCTGTTAAAACATTTGTTTTACCGAGAGAGGCCTACCTCTTACAGGTTACCAAAGATTATTCTATTTACGGCATAAACAAAACACCTCTTCGGCGATGTCTACCGAGATAAACAAAGGTGAGCGGCGATGCCCGCCAACTCACATAACTTTGACAAGAGGATCTTATTCCAGTCCAACTCCCTCTTCCAATCACGGATGGGAGTACGGAGGTCATATGCTCTCGCGGAAACCTACCCTATACCCGAAGTTTTCCTACCGAAGCAGACCAGGGTGCATGCCCCCTAGGTTTTAGTCATGTCCCCCTGAATTACTCGCGCTCATCGGGTGGACGGACCGGGGATTGAGACACTTCTTGCGTGAAAAGACCATTTAGGGATGGTATATGATTATTTGCTCTGTATGATCCGGGGAATGAAAGCTGGTCTACGAGCTTGACCACTCTTCCTTTGTGCGAAAAAAACATTACTCTAAAGAGTGAGGAGACAATTGCTCCCATGCAATAAATATAGTCTCGTCCAAGGAGTAGATTGTAATCCAGGGGTCCTTGAACTACCATTATGTTCATGTGAATTGTTTTCCCTCTCAATGTTATGGGCACATTGGGAAGGATCCCTAACGGTCGACTGGTTCCTTTGTCAAAGCCTGTTAGATTTCTCATCTTAGGCAAAAGCGATGGCGAACCAAGAACTTTCCAAGCAGCTGAGGAAAGGATACTCACAGAAGCCCCTTCATCTATGATGGTACCAACCATAACCATTCTATATATTTGAACAATGATTCGGAATGGTATACTAGCTGGTAAACGGGGTCTGCCTAGTTGATTCCAGTCCAAGGAGACAACTAGGTTGCTTGGAGGTGGGACGGAATAGACGGCCGGGTACGACTCTGATGAACTTTCTTCCTGCGGTAAAGGAACGGGTAAATTGCCCCCATGTTCGTTGGAGTCTATGCTTATGAAAAGAATTTGGATGGTGTCATCCTTGTTCTCTTCAGTGACTGTATCATCTGAAGATGGAACCTCTGAAGGCAAGACCGGGTCAACTGCTGCCTCGACCTTTTGAATTTCATCTGGTATGGGTTCAGATGGTTTATCTTTAATGATAGATGCTTCAGCCGACCACTTGAGCGGGCCAGCCGGATTTTCAACCAGTGACGGACTCGGCAAGAGTTTTTTATATCCAGGAGGAAGTCGTAACGGTGAAACCGGATGATCGTCCAAAACTCTTTTAGCTTCGTCTAAGAAGGGACAATGGTGGATGACATGATCGCCTTCGCAGAGTTTACAAGGAAATCTATATTTTTTTTTTGTCCTAGGGCTTCACTTTCACTAGTTGACGGTGTGTTTTCAACATGACCATCAGAGGTTGACGACACCGGGTTGTGCAAACGAGGAGACCAGTACCTTAAGATCCGAGGGATGTAAGGACAATCTCTATGATAGTGGTCTCCTTTGCAAATGAAACATGGTGATTTAGGCCTGGTTGGTGAAGTGTGTGGATTTTCGCTAGACGACACTCGTTTGCCCCCATTCACTTTTGGCTCCTTCTTCTTCTTCTCTTTCTTCTTCTTTTCCTTCTTCTCCTTAGGTACTTGACTTTTGGCTTTACTAGCCCCATCAGGCGAAGAGGAAGGACGAGAAGAAGAATTAGAGGAAGTAGAAGGTTGGTGGGTAACTCTGGACTCGTCTAGTTGCTGATTCGATTGTTCAGGAATTGTGGTGTTCTGAACGACAGAGGTTGAGAAGAGCCATACAGGCAAACCCATTGTTAGTCCTGGAAGCGACAATGTGGCCATATGGGGTGCACCAACGTCTCCCCAAGAGGAGAAGGGACTAGGATTTCCTCCAAGGGGAATTCCTTGGTTGGTGGACTCCATTTTCTCAACCCAAGATCAACGTAGGAAAGGGGTAATGAGTATTCCGTCTAAAATAAATTTTAGACGCTTTGGCACAACTTGTTTTTTCAATTTTTAAGAGTCGAGAAAAAAAAAAATGACTCTAGTCTCCTTCGATTTTTAATGAGCCTGAAGTGACAAGTGCTCAGATGGACCTTTTCTGTTAAGGAGTCTGAAAAGGAATGAAAGGGACTGCTCTGGAAATCTAGGTAGAGGGATTACCAAACCAATCGCAAAACTGCAGAATACTTTTTACGGTACAACAGTCAATCTTCCCGAATGCTGTGTTCAGTGCATTGCGATCGATAGGGCGACAGACATGGCTTCCTATGGATAAAGGATTAAGCCTATTGGGGTCTCCCAAAATATACTCGATGGTACGTGGGAGCACAAGTCCGTACTGGCACTTATCGTCTCAAAGTGGAGGAATCACCCAACCATCAGTGAGAACAATAGTTACTAGGCTTTACGACGCAGGAATACATCTCTAGCCTAGACTTCTAAATGTTGTGCGTTAAGTTCCAAAGCGTTGTTAGATTCATTGAATTTATTTTAAGTTGATCTTGTTTATGAAGTTTTCCTTTCAGGTTCACCGTGCGATGTAGATGTAATTCCTAAAATGCAATCTAAGATGATAAAAAAACTTTTTATCTGATTTTGTGCAATGAAAATCCTAGCTACTAAGGAAAAGAAAGACAGAATCTTTTCACAAAGAGCAAAGAGCACACTCTAAATGCACTTTCCTAAATCAAGCCAATCAGATTGTCTATATGCAAATGCAAATGCACATGCATGTATTTGTTTTCGACTTTCTTAGTATATGAATGCTAAAAAGAAAGTTGATGCACAAATCTGAATTTCTTTTCAAGCGACAAATATCAACAAGTTTCTTTTCGAAATAAAAAATGGAGACGATCACAACACCTTACGATTTTAAAATGAATACTTGTTCTTGACACTATAAAATTACAAATTCAGACCAAAAACAATAGTAACAGGATAATCGACCGTCAACAACAATCAAACTCTTTCCTACGATTGAAATCAACACTTGCGACAGTTTCAAATCAAAGGACGACAGTACGATTATGCTACTTTTGCAAAGGAGAACTGTAAATGACTCAACAAACACACAAAAACATCTACAATTCTTTTGTACAAAGGAGGCAGAATAACAACAAGGAAAAGGGGTTTCAAACAGACATAAGGCAGCAAAATTCAGGAATAGAACTGGAAAGAATGAATCACAGAAACCAAAACTGCACAGAGCCTAGTCTGATCAGTGCACCTGTAACACTGAGAATTTGAAATGCAGTGCACCTTGTCCACTCAGGAAGTGCGCTGAAGTTCAGGTTCTCTGAACAGTACCTGCGCTGGGCCAGAAACGAGACCCTGTTTGGGTTCCGGGTCACAATTTGCAGTTCAGTTCTTGGGTTTTGGCCGAGCAAAAAAAATCAGTAATGCAACAATCAGGGGTAGATCTAAGGAGGATCTAAGAGCTATCACAAGGGCAATTAGATAGTTTGTGAATCAGTTGTTTAACTCATAAACAGATCCAGTAGATGGATTGAAATAACAGTTATCTACTTTTCATTTGTTATGGCAAATGCAGTTCGAATGCTACTTGTAAGTTTATGAAACAAACAACAAAGAATGATAAACAAACAAACTAATTATCTCCCCAGTATGGTCGCCATTTTGTTACAGAGAAAAGTGTCTATATAGAATTGCTCTATCCCACTAAGGTGTGACAACTGCCTTAGAAACAAACAGAGAAAAGCTACTTTCGTTTTTCCTTTATGAATTATAGATAGAGAGGAACAGGAAGACCAACCTCTGTCTTGCGCTAATCTCCTGATTTGATTCCCCTCTTCTTTGATAGTCTTTAGCTACCTGCTCCCTTGCACGCCCAGCTTCACAAAGTACCTGTAAGATCACAGAAGCATAAAACTATACAAAGACATGTATCTATAATCATAAACAATCTAGGATCAGATGTAAATTGAACATACAAATGTAACAAGCATCAATGACACAAGAGCATGGAGGAAAACTCGAATAGCTTTTATTGATAAAACAAGAAAGAGACAAGAGGAGTTACAACCAGTTGTTCTGACCCAGCATCAACATCCCAGCAAAGAAGCCCCTCTTCACCTCAAACAAAGCTTAGATCACCCAACAATCTGATGTTTGTCTCAAGAATCCAACAACAATTCCTTACAATATGCAAAATTACAGCCCCTGGATCTCTGGGATGAGGGATCCATATATAGATGTCTGTAATGGAGATGAGTCAGCTCATGATTTGATTAGTGTCTTCCCTCTGATAGTTCTTGCTTCCACTTGGAGATTGATTGTCTCTTACTCATCCTTGGTCGAATTCAGTGAGGCAAGTGTCACAGGAGAAGATTCTGGAAGCTTCCATTGCCTCTCCACCTCGCGGAATGACACTGCCATTTGTTATTTCTCGCCCATCACACCCCACATAAGGGATTTTTGAATTGCAACACACCCACACAATGTATTTAGGTGAGATGCAACGCACTTAGCCAGTGGAGCAGCTGAAATGATCCTGTTTTGACCAATTCTGAGCAGTTTTTCACGGAGAACTTCTGGGAGAAGCTGTAATCTGTTGACCTTGTTCCTTTAGGGGTTAGAAAAACACTTTTAGGGACTTAGGAGCCCTTAGTTTATGGACATTTCATGCTTGGGGTTGTAGGGCCCAAAAATGTCTATAACAAGGTTGAAGGATGAAACATGGAAATATTTCTTGCACAACCTAGGTATGGATATCTCAACATTCAAAAAGGGCATTTTTGTTTCTGCATTGAAAATAAAATGGTGTAATCTACTGTATGTTCTTCAAAAAAATCCCTACTTGTGAAGGAAGATATGGAACTTTGTTATTTTACCATGACAGATTACTCGTGCATTTCATAAAAGGAAAATAATTAAATTTGTCATATTACATGTTGTATAGTTTAAAGAAACTGGATTTTAATATCCATCGTGATTCAAGAAATATAGACATGCCATTGTATCATCATGGGTTAGTCAAAATACTCATTGAAGCAGAATTGAAGGCCAACAATGATAACTAAAGAGGTTTCTTGGTTCGAAATCATTTTGTTGACAAATTCGATGAGGAGAAGGTCCACAAGACAAGAATAAGTCGAAGAAGGGTTTCCTCAAACCCTAATCCTGAGAAAGAAATTAAATAAAATGAAGACTTAGTTGCTGATGATGTAATAGAGATATAAATTCATAATGCTAAATATGTGGAGTAGGATATTACGCTCAAAGAACTAGTAACTCAAGCAAAACCCTTGAGAGGCATACCTAGGAAGAAACAAGGTGATCAATAGCAGAAGAAAAATGAACTAGAGGATGTTAGAAGAGATAAATCAAGTGAAAGAAAAAAAGAAGAGCCATTGAATACATACATTAGTAAACATCAGAAATAGGGTATCAAAAGAAAAAGTATGCAAAGAGCAAAGAAACTTGAGCAACAAGAGAGAAAGAATACAAGGATTACAAGAAGTAGGGTTAGGCAAATCAGTTCAAGTTCACCTGAAACCATACATATTAAAGAGATAAAGTTTTCGCCAATGTCTTATGTAGAAAAGAGTCCAGAAATTAATGTTATCTAGGAACAAACATATGACTACTTTGAGTAATTAGAAAAGAGGGAACAAGAAGAAGAGGTAAATCTCATTTTGAACAAGATTTATATGGTGATATTCCATTTTTTGATAATCTTGAACCAAAAGTAAATGTTCCTCAAATAGAACAATAAATTATTAGAACATTGAAAGAGGAAGTATTAAGCTTGAATTGTTGAATAATCACATCAAAGGTGAAAATTAATTAATCAAGGAAAAAAATGAAAAAATTCTCAAACACATGTGTCACTTGTACTAAAAGAATCAAAAGCTCAAGAAAAACAAAAGGATGCTTCAACAACAATCAAAGGACTGAAAGCTAAGTTGCTAATGAGGAAACCAAGAAGGTCGATAAATGTGTCGAACATAGGAACTCAAAATAATTTGGAAATCTTGGTCGAGGTATCAGAAGTACTTCTCTGAAAATATAACTACAATTTTGAATTATTATTATTATTATTATTTTTAATTAATTTATTTATTTTTTTCAGTCACAGGTGCATGAGGACATGAAAAACCCTGACCTTAGGGGAATGTTGAGCCTCCAAAATTGTTTTCTTTTTGACAATTTATCTCTTATATTTCACTTATTTTTCCACTTACCTTCACATCGCGGTACCTCTATTTTGAGTTAAAATCCACCATATCCATACAAATACAATAACAAGGTAAAATTCCATTATTGTCTCAAATCTATATGTTTTTGTTTGTGAAATTGGTTTGATTAGGAGCAAGCTACCAAATCTTGCATATTCCATATCTCCATAATAATTTGTAGCTGATTCAAAGGTTCTAAGGATTCCATGTGCTATAAATCAACCTTAGTATATAGGAAGGTGTCAAATGATGCTGAGCTCGTGATCCACCTATTAGCCACAAGTGGAAGTCCAATGATCAACCACAACATTAAAGTCAAACTCTTAGTCGAAGCAACAATTGACACATCTTTAGAAGGCATAATATTAAGCGATGGAGATCTATGTCAAGAAAGCACGATCTGATGATTTGAAGAAGGCACAAACTATTAAATATCATGATGTGTTCCTTTCACGATTTGCTTCTCCGTTAGCGAATTGTGAAAAATAAGAATTATGTTAAGATTAAATGATTAAGATGTTGGTTTATAGATTCTCAAAAAGTGATGTTTTAAACTCTATAAATTGCTTCATCTGGAAGTGAGTAGATAATCATGATAATCGAGTTAATTTCATACTTAATTTTATTTCAAAAATACTGAATACACACTTCAGTAATACAATTCCTATTATGGAACATTTATAATCTCTAGTGGTTGATTTAAACTAATGCTCTAGAGCTTACAATTACTTGTGCATCTCATGAGGGCCCCTAGTAGAAGTACAAGATAGTCTAAATTGGTTTTCATTTAGAATTAATTCCATTTTCTCATGCTCTATTTTGTTTCAGTTGTAGATTTAATTCTCTGTTTTATGTAGTTAGTTTCACTCCGTCTTTCACTCGCTTATTTCTTTCATTTTTCTACAAGTTAAGCACTTGAGTAAAACATAAAAACAAGAAAAAACATTTATTGTGTTTATCCCAAATTCATTCCTCATATATTTTCATATAATAGATTGATAGATGTTAATATTTCATATGAATGAACTCTAATTTATGTACACACACTCATAGATTTTATAATGTTATAGTCTTTTGATGAATTTTTTCAATTAGCTAATTGAAATTTCTAAATGATTTTAGAATAGAAGTTTGGTTGCCTTTCTCTTAGAATACAAATTTTATTGCTTTCTTAGAAAAGTATTTTTATTGCTTTCTAGAATAATATATATATTTTTTTTTCACATGTGGTTCACGGATACCCATGGTCAATGGGCAGCCGCTACGTCCACGGAAAGAACTGGGAGCTCGACCCCGAAGGGGAGCACACCCCTCGGCCTATACTGACCTGACCCCAAGAGCTTTCGGGATTTTGACCCTGTGACCTCCCGATTGGCGAGGCACTGATTTGACCGATTGAGCTAACTCTTGGGGCTCTTTCTAGAATAATATTATCAATTCATATGATAAAATTTATGGTTTTCATAGAATAAATTTATTTTCATGTTCATTAGAAGAAAATTTAGAATAAGAAATTAGATTTAAGAACTTTAAAAAGCTTTCATATTATAGAACTAGAATAGAACTGCCATTTCAATTCAATAGATTAAGAATTCAATTGCTTTCTAGTTCATATTTTATTGCTTTCCATAGATTAAGATTTTATTGAAGTTTTATCTTGCTTTAGAAAGTGTTGTGTGTACTGATTTTAGATATCATTTTGTAGATATAATTTTATTGAAGTTCTGCAAATTCATTCAAATATATTAGATTTATTTTAAATCAAAAGTTAATTCCCTAGCATATACAATTCAAGTGTGATTCACAAGAGTACAAACCCTTCATCCACATATAATGCGAGTAATTTAAGAGACAATTAAATTACCCAACAATATTCACTCATTATAAATAAGAAAATAGCCAAGTATACCCCCATTTTTACAACTCAACAAATACAAAAAGAACCCCTATTACTACACAAGAACAAGTAGGGGTGGAAAAAGAAGGAGTTGTAGCACAAAGAGAACCTTTTACTACTCCACATGAACTAGTAAGGGTAATTGAAGAAAGATGCCCTGCTAATACGAAAGAACCAATAGAAGTAATTGGGGATGGTCAAGATTTTGTTAGCCCTACACTTGATAAATATTTGGAGATATAAACCCTTGTTGGAACATAAGAACCAACAAGGGAAATTATGGGAGAAGGTCTTGCTACAATTCTAAAGGTCTACATGGAAGAAGAAGAGCAACAAGAAGAAGTTTCCACTCCCAACATGCCCACATAAACTGTTAATACTTCCCTATAATTGAAGAAGACATCCAAAAATATGAGGTATAGAGAAATAAGTACTCCTTGTCTCATGCCTTTATACACATCCCTTTTAAGGAAGAATAGTATGTTATATAAGAAAAATAGGGAACTTTGGACTACCATTGAATTGTTGAGAGATAAACTCAAGGGGAAAAGATCCTTTTGGAAACTATAATTTCTTGCCCAAGAACTAGGTTCCCTTATTGTAGGGGAACCTATCCCTAAAGCAAGAGAGATAGACCAAACTTAAAAAAGACAAACTCAAGAAGTGGTTTTCCAAAGAAAATATAACATACCTACCTTGATTGTGATATCTACTTAGATTCAAGATAAATTAGTTGAAGAAAAAGCAACACAAGTAGATATCCTTGATATGTTTGTGAAAGCAAATAGGTGGAATTAATTATTAGCATCATGTGAAGAAGAGGTGATTCCTGTGAAAGAAAATCACCAAACTGTTAGAGGATTGAGAGAGAAGTGGTTTGAGCACTTTGAAACCCACAGGATTATATGTGAATAATAAAGGATATATGAAAATAAATTCTTTGAGTTGGATAAATAAGTGAAGAGATTGGATATGGAGAAGATACAACTTGTATTGTTGATGGAATAAACGCTTATGTGTAGGACTCCCTATCCACTATAATATTTTCTTGTTGGAGGAACTTGTATTATTCCAAAGAAAAGCCGTAATGACTAGTAAACCTTCTAAGATTTCCTCCTTAACTACATTTTTGAAGGTTTATTATGCATTTACTAATGTGGAAAAGAACCTACTATGTGAACCATACCAACATAACGTATTGTTATTTCATGATCCAATATGGAAACCCAAACACTTTGTGGGGGATGTCCAACTACTAGCATTTATTTCTAAACTAAGAAACCAAGTTGATTGGGCATATCCTCATATGATTGTAGAAAACAATCTCAAAATCAAACTATGGGTCTAGGGAGAGTATCACTGGCCTTTACAAGTCATTAACATACACAAACAATGGACTTGATCTCCCTTGCATGCAGAGTTCATGGCTAAAAATAAGCAAGAGGTTGTTGCACATTGTATGATGCATATTGAAGTATTATAGAGGGAAACTATGGAAGGATGTACTAAAATATGGAAACAAGGTAGGGAGGAAATTTAGGAAAGAAACCTCTTTAATCCTAGTAACCTAAAGGTAGCACTAGAGAGAGTGCATAGGTATGCTAAGTGCATAAGAAGCTATGAATATAGATGGATTGGTTTGAATTTCCACTATTTAATGATATGTGTATCAACCATGGAATCTAGGAAGGAATACAAGCTATTCAGAATGGAAGAATTGGCCAGTTGGAAAGAAATTCAGGAAAGAGAAGGATACTTCCATGCTCATGAGGAAGGGTAGTCTGATTACAATATTAGTAACCTACACAGGAGCCTCACCTTCTTAGACTTATATTGACTATTGGTCACATAAGTACATGTAACATATTTGACCAGGGGAAGATGACAGGTGCCTAAATTGGCATTTTTTAGCACCTATCATATACCTTTTTGTCCATCTTTTTCCCATTCCATCTCATCTTAATACCTTTTTAATCCACAATGATGCATTTTTTTAAATATATGAATATCATCCTAATATTCCATTTCATTGCTTACTTTTATGCATTTTTAGTAAATTATCATATTTTTGTACTAATAGTGGTATGAAAGAAATAAGAATGTACAAGTACCTTCCGAATATAGGTGTTTCAACTCCAAGGTGTAGTTGTTGCAACTCTTCCTGAGTGCAAATGCTACAAATTTGAGTTGTCATCTTCATTGTTGCAATTCTGCATTTTTATGACTCTCACCTCATTGTTCTACAATTGTCACCTCATATATGTTTCAACTCTTATTGTAGTACAATTGTTGCAACTCTCATCACAATTTTTGTGACAACTCTCACTCAGGCATGGTTTTGCAACTCTGCGACAATTGTGCCAACACATCTATCAACCAAATAACTGTCACCTATGGATCAATCAGGTAGTCAAAAACCAAATTTTCTCATGGAGAGAAGTGAGACATACAAATAGGCACTCAAAAAAGGATCATGTATCAACTACCACTTGTCACACACTGATTAAGTTAACTTATGCCCAATTTTTACTATCTTTTAGAAAATTGATGTAATAAGATCAAACTGCTTGATCCTCATGGATTTTCGTCAACTTCTCTTGATTAATTTTTATAGAAATAATTATGTATAAAAAAACTATTCTCCTTGAGCTTGGTAATAAAAAACAAAACCAGAACCATTACGTTGGCTAATTAGTCTTTCATTGTAATCATATTTCCAATTTCTTGCAATATAAAATGCCTTTCGATTATTCTTTAATCAATTGTGTCCTGAGTATCTAGCATTCTACTACTTTAATAAATTAGGGCCTTTTTAAAGGAGTTATCCCCCCCACCTTAGTTAGGTATTGTATGTACTCATGTTGTAGCTATAAAATTATTTAAAGTCCATGATATTTCTGTCATTACTTTATTTTTCCTATTTCTCTAGCTTTGAATTTTAATTGTTGTAACTTTGATATTTCATATTGTTACAACTATTTATCATAGATTTTGTGCTCGAATTCAACCATTATTGTTGTTATTAATTACAAAATAGTAATTTTCATGATATTTATACAAAAAATTGTGACTTAGGTCATTGCTGCAACTCCTATTGCTACAACTCAACACTACATTAGAATACTCTATTTTCCAGAATTATGATTTCCTTGTTTTCAATTTAATTTAGTTTGATTATTCTATTTACAACATTTGATTCATGGTCCTATTTCCTTGATAAAGTGTGGTTTGATAGTTTGTGATTTATTGCATTACATTGCATGTGCAACTACATGTCTCTTACAACAACCAAGATCATCCTAATACCAGAGCAAGTCACCTTTGATGCTTATGTGAAAGTTACTTTCTGCAAGTGTGAATTTAATTTCCTGCAATTTAGAATAAAAAGTGTGCTCTTTACATTCCTACAAAGTGTGCATTGGATTGCAAGTGTGGTGTGGATTTCTCCTGGTGACTTGTGAAAGCATCTCAATATCTTGTCCTATGACATTCATTTAGAATTCTACAACTACATATTGTATTAGCATAAACAATGCATGATAATTCACAAGTTCCATATGAACCTCTGTTGATAATTGAATGTAAATACTTTTGGTTGCCTTTCTAAATAGTTAGAAAGGTAATTAAAAGGCTCATAAAATACCACCTGAGGCTTCACATTAGTATCATTGCACCTCTGCTCCACATTGGCAACATGCCACCTCAGCGAAATCAAATCTCCACTCATTCAAATATATATACTTTCTACTTTTCGAGATTCATTTGGAAATCCAATATTCTAGATTCACTAGGTTTAAAAAAAAACTAGAAATGTCATTTTCCCAAAACTTTGGACTTTTGGACTTACAGATTCCACATCATCACCATCACACCGGTGTCACATCGATTGCCATATAATCTCCTTTATACAACTTGTGCCACATCATCCAACCATATCCATATTTTCATGCCAGCATGCCACATTACCATTGACATGTCAATAGCCACGTCAACTAGCACATCATGTGCCACATTCATCACCATATTGTCTTCCTCATTGGAATTTAAATCTAGGATTTTCCAAAAGCTAAATCTTCAAAAAGTTATAGATTTACATACTTCTAGATCTAGATTTTATTAGAGGGTGGAAAATATTCAATGGAAATGGAAACTAATAGATTTTATATCTTTCATTGTCAATATTTTTCTTAATGATGAGAAAGAATGGGAAGCAACATAAAGGGTAGACTATTAGATCATGGATCTTCCATCCTTAATAGATTTTAGATTCCTGGACTTATACAGTTGAAAGAACTTGGTTTTCAATAATCAAAATATTCTGGATTCCCCTTAGACTTCCTCACTTGATATATTATGAACTTTATATATCAACACTTGACATATCCTGGGTTTCAAACTTTTGCATTTGACAAAGTTAGGATCATCTAACTTTTCTGAATTTCCAAATCCTTTATCCCCTTTTATCTAGGGTCATGATATCATTCCCTACTATTCCATATGATTAGGGGGAAAATAAAAAACTTATAATCCTCAAATTTCCAAAACAATAAACTTTCACTAAGTATTTAGGCCTATTTCAAAGGATTGAAACTAATTCCGATGATTCAAAGACTTGCCCATAAGACTCTTGAAGGTAAATATTTAATAGCCTCTAAGGTCATCCAAAACACCACCCACAACCAAAATACTTCTCAAATAATATTTATCAAATCATAGGGAAGTAATACGTAAATAGTTGGAAACTACCAAGAATGAAAATGTTATGTTCATATATGAATTATCATACTAGAAAGAGAAGAAACTTGTAACATTATACTAATTTCTTGAATTCCATAGAGAATACAAGGAATAAAATAAAGAGTTATATAGTATACTTTATTTCTATCAATATGTAACACATTTGATAGGTTTAATAATTCAAATAATAACCAAACAATTTTCTGTTTATTTACCCATAACATACTTAGAATTTATAACTAAAATAATATAATGAATTAATATGGGTATAAACAAAAGATTATTTGAATAGAAAAGGATGATTAACAAAACCTATCATATTGATCAATTTGCATCCAAATGTAGGTAGTTATGTTGTATAACTCCACCTGTTAGCCAAGCTATGATACCACCAGGGCAAAGTAGGAATAATGGTTTTGAGTTTACTCTATAAGAAATTCAACCAAGATAATTTCCACTACGAAGTTTTGTAAAGGACAGAGTATCTATAGGCACCCACATTACCTACCTCTCATAAACAAGAAAATTTCCTTCTCTGCTTCTTATTCCCTCAAAATTCTCTTCATCTTGTGCTAATTAGAGACTATATAGAAAGGTCCAACTAATTTCAAAAAACTTTGGGTATATTTTCCTAGTTTCCTAGCTTTTTCAACAAGTATCTACACATATTTTCACAGTCGGTCTTATCTATATACTCCTAGAACTTTGTTTTCTACTCTTCTCTTTTCTTCCCTTTTTCCCATAATTATTCCTCATATTCGAATTTTTCCATGCACTTCTCCTAACTAGAAGCCTCCCCCACTAATTATTCTTGTTCCAAGAATGTGGGGGAGACACCTTGATAATGAATAGGAGTGATGGCTTAACTCTAGTAATTTGTTTTCTCCACTATTCATAACTTAAATAAGGTGAAGATGATAAGGTAGTAATGATAGAGTAATAATAAAGAAATCTCTTATACCCCTCCTTACCTTCCCCACTTATGGTATCATAGACCCTATATGCACTCATGGTCTACTAGTCATGGTCATCATCATTTTACTAACTACAAAAGTAAAATATTTGCAATGTTTACAACACCATGGTACATTTAACTCATGGTGATCAATGTAGTAGAAAATAAAAATACCATGCATAGTTTAAAACAAATTTAATTAGAAAATTTTCCAAGGATATAAATTGGGATGTTGCACATTTGGTTTATTTAATTCACCCTCTACATTTATGAGATTGATGAATGATTTATTATTCCCATATTTAGATTCATTTATAGTATGTTTAGATGATATCTTGGTGTATAACTCTATCTAGGAGTAGTACACCTCACTTCTCATATAGGTGTTAGAAACTCTAAAGAAACACCAGTTATTGGTTTACCTTAAGAAATGTGAGTTTACTTAGTAGTATTTGGTGTAGCTAATTAATAGAGGGGAACTCAAGATATATCCCATAAATATGGAAGTCATCATAAAATAACCAATTCCTACTATTATTATATAAGTTAGGAGTGTCAAGATATTTGTATACATAAATTGTGTTACATTTTACTTATCAATAAGGGGGTGTAAGCTTATGAGATACATACGTTGTATGTGCAAGATCAGTTCATTAATAGCCCAACTACTGATACTAATACTAAAATTGCATCAAAAGGAGTCAATTCACACTTCAATAAAGGAAACTGTTGAATTATGAATACTTAATAAACTCAAGTTTGTTTTTCCACAAATCTAATTAGTGTTCGTTTGAGCTTTAGGGTAGGTAATGTATATCATGATATGGGTTTAATAATTCCACAATATCACAAATTCATGCTATTTCTCTATGGAAGGCTTATTTCTACACCAATTAGTCTATGGATATGTCTATTGTGATAATATGTAATTGAAAAAATTATACCATTTAAATATAGGACAATAGGAGTACATCCAATTACTTAAGATTTATTAAAATCATAATTACTCTGGTCATTTGTTACAATATTTCGCTATGCTTTTAAATCAAAATGTCCCTATATAGAAAATTAGGGTCTAGAACCTTTTGGAGCATTTTGAGGAATAAAATGATGTTTTTTGGTGTTGTAGTGTCTAAAGCTTGTGCACACACTATCAACATTGATCTAGATACTAGCCCTTTCCAATGGTGTTAAAATATCCTCAATTAGAGCTCGTGTGTGAAAGTTATGCCTCCCACAAGTTGACCTACCTTGTTGATTACCATGGTGTGAGTGGATGCTACATTAGGTCCCCATTACTCACACATGTGGGGCTAGTCATATGTATACTTCCAACAATGTTCTATAAGGTTCAAAACCTTATAACAATTGAGGGTTGAGGAAGTTAAAACCCTACCCCTAGAGGGATATTGGGCTATGTTAGATACTGAGTTGTTAGGAGGAGAAGGGGTTCTATTATTTATCATTATATCTCAAATACATGAGAAAAACATATGTGAGTGGTATTTTATGAGCATAATAGAAGAGGAAGATTCTATAATAGCCATTCAGGCCACAATGTCAAAATGGAACTTCATAATGAGTTCTCATTCCTTTGTATATGCATTTTTATAGTCGGCATAAAGAGAGACAGAGCATATGCCTCACCTTTAAGCTAGGTTTTCTCTTATATTGGGTTTCCCAGGATAAACATGGTGTTCATTTATGTGGATGACGTGTTTATGTACCTATTATTTTCATTTCTTATTTAAGTGACTTCATAAATTTGACCAAAGCTAATAGTTACTGAATTTGAGATCTAAAAAAAATAAATCTGCGTAGTCTAAGATTTCAAAAGATTATAAGATCTATTTGTATCAATCATTCCAATGGAATATTCGTGAAAGTTTATAAATCAAGATTGTGGACATCTTGAGCAAATGCTTAATTGACAAAAAGTTCACAAAGCTACAATCTCACTTGGAAGTGAAGAAGATATCTACTTCAAACAGGTTACTTTGTCTACTTTGTACTATCCTCTCTTTTTTTTTAAATTGTGCGTGGTGGTTGGGGGGCGGGGTGTGTTGTTTCTTCCCACTAGATTTTCCATCTTTCCTCACTTTTCATGATATTTTTTTCACACTTGATAATATAATATGATTTCATATTTCTAGGACCCAATTTTTTCATGCATCATACTCACCTATGTTACAATTAATGTGGGGTGTTGGTGTACATGTATAACTTTCCATATAAACATACTAATTTTCCCTCACACTTGTGCTTCATTACATATAATATCATGGCTCATAAACCGCCATCAGTAAATTACACTTTTCTCAGAGGTAAATTCATGTTTTCTAGGATAAATAGCAGTTCATTCCTTAATTTTAGGCTTAGATCCTAGTGGATAATTATTCATAGGAATGAGTGTAGTAGAGGAGGGATTATACCCTACTTTCTAGGTTTGAAAATGCATGATTTAGTTAAATGAATTTGGATGGTAAAATCCAAGTTAACACCCTCATGAATGTGCACTTCACTTGGCTAATTATGGCATGCATGTTTTTCCATACTTTGCACACATTAAGCCTAGAATTGTTTCACTAGCTATTATTTCATTCTATTTCATTGAATTACATTTTAATGAGAATTACTTTGCTCTATTAATTCTTCTTCTCTTCTCTTCGCTCAAACTGTATTGATTCTAAATTACATTCCAGACCCTCTTATAGGTTGATCTATACTATGGAGATATTGCACCAATGCAATAGGATCCATTGACGTTCCCTTGATAGCTACTTTATGATTCTTTACATTAGGCTCTCTAAATAGAAGGGATGAACATTTTCAATGATAGTATAAGAATAAGGGGATCAAATTTTTATTTTCTCTTTTTCAATATCACCATTGGATTCATTACTACCCTTCATTACCTCAACCCTTTTATTTTCTCCACCATCCTTATTATCCCCATCACCATCTTTTTTATCCCAAACACTGTAGGTTTTATCCCCGTATAGAAATTACCTGCATACGAATTATAAAACACAGAATTTAAACAATGCGAGAGCATAACACATAAAACACATATACACAGAGATTTTCCCCTGGATCCCAAAACCGGGACTACCAGCTTTATTTTTCATTATATTACTTTTAATGTTACAATACATATTTATACATGCCGAAGCATCTAATACCATTGACTGAAAACCATCGCTTCCAAAACGATGGACTGAAAACCATCGTGTCCAAAACCATGTGTGAAAAATAATGCACAAAACCATAGGTAGGTCCGCCCAACCTAATATAGGGTCCAAAAACAAAATTTTCTGGGGTGCTACCCCGGACCCCATAGAGTGGGGTTACCTGCACCCCTCAAACCCCCTGTGATCCCCCCCCACTACCCAATCGGTGCAACGAAGGGGGGGGCTTTGCCCCCCTTCTAAACCCCCAATTAACTACGTGGAATAGTCATGGAAAGAATATAACACAACCCAACATTCTCCCACTTGTTGTTTTATTTCCACAGGGGGCCACAAGAGAGCTTATTCATTTATCCAGCCCTGCAATGCCCATTGTTTCGCTAAACCAAGAGAACTTCTCAGAGCTCATAGATTTTGTCAATGCATTTGTAGTATTCTTCAAAGTTTCCACCTTTACCAGCAACACCTTTTTGTCTTCTATCATGTCCCTCACAAAGTGATACTGAACATCAATGTGCTTTGTCTTTGAATGATATGGAGGGTTCTTTGCTAAGAAAATTACACTTTGGATGTCATAGTCTATCCTTATAGATCCCTGTACTAACCCCATACTTGAACACAATCTCTGCAACCAAACTGCTTCCTTGCTTGCATGAGTGGTTGCCATGTATTCCGCCTTTGTAGTTGATAGTGCCACTACAGATTGTTTCTTACTCATCCAACTGACTACACCTCCAAATAGGTTAAACACATACCCACTTGTAGATCTTCTTTGATCTAGATCTCCAGCCTAGTCTGCATCAACAAAGCCACGAATATCCAACACTCTGTCCAATCCTGGTCTTCCTTGGTAGCACAAAACATAATCACTAGTGCCACACAAATACTTGAAAACCCACTTCACTACTGTCAAGTGCTCCTTCCTTGGTTTTGACATAAACCTGCTCAATACTCCCACTGCATGTGCAATGTCTGGTCTAGTATAGACCATTGCATACATCAGGCTACCGACTACACTTGCATATGGAACATGGGACATGTCCTCTTCCTCTTCTTGTGTCTTGGGACATTGTTCAATAGATAACTTTACACCTACATGAATAGGAACCTTCACTGGTTTACTATCCTGCATATTAAACCTCTGCAATATTGTCTCAACATACTTCCTCTGGTTTAACCAGAGATTCCACTTTGTCCGATCTCTTTTAATTTCCATGCCCAAAATATAGTTTGCAACACCAAGATATTTCATGTCAAATTTGGAGGACAAATGGGTCTTCAAATCCGGGATAATTTCTTTGTCATTTCCAACCAGCAACATATCATCCACATACAAGACTAGATAAATAACATGGTCACCAATTAATTTAAAATACACACAGTGATATGCTTTACTTCTGGTGAAGCCAAGTCCCCATATAAATGTATCAATTTTTTGATACCACATCCTTGGTGACTGTTTTAACCCATACAGAGACTTCTTTAACTTGCATACCAGTTCTTTCTTACCCTTCACCGTAAAACCTTCAGGTTGGTTCATGTAGATCTCCTCTTCCAGATCCTCATGAAGAAACGTTGTCTTCACATCCATCTGTTCTACCTCAAAATCAAAATCAGTAGCAACAGATAAAAGTAATCTAATAGAAGTTACCTTGGCAACATGAGAAAAAATATCACCAAAATCAATTCCTGGCACCTGGGAATAACCTTTTGCTACCAACTGAGCTTTGTGTTTACCCACATTTCCTTCGGCATTTGTCTTCTTCTTGAACACTGATTTGCTGCCAATGGGTTTCCTTCCAGCCGACAACTCCACCAGATCCCAAGCCTCATTTTTGTGCAAAGATGCCATTTCATCAACCATGGCCTCTTTCCAAAGTTTTCCATCCTTTAAATCTACTGCTTCCTTCACAGTTCTGGGATCATCATTAGTAATAGATAAATAAAAATTTGAATAGAAAGTAGATGGACTATACCTTTCTGGCTGCCTTCTTTCTTGAACTGATCTTCTCACACCCGGAGTTTGTGGCTCTTCATCTTCTGATTCCTCCTCTTCTGTAGAGTCTGATTCGTCCTCCTTTAGCTCAAACTCTATCTTCTTAGGTTCCTTTGGTTGGAATTCATGTGTAATAACATCTTTCACCTCTCTAAACACCACATCTCGGCTGTACACAACCTTCCTTGTTACTGGGTTCCAAAGCTTATAACCCTTTAAACCGTCCTTATACCCAATAAAGATGCACTTTTCAGATTTACTATCCAACTTGGTTCTTTTCTCCTTTGGAACATTTCATGTACATATGCATCACATCCAAATACTCTCAGATGTGAAAGAGAAGGTTTCTTACCAGTCCATACCTCTTGTGGAGTCTTATCTTCCAATGCTGATGAAGGTGATCTGTTGACGAGGTAACATGCAGTCTCCACCACCTCTGCCCAGAATTCTTGTCCTAACCTAACACCACTGAGCATGCTTCTTACCATTTCCATCAATGTCTTGTTCATTCTTTCCGCAACTCCATTTTTCTGAGGTGTATATGGAGTAGTCTTCTGCCATGCTATACCACATTTCTTACAAAATTCTTCAAATTCCTTACTGAAAAACTCTCCACCGCTATCTGTCCTCAGCACATTTATCTTCTTCTCTGTCTAGTTTTCCACCAGAGCCTTAAATTCTTTAAACCTGTCAAAGACTTCATATTTCTTGTTAAGGAAATATATCCATGTATTCCTTGAGAAGACATCTATAAATGATACATAGTACATAGACTTACCTAGTGATGGAACCTTCACAGGTCCAAACACATCACTATGCACAAGCTCTAATATATGTTTCACCCTCTTACCACCAGGGGGGAAACTCTCTCGATTCTGCTCCCCATATACACAATTTTTACAGAAATCAAAATCCAGAGAGCTATTACTCATAACTTCTACCATTCCTTTACCATGAAGTATTTGAAGGCCCTTCTCTCCAATATGTCCAAGCCTTTGATGCCACAACATGGTCTTCTCTCCAGAGACCACTAGCTTTTTTGCTCCACTTTCAGGAACCACAGAGTTGTTGCACTAATCAATAACAGTGCTACCTTGCAGCTTGTATAGAGTTCCAATCCGAACTCCTTGCAACAATACCAGTGCTCCCCGAACCATTTTGTAGGTATCCTTCTCAAACACTGTTTTTACACCTGCATCATCTAGCTTGCTTATAGAAATCATATTTATGACCAATGCGGGAATATGAAAAACACTCATAAGTGTTCCAACCCTTCCACCTTGCACCTTCAACTTTACATTTCCGTGACCAACGATTCTAGCCTTCCTATCATCCCCTAAGAAGACATGACCACCATCATATTTCTCATACTCGCAGAACCACTCTCTATCGGGAGTGAAGTGAAAGAATGCACCTGAGTCAATCAACCATGCCTCATGATCTACATGTGTACTTGAGGAAGCCAAGTACACATCCCCACCTTCATATAAGGTGGTTTTCACCTCTGAAGAAGGAGCATCATCAGATCCCTTTCCTTTGTTAGGAGTTTTAGATTTACAATCCCTTTTGTAGTGCCCTTCCTTTCCACATTTCCAACACACCACCTTTATAGGTTTTCCTGGAGATTTAGATCTCCCTCTAGATTTAGATCTCCCACTCGATGAATTATTTTTGTTTCTGTTCTGGGACTGTCCTTGTATAGACAAGGCATCACCATTTTGGCTCCCCATATTTTTCTGTCTCATCTCCTTCGTCAACAAGGATGAGACTATTTCATCAAACTGCAAGGTAGTTGCATTGCTACCTATTGCAATAACCAGACTATCCCACGGATCTGGTAGAGAACAAAACAAACTGACACACTTATCTTCATCTGAAATTTTAATATCAACAGATAATAACTGAATTAACATAGTATTAAATGCATTCAAATGTTTTGTCACCGAGTCTCCATCTTTCATCCTCAGGTTATACAACTTTTTCCGTAGGAACAATTTATTCACCAGAGACTTAGATTGCTACAAAGTCCCTAACTTGTCCCACAAAGCCTTCGCTGTAGCTTCCCCTAATACATTCAACAATACTGAATCTGAGACACACAATCGCACTGTGCTCTTAGCCTTCTGATCCATTCCATTCTTCATCGAACACTCCTGTTGGTTTAATACCTGGATCTACCACGACCCACTAATATTTATCCACCAACAAATCCTCCATCTTGAGTTTCCATAACTCAAAACTCTGACCATTAAATTTCTCGATCTCTATCTTTCCACTTCTCGCCATCCTCTTTCACCACCAGAATCGATCCCGCAGATCTCCCACTGAACACGGTCTACCACAGGCCCGAGTGAAACCCCTCAGCAATAAAGGCTTCCCCTTGAAGCCAAAATAGCTCTGATACCAAATGTAGGTTTTAACCCCGTACAAAAATTACCTGCATACGAATTATAAAACACAGAAAATAAACAATGTGAGAGAATAACACATAAAACACATATACACAGAGATTTTTCCCAGGATCCCAAAACCGGGACTACCAACTTGATTTTTCATTATATTCCTTTCAATGTTACAATACATATTTATACATGCCAAAGCATCCAATACCATGGATCGAAAACCTTCACATCCAAAACCATGGACTGAAAACCATCGCGTCCAAAACCATGTGCGAAAAATAATGCACAAAACCATAGGTAGGTCTGCCCAACCTAATATAGGGTCCAAAACCAAAATTTTCGAGGGCAATGCCCTGGACCCCATAGAGTGGGGTTACCTGCACCCCTCAAACCCCCCTGTGACCCCCCCCCCCCACCAAATACGCAATCGACACAATGAAGGGGGGGCTCCACCCCCCTTATAACCCCATGGTTAACTACGTGGGCTAGTCGTGGAAAGAATATAACACAACCCAACAAACACCATAACTCTTACCACCTATTTCCTTTTCTACCTCCTTTCCTTATCCTATCTTTCTTGTCCTATTCCTAATTGTTAGTATGAAAATTCTTAGTAGGTGAACCAAAAATGCTTCACTTAAGTTACTAGTGATAGGTAGCCCTAACAACAAAATATGACTATTTGTGCTTCATATTTGCAATAAAAAATGAAAACAAAAAAACCTCGCAACAAAAGATCATATGCAACTGTTGGGACGGGTTCCCCTAGGTCCAATTTTGTTAAGATATTGTAAAAGTCTCCGAAATTTAAGGAGCAGAGCGTGCATGTTACTAGGAGTCAAGGGGTTTTAGGAAGGTCAAAATCCCTTATATTTTGTGTTGTTTTGAGTTCCACCCATGGTTTGTGGACCATGGTATTGTAATAGAAAAAAGTATATAATGAGGTGTCTTAGCAAGCATAAGGGAGGAATCGGTCAGATTGGATATGTTTTGAGTTTGTAAGCGTAAGATATTTCTGTATTTTGGGTGAAGGGGAAGGCTCTTGTAGCTGAGTGCATGGAGACCTTGGTAAGTCCACAGGTGTTGGGTAGTGGAAATCCCGTGAAGCGAGTATGGGGTGCAAAGGCCGAAATTTTGGGTAATATTAGGGTAAAAGACTCTGTGGAAAGCGCAGAGCACGAGCTATAGTAGGTTGAGTCAAAGGGTAGTTCGCCCGAAAATAATGTAAAGAAATAGTAATAGAGTCGGCCCGCGGAGGGATCACGAGCCAAGGGAAAGTATAAATAGAGTGGGGCTCTATGAGGGAAAGCAGTTCTTTGGGAAGATGTAATGTAATGGGTCCTTAAAGGAAATAGCCTGAAAGCATCTGTAAGTCCGAGTCAAGGGTGTAGGATAGAAGGTAGAGGCTCTGCAGCTGAGTGTGCAGAGGCCTGGAAAGTCTGCAGCTGTGTGCGTGGACCCCTGCAGCTAAGTGCGTAGGGTGGATTTGGATGTATTATTGAGGTTTGGTAATAAAGATAAGTTTCTTTTGAATTCTGTGTTAATTGCGACTTTAATCTTTTATGATAAATGAACTGCTATGATTTCTGCATTTTCTACAGTTGAATACATGTGAACTGGGTTAATCTTGATGAGTGAAGTAACCTTAAGTAATAAATGTTTGCTTAAAGACCGCTTCACTAGATCAAACCAGTAATAAGTAATTCAATCTAAATAAGCGCGATAATGGTATTCCAATCTGCATGGATTTGGCGCAGCGCGAGGCTGTTGAATAGCACGTGAGCCCCAACCCACATCCTAGGCATCCCCAGGGTGCAGAAACCTGGTTCCAATACCCTCCCCTGCTACCTCGGGTGAGACCTCAGTCCGCGCTTCGCGGGCTGTTGCTAATAGGGCTGGTAGCTGTGGGATTTGTTTGGCTAAATAATTCTTTCAAACCTAGGTCAAGCCCATATAAACCAACAACAGGTGAGTGCACGGGCCCCTGCAGTTGTGTGCGTAGGATCTAGAAAGTCTGTATATTGAAGATCTGGACTAATAAAGGGTATTTGAAGCCATTATATGTCCAATTTATATACTTAAGTGTTTTCTATATTTATGCTTAATTATATTCCATTTATCTTTGTTTTTGTCTTAATTGCTTTGCGAGGATCTGGATCTACTCTTATATGTTATTTTATGCATGAATCGACGCTTATGCGAAGTTCATAACTTTATTTAATTGAAAATCACTTTAAGTTTTGGGATTTCAAGGATAAGGGTTCGCGAAGGTCATATTAGGCCTAAAACTAAAGAAACACCCTAATTCCACATCACATAGCCTTTTGGATGCAGAAACTTGGTTCTAGCATCCCCCAATACTGTCTTGGGTGAGACTGCAACCTACGCTAAGCGGGTTGTTGCCAAAAGGGCTGATAATGTAGGGTTTTTTTGGTTAGCGCAACTAACTCTTAACCTGGGTCCAAGCCTCCTCAAGCCAACAAATGGTTCCGTTTCTGGGACCAGGATATATCTAAGGGATGTGTGATGTGGCGTAAGTGGATACCAGCTAAGAAAGAAATTAAGAAGTGTATAGATCAGAAGTTGCAGTTTGCAACTCAGGAGAATCTGCTCTTTTCAAAAGAAAAGTGGTTATAGAGGTATCTCTACACAAAAGTGCACAAAATTTTCTTTTCCACATTCCCTTGCGAATTACACCAGTGGCTGTCCAAATTAGCGGATAGCGAACCTACTTGGAAGCACGAAAATCCTATTGTGTGGAATCCATAATTAATCCAACGACTTGAAGGATCTAATTATAAGGTTTCTAGGGCTATTGATTACTAGATTGATAATATCTTGGGCAATTCCATCACTAAATTTGCAATAGATACATCTGTGTCTTATAGTGAAGTTGAACGCTGATTCTTCAAAGGTCCGAGAGGTAAGTATCTGAAATCGCTAAAGACCTAGATTAAAATTATTTTTTGTTAAAAATGGATTATGCCTTTACCTTAATGCTTAAAAGAGGTCAGATTGGATCTACACGAAGTGGAAAGAGATTTAGGGTAGACCTAGAAAAATTCGTTGAAAGTGAATATAGTTCTTTATTGGGAGAGTCTGAAAGTGAAGAAGAATGAAGTAGCCCTAGTACGCCTAGAGATGCGGCGCAGTCAGTAGATCAGGGTACTTCTGGAATCCCACATCCATCCACTCCAACTCTGCCTTCACCTTTGCCTCATACACCTACACCTCCACTTCCACCTCCACCTCTGCTATTCAATATGGAAAATACAATGAAAATTCCTGTATTCAAGGGTTAGGGATGAGAGGATCCCGATCAGTTTTGGTTTGTCGCAAAAGTTGTATGGAAAGCGTAGCAGGTCAATGATGATGACATGAAGAAATCACAACTAGTTATGTGCTACAAGACATAGTCCTTACATGGTACATTGGATACAATACGACTCATCCATTTGCTTCATTAGCTAACATGAAGGATGCACTGAATGTGGAATTTAGGAAGCCCAAGTCGCAATCTTAGTGTGTGACCAAAATCAAGGAGATCAAGCAGAGGGTTAATGAGTCTACTTGGGATATAGATCAATGACTGAAGTGCTTACTGCACCAAGCTAATCTTCAGATTTCAGATGAACAACGTAGGGAATGGTATATAGCTTCGATATTACCCCACTTAAGATTTCCATTATCTTAGCAGAATATTGGGTCTCAGATCGAAGCGTTGGAAATCACGATGAAGCTAGAAGCTTCGCCGATCAAAGACATAAATATAGGATTTCAATAGATCCAGTCACGGTTAGAAAGCCTGCATATGGAGTTGCAGGATCTGAAGAAGGGAAAGGAGGTTAAGTCAGAAGCACATTCTTAATTTTGGTGCACAAAGTGAAAGGCTGAAGGTCATCATAAAGATCAATGCCCTGTATTATGGGATTATATAGTTGTGGGAGGTCCTAACTCGCTGAAGCCAAAATCTTCCACTGGATCAAGCACCGACGCAAGTGCCTAGTGTAGCATCTGCCAAGTATCAGGACAACATTTGACAGATAATTATTCTCTATTACAATATTTTATAGTATCAAAGCAACTCTTTTGTAACTTTTGTAAATTCGTTGGTCATGATGAAAGCAATTGTCAAAGCTATGAATTAATGATGGACAAGACTCTGTTGTATAGAATGTAGGCTGAAAACCACGTGCAGAACAATCAAGGCTCACCTACGGCTCGCGGAAGATTCCAAGGATGGGGAAGAGGAAGAGAAGGAGGAGTTGGAAGAGATAGGGGCCATATTATTTTTTACAATTGTGGAGAACCAGGACACTTTGTGTGCGACTGTCAGAATCCAACTCCCCCTTCTTGTCAATACCATCAGTAATTTGATCATGTTATAGAATATTGCCCAGTATTAATAACAAAGATGCAAGAGAAGAAGAATCAAAAGCCAACGCAGAACATTCAGAAGATGAGATCCGAGCCACACGAAGATGATCCCAGTATCAACATAGTCACGTGAAGCAATGTAGCCACTGGTGAAGACAAAGTTGAAGGAAAACAACCATACTCGGATCTATGGTTTTAGAAGTCTGGTGAGAAGAATGTTGGATTTGATCTACATAGAGAAAAAGAAACGTTCATGGAGGCAAGAAAAAGTTTTATGGATCCTGGTGCTTCTATGTCTAAGAATCAGATATCGCTAGTTTCACAAAAGGAGAAACCTAAAGAAGCTATTACGACACAGGATTTAGATCCCACAATGTTAAAATCATTTATTTAGACCTGCATGAAGTTATTGCGGGATCAAAACGCAGTTGAGGGACTACAAGAGCTGATAGATAACTGCAAAAGAAAATATAATCCCTTACCAAAACAACACACAGTCAATAAGGTGAATCAAAGCAAGAAGAGAATTGGTAGGGAGATGTAGTTGATTGTGCAGATTGGTGATTTTGAAATGGACTAGGTAATCCTAGACTTGGGCTATGATGCTAACGTAATGCCAAAGAAAACTTGGGAATGTTTGAGAAATCCTAAGTTACTATGGTCACCAATTCAGCTGTGCATGACGAACCAACAAAATATAATTCCAATAGGTCGCATGCATGGAGTAACTGTAGATATTGAAGGCGCAAGAGAAGTGGTAGATTTTAAAGTTATAAAGATAGTAGATGATAGTAATCCATACCCAGCATTGCTCAGGATTGATTTGGCCTTTGACATGAACACAATCATTAATTTAAAGAAGCGAAGCATGGTATTTGAAAAGAACGAGCTTCGAGTGATTGTCCCATTGGATCCAACTGAAGGTGTGTGATACACAAAACCAAACCATGATTATTATGAAGACAAAGAAATTGAGCATATACATAAGTTAATTGCATGAAATGAATATTGGATCAATCCTACTATGGATGGAAGGATCAACTGGGAGAAGGACAATTATTGCAAGTTAGATTCAAATGAAGAGTTATAAAATTGGCATAATTAGTTGCATGAGGTCTCTACACTACGATGTAATCGGCTTACAAAGTTGCTACATTGTATATCTACTGAGGTACGTAAGTTACCCTATTATGATGGCTTGGATGATGCCAATATGTTTCTTGACCATTTTTAAAGGGACGTACCAGAGGAACATTGGTTCCAGGCCTTAGATCTTGCGTTGAGAGCTAAGCTTGCAAGATGGTGGGGTACGCACAAGGATAATTTTGTTATCTGGAAGGAATATTGTAGAATGATGTGATTAAGATTTGGCTACACAAACACTGAACTCACTGAAAAGTACACAGGAAAGGATGATTTGCATGAATATTTGGCTCAATGGACTAAGGTGTGGGGTAAGGTACCTCAACCAGAGTGGGTGGATATCTTTATTCATACATTAGATGTTATCCAAAGAAATCGGTATTTAGAGACAGAGTTGCGACACGAGACTCCTGATTGGGATGAAATGAAGGAAAGTTTCTTGTTGAAGTTAAATTTCAAAGCTGGGTTCGAATGCATTGATGAAGCTCTTCAGGAGATTAAAACAACAATCTTCCGAACACCCATAGAGCCTATCACTTGGGTACATCCCGAGTGGAGTATGCAACTACAACATGCTTTAGAATGTCACAATGTTACTACAGAAGAAGGTGATGAGGATCCGTGGAATATTAATATCCTTGAGTCAGAGGGATTGCGCGAAGTTGGTGGACCTAATGTAGAGATCCCTGATATCTCGCAACTGATGTGCACAAAACAAGTAAATATTGGCTCAAAAGCAGAATTGAAATTCGTGAACATTGGTGACTATTGGGATGAAGACACAGTGGATAAGGTCACTGAATTATTACATGAATACTAGGATTTATTTCCAACTAAGTTCTCTGACTTGAAAGGGATAGTAGGAGATTTGGGTATGATGAAGATCAATCTAAAACCAGATGTGAAGCTAGTCAAGCAGTGCCCATATCGGTTGAATCCCAAATACAAGGAAAAGGTAAGGGAGGAACTCGATAATATGCTCATGGCAGGAATAATTGAGCCAGTAGAAGAATGTAAATGGGTAATTCCTATGGTGGTCCAGAAGAAGAAAACGAATGGTGATATTAGGATTTGCGTAGATCTATGAAAGTTAAACAATGCATGCATACATGATCTGTTCCCTATGTCGTTTACAGATGAAGTTCTCGAAAATGTTGGCGGATAGGAAGCTTATTCATTTACAAATGGATTTTTAGGATATCACCAAATTAAGGTTGCTTTGGAGGATAGAAGCAAGAATACCTTCACTACAAAATGGGGATCATTCCAATATATAGTCATGCCTTTCAGACTAAAAAATGCTCCTGCAATCTTTTCAAGGGTTGAAATCACAACGTTCAAAGAATTCATTCATAATTTTTTTGTCTAATTCGATGATTGGATAGTGTTTGGGTTGGTCAAGAAACATGTCTCTAGTCTGTGCCTGATGTTGGATACATGTAGAAAGTATCATATCTCCTTGAACTTGAAGAAATGATTTTTTTGTGTACCTTATGGAATACTTTTGGGACATGTTGTCTGTAAGTAGGGATTGATGGTAGACCCTGCTAAGATTGTTGTAATTATCAATATGGACCCCCCTAGGAATGTTAAGCAACTATGTGCAACTTTAGGTCATATTGGATACTACAATAAGTTTATTAAGGCGTATGTGCAGATCATTGTGCCCATGGAGAAGCCGTTGAAGAAGGAGGCTACGTTTTGCTGGGATGATGATTTTTGGAAAAGATTGGATATTCTAAAGAAAATTATGATTACGACGCCAATCCTAGTATTCTTGGATTGGAAGAAGGAATTTCATGTGCATGTGTCTTGTATAGCATTGGGAGCCATCTTAACTCAACCAGGGGTAGGAGGTATTAATCACCCGATTGCCTTCGCCAGTCAGAAACTATCTAAGGTAGATAATAACTATTCAACCATAGAGCGAGAAGGATTGGCCATGGTTTATGCACTACAAAAATTCAGGCATTATCTGCTAGGTGCGCACATTAAAATGTACATGGACCATTCTGCTTTGAAGTACCTGGTCAATAAGCCTGTGTTGGGGGGGGGGGGTAAATCTATAGATGGTTTCTCCTTTTCCAGGAATAATATTTTGAAGTGATAGTGAAGCCTGAGATATTGAATGTTGGACCGGACCACCTCTCTCGGATTGACAATGGTGAAGAGCCCACAAATATTGATGAAGGATTGCCTGATGCACAACTCTTTGTTGTCAGGGTTGCGGATGAGCATCTTGTAGACATTATTCAATTTTTATCTACTGGTGTAGCTCCTGAAGGTTATACGACAACACAAAAGAAAGAATTAGTTGTCTGGGCTGCATATTTTTCCATGATTGTAGGGAAATTATATAAGATGGGGTTGGATGAAGTTCTATGCCGATATGTGCTTGAATATGAAAGACACAAAATTCTAGCTGAAGCACATGGTGGTGTCGCTGGAGGACACCATGCAGACAAGGAAACTGTGCAGAAGATCCTATGAGCAAGATTATGGTGGCCTATGGTACATAAAGATTTTAAGGAGTACTGCAGTGCATACGATGTGTGTCAAAGGACCGGGAGGTCATCGTGAAGGGATGAACTTCCATTAAATCCACAAGTCACACTACAAGAATTTGATAAATGGGCAATTGACTTCGCTGGACCTATTCAGCCACCAGGGAAGAAGACAGAAGCATGCTATATTATCACTACGACATAGTACTTAACCAGGTGGGACGAGGCACAACCTATGAAGGATTGTAGCACGGGCACTGCTACAAAGTTCATATTCGATTTTATTCTGTAAAGGTTTGGATGCCCAAAGATTATGATGAGTGACCAAGGTTCATAGTTTTTTACTGAGACAAGTGAAACTTTAACATAATAATTTTAGATGTACCATCAGAAGAGTACGTCGTATCATGCCCAGGCGAATGGAACTGTCGAGGCTTTTAATAAGATCTTGGAGAATGCCCTCACAAATGTTTGGAATGTTGATAGGAATGATTGGGATGTGCACATACCAACGACTCTATGGGCATATAGGACGACCTGTAAGAAATTGACTGGGAAAACACCATTTCAAATAGTTTATGGATAAGAAGAAATGATTCCGATGGAATACATAGTGCCCAGCCTAAGGATTGCAATAGTAACCAAGATGGAAGATCAAGACGTAATGAAGGAATGCCTAGTGCAACTACTTGCGTTAGAGGAAGATCAATTTTTGGTTGGCTTTCATGGCAGGTGCATAAAGCTAGAGAAAAGGCGTGGCATGATCATCAATTAAGAAGCGCACTTTCAAGAATGGAAATTTGGTTCTGATGTACGACAACAAGTTTACCAAATTTCCATGGAAGTTTCATATGCATTAGCTAGGACGTTATGTAATTAAGGATATTTCGGATGGTGGCGCAATTCAGCTCACGAAACTGAACGAGGAATTATTTCCTGGTAGGATTAATGGGAGTAGATTGAAGGTTTACAGGGACGATCCCACCCCTGCACAGTGATTACATTACTGTAAGAAAGTCTTGGTGCTTTTGGCAGTTGAAAAAGAGTGCAGGACTAGAAACTACTATGCCGAGGAAAAATTCTATCGAAGAAGGAGGGTTGCGCGATGCTTAGGGAGATGGCGCAGGTGGAAGTTGCGATGAGGTAGCTGCTCCACAAGAAGGAGTGTCGCACAACCTACCCAAAAAGTGACTGTTGGAACAACTATAGTTGACTTGACAGGGAATTTTCCGTTAAAAGGAGTGGGGTAAATGCATTTAAGGTGAAAATATGGGGAAATATACTGCCAAATTCGCATTTATGAGGAGATGATTAGGGAACATCATGACTACAACACCTCCAGTCCATGCTACAACACTCAGGTTGTTGAGGCCAAAGCATACTGCCCCCGCAGTAGGAGAGAAAAAGCAGAAAAGGCTGCAGTGGACTCCGGTTGGGCAATCGCCACAGAAAATTTCAACTGAGCAAAGAAAGAATGGAAAAATGGATAAAAATAAGAAACAAATGGAGACACAAGACTTGGATGAAGAAGAGCTGAATGAAGGGTTTGAGGATATCAACACAAAAGGTGCAAAGCCAATTTATTTGTTGCTATCGTATATGTAACCACAAAATCCTACCTCCAAAGTGACTAAGGATCCAGACTCTATCAAATTTAAGGTATTCACACCATTGTTGCCAAAGGAAGTACCTATTGAGGGCGAATTTTTGGCCTGGGTACCATACCCGAAGATGGAAGATTGGGATTTGGGCAACCACGAGAAATTTCCATATCTGGAACCCAAAAAGTATCTGAAGGCAGTATACAATGGCGAGGTAGGCCTCACTAGACTTGAACTAATAAAATGGGAGGTCGGTATTGAGTGCACAGGATTACTAAACATGTTGTACATCCCGACTTTAGTCGAAGCATCATTAACACTATATGTGTGTGCCAATTGTTGGAACTGGTCCGTGATGGGTGTCACTAGATGGGAGATCCCATCCCTATTAATGACATGTTGATACGAAGAATCACAGCGCTGCCCTATCAAGGCGCGAAGCCCACATATGCTTTTGTGGGGAAGTCACAGGAGAAAAAGCTCACAAATAAAATGAAAAGTGAATTTGGGTTGGTCAAGAAGTCTAAAGGATATGCCATCAGTTCTATCTCAAATGAAGCTGTGCGATTTGTTGCACATATTTTGGTAGGAAAGATCATGTAGAAGTGTCATGAAAATGAAGTGCGACATCAGTAGTATCCTTGGATGCGTAGTGCAGCAAGGGGGTTCAATTCAATTGGGAAAAATACCTGTGTCAAGGATTCCTAGATGATCGTTGTGAAGCACAGGAGGACGGTAAAGAATTCCACTACGTGCGTCTCTTATTATTGATCATGCTTATAGCTTGGAGGACACTAGATGATTCACAGTTCCCCACGACGGATCCCGAGCTATGTGAGGTTGCCAAATTTGCCTCGCTATGAGCAACCAAAAACCCTGCCTGCATGATAGAAAAAAGATGTTTTGGGTATTATTTGAAATGGATCTGCGAATGGTGATCAACCAAAATCCAAGGTTGTCACCGAGTCTATTCATGGAATATCGGCGCATCACTAACTTCAAGGCCGATTTCCATCATGCTTATATCTGCGCGAGGTGCAATTTGGTGAAGAAATGGATGGCGTTTCCATTTCTGGTCACTAAGGAAGATGTCGCCCAACTAGTCCTTCAGTGGCCGAATGACTGGCTCCTTCCAATAGAAATTATAGAGGGTGAAATAGGTACTAGTAGAGATGCACTGAAGGAAAAGAAGAAGGTGACCATCGAACTAGAAAAGAATACTACACAGGAACCAGAGTGTGAACAAGAAGAAGAGCAACATACAGAAGAACCTGATAAGGGTGACAAAGACCCCTATGTAGACCTGGAGGACATCGATTCTCCCTTTATTCTCAAACAACGATAGAGGACAAGTGCAAGAGGTGCACATAAGAAGCACAAATCTTATAAGTACGCCATCTCAGAGGCCTTGGTCCTCATTGAGGGGGACCTTAATGAAATTGGGGATACTGTTAGGTCCACGGTGGAATATATTTGGGGCCACATCGAAGAGTACTACCAATTGTATTGACGAAGGTCCAAGAGGGCCTAAAAGAATTATAGGTTCAGGCGAGCCAGGTTCAAGTGAGCATGGTTCAAGTGAGCTGGTCTCAACCACAGCTGGAACCAATGAAATTAGGTAGTGTGCAATCGATACTCACTTCAGAGCTCCACGTTGTACCCCTACTTGATGGTATTTACACCTGAATGATGACGGAGATAGGGAGAGTGCGCAGTTGCCTAAGAACATGAGTATTAACCTCACAGAGTCCCCTCTGCGCACATTGCATGATCTACACTAGGGTTAGCAGATGAGCTTAAGGTGCGAGAGCAACAAGTTCTCATGGTGATCAAATATGCAAAGATCACTAGTCAACAAATGTGTGATGAAAAGCACAAAGATCTCCAAGATCACGATGAGGGCACTGTGAGAAGGGAATAGCTAGAGAAAGCCATTTCTAGAGTATGCAGTGAGCTTCCAGAGCTCCAAATTTAGTGTGAGGACGCTTTAGAAGACAAAGTGCATCATCTGGCAAATGCATTCAGAGAATGGAAGGTGCAGGTGGATAAATTTTGTTTTGATCTACATATGAAAATTACTGAGCTTCAATTGAAGCTGTAGACTACCACACCACCAGAGATTAGTGAGCAGCGCGAGGCTGCCATCAGAACAGATAGGGTAAATCTCAACGTTGTAGTCAAGGAATGTAGCCAACTTTTCGAAGAGATGCTACAACTATGGTCCTCGCTTCAAGAGGACCCACAGGTGAAAAATATTGAAGTATCCATTCGGGATAAGAAACTACAGTACGATGAGATCAAGGCAATGACGCTCACCTTAGCACATGTGCAACGGTTCACCTAGTTGAAAGAAGGAACATACCTACAGGCACAGATCGAGGAGCTACAGAAAAAGATGCAGTTTATCACTACAGGGATGCAACCTTAGGATGAAGAGGTAGGGAAACTCTCACCAACTGTGGAAGGCATGCTCAAGAGTATGAAACAAATGCAACATATAATCAACTTAGCAATAGAAGGACTAACTACAAAAAAGTTGGTCAAAGAAGTTGGAGAGGAAACAATACAGTGCATGGAGGTGCTTCACCCAGTGAAGTCTTCATTCAGTAGCCTAAAATTAAAAATACAGAGCATACCAACGGAGTGACTTAGGGACGAGTCACATCTTTGTATTGGGGGCCTATTGGCACGGGGTCCCCTGGGGCAAATTTTTCTAAGATATTTTAAAAGTCTCAACAATTTAAGGAGAATATCACACATCACACATGTTAATAGGAGTCAAGGGGTTTTAGGAAGGTAAAAACCCCTTAGCTTTTGTATTTTTTTGAGTTCTGCCCATGGTTTGCAGACCATGGTATTGTAATAGAAAAAAAGTATATAAAGAGGTGTCTGAGAAAGCATAAGGGAGGAATCAATCAGATTGGATATGTTTTGAATCTGTAAGCGTAAGATATTTATTTATTTTGGGTGAAGGGGAAGGATCCTGGAGCTGAGTGCATGGATACCTTGGTAAGTCCACAATTGAGTGCGCGGGCCCCTGTAGCTATGTGCACAAGATTTGGAAAGTCTATATATTGAAGTGTTGGCTTAGGGGGCCTTGACCCAAGTTCAAATTTAAATTAGCCAAACAAATCCATACACTACTGGCCCTTTCGGCATCAATTTGCAGAGAGCGGACTGAAGTCTCACCTAAAGTAGTATTGGGGGATGCTAGAACCAAGTTTCCGCACCCAGAGATGGTTATGATGTCATTTTATGCCTTAATTCTACCCTTGTGCACATCGATAAGCCTTTTAGGGCTTGTCGGTATACTCCTCTCAATCAACCTCTAGACCTTCGCGAAGGTCTATGACTATTGTTTGCGGACCCTAAATAGATGAATCAACTACGTGCTTCAGTAATTACTCTTACTTCCGTATTTACCTATATCGTCTTAAGTATATGATAACTTCAATATGAATTAATATGTTCTTTGCGTAAATAGATATTATTACTTGCGTATATATAATGTAAAACATATAGATTCGTGCATCAATATAGTATTAAATCATAAACCCATTATTCAGCATAACATAACCGCATTTATTCATAATAGAAGTAAATAGATCAAACACAGATATTTACAAAGTAATCTTCTTTATTAACACTTCAGATCTTCTTATAGACTCTAACTACCCTGCGCACTCAGCTGCAGGGGTCTGCGCACTCAGCTGCAGGGTTCCACGGACTCAGCTACGGACTTCTACCCTATGCCTCTGCGCACACAGCTGTAAAGCCTCCCTTATACTCGAAGACTCTTCGATCTTTTTGCTAATGACCCATTACATTCATCATTATTACCACTTCTTCTCCAAAAAACTGTCTTAGACTCTTCTAAGACTCTCCTTTTTATACAATCCCATGGTTCGCAGACCATGGGTAGATATTCTAAAGCTGACACAACTTACATAATAGAAGGGTGGAAATCATTTTTGACACTTTAGATCTAGGCACTTCGCGACCACAAATTGTGGAGACCTTACACTTTACATACAAAAACTTGGGCTTTCTACCCCAAAACTTGGGCTTTTAACCCCAAAATTGACCCTAGGGGACCTTGTCCCAACAGGTTCCCAACACAAATATGGTGACTCACCCCTGAGTCACTCTGCTGGTGCAAATATCTTACTGCGAAGACCTCCCAGCTCTACTTTCACCACTGCAACTTTAGCTATACACTGCGTAGTTGCCTACTTAACCTGCTCCACCAGCTTCTCCGTTGCTGGTCTTGTGCTGTCTGCCTGGATCTTCTACTGTGTTGTCTGCAGGCTGGCCAACTTCTCCCCAATGGTGGCGAAGAGCACATAGGCCTCATCCAGCCAAGGCCCCAATCTAGCCTTGAGAACTTCCTCTTTTCACTGCGCTTCTTCTACCTGTTCTTTCAGTTCCTTTGCCTCCTACAACTTGGCCAATCTTTGTGTTATGGCGACGGTGCGTGCCATCACTATGGCTTCGTCACACTGTTGCTGTAATTCCCTTGCCTCATTATTCAACCTCTAAAGGTTGTGATCTTCCTACAGAATCATAAGGACCTCCATCGATTGCTCGAAGAGCACAATGCATTCTGCCATCATGACATCTACTACAACGATTGCATTCACAGCTGCCTCACGTTGTTCTTTGACCTCTGACTAAGTTGAAGGTTGTGCCCTCAACTCAAGTTCTATAATCTCGAGGTTCAACTCAAACTGAACCTTAGCCATCTCGGTCCAAGCATCGCACACACTTGCAACCAACTTTTGAATCTTGGTCTCCACAGGCGCCTCTTTGGGGATGTGCAGTTCCGAAATGGTTTTGCACGCTTTTGCTACCACCGCTGCGGTGCACTCATTCTTCTCTTGGACCTTATTCTAGGTGTATATCGCTGTAGTTTTCTCAACAAAAAACTATTCTTTGTTAACCTTCTACTCGCTGATCACGCTCAGCACACGCTACTCTTGGGTCCTAAGTTCTACGGTCACACGTGCTTGCTGCGTGTGAAGGAAGTCACTTGGGAGCATGGCCAAGTTGAGACCAATGTTCCTTAAAGCAGCCTTGTCAGCATCTGTCTCCATGGTTAGGGCTCCATCAGGAAGCACGATGGCCCAAGGATCCAAAGAGCGAACCATCTCTGCTACTCTAATGGTCCCTGATGCCAAACTAGTCGATGCCACGCTGCTCTGCCCTACACGTGCTTGCAGTTGAGTGGTTTGGATTTGCAGCTCGCGTAGACCTGTTTAAATGGAAACCAAGTCTTTCTTTTGCTACTACTCAAACTACTGCAGTAGATCCATTGTCACGTCCCTTACCTTATCCCCAATGTCATCTAAGTCGTCCTCTCTCAAGGTGATTGGGTCTAGGGACAAATTAGTGGCCTTGGTATTTTTTCGTGGCCCTTCCTTCTCCTGCTCCTGATTCCACTTTACCTAGAAGGGACTTATTTCCAGATCTACACTACCTTGCTCTGATCACTCTTCTTCTTTTGTCTATGGTGAAGGGGATTTCTGACTTTTTTCAGAGTCACACTCTTCCTTTCGTTCCTTGGCAACGTGCTCTGCTTCTACACGTGCCTTCTCCTCATCCTCATTCTTTCTCTTTTCAACTAATTGCTAAATTTTCGACTAAGCCTCTTCTTTCTTCTACTTTCCCATAGACTTACTAGACCCGAAAAACAAATCTGATGCTGTGCACCACTCGGCTGGCCAAAGATCGAGGGCTGCTGCTATGGCATCATCCATCGTGAGGTATGGTAGATCATACCACTTTTGTTCTGGGTCCTTGCGTGCTCGGATGGAGATACAGTGGAAGTTCACTTTGAACTCCACGTATCCTAACAACTGCTCAAAAACAATTGGTGATAGCCATGACTTGTGGTTGATGGCCATGTGGATGCTTGACTCCATCAGCACCCAACATATTTTACTCTCTCGGACCCATCCAACATCCTTCATGGCCCATAGTGAAGCAAACTTCGCTGCTTTTAGCATATCTGTCGCGATCAGAGGAAACTAAATGTCCTCCGGCAATTCCCATGAAACCAACACAATTGACAACAACACCATGAGTAGTGGAATGTTTTGCTGTGGTCTTGTGCCTGCCTGTAGTTCACGAGGAACTCACTGCACAGGTAGCGTGCCCAATTGAATTGTACACCCTTCATGCACTGGGCCATTAATGAAACAATTGGTGCTAGCACCTCATCTGTGCGACACTTCCTCATTACCTTCCCAGCCAAGATCTGGGTGGCCACCTTCACCGTGGGGTCTGTAATACTCGAAACTGAATATCCGCATGACTTCTTGACAACCTTAAACTTGTCCTTCATCTTTTCAGCTAGGTCATGCTCACTGGTCTTTCTGCCAAATGCCTTGGCCTGGTTCAGCCTTGATGGGGTAGTAGGGTGATCGTATGGATCAACATATCAGTTATAGGGATCGGATTTCCCGACCACAGGCACTCGTCATGCACTAGGCACACAACTATTTGATAACTATCAAATTTATGGGAGCGTAGTCGTAATGCGGCACCCATAGCAGATTCAAAAACCCTACCTTTTCCACCCCATGAATCCACTTCACTGGCTCCAACACGGTGACACTAGAGTCCTTGTAGAATAATCTCTGCATGAAATTATCAGTAGCCGGGTGGGGGAACTGCTTAGTGTGCCCCAAGTCCTAATCTTCTAATTTCAGATGTGGGACGCGCACCAAGCGTGAACCTTCAAATGTAATGTTCTCTGGTAGTAGGGTGTGTTAAGGAGAAACTTTCCCTCATTAGGGTCCTTTGGGACCTTTACCTTGCCCTGGCGCGGAGGGATGTATTCTGGAAGCTTTGAGATAGGGTCTACTCCCTTAATATCAATGTCCTTTGCACCCATATCAGTTTCCTCTACATTGTCATCAAACTCTAGGTTTACCACCTTTCCTTTCTCCTGCGTGGCGGGCTTCTCTTTTCTCTGATGCTTCCTTGGAAACTCATGCATCGACTGTGTTGCCTTTTTTTTATCTTTATTTGTCTTGGAAGCCTCTCATGCTGGCGTGGGCTTTGACCTAGGTGACCTTGGTTATTTTGTCACTGTTGTGGGCACCTCCATACTTACGACCTCAGGGGCAGCTCCCTCAGAGGCCATAGATCCTCTAGCACTAGCAGTTTCCACAGGCACTGACATGAGGCTATTCAGGAACTCTTGGGTTTCCTTAGGTAACTTGTCAAACAATGAACTGGCCACCAAATCCTTAAAAACCACAGGATTCATGTGCAACCGATAGCATGACACATAAGCTCTCAAAATGCAAAGTGTTTTTGGTTGGGTGGCCATTTGTAATTTATAGGCAAATTCAATTTCAAATCAGGATGTTCCCCCCAAAATCCACTAATAAATGCTAGATTCGCGATAGATTTTCAAAGATATCGCTCTTAATTTCAGCCCTAAATGCCCCCCCCACACTCCTCTTAGTTGTTTTCTCACTGTCAAATCATGAACAGTGATCATAGCAGTCACTTTTTGGATTCCATATGCAGTCTCTTCTTCTATAGCACAACTCCTGTCGCGCTTCTGCTGACGCTGTGACATTCTTCCATCCCGCGTAGTCCCCTAGTCACATAGCTCGACAACCCAGGTAGTGTAGTTTATAGTCCCGCGCCTCCTTTCAGCTGCCCTGAGTGCTAAGGCTATGCCTCCATCATATAGTCATCTGGCTGAAATCCCAGTGTATGGCTTCAATTGGCGGCCATTTACCTTTCCGGGAAATGGATCTCCATTTAATTTCACTAGTTGAACTGCTCCACCATCGGTAATCTCTTCAATGACATATGGCCCCAACCAATGCATCTGAAAATTTCTTGGAAATTTATTGAACTTGCTATCATATAATCAAACCAAATCGTTTACCTTGAAGGTGCACAATTTGATGTGCCGATTGTGCCATGCCTTTTCGCGCTCCTTCTGAACTTGTTGATGGAATCCAACCAAAAATCTATCTTCTTCAAGCTTTGCTAGCTATGCGAGCCTCTCTTCTAGGGCTCCACGATCCACCATTCCTATGAACACTGTTATGTGTAGACTAGGCATAATATACTCCATTGGCATCACATCTTCTACACCATAGACTAGCCTAAAGGGTGTTTGTCCAGTCAGCTTCTTAGAAGTAGTTCTGTAAGCCCATAGCACCGCGAGTACATGCATGTCCCAATTATTCCTTTGTGCATTGAAAACCTTCGTCAGCGCATTCTCCAATATCTTATTAAGTGCTTCGAATGTCCCATTAGCCTGCAGGTGATATGGTGTGATGTTTTCACGATAAACTTGGAATTCCTCCATCAGCGCGCTGATCGTTTCATTAAGAAAATGTGTACTGTGATTGATCATCAAAATCTTTAGGCAACCAAACCTAGTAAGCACATATTCAAAGAGGAACTTTGCTGCTGTTGCCCCTACACAATACTTTACATGCTGTGCCTCCACTCATCTAGTCAAATACTTCGTCGCAGTGATGATATACCATGCACCAGTCTTCTTTCCGGGAGGCTAAATTGGGCCTACAAAATCAATTGCCCATTTCTTGAATGTCTATAATGACACTTGCGATTCAGAGGCAATTCATCCCTCCATGATGGCTTGCCCTTCCTCATGCCTAACAATAAGCCTTGGAATCCTTATGCAGTGTCGGCCACCACAACCCAATGCATAAAATATTCTGCGTTGTTGCTTTTCCTGCATAATGTCCTCCTGCAGCTCCTCCATGAGCTTCAGTGAGGATGCTATTCTGTTCAAACTCAGGCACATAACATTGCAGAATTTCATCCGAGCCCATTTTATATAAATGTCCTGCAATGACAGAAAAGTCTGCCACGCGCACCACCAACTCCTTCTTTTGTTGACTAGTATACCCTGCTGGAGCCGTTCCCATAGTCAGGAAGTGTATGATATCTGCAAAGTGATTTTCAGCTATGTACACTACAAAGAGATATGTGTCAGGCAGTCCTTCCTCCAAATTAGTAGGTTCCTCTCCTGTTTCAATGTGTGACAGATGATCTAGTCCTGCATTCAATTGTCTTGGCTTCACAATGACTTCAAAATCATATTCCTGAAACAACAACAACCATCTGCATATCTTCCCCCCCAAAATAGGCTTGTTAACTAGGTACTTCAATGTAGAATGGTCTGTATACATCTTAAAGTGTCCTCCTAGCACGTAGTATCTGAACTTTTGGGGCACACACACCATAGCCAAACCTTCGCGCTTTGTCATTGAATAGTTATTCTTAGCTTTAGACAACTTCCAACTTGCAAACGCTACAGGGCGATCCAACTCTCCCTCACTGGCATGTGTCAGTACTGCTCCAAGCACAATACATGACACGTCCACATGCACATGAAATTCCTTCTTCCAATATGGGAAGACTAGGATCGACGTGGTGACCATCTTTTCCTTTAACACATCCAGGCTCCACTGAAATTCTTCATTTCAACAGAATGTAGCATCCTTCTTTAGCAGCTTCTCCATCGACGAAGTAATCTGGGCATAACTCTTGATGAACTTTATATAGTATCCCATATACCCCAGTGTTGCGCACAACTGTTTCACACTTCTTGGTGCCTCCAAATTAATTATAATTGCTATCTTAGCTGGGTCCACTATTAATCCTTGTTTGCATACCACATGGCCCAAAAATATTCCGAAAGGAACACAGAAAAAACATTTCTTCAAATTGAGCGCGATCTGATACCTCCGTCATGTATCCAGCATCAAGCGTAGGCTAGCTACATGGCGCTTCACCAACCCAAAAACCATCCAATTATCAAAGTAAACCTCCAGAAACTTGTGAATGAAGTCCTTGAACACCGCGATGACTACGCACGAAAAGATCGTCGGCACGTTCTTCAGCCAAAAAGGCATTACAGTATACTGAAAGCATCCCCACTCAGTTGCGAAGGTTGTCTTACTTATATCCTACAACACGATCTTGATCTGATGGTACCCCGAGAACCCATTAGTGAATGAATATGCTTCCTATCCTCCTATATTGTCCAACACTTCATCGGTAAAAGGAGTCTAAAAAGGATCATGCATGCAAGCATCATGCAACTTCCTGAGATCTACCCATAATATCCTTATTTCATCCTTCTGCTTCTTTTCTTGAACTACTATTGGGCTCATCCAATCAGATTCTTCCACCGGTTCAATAATACCTGCTGCAAGTATTTTATCCAACTCTAAGCAAACCTTTTATTTATACTTTTGATTGAGGCGGTAAGGCCTTTGCTTGATCAGCTTTGTGTCTGGTTTCAACGTAATTTTCATAACTCCTAGGTCCCATATTATCCCTTTTAAGTCTGAGAACTTTGTAGGGAACAAGTCCTGCTATTCGCGAAGCAACTCAATGAACTTATTCATCGTAGAATCATCCTAGTAGTCCCCTATCTTCGCAAACTTCAGCTCCGCCTCTGTCCCAATGTTCACTTGTCTTGTTTTCAGCGGTGCAGTGATATTTGGATTTTCTATCTGCGGCCACTTAAGTTTGCAGTTTCCTCATGTCTCTAGGATATTAATGTTCCTTGAATCCTCGTCTTCCTCTTCAGCGGTCACATTGTATCACTCCAGTGCATGGCGCAATTGGGTGGTCTAATCTGGTTGAATCAAATCCAAGGGATCCTGCGATATTCTGAAGATAGCTACTTTGACCTCCTGCAACGCTTCAATGCACTCAAATCCATATTCAAAGATGAATGTCATCAAGAATCCTTGTTGCAAAATATCCCATTCATCCATGCCATGGCACAACTCTGTCTCCAAGTACCAATTCATAGGTATTACATCCAAGGTGTGATAGAATAGATGCACCCACTCCGGTTGCTGTTCTGTCCCATAAGCATCAGTCCATTTGGAAAAGTGATCGCGCAGATCAATCCTTCCATCGTATTTCTCTATCAATCATACCTTTGGCCGACCAAACTGCACCCTTATCATTCTTCTATATTCACACCATCCATCGAAGTTGTCTTTATGCGTACCCCACCATCTTGCAGGCATAGCGCCAAGTCCAAGGCTTGGAAGTGATGCTTCTCTGACACTTCCATTTCAAATTCATCCATTAATTTATCAACGTTAGTTAAACCATCATAGTAAGGCAAAATTTTTACCTGCGATGATACGTAGCGCAACGATTTGGTCATCATGTTACATCGTAGCCTAGACACTTCATGCAATTTATTCTGCCAATGTTCCAATTCCTCGTCTGAATCTAATGTACAAGAGCTTTCACGATCCCATGCAATACATCCATCAGCTATCGGATTCACCCAATCTTGATCTCGCACCATTATCTTATAAATCTGGTCCAATTCATTGTCACTTTTGTAATCATGAACTGGTTCAGTGTAGCACAGTGCTTCTGTAGGGTCCAACTGTACTACTACGCGGAGCGATTTTCTTTCAAATGACATCGTCTATTTCATCAAATTGATCACCCATTCATGTCAATAGCCTAGTTGATAGATTGAATTCGGATAATCCACAGTGTTCATTTTTCTTCTTGTCGACGTTTCGAGTCTAGAGCAAGACTCATCATGAGTCTTGCTCTAGACTCGAAACGTCGACAAGAAGAAAAATGAACACTGTGGATTATCCGAATTCAATCTCTCAAAAACCACTCCACGGAAACCTGCAATCCAAAAAGCCTAGTTGATCCCAAGGAGTGCGTGGTGGGGATTTTTGTTATCCACAATCTCTATCACTTCAAAATCGGCCAATGCGCTCGCGCCTTCAATATCGACCATCACTCCCTGTAACCTTCCCATGGGGATAATATTTTGCTGATTCACCATCCTCAATTGAATAGGAGACTACTGCAACGTAGGTCTCCCCATTATCTCCCATGTATGTTTAGACAAAAAATTCGTGTCAGACCCTAGATCCAGAATAACTTGGTCCATTTCATATTCTCCTATTTGCACAGCCAGTCTCATCTCACACCCTGTTCTTGCCTTATGCTTACCAATTCTCCTGACCACGCACAATCAGTCAGGAGTATTACTAGCACATTTATTGATCAACTCATGTAATCCCTTTACGACCTTGCTATCTCGAAGCAGCTTCATACAAGTCTCCAAAAATGTAGTAAGCATGGATGGGTCCATTTCTTCAGACTTCTTATCCCGACTTCCTGAGGTAGGAGCCTTACTGAAGCTTTTCTTTGCTTCCATGAAAGTTACATCGTGCGCTCCAAATCAAAGCCAAGCTCCTTCTCTGGAGCTTTGCAGACCCATTCACCCTTTTCAGGCTGCTTTCCCTTATCTTCACCAGTTGTCATTCCACTTTGCAGCACACTATTCAAATTAGGGTCTTCTTCTCAGGGTTCAACCCTCATCATCTATAGGTTCTGGGTAGGCTATTGAGGATGTTCCCCTTTTCGCGTATATTAGATAGTAATAGAGGGCAATATTTTGTCACGTGGTGAAACTGAGTGCAATATAGGCATGATAGACGCATCGGGTTTGTACATTCTTGTGCGTAATATCCTGGTCCACCATAGTTGTAGCAAATCACCTATCCTCGAAATCTACCAGGTCCTCCTCTACCGATTGACAAAAGTTGCAAAAGAGCTGTCGCGGTGTCTATACAAATTTCTGCAGTAGGTGACAATTGTCTGTCACATGTTTTCCAGCTACCTGATAGATAACAGACCATAACGTGAGCCCTATACTTGGCCTCGCTTGAGTTTACGGCCTTAGAGGCATTGGTCCTCCTGCTACAACATACTTTGTGAAGACTAGACAATGATCTTTGTCATGCCCCTGACTTTTTCATTTCAGGCACCAAACTTCTTTGCGCACTTCTGGCCGAACCGCTCTAACCTTCTTCAGACTTTGAAACTCTAGGAAAAGGGTTTGCAACTATGCGTGAATCTGCTGAACTCCCAAATTAGCATCTTTCATCGGTGTCTCATGCAATCTTATCACAATCTCCAGGGCTTCCACCTGGGTCCCAATATTTTGCTGTGATAAAGCAACCCTCAGATGACACACGAGCGAAGCCACAAGCCATTCATGGTGCTGCCCATCTGTAAGATTCATGTTAGCTTCGTGGATCATGCACTTCAATCTATGATCCAAATCCCAGGGTGTCTCGCCAGGCTTCATCATGATCTCCTTGAATCTGAAAATTGATTGTTCTTCAGGCTTAGGCCTACTGAATTCCTTATTCAATGCGGTTTGAATATCTGCTAATGAAGCCATCGGGTTATCAGTGCAGTACTTAATGTACCATGTCAGCGCACATTCCTATAAAGCAGTGACCAACGTTGCTTTCTTCATCTGATCATCTGTTATACCCTAAGCCTCCCATATGGCCTTCGTGACGAACCAAAACTGGTCCGGGTCCTCATTCCTGAACCCTTGAAAATGGGAAACTTTACTGCATTCGCCATATTGAACGATGGTGGAGGTGGTGGTGGTGTGGGCGAAGGTGTATGTTGTGGAGGTGAATGCGGAGGTGGGGTGGGTGGATGGGGTATTCGTGGGAACCCTCGTCTTATTAGTTGAACAACACTCTGTGGTGAAGCCTGTGCTGTTTCCTCGTCATCACTCAGGGGAGGTTTGATCATCAGGCTATATTCAAGGCCCATTTTACCTCTACCCCTGAAGATATTTCACTTCACGTAGGTCCAAACATCAAGGTAACTACATAACCCACTTTTCGCACAAGAGAATCTTAATCCAAGTATTCAAAGACCTTAAATACTTACCTCGCGGTCCCTTGAAGAAGCGACGCTCTGCTTCACTATAATTGACCAAAGTATCGACCATGAACTCTGTCATGAATCCTACTATGATACGATCAAGCCAGTGATTGACAACATGTGCAATGTTATCTTCAGAGGATTCTAATCTTTGCACTAACTCTAGGGTCCACACTATTGGACTGTCAAGCCTCCACCTTCCTTGGTCATTTTCCAATTTAATGATCCATTCATTTAACTCAACCAAGAAGGAACATAAGAAGATTTCATGTATCTCTATGTACATATATCTACCCAACCATTGATTTTTCCTCAATCGCGAATTTTTATTTTCTTGCGTCGCAAATTCATGGATCTTTCTATCCAACCAATCCTCAATTTATTTCTTAGTTGAATTCCAATGATGCGACATCACACATCTCTTTATGCAAATCCTGGTCCTAGCAACAGAACCATTTGTTGGCTTAGGGGGCCCTGACCCAGGTTCAACGTTAAATTAGCCAAACAAATCCCTACACTGCTGGCCCTATCGACATCAATCCGCAGAGCGTAGACTGAAGTCTCACCCGAAGCAGTATGGGGGGATGCTGGAACCAAGTTTCCACACCCATAGATGGTTATGATGTCATTTTATGCCTTAATTATGCCCTCACACAGATCGATAAGCCTTTTAGGGCTTGTCGATATACTCCTCTTAATCGGGCTCTAGACCTTCGCGAAGGTCTACGACTGTTGTTCGTGGATCCTAAATAGGTGAATCAACTATTTACGCATTTTTGTAATTACTCTTACTTCCGTATTTACCCAGATCGGATTAAGTATCTGATAACTTCATTATGCATTAATATGTTCTTCGAGTAAACAGATATTATTACTTGCATACATATAATAGTGTAAAACATATAGATTCGCACATCAATATAGTATTAAATCATAAACCCATTATTCAACATAACATAACCACATTTATTCATAACATAAGTAAATATATTAAACAAAGATATTTCCAGAGTAATATTCTTTATTAGTGCTTCAGATCTTCTTATAGACTCTAACTACCCTGTGCACTCAGTCGTAGGGGTCCACGTGCTCAGCTGCAGACTTCTACCCTAGGCCTTTACGCACAAAATTGCAGATCCTCCCTTCTACTCTAAGACTCTTCGCTATTTTCGCTAATGACCCATTACATTCATCATTATTACCACTTCTTCTCCCAAAAATTTCCTTAGAATCTTCTAAGAATCTCCTTTTTATACAATCCCATGGTCTGCGGACCATGGGTGGATCTTCTAAAGCCGACACAACTTACATAACAAAAGGGCAGAAACCATTTTTTAGACTTTAGATCTAGGCGCTCTGCGACCATAAATTGTAGAGACTTTACAATTTAAATACAAAAACTTGGGCTTTCTGCCCCAAAACTTGGGCTTTTAACCCCAAAATCGACCCTAGGGGACCCTATCCCAATAGTTAATTACTTCAACCAATTTCTAAATAAAGATATTTGACCATTTTGAATATGTTTTCCCTCTCAAAGAATATAATAAAGTATTCTCAGTGGATAGATTTTGATTTAGTCAATAATATTTTATTATTTTCTAATTCCTAATTTGGATCAATGCTTTTTTATAAATAAGAGGGTTTTCTATTCATTCTTGACCATGACCATTCTTATCGTCACCACTATCATCTCATCACATTTAAGCTCCCACTATTGGGACAGGGGCCCCTAGGGTTGATTTTGGAGTTAAAAGACCAAGTTTTGGGGAAGAAAGCCTAAGTTTTTGTATGTAAAGTGTAAAGTATCCGCATTTTGTGGTCGTAGAGCGCGAAGATGTAAAGTGTCATAAAGGGTTTCTGCCCTTCATTTATGAAGTTGTGTCAGCTTTAGAAGATCCACCCATGGTCTGCGGACCATGGGATTGTATAAAAAGGAGAGTCTTAGAAGAGTCTAAGGCAGTTCAGATTTTGGATGATGAATGTAATGGATTATTAGTGAAAAGGGAGAAGAGTCTTAGAATAGAAGAGAGGCTCTGTAGCTGTGTGCGTAGAGGCCTAAGGTAGAAGTCTGCAGTTGAGTGCGTGGACCCATGCAGCTGAGTGCACAGGATAGTTAGAGTCTGTAAGAAGATTAATATGGAATTATCTATGTTTTGATCTATTTACTTATGTTATGAACGAATGGGATTATGTTATGTTGACTAATGGGTTTATGATTTAATTCTATATTGATGCACAAATCTATATGTTTACATTGTTATCTGTCTACAAATGATACTATCTGTTTATGTGAAGAATATCTTAATGCATGTTGAAGCTATTAGATACTAAGCCGATCAAGGTAAATACAGAGGTAAGTGTAATTACAAAAGCGTGCAAGTAGATAAATCACCGGTTTAGGGTTCGCGAACAACAGTCGTAGACCTTCGCGAAGGTCTAGAGGCAGATTAAGGAAAGTATATCGATAAGCCCTAAAGGGCTTATGGATCTGTGCGAAGGTAGAGTTAGGGCACAAAACAACATCACTACCATCTCCGGGTGCGGAAACTTGGTTCCTACATCTCCCCATACTTCTTGGGGTGAGACTTCAATCCGCGCTCCGCGGATTGACGCTGAAAGGGCCAGTACTGTAGGGATTTGCTTGGATAATCAATGCTGAACCTGGGTCAGGGCCCACTAAGCCAAAAAATGGTTTGGTTGTCGGCACTGGGATCTGCATAAAGGGATGTGTGATGTCGCATCACTGGAATCCAACTAAGAAGGAAATTGAAGACTGGTTGGATAGAAAGATCCACAAATTCATGGCGCAAGAAAACATAAATCCACGATTGACGAAAGAACAGTGGTTGGATAGATATCTGTACACAGAGATACACAAAATCTTCTTATGTTCCTTCCCGGTTGAATTATATGAGTGGATCACTAAATTGGAAGACGACCAAGGAAGGTGGAGGCTTGACAGTCTGATAGTGTGGACCCTGGAGTTAGTATGGAGATTGGAAGCCTTGGAAGATAAGATCGCACACGCTGTTGATCACTGGCTCGATCATATCATAGGAGGATTCGTGACAGAGTTCGTGGTCGATACTTCAATTAGTTACAACAAAGTAGAGCACCGCTTCTTCAAGGGACCGCAAGGTAAGTATTTAAGGTCTTTAAATACTTAGTTTAAGATGCTCTTGTGTGAAAAGAATGTTATGCAACTACCTTGATGTTTGGAGCTATGTGAAGTGGAAAGATATTCAAGGACATAGGGAAAACAGGCCCTGAATATAGCTCGCTGATTGGACCTCCCTAAGTGATGATTAGGAAGTAACACAGGCTTCTCTATAGTGCGCTATTCAATTGATAAGACAAGGGTTCATGCAAATACCCCATCCACCTACACCACCTCCATCTTCACCTCTGCCACATACACCTTCGCCCACACCGCCACCACCTCCGCCACCGTTTAATATGGAAAATTCAGTAAAGTTGCCCGTTTTCAAGGGTTTGGGAACATAGGACCCATACTAGTTTTGGTTCATCATGAAGGACGTATGGGAGCATTAGGGTATAACAAATGATCAAATGAAGAAAGCAATGTTGGTCAATACTTTACATGAACACGTGCTAACATGGTACATGAAGTACTACATTGATAACCTGATGGCTTCATTAGCAGATATTCAGACTGCTCTAAATAAGGAGTTCAGTAGGCCTAAGTCTGAAGCTCAATCAATCATGGGATTCGAGGAGATCATGATGAAGCTTGGCAAGATACCCTGGGATATGGATCAGAGATTGAAGTGAACGATCTGCGAAGCCAACATGAATCTTACAGATGGGCAACACCACAAATGGTTTGTGGCTTCAATTTTGCCTCAATCCGAGGGTTGCTTTATCACAGCAAAAGACTGGGACCCAGGTGGAAGCCCTGGAGATTTCAATGAGATTGCATGAGATGCCGATGCAAGATGCTAAATTGGGAGTTCATCAAATTCACGTGCAGTTTCAGAACCTTTGCCTAGAGTTTTAAAGTTTGAAGAAGGATAGAGCAGTTCAACTAGAGGTTCGCAAAGAAGTTTGGTGCCTGAAATGTAAAATCCAGAGGCATGACAAAGATCACTGCCCCTTCTTCGTGAATTATGTTTTAGCAGTAGCACTGATGCCTCTGAGGCTGGAAGCTCAAACATGGCCAAGTCTAGGGCTCTTGCTATGGTGTGATATTTGTCAGGTGGCTGGAAAACCTATGACAGACAATTGTCACCTACTGCAGAAATTTGTACATACACTGCAACAACTCTTCTACAACTTCTGTCAATCAGTGGGTCATGATGAGCGTAACTGTCATAGCTATGACCTAATGATGGATAGAACACCCACATATAAAGTGCAGGTAGAAACTCTACCTCTGGATCAAGGTGCTGGGGGAGCACAAGGAGGATTTCAGGGGCAAGAGCGAGGCCAAGGTGGAGGAGGACCTAGTAGAGGTCGATGACAGGTGATTTGCTACAACTGTGGGGGATTAGGATACTACGTGTGAGAAAGCACAAACCTGATGCACTTGTCGTGCAGATATTTCACTCAGTTTGACCACGTGACAGAAGACTACCCTGTAGTACTAGCTAAGATACGCGAAAAAGGGGCACAACCTCAGTAGCCTACCCATAATCTACAAATGATGAGGGTTGAACCCCACGAAGAGGATCCTAATGTGAACATCATGCTGCGAAGTGGAATGACGACTGGCGAAGACAAGGGGAAGAAGCCTAAATAAGGTGAATGGGTTCGCAAATCTCCAAAAAAGGAGGTTGGCTTTGATTTGGAGCACGTGAAGGAAAGCTTCATGGAAGCAAAGAAAAGCTTCGCAGAGGCATCTGCCTCAGGAAGTCAGGATAATCCAGCTGAAGAGATGGACCCTTCTATGCTTACCACTTTCTTGGAGACTTGTATGAAGCTGCTGCGCGATAGTAAGGCTATAAAAGGATTACAAGAACTGATAAATAAGTGTATCGAGAAAGAAAATGCTTTTGACGGACTGTGTGTAGTCAGGAAGATTGGTAATAATAAGGCAAGAATAGGGCAGGAGATGAGACTCACCGTGCAGATAGGAGAATATGAAATGGACCAATTCATTCTGGATCTAGGGTCTAATGTGAATGTTTTGCCTAAACAGACATGGGAGAGAATGGCGAGACCTACACTGCAACAGTCTCCTATTCAATTGAGGATGGAAAATCAGTAAAAGATTATCCCCATGGGAATATTACAGGGAGTGACAGTCGATATTGAAGGCGTGAGTGCATTGGACGATTTTGAAGTGATAAAGATTGTGGATGACAATAATCTCTACACTGCGCTACTTGGGATCGACTGGGCTATCAACATGAAGGGGTGATTTATTTGAAGAAGCGGACAATGTCATTTGAAAGAAAATAGCTCCGCGTAGTAGTACTGTTGGTCACTGCAGAAGGATCACGCTATACTGAATGAGTCCGTGATTACAAAAGTGATGACGATTTGGACCAAATTTATAAGATAACAGTGTGAGATCAATATTGGGTGAATCCGACAGTTGATGGAAGTCTTGAATGGGACCGTGAAAGCTCTTGCACATCAAACTCAGACGAGGAATTAGAACATTGGAAGAATATATTGCATGAAGTATCTACGCTACGATGCAACATGATGACCAAATTGTGTGCTGCGTATCATCGGAGGTAAGAAGTCTGCCTTACTATGATGATTTAACTGACGTTGATAAATTTTTAGACATTTGAAAGGGAAGTGCTAGAGAAGCATCATTTCCAAGCCTTGGACTTGGTACTACGCGCTACACCTGCAAGATGGTGGGGTACACATAAAGACAACTTTGATGGATGACACGAATATAGAGGAATGATGAAGGTATGGTCTGGTTGCCCAAAGGTATGGTTGACAGAGAAATACGATGGAAGGAGTGATCCGTGTGATCACTTAGCCAAATGTACTGATGCTTATGGAGCAGAACTACAACCAGAGTGGGTGCATCTGTTCTGTCACACCTTGGATGTAATACCTATGAATTAGTACTTGGAGATAGAGCTCCGCCATGGCACAGATGAATGGGATATTTTGAGACAGGGATTCTTGATGACATTCAACTTTGAAGATGGATTTAAGTGCATTGATGAAGCGTTGCAGGAGGTCAAAGCATCGATCTTCAGAATACCACAGGATCCCTTGGATTTGATTCAACCAGATTGGACCACCCAACTATGCCACGCACTGGAGTGCTACAATGTGATTGCTAAAGAGGAAGATGAGGATCTGAGGAACATTAATATCCCAGAAATAGAGGGACACCGCAAAGTTGAGGGGCCGCAGATAGAAAACCTAGATATCACTACGCCACTGAAAATAAGACAAGTGAACATCAGGATAGAGGCGGAGCCGAAGTTTGCGAAGATAGGGGACTACTAGGATGATGCTATGGTGGATAAGCTTGTTGAGTTGCTCCGCGAATACTAGGACTTGTTCCCTACGAAGTTCTTAGACTTGAAGGGGATAATAGGGGACCCAGGAGTTATGAAAATTACGTTGAAACCGGACGTGAAGCCAATCAAACAAAGGCCTTACTGCCTCAATCCAAAGTATACAAAAATGGTTAGATTAGAATTGGATAAAATGCTTGCGGCATGTATTATTGAACTAGTGGAAGACTCTAATTGGGTAAGCCCAATAGTAGTTCAGGAAAAGAAGTAGAAGGATGAAATAAGGATATGCGTAGATCTCAGGAAGTTGAATGACTCTTGCGTACATGATCCTTTTCCGACTCTGTTCACCGATGAAGTGTTGGATAATGTAGGAGGACATGAATCATATTCCTTCACTGATGGGTTCTCAAGGTACCATTAGATCAAGATCACGCTGGAGGATAGAAGTAAGAAAACCTTCGAAACCGAATGGGGATGATTTTAGTATACTGTAATGCCATTTGGACTGAAGAATGTGCTGGCAATCTTCTCGCTCATAGTCATCACGATGTTCAAGGACTTCATTCACAAGTTTATGGAGGTATACTTTGATGATTGGATAGTGTTTGGGTTGGTGAAACGCCATGTAGCCAACCTATGCTTGATTTTGGATACATGGTGAAGGTATCAATTTGAATTCAATTTGAAGAAATTATTGTTCTGCATTCCTTCCGGAATCTTGTTGGGCCATGTGGTGTGTAGACAAGGATTAATGGTCAACCTAGCTAAGATAGCAATTACAATTGATTTGGAGGTGCCAATGAGTGTGAAACAGCTGCGCACAATGTTGGGGCATACGAGATATTATAGAAAGTTCATCAAGATTTATGCCCAGATTACTGCGCCGATGGAGAAGCTGCTAAAGAAGGATGCTACATTTTGTTGGAATGAAGAGTGTGATTGAAGCTTAGATGTGTTAAAGGAAAATATGGTCATCACGCCGAACTTTTCTTCCCAGATTGGAAGAAGGAATTTCATGTGCATGTGGACACGTCATGTATTGCGCTCGGGATAGTACTAACACAAGCCGGTGAGGGAGAGTTGGATCACCCTATAACGTTTGCAAGTAAGAAGCTGTCTAAAGCTGAGAAGAAATATTCAACAATAGAGTGCAAAGGTTTGGTTATGGTGTACGCGCTCCAGAAGTTCACACACTACTTGCTAGGTAGACACTTTAAGATGTATACTGACCATTCTAGATTGAAGTACTTGGTTAAAAAGCCTATGTTGGGGTGAAAGATATGCATATGGCTATTGCATTTTCAAGAATATGATTTCGAAGTCATTGTGAAGCCACTCTGATTGAATGCAGGACTAGTTTCATCTGTCGCGCATTGAAAGAGGAGAGGATCCTACTAATTTGGAGGACAGACTACCTGATGCGCAGCTCTTTGCGGTGCACGTAGATGACAATCACTTTGCAGATATCATACACTTCCTCATGACGGGGATGACTCCAGATGGGTATAATAGTCAACAAAAAAAAAAGTTGGTGGTGCGTGCGACAAGCTTTTCTATCATTATGGGACATTTATATAAAATGGGCTCGGATGAAATTCTGTGACGTTATGTACTTGAGTCTGAACGAAACAACATCCTCACTAAAGCTTATGGAGGATCTGCGAGAGGAAATTATGCAAGAAAAGCAACAACACAAAATATTTTACACGCCGGGTTGTGGTGGCCGACATTGCATAAGGATTCCAAGTCTTATTGTAAGGCATGCGATGCATGTCAGAGGACGGGTAGGCCATCGTGGAGGGATGAGCTGCCTCTGAATTACAAGTGTCATTATAGACATTCAAGAAATGGGTAATTGATTTTGTAGGCCCGATTCAGCCTCCATGAAAGAAGGCTGGTGTGTGGTATATCATCACCGCGACGAAGTATTTGACCAGATGAGCGGAGGTGCAACCTGTAAAGGACTGTACAAGGGCAACAAAAATGAAGTTCCTCTTTGAATATGTGTTGAATAGGTTTGGTTGCCCGAATATTTTGATGATCGATCGTAGTACACATTTCCTTAATGAAACGATCAGCACCCTGACAGAGGAATTCCAAGTTTATCATCAAAACAACACACCATATCACCTGCAGGTTAATGGGATAGTTGAAGCATTTAATAAGATATTGGAGATTGCATTGACGAAGGTTTGCAATGTACAAAGGAATGATTGGGACGTACGCGTACTTGCGGTTCTATGGGCTTACAGAATTACTTGTAAGAAGCTGATTGGATAGACACCCTTCAGGCTGGTCTATGGCATAGAAGATGTGATGCCAATGGAGTATATTGTACCTAGTCTATGCATAGTGGTGTTCATAGGAATGGTGGATCACAGAGCCCTGGAAGAGAGGCTCGCGCAACTGACAAAGCTTGAAGAAGATATATTTTTGGCTGGATTCCATCAACAAGTTTAGAAGGAGTGCAAAAAGGCATGGCACAATCGACACATCAAAATGCACACCTTCAAGGTAAACGATTTGGTTTTATTATATGACAACAAGTTTGAAAAATTTCTGGGAAAATTTCAGATGAATTGGCTGGAACCATATGTCATCAAAGAGATTACCGATTGTGGATCAGTTCAATTGGTGAAATTGAATGGATATCCATTTCCCGAAAAGGTAAATGGCAGCCGATTGAAGACATACACCAGGGATCTGACCAGATGACTATATGATGGAAGCACAGTCTTAGCGCTCCAGGCAATTGAAAGGAGGCGTGAGACTATAAAATACACTGCCTGGATTGTAGGGCTGTGGGATTGGGGGACTGCACGGAATGGAAGAATGTCACAACATCAACATAAGTGCGAAGGGAGTTGCACTATAGGAGGAGAGACCACGGAGGGTAGCAAGAAAGTGACCGTTACGGTCACTGTTCATAATTTGACAGTGATAAAATGGTTAAGAGGAGCAGGGGGTGCACATCTAAGGCAGAATTTAAATGCGAGATCTTTGAAAATCTACCGACAATATATCATTTATGAACGGATTTTGGGGGAAATATCGGATTTGAATTCAATTTTACCTATAAATTACAGATGGCTGCCCAACGAAAAACACTTTGCATTCTTAGAGTTGAGGTGTCGAGCTATGAATTACGCATGAACCCTGCGAGTTTTTAGGCTTTGGTGGCCAGTTCAGTGTTTGACAGGTTGCCTAAGGAAAGCCAAGAGCTCCTTAATAGCTTGATGTTGGCGCCTGCGGAAATTGCAAGTGCTAGAGGGTCGATGGCCTCTGAGGGAGCTGCCCCTGAGGTTGTAAGTGTGGAGGTTCCTGCAGACATGCCAAAGACACCCAAGCTAAGGCCTATGTCGACAAGAGAGGGGCCTAAGATGAATAAAGAAAAAAAAAAAGAAACACAGTCGGTGCGTGAGTAGCCAAGGAAGCACCTGAAGAAAGAGAAGCCCATCGCACAGGAGAAAGGCAAGAGGGTCAACCTAGAATCCGATGAGGGTGCCCAAGAAACTGGTATGGGTGGAGATTGAGGGTGTAGAACCTATCTCAAAGCTACCATAATACATTCCTTGGTGCCAGGGTAAGGTGAAGATCCCAAAGGACCCAGACGAGGGAAAGTTTATGCTTAATACACCCCTGCTGCCAGAAAAGATCGCGTTTGAAGGATCGCGCTTGGCGCGCGTCCCCCACCTAAAACTTGAAGATTGGGACTTAGTGGACAGGAAGCGGTTCCCCCACTTGGTTACTGATAGTTTCATGCAGAGGGTATTCTATAAGGATTCGGGTGTCTCTGTACTGGAGCTGGTGAAGTGGATTCGTGGGGTGGAGAAGGTTGGATTGCTAAACCTGCTATGTGTACCGCACTACCACCATGTGCCCATAAATTTGATTGTGATAAAACAGTTGTTGTGATTAGTGCACGACAGGTGCCTTTGGTTGGAAGAGCCAATCCCTATAACTGATATGCTGATCCATAGGATCACCCGGCTACCCCACTCAGGACTAAATTCGACCAAGGCATTTGGCGGAAAAGTGGGGTGAGCGTGACCTCGCCCAACGAATGAAGGACAAGTTTAAGCTTCTCAAGAAGCCGTGTGGATACTCAATTTCAAGCATAACCGACCCCGCGGTCAAGGTAGCCACCCAGATCTTGGCTGGGAAGATAATGTGGAAGTGTCGCATAGATGAGGTGCCGACACTAGTAGTTTCATTAGTTGCCCAGTGTGCGGAGGGCGTACAATTTAATTGGGTGCGCTACCTCTGCAGCGAGTTCCTCGCGAACTGCAGAGAAGCACATGATCACATCAAGACGTTCCATTACGCATGGCTATTGTTATCAATTGTGTTGGTCGCGTGGTAGTTGCCAGAGGATAGTCAATTTCCTCTGATCGCGACAGATTAACCAGAAGCAGTGAAGTTTGCTTCACTATGGGCCATGAAGGACACTGAGCAGGTCCGCGAGAGAAAGGTCTTCTAGGTTTTGATGGAGATGAGCATCAATATGGCCATCAAATGCAAGCCAAGATTGTCACCAACTGTCTTTGAGCAGTTGTTGGGATATGTAGAGTTCAAAGCAGACTTCCACTGTATCTCCATCTGGGCGCGGAAGGACCCAGAACAAAAATGGTATGATCTCCCATACCTTGCGACAAATGATGCCATAGCAACAGTCCTAGATTATTGGCTAGCCGAGTGGTGCACGGCCTCAGATTTGTTGGTCAGGTTTATTAAGTCCGAAGGGAAGCAAAAGAAGGAAGAGGCCCGATCGAAAATGTTGCAGTTGGCTGAAAAACGAAAAAGGAGACTGAGGAAAAAGCAAGAGCAGAAGCGGAGTGTGCCATGAAGGAACATGAGGAAGAGTGTGACTCTGGCAGAAGTCAGAAGTCTCCTTCACCGTAGACAAAGGAAGAGGAGCAATTTGAACGAGGTGGTGGAGACTAGGAGAGCGACCCCTTCCGAGTGAAGCAGAATTGGAAGCAGGATAAAGAAGGGCCGCGGAAGAAGACCAAGGATACTAAGTTGTTGCTTGACCCGATCACCTTGATAGAAGGTGACTTAGATGACATTGGGGATAAGGTCAGGGATGCGACCGCAAAACTACTGCAGTAGTTTAAGCAACAACAAAAGCAAGCCTTGTGGCTAGTCATACGAGTCTGTGTGAGTTGCAGACCCAAACTACTCAACTGTAGGCCAGTGTAGGGCAGGGCAGTGCGACGTCGACCAGTTTAGTGCTGGGGACCACTGGCACAGTGGAGATGGTTCACTCCTTGGATCTTTGGGCCGTTGTGCTACCTGATAGAGCCTTACGTGTGGAGAAAGAGGCTGACATGGCTGTGTTAAGGAAAAAAGGTCTCAACTTGGCCGTGCTCCCAAGCAAATTCCTTCACGTGCTATAGGCAGGTGTGATCGCGGAGCTGAGGGCCCGAGAGCAGCGTGCACTGAATGTGATCATTGAGCAAAATGTTAACAACAAAAAATTGTTCGTAGAGAAGACATCCATGATAGAATCCTGGAAGAAGGTCCAGGAGAAGAACAAGCACACAGTAGTGGTGGTAGTAGAGGTGTGCATAACCGTTCCGGAACTGCACATCCCTGAAGAGGTTCCTATGGAGGCCAATATTCAGAAGTTGGCTGCAGGTGTATGTGATGCTCAGACCAAGATGGCCAAGGTTCGGCTTGAGTTGAACCTCAAAATTATAGAGCTCGAGTTGAGAGCATAGCCTTCAACTCCCCCAGAGGTTAGACAACAACGCAAGGCAACTGTCAAGAATGCAGTTGCTTCAGTAGATACCATGGTGGCAGATTGCACTGTGCTCTTCAAGAAGTAGCTGGAGGTACTTACTAGTCTTTAGGAATATCCCAACATGTATAGGTTAGCAACTGAGGCGAGGGAATTGCAACAGTGGTATGATGAGGCAAGAGCGACAACGCGTACCGTCTCTATCACACAGAAATTGGAAAAGCTACAGGAGGCAAAGGAATTGAAAGAACAGGTGGATGTAGCGTAGCGTAGAGAGGTAGTACTCAAGGCCAGATTGGGGCCTTGGCTAGATGAAGGTTATGTGCTCACTCCCACCATTGAGGAAACGTTGACTAGACTGTAGACAAAATAGTAGAAGAACCAGGCAGATAGCGCTAGACCAACAACGGAGCAGTTGGTGGAGAAGGTTAAGAAGGTTAAGAAGGCAACGGTGTAGTGTACCACTGAAGTTGCAGTGGTGCAAGTGGAATTGGGAGTTCTTTGCAGCAAGATGTTCGTGCCAACAGATTGACTCGGGGGCGAGTCACCATATTTGTGTTGGGGGCCAACATTAACAAATAAAAATGATTTATTAATCACTTTGTGAGAATTAAGGAAAATATGAATTTAAAATAATTATTAAATAATGGTTTAACAATTATCTCAAAAATAAAATATGGAATAAATAAGGAATAATAAATAAATAGTGATTTATTTAATTATTCTAAGGTGATTAAGTCAAGTTACCACCTTGGTTCCCACCACCCACATTGGTGCCTGACATAGTGACAGTACAAGGATGGGAAGATGCAAAATTAGAGGAAGAAATGGAAGAATCAAAAGAACTAGAGTCAGTATGAGGACTCAATGGAGGACTAGGAGGATGAGTTCAAAATCGACGAGAGGGAGTAAGATGTCCTAAAGGAAACTAGGGGTGAAGGCCACAAAGTCTCCACGAAAAATGCCTAAGGGGCGCAATGGTGTCAAGACAAAGATGACTCAATAGAATAAAGGGTGATGATAGGGGAAAAGAGTAACAAACAACAAGAAAACACCTAGTGCAGTGGTGCCAAGTGTAAACTAAATATAATGATATGCTACTCTAATTAAAACAAAAATGTCCTATCAAATAAAAATGACCTCTAGCCTAAAGGTGATCTAAATCCTCAAACAAGTCCTAATTCTACCATTTTAGATGGATTTTCAAGAATTTCTTATTTGACGAAATCTACCGCTCGCAAGCAAAGATGTCTAGAGGATAATGGGGTAGAGGACCCACTGCTTTCCCACAGTTAGTCCTATAGGGTGTTTTCCTAAGATTGGCCATTAAGGTTACCTTTGTCCCATGTGGGTGGTCGAGTCTTGAGCTTCTTGGTGATCAACCATGACATGAAATTTCCTACCGTGGGTTGGGTGGCCCTAAGGAGAACTGCTCACACCGTGATCTAACCTAACCCCCTCTAAATCTGGTTTCTAACAGACTCTAACTTTGGACCGTGGGATGTTGAAGGATGTTAAGCTCCCTAATATGTCAAGTTTCTATGTCTCAATATAAGCAATCAATGGGTGTTCTTGGAATCTTATCCCATCGATCCTACACCTAACTACAAAGATTGTTTTGGCCCTAGTGCCCAAGTGGGCTTACTCTATGTGAGTTAAGTTATTAAGGTGGATTGTTTCAAGTCTTGGCTTGGTAGTGTTAAATATTTTCGCATTCACTCAAGGTGTGCATGTGTGAAAAATGTGTCAAGTGTATGAGTTAGTTAAGCATGTTTTGATGATGCCAATGCTATTGAAAATAAAGTGCATAAACTGTAAATAATATTGAAAATGGGCAGTAAAATAAAAAGAAATTGAAGCACACAACTTCCCACCCAAGAAGGCAATCAAGTAGAAAAATAAAATAGGGGAAAAAAGCAACTCAAAGACAAACAAAATGGCCAAAATATCTAACGTCTAAGGGACTTGGATCTAAGGGAAGAAGTTTGTTGAAAATGGAGTAGAAAACCAACAAAACATAGAGGTGAAAATGCTAGAAAAAGACAAGCAAGAAGCTGCAAAGGCAAGGATACATAAGGGAAGCCCAAGGGGGAAGGAAACACAAGATTGAATTTTTTTTGTAAAAGCCTATCTAAAAGGACTACAAAATAGTGGAAAAAACACTGGAAAACAATGGTTGAAAATGTTGCACACTAGACTCCTCAACTCAACAATTCTCTTCTTAAATGATGGAGGTGCGCTCTAAACCCTATGGGAATTTTTCCTTCCATAATGAGAAACTACTAAGTGGCTATAGGCCTAGGGGTGACTCAGGAAAGAAAAAAAACCCTTGTCAACACACACACAATAATCTCAACAAAATTTGATTTTTTTTTCCCTAAAAAATTGCATAGTGCAGAAACTAACCTTGACCTGACAAGTGCATTGGGCACAGTTTATGGGCTGAAAAGTGAGTTGGGTACAAATATTGGGCCAAAAATTTCACTCTACCCCCACTTCTCTTAGTCGATAGATTTGACCCAGATTGTGTTATCTCTCGCTCAACTAGTACATGTGACCTGCAGAAAGATGCAAAACCACAACAAAAATAATTTTAATTTTTTTCCAAAAAAAAGGAGATCTAAAAATAAAAATTGAGATGGCTAAAATAACTGGAAAAACACTGAAAATAATTGAAACGAAAGTCACCAAATTCTGAATTACTTCCCCAGTGGAGTTATCATTTGTTAGTATGAAAATTTTTAGTATGTGTACCAAAAATGGTTCACTTAAGTTAATGGTGACAAGTAACCCTAACAACAAAATATGGTCATTTATGCTTCAAATATGCAATGAAAAATGACAAAAAATCCGTGCAACAAAAGATTATATGCAACTAGAAACATATAACAACAAAGAGAAAAGTGTAGCAATCCAATGGATCATATAAGAAAATTTTATTAATAGAAATGATACACTTGGTGAGGAGAACTTATAAACTTGGGTCTATAGATACCCCTTTGCGGGATGAGTCCTTTTGAGGTCCTTGTGCTTCAACGATCTGTTTCTCTCTCAACTTGTAATGGGCATAAAACAAACAAAATAGCTTGAACTCAAGTGGGAGATCAAATGTGATGAGATGATAGTGGTGACAATGAGAATCATCATGGTAAAAAATGAATAGACAACCCTCTTATTTAGAACAAAGTATTGAGACAAATTAGAAATTAGAAAAAAAAAATATTATTGATTAAATCAAAATCTAGCCATTGAGAATACTATATTAATTTTTTTGAGAGGGAAAATATATTCAAAATGGTTAGATACATTTATTTAGAAAGTGGTTGAAGTAATTAACAAATAAAAATGATTTATTAATCACTTTGTGAGAATTAAGGAAAATATTAACTTGAAATATTTATTAAATAATGGTTTAAAAATTATCTCAAAAATAAAATATGGAATAAATAAGGAATAATAAATGAATAGTGGTTTATTTATTTATTCCAAGGTGATCAAGTCAAAAGTGATAATAAATAATTATTTCTAGAGAATATTAAATAAATAATTGGTGGTCCTTGCTGATTCACACGGGATTCCACGTGCCCCATGCTACTTGGGTTAGAGTGTAAGCCAATGATGCTTTTGGCTACTGGACTCTCACCATCTAGGGTGCAAGGCTCAACTGCTTCGCCTAGAAAAACAAAGCTTATATTGTGCTCTCACACAATCCCGTTTTCACTGTTTAGGCTATTCCCATTATTGATATGAGTAAATACAAGGAGAGTGTTATAACATGTGTGCTTACATACTATGGATCAAGGCAAGGATGAAATGAAGGAAGAATTGGTATTACGCTAACAGACATGTAGTTATTTCTAGAGAATATTAAATAAATAATGATTTATTTAATTATTCTCATAGGGATTTTGAGTTTTAATGAGAAATAATTTATAAAATTGGTTTAGTAATTATTTCCTATGGTTAAAGAGGGTTAACCATGGTAAAATTAATCCTACATGGTGTATTTCAATCCACCTAGTAAGAAAGGGATAGGTGATCATTTTTTGGATGATAACACTAATTGTCTTGATCCTTTTTTTGTGACATGATATCCATTTCATTTCTAGTTTCTCTATGGAGATATCCCATCAATTCACTAGGATCCATTATTCCCTTCATAGTTACCTTATGACTCTTGTTGGCTTGTTGGGGCCTGACCCAGGTTCAGAGTTAACTAGCCAAACAAATCCCTGTATGACTGGCCCTTTCAGCAACAGCCCGTGGACTGCAGACTGAGTTCTCACTCAAAGCAGTATGGGGGGATGTTGGAACCAAGTTTCCGCACCCTGGAGATGTCTGAAGGGTTGATTTAGTCCAATTGTGAATAGCTTCGCGTAGGTCACTTTGTGCACTGTCCTGACCTGCGTGACATTCACAATCTGTTACAATCACCTTTGCGCAGCCCTAACCAGGGGCTGAGGTTCTTTCGCGCTGCTAAGGCAGCGATATGTGCTATTTATTCAAGTTACACTGTGGATATTACTTATGTTCTTAAAATTGTTAGTTAACTTCGCGTAAACAGATACTTTATCTTATATTCTCTTAGTTAACACAATCATATGAGTTGCACAACATATAAACAATGGAAATTCAATTTATACCCAACACATTCAATAGATAAAACAAGAAAAAGATACACAGAAATGATATGAAACCTCTTCTTTATTACTTCTCCAATCAGTTACAAACTCGACTCTCCCTGCGCACTCAGCTACAGGGGTCCGTGCACTCAGCTGCAGACTACTAAGCCTCTACACACTCAGTTGCAAAGCCTTCTCCTACTCTACGACCCAAAGACTCAACTCTACACTTCAACTAAGACTCAAATCTTCATCTTTCATTCAGTTCATTGATTCTTTGCTTTACAACTTAGAGCCTCGATCTATTTATACAATCCCATGGTCTACGAACCATGGGTAGATTTTGAAAGTTGAAATTACATTACAAAAATGAGGGTGGATAACCCTATGACTTATTTACAGCCTTCACACTCCGTTCCCAAAAAACGTGGAGTCTTTACATCAAATTTAGTCAAAATATGGGCTTTAAGCCCCAAAACTTGCCTTGGGGGATCACGTGCCCAACAGGCCCCCAACACAAACATCCTGACCCACCCTCGAGTCACTTTATTGGTGCAAAGATCTTTGTGCGAAGACCTCCCAAATTTATTCGGACTGCCACAAGGTCGGCAGTGCACTGAGCGACTGCTTGTTGTATCTCCTGGATGCATTGTTCAGAGACTGCTGAACGCTTCCCTGCATCTTCTCTTGCGGTCCCTGCATCTGCACGAGCTTGGCTTCGATCAAGGTCGTAATGACAAATGCCTCATCGATCCAAGGTTGGATGCACACCTTCAAAATCACTTCTTTATGTTGTGCTGCGTCTACCTGCTCCTTAAGCGCTTTTGCCTGTTGCATCCACGCGAGCCTCTGTGTAAGGGCCACCGTCTGCGCGGTCCATTTTATATCATCATACTATTGCTGCAGCTCGTGCACCTCTATTTCTAAGTGTTGCATGTTCAGGTCCTCCTGTAGAGTGGTGAGGAGCTTGAACAACTCTTCCAACATTTTGGTGTAGTCCTTCATTGCACTGCTGATCTCCTCCATCCCCAATGTAATGGTGCTGGCGCGTTGTTCCCTCACCTTTGGAGGAGTTCCGTAGCTCTGCTATCCGAAGGTTCAACTCTAGTTGAACCTTATCCATCTATTCTCGCGCCTCGCGCACCCCTACTATTGACCTCTAGATGCGCACCACTCCAGCGGCCATGACTCAAGCACGGCGAATATAACATCATCCGTGGCTAGGTACGATAATTCATTCCACTTCTTTGTGGGGTCCTTGTGTGCCCTGATGTTCACGTGATGGAATTCCACCTTGAAATTCGTGAAGCTTTGTAAACTATTATAGATAGTGGGTGATAACCGTGGCTTGTGGCTAATCCCCATTTTGATGTTCATCTCCATGAACACCCAGAATATCTTACTGTCTCAGATCCTTTGCGCATATTTAGTGGCCCATAGCGAAGCGTACTTTGTTTCCTCCAGAAGATCCTGCGCAATTGTGGGGAATTGGCTATGCTCAGGAAAATCCCAAGCCACTAGCACTATAGACAACAGAAGTCTTGCATAGTGGAAGGTCTTCCCCTATTCCTGTGCCTCGTGACAATTCTCCTGGAACTCCTTGCACAAGTAGTCCGACCAATTAAACTGGACACCCTTTGCACATTATGCGGTAAGTGCTACCATCGGCGCGTGCACCTCATCCACGCAGCACTTCCGCATAACCTTGCTAGCCAATATCTGGGTCACAACTCTGACTACCTTATTGTTGATACTAGAGATCGTGTACCCTCTCTTCTTCTTCTCCAGCTTGAATTTTCCTTCATGGCCTCCACGATGGCCAAGTCGTTGCTCTTACCATCCGAAATATCCATTGGGTCCTCCCCTTTGCAAGGAAGTTGGGTAATTCTGTGAATCAGGTGGTCCATGATGGGGATGGGCTCCTCCAGCCACAAACACCCATCATGCACCAAGTAGAGTAGTTTCCTGATGACAAAGATAGTTACTAGGGCGCGATGGTAATGCGACACCCAGAGCAGGTTCAACAACCCTGTTTTCTCTACTCCGTGCAACCACTTGTGCGGCTCCAACTCTACGACTCCCACCGCAACGTTTTTATTCTGCTTCATGAGCTGTGTGGTTGCCAAGTGTGGGAACTTCTCGTGGTCCGCGAGATCCCAATATTAAAACTTTAGACTCGGCACCCATCCCAAGTGCACTCCTTCAAAAATGATATCGTCGAGTAGTAGCGGAGTTTGCAGAGAGCTCTTGCTCTCATTTAGGTCCTTGGGCACCTTTGCCTTTCCCTTCCGCAGAGGAACATATGCAGGAAACCTGGTTAGAGGGTCCACGCTCTTGGTTTCCACCTCCATGTATTTGTCCTCCTCCTATTCGACAAGGATTTCCTCAAGGTCTTCCTCATCCTCATCAGTTTCCAGATTAACCTCTTTCCCCTTTTCTTCCATGGTTAGTTTAGCTCGCAGCGGGTTTCAAGGGGACACACGCACCAGAACCACGACCTGTTTATCTTTCTTGGGTCTCGATGTGTGTAGTGATTTATGGATTTCCATGACTATCCAGATGCTCTCAGGGGCATCTCCTACTATCATGGCCAGCATGGCCTCTTCAGTGGTCATTTCCCCGATATCCCTGGCTTCTTCAGATGCTGCCATCTTGCTTTTCCAGAAATCTCTCAACTGCTCAGCTAGGTGCTCAAACAATGTCTTTAAGTCCAATATATCAAATAGGTTTGGGTTTAGAAAGCTCTCGGGCGCACGACAGCTCAATTCTCAAATGGCCAATTTTTTTTTGTTGGGCAGCCCTTTGCAATTTATAACGCCTTTTGAATTCGAATTTTACTGTTTGCCTCAAATCTGGTCCATTAATGCTCCCTTGGCGGCAGATTTTCCCAAATCTAGCCCATAAATCCTACCTTAAATGATTGTTGCCCACTCCATTTGGTCTCAAACCAAGCATCACATTGTGAATAGTGACTATAATAGTCACTTTCCAGCCAACCCGCGTGGCAGCGCAGCTACCCTTGCGCTATTGTGGACCTTGTGACACTTCGCTCCTGCGCACAGTTCTATCATCGTGTAGCCCTCGAGTAGGGTAATTTATAGTCCCACGCCTCCTTTCAACTACCTGGAGCGCTAAGACTGTGCTTCCTACGGCTAGTTAGGTGGTCGGGCCACCTATATATGGCTTCAACTGATAATCAATCACTTTTCTTAGGAGAAGTCTATCTTTTAACTTTACTATCTACATCGCGCCACCATTGGTGATCCCTTTAGTAACATATGGCCCGATCCAAGGCATCAAACTGATAAACTCTCGGCAGTAGCTCCTAAATTTTTCAACGGAATTGTGCGCATCCTGTTTTATCACCACTGCCTTTTTATCAAGAAAGTCCTTCTTTATTCCTTCCTTAAGCTTCTTGACTTCTTCTTCTGCCATGGCACTTTTCTCCCTCAACTAAACTCTTTCATTCATGAGTTCTTGGAGCCTAAGATTACCCAGTTGGATTTATTCATCAGGTCCTAATCGTTCTTCTTCGAGCTCTTCCAACTGTGTGATCCCTTCTTCTAAGGCTCCGTGATTCGTCATATCCATGTGCGATGCTATGTGCAAACTAGGCATGATATACTCCATCAGAATTACAACGTTCGCTCCATAGGCCAACCTAGAAGGCGTTTGTTCCGTTAGTTTCTTGCACATCGCCCTATAAGCCCATAAGACTGCTAGTACGTGCTAGTCCCAATCACTTCTCTGTGCATTATATACCTTGTTTAGTGCTTCGCACACTTCGTTAAATGCTTCCGCATGGATAACCTTCTACGTGCCCATTCTCTCCACACTCTGTCATTCCAACTTGAGGAGCCATTCACACATTTTCCCCCCCAACACATGCTTATTGACCATATTTCCCAACATGAAGTTCATGTGCATCCGTGTAGGTTGTTTACCATATGCCTGTACCCACTTGGACAGATGCGCGCACGGACCAGCTTGCCCATTGTATTTATTTGTCAATCACACTCTAGGCTTCCCAAACAGTGTGAACATCATCTTCCTACATTCATGCCAGTCTTCAAAGCTCCCTTTGTGCGTACCCCACCACCTTGCAGGCGTAGCACGCAGTACCCAATTCAAGGCCTGGAAACATTGCTTTTCTGGCACCTTTGTTTCAAATCTGTCCAAGAAAGCATCTACCTCACCTAATCCATCATAAGTAGGTATATCTCTCACTTCTATTGATACACAGTGCAATGACCTTGTCATCATGTTACAATTAAGCGTGGTTACTTCGTGTAACCGATTCTGCCATCGCTCTATCTCCTCATCGAAATCTGAAGTATAGGAGCTCTCGCACTCCCATGAAATTCGTCCATCCATGGTGGGATTTACCCAGTCTTTTTCTCGCGTGGTTATCTTGTAGATACAGTCCAAATCATCGTCACTTTCATAGTCGTGCATCACCCCTGTATAGCACGATCCATCAACAGGGTATAAGGGTATAACTACGCGCAAAGACTTCTTCTCAAAAATCATCTTATGCTTCTTCAGATTAATCACCTCTTTCATGTCAGTGGCCCAATCAATTCCTAAGAGTGCGGGGTAGGGATTGTTATCATCAACAATCTCTATCACCTCAAATTCTGGTAGCGTGTTCACTCCCTCAATATCCATGGTGATTCCCTGCAATCGCCCCAGGGGTATTATCTTTTGTTGGTTCGCCATTCACAGTTGAATAGGAGACCACTGCAGCGTAGGCCACCCCATGTGCTCCCATGTCTGCTTCAGTAGAACGTTCACGTCCAATCCTAAATCCAGAATTACTTGGTCCATCTCATATTCTCCAATCCTAAATCCAGAATTACGTTCTACAAGTGCACTCATCATGTCCCACCAATATACAGAAATTACAGAACAACTGTTGCGAATTTTGTGTATACTTCTGTAGCAAATGGTAGTTGTCTGTAGCATGCTTTCCACCTATTTGACAAATCACACACCACAAAGCAGGCGCCACGCTCGGTCCTTCTTGTGCTTTCCGCGTTAATGGCATCGATCCTCCTCCCGCTAGGTAATTTTCAAACACTGGGTAATGGTCCTTGTCATGTCCCTGACCTTTACATTTGATGCACCATACGTCGTCGCACATTTTTGATCGAGCTGTCCTGTCCTATTTCAAACTCTAGATTTCAAGGCATAAGTTTTTCAACTGCGCATGGATTTGTTGAACTCCCAAGTTAGGGTCCTGCATGGGGGTCTCATGTAGACTCATCGCGATCTCCAAGGCCTTTGCCTGAGTCGTTAACCTCTGCTGCAACAGTGCATTCCTCAAATGCGGCGTTAGTGATGCTACAAACCATTCATGGTGTTGTCCATCCGTCAAAGTCATATTAGCTTCGCGAATTGTACACTTCAGCCTCTGATCCAACTCCCAAGGGGTCTTGCTTGGTAGGATTGTGATTTCCTTGAACCCAATGATCGACTGTGCTTTTGACTTCGGCCGCCTAAATTCCTTATTTAGCGCAGTTTGGATATCCGCAATTCCCACATTTCGATTATCACTTGAGTGCTTAATGTACCAGGTCAGTGCGCCATCCTGTAGGGCGCTAACCAGTGTTGCTTTCTTTATATTGTCATCCATAACTCCCTGTGCTTCTCATACAACTTTTACTACGAACCAAAATTGGTCCGGGTCTTCGTTTCCCAATCCCTTGAACACAGGAAACTTTATCATGCTTGCCATATTAAAGTGCGGTGACGGTGGAGGTGGTACAGGTGAAGATGGAGGTGATGGCGATGAAGCTAGTGACAGTGTGGGTGGGGGTGGCAGGCGTGGAATTCTTTACCTTATCAAATGGATCACACTTCACGGCGATACCTTCGCGAGCCCTTCCTCATCCCCTCGCGGAAGTGAAACCAAAGGGCTATTGTCTAGTCCCTTAATTCTTTCGTTCCTGTAGGTTTTTCCACTTTGCGTAGCCTCGAACATCAATGTAACTGCATAATCCTCTTTTCACACAATAACATTTTAATCCAAGTATTCAAAGACTTCACGTACTTACCTCGCGGTCCTTTGAGGAAGTGCTGCTCTACCTCGCTATAGCTGACTGAAGTGTCTACCACGAATTTAGTGATGAATCCTCCTATAATCTAATCGAGCTAGTGATCAACAGTGCGTGTGATCTTATCTTCCGATGCTTCCAATCTGCGCACCAACTTTGGGGTCCACACAATAGGACCGTCAAGCTTCCACCTTCCTTGGCTATCTACTAGCTTCACGATCCACTCGTACATCTCAGTAGGGAAATATGCGAAGAAGATCTTGTGGATCTCTGTGTATAGGTAGAAGTCTAGCCAATATTCTTTTGTCAGTCGCGGATTTATGTTCTCCTATGCCATGAAATCGTGAATTCTCTTGTCCAACCAACATTCAATTTCCTCCTTAGTTGGATTCCAATGATACGACATCAGACATCTGTATGCAGATTTTGGTCCCGACAATGGAACCATTTTTTGGCTTGTTGGGGCTTGACCCAGGTTTGGAGTTAATTAGCCAAACAAATCCCTGTACTACTGGCCCTTTCGGCAATAGCCCGTAGAGCGCAGACTAAGGTCTCACCCGAAGCAGTATGGGGGGATGCTGGAACCAAGTTTCCACACCTTGGAGATGTCTAAAGGGTTGATTTAGTCCAACTGTGAATAGCTTCGCGTAGGTCACTTCGCGCACTGTCCTGACCTGCGAGACCTTCGCGATCTGTTACAATCACCTTCACGTAGCCCTAACCAGGGGCTGAGGTTCTTTCGCGCTACTAAGGCAGCGATCTGCTCTATTTCCCCAAGTTACACCATGGATCTTACTTATGTTCTTACAATTGTTAGTTAACTTCACATAAACAGATACTTTATCATATATTCTCTTAGTTAACACAATCATATGAGTTCGCGCAGCATATAAATAGTGGAAATGAAATTTATACCCAACGCATTCAATATATGAAACTTCTTCTTTATTACTTCTCCAATCGGTTATAGACTCGACTCTCCCTGTGCACTCAGCTGTAGGGGTTTGCGCACTTAGCTGTGGACTACTAGGCCTCTGTGCACTCAGCTGTAGAGCCTTCTCCTACTCTACGACTCAAAGACTCAACTCTACACTTCAAATAAGACTCAATTCTTCATCTTTCATTCGGTTCATTGGTTCTCTGATTTACAACTTAGAGCCTCGCTCTATTTATATAATCCCATGGTCCGCGGACCATGGGTAGATTTCTAAAGCCAACATTACATTACAAAAATGATGGCAGACAACCCTATGACTCATTTACAATCTTCGGCCTCCATGCCCACAAAACGCAGAGTCTTTACATCGGATTTAGTAAAAATCTAGGCTTTAAGCCCCAAAACTTGCCTTGGGGGATCTCGTGCCCAACAACTCTTCACATTGAGTTTTGCATACTACATTTTTATTCAATTGACATGCAAAGCCACTAAAATTTTAAATTAGAGTGAGTCACATATGATATTGCAACAAACATAATTTACTCTAATTATGATTAGTAATTTATTGTACTTTTTAACAGTATAAATAATATATTATTATTTTATAACATTTTTTAAATTAATAACAATAACTAATATTAGTTATAAAATAATTTTTAATTATTATTATTATTATTATTAAAATTCTTATAATAATATTATAAAACACATTTTTTTATTAGAGATGCCATTATGATGCCAACACACTGACCTATGTACAAGTGACATATGTTAAGGACATAACTTTGGTATAATACAATGCAATAAGGATACAAGTGATGCGCATGATGGTGCACAAATCAACCATATGACAAAATTGAAATGCTCTCTCTCTCTCTCTCTCAAACATGGTACACACTAAAAAAACAAATCAAAGTTGTGTGACCTGTAGTGGTGAAATTCAATGATTCTACAACCACATAATGTAGTATTGTAAATGAATGACTCATAAACATGGTACACACTAACCAAAAAAATCAAAGCTACGTGACCTATAGTTGTGTAATTTCAATGATTCTACAACGAAATAATGTAGTGATGTAGTAATCTAATATTTCTCAACCAATAACTCAAATTCCATGGTAGATTACTAACCATTCAATCCTAACAACTTATGTAAAAAAGGCATGTTGTTCATAGTTATCAAGTCATGATCATGTAATCTAAAAACATGTGGGTTATGGGCCCCACAATCTTCTATTTTTCCACTCTTATATTCAAGGAAACTTAATAGTATAACTTAACAATGGAAATGAATGACTCCTCACTCACAATATTGAACACTCCAAGAAAACATCAAAAGATCGCTATGTGGTAATGCAATAATACTCTTATTCTTAAAAGGATACACAATAACAAGCAGATGCCCCATTGAATTAATCTCTCTTACTTTACTAAGGCACTTACCCTCTGGATAACTAGAATTTTATGTTTGGGAAATAGTCTCTATAAACATTGCTTTTTTCTTATTGTCCTTGTACTTACCAAGGGAACCTATGGTCTTTAGCATTCACATTATTTCTAGTTGAGAACCACAATCACCCTCATGCGATCTTGCTTTTGTCATAATGTCTAATGTAATTGTTCCATGTTTAACCTCTTAGTTTCTTTGAACTATCTTCATAACTACTCTTTCCAACTTTCTCTTGGTCTCTATTTTCCTTCATGCATAAGTTCTCTCTTTATTAATGTACATGTCGCTTCCTTGTCCATTTGTGCATATATTCCTTGAATTATTCCACTAGTTGGGAGCAAAATCATTTGATGATTTACCTTTTTCATATGTTCCTTTACTCATTCCACTATTTAGAAGCACAATAATCTAATGGTTGATGATTTACATTATGCATTTCCACCACTTTCTCATGAATCCACACATCCAATTAAGAATCCAAGAAATGGAATTTCAATACTTCTACATCAACACAACACTTATATTCAAATCTCATTCCCATTTTTCCTTCTAAGTTTATGTAGAGTTCCAAAGTACAATACACTCTGTTATATTTTTCCTCCCTTTTGGCCAATTCACAACACCTAGGTTTAAATCTCACAAGCTTCCCTTTTCCTCGCTTTCACTTATTTAACATGGAGGAGGATAAAGGAGATTTAATGCCATGGATGTATGTTTAGTGATGATAAGTGCGATGTTTCCATGTGAATATGACCTCTAGGAGCACTAGCACTATGTTATACCACAAAATGATATGTGACCACCATCTTGTGCTCACCACATGCCATACCACTAAAATTCCATATAGATCACAATCACATTGTCTTGTGAATTTGACCCCCAAAAATGATAATGCTATATTATGTAGCACATAATGATAAGTAACTAAAAACTTATAGTCATCATACATAATGAACTAGCATTCCACATACACTATTAGACAATCCTATCCTTTTGGTTTTCAAGTTAGGAATAATTTAATCTAACTCTAGCACCATGTTGTACCATGCAATGATACATGACTACCATATTGTGCTCACCACATGCCATATCACTGACATTCCATGTAGATCACAATAATATTGTCATGTTAATTTAATCTCCAAAAATGCTAACATTTTATTATGTCATACATAATGATAAGTAACCAACATCTTACACTCATCACACAATACAAAACTAACATTTCACATACATAATTAGACAAAATTGTCCTTTTTTCCTAAGCTAGGTAGAGCCTAGGCTAGGGCAAACCCTAGATAAGATAAAACCATCCTTTTTTCCCTACATGCTAGGGACACTTAGTCAACCTATACATTCCTTGGGATAGTTTGTTTCCCCCATAATTAGCTCCCATCCTCAACCTCCTCCATATAAAGTTTGAACTTGAGATTTGATGAAGACTAAACCCAACTCAAACCAACTAGTCTACACCTCATGGATAGACAAACCCATCCACTTCTCACATGTAAAAAATCCTCTGAGCTATTCAACTTATTCACTCCCTTTAATAAAAACATCAACCCAAATCATTTTGTACACATTATAATGCTGCCTTATATTTCATTCTTAAAACCTTTGCACATTATATGTTTTCTTTGCCCCTCACTAATTTGGAAAGTTAGCAACAGGTAGGAATTCCACAAATACAGGTGAACAACATGAAATTTGAATGACTCGCCCCTAAATTTCTTTTGAATAAATAATAAAACCTGAATCATTGTCTAGGAGTTATAATACTACCTCTCTTTTTCCCCAAGGAAAACTCGTAACTTTCATTATGCAATATTGCCTCTCTTATATATATATATATATATATATATATATATATATATATATATATATATATATATAAACTTGTGCACTATGCTGCTCATTGATTTGGCAAGTTCACAAAAATAGGAAAAGGATTGACTTCCAAAATGGTTGAAAATCCCTAAAATTTAAACCATTGGTCCGTGACAAAAGCTTTTGAGAGTCAATATGACGATGTGGACGCAATAAAAACTACCTTAAAGAGGATGAAATTCATACCATCTTTTCTGGACGTAATAAAAACTGCATTAAGAAGTTAAAATCAGATGATGAAGCTAAAACTACCACCTTTGAATTGTAGTGATGAACCAACTTATGGTAACAACATCCAGAAGGGGAATCTGTTCGATAAGGTACAAATAACCGAGTCCCATGGTTGTGGTCCAATGGTTAAGTGGGGAGGTTTGGTACCATAGATCTTGTTCCCAGGCAGGACTATGTACACTTGAGATCTACCCCAAGCGCGATTTTGTTAGTTGAAAAGAAAATGAGCTGAGTGTGTAAGCACAAGTAACTACAAAATATGAACTATAGTGAATGCTAATACAAATTGAAGATTGTTGGAGACAGATAAAGTTCAATGGACTTTTGATTTTTTTCCAACCTAAATTTCCCTATGCATAGTGCCTTGTGTGGTGTTATTTGCATTGCATACTATTTATGGAAGGCATGCATATCCATCCAAAACTTCCATGAAACTTGCTCAGGAAGTGCATACATGTCCCTCCAAAAAATCTATGCAACTTGGTCCTTATGGATGACAATTTTTTTTCCTAAAAAAAAATCCATAATTTTCATTCATTCAAGAAAAGGTTCAAAAATACATTATGCATATGCGTTCTACCATGCATTCCATGGAAAAAAAGGCCATGTCCCCATGCGAGGCAAAATAAAAAATATACACATGTCGCAAAACACAATGGCCCATATAGTATGGTTGTACAAAGACAACAAAATAAAAATATCACTGTATTTCGCATTAAGCACCAATATATATATACAACATACTACATAATAAAACATAGCAAAACATAAAATAAGTATGAGAGAGTGTAGAAAAGAAAATATGTACATCAAAGTGCTTGGCTAAAAAAATAAACAAAAGTTCTCCAGGACATGATCTTCAATAAAAGGGCGATGGAAAAACTGATATGGAGCCAGTTCACCAAATTCAGTCACATTCCAAAGCCCCCAATCCATAAGTAAGCCTTCCTTAGAAAGCTTGTCAACAACCTTATTCCATTCCTTGTAAACATGATTAATAGTCATATAAACAAAAGTACCTTTTAGACAAAAAATACTAGATAGTATATGAGAGAGAGAAATTGCATGGCAAGATTGATTATGATTAACCTAATTTACCACTAGGAGTGAGTCCTTGAAAATATAAAGTCAGTTACAACCTTTTTCCAGAAAAAAAGCAATCAAGGATTTGCACGCTAAGAGTTCAACACAATTATTTGATCCCCGCCCAATGCCCATACTAATATGAAAGAAAACCTGTTCATATAGATAAATAATGGACCCCCCTCCACATTTAGCCCCGTCCTCCTGTGAGACCCCATAAAAAAACCCCAAGGATTATTGAAATCCAAAGTTTTAACTAGAACCTCTCGCATCTTACCCCTTAACCGAATCTATGAAGAATGTTCTGATATAGCCAGATAATATGATGCTATCTGAATCAGGAAGGAAGGAGTGTCCCTGAAAATGGCCTAATTATGGGCTAATCAGGTGCCCCAAGCAATAATGAGGGGAAACAGTTTATAGTGAAATATATTCTTGTTATCAATCCAACCTCGCCAAATTTTAACAAAGGAATCTCACTCCCACCTACATGCCTCCCCCAGAACACTACGACAAGACAACCATACTTGTTGTGTGAATGAATAATGAGAAAATATATGCATAATAGACTCGGAAACATTCCAACACAAGTAGCACAAACTGAGGCCGATCTTGTTTCGATGTTGCATAATGTCCTAAGTGGGGGCTTTACCCTTTAGAATGCACCCGAATTTTTTGTTTTGTTTTGGAGGGATATTTTGTAGACCAAAGCACCAACCACCACCAAACAGATGCACCTACTATGCAGTGATATTTAAATGAATATAACTAGCTCTAGGAGATTGTTTTCCATGTCCATTGCTGGTCCAAATTAGGGAATCCTTGTCATCAGAGAGGCAGATGTGTGTTGTGTATAGAGAAATTAGATAAGCAACCCATTCCCTATGAAATTCCCCTACTAGTTCAAGAGTTGATGCCAAAAACCACCACTGACTCCAAATGGAAGTGCATCTCTAATCATTTATGTGTGCAAGTATGGTGTAACCCTGCTCCCTGAGTAAGGAAATTAGAGCCAAGGATAAAATATGATTGTTGCCAATACCAATCCACGGATCCATGCCTAACCACACCTTCGATCTAGACCCAATTTTCCATGCCAAACTCGTAGATATCACATGAAAGAAATTTAATACTACTCTCCATACCACAGATATATTGGTTCTTGAATGTTGAGGAAGAAAAATCCATTCCTCCACTGTATGGGGAACTAAGTATTTTTGAGATATTACACTAGTCTAAAGACTATGTGAATCAATAAGTCTCCATCCACATTTAGTAGTCAGTGCTCAAGAGAAAATATAAATGCTTTTTTAACCTAATACTTCAAGGAGTTTGGGCATAGAAATGTGAGACCACTTGACCTAAGGGAGCACATAATCTTCCCGAGACCCAGCCCATAGGAATTTAAAACATAGATGACACACTTGTTCCAACACCCCCCTTGGAATCCAAGCTAAGGACATTTAGTAAACTAGAATGACTTCAAGCACTAATTTGACCAAAACCAGTTGACCCACTTGAGATAGCCATCTAAAGCTCTATCTTTTCAATATTTTCTCCAATTTTGAGATGAACCATTTTTAGTGTTCTTTCTTATAGCAATTTGGATTGAGTTGAAAGCCCAGATATTTTAGGCCTTGGTCAATAAGAGAAATATTATAAGGGTTGAATTACTAGCTCACTGACATTTAAGATAGAAATTAAAGACTTATTAGCATTGATAACCTACCCGCGACCTTGCAAAAACGTCTGAGGATGTCCTACAGGGTTTCCATGTCTCATAATGATCCATTTGGGAAGATGAGGATATCGTCTACAAAAAAAATGTGTAATGGAAAGGAGATGTGCAACATTGATTCCCACAAAGGACCCCCTTCCTTTAGCCTCTAATAGCAACCGTCTCAACCCTTCCACAATAAGTAGGAACAAAAGTGGTGAAAGTGGACACCCCTGCGTAAGCCCCCTTTGGGTCAAGAAAAAAGAAGAGGTTGAGCCATTGATAAGGACAACAAAGGATACATAAATGACACAATTCATAATCTAGTTGATGAAAGGAAACTAAAACCCCACATGTATCATAAGAAGGCACCGGAAGAGACAATTCACACGATCATAACTTTGTGAATTTGTCTTCCCTCCGGAAAACTGAAATTTTCTTGGGATATACATATGGAGATAATTGGCTTAATCCTCCTAGAAATAAATTTTGTGATGACTTTATACACATAGTTTCACAAAGGATTAAGATGAAAGTCCGCAAAAGATGCCAAATTTTCCACCTTTAGAATTAAAGAAATGAAGGTAGAATTGAAGGCAGGGTGTATATGGCCTCCCACCCTAGCTTCATTAACCACCTGAAGAATATCTGGGCCCACAAGATCATAATATGTAATAAAAAATTCCACAACCCATCCATCCGGCCCTAGGATTTTATGTTTTTGAAAATTGGCAAGAACTTCCTTTAATTCACCCTTTGAGACCACAACCATAAAATCCATATTATCATCAGCCTCAATAAAATTAGGGAAGAATTGTGCTACCCATATTGCCTCAACAATATTTGTGCTAACCAAATTAGAGTAAATGGATCGAAAGTGAGCATATCCAAGTGAGGATAACCCTACCAAAAGAACAAATAGGTTCACCCCCCAACCCTTGCATACTCCAAATGGTATTTGTAAACTTTCTCCCCTTAGCATAAGAATGAAATAATTTCGTGTTCTCATCTCCACACTCTAGCCAAACGGCCCTGCTTTTAAGTCTCCAAGTGGCCTCCTTAGAGTCCAAGAGCACCTTACGTTGTAAGAATTGTTGGATAAAATAGTCCTGAGAAGAAAGTTTGGGAACAACCTCTCCAAGAGTAGAGGAATAATGATCAATATGAAGTTCTATATCCTTTAATATAAAATCCTCCTCTCAACTGTGGTTTTGCAGCCCACTACTTTTCCAATATTTTGATATTTTTTTGATATTTTGAAGGAAATGTGCCACTGTTGATCTGACATTACCTTCAGAGAAAGGGTGCTAATTTTATTTGAAGAGATCATAAAACCCCAAGTCTAGGGTCCATTGGGAATTTATTTAAATGGGCTAGATGGATTTCTAGAAGCACCCAATATTTCAAAAAGAATTGGAAAATGATCAGAGGTCCCCCTAGAGGCCACCCACCGTCGATCTCATTCCAATATGTAACTCAATCAACATGAGGTCCATAGATATTAATAAAAGTGATTGAAGAATTCAACTCCATTAGAAAGATCTCCACCCCCAACCCATTTGAAAAACTATAGAAATTTTCCATGATCAACTTCCTAGAATCCCAACCCACCACCATACCACTAGAACGACCAAGAACATCATCCAAAATGAAGTTCCAATTGGGATTTATTTATTCAAGGAAATAAGAAACTACAGTCCCATATCTAAGAGATTCCTAGAGAAAAATAACATCATGATGCTCGATTTGTAATAGATGACGAAGAGCAAGTTTTTTAGGATCACTTGCCAAACCCCAAAAATTGAAGGAGAGAAAATTCATTAGGGAGCACTATGTAGGGGGATAATTCTATAATTTCCCCATCAATGGATGATTGACGATCCATGACCATCTCCTCACAAGAATTTTCTTTGGCTTTGTATAAATTTTATTTACAACCCCACCCCCTAGATTTGGCAACAAAGACACAAAATAGGTCAATCCCTCCAGAAAAACCCTCATACATGGAAACAATAAGTCTGGATCTAAGATTGTACAATATATCCGCTCCCTCCAAAATCTTGGAAAAACTAGAAGAGATAGAGGCCCTAAGAATAGTATATCCTGAAAGAGTAAGAGAGATAGAACAAATCGCCTTGGTAGTGAGTAAAGTTATGACCAACTTTAGAGACCCATGAAGCCCACTCACAGAAGTGGAAGCCAAATCATCTAGACTCAAGAACAGATAAATAATTAATATGAAAAGATACAGGAGGAAAATGATGATAAATACTCATGGAAGGAGGAGTTGCCGTTGAAACATATACAAAGGAAGATGTATCTGCCTCCAAACTAGAATAATATGAAACAATGCAATCAGTGTACATGTCACTAGGGTCCATCGATCCCAAAGATACCTAAGGCTCACCCTCTAATCGCCCATCTGATAGACTATCCAAATCCATCTCACCTCCAACCTTCACTCGCTTCATTTTTGAAACCAATGCAAAATCCATAACTTGATGAAATATAAGGTTGCAATATTGGACTAAATGTCCATACTTGTGACACCAATGACATCACAAAGGTATAACTTTATAATCCACCAACTTTAGCCATTCCCCTACCTATCCAATATTGATAGAATCATGTAATTTCTTGCACAGGTTCAAGCTAACCAGAATTCAAGCCACAAACAAATCCCTTGACTCCTCAAATGAATAATTGCTTCGAGAAAGCTACCAATAATGTTTCCAAAGTTTGAAAAAATATGAGGGTGCCATATATGTATTGGAAAACCTAGTAGATAGACCCATACCGGAACCACATCACTACTTTCCTAGCCAACATCAAAGGTTGGAGCCCAAAATTTGAATATAATGGGAGTGGAATCAATGGACTAGATAGTACCTTCAACATGCGCATCCACCTCACGGGCTTTGAAGATTAGACGAAACGAACCCTTTGCCAACATGATAATTTTTGGACACTCCAAGATCTTTACACAGAGGAATTGATCATGTCTTGAAATAATGGACTCTTTACTAAATTTCTGGCCTCTAGTTCGCTCGAGCAACTAGATTTTTTTTGAAAGATCCATTGCTTTAACCATTTCGACATCAGTCCCCAGACATGAGTAATATGGCGCTGCAACAACTTCCCGCTTCAAAACCCTAGATTTTTTTCCTTTTCTCTTTTGAAGCTTTACATTGTCTAGAAAAGGCCTTGTAAAAAAAAGATAAACATAACAATATTTTACAATTTTTGTTTATAAAAAGGCCTTGTAGGGTTACAACCCAAGATGGAAAGTTTAGCAAAACCTATTTCCATGTGTCTGCATGAAATGTCAAGACCGTGTCCAGGTTTTTGTTCATTTGAAGGAAATAGAATACCTAATTATACCCTAAGGATTAGGGTTTACAAATTATAGATCTAAAATTTTAAAATAATAAAGCAAGGATGTTAAAAAGTTCAACTTCGTGGAAGGTTTAGGGTTATAGGAAAACTGTAGCCTTATAAAAACAGATTAACACAAAGAAAATGGAAGTAATGAATTAGTTTGCAATAAATATTCGTGGATTGTTGAAGCCACTTTGATGGAGATAACAAAACAAATATTTGAGTTAAAAATACTAAGCAGATAAATATGATAGTTATAAGAACACCACAAAGAAAGGCATGGGAATAGTAACCCCATGAATACACCTATAAAGGCCAGTCTTAAAATGAATAAAGAAACTTATAAAGTGGAGGTGGATATCCATGGTTAATAAACTTGTTATATTGTAAGTTTATTGTAAGTATTAAAGTTTTATGTGCTTATTAATTAAATTTAATCATTATTAGTCCTTGCCAAGGCATGACTATAACAATCAATTTGTCTATTGATCACTATTAGTTTAGCATTGACCAATGCAAATTATAATGTTTAACTTTGAAAAAAAAATATTTATTTTTTAAAATTTTTATTGGACCATAACTTGAAGCTCTTATGACCACCTTTGCACAATATAATTCGATATGGATAACTACCCCAAATTTTGTGCCATTATTTATGGATATGGTTGCAATATTTGTGAATGATTTTTAGATATTTGTGTCCTGATTTTTTATGCTTAAGCTTTGCAGTAAAACCATACAAAAATAAAATACTTAAAATAACTTATACTCAAGTAAATAACATATATAACATGAATTACTTCCCACCATAATTTAAGAAAGTCTTTGCATAAAAATGGATAGGAAAAAGTTGTAAAAAAAAACTTACAAAAGTTTCTTCCCACCATTATTTATGTTTTCTTCACAACTTTGGTAGGAGTAAAACTGTAAATGTGTAGACTTATTCTAAGCAAGCAATTTATTTATCCACTTCACATCTCCATTTATTAGTTCCTGCCAAAGCAAGACTACATGATGGTTTGTTTATCAGCCATTATTAATTTAGCATTCATCAATGTAACTTATAATTATTTATGCAATTTTTCCCATAGCATAATTTCTTACTTTAGTTTGAGGGACTTAGCTGTAGTTTTAGGGACTAAGCTGCTCACAAAATTACGGTATAAAAAATTGAATTTTATTATTTTTATTACTTTCAACTTTTTATTATTAATCTAGCAAGGATTTACATGTTTACACTCATTTACATGTTTACACTCATTTATTATTTTTATTACTTTTAACTTTTTATTATTAATCCACCAAGGATTTACATGTTTACACTCATTTACAGACACTATAGCATCTCCCCCACCCTATATTACTTTTAACCTTTTATGATTTTTTAATCGAGTGGACATATAAATGCTAAATGTTTATGTTAAATGTCATATTTTACAAACATTTACACCTACACATCTACCTTTATACTGGCCTATAGAGCTCTAACCTTTTATGATTTTTTTATTGAGTGGACATATAAATGCTAAATGTTTATGTTAAATGTCATATTTTACAAACATTTACACCTACACATCTACCTTTATATGGGGCTCTGGCTATAGAGCACTTCTTGATGCAATAATTTTAGTGAGTATATGTGTATACTTTTTACTATTAAAAGTTATAATAGTAATTATATTAGGCTAGGTTAAGTTGTGTATGCCTTGTTTGGCTAATTAATATTGGGGCCATTTAACGTTTGAAACTCATTTAACTTACATAATTTGTTGTGCGTAGTTGCATTAAGCTTAGTAGAATAAGGACACTCCCTCTGAATTGACCCCAAACCTCGTCAATAATATGAGGTAGATTATTAAGGTACATTTAGTGATTTTCCTATATATATAATGAAAAAAATTAATAGCATTGGAATATAAAAGTAAATGAAAAATGAAAAAGGTGCGTTTTTTTTTGTTGGAGGGTGTTATCAGGAAAACTAGTGTCCATTCAGAGCTACTAGTCCCACTAAGACGGGTAGCTATCTTAGAAAAAAACAAACTAAAGTCACTTGTGTTTTCCTTTATGAGAGATAGATGAGAGAGAAGCAGAGAGTACCAACCTCAGTCTTTCGCTAGTCTCCTTGCTTGTTTCCTCTCTCCCTTAATAGAGCTTTCACCACTCCTTTCTTGCTTGTCCCACTTCAAAGAACACCTGTAGAGTCAAGGCAGCAAAATACCATCAAAGCATAGATATCTATAACCATAAACAATGTAGGATCAGATGTACATTGACCATATAAATGCATATACAAACAACATTTAGATATATACAAGCATATGGAGGAAAACTCAAATAGCTTTATTGATAGAAGTAGTAGAAGAGAGGATTACAACCAAGCTGTCAGATCCAACATCATCCTCCCAGCATGAAATCCCTCTTCACCTCATAAAAATCAAGATCACCCAAAAATGTCTTCAAAGAGAAACCAACAAAACTTCCTTGCAAGTTACAAAATTCCAACCTCCGGATCTCTAGGATGAGGGATCCATATATAGATGTTTACAAGAGAGTGAGTCAGCTTCTGGGATTTTGATTAGTGTCATTTCATTGATAGTTCTTGGTTCCACTTTGAGATTTCAGATCTCTTACTCATCCCTGGGCGAATTCAGAGAGGCAAGTGTCATATGAGCAGTTTCTAGAAGATTCTCTGGGTTTCCACCTAGCAAACTGCTTCTGCAATTTGTTTGCTCTCGCTCATCGCACCCTACAGAAGGTCTTTCCAGTATGCATCGAACCCCCCTATGTGTAATAGGTGAGATTCATCGCACCCTATGCATGGAGCAGTCTGTATGGTCCTGTTTTGACCAGTTCTGAGTAGTTTTTCATGGAGAACTTCTGGGAGATGATGTAATCAGCTAACCGTGTTCCTTTAGGGTATGAAACAACACTTTTATGAGTTTAGAAGCCCTTGGTTTATGGACATATGTGATTGGGGTTGCAGTGCCCAAATATGTCTATAATAGAGGGGGGAAAGGGGAGGATAACATAATGTTTGGGTTGTAGGGATCCATCATGGTGCTACATTTTCATGAGCAGGACTATGCAAAAATCTAATATGTAGTGCAGGCCACCTCAAAGGCTCAATGAGAGCTAGTTGAGTGGGTGTTACTAAAGTATTTTCATTGCCCCCTAATTTACTCCCAGGAGAAGTTGTTGAGATTTGTGGTTGGGTGTTGGAAGCCTAAATGGGAGCCATTCTAGGTGCGAGGGAGCACCTCAAGATATTGACAAAGGTATATATCTATTTTTTGATAGTTTTAAAGCCACACAAGGAGCAAATCCTACTAGAGTGACCTTCTTGTGCCCTCATGATGAGTGGGCATTTTGCTAGTAGGGTGGTGGTGTGATTAGGATTGAACACATTAGAGATGTATCAATTTGGTTGATTGTCGCATTTATTGTCTGGAAGTATGGTGGGATAACTAGCCATAGGATTATAGGGGCCCAAATGGGCATATTAGAGAGGACGATTCATATGACCTTCTTCTCATGGGCACATCTAGTCAGCACCCATCTTATGACCTAATTGACTCGAAGTGTGTGGGGCCAACTATATGAGTTCACCTTTGGATTACTCATATGCATCTTTTCCTTGTGGAGGGTGATATTGATCTGACACTAGATCAAGGTCACTATGATAACCCCCCACCTAGCCTTGTATGAGGTAATGGAGAGGTCTGATGATTAGAGAGCGTGGTGGGTAGACTGTTCGATATTGGAAAACTATGGTCAAGAGATGTTGGATCTTTATTCCATAAATTATCTTGTAGTTATCCTATGCTAGAATGGACTTCCAACACAATCTAGAGATAATCTAGCATGGACTTTCGACATGATCTAGAGATGATCCTTCCCCTATGGGAGGCCTATGGTCATGTTACACAATAATTTGTCACTGTCTTCCTACCAGTCTTCCTACTGTGTCATGAGTCCAAATCATCCATGCTCATGCTCTCTAATGTTGCCAAAGTTTTGCCATCATCGCGACTGTTGTAAAAATAAACGCGCTGATGAGCGCTCCAAAACAGACCAAATGCGCTGCCAGTGCAGAAGTACACGTGATTCCTGCGCTGGTCGAATTTCATGAGACAGCGCGTCTGTTATTTATATCTGACCGCGCTGATATGACTTTCTTTGTTATTCAACAGCGATGTTAGCGCTCCAGTGCAGTTATGAACCCGCGATGATCCAGTCTAGGCGAGTTTGTTCTAACAGCGGACCTTCTAGATGACTCCAAACCTGGTTGTTGGCCTTGTAAATGTCGCCCTCCCTTCTCTAGCAAGTCTGTTTCGTCATTTGAGCCACCTTCCTTGGAGATAATCTCATCCTCCCACCATTCATGGAGAATCCTTCTCCTATTTAAGCCTCCACTATTTCCATGAGCTGCTAGTTTAGAATTCATAGTGCTTGGAGTGTTGCTGCTAGTGTGTGAGCTTGATAGGTAGCTGGTGTGACAAGTGTGGGATTGCTAGGGAGCTTAAGGAAGGTTGTGAAGTGTTTCTTTCTTGTGGAAACTTGTGTGAGAGAGAGATTTTGTCTTGGGAGATCTACCTTCAAGGGTGAATGCTTGAGAGACTTACTGGCTGGACCCTCTTGAGAAGGATTTGACGTCAGAACTATGGTTATATTCTTCTTTGTTTATTGATAATAGACGACTATCATTATGGTTCCACTCTTATTGTCTTTATGATGGTATTTGAGTTATATCCTTTCTGACTGATATATAGTTACATCTACTGGATTTTATGCTTGTGTTTGTATCGTTCTTTGCATGTGCAGGTGTCCGTGCACGAGGATCATGAGGATTGTGACCAGCCAGGGCAAAGGAATGGGAGCATCAACTCTTCTACAAGTATTAGCGTTGGAATCCAGGTAGGCCTTCATCATTGGTCTTTTATTTGTAATTAGGAACCTGCGTGTTAGCGTTGTTTGATTGTTGCTAGACCTTGTTTGGACTAGTAGGGATCGTCTCTGTTCGCAGAGGGGATTTACCTCCACAACGGGGCATATGGATATATATATTTTTTTCATTTGTGTGTACATGCTAGTTTTTATGTTTGATTTTATTATTTATGATATGCATCTTACATTACTTTGGATTTTGTGGTTACATATATGGGACCAGGAAGTTGTGAAGGGCCAGTTGTACATGATGATTTGAGAGGGGGAGCTTGAGCTCCTCTTCCTATCTAGATTGGTTTGGTGTGGCCCATTGAGGGTGAGCCTGAGGGAGGACTATGAACATGGAAGATATGTTGCCATTCTTTTAAGGCTATTTAATCCTAAGGTCCAAGGGAGAGAGAAGATCCTAATGAGTGCAATGAGGAGGTTCATTGTCTCCATGAGGAGAATGCAAAGTTACAAAGGTGGGATGCAAACCTCCATTAGAGGTTGGTCATTGTGCTATATGACATCCTAGAGGATGGTTGGGCTGATTTAAGAGAAGACGTCATGGACACGATATTGACCTTGAAAAATGAGTGGTAACCTACACTGAGGTGGGCTACAGTGGTAGCATTAACAACGATCCAGATTTTGGTTCCATAGGGAGATATCGTGAGGAACCTCTGATAACAAGGAAGGGTGGACATGGTGAGGCCCTAGCTCTACCGCCCCCTTAGATGGGGATTCTATTTTACTATGATGTATTTTTTGTAAGGGTCATCCATTATGAGAAGGTCCCAATGAATGTATATGGCACACTTATTATTTTTTCATTATGGCCTGAGTGATGACTACCAACCCACATTATGTATTTTTTTGAACCTATATATTTGATGATATATACAAATCTTTTTGTGATTATGATAATGTGTCTCTTGATTTATGTGATATATTTATTTACTTTGATTATGTTATGATGTGATGTTATGTGCTACATTCTTTGTTATTTACACCACATGTTATATACGGATCATGATTCAATTGTCAATATGACGCTTTCCAATTTAAATGAGGTTTGTAATTAAATTGAAAAATCAATTTTTATTTTTGGAGATGTGCATGAATGTAATGTGTTCAAAATTCAAAGTTAACAACCTTAGTTGTAGGTATTTTCTAAAGAGGTGAAGATCACACACCTAAAAGGACTTGTGCAGTTGTGTGACAACAATATAAGAATTAAGGAATACATTAAAGTGGTGAATGCACAATTAGACGAAATTAGCTAACCAAATTATGAAGATAACATATTCAAATTGGTTATTTCTAGTTGACCTAATGAAGAATCCATTTGGATGAAGTAGAGTTTGATCAAGGGATTAAATGGCCCAAGCCATAGAGGAAGTATTCTGATTCCATTAACTAGAACTAATTAAAAAATTGATGTGGTATGTTAGTGGATAATCCATATGTTAAGTTAAGTGAGGGGATATATTAGAAAGATAGTTCATGGGGATATGAATCTAAGAAGTGAAAAAATACCATATATAATATAAGAGATTTGATGGAAATATTGTAGTTACATGTAGAACTTTTTAAGATAGAGTATGTTGACAAGGTATTTGAGACACATGCCAATAGGACAAGCCATTATGTAGGCACCTTTCATGGGGAAATGTTTGATGATGTAAGGACCCTTCCATATGTTTTTTGAACTTCCTGGGACCCAAATATTCCTTAGTGACATCATACCATAAGATGAGGTCTCTCTCATTAAAAGAATGGGGATTGATGGTATGGTCAAAGGTGGCTTTAGATCACTTCTTGGTGGCCTCATTCTTCGATAGGGAAGCACAATGATCTTTGTTGATATTTTCAAGAGAATTGAGGTATTTCTCAAGGAGAGTAGTGTGTGGAAAAAGTTTTACTGTTGTACATAAGGTAAGGATTTCACATTCTATGGGGAGGTTTTCTTTGACCTCATGCACATGATGAAAGGGTGCAAAGTTGGTGGATATTTTTGCTTGAAGTGTGATATATTAGAAGGAAAGAAAAAATCATGTGGTGCCAATTGGTCTTATATTTTTTCACCATGCACTGAAACATCTTCTCAAGGAATGTGTTGATAGCTTCAACTTGACCATTGGATTCATAGTAGTGTGGTGAAGCAATCTCATGGGAAAAAACAAACAATGATAAAAGCTCTTGAAAGACCTCATTCACAAAGTGTTTTCCATGATTTGAGACAAGATCTTTGGGGACGTTTAATTATGTGATGACATGATTGAAGAAAAAGCGGTATGCAATATATATAGTGTTGTTGAAGGTGGGAATTTCTTTAGTCCACTTGGTGAAGTAAATGATGGTGACTATGATATATTTGTGACTATTACTAGAGGGTGGGTTGTAGGTCATGAAGTTAATACCCCATTTGAAAAAGGTGCCTAACATGATGGCATGATGAAAGAGAGTAGGAGGTGCCCATGTTTTAGTCACAAATGATTGACATTTGATGCATATTTTGATAGCCTAAATGTGGTTGCAAAAGAGTGTGGGCCAAAAATAACATACATGAAGCACTTTATGGGAGGTTAACATCCTTGATAGATGCCCCCCATAGGATCTAATATGGTAGTCATTTAGGACATGTTCAATTTCTTCTAATCTGAGAAATCAACATAAGATGGTTTCCACTCCCCATCAGTATAAAATGTTTCCAATGAGGAGGTACAATGGTACTTGGTGGGCTATACATTGGTGATCATCTCTTGAGAGGTGGGGATTAAATTTTTGTGAGTGCAAGTATATGATAATTGTTGAGTATTGGAGAAGGTATGTTATTATCGTTTATTTTGTCATATTTTCTTTAAAACTCATAACCTCTTTGCATCATGAACTAGGTAGATAATAAGAAATTATGATAAAATCTGTAGGATTTGCATGTAATGCAAAATAACTAATAATTTCCCTTTTCTTATGCAGGAAAAGGAGAAAAAGAAAGATTGCCATCCCAAAGGAAAAGACAGGACAAAGTTAACTGTTGTCCCTTTGACAGGGAACCACATGCAAACAAGGAGATCCAAATTCGAGCGTATCAGCCAGGAAAGGGAAAAGGAGATACCAAATCAACGCAAGAGAACAAGAGGATAACTGAGAATTAACAGTCTAGCGAATCCCTCAGGATCCTTTGATCCTGAGGGATCGCTATCTTAACAATTTTTTGTATCGTTGATATCTCCGCTCGGCTGTTATAAGAAGGGGCAGCACTACTAGCCCAGGGGATGAACTGTTGTTGTTTTTATGTAATTCTCCTTTGTATTTGGAACTTTGATCATCGACTCTTGTTGAAGAGCGATCCACTGTAACTTTGTTTTGATGTTTTAATATAAATCTGGTTGCCATTCCATCTTTGATTATGGAGTAATCTCAAGCGGTGTGCCCCTAGAGGCTAAGGGCCCGACCCTGGTGGAACACTTGCTCCTATACCATTATTTCTAATTCATGTGTGGTTTTCGTTATTAGATTTGTTCAGTAATCCGATGTGTTTTGCTATTTTACATAATGGTTCTGTTATATTTTGTTTATGCTCAACTGAGTAATGTTGTTCTCTGTAATAGGAATGTTGTGCTGTTCATTTTGACTTTATAACGCATTGTTGTTCCTTTAACCATAGATATAACATTGATGTTCCTTACAGATTGCCATTGTTGCTCAATTACAGAGTAACCGTGTTGTACATTCATAAATCGGTATTACTGTATTTTTCTATGGTTTACACTTAACTGCGATTGTTGTTCAACTGGCGTTGTTGTTCCATTATGAATCACAATTGTTATTCTTTATAACTGTGATTTATACTTGTTGTATCGAAGTCAGATTACTGTTCCTTTCAATATTAAGCGTGCTGTGTGTGATATTCGTTTTGGTTTATTGTACATTTATAGTTGATTCAAGTTGCTATTCTATATTCCCTCTTTGTTAGTTGCTGTTCTATTTCCATTTGTTGTCCGATTTATCTTTACAGTAAAGATTGTTACCTAATTCCTGTAGGATATAACTGTTGCATTCATTTTCGTAGATTAAGGTTTCGTTGTTCAATCTTGTTCATAAGAATAGTTGCTGTTCCATTTCCTGTCATTTGTATTATCATTGCTTTGGTGTGCAGAACGATCTGAGACTGTAGTGAACATTGACATATGTTGTCTAGTTCCAATATTGATGATCTTTTCCTTGATTGTCTTTTAATTACATTAGTTTACAAAGGGATGAGTTACCGTTACTGTAACCTTGACTGATAAATTGCTATAGTTTTTTGACTGCATGATTTGAGTTTTAAGGTTCTTTTCTGTAAGTAGATCTTATTTCAAGCATCCGTTTACTCTTGTTTTTAGAGCAATATACTACTAGCATTACTCTGACAAATGACTGCCTCAAACTGAGTACACTCTTTGAGATAACAAATCGTTCCTGGATTGATAAGTTAATGTAGGGTAAATAGAGGTGAAAAAGACCCTTTTTACTGCTCGACATTTTGGCGCCATTGCCGGGAAGAGTGTAGCCATTTGTTTCTTTTCCAGAGTGATGTAAGAACCTACTAGGAGAGAACTGGGTTTTAAAAACGGAAGGTAAGAACCTGCGTACGGAGCATGTAATAGCCTTGCTCCCCTACCCGCTTTCCTACAGATTTGTTGTTGTTCTTTGGGTAGAAATTAGCATTTGATTTGTGTGCATGGCTAAGCAGAAAAAGCTTGAAAAGAATCCTAAATCACTACCCAAGTCTGACAAGGCTAAGGGGCTGGTGGCCCTTGGCCGATTGACCTTTATAGACGAAATCCTTAAGAAAGTAGAATCTCAGCCTTTAGTAGGACCTAGAAAAGTTTCTTCTAGACAGCCTATTAGTTCCCTTCAGGCCACAGGATCACCATCTGTAGCCTTTGTTGAGGTGCATAGTCAAACCGAAGAGCAATATTTTCAAGAAATCGAGAATTCCAGCCCAAAATCATTGCAAGAAGGGAACCTTAGCAATCTCTGTGAAGGGAGAGGAGAAACAGGAGAAGCTGAAGAACCAAGATCTCCTCTTGGGATAATTCAGCCATTAAGTAGCCCAAATAAGGGAAGTGCTACAAAAATAATTTATAGCGAAGTTTAAGAACCTCAAGAACTAGAAACCCCCAGACATTAGGCACTCTCATCATCCCAGATAATGGAAGTGCTGTTAAGGCCATTCCTGTTAAATCCATTCCCCCTCGACAGCCTAGGAATACCCTCCTAGATATCCCAGAAGGTTATTGGCATATATTTGACCAAATGGTCTAGAACCAGCCAAACACCCAAACCTCTACACTGCAATACCCCATTGTGGATATTGCAGCTAATGCACCTATGAAAGCAATTCCTCTCCAGCATATCCCTACATTCCATGGCCTTACATCAGAAGATTCAGATGCATTCTTATTTGAATTTGATGTGCTGTGTAGAGGATATGATTATACCACCGATCCCCAGAAACTGAAATTGTTTCCATCTACATTAAAAGGGGCTACTTTAAGATGGTTTATGGGATTAGGTGGTGGTGTTATAAAAAATTGGGATCAAATGAAAGATGCTTTTCTAAAGAAATATCAAGACTATTGCAGGTCTAGAGAATTTAAAGATGAAATATTTCAGATGGTAGCTAAACCGAATGAAACATTAGAAGAGTATGTTGAACGTTTCTAGTATAATCTTCAAAGATCTCCTTATGCATCATTACCCTTACCTGATACTGTTTTAAAAATAACATTAATTAGGGGAATGAAGGAAAAATGGATTGAAACAATAAATATTATGGGAAAAGGAGATATTTATCAGGAAAATTTTGCTGACATTATTGATTTATGTATTAGGAGCTCGAGAGGCAGCATGAGACTAAAACTAGTGGAACATGACAGGTTTACAAGAGACAACAAGATCTCTGCAGAGGGAGTAACTCGCGCAGAAATTGGAAATTTATTAGAAAATTTTAAAACTGACATATTGGGGACACTGACAACACAACTTGATATTATGCAGGCCAAACAAAAGCAAGCAGAGGCAGAACAAAATTTGGAAATCTTCTGTCCTAGATGTAGAAAGAAACACAACCACAAGGAGTGTCCATTAGATGCAGTCCAAGTTTGCGCCATTTGTACAAAAGACCACTCTACAGAGAGCTATCCCTCACTTCCTGGATTGAAAGAAGTATACAAGGAAGTGGAAGAAGAGCTAGAACCGGTGTACCTACTCAATCAGCGTTGTTAATGGCAGCCGCGACAATTAGGTATGTTCCCAGATACAGCTTCTTCTTTTCAGCCTCTGTAATATCATGCCCAACAATATAACACAATGTGGCAAAATCAACCTCCCTTCTCAAATTGGTCACAACAACCATTTCCTTCATCATCACCATGGAGAAACCAAGCAAGTCAACCCAGTTGGCCAATTTTTCCCTATGCTCCACCATATTGGCAAAACAATGTGTATCCAACACAATGGTCCCCTCCTACTTCACAGAATCAAGCCTGGCAGACAAACTGGCAAAGACCGATGAATCAGCCAGTAGGAACCATTCCGCTCCCTCAACCTACACTGCCAGCATTACAACAAAACCCTTAGTCTAACTTAAGACCACAACTCCCAGCCCAGCCCAACCCTAATCCAAATAATAGATCGGTCCAATCTATCCAAATAATTGAAATACTAGAACCAAAAACCAATCTAAAGTAGTGTAATGATCTTCAATTAAGATCTGGGCGCATTATAGAAACAGAGGGAAATAAAGCTGCTCAAGATGAAAATCAGTTACCTGTAGAACAACCACCACAATAAGAGGATGTGACCAGAAAACAAATTCATGATCAAGCAACCACATCTTCTCCCCCATTCCCAGAACGATTAATTATACCTCGACCTATACAACATCCTGATTTTGACATTCTGGGAGAACTGAAAAATCTGTACATAAAAATCCCACTCCTCCAAGCCATCCAAGACATCCCAATATATGCAAAGACCATCAAAGAGCTATGTATAAAAAAACCGAGGAAAATAACAAATAACCCAACAGTCCAAGTAGTTGGTACCTTATCTGATCTATTATCAGGAAAAGAAACACCTGTTAAATATGAAGACCCAGGAAATCCAATAATAACAGTACAAATCAATGGACAAACCTTCTCAAATGCCTTAGTTGATCTAGGAGCTGCAATCAATATCTTAACAACCACCACTTGTCAAAAACTGGGCATTACATAAGTAGAACCGACTTCCACTTTAATAGAATTGGCTGACCGATACGTGGTTAGGCTAGAGGGCACACTACATGATGTCATGATATCTGTTGATTCCTAGGAGTATCCTGTCGATTTTCTGATAATAAACCCCAAAAACTAACTTGATGGACATCCGTTGATTTTAGGCAGACCTTGGCTTGCAACTGCTGACGATTATATTGGCTGTCGATAAGGCAATATGACCATAACTAGGGGGCTAATATCAATAATATAGCTTTATATCCTCCAGACCAACCAAGTGTCACAATAATAAGAACTAACAAACAACTTGTATCATACCTCACCGAAAATATTAGATCTCCATTAACTATAGAAGATGCCCTCGATTTCAAAGATCAAACAGAAGATGATGCCATTAACAATTTTATTAGCCAAGCTGAATTCAGACCCCACATACAATGTCACATGATAGAAGCAGCATTTGATAATGAATTAAAAGAAGATCCTCTTAAAGATACTCACGATCAAACAATACCTACTACCTCTATCTCAAATACCAAAACTGTAGAAATTAAGCCAGGAAAGACTTTAAACATTAATGCCAACCTGACTTCCAAACAAGAAGAGAAGCTAATCCAACTACTGAGGAAATACAAAGAAGCATTTGCATGGGATTACCCTGACATGAAAGGAATCGATCCCCAGTTATGTACACACCACATTTACATAGAGAAGGATGCAAGACCCATTTGCCAACCACAAAGGAGACTTAACCCTCATTAGAAAGACATTGTAAAAGCCGAACTTCAAAAATTTTTAGATGTGAACTTCATCTACCCTATCTTTGATAGTAAATGGGTCTCTCCACTTGTTGTGGTGCCAAAGAAGAATGGAAAATGGAGGATTTGTGTAGATTACAAAGAACTAAAGAAAGCAACACAAAAATATCACTTTCCCCTTCCATTCATTGACCAAGTATTAGACACTTTAGCATGAAAGAAATTCTTTTCTTTCTTAGATGGCTTTAGTGGATACAATCAGATTTAGATTGCCCCTTAAGACCAAAACAAAACTATTTTGACTTGTCCTTGGGTAACATTTGCCTACAGAGTTCTACCTTTTGGCCTATGCAATGCCCCTGCCACATTTCAAAGGGCTATCCTCAGCATCTTTTCAGCCCCAGTACTTAGAGGTCCAAATTGGGACCTGCCATTTCAAATTTCTTCAGATGCTTCAGATACAACTATTGGAGCAGTCCTTGGGCAGGAAGAAGATAAAAAACCATATGCAATTTATTATATTGGCAAGAATTTATCTCTTGCTGAATTGAACTATACTGTTACTGAAAAGGAATTTTTAGCTGTGTTACATGCTGTCAATAAATTTAGGCATTATATTACTGGATATCCTGTTATCTTGTATACAGATCACTCTGCCATCAAATATTTAGCAAATAAACCAATCACAAATGGTAGAGTAACCAGATGGTTGATTTTATTGCAGGAATTCGATATCACAAAGAAGGACTGACCTGGAAAAGAAAATCGTGTAGCTGACTTTCTCTCACGAATGCCAAAACCAATGGACGCAACAGCAGTTGAAGATCAATTTCCAGATGAACATTTGTTTTCTGTCACTATTAAAACGCCCTGGTATGCTAATGTTGCAAATTATTTAGTAGTAGGCAAATTACCGAAACATGTGACCCCCAATGAACGAAAACAGATTGTCCAGCATAGTACTCGATTTTCTTGGATTGGGGGCTACCTGTTCCATATAGGGGCATAAATGCACATCAAGAGATGCGTCCCTGAAGATGAAATTTTTGACATTTTGAAAACTTGTCACGACGGACCATGTGGTGGACATTTTTTCGATCGGGGAACTGGTCACAAGGTGCTGCAAACAGGGTATTATTGGCCCATGATCTTCAAAGATGCAAAGAAGTTTGTTCAAGCTTGTGACAGCTGCCAAAGAGCAGGACGCCCTGGGCAGTTCGACGAAATGCCCCTAAACCCACAGCTAGTTATTGAACCATTCGAGTGATGGGCCCTTGATTTTGTTGGTCCAATTAACCGATCATCAAACCAGAAAACATATATTTTCGTAGCAACAGAATATGTCACCAAATGGTTTGAAGCAGAGGCATTGCTGAGAGATATAGAGGATTCTGTCATATGGTTCTTGTTGCATATATTTGTGTGATATGGCCTCCCAAGAGATATAGTTACAGATGGTGGACCACATTTTGCTAGTAACAAAATTGCTACAACAATAAAAAACTATCATATCTAGCATAAAATTACTACTCCATACCACCCAGAGGAAAATGGTCAAGTAGAAAGCAACAATAAAATAATAGAAGCAATCCTAACAAAAACCATTGCGTCACATATATGCCATTGGGCTACAAGATTGCCGGAAGCTTTGTGGGCTTACAGAACAACATGGAGAAGCACTACCAGCTATTCACCATACCAACTAGTATTTGGAAGGGAATACAGACACTGCGAATAGCACAAGAAGTCGGTTTAGATCTAAACGAGGCACAGATTAATAGATTACAGCAGATCAATGAGCTATATGAAATCAAGCTCTCTACCCTTCAACACACTGCATTGATCCAACAATAGTGAGCTAAATGGCATGATGCCTCATAAAAAACAAAGTCTTCCGCGAAGGAGATTGGGTGCTCCTATACGATTCCAGGTTTCAGGATTTTCCGGGGAAACTTCAGACTCGTTGGCTGGGGCCATATGAAATCCAGAAGGTACATGATAATGGCACAATTAATCTAATCACCATTGACAGATCCGGACATACCTTTAAGGCAAACGGCCACCGAGTTCGACTATATCACAAACCACTTACTCGGGAATCCTTCTACCAGCAACTCCGCGAAGACTCCGACATACCAATTTTGGTGGAGGAAGAGAAATCTTCCTCACCTCTGATTCATTAAGTGATTCAATTTTTCTTACATTTTGTACATAATTCTTTTGTTTTGTTAGTGTAAATTATTCTCTGTACATATTTTTTTGTATTTTCACTTTGCTGTTCCTTTTTCAAGGAACAACACCTCTGCATTTTGTTGTTCCTTTTCAAAGGAACAACAGTTCCATCATTTTTGTTGTTCCTTTTTGAAGGAACAACACTTTTGCATTCTGTTGTTCCTTTCAGAAGGAACAACATTTTCACCGTTTCGCTGTTCCTTTTTCCAAAGGAACAGCACTTGCATTTTTCTGTTGTTCCTTTTTCCGAAGGAACAACACTTTCGATTTTGTTGTTCCTTTTCTAAAGGAACAACACTTTTGTTTTCTATTGTTCCTTTTTCCGAAGGAAAAACACTTTCGTTTTTGTTGTTCCTTTTCTAAAGGAACAACACTTTTGTTTTCTGCTGTTCCTTTTTCCGAAGGAACAACACTTTCGTTTTTGCTGTTCCTTTTCCGAAGGAACAACACTTTTTTTTTTCTGCTGTTCCTTTTTCCAAAGGAACAACACTTTCGTTTTTGTTGTTCCTTTTCCGAAGGAACAACACTTTTGTTTTCTGTTGTTTCTTTTTCTGAAGGAACAACACTTTCGTTTTTACTGTTCCTTTTCTGAAGGAACAACATTTTATTTTTATTTTTTTTATGCTGTTCATTTTTCCGAAAAAACAACACTTTCATTTTTGTTGTTCCTTTTTCGAAGGAACAACACTTTTGTTTTCTGTTGTTCCTTTTTCCGAAGGAACAACACGATTGTTTTCTAATGTTACTTTTTCGAAGGAACAACACTTTTGTTTTCTGCTGTTCCTTTTCTGAAGAAACAACACTTGCGTTTTCTGCTGTTCCTTTTTGAAAGGACAACATTTTTGCATTTCTTTTACTTACGCTTGTTCTCCTTGCTGTTCCAATTAAAGGACAATTGTTTTTCATCTCAATGTACAACAGTTTCATGTCTTTTTCTTGTGATTTAGAGCACAGCTATACACTTATGAAATGGATACAAAACTAGAGCATACTGAAATCAACAAATTACATAAAACGCTATTTTTTACAAGAAATTGCTTTGAATTGATAGGAGAAAAGAGGAAAGGACACAACTATTGACCACTTTGCTATCATTATTCTAGTAATACTGATATGATTGATTATATTTATCACGGTGGTTCTTTTTAAATTCTCATAATCTTCTTTGATCATTACTAAGGAATAATAACAAAGGGTATATTTTTCTATTGAGATGTTAAGACTTCTTCCACCATTCCTACTCTTAAGGAGTGTTGAACCACCCTCTGTGTATAAATAGGAAAGTACTTTATAAAAGAGAAAAATAGAGAAAAATGTTTATATGATTTTCTAATATGGTTTGTCAAATGAAGGATAGGGGGTCTCATCAAGAGCCAACCTACCATTATCATAAGGAAGAAAGTGAAGTGGCATTCCCACTATGGCCACCACACCAGGGATATGATCCAAGAGGCACATTAGAAAAAATAAAGAGTCCTTGGAACATGAGGTCTCATCACGAGCTGGCCTGCCCACCTTTCACTCCTTCGTGGTGAATGACATTATGGTTTATCTAGTTACCAAGCCAGCATAATGGCCTCCATTTTGACATTGCACAACACTTCCTAAGCATACACAAAGGATCCTGGTTCCATGGGTGAAATAAAAAACTCTGTCAAGGTTATGGACACCTGTGGGCAACAGGGCTCTGTTGATGGTATTGAAGTCACATTCTTTATACACCAATAGCAATTATCAAGACCCTTCTTTGTCTTATAACTTTGTAATAGGTCAAATGAGATTATGTATATAACCTCCCCAAACCTTTAAACACATGAAAATCTATTACAACCAATTATGACGGAAAAAGTTGATAATGACCGCATCAGACTTTTTATGCACGTTAGCTATCCTATCCTCCCAACCTCACATCATATCACACCATTCTCTTATTTATTAAGTTATTCTATTATACACCTCGATTTCGGCAATCTGCTCCTTTTGTAAACATGGAATCTCGGTATACGTTATTCCTTTATGACTCTGTACCATGGCAATTCGGCACGTCGCTCCCTCATTTGACGACAAAGGACGGCCTATTACATTGCGGGGGGGAGCAGGTGACCTCATAATTTGCTGGCATACATGTCAAACTATTATTCGGAAAATTTTCACTTGGGAATAGCAAGGCTTAACGGTATATTGTTTTCCAATTTGCATGGCTTGCTATTCCTAAGCTATTTCCGTATTATGCTCTGCAACAATTAGTAAGTGACTCGGGATTTGAACAAGCTTGTTGTTTTGTTATTTTCTCTGTGTTTCCTAACAGCTCGAAAAACCTGCTGTTCCATTGCCGTCTCTGCATTTTTAAAGTGTGCTAAGCATGGGAGGAAGATCAATTCGGAGATAACCACAGGTATTGACAGTCTCTGATGCTGCATGAGAAATCCTAACAAGGGCAGGATGGATAGTTTATCTCAATCGTTTACAACAATCCAACGAGACCGTAGCAATTGAACTCTTGCAGTACTTGCAAGAACATCACTCCACAGTAAGAGGGAGACACATAGCAGTCACTGATAACATAATTGCAGAGGTCTAGGGACTTCCAGCCATTGGACCCGCGTGGACTCTGAAGAAGGAGAGACTGTGAAAAGTCATAAAAATCTTCGAAGATGAAGGCCAGAACCTGACTGTAAGAAAGGGAGTTCTACTAGCAGCATTGGGAGAGCTGTGGGCAGAATTGGCACGAATCATCTAGAGTTACATCACTTGTGAAGGCAGGAAATACATGGTAAGACCACGCCACCTTAAACTTTTAGCTGTATTAAAACAGAAATGCTCTATGAATTTGCCTGCATTTTTAAATTCTTTACTACATGATGTTGCCCGAAGCATGAAAAAATCACGCCACGTAGAATCAGTAGTAAGTCACCATGGGTTGATACGACTGATAGTTAGCTACAGTCTTACTCAACAACAAAGCAGTTGGGAGGAACTGATCGTCACGATAGACGGGGGACTGGCTCTGCCAACCCCAAAACGAAAACATGCTACCAGTACATCGAATAGACCATTGAAATGGAGGAAATCCGTTAGATTGGCATGGATCAGAGGGAGGCTGGAAAATTCCCAAGGGAATACCAGTCAACCAATGGAGATAGATGATTCAGGGGATGAGAAACCCCCACAATTGGAAGGAGAGGAGAATGAGAAAGAGTTGGAGGAAAATGAGGAAGGAGAAACAGAGGAAGAGACCGAGCAGTCTGGGCAGGCGGAGGAATAGACAAAGCAATACGAAGAAAGGCCATTGCAAGAGGATGAATTGGCCCAAATTCTGGCCAATATGGGTGAATATGCTCAACCTCTCAGCCCACTAAATGTCCACATCAAAGAAGAACCAAAGGAGCATTCTGCTCATGACAAAAATGCATCCGAAGAATTGTGCGACGAGGAAGAAGAAGAAGAGAATCACTCCACTCATGATGAAAGTATATCTAGAGAGAAAAGTGGTGAAGATAAAGAAGAGGAATAATCTGTTCCCAATCAGACTATACCGAAAGAATTTCATGAAGGAGAAGGGGTGGAAGAAGAAGTCACCCAAGAAATAACAGAACAAGCTAGGGTTTTTACTCCTGAACAACCCGATCAGAACAATGAGGAAGCACCCTAAGAAGAGAACTAGGAAATTGGCCAAGGCGAAAGTCCAAGCCCAAGTAAACAGACAACTTTTCCTTCCAAGAAAACAGAAGAAATTAAAAGATTATGAAAATAACAACAAAGACTGCTTAATGTGATAGCACGACTTCGACAACAAATTAGGGTTTTGAAAATGGGAAAGAGAGCAAAAAGGACCTCAGGGGTAAAACATGCAACCATTCCAGCAAAACCCCTCAAGAAAAATATTAGGAGGACTCAATTCCAGCCTATCGTTCAAAACCAAAAGGAACAACATTCAGTTGTTGCCCATGTCAAAGTACAAACATATAATATATCAGCCTGTGACAAAGAAGTTTAGATAGAGGCACAGTCCTCTGAAGGAATGCGAACCGTAGATATGAGACGATGCAATAAGAAGATTCAAGTAAACCTTCCACTTACAACTACTATGTGGGACAGTGATTCGAAGAAAGTAACTCTGTGAAAGGACTTGATGCAAGCCCATCAAACAATAGAGAAACTTACAGAATAGACTGTCTCTCAAGAAAAGTATGAAAAATTACAACAACAACTGTGGAATGTCAACTTATCCGAAAGCCAGGCCTTTGAAGGATGGGGAAAGGAAGAAGAAAGGGTCAAAAAGGTATTTCATATACTAGATGTAGTCATCAAACAAATGGATACCTTATGCTCTTTGTATACTAACATCCTAGCGTGTAGAGCACCTACTAGGAATTATGCCTTGTTTTTAATGGAACGATATTTGCAATTGAAAATTAAAGCTGTCAAAGCAGGAGCCCCAATAGAAATAAACACTATTGACGATTTCATAAATTGTTGTAAGCACTATGGGGTGAAGGTTCAAAGATTATTATGTGAATTCTATCTGCATAACCTTGTGTTAGCTCAAGAAACAGAGTAGAATCCCATCCCTTTTGTTGGGGATATCCAACTGCAGGCATTCATTTCTTTTGGTGTTAATAAAATAAAATGGCTTAAAGCCTATAATGCCTTTCAAAGACAAGAAAATGGATTAGAATTATGGGTGCGAGCTAAGCCTAGAGACCCATTACAGTTGTGGAATAAACATAGGAACCTCATGAGGACTCTGGGCGTGATTGAGGCATTAGGACCTATTCATACAAAAATCAATCGAAAAGGGATAGCATATTTCTTTACCATCAAGGACCTTGCCATCCCAGCTGCTAAATTTCGATATCAGACTTCTAATCTGAACATCCAACTCAAGGAACCGTTTAACTATGAGAACTTTAAGCTAGCTGCTAATCGCTTGGGTCTCTATGGTGACCTTATTTTGAGAGAAGGCCCATCTTGGTTAGGCTATAGGTTCCGCAGTCTGGTTATTTGGCACCCTGCACCAGGATACCAAGCCTTATATGAAATGCCTAAGGGTCAGACAGGACATCGTTTTGAACACCTAGCTAGGCATCATGGCTGTAGACCACCTCATGAGATCCCATCTCCAGCCTACTCTCCCATTGCCTTGCATGTCAACTACAATGTTTTCATGAGGGCGGGAAAAAGGGTAAGCAGGGGGTGTGTTGAGTACTGGAGAAGGTATGTTATTATCGTTTATTTTGTCATATTTTCTTTAAAACTCATAACCTCTTTGCATCATGAACTAGGTAGATAATAAGAAATTATGATAAAATCTATAGGATTTGTATGTAATGAAAAATAACTAATAATTGCCCTTTTCTTATGCAGGAAAAGGAGAAAACAGAAGATTGCTGTCCCAAAGGAAAAGACAGGACAAAGTTAACTGTTGTCCCTTTGACAGGGAACTGCATGCAAACAAGGCGATCCAAATTGGAGCGTATCAGCTAGGAAAGGGAAAAGGAGATACCAAATCAGCGCAAGAGAACAAGAGGATAACTGAGAATTAACACTCTGGTGAATCCCTCAGGATCCTTTGATCCTGAGGGATTGCTATCTTAACAATTTTTTGTATCGTTGAGATCTCTGTTTGACTATTATAAGAAGGGGCAGCACTGCTAGCCCAAGGGATGAACTGTTGTTGTTTTTATGTAATTCTCCTTTGTATTTGGAACTTTGATCATCGACTCTCATTGAAGAGCGATCCACTGTAACTCTGTTTTGATGTTTTAATATAAATCTGGTTGTCGTTCCATCTTTGATTCTGGAGTAATCTCTACCAGTGTGCCCCTGGAGGCTAAGGGCCCAGCCCTGGTGGAACACTTGCTCCTGTACCATTATGTCTAATTCATGTGTGGTTTTTGTTATTAGCTCTCTTCAGTAATCTGATGTGTTTTGCTATTTTACATAAAGGTTATGTTATATTTTGTTTATGCTCAAATGAGTAATGTTGTTCTCTATAATAGGAATGTTGTGTTGTTCATTCTGACTTTATAATGCATTGTTGTTCCTTTAACCATTGATATAACATTGTTGTTCCTTACAGATTGCCATTGCTACTCGATTACAGAGTAACCGTGTTGTACATTCATAAATCGGTATTACTGTATTTATCTATGGTTTACACTTAACCGCGATTGTTGTTCAATTGGCATTGCTATTCCATTAAGAATCACAATCGTTATTGTTTATAACTGTGATTTATACTTGTTGTATCGAAGTCAGATTACTGTTCCTTTCAATATTAAGCGTGCTGTGTGTGATATTCATTTTGGTTTATTGTACATTTATAGTTGATTCAAGTTGCTGTTCGATATTCCATCTCTGTTAGTTGCCTTTCTATTTCCGTTTGCTGTCCGATTTATCTTTAGAGTAAATATTGTCACCTAATTCCTGTAGGATATAATTGCTGCATTCATTTCCGTAGATTAAGGTTTTGTTGTTCAATCTTGTTCATAAGAATAGTTGTTGTTCCATTTCTTGTCATTTTTATTATCATTGTTTTGGCGTGTAGAACGATCTGAGACTGTAGTGAGCATTGACATATGAGTTTATAGAGGGATGAGTTACCGTTGCTGTACCCTTGACTGATAAATTGCTATAGTTTTCTGAGTGCATGATTTGAGTTTTAAGGTGCTTTTCTGTAAGTAGATCTTATTTCAAGCATCCGTTTACTCTTGTATTTAGAGCACTATACTACCAGCATTACTCTAACAAATGATTGCCTCAAACTGAGTACACTCTTTGAGATAAAAAATCGTTCCTGGATTGATACGTTAATGTAGGGTAAATAGAGGTGAAAAAGACCCTTTTTACTGCTCGAAAATAATGTCACCATATAGTGCATACTATAATATCACCATACTAAGGATCATCAAAATATATGATGAACAAGTTTTCTTCTAGGAAATTGTCATCAACTGGGAAATTTTTGGTTTTAAATGGTAAGTGTGTGATGTATTCAGTGAGTATAAGGGCCCTTTTACTCTTCGAAGAGGAAAAATTAGGTTCAAATTCCTAAAGTATTACAATCCATTGGGAAAACTTGTGATTCATCACTTTGCAACTTATTAAGTAACACATGGGTCTGAACTCGTTACTACTTTTGTAATGTATAATAAAATATAGAGGTGTTGTTTTTGGGCTGCATGCACTAATCCGAGGGTGAGATTCTCATCTTGATCATAGTTAAGGGATGGATGCAACAAATATTTTCTCACATAATTAATGACATGCTCACGATTATTGTCCCCCTCTTGAACTAACACATAAATGTTGGCGACATCAAATGCAAATAAATATAATGTGTAATCCTTTATGAAATTAGGGGGACTAATGAGTGGAGATTCAGATGGTGCATCTTTTAGGGCATCAAAATATTGTTGTGCCTATTCATTGGATTTGAAGGGGATATCTTGATAAAGAAGGCATAGTAACCATGATCATAGGTGATACATTTTGGATCATTATTTTGTTTTTCATACATCTCAATGCTTTCCAAGTGGAAAAGTAGAGGAATCAACTCTCAATACCATTTCTACCAGTGGGACCCAGTTTGGAAAATTAGCGTCTAAAACCTTCTAGGAGCTTTTTTTAGGCATCAAGTGACATTTTTGGGTGTAAAAATTTTCTGCTTTATCGTAAAACCATTTTTTCATATTCTACACACAGATATCTTTCCAATGGTGCATGAATCAAAGTTCGCATGCGAAAGTTATTCCACTTAGAAGTTGACCTTCCTGTTTTCACCACCATAATTCGAGAGGATGCCATGTCAACCACCATTATTCATGAAAAATGGGCTAGCCACGTAATTATGATGAAGAAGAATCTATAAGAGTCTATATTGTAACTTTCGTTAAGAGTTGAGGTAGTCAAACTAACCACTAGTAGGCTATTGGGTTGTGTTATAATTGAGCCACTACAAGGAAAAGGGGTTCCATTGTTTCAAGTGCATATGTTCCATAGTAGAGAAAAAATAGGAGATAGAGGACATAAATAGGGTTTTTTCACTGGAGTATCCCATAGGCCACATGCCATACTTATTTTTACTAGCACACATTTTCTATTTAGAGAAAGAGAGCAGACCGACCTCACCTTCTAGTTGGGTTTTTCTCCCAAAAGGGTTTCGCAAGTCATATCTTGTGTCAAATTTGTGTGTGATATTTTATTTCATTTTTCTCTATTTTCTACATAATTTTAATTTGAATGCATACATTATTAATAGTAATATATATATCTACAAATCTAAAGGGAAAGAAAATTGTAAAAATGTTGGCATTATGATACATGGGTTGTCCTTGATGGAAACTCACTCAGATGTCAGATCATAGTGCAACAGGTCAATAGCAAATAATTAATGATCAGAGAGAGGTATACGCAAGTTCACCTTGACAAAGAAGTGTATACACGCGGGTTAACAGACCAAAAGGAGCGTATAACGTATACACGCACTTTCACAGAAGGAAAAGCGCATATATCTTGGAAAACTAAGTTTTGGTCCATGGTATTTTGATCCATGGTATTTGGTCCGAGGTATTGACCCTAGATATTTGGTCCAAGGTATTGGTCCTAAGTGGTTTTGGTCCATGGTATTGAGAAAGGCCTAAAACTATATAAGGAGGAGAAGATCATTAGGCAAATGTGTGCAAGTATTGAATATTTGATGAAGTGTGAGATCTAGTATGCAGGTTATTGTTATAGGACAAATTAACCTCCTAATCAACTCAGAGGAGAAAGACAAGATGACTGAATCAATGACTATAGTTGCAGGCCCAGAATCCACACTAACGCTCTCTGTACACTGATTGCCTGCTTTATAAAGCTTGTTACCAAGCATAAAGGAGCGTTAGTCAACTTGCTAACTCTTGATGTTAGACCAAGGGGAGTGTTAGTGAACTTAAGTGATGTTCAAGAGGTTATGCCAACGAATCTACTCATAAATATCTAGATATTAAATCCCTAAATTTGTGCAAGAAAAGCAGGGAAACTCCAAAAATCAAGATATTTGGAGAAATTCTATTTCGATAATGAAGGCAAATGAGAAAAAGCTTGTAAACAGGGCAGGTTCATGGTTATTTCCATAATGAACTACAGGTGGATTTGGGAAACCCTAATTCGATTGCTATATAAGAAACGAGAGGGCCATTGCAAAAGGGTCAGAGCATTTAGAAGGATAGTACATAGTGTTGTTGTGAAACTGTCATATTCTTGAAGGAGCTAGCTGAAAGAAGGAGAGAGAGAGGAAGAAGGGGTAAGGAAGGCTGATACAACAAGATTGTTGTAATCACTCTTCTATTCTGAATATAGGACTGCAGTTGTGTTCCCTACTCCAAAGTGTCAGTGATATTGTGCATTTATTTGTTCATTCTGATACTTGTTGTGTTGAGTAGATAAGTTATACATTTATACATGTTTGTTACAGATTCTTACATTAATTGTCAGAAGTGTATGCTGTGATTGGTTTGCTTCGTTATTTTGTGTAGGAATTGTCTTGGAGCTGGTTAGGAGGAGTTCTTCTTACCGCATGGAGATCCCCAAGCGAATCTAGAAAGAACCAAAGGTAATCTTATTTCCATACCCTTTCAATATATGTCTAATAGATGAACATGTGCGTAACAGGCAGCTTTTACGGATAACCTTACAGTCCGTTGAAAGTCCCTAGAAGAATTTTGAGGGTAGTTTTCATCCCGTGAATTTTAGCCCATAGCAGAATTGGCAACTCCGTTGGGGACTATACATTTAGTTCCTGGTTAACCGAACTCCTCTCAGATCTCTTCTCTCTTCTATGAGCTTCCCGCTTCTTCATATCCTTCTCTGATCCACCATCTAACTTGTTGCATCCTGCAAAGTTGCATTCTCTTTAGAAATTGATCACAAAAGCCCACTTTTTGAGCTCTTTCCCTCACTAACGCAAGTTGCTAGTCTACATAGAGCTTTATAAAGCTCTTTGACTGTGCACAGGGAGCATTAGTGGCCAAACTAAAGCTCTGTTTACACATAGACAGAGCGTTAGTCTTCCATTTCCGTGTTTTTCAAGAGATTTTATGGACCAAAAGGGGGGGAAACTTGTCTCAGGGGATAAAGTAAGATCTGCAACAGTATCATGCTAACAAATTTGGTGTCTTAAAATTTATTTTTTAAGAAAATGTTTTAGTTTTTCTCTCGTAAAAGAAATTTTTGTTGAAAGAAAAGCTGATAAACTGTACATCTCCTTTTGTTGAAATAGTTGTAGGCTACTTTGTTTTGGTTCAATAGTTGTTAGGGAATATTGAGAAAAGAAACTTTTGGTTATGCAAAGTGTTGAACGGCTTTAGATGCTCTGATAAATCCATGAATGGGGTAATAATGGGTGAAAATTTCATAAGGAGTGATAGAAAGTGGAAGAATGGTATCAAAGAGGTTACAAATGAGTGTTGAAAATATGCTAAATTGGACACCTATAAAAACCCACAAGATTCTAGGATATCTATATGAACTCTATGGATAACCTCCTCCAAACACATTATTTGCATTATGGCATGCCTATTGAGCCTAACCCTGCTTCATTCGATTTTGTTTCATTTGCTTTCACTAAACCCTTAATGATCCCATATCCCAATATAGACCCAATTTCTAAAATAACCAAAGGACTTCTAAGACACAACTTATAATTGTCACACAAAAATAACTCACAATTACAATATAGTGGATGATTTGGCTCAATCACCTACTACCATGTTAGCACTAGAGGTACTACAAACATGCCCCACTCAACTAAAGACATTTCTTTCTACATTAGGAGAAATCGATCCCTTTGGTTGATATCTAATCACATTTGATTTGAACATTTCCAAACCACAACTACCATCATTAGTAACTTGAAAATACCTATCAATGTTTTCAATGTTACCATTAATCATTGTATTATAAACAAGGGTGCATCAATTGCATCATATCTACAACTATGTTGTGAAAACATGATTCATCTAAACTCATCACCCCGTCTATCACTCTGAGGGCATATGATGGTCACCCTTCACAACCCATTAGCCTCTACCAGAACATGCCTATGGAACGTGTATGGAAATTTTCCTTAATTGACATTGAGGTCCTCAATGTCCCTTTGATTATAAAATATAGCTTGGATGAACCTACATATATGCCATGAAGTATATGGCCTCTTTAGCCTTTTTCATATTGATATTTCCCCACAATGGAAATATTTTAACCATTAACCAACTTATAGATTGCAATCTTAGTTCCTCACCAATAACAGATAATTTCTTACCACTTGTTGAATCACAACATGAGTTCATCTCTTCATTTACTATATTAGGATTAGGAATCTTCAAGGATTATTCTCACCGAGGTACATACCCCAGAGAATCCCTAGCTGGGCCTAATTCTAGGTCCACTCCTATCTATGTGGTGACCATTACTCCTACATAGCCATCTTCAAAAAATCCCCCTCCTAAGGTTGAGCCCAACGCAACATTTATGAGTGTTCACCCTACATTCCTTACTCTATCACTTAGACCCTTTTATTGTGCACACCATTTAGCTTCACATAACATTAAGTGATGGCCACAATGACCCTCCCTACTATGGTTTTGGATATTCTCATATAGTACTTGGAACCTACAACCAAATCCCCCATTCCAACAATAATGTTTAACTATTGTGCACAACTAGTCCCAACATTGGCTGATCAAACTCCCATGGAGTCAAATAGTTCAGATGGTACACCAGATGGAACCAAGAAATAGGCTTGAGGTTAGCAGAAAAAAAAAGGTTAATGTTAAAGCCACATGAACTCATAAGGTCATTCCTTTGTGTGCCCTTTGTAATAGTTAAGCTCACCCAACCAACTTATGCCCTACCTTACCAAAGCTTAATAACCTCCTTGAAACTCAACGAACATCCCCTTTGCTCTCGATTCCACAAACTAATCGAACTCTTCCATGCACAAAAAATCTATGTGTCAACCATCCATGTGCCATTTGTGCCAAACATGACCATCACAGCCACCATTACCCCAATCTCCATAAATATCAGGATGTGTTGGTCACATTGCACCGATCAAGCACAGTTACTCCAATGGTTACACAGACCCTTGACACATCTTTAGAACCTACTATTATCTATTATGTGTCTACTTTAGAGAATCAATAGAATTACCATTTATGTGCGTTATGCATTAATGATAGTCATTTCACTTACTTGTTCCATTACCTGAAGGATGTACCGGTTACAATGCATTATTCAACATGAGATGGTTAAACCCCTCATTAATTGGATAAATGACTCTCTAAGAAGCCCTAATTCCTCCCTTGTTGTGTGGAATAGCTCAATCCCTCTTGTGGACACCTCCATGATAACAAAACCATTTCAAGTACAGGTTCCTCATTCATAAGTACCAAGGAAAGAAATACCACTTCCCATCACCACTAATGACCAACGCAATTGTGAGCACATATACCTCATCTTCTCCTACATTAGGAAAATATCATCAGTTTTCTTCTCGTCGTTTATCGGTGTCAATATCAATTTTTCCTTCACAAATTTAGCATCACAAAGGGTAGTATCAACTTATTTAGTTTACATTATTTCCTCAACTCTTAACCAGATTTACAATATAGAATCTTTTAGAGTATTCTTCATGATAATCAAATGTCTAGCCCTTTTTCATGAGTAACGAGGGTTGACATGGAATCCTCTCAAATTATGGTGGTGAAAACAGGAAGGTCAACTTTTAAGTGGCATAACTTTCGCATACGTACTTTGATTGACACAATTTGTGCATAGTTGGAAAGGTCTCTATGTGTAGGATAGGAAAAAAAGGTGATGCACTAACATGGAAAATATTTACCCTAAAAAGACATCATTTGTTGCCTCAAAATTCTCCTGAAATATTTCAGACCCTAGTTTTCCAAATTGGGTCCCACCGATAAAAATGGTCCTGAGATTTGATTCCTTTGTTGCAATGAGATTAGCCTGCAATATTAAGTCAATTGGAGCATCGATATTGGTCTTCTTGACCTATACCTTTATATGGATGAATTTGATCATTTCTTTCTCGTATTTTTGTTGAAAGCTACTCATTTTCACCTCCTTCTGTACTGATGTACATACAATATTTTCATCGACATTCGAGTTGCTTTCAACTTGGTTGCTCAAATCAGTGGCCATGAGATTCTTCTTCTTATTTCTTTCTTTTTTTCTTTAGGTTAAGCTCTGGATGCAACTTCCAGTGCTTCTCCTTTGTATGGTCATCAATGTTGCAGTGGTTGCAGTGATTACTAGGATCTTTGCACTGATGCATCGTGGTTGTCATATTTTTATATTTTCGCCCTTTCTATTTCTTCTTCCCCTACTTAGAAGCACCTCATGTCTCCCTTTGCTTTAATCCGCTTAATTTCCCTTTCTTCAAGCCTATGTTCTCCAAGTATTGTGCCTATACACAATCTTCGTCCACTGATATGCGCTTGAATAGCATCACTTTCTCCTGAAGATGGTGATGTAGACCCCAAAAATACTTGAGGAGTACATATGGGTGCTTTGGGTAGATACCTAACATTATGGCCATCCTTTTGAACTCCATGGTGTCCTCCTACACACTTTGCCTAGGCTTTTGCTTAAAGTAGTGCCACTAGATCCATTCGTCCTATACATACTCAATAGGGTAAAATTTTGATTTTATGATGGCCTTGTTCCTCCCACTTAGTCACTATAGGCTCTCCCTATAAAATCAGGATCTTTTTGTGGCTTTACCACCAAGTCAGGGTATGGCCCTTTAATTTGAGTTGTGCAAATGAAATATTTAGTTTTTTCTCAATGTTATGGACACTAAAATAAACTTCCAATTGCTACAACCAATTATTTAGCTTCAGAGCATTGATCTCACCATGATATGGCTTGATATAAAAATTCACTTCATTTTGAATAGGGATTGTGAAGGATTCATCGCACTCAAACTAGGTTGATCTTTTTTGGGTCCTTTCTTCTATGGGTTTTTTGTTTCTTCCATATCTCCTAATCCCCCTTTTGATTTTTCCTTTGCATTAGAACCCCCATCTTCTCTAAATATCCCAAGCTTATTTCTCATGGAAAACATGAGGATATTTACATTTTGATTTATATCAGCAACTTATTGTTCTAATCGTGAAAACCTATCCTCTGCAAGATCAAAGGGGTTATTCATAGATTCATCGATCATGATTAGGGTTTTATGACCTTTGGCCCACCAGTATAGATCCCCTGTAAATCTCCACAACATAACCAAAGAAACCCACTCTAATACTAATATGATTTGTAAACTACCATAGATATTCCATTGGACGGTCTGTCACGGAAGATCTTATAAAATTATACTTAAAAAGAAATATGAGATCTACATTATTTGTTGGAAATAATACTGAGAGGGGTAGGGGGATGAATCAATATTAGCAAATCAATAACCTTTTCATTTCCATAATCAGATTCATATACACTACTTCAGTTAAGGGAACACGCGTGTACACACAACTATGTTTAATGCAACTAGCATATATCCAGCAGACTTATGATTCAGTTAATTCATCATATGTTGATCTTTAATTAGTGCATCAGAACTTCATTAACCATATAAATAGTAACCAGGTGCAGTAAAAATAGAACAGATCATCACACACATGAACACCAAGATATAAGGTGGAAACCCAATGTGGGACAAAAACCACCTGCTGCTGTCTTCCTTTAATATAAGAAAAACTTGTTTACAATCTTATACTAGTGCAGATTCATACTAGTACGTAGGCACCCACCTACAGAAGGCTACAACCTTCTCTCGTTCTCCAGCTTCTACTGGAAGGGAGCTACAACCCCTTGGCTCTTGTACTAGCCAATATATTTACTAGTATGTAGGCATCGGCCTACTGAAGGCTACAACCTTCACTCATTTTCCAGCTACTACTAGAAGGGAGCTACAACCCCCTGGCTCTTGTACTAGCCGATATGTTTACCAGTACGTAGGCGTCAGCCTACATAAGGCTACAACTTTCTCTCTTCCTCCAGGGACCATGTTTCATAAATTTTCAGACTGGATACACCTGGAACACAACACCATAATCTGAAGGCCACGTTTCATCCAATTTTCATACTGGACCCATCAACATCATTGAAGCTCAAAATAAATCACCACTGCAATACAACCATTGCATTAACCAATCATTAAATACTCAATCATCAATCTTTGAATCACTCACAACTAAATCACACAGTCACCAGAACACAGAGCAGAACCTAGAACTCTTCAACGACCACTAGAACCATCTGCAAATTTAGATATCATATTTCATAATGTATACGCTACTCTTATGAACCGGGCCAGCGTGTATATGCGCTTTTACCAAAGAAAACCTACATACAGATCTGCAAATACTAACTTAACAACTTCACAGCTATTTCAGAACTCAGTCATACCCAGATCATAACATTCAAAAATTAGAACATGCATGAATATTCAGATCTTTTCTATCCATGATCAAACCACATAATGATAATACATTCCAAGCCTTAAGATCCTGATCCATCATCCATCATCATCCACATAGGTGCATCCTTAGTTCAGATCAAGCAAAGCATCACAAACCCATAACTTGCATACTGGATCTCACACTTCATCAGATATTCAATACTTGCACACCTTGGCCTAATGATCTTCTCCTCCTTATATAGTTTTAGGCCTTTCTCAATACCATGGACCAAAACCACTTAGGACCAATACCTTGGACCAAATACCTAGGGTCAATACCTCGGACCAAATACCATGGACCAATACCATGGATCAAAATACCATGGACCAAATACCTTGGACCAAAACTTAGTTTTCCAAGATACACAAGCTTTCCTTTTGTGAAAGTGCGTGTGTATGTTATACGCTCCTTTTGGTCTGTTAACCCACATGTATACGCTTCTTTATCAATGTGAACCTATGTATACCTCTCTCTAATCATTAATTCTTTGCTATTGACCTACTGCATTATGATCTAACATCTGAGTGAGTTGCCATCAAGGACAACACCTGTATCATAATGCCAACAATCTCCCCCTTTGGACTTGATGGTAACACCATCACCAAATCACTCTCCCCCTTTGAAATCAAGGGCAAAGGGCATACCAAGATATTCTCTCCCTTTGATATACATTATGTTGTCCATACTCCCCCTGAGTACATGTTGAAATCTCTAATTGAGCTCCCCCTTGTTACATGCTAAGTGTTGGGTTGTTAATATGCCATTATTATTGTCACTTGTGAACATTTATTCCACTCATTTCTACCATTCTTCATCACATCATTTATTATAATTTATTATTTAAATCCATTTTATAAATGATTTATGCTCTCATGAATGAATATTATTTATTCTCCTTTATTTCTAATAAATTGATGATTATGCATGATTTTATCAATGATAGTTTTAATAAATCAGTTGTAACATTATTCACCATTTTTAGCCTCCAAGATAATTTCCAGATTGAAGATTTGATAATTAAAAGTGCCAACTCAGAAATTCGCTAGAATAAGAAGTGACGATTTTGCGGTTGAGATTCTGAGAAAATGAAGCAGAATCTGGAAAATCCGGAACATGGGTTTTGTCCAGAACGGACCCAATTAACTTTAGTAAAGAACGGTTTGCCCAAATTCGGCTAGTACTGAGAGAAACACATGGTTCTTTGAGCACGAGTTTCTCAGATTTATTGTTGCGGCCGTCCTCCAAATCTCAGCTGCAAAGCCAAATTCGCCTTGTTCTTGTTGATCAAATGTTTAAAAGCAAACCAATTTTGTAATACAAATAATGTTGTATTTATCCTTATTGTAACTTCTCTCTGATCTCTCTCTATTTAAATGAAAATAGAGATCAAAGATGAAAATGATTTGGGGATTTATGGGATGACTTGGGGATGGCTAAGAGAATGGAGAATGGATGATTTGAATTAGAGATTCAGAAGCAAGGCTTCATAATAGGATAGGAAGAAGAAGGGATTGTTGCATGTGGTAATCCTCAAGCTTTTTCTATTGTAATGATTTCATAATTTGCTGATTAATACATGATTTGGGAGTTGTTGTTCATTCTGTTCATCTGAAGTAACCCAGCAGCATCCGCTGGCAGCTAAGGGCCCAGCCTCTGGTGGAGTATGCTGCTGCTGCTACTGTATATTATATTCTTTTGTTTTATGCGTGGTTTGATTATCAGTTTTACTTAGTAATTTGGTATGTTATACATCACAGCTCTGTCACGTAATCTCATTTTCTGAGACAGAAATATCATATTGATTTTGCAACGCATTGCTGTTTCTTTAAGTGCTGATATAAATGGTTTTTACAGGATACCGTTGCTATTCAATTATGGAATGTCTGTGTTGTAACATTTGACCATTGGTATTATTGAATTCATCTTAGAAATTATATTTCCTTGTGATTGTTGAATCTATGAACGCTGTTGTTCCATTCTAAAAGACAATCATATTATTTATAACTAAGACTGACAAGTGGATTACCAAGATCAGATTGCTATTGAGGTGTGTCGTGTGTTAAGTTGTTATGCATTTGTATTTGACTTTCCATCGTTGTTTCATATTCATTATTAGTTAATGGTGTTCTATTTCTGCGTTTTTTTTTATTTCAATTGCTGGTCTATTTCAAGATTGCTGATTTTTTGTTTCATTTACTTGCCATTTCTTAAGGACAGACTCAAGCTGTAGTGAGTGTCAGCTTCTGCTATTTGGCTCCCAGACCTCTGATCTGCTCCCATCAATTATGAAAGGGATAGGTTATTGCCACCAAACGCTTGGCTGATGCGCTGTTCTATTTCATTGTTATTTCCTTTACTTGCCATTTCATTTATATTCATCAAGGACGATCTCAGGCTGTAGTGAGCCCCAACATTTGCTACCTAGCTCCCAGACCTCGGATTTGTTCTCATCAGTTATGAAAAGGATGAGTTATTGCTACCGAACCTTTGACTGATGCAATGCTTGGTGTGATTTAGCTCTTTGAAGTAGTTAAATTATAGACATGCACCCATTTACTTTGTTGTTCATTTCTATTGATTAATTGCGCTAGTTTGCTTTTAAAGAGTTTTCCTAGTTTTCTTTTAATGACAGCTTTAGTTCAAGTTCGATTTCCTTTTGATTGCTTTAAAGCAGGACTGTCAACTGTAGAGAACATTGGTTATTGCTTCCTCGTTCCCAGATTGATTGTCTTGTTCCTGTTTGATTTCAATTGCATCAATCTCTAGAGGAATGAGTTATTGCTACTGTATCCTCAATTGATGTTTGCTGAGTGAATAGTTGGATTTCAGAGCATTTGAGTTTATGTTATTGTTAGATTTCTTTTTCAAGCATTCATTTACTTTTGGGTTTTAAGCACTATACTACAAAACATTACTCTTGAGTAAATAGCCGCCTCAGACTGAGTACACTCTTGAAATAAAAGGTCGTCCCTGGGTTGATAATTAATGTGAAGGTAATTAGGAGTTCAAAAGACACCTTTTTATCGCTCCACATTTTGGCACCGTTGCCGGGGAGAGTGTAGCCATTTCTAAAGAGTAGTGTGAATCTGATGAGTGCCTGCTAGGGAAGAGTTGGATCTTAAAAATGAAAGGTAAGAACCTGCGTGCGGAGCATGTAAAAGCCCTGCTCCACTGTCTGCTTTCCTAACAGATTTGTTGTTGCTTTTTTGGGTAGAAATAGATGTTTGAATTTTTGTGTGAATGAATTAAAAGAAAAAAATAGAAATTTTGAAAAACAAAGCTCATGATTTCTCTCAAGTGGTGATGTAAGCACCACCCATTTCACTAACCAATTGACAGGAACATTTGAAGAAGGGGCCTCGAAGAAACACATGAAGAACATCTTCTATTATGGTAAGAAATGGATCACATTTTTACTTTTGAATTTCCTATCAAAGATCTAGGAGGAGTGACACAAATGCACATAATTCCCCCATTGTCTCTACCAAATTTTCATGGCTTGACAAATGAATATCCAGATACATTCTTATTTGAGTTCGAAATACTTTTTAGAGGATATGATTATTGTACTAATGATCAAAGATTGAAAGTGTTTCCTCTTACTCTAAAAGGAGCAGCTCTCCGATGGTTCATGAGCCTAGGTGGGAATTGCATCCAAACATGGGAGGACATGAAGAACATATTCTTGAAGAAGTACCAAGACTATTGCAAATCCAATGAAGATATTTTCGGTATGATACAAGGGGAAGACGAAAGTTTGGAGGATTATGTAGATCGATTTCATTATAACTTGCAAAAATCAAAGCACAAGCATTTGGAAAAAGAGATCTTAAAAACACTCATTCTTAAAGGAATCAAAGATGAATTTTTAGAACTCTTAAATCTGATAGGAAAAGGTGATGTTTTTCAGTTGTCATATGATGATGTTTGTGAATTGTGCATAAGGTATTCAAGAGGAATCTCCAAGGCTGGTAAGAATTCTAGAGATGTTTGTTCTTTCTTTTCCAAATCTGCTACAAGAATAGGAGACATAAGAGCTGAAATCAATGATTTACTTGAACATTTTAAAGTTGATTTTATTACCTCTCTAAGCTCAAAATTGGATGCTTTGCAGGTTCATAAAAATCAAGAATTTGATGAAGTGTTTTTCACTCATGACCGAAAGGAGCATACCATAGATGGTTACTCTTCCTTATCTAGGATGGAAGTATCATATCAAAGAGGTGAGGAAGCTGCAACAAGGTCAAAACCATGGAAATCATGGCCTACAGGTATGGTTCAAAACACTTCTTCTCCATTCTCTTACTTGCATAATCCATTATGGAATACTCATGTTCTAGGGCAGCCATATCAATTTCAATATAACCACCAATCTTGTTTACAAGTTGGGCATGGTTCATCTTATGATGGCATGACTACTCTCCCTCATCTTGTAGCACAAACATATTCTCCATATTTTTCACCAGCTCTTCCACAACATCCTGCTTACATACCAAATTCATCCTCTCAACCCAATCAACCACATCATCACAATGCTCCATTCCTTACACATTTTCCTTCTCAACTAATTCCACACCCTCACCATAATAAGCCAGTACAACATGCTTACAATGTTGAACTGCCAAATTTACCCACCCTTCCCACCCATTCTATCTCACATGCACCATTAGAGAAAACTTACAATGAGATTCAGAATGTTTCAAATTCAAAAATTGTAGAAGCTATGGAAGAAAATGAGGTTTCTTATAGTATGTATCTACAAGCTATTTTAAAAGCTAAAGAACTTCATGATCTGATGGATATGAGAAATCAAGAAAGTAACGGATACATTGAAGATTGGTTTCACTCCATCATTTGTTTGCAACATCACTCTATGCTTCAACAATTTTTGATATCAATTTTTCAAGGGAAGTTGGCTTCTCATACCCTAATTTTCATTAATATGCATTTTTCAAATTTGGGTATGTGTATACATGAAGCCTTATTTCGAAAATGGATCCACTGGAAGTACTCATATACGTAGTCATATTCATCTTTCAATCAAAGTAGGTTAGTGTAGAAAATAAAATAAATAAGGGAATAAATAAATGCATTTTGTTTTTCCATATAAAACTAGTTTTTTTTGTTGCAACATGTTATGCAAATCAACATCGGTGATAATTTTTTAAATCATTTGTGTATGTAGATTATTTATAATAGAAATAAAAATTCTACAAACACTTATATTCATTTTTATTATCAATATGAAAAAATGCTTGAATATCATTTTTTTGGCTTACGGGCTTGATGAAATTTCTGGAAAAACAGTCGGGACAGTGATGTTTTGAGGGACCAAAAGTGAATATTTTTAAAACATGTTTCTATCCTAAGTAGCCCTTGATGTCTACTTTCCAATCCAATTTGAATCACTCAATTTGGATTTGAAACGAAAAAGTTAGAACCGAAACATTGACAGGGTGTCTAGCAGGCAACTTAGGAACAGAGTTGGGACAGTCAGTTTTTGGAGGCTTAAATGAATTAATTTTTAAAACCAGTTTAATGGTGAGATTCCCCTATGAATCTAGTTTACAATGCAATTGTAATCACCCATTTTCGATATCGTATGGGGAAGTTATGATCAAAATACTGACTTCTTATCGTAAATCAACACCCTTAAAACTATGTCTTTTCGGTTGTTCCTTACAATATTTTACCTATCAATTCTTCTTGTCTTCAAAACTTGTTTCTATTGGAGATAAATAAATGAATCTATTTTCATTTCCAATTTGAATCATTCGAATCCGACATCAAACGAAAATGTTACGCTTGAAATATCAACTGTTGGTCTAAGTTGGGTAATCGACAATGACTCTATTATGCAGGTTGTTCTAACTAAAATTGACATATCATATCATTGAATCTTTAAAACCTGTTTCTACTGGAGATAAACCTTTGAATTAGCTCTCATTTTCCTTTGGAATCACTCAATTTTGACGAAAAACAAAGAAGTTGTGATTAAAACACCGCTGGTTAGTATGGTCGACCACTGCTCTCCCGCAGGTGACAAATAAATTTTACTTTGTTATTTTCTCTGTGGATTTGTTATATAGAGTAACTACTTGTTAGTTTTTTGCATAATTCTTGGATTAGGGGAGCCCGCGCACCTCTCTTTCTCCATGATTTAATGTTTTATTGCAGGTAGATACTCGTTTTTTGCAGGTCTTGGGAAAATAAAGAAGGTCAATTTATGGACGAGTGATTTTTGAAAGAAATTTTAAATGAAACAAAGGAATTTCATCCAACTCATTACCCAACGGATTCATAATAGAAGAAATGAAGAATTGATTTCCATTTGAAGATTCGTGTCTTGTCACTGTTGCCAAAACATTTTTCAAAGAGATCATTTTTTTACATAACATTAATTTACTTATTTACATACTGTTTTTTAAATAAAATGTTGTTTCCTTTCTGATTTCTCTTATATTTTGTGTTTCAGGTGTTGCTTCATTCAAACTGTGACCCATCCTCAGCATCAATACAGTGAACAGCTAATTCATTCTTTGCGTGCTTGCATTTCATGCTTGTGCATTTTGCCGTTCCTTTTCCACCGTTCATTTTGCCGTTCCTTTTTCACGGTTCATTTTGCCGTTCCTTTTCCATGGTTCATTTTGCCGTTCCTTTTCCATGGTTCATTTTTGTTGTTCCTTTCCAAATGGAACAACACTTCTACACCTTCACGTTTTGCTGTTCCTTTCCGAATGGAACAACACTTTTGCACTTTCACGTTTTGCTGTTCCTTTCCGAATGGAACATCACTTTTGCACTTTCACTTTTTGTTGTTCCTTTCTGAATGGAACAACACTTCTGCACTTTCACGTTTTGTTGTTCCTTTCCGAATGGAACAACACTTCTGCACTTTCACTTTTTGCTGTTCCTTTCCAAATGGAACAACACTTTCACGTTTTGTTGTTCCTTTCTGAATGGAACAACACTTTTGCACTTTCACGTTTTGCTGTTCATTTTCGAAATAGAGCAGCATGTTTTGCTGTTCCTTTTCGAAATGGAACAACACTTCTGCACTTTTTGTTTTTGCTATTCCTTTTCCAAAGGAACGACACTTGTATTTTTGCTGTTCCTTTTCCAAAGGAACGACACTTTTCATTTTTGTTGTTCCTTTTCCAAAGGAACGACACTTGCATTTTTGTTGTTCCTTTTCCAAAGGAACGACATTTTTCATTTTTGTTGTTCCTTTTTCACGTTTTGCTGTTCATTTTCGAAATAGAGCAGCATGTTTTGTTGTTCCTTTTCGAAATAGAACAACACTTCTGCACTTTTCGTTTTTGCTGTTCATTTTCGAAATAGAGCAGCATGTTTTGCTGTTCCTTTTCGAAATGGAACAACACTTCTGCACTTTTCGTTTTTGCTGTTCCTTTTCCAAAGGAACGGCACTTGCGTTTTTGCTGTTCCTTTTCCAAAGGAACGACACTTTTCATTTTTGTTGTTCCTTTTCCAAAGGAACGACACTTGTGTTTTTGCTGTTCCTTTTCCAAAGGAATGACACTTTTCATTTTTTTTGTTCCTTTTCCAAAGGAACGACACTTGCATTTTTGTTGTTCCTTTTCCAAAGGAACGACATTTTTCATTTTTGCTGTTCCTTTTTCACGTTTTGTTGTTCATTTTCGAAATAGAGCAGCATGTTTTGCTGTTCCTTTTCGAAATGGAACAGCACTTCTGCATTTTTCAGTTTTTTTGTTCATTTTCCAAAGGAACGACACTTGCGTTTTTGCTGTTCCTTTTCCAAAGGAACGACACTTTTCATTTTTTCTGTTCCTTTTTTTGTTGTTCCTTTTCCAAAGGAATGACACTTTTAGTTTTTACTGTTCATTTTTCCAAAGGAATGACATTTGCATTTTCACACTTTTTTGTGTGTATTTTTGCTTTTTGATGTGCATTTCCTTTGTTGTTCCCTACACGGAACACCACTTTTTGAGTGTTTTTGCTGTTCATTCAAAAGAGCAACACTTTGGGAATATTTTTGAGAGCAACCCTTTCCTTCCTCTTGTAGAATTATTCTTAGTTCATCTCAACCACATTTTATTGTTTCCCTTTTATGGCATGAAGCACACTATTTTTATGAGGACAAGAATTTGAAGCGAGTTAATATCATTCACGTTATGATCTTTAACAGGACAACTCCTTGATGATAGATTTTTTTTTTAAAAAGGGACACAATTATTTATATATTACTTTACTGCATTGTTTCCTGTTGTACATGATACTGATTGATCATCTTAATACCATGCTGGTTCCACCCTTCCTGGTTATAATCTTCTCTGTCTATAATAAATGAGATTAGGGGTATATTTTTTTTTTCTATTGACATGTTCAACTTCTTCCACCATCCCTGCTCTTAAGGAGTGTTGAGCCTCCCTCTTTTTATCATCAAAATGTGTAATAATAACAAAATTTTGTTCGCAGATGGAGGATAGGGGGTCTCATTACGAGCCAGCCTACCATGTTCATAAGGCTGTAACAGAGTGACATTCCCATTATGGCCACCACACCAGGGTTATGATCCATTGGATAGCCAAATTATCCTCGGAACATGAGGTCTCATCACGAGCCGGCCTGATCACTTTTGCTACATCCCAGTGAATGGCAGTGTGATTATCTGGTTACCACGAAAGCACACTGATCTCTTCTGTAGAACAACACTGTAACTCTCCATTTATAAACTGAGGATCCTGGCTCATATGGGTTAAAAAGCAACCCTGCCGAGGCTATGAATGCCTGCTGGCAGCAGTGGCTTTGCTTATGGTATTGAAGTTATATCTTATCGTCAATTATTATTATAATACCCTTTTCTTATTTTTTCTTTTTATCAGAGAAGTTATTTCCTTAACTTTTTCCCTATTTTGAACCTTTATGCATGAGAAATTGTTTTATGATCAATCACATCATTTTCAGCTAGAATACCGTCAGCAAACCATCTTTTTAGCATATTGTTGTCCTTTTTCGTTTTGCATAAACTATCATCAATCCAAAGCATCCTATCTCTTATTCATAACTATCTTTACACACTTTGCTCTCAATATAACCATAACTTTCTCCGTCCTATCATTGATATGTGTACTCTGCTTCATTTACTATTGTATTGTTCATTCCCTTGCCTTGTCATCAACACAACACCTTTCATATGCTTTATGGTCATGGGATCCCTTTTCCAATTGGAGGGGGGAATGCATGCATTACGGGATTGCATGCGATATGATTACTGCCCTTTGCCATTACTTCTTGATTTGACAACATCTTAGTTTGCATGTATACATAAGTTTTTCTAATTGAAATTTTGCATGCATCTTATCTGTTGCTATTCAACACTAACACTATGGATTCAAGCACATTGTATGCAAAATAGTGCTTTGTTTACAGGAGAACAACAAGAATGGGCAGAATTCTATTTGTAGCATGACCACACTATTGCACTTCACTGTAGAGGCTCGCGAACGTGAACAATTCTTCAGACATGATGTGCTTCCCTGGATTCCACCTTTTGCATCACTTTCAGCACCAACTCTGCCTACATCAGCTTCAACAACTGCCAGTCCATATATGTCATTCCACATTTTTGGAGGTAAAACTTGAGGTAAAATCGCATAGTTTTCTAATTTATTATGAATTTAGGAGAATTTAATGAAAATCCATTTTGAGCATTATTTGTCATGCTTCATTCCACATCTTTACCACTTTCTCTTTTTCAGCAGCATATCATTTTTGAGTGTGGGGGAGTGTTCCTTTCATTCATTTCTTTCTTATGACCACGTCATTCATATTCTTTATCATCCATTGCTATTCTTATTCACTCTCAACACCTCCCTTATTCCATGTTGTTTTACACCAAGCATAGAATTCAACAGATAGTAGCAACCACCTCTATTTGTTTTCTAGCATCGCATGAGGGCATGCTAATTTTTCAAAGAGGGGGAGGAATTGCTACGCATGATGAATATTTTCTATTTTCTTTCTCATGTAAGGCATACAATTTCAGTGTAGAAATTGATTTCCATAATATTTTTAAAATTATGAACTCAATTCTTATGATCTCTAGGAAACACAGACATACTATTAAAATACACATACCTAGATAATTTCAAGATAAATTGGTTCATAAAATTTCAGAAATCATGCACTCTCACCTACAACCATTTTGTTTATATCTCATGATCCATGCATCAAAACGATCTGATTTTTGGATCATAGAAGCCTTCATATATTACAAATCTACTTGCAACATTTCAACAAAATCTAGTTTGTAGTTTTTGGGAAAATGGTTAATGAAGTTTGTTGTTATGTATGTCATATTTTGCTGCAACTTCATACATATAGTTGAATGTCAATGTAAAAATTGTTATGCCTTCATCGAGATTGCTAAAATTGAATATTCATTAATTAAGGAAGCATTCATTTGTTCTCAAATTTTTATTGCTTAGTTAATACATGGTTTTTGTCTTTGGGTTGCATGAGGACATGCAATATATTCAGTTTTCGTTGCATGAAGACATGCAACATATTGAGTGTGGGGGTATGTTGGGTCGTTAATATGTCATTATTATTGTCACTTGTGAACGTTTATTCCACCCATTTCTACCATTCTTCATCACGTCATTTATTATAATTTATTATTTAAATCCATTTTATAAATGATTTATGCTCTCATGAATGAATATTATTTATTCTCCTTTATTTCTAATAAATTGATGATTATGCATGATTTTATCAATGATAGTTTGAATAAATCAGTTGTAGCATTATTCACCATTTTTAGCCTCCAAGATAATTTCCAGATTGAAGATTTGATCATTAAAAGTGCCAACTCAGAAATTCGTTGGAATAAGAAGTGACGATTTTGCGGTTGAGATTCTGAGCAAATGAAGCAGAATCTGGAAAATCTGGAACATGGGTTTTGTCCAGAACGGACCCAATTAACTTTGTTAAAGAACGGTTTGCCCAAATTCAGCTAGTACTGAGAGAAACACAGGGTTCTTTGAGCACGAGTTTCTCAGATTTATTGTTGCGGCCGTCCTCCAAATCTCAGCTGCAAAGCCAAATTCGCCTTGTTCTTGTTGATCAAATGTTTAAAAGCAAACCAATTTTGTAATACAAATCATGTTGTATTTATCCTTATTGTAACTTCTCTCTGATCTCTCTCTATTTAAATGAAAACAGAGATCAGAGATGAAAATGATTTGGGGATTTATGGGATGACTTGGGGATGGCTAAGAGAATGGAGAATGGATGATTTGAATTAGAGATTCAGAAGCAAGGCTTCATGATAGGATAGGAAGAAGAAGGGATTGTTGCATGTGGTAATCCTCAAGCTTTTGCTATTGTAATGATTTCATAATTTGATGATTAATACATGATTTGGGAGTTGTTGTTCATTCTGTTCATCTGAAGTAACCCAGCAGCATCCGCTGGCGGCTAAGGGCCCAGCCTCTGGTGGAGTACGCTGTTGCTGCTACTGTATATTATATTCTTTTGTTTTATGCGTGGTTTGCTTATCATTTTTACTTGGTAATCTGGTATGTTATACATCACAGCTCTGTCACGTAATCTCATTTTCTGAGACAGAAATATCATATTGATTTTGCAACGCATTGCTGTTTCTTTAAGTGTTGATATAAATGGTTTTTACAGGACACCGTTGCTATTCAATTATGGAATGTCTGTGTTGTAACATTTGACCATTGGTATTATTGAATTCATCTTAGAAATTATATTTCCTTGCGATTGTTGAATCTATGAACGTTGTTGTTCCATTCTAAAAGACAATCGTATTATTTATAACTAAGACTGACAAGTGGATTACCAAGATCAGATTGCTATTGAGGTGTGTCGTGTGTTAAGTTTTTATGCATTTGTATTTGACTTTCCATTGTTGTTTCATATTCATTATTAGTTAATGGTGTTCTATTTCTGCGTGTTGTTTTATTTCAATTGCTGGTCTATTTCAAGATTGCTGATTTGTTGTTTCATTTACTTGTCATTTCTTAAGGACAGACTCAGGCTGTAGTGAGTGTCATCTTCTGCTATTTGGCTCCCAGACCTCTGATCTGCTCCCATCAGTTATGAAAGGGATAGGTTATTGCCACCAAACCCTTGGCTGATGCGCTGTTCTATTTCATTGTTATTTCCTTTACTTGCCATTTCATTTATATTCATCAAGGACGATCTCAGGCTGTAGTGAGCCCCAACATTTGCTACCTAGCTCCCAGACCTCGGATTTTTTCTCATCAGTTATGAAAAGGATGGGTTATTGCTACCGAACCTTTGACTGATGCAATGCTTGGTGTGATTTAGCTCTTTGAAGTAGTTAAATTGTAGACATGCACCCATTTACTTTGTTGTTCATTTCTATTGATTAATTGCGCTAGTTTGCTTTTAAAGAGTTTTCCTAGTTTTCTTTTAATGATAGCTTTAGTTCAAGTTCGATTTCCTTTTGATTGCTTTAAATCAGGACTGTCAACTGTAGAGAACATTGGTTATTGCTTCCTCGTTCCCAGATTGATTGTATTGTTCCCGTTTGATTTCAATTGCATCAATCTCTAGAGGAATGAGTTATTGCTACTGTATCCTCAATTGATGTTTGCTGAGTGAATAGTTGGATTTCAGAGCATTTGAGTTTATGTTATTGTTAGATTTCTTTTTCAAGCATTCATTTACTTTTGGGTTTTAAGCACTATACTACAAAACATTACTCTTGAGTAAATAGCCGCCTCAGATTGAGTACACTCTTGAAATAAAAGGTCGTCCTTGGGTTGATAATTAATGTGAAGGTAATTAGGAGTTCAAAAGACACCTTTTTATCGCTCCACACTAAGATGTACCAATCTATCCATGCTCCCCCTGAGCACATGCATAGTTTGCACAAATAGTTTTCAAAAGAATAACATGACTCTACAACTCAACTGAGTATGACCTTCCTATCACCAACGACTCATACATACATCAATCTCCCAACCAAGTGGGGATACACCATTTTTTACTCATCCACCCAACCAAGTGGGGGTATACCAAATGTTTATACATGAATGAAATAGAAATTATTCCATCATCCTTCCCATGCAAAGTGGGGTTACAAATTAGGTCTTTGCATTACCTTTACATCAAATGATATACATGACTTTTATAACAATGACCAGCAATCTAAACAAGACCATGATAGTCATCAGCAACTATCATACACCATATATGATCTGCACCATAAGCATATGTCACCAACATCGGACCTGTAACCTAAAATACCATTATCTTGGCCAACCAACAATAACATGCCACTCAAGTGATCATCCATGAATCTGATCTGAATACCAACAATGTGACCTCAAGTATCATAGAAAGATGTATCATTTAGCCACATAAGCATCATCACCAAAGAATTTTAACCATAATTCCAACAATGCATTATTCAAAGCATATGCTCCCCCTGAACCTATTCCATCTATTCACTATCAGATCTGATCATGCATATATTAGTAAGAAGTATCAAGGCATCATCATCAATTATATGTACATCAAGTTAACTTGTGAGAATCAAAAGCACTTCTAAATAGCATCTTATGAGTACCAACACATTTCCACACATCATCAACAGATTGTAACCATCATCAAACAGAGCAAATAATTGACTGAACCATATCAGACCCTTTTTCTTGAGTCTATCCCACTGCTTTTCCTCAAACCAACATATATGTGTCTGTGTAGCTTTTAACTCACGTATATATGTGACTTGTCTTCATGAAACTTGCTTATGAAATTTATAACACTGAAGTTTCACACTTTTAGCTCCCTCTGAGCTTGACATGTCTGTATACTCTGCTATGCCACATATTTCTGACTGTACTTCCTTCTTCTTCCATATCTTCGAGTGTGATGATGTTTTCTCCTTTTGGTATGGTGCCCATACTTTGTTCCTGCATTCCTTTGCTATATGTCCAAACTTGTTACATGCATAACATCTTACATATTTCATATTCCTTTTGTAGCAGTCAATGGCTTTGTGACCAAACATATTGCAAGAAAAACAATATCCCTTAAAGTACCTGGAACGTGATGATCTTTCTGTGCGACAGTCTTGAACCATTCTACTTCTGCATCTTGTTGCAACATGTCCAAGATTATGACATACATAACACTCAACATTATTCATCTGAGAAAATAACCGACTATCACTTCCATAGTTTGGAGTAAAAGATTTTCTTTGAAGGATTTCTTTCCTTGGTTGTTGATGGGGTTGACCTCTTATCTCCTTGTTGAGCATTTTAGGTTTTGCATTAGAGTTCCTTGCCTCACCTTGTGAGCTAGATTCACCTTCAACAAATTCATAAAAACCAAGACCAGTTTTGATAGCAGGAGACCTTTGACTACTAAGAATATCATCCAAAATCTTAGTACTGTCTTGAAATCGCAACAATTTATCTTTTCTTCTAATTTACTTTTTAAGATATTTACCTCAATCTGATGTTGTTCTTCCTTTTCCAGATATTTCTTCTTCAATATTTCTTCAGCCTTTCTTCCTTCTTCCACTTGTTGCCTTAATTTGAGAATCTCATTTTCTTGTTCTTTATCCGCTTGAGGTAGTTCTTCATTCTGCTTATTTTTTAATGATGTCACTTCATCCCGTAGCATTTGACGTACTTTGAAAGCACACTCCAGCTAAGATTTTAATCTGGTAACTTCTTCTTTGAGGGCACACTCCCTTTTGTTAAATAGATCTTGTTGATTTATGATTTTATCTGATGCTTCATTTGCTTGTTCATCTTGAGGTGATTTGGAATCTGAATGCTTGCTTCCATCTAACGGCCAATTGTCTCTCCTGCTGTCATCATTCCTTTGAGTTGTGTTCTTCTTCTGAGGTGCTTTCTTCTTTAGCTTCTTTCCCATTGTTCTATGGATCTCCTTCAAGTGATCAAGCTTCTACCAAAGGATCTGCTCCAATATCAATTGTTGGAAATAACATTGAGAGGAGGGGGGATGAATAAGTATTAGCAAATCAATAACCTTTTCATTTCCATAATCAAATTCATATACGCTACTTCAGTTAAGGGAACACGTGTGTACACACAACTGTGTTTAATGCAACTAGCGTATATCCAACAAACTTATGATTCACTTAATTCATCATATGTTGATCTTTAATTAGTGCATCAAAACTTCATTAACCATATAAACAGTAACCAGGTGCAGTAAAAACAAAATAGATCATCACACACATGAACACCAAGATATAAGGTGGAAAACCAATGCGGGACAAAAACCACCCGCTACTGTCTTCCTTTAATATAAGAAACACCTGTTTGCAATCTTGTATTGGCGCAGACTCATACCAGTACGCAAGCACCCACCTGCAGAAGGCTACAACCTTCTCTCTTTCTCCAGCTTCTATTGGAAGGGAGATACAACCCCCTGGCTCTTGTACTAGCTGATATATTTACTAGTACGTAGGCGCCAGCCTACTGAAGGCTACAACCTTCACTCGTTTTCCAGCTGCTACTGGAAGGGAGCTACAACCCCCTGGCTCTTGTACTAGCTGATATGTTTACCAGTACATAGGCACCGACCTACAGAAGGCTACAACCTTCTCTCTTCCTCCAAGGACCACATTTCATATTTTTTTCAGACTGGATACACCTGGAACACAACACTGTAATCTGAAGGCCACGTTTCATCCAATTTTCATACTGGACCCATCAACATCATTGAAGTTAAAAATCAATCACCACTGCAATACAACCATTGCATTAACCAATCATTAAATACTCAATCATCAATCTATGAATCACTCACAACTGAATCACACAGTCACCAGAACACAAAGCAAAACCCAGAACTCTGCAAAAACCACTAGAACCATCTACAAATTCAGATATCATATTTCATGATGTATACATTACTTTGATTAACCGAACCAGTGTGTATACGCGCTTTTACCAAAGAGAGCTTGCGTATAGATATGCAAATACTAACTTAACAACTTCACAACTATTTTAGAACTCAGTCATACCTAGATCATAACATTTTCATAATAGAACATGCGTCAATATTTAGATCTAGTCTATACATGATCAAAACACATAACGATAATACATTCCAAGCCTTAAGATCTCGATCCATCATCCATCATCATCCACATAGGTGCATCCTTAGTTCAGATCAAGCAAAGCATCACAAACCCATAACTGCTATGGGGTAAAATGCACGGGATGAAAACTAACCTCGAAAGTCTTCCCGGGACTTTCGACAGACCGTAAGGTTATCTGCAAAAGCTACATGTTACACACATGTTCATCTATCAGACATATATTGACAGGGTATGGAAAGAAGATTACCTTTGGTTCTTTCTAGATACGCTTGGGGATCTCCGTGCGGTAAGAAGAACTCCTCCTAACCGGCTCCAAGACGATTCTTGCACAAAAGAACGAAGCAAATCAATCATAGCATACACTTATGACAATTAATGTAAGAATCTATAACAAACATGTATAAATGTATAACTTATCTACTCAACACAACAAGTATCAGAATGAACAAATAAATGCACAATATCGCTGACACTTTAGAGTAGGGAACACAACCACAATCCTATATTCAGAATAGAAGAGTGATTACAACAATCCTTTTGTATCAACCTTCCTTACCTCTTCTTCCTCTCTCTCTCTCCTTCTTTCAGCTAGCTCCTTCAAGAATATGATAGTTTCACAACAGCACTATGTACTATCCTTCTAAATGCTCTGACTCTTTTGCAATGGCCCTCTCGTTGGTTATATAGAAATTGAATTAGGTTTGCCCAACTCCACCTGTAGTTCATTATGGCAATAACCATCAACCTGCCCTGTTTACAAGCTTTTTCCCATTTGCCTTCATTCTCGGAATATAATTTCTCCAAATATCTTGATTTTTGGAGTTTCCCTGCTTTTCTTGCACAAATTTAGGGATTTAATATCTAGATATTTATGAGTAGATTCATTGGCATAACCTCTTGAATATCACTTAAGTTCACTAACGCTCCCCCTGGTCTAACATCAAGAATTAGAAGGTTGACTAACACTCCTTTATGCTTGGTAACAAGCTTTATAAAGCAGGCAGTCAGTGTACAGAGAGCATTAGTGTGGATTCTGGGCCTACAACTGTAGTCATTGAATAAGTCATCTTGTCTTTCTCCTCTGAGTTGATTAGGAGGTCAATTCATCCTATAAAAGATGTCCCCTAAAGTATGAGATCAGAGGCAGAGATGATGGCTGAAATACTTTATAAAAATACTGTAATCCGTTATCAAAATCTTTGTAGAGAGAGAGAGAAGTTTCGAGCGGTAAGGAAAACCTGATACAAAAAAAGTACATATATATAAATTGTTAAAATCATGTCCTGAGTCGGGCATTCCCATGCTCAGTAGCTATGTCAGAGTAACTTTCTCCTCAGAGATATAACAATTTTGGCCACCAATATGGCACAGGGCGGATCCAGTGTCATAATAGATCATCTTGAAATAGTTGTCTCCAAAGAACAATATCATAGCTTGGGAGAGGAAACAAGGCTGAATGATGCAAGCCTCTACCCAAGGTCTTGATTCCTGCTTCACCGAATAGCATAGATTGGTACATGTGATAATATGTGTTGACGTCGAACATGCATGAAATCATCTGATTACCAGCCAATAATGGAGACTGTTAACAGATGTGAGGAAGGCCATCAATAATGGTGATGGTCTCCAAGATGCACAGTGCAAACTAGCGAGTGTGAAAGATTTTTTGTCATCGAACACTCGTAGAATCGCTTAACCAAGAGCCAATAATGAAAACTCATGATAAAGCACAAGGTAACCTGCCACTAATGTCTGTAAGAACCAAGCCACTGAATGTATTTTTGGGCTATCTTCCTAGATAGAGTGTTGAAGTCGATAGGAAGAAACTTGTCGAAAGGTAGGAAATGACGTGTCCTACATCAATCGACACGAAACCAGATAAGGATGATTTTGTTTTTTGAAGAATCTTTTGAGATTTTGGGTCTAAAAAATAGAGGGCATGATGAAAGGATATGTAGGATCAGTTGATTGAGGAAACAAGCAGGGACCCTTGAACAATAGAAGGCACGAAAATGGTTTTAACCAGACAACACTAGACTCATGAACATTACAGAGTGTTTAAGATATGGAGATGTAATGACATCGGGGTATATAGGCTAAAAACTCATAGGTTGGTAGGGTTCATATTGAGAGGATATCAAAATGACGGTTTAGCTGAGGGAGTGCCATGTTCAAGGGAATGTTTGCTGCCAAACCACGGTTCGAATACAAGATACAGTTGCATTTCCACTTTCCCCGTCTGATTTTTAATGAGTCCAGATGGGTAAACTCGGTGATCTTTTCATGTTTAGAGAGTCTGAAAAGGATAGCAAAAAGAATTACTCTTTGCCCTATTTGATTAGTTTAATGAGTCCAAACAGGTAAACTCGTCAATTTTTTCATCTTTTGAGAGTTTGAAAAGTATCGTAAAAAGAACGACTCTATATCTTGTTTGTGTATTTAAAGAGTCCAGACTAGAAAACTCGATGATCTTTTCATCTTTAGAGAGTCTGAAAAGATCGTAAAGAGAGACTCCATGGGGGTCCCTTTGTCATAGTTGTTAACTGGGTACGACAAAAGGTTAATAGTATACCCAAATAGGTTACTTTTTTGTATTTAATCTATTGAACCCGGATAAAGAGAAACCTTTTTCCAATAGATGTCAACCTCATTTTGTTACGAGTACAAGGCAGCAGACTAAACTCATGTTTTGTCATGACACTTTAACGAGCTCAGTAACAAAAACTCGGGATTTTTCATTTTTAACGAGCTTGAAAAAAGTACCTGAAAGAATGCTTGAATCATCTTTAGCATGTTCAACGAGCAGCAAGACACAACTCAAGATTTTTTCAGTTTAAAGAGTGAGAAAAAAGTGCCTAAAAAGGATGCTCCGTTGGTCTTTTTCAGTTTATGAGCTGGAACGATATCAAAAAGGAGGTGCTCAGAGTAGTATTTGCATATATTTAACGAGTGCAACTGATGAAAAACTCGGATATGGTTAATATTTTTTAAAGAGCGATAAAATATCATAAAAAGTGCTCTGACTGTTTGTGGTATATATTTTTAACGAGCCCTACTACAAAAAACTCGGAGATGTTTATATTTTTTAAAGAGTAATAAAATGTCTCAAAAAGTGCTCTATCTATCGTTGCATAGATTTAACGAGCGCAAAAACAAAATCTCGGGGATGTTTATATTTTTTAAAGAGCAATAAAATATCCCTAAAAGTGCTCTATTCATCTTTGTAGTAGTTTAACGAGCCCAAAGAAGAAGACTCGAGGTTTTTCGAATTAACGAGCAAGAAAAATACCATAAAAATAACGCTCGATCTTTCTCGATCTCATGCTTGACATTAGAAGGGTCTATGCCATGAATTTCCTCATAAGACCAAGGAAAAACATCGTGGAAGTCCCTAACAGATAGGTGAAGCTCACAATTTCCTCAGGATTGTGGTTGGCTCCACTATGTATGTTTTCCACGATGCCTGTCATGATAGAAATATCGGCGAGCAATGTTTGTGAAATATTGCCCTTGTTTCTTTCCGAGTCCAAAAGTTGGATAGTCGTATACAGTGAGGAAACGATTTCATGAGTGCCATGTGACAAGATTTGAAGAGGCATCATGTCTGAATCAGATATCGAAACATGATGGTGTGAATCCTCCCAAGGTCGCTCTTCTAACCTCGTGATCTCTCTAATAGTATCATCCACCGATAGTACTTGATTGAGTGGATCAAAAGAAGGAGCGGTTATGGGAGGGGCAGTGGTACCGTTGGTCGAAACCAAAGTGACCGGAGATTTAGGTGCAATTTGAATGGCTTCGCAGGCCAAGTCATCTGGTGACAACGGAATTTGTTCTCCGTAAGTGTCAATGTCTGAAGGAGCCGGTAGGATCCATGGATTATTCTGTTCATGAGGAAAAGATGAAAGCATGTTGACCGATTGTGAAAACTTTGGCAGCTAAAGAGGGAAAAAACCCATGAGGGAAGAATCCTTTAGTAGACCGGTACCTAAACTGACGTAACTGTCAGTTCCACCTCCTACTAGGGGTACAGAGCCGCTTGGTAATGGTGAATAATCAGGGGTGTAGAAAGACAACTGATCTACTGTAATAACCTTTCCATCCAATGGAAATTGGATGATGCAAAAGACAGTAGATACAATAGCTGTCATGGCATATGTCCAACTGCGAGCCAGCAAAAGATTATAGTCGAGTTTTCTGTCTACGACTTCTACGTCCATCGTTATGGTTTTCCTAGCCAAGGTGATGGAAAAACTAGCTAAGTATCCTTTTGGGACAAAGGTGTGGCCGTCGAAAGCTTTAAGGGAGTTCAACGGTGGGGATAGGGTTGGGGAACCCAGGGCGAGCCAACATGAAGCTGACATGACGTAGGTTGAAGCACCTTCGTCGATGATAGTTCTGTGTATACCTTTACCTTTCGTGGTGATATGCACCTAGAATGCAAGCTGGTGAGAAAGGGGAGGTTTACACTTGTCCATGTCGAAAATAGCAAGCATGGAATCCATAGGGTCAATACCTCTGATAGCTGAAAGCAAAGATTTCTGTTGGCTTGGGCATGTTTGTAATACTTCGAGCACCGACATAGCCGACGTCGCTTGCACCAAATCCTCTATGATCTTGTAGTGTTGGGCGGCATGTGCAGATGTATTGTGTGTTTTGCATCGAAGTGCCCCTTTGGGGGGTCAAATTACAAAGTCCTCAATCGGCCTTTCGATATGCAAATCGTTGGGAGGCGATGGGTTTTGATCTAAGGATGGTTTTGTTGCCAAAGCGACAGGAGATCCATAAGGTTTGGCTCTTGTGGTGAGATCTACCATTCCAAATGTGTAAATGGCAGGAGATCCTTCTCCAGCTGAAGGATGTTGCAAACTGTCGTTGCCCCCTGACATGGGTTGCAGTTGGTTGGAAACGAGATTTTGATATTGTTGAGTAGGAAAAGGATTTGTAAGGACAGCAGGTGTCTTACCAGAATATTTCTTGGTAAGGTAATCCGTGCATTCTTGAAGATATAGACAACGCCAGGTTATGTGATCTTCAAGATAGAGTTTGCACGAATAGTTCGTGTCTTTATCCTTTTCCGCATCAGTAGGCACAGTGGCCTTCTGTTTTGGGTTGGGCTGCTTTGTTGACTGCTCTTCAGAAGGAGTGGTCTTTTTCTTATTCTTCTTTTTTTTGCCACCGGATTTCTGTGTAGACTGCACAGAGTTTATCGCGGTGGTAGGAAGAGCAGTCATTTTGGTGATAGTGGAAGCATTGGGGTTACCGGGAGCACAGGGGATTATGTCGTAAAGAGTGCCAGACTATGAATAAATCAAATCTAAGTGCTGGGCACAACGTATGGATTGGTCCTCTGTGACGCACCACCTAGAGCGACATCTCTAGCGATTTGTGGGAGCAACGACTTACAAAACCAGTCTGTGAAGAGAAAATCAGGGATGGGAGCTTTGACTAACCTCTGTGTACGTCTCCATTCGTGGATATGATCAGAGATGTGGGTGGCGGTATCCTAACAAAACGAAGTAAGGAGCTCCATCCCTATGTAATAACAGATAGATAACTGAAAGTGCTTTAGTAACCCCATCGCTAAAGCGTCAAAGGTATTCACTGACGCGCGTGGTAACTCAATATACCACTTTGCAGCATTGCCAGTGAGGGTGTAGGGAAAAAGACGTAACCGGACACTGTCATCCACCATAGAGTTAGAAACACACCATAGATGGTAGGTGGTGACATGAGTGCCCGGATCCTCCCCTTGTTTTCCGTCGAACTTAGGAATGTCTGTCGGTATTTTATGCGGGATCGGTGGCCATTGTAGGTTGTGGTAGATGGGGTCGTTTGTCAACTTGTATAAGTTGGGGATATCCAATGTTGCCAAAAAAGGCAAATTGTTGGGTGCCCCCGACTCGGACCATGGTGATGACAGATGACCTGAGGAGTTCTACGCTCCTCCCATCATTTGGTTCCCCATGGTGTACATGGGCTACGTGGTGTAGCAGTTGCTTTGTGGTACAGTGTTGTAGAGTGGATTCCCATGAGGATTTTGATACTGGGGTATGAATTTGCCGTCAGTATAAGCGGTGTCCCCATGACTCATCTGAGTTTGTGAGTAGGGTGCCCCCATGGATTGAGTGGGGATCCCTTGTGGATTCCCAACCGACACAGAACTAACCATATGGCTTTGATTGACAGAGGGTACACTCAAGTCAATCAACGTCTGTCCATGCATGCCTAAGAACGGCCGGGAAACTGTGAGATTCCCCACCAGGTGCATATTGGGAACTGCCCCAGATATGTGAATCTAGGGGTTAGAACCATACATTGGCGGCCGACCTTGGTGTTGGTAAATTGGAATTGTGCCCATAGTGCCACATTGAGTGTTATATGGAGCACTATATGTGGCACTAGTCGAAGGTATGCTTTGGCGCACCATAGGAGTGGGACCTGGCATCTGTTGGGTTCCACTTATAGAGGGTGTTATGTGAGTTGCAATACCTGGGTTGAACGGGATTGGGGGTTTCCACATTACCGGTGTTGTGATGATTGTTGACTGGGTAAGTGGTAGAGGACTCATAGTGTCTCTATAATTCCACAACCCTTGAGGTGTCAACTAAATAGATGGGAGAGTTCCTCCTACTGAAGAGTGGAGTACAGGTACCACAGGAGCAACGATAGGATCCAATGGATTTGTAAGCAGAGTGTTAAAATGAGGAAGAAATCCTTCCATGAAGAAATCCTCCAGCAAACTAGAATCGTCAGTCATCCAAACAGATCCCATGTGCGATTTGGGAGATTGATTCCTCGAAGATGAGGAATCCAAGTCAGTGGAACTCGGTGGATCCTCCACAATGAGTGGAGGAAGTCCTAACAACCATCTGGATTGACGATGAGGGCCGGATGTAGCCACAATGACTGTTAAGTTTTATCAAATAGATTTTAATGTGATATTATTTAAAGTCTCAAAAATAAGAGCACTCAGGTACCTAAAAAGAAAAAATACACTAAATATGTCAATCAGCAAACAGAGGGAAATTACCTCGTCTGATAAACACCGATTACTGGAGATGAAACCCAGTTTCTCAATGAGTAACAGAGAAGGATGGCCAAATGTATGGTTACAATTACTTTTGAGCTTCGCTCGAACCTCAGATTGAGGGGCCAACTACTCTCGTGAATACGATCACCCTCCAAAAAACTGAAGACAAAGTAGGTCCATTCGTTTGAGGTACCAAGACAACCCGTCCTAGTCACCTTAGGTAAGTACCTAGGAGTATTGGCCACTATAGATACCTACCTCAAATCACAGACATTACCAGGGGGGACATAGTCGTAGACAGCATGTTATGTGGGCAGGATACCTGAGTCCCCGACTCAGTTCCGAAATCCCCGAAGGGACCCCCGATACACAGAGTGCCCAAAGGAGTTGTAAGAGAAGGCGGGCTACCTTCAATTACAGTCCAATGTTGTCTCGTATTTTTCTCCGTTGTGAGTGGAGTGGTCCCAGTAATATGAGTGCAGAAGGATTTTTCACTCGTTAACGACACTAGTTTTGATTTTCAACCTTGGGCAGTTGACTCACACTCTTATCCCAAGGTTCTAATCTAGCTAATGTTGGTTTGCTCAAAAAAGAGTAACTGATTGATTTTAGTGTAAATTTTAGTGTACTTTCTTATTTGTCTTCAGAGGGGGTGTTGACGTATGAATATGATGAGACTCTCGACTCAATAAACCATGCAGAACAATGCTTTGAAAAAAAAATTCAATTTCTTATGCAAACAAGTCTTATTCTACACATGTATTATTTCACATTTAATGGCATATGTATGACTAATATCTTTTTCTCCACTTTATACTTATTCATATGCATTATGTTGCAAATTTTCCATCTTTGATACTAATATTGTCAGACAAGAGAAAAAGGGGCAGGGCTGCAACTCCTCCATGTGGAAGCAATTCCTCCATGTTTCTACATCACCAATTGTAACCCCACAATAGGTGTTGCAACTCTATAATCCACAATCTATCGAATGATGCATATTATGTAAATCCTCTAACATTTTGTAGCTGTTTCGAAGGTTCTATAGGATCTCACATGTTTCAAATCAGCTGGAGCATATCGATAGTTGACAAATGTTGTTGAGATGATGATCCACCTATTAGCCACAAGTGTAAGTTGAAAGGTTCAACATGTCCTCAATTCAAAACTTCAATCAAAGAAGTTATGGAATACCTATAGCAGTCAAGATATCAATCGAGTGAGTTTCAATAATGAAGATTTGAAAGATTGAAGTTGATAATGTGTTTTATCACGAATCACTTCTCTGGTAGTGAATTGTGAGAAGGAAGATTCCTATATTAATCGAGAAAATGAGATGTCGAATTTGTATTATAATAATCACCAACAGACTCTCTGGTTGTTAGATTTTATATAAATGCTTCATCTGGAAGTGAAAGGATAGTTCAAAAGTTGATACATTTTATACTTATTGTTATTAAAGATAGCTTTGTTTCACACATTTCATATAATATAAAATCTCTATGATGGCATTGCTATAATCCCTGCTGTTGATTTTAATTTTTTGATTTGAAGTCTCCACGCACTTATGCATCATAGGATTCCCCCTTGTAGAAGTGTGAGCTATACAACACTTTTCATTCAATTTCTTATGCTTTGTTTCATGCACAAAATTTAGATCCATGTTCTTTCTTGTTTTAAGATTATATGATCTGTTTTCTTAGCTTGATTCCTTACATTTTTCACTCATTTGTTTCGCTTTGTTTTCCACAGGTCAATCACTTTAGTAAACTGAAAATAATAAAAAAACATTTGCTTAGTTTCTCCTAATTTTCTTAGTCTCATATTTATAGTCATGAATGGTTCTAATTGGACATGCACACTATTGGGCATGGAATCCCCCCAAGGCATGTTTTGGGGCTTAAAGCCCAACTTTTGACCGAATCTTTTGTAAAAGCTCTGCGAATTGCAGGTGCGGGGCGCGAAATTATAATATAGTCAGAGGGTTGTCCACCATAGTTTTTGTAATGTAATGTCGGCTGGATAGACCTACCCATGGTCTGTGGATAATTGGATTGTATAAATAGAGCGAGGCTCTAAGTGTATAAAAAAACGAAGAGTGAAGATAGAATAGGAAAAAGAGAACAAGCCTAAGTGATTGAGTCGAAGTGTAAAGTGTGTTTGTGGGTCGTAGAGTAGGAGAAGCCTCTACAGCTGAGTGCGCGGACCCCTGCAGCTGAGTATGCACGACAGGTCGAGTCTGTAATCATTGGGAGAATCAATAAAGAGAAGTTTTACTATATTTCTGTGTATCTTTTCCTGGTTTAATGCATGATTGGATATAATTTGCAAGTATATTGTTTATTTACTGCGCAAACTTGTATGAATGTTTTGTATAAATAATTATAACATAAGACATTCAAGTAGGCGAAGGTAATTAACTAGTACTAGAAGATAAGTAAGATCTCGGGTAATAGCACAGAGCATGGCGCAGGAGCTCCACAGCACTTGGTTAGGGCTGCGCAAAGGCAGTGCATTAGCCCGTGAGGAACAGGGAAGTGTGCAAAGCGACCTGCGCACAGGAACAAACAGTAGACCAATTGAACCTCTCAGACATCTCAAGGGTGAGGAAACCTAGTTCTAGCACCCTCCCATACTACTTTGGGTGAGACCTCAATCCGCGCTTCGCGGACTGTTGCCGAAAGGGTCAATAGTATAGGGATTTGTTTAGCTAATTAACTCGAACCTGGGTCAGGTCCCAACAAGCCAACAAATGGTTCCGTTTTCGGGACCATGATCTACATAGAGATGTCTGATGTTGTATCACTGGAATCCAACAAAGAAAGGAATTGAAGACTGGTTGGATAGAAAGATTCACGAGTTCACAGTGCATAAAAATAGGAATCCATGACTATCAAAGGAAGAGTGGTTAGACTACTACTTATATACAAAGATCCACGAAATTTTATTTGCATCCTTCCCCACTGAGTTGTATGAGTGGATCGTGAAGCTAGCAGATAACCAAGGAAGGCGTTAACTCGACAAACCTATTGTGTGGACTCCAGAATTGGTGCACAGATTGGAAGCATCAGAAGATAAGATCGCGCGTGTTGTCAATCACTAGCTTGATCGAATCATAAGAGGATTCATCACCGAATCCATGGTAGATACTCCAGTCAGTTATAGCAAGGCAGAACGATGCTTCCTCAAGGGACCGCGAGGTAGGTACGTTAAATATTTAAACACTTGGATTAAAATGATACTGTGTGAAAAGCAGGTTATGCGAATAAATTAATGTTTGGGGCTATGTGGAGTGGGGGAATCTATAGAAATGAAGGTAGTGCAGAACTAGAAACTAGCCCCTTGATTTCACCTCTGTGAGGGGGCGAAGAAGAGCTCACAAAGGTCTCACCAAGAAGTGCGATCAATATGATAAGGAAGAGAATTTTGCACATACCACCCCCACCCACACCACCACCAGTTTCACCGTATTCACCCTCGTCTTCGCCTATACCACCTCCGCCACCACCGCGAAGCAATATGGCAAGCACGATAAAGCTACCAGTGTTCAAGGGAGTAGGGAATGAAGATCCGCACCACTTTTGGTTCATGATAAATGTTGTATGGGAATCACAGGGTGTCACAGATGAAAATATAAAGAATGAAACGCTGGTTAGCGCTCTGCAGGATCGCATGCTGACCTGGTACATTAAGCATTCCGATGACAATCCGAATGCGGGGATCGCGGATATCCAAGCTGTGCTAAACAAAGAATTTAGCAGGCCAAAGTCAGAGGCATAGTCGATCATTGGATTCAAGGAAATCACAATGCTACTAGGCTAGACCCCATGGGAGTTTGATAAAAGACTAAAGTTCACAATTCCCGAAGCGAACATGACATTACCAGATGGGCAACACCGCGAATGGTTTGTAGCCTCATTAATGCCGCATCTACGGAACACGTTGTCACAACAAAGGCTAACCACTCAGGTTGAGGCTTTGGAGGTTGCGATGATATTGCACGAGACTTTGATACAAGATCCCAACTTGGGAGTTCAGCAGATTCATGCGCAGTTGAAAAAATTGTGCCTGGAGATGCAAAGCTTGAAACAAGACAGGACAACCTGCCCAGAGATGCGTGATGAGGTATGGTGAATAAAATATAAGGGCTAGGGGCACGACAAGGAACACTTCCCAGTGTTCACGAATTACCTTGTGGGAGGAGGGCCAACGCCACTAAGACCGGAGGTGCAAGCAGGACCAAGTGTGGCGCCTACACTATGGTGCACGATTTTTCAGATAGGAGGAAAGCATGCTACGTATAACTGCCATCTATTACAGAAGTATACATAGAATTCACAACAGTTGTTCTGTAATTTCTGCAGGTCAATAGGAAATGATGAGAGCACCTATAGAAGTTATGAGATGATGATGGATCGAACTCCTACCTACAGAGTTCAGGCCGAAACATGACCCCTCGATCAAAACAAAAGAATTACATGCACCAGATTTCAAGGGCGCGGATGAGGCCAAGGTGGAGGGGGGCCAAGAAGAGGTTGCAGATAGTTGATATGTTACAATTACAGAGGGCCAATGCATTATGCCCGTGATTGTATGAATCCAACGCGACAGTCATGCTTGTATTGTACGTTGTTTGATCATGAGACAGAGGATTGTCTCACACTGATAGTGAGGTTGCGCGATAAAGGAGCACTCCAACCTCCTCTGACTCAGAACTTGCAAATGATGAGGTTTGAGTCACACAAGGAAGACCCTAATGTATATATCATGCACCAAAGTGGAATTACGACAGGGGATGACAAAGACAAGTAGCTTGAAGAAAGTACCTGGGTTTGCAAGGCTCCAATGAAGGAACCAAAATTTGATTTGGAGTGCGCTAAGGAGACCTTCATGGAAGCTAAGAGGAGCTTCACTGATGCCTCTACTTCAGAAAGTAAAGACAGACTAGAGCTGGAAATGGACCCATCAATGCACACTATGTTCTTGGAGACATGCATGGAGCTGCTATGCGACAATAAGGATGTAAAGGGACTGCAAGAACTCATAACGAGATGCGTTGGGGCCCTGTCAGGAGAACCACTTGTAGTTTGGAAGCTTGGGAAGAACACGATGTGAACAGGAAGGGAAATGAGATTGACCAGGCAGATTGGGGAATATGAGATGGACCAAGTGATTCTGGATCTAGGATCAGACGAGAAAGTCCTGCCAAAGAAAACATGGGAGCACATGGGCAGGCCTGCGCTGTAATGGTCTCCTATCCAACTACGGAAGGCAAACTAGCAAAAGATCCTACCTATGGGGAGATTTCAAGGAATCACAATAGATATTGAAGGAGAAAGCACACTAGCAGATTTAAAAGTGATAGAGATTGTTGATGATAGAAATCCCTACCCCGTGCTATTGGGAATAGGTTGGGCCACTGACATGAATGGAGTGATAAATCTAAAGAAGTGCAAGATGATCTTTTAGAAAAAGTCTCTGCACATAGTGGTACCTTTAGACCCTACAGAAGGATCGCGCTACACGGAGTCAGTGCGTGACTATGATAGTGACGGTGACTTGGAATGCATCTACAAGATAACCGCGTGGGAGAAAGACTAGGTAAATCCAACCACGGATGGCTGAATCTCATGGGAGTGCAAAAGCTCCTGCACATTAGATTCTGATGAGGAGATAGAATGATGGCAGAACTGGTTACACGAGGTAACCACACTCAACTGTAACATGATGACGAGATCGATGTGTTGCATAGCAACAAAGGTAAGAGATCTACCTACATATGACAAGTTAAGCGAGGTGGATGACTTCTTGAACAAATTTGAAAGAGAAGTACTAAACAACAACGTTTCGATGCTCTGAAATGGGTACTGCGAGCTACGCCTGCAAGATGGTGGGGGACGCACCAAAGAAGTTTTAAGGACTGGCATGAATGCAGAAGGATGATGCACATGTGGTTTGGGAAGCCTCCGATGCGATTAACAGAAAAGATTGTAGGATGAATTGGCCAATGCACCCACCTATCCAGGTGGATACAGGGATATGGTACGAAACCTGCACGAATTCACGTTGTCCTCGCGGTAGGAGACACGATCAGTAAGCAGGTGCGGGTAAAGCAATGGCGCGAACGACCCCTCTGTTTGGGACCACGGAGTATTGAAAGACCAAGTATGCAGAAGGATATCCACGCAGAAGCCTTTAACAAAGTACGTGAAGCACTGAACAAGGCTCACAATGCGAAGTGGATTGGTTGGGACCTGCTCGTACCAGTGGTTCTATGGGCTTATGGGACCATGTGCAAGAACCTGACCACGTAGGCACCGCCAAGGCTAGAGTATAAAGAAAATGTTGTAAGCCCTATAGTACATGAAAAGCTTAGACCGCACATGATAGAACCAGTAGATACAACGGTTCGCGGAACCTTGGAAGAAGAAATCCAATAGGGAAATTATAGGCTCCAAGAACTTGAAGAAGAAAGGGTATGATTAAGGAGGAAAAGCACTCTTGTGGACGTGGATTGAGGCCTATCACTACCAACTGATCAATCTGATGCCATGGCTTGGATTGCACATTACTAAGCGAATCGACCAAGGTAGCGCGTTGCAGATGATAAAGTGCGTGATGCTGCCCATAACAATAAAAGTTGGGTATTTTTCAGGAACCGTGATGGATGACAGGATGAAACTTTACACAGATGGTGTGACCACCTAACTAGCCGAGGGAAGTACAGTCTTAGCACTCTAGGTAGTTGAAAGGAAGCGCGGGACTATAAACTATTTTGTTGGGGAGCTGCGCGATGTTGGAACTACACGCAGAAGCAAAGAGTCACAAGGTCCGCGACCGTGCACAGGGGGTTGTGCTACCGCGCGGGTTGGCCAAAAAGTGACCGTTGAAGTCACTATTCACGATGGGATGCTCGACTTAAGACCAAGTGGAGTGGGTGGCAGGCATTTAAGATGCGATTTATGGGCAAGATTTGTGAAAATCTGCCACCAAGGGAGTATTAATGAACCAGATTTGGGGAGAACGGTCGAATTCAAATTCAGAAAGCACTATAAATTACAAGGGGCTGCCCAGCAAACAACACTTGGTCATTTTCAAATTGAGCTATTGAGAAGAGCCCTGATTGTTGTGTGTCAAGCGTTGATTGAGCCCCTGAGTTCACGAGTGCTAGATTTCTGGACAGACACAATGGCAACAACTGAGGAAGTTATGGAGATAACAGAAATGACCGCCGAAGAGTCCGCACAGGCCCTGACTGTGGGGGATGCTCCAGAGGGTGCCAGGATTGTGGCAGAAATCCCGAAATCACTGCGCATGCCAAGACACAAGAAGGATAAACAAGTAATGGTTCTCGTACATGTGTCCTTGCGAAACCCACTACGCACCAGGTTTTCAATGGAGGAGAAGGGGAAAGCCATCACCATAGAAACCGAAGAAGAAGAAGAAGACCTAGAGGATCTTCTCGTCGCATAGGACGAGGATGAAGGCATGGAGGAGGAAACTGAGCCTGTGCACCCCCCGACAAAGTTGCCTGCCTATGTCCCCCCGCGGAAAGGGAAGGCTAAAATACCCAAGGACCTTGACGAGACCAAGAGCTCGCTCCAGACCCCGCTCCTCCTAGACAACATTATTTTTGAAGGCATGCACTTGGGACGGGTGTCAAGCTTAAAATTTGAATTTTGGGACCTCGCTGACCAAGAGAAGTTCCCTCACCTTGAGACCTCGCACCTCATGAAGCCCAAGCAAAATACGGTGGCAGTGGTTACATAATTATAGCTGCGAAAGTGGTTGCGTGGAGTGGAAAAGGCCAAGATACTTAACCTGCTCTGGGTGTGGCACTTCTATTGTGCCCTAATAACCATTTTCATCATCAGGAAGTTGCTCTGCCTGGTGCATGATGGGTGTTTGTGGCTGGAGGATCCCATCCCCATCACGACAGACTTGATTCATCGCATTTCTAGGCTACCATGCAAAGGAGAGGACCCCGGGGACATCTCAGAAGGGAAGAGTAGTGACTTGGCAATTGCGGAGGTCATGAAGAAAAAGTACAAGATGGCGAAGAAGAAAAGGGGCTACGCCATATCCAGCATCAACAATAAAACAGTGAAAGTGGTGACCCAAATATTGGATGGTAAGGTTATGTGCAAGTGTCACGTGGATGAGGTACCCGCGTCGCACTTGCTGAACAGTGCACGGAGGGGGTCCAGCTTAACTGGTCCGAGTTCCTCTGCAAGGAATTTCTAGAGAATTGCAGCGAAGCTCAGGAATAGGGCAAAACGTTCCACTATGCATGGCTTCTGCTGTCCATAGTGCTCGTGGCAGGGGAATTATAAAAGATAGTCAATTCCCAACAATTGACAGGGATCTGCGAGAGGCCACGAAGTATGCTTCGCTCTGGGCCACAAAGGATGCCAAGAGGATCTGCGACAGTAAAATATTTTGGGTGTTCATGGAGATGAACCTCAAAATGGGGATCAACCACAAGCCGCGGTTGTCGCCCACTGTCTGCAACAGCCTGCAGAGTTTTGCGGAATTCAAAGTGGACATCCATAGCATATACATTGGAGTGCGCAAGGACCCGGTCAAACAATGGAGGAAGCCACCCTTTGTAGCCACAAATGATGTCATCTTTAACATCCTGGAGACATGGCTGTCAGAGTGGCGTGCCCTCGACATCGCGAAGATAGAAAAGTTAGTGGCATAGAGAAAGAAAGAAGACGCCAAACTGCGCATCGCACAGTTTCCAGAAAAAAGAAGGAAGGAGACAGCAACAACAAAAGCATGGGTGGCGCAGGATGCTGCACAGACAATAGCTGAGCAGGAAAAGGCCGCAACAGCACAAGAGGTAGCCGTGAAGGTGCTCAAGGGCTAAACGTCACCTTCGAATGGGCAGGAAGCAGAGGAAGAAGAGGGAGGTGCGGACTCACAAACCGCGTCAACATAGTTGAAGCAACAACACCCAACCGAGTAGAAAGGGTTGCGTAAGAAGGTCAAGGCATTGAAGTTGTCTATTGACCCAATCACCCTAACTAAGGGTGATCTGCACGACATCAGTGAGACAGTGTGCGATGTCACCTCCGAGGCCCTCCAAAACTTCATGCAAGAGAACAAGATTGTGTTGGGGGCCCTAAGAGTGTAGCTGCAAGAGTTGCAAGTGTGCCCTCCTTAGGCTGGTACCTGTTCGACCAGCCTCGCAGTAGGAGCAACGGTAACAGAATATATGTTGTGCACTCAGGTGACAAATACCATAGTGCTGCCATAAGGGGCACTAGTGACAAAAAATGAGGCCGATAGGCCTACGATTAGCGCGCTGAAGGGTCTCGATATCAATATGGCTGCACTCCCGCAGGAGGCCTTATACGTTTTGCGGGATGGGATAACTACAGAGCTGCAAGCTAGGGAGAGCCGCGCAATGCAAGTCCTCAGCGAGCAGAAAATCAATATGGAACAGTTGATCTTACAGCGCGAGGAAGTGGTGTTGCAAAATCGACAACTGGTGTAGATAATAGATGAAGCTTGTCAAAGCATCCCAGAGCTGGCCATCCTAGCAGACACACCAGAAGAGGCGTGGATCGACAGGTTAGCAGCATGGGTACGTGAGGCGAGGGAGGAAATGACAAAGGTTCAGCTGGAGCTAAACCTTTAGATCTTTGAGATGTGGTTAAAGGCGCAGTTGTCCACCCCTCCAGAAGTCAGAGAATAGTGCGCTAGCACTATTACAATGGGATTGGATGAAATTGGCAGTGCAGTGCGAGACTGCACCAGCATGTTGGAAGAATCATTTGAGGTCCTCACAAATCTGCAGGAGGATCCCAACATCTAGCACTTAGAGATAGAGGCATGAGAACTCCAACAGCAGTATGAAAATGTCAAAGGAACTGCACAAATGGTGGTCCTCACTCAAAGGCTCGCGTGGATGCAATTGACCAAAGCGTTGAAAGAACAAGTGGACGCAACAAAACACAAGGAAGCAGTCTTGAAGGTGCGCGTTCAACCTTGGATCGACGAGGCCTTCACCAGCACAGCAGAAATTGAAGGCAAGCTCACACACATGCAAGGGATACACACACAGATGCAAAGAAGCACTTCTGACACAGTGGTCTCGGAACAACGCATGCAGTAGATCCAGCAGGCAATAGCTCAGTGCGTTGTTAACCCTGCAGCAGTTCAAGCACAGTTGGAGGGACTCCATGCAAAGAGCTTCGTGCCGACAAAGTGACTCGAGGGTGAGTCATGATGTTTGTGTTAGGGGCCTATTGGGCATGGTATCCTCCCAAGGTAGGTTTTGGGGCTTAAAGCCCAAGTTTTAACCGAATCTTTTGTAAAAGCTCCGCGAATTGCGTGTTCAGGGCACAAAATTATAATAGAGTCACAGGGTTGTCTGCCCTAGTTTTTGTAATGTAATGTTGGTTGGATAGACCTATCCAAAGTCTGCGGACCATGGGATTGTATAAATAGAGCGAGGCTCTAAGTGTATAAAAAAAACAAAGAATGAAGATAGAATAGGAAAAAGAGAACAAGTCTAAGTGATTGAGTCGAAGTGTAAAGTGTGTTCGTGGGTCGTAGAGTAGGAGAAGGCTCTGCAGCTGAGTGCGCAGAAGCCTAGTAGTCTACAGTTGAGTGCACAGAACCCTGCAACTGAGTGTGCAGAGTAGGTCGAGTTTGTAAGCGTTGGGAGAATCAATAAAGATAAGTTTTACTATATTTTAGATAGAGGAGGAATGACCTGTTATAGAGTTTTGTGAACCCAACGTTTCGGACTGCCAAGTGAGTCCATCATCAGGGGATGCGACAATAAATATTCTTCAACCTTAATGATTTATCCATGAGCTAAGTTTAGGGTATATATATAGGTTATTAAGGAATGATGTGAGAAATTAGGTCAGCCATTTTTTATTTTATTTTATATTATTATTATTATTATTATTATTATTAATTAATTAATTATTATTAATTTATTATTTAATTAATTGATTTATTTATTATTGTGTTTAATTAGCTAACTATTAAGTTAGATAGGTGGATTAATAAATAGGTTAATCAAATAATTCTATATTTTATAGGTTTAATTATTATGTTTACTAATTTATTTATATATAAAATTAATTATTTTGAATAATGTTTTACTTAATTTATTAATGTGTTTGTATTAATTATTTAATTATTTATTTGTTTTATTTGTTTATTTATTTATTATTATTAATAATTTATTTATTTTATTAACTTATTTTATTTTAATTTTTTAATTTGTAATTTTTTATTTTTTATTAAAAGAGTTGATTAAATAATATATATTTTTATTTTATTTTATTTATATTTTATTTTTTTATTGTTTTATTATTTTTGATATGTTTATTGATTTATTAATTTGATTAATTAAATAATTAATTGATGATTTATAAATTAATTACTTAATTTTATTATTTATTGATTTAATTATTATATTTATTACTTTTATGGAAAAATTATCAATCACTTAACTACTTTATTTGATTTAATTAATAAAAATTAACTTAATTTTAATAATATTTATTTATTTTCTTACCAATTAAAGTATTTATATTTGGTTAGTTGGTTTTAATTAATTTATATATTCAATTAATTAATTTCAATTAAATAATTAATCTTATAGGATTGGTGAGATATTTTTATAGTATTATCTATAATTTCTGGGGTTAATTCTTAATTGTTTAAATTTACAACTATATGTATTTTATTAGTTATGTTTTAATGTTATCAAGTTATATGAGAAGTAATCTATTCCTAATTTATGTTTAGATTAGTCAAATGATTTAACATTTAAGGAGGATGATTAAGGTAAATTTTATATTGATTTTTAAGAGAGGAAGGAATAGGTTAATATAAGGGGTAAGAGCTAATTATTGTTTTTTTAAGATTTCAAGTAAAGGTTTCCAAGTGTTACTTAGTTTTAATCCATCATTCCGATTAAAGTTGTTTTCCTTTTTTCTATTTCAATGGCTTCTTTAATTTTCCTTTTAAGATAGTGTTCTTCTTTTCTAACAAGTTTGGCTTCTTCCATGCAGATGTAATGAGAGGAAGAGTGAACATGTTCTGCTAAGGCTGATTTAGAAATTCTTTCTCTTCTTAAGTCAGCATTGTGTTCTTTAATTCTAACATTAAGAGACCTACCTGTTTCACCTATGTATTCCTTACTGCATGAGCAAGGAATCACATAAACACCTTTCTAAAGGTTAGGGTTTATGGGATCTTTAACAGAGTTGAATAATTGTCTGATGGTGTTAGCAAGGGTGAATGCTACATTAATGTTATGTTTATTGAGAACTTTAGTAATTTTATCCCTGGTACCTTTTATGTATGGAAGGGAGACCTTAGGAGTTGATAAACTTTGATCATTAATATTATTGTTATTTTTCTTTAGGGATAGGTGCATGGCTTTCTTGATGGTATTTCTATTATAGCCATTTAGCTCAAACACTTTGTGAAGATGGTTGAGTTCATCGTTTAAATGGTCAGGATCAGATATTCTGACTGCCCTAGTGGTTAAGGTCCTAATGATGTCTATATTCTGTTTAGGGTGGTGATGGGAATTTGCATGTAGATATCTTTTTGTATGAGTTTTCTTTCTATAGACCTGGAAACCAAGAGACCCTTCTCTTTTAGTTAGAAGGACATCAAGAAAGGGAAGTTGGTTGTTGTTTTCAATTTCAATGGTGAAATTTATATGTCAGAGAGGCTATTTAAGTGATTGGGGAATAGATCAAGTTTTTCTATTCCATGACTCCACTTAGCAAATATGTCGTCTACAAACCTTTTCCATTCTTCTGGGGTGTATGGAAATGACCTAAGAGCCTTCCGTTCAAAATGCTCCATAAAGATTTTGGCAATTATGGGGGATGGAGGAGAACCCATAGCCACACCATGAGTTTGTTCATAAATTATTCCTTTGAAACTGAAGTACGAGGATTTCAAACATAGTTCCAAAAGATCCACAGTTTCTTTATCAGTGAGGTTTCTCATGATCTTAATAGCTTCATCAATTGGAATCATGGTATAAAGGGATACAATATCAAAGCTAACCATAAGATCTTCGTCTTTCATTTCTATGTTATTAATCCATTGAACAAAAGAATAGGAGTCTTTAATATAAGAAGGGGTATTACCAGACAGGGGTCTAAGTTTTTTGGCAAAGTGCTTTGCCAGCAGGTAAGTAGGGGAACCTATGGTGTTAACTATAGGTCTGAGAGGTATGTTAGATTTATAGACTTTAGGGGCTCCGTAGATTCTAGGAATAATGGAACTATTAGGGATGATTTTTTTTTTTGTGACATCATCTAAGGATGATTCTTTGATTTTCTTAATTACTTCGCGCATGATTTTCTCACTGGGATCTTTGTTTATTATTTTATAGCATGCACTATTGTTTAGATGGTCTTCCATTTTATTGTCATAATCACTTCTATTCATGATTACAGTTGCGTTGCCCTTGTCAGCCTTTAGGATGACTATGTTTTTATTTTTTCTTAGGTTGTTTAAAGCTCTTTTTTCTTTTATGGAAATGTTAGATGTAGGAGGTTTAGCAGTTCTCAGGATTTTTGCAATATCTTGTCTGATTTCTTCACTTTTTGCTATATCTAAGTTTTTAATGGCTACTTCGATATTACTGATAACCTCTTCTACAAGAATTTTATTAGGGGTTATGGCAAAATTCAGCCCTTTTTTCAAGATGGATTCAGCTGCATGATCTAGGATGATGTCTGATAAGTTAATGACCTGGGCTTTGTCTGATGTCATGATTAGATTGGGATGTGGGTTTTGCGTTTTTAAGCTGGTAGATGGGTTGTTTGCCAAGTTTTTAGATTTATCCACATTATTATTTATATCAGCGCTATTTTCATTCGGTGAACTGTTGGGTATGTTGCCGTGCCTACCGATTATGCCTCTGTTGCTAATATCTTGTGTAATTGCCACGTTTTTTGCCTTCAATTCACTCATATGCGTGTTGCTGCTAGCCTTTATACCTCGACTGCTCCAGTCCTGAATTGTAACAGTGTTGTTTATAGGTTTAGACGTTGAATCAAAACCGGATTGCGCTGAATTGATATCATGGACCGTGCTGATCTGTGAGCTGGAATGCGCTAGATTTATTTGTGCCAACGAATCATTTAAGATAATACACCTCCTATTCATATTTTTCATTGCGTTGTTTATAGGTTCCACTATTGGATGTAAATTGGTTTACTGTGTATCTTTCCCTGGTTTAATGCATGATTGGATATAATTTGCAAGTATACTATTTATTTGCTACGCGAACTTATATGAATGTTTTGTATAACTAATTATAACAGAAGACATTAAAGTAGGTGAAGGTAATTAACTAGTACTAGAAGATAAGTAAGATCTCGGGTAGTAGCACAGAGCGTGGTGCAGGAGATCCACAACCCCTGGTTAGGGCTGCGCGAAGGTAATGCATTAGCCTGTGAGGAACAGGGAAGTGTGTGAAGCGACCTATGCCCAGGAACAAACAGTGGACCAGTCGAACCTCTCAGACATCTCAAGGGTGTGAAAACCTAGTTATAGCACCCTCCCATACTACTTCGGGTGAGACCTCAGTCTGTGCTCCGCGAACTGTTGTCGAAAGGGCCAGTAGTACAGGGATTTGTTTGGCTAATTAACTCCGAACCTGGGTCAAGCCCCAAAACGCCAACACACACATCAATAATCTCATTACAGTCACTTGATTTCATACTTCTTTAAGGATAACCTTCCTTTACATTTCATAGTATATAATTCATTGCTTTCATAGTATAGCAATGATTTCTTCAAACTAGAATTTATTGTCTTATGTTGGATTAGAATTGTCAATTGAGTGCTCATAGAATATGACTTAGCAGAGAATCACATTATCTTTTCTAGAATAAATTTTCACTAATTTTTTTAATATTAAATGGATTTTCATAGAATATATTTTCTTTCATGCTCAATAAAGTAAATTTTCTTGTGTGTTCATACTTAGACTTAAGGAATTTAAAAATATTTCATAGTATAGGATCAAAATAGTATTGTCATTTCGATTCAATAAATTAAAGTTTATTTCCAAGTTTATAATTTGATGCTCTTCATTGATTTTTGAGAAATAAAGTGTGTGTTTTCTCATTTGGATCTCATCATGAATATATTTTGATTTTTAGTCTTGCAATATCATTTCAATAGATTATATTTCTTTTCATCAAAGAGTTAGTTTCCTAGCATATACAGTGCAAATCACGGGGGATTCACTCAATGAACCTCTAACGTATCACGTGCATTCATGGCATATTAAACAACACCCTTAATTTGACTACATATTTCAAAATACCTCTAAAAATCACATTATTTAACCCCATACCAATACGAACCTAATACACGTTCACAATTTAAAAAACACCTACTTTCACTAGACATTGTAGGTTTTCATTTTTCATTAACATTTTTAAAATCCCTTTATATTTTTTCATTAACTTTGAGCTCCATTTTTTAAACCTGCCAATATAAAAATCCTTTACCCCCTAATATCCCCCAATATATTATGCCATTTTTTCTCAGTATATATCCCCCAATATGAACACACATGGTATGGTATTGCTCCCCCAGTGAAGCCCCCATGGTGCAAGTTTTCTTCATAGTAATATGAATCTTGGATTGATAGTTTAATGTTAAGTAATTTAACCAACAATTAAATTACCTAATATTTTTGGTGTTGTTTCGAGGGACGCATACATAAATAATCACTTTTCGATGTCTTTTTATTTATACGATTCTATTCAGGAGGAGCAGTAAGACGAGAGGTAAGAATACACACCACTTTTTTGGGTTCTTCCTAACCAAATTTATTGTAATTGCAGCTCATAATAGTTGCATTCATTCTCAAATGCATAATTAAAAACTCATATTAAATCATTTAGGATCAATGTATAGAGAACAAGATTCTAGGGGTAGATTTGTTAGAGGACGTAGTTCAATTCCATCACCAACAAACCACCCCTACTAGACCACATAGTGCCACACCATCATCCATATCATGCATTCCATATTTTCCAGGTAGATTGAGACTCCCTAAGGTACAAAGATAGAACATTCTACCTAGAGAATCACTAACTTCATCTATAGAAGCAGTGATAGAATAACCTACATCAACAACCGAAAGAGTTAACTTCATTTCTTCAATAGGTGAGCAACTTATTGGGCAAGAATTAGATGTACCTAGAAAACAAGGAGAAGAAGAGGAAGAAGAAAATTTTCCTGAAGAACCATTGATAGAAGAATTTGAGGGGAAGAATCATGTTGAGGAGCCTTATATAAGTTCTAAAGAATCTACATTGGAAAAAGGAGAAGGAGAAGTACATAATGGGAAAGGTCACTAATTAGTGGAGGTAGAGGAGGAGGTAGAAAAACACAAGGAGGTAGTAGAGGTGGAAGAGGAGGAATATGGAATGATGGAGATTATCATGAAGAGGAGGATACTTTTGGATTTCATATTCAATATACTGATACTACTACTACTATGAAAAATATTTCTCCATTCATTCTTCGTAACTTTCATGGAATGAGAATTGAGGATCTAGAAACATTTCTCTTTGAGTTTGAGGTATTATGTCGATATTATGATTATTTACTTGATACTCAAAAGTTGAAATTGTTTCTAGCTACATTGAAAGATGGGGCTCTCAAATGGTTCATGGGTTTAGGAACTAATTCTATAAGGACATGGGATGACATGAAAATAATATTTCTAGAAAAATATAAAGGTTATTGCATACATCATGACCCTATAGAATAAGTTTTCAAAATGACTCAAAAAGAAGATGAAATCCTAGAAGATTTAGTAGAGAGATTTACATATAATGTTAAAAGAGCTAAATTGCATGATTTAAGAGTAGATACATTGAAAACTCTCTTAATAAAAGCTATAAGGGATGAATTGATTGATATTACTAAATTAATAGGTAAAGGATATGTTTCTTAGTTATCCTTTCAAGAGATTTGTTAACTGTGCAAACATATTTCAAGAGGAAAGTCAAAATATGGCAAGAATCCAAGAGATCTAATTATTTCAAGAGTAAGCAAATCTGCATCAGGAACAATAAGTCAAGTAGAACTTGGTAATTTGCTTAATAACTTTAAAACTGATATTCTTGGAAATCTTAGTGAGAAAATTGATATGCTAAGAGCAAAAAATAAGCAAAATGTTGAAAATGTTTCTTTATCTATTTTTTGTCCTAGATGTAGGAAGAAACATGCATTATGAGAATTTCCTCTTGATAGTGTTGAAATTTGTGTTATATGTGTAGAGACTCATGCTACAAAGGATTTCCCTTCAATACCAGAAATAAAATCTGTTTACCAAGAGGAATTCGGAACAAATCAAACATAACAACTTTGTTATGTTTCTCTTTAAAAACCTTGGCAACCTCATCAAAAATGTATGACACAAGATCCCAATGCAAAATTTTAGTTCGATGCACAACCAAAAAGTAATTGGAACACACCCATACAATGGAAAAATTGGCCACCTCAACCACAAAAATCATCTTGGTCATAAGGATGGAAAGGTTATTATGGTATAAATCCCCAATACCCTCAATATTTCCAACAATATCATCAATACCAACCTCAACATTATTCTCCACCCCAACCTCCACAACCTGTCCAACCACAATTTCAACCTCAATTGACTACAAGTCAAACCCTTCCATTACCATCCACTTAATTTCCTCAAAATCCAAATCAATTACCTACACAACCACTCCCCAATCCCAATAATAAAGCACCTCAGCAACCCATTTATAATGATGAATCCCAAAATTTTCAAGCTCACATGTCATTGCTTAAGAAGTATGTTAAATATGTTGATCATGTGATTGACTGGTCTGTATTGTAGGTGGAGCTAGATGGATAATTCTAGCCCGAACCTTAGTGTATATTGCAAAGAAATATGCTCATGCTCCAGAACCGAGAAATTGAGCAGGTTAAAGTGCAATGGAAGCACTTTGGGCTCGGTGAAACTACGTGGGAGATGGAGAATTAGATGTGTGCTATGTATCCTTCTCTATTCACTGATTGAGTGAATGTTTTTGGTGTATGTTTTGGTGTGATGTTTTTGGTATATGTACATATGCATATGGATGTAAATACCGCCATGAGTGTTGTTGGGAAAAGTATCCAATACGGAATGACCCTATCCCACTCTAAGGGTGATAGTACCTCAGCAACAATCAAAGCAAAGCTATTTGAGATTACTTCTTTATGAGATGTAAAAGAGGGGAGAAAGAGATCCACTAACCGATGTCTTTCGCTAATGATTGATCCAATCTTCTCTCTTTGCTGCTTGCTCCCAGCTCCTTGCTCTTTCACTGGCCCAGCTACACCAAGATCCTGCAAAATGGCAAGAAGGGGAAACTACAAGAAGCATACATTCATAATTGATTCAAGGATTAGAATAAATCAAATATACAAGTATCGATATGCCATTGAGACACATGCATATAGAAGAACCTCAAATGCTTTATTAATGGAAGAAGTAAAGTTCAGGAAGTGATACAACCATAAAAGGCCCAATCCAGCATCACCTCCCAGCAGAAAGAAATCTCCTCTTCACCTCCTTCAAGCAAATCACCCAATAGTTCTATACTCAAACCAACAGCACTTCCTTACATTCACAAGATTCCAGCCTCCCTAGACCTCATGAGAGAGCTCTATATATAGGAGTTTTGGAGAAAGGATGAGTCAGCTTGAGGCTGGCATGAAGCTGACTAGTGTCCTCTCCCACTTCAGTTATTCTTCAGTTCTTGAGTCCACTTGGAGGTTCTTGCTTCCACTTGGAGATCTAGACCCTCTTACTCATCACCAGTCGAATTCTCTGATCCAAGTGTCATTTTGGAAGCTTCCTGGGCATTGACACCTTGAGGAATGACTGTGCCACTTGGCCAAACTCGCCCAGCGCAGGTAGCCTTCTTTGCAGTTGACATTCAGCGCAGGTACACAGTGGAGCAGTTGACATTCAGCGCAGATGCTCAGTGGAGCAGTTGACATGATCCAGAATTAGCTTGTTTTTGAGTGTTTTCAGGTGGAGAACTGATATTCAGTGCTGTGGTTTGCTGACCTTGTTCCTATAGGGGTAGGAACAACATGTTTAGGGACTTTGGATCCCATAGATTATTGACATTTCATGCTTCATGCTGTAAGGCACAAAAATGTCTATAACAATGAGCTATGTTATAAAGATCCAAGAAGTGGTATGTGTGTCATGTCAATATGGTTGTCATGTTTTTATGTTGTCATGTTGGTTTTTTTCTTAGCAGGCTGATCATTATAAATATTGCATTGAGCCAAGTTATAAAGATCCATGGGCAATATATTTTTCTTTCAACAATTTTGTTGGTTGTAGGTGTCATTGAACATCGAGGATGGTGTTCCCCCAAGGGGGAGGGTACCGTAACAACCCTGGTCAAAATTTCATGTAATAAAGTTAATAAAGGAAAAATAATAACCAATGTCACGGAAAATGTATTCCAAGATGAATGTTGGGAAAAGCATCCTAGTGTGGGTGTTCATTTGGTTTATTATGGCTAAGGAAATTGGCAAAGGCAATGTCAAAGGCTTTGGAAAGGCATGAGGCATTAATTAGTATTTTATTTATGAAAATAATAGAAATTAGAAGAAAAGGAAGGTGAAAGGTCACATGTTTCGTGTGAGAAGGAAAATGAAGGAAAATAATGGAAAATTTAAGAAAATAGAGGCCTCATTAATAAAAATATTCTAAGGATCAGTGGGTACCTTTTTTTGTCAGTTCAGTTTTGGAGCTCTCTCTCTATTATTTCTTTATCTCACTCTTGGACACTTCATTCTTGGAGAACCCTAGCATTGGATCAAGGAAAGCAAAGGAAGGACCAACAAGGAAAATGAAAGCAAAGATCAAGCAAGGAAGAGCAGGATCAAGCAACTGCAACATGATTATTTGTAGGTATCGATTTTCATGTGTGATTTCCTTTCTATTTTCGGCATGCATGGTACATCCATGTGTGTATTTGGTTCTCTTGCTATCATTGGCATGGGTTTTTCTAGATGTGAAATTGTTCTTCAGCCTTGCCTTGCCATTTCTGGATACCCATGGTGTGATGGGTTCTCTTGTATTTGGTTGAGTTGTGTTGGACATCTAATCCTCTCTGGGTTGGTGTGGAATGTGAACAACCACCGAAGTCCAAGAGACCACTTGGAATATGAATCCAAGGGCCACAACATGTACTATAAATGTATATCATGTCAATAATATATGCAATTCAATGTTCTATCATTTAGGATTGTTTACATTCCATGTGAGTTTAACATGGTATCAGAGCGGGCGATCTGCTGACCTGCTCAATCTGGTTTGAGCCACTATTTTATGGTCTCTTTGTGCCTGTCAATTCTACCCTATTGTATCTATCTTGTGTGTCAGAAATTGAGCATTCTCATTGTGTGCCTGGGATCCTAACGCTCCACTAAATTTGGTATCCAATGGTTGTGTTTTAGCGTTGAATGTTTCATACCAAGTTGGCTAAAAATGCCTCTGTCATCCTGAGATTGTTAGAGCTAAATTTAGATGCATGCCTATGTAACTCCTCTCTCTACCATTATTCGTGAAAAGTGTTGGTCCTACTTTCAACACCGCTGTCATTATTTGTGAAAAGAATTGCCTTGAGCTTCCCTCAAAAACGCTACCATGAGTGCTTGCATGGTAATCATTTAAAATCTGCCTACCATTCTACAGTTAATGTTACGTTTCTCTCTTGGACCATGCACCTCTGACAAGTAACGCTCAGTGTGCCCATCTACCACTGGCTTCTAGCTTCTCCCAAACTAGACTCAAAACCTTTTTCCTCTCCATAACGTTTTGCTCGTAGATTTTCCTACATAGTCATAATGATTAGGTTAACGCACCGTGGTAGAAACATTGCGTGTTGAGAAAGACACAACTGATATTTTTGCTTTGTAATTGTTCACTACACAATCCTCTAGTTTTGATGAGCTTTGCCCATTCTAACAATGTCTAGGACTATCTTTTCTTTGTAATCTCTCACTGCACCAGAGAAAATGCAGCTGCAATTCCATAATATCTCGAGAATCCACAAGCTTGATCAGATCAATGACTTCACTCATATATGCAGAAATAGTCGAACCTGCCATCGTGGAAGGCAATGAAGATGAAGATGAAGACTCCTCAACATGCTTGTGCGGCGTGAGTTATCTATGTTGAAGCTCTAGCATTGTTTGTATGTAGCATTGATTATATGTGGTTGATTTATTTATGCACTGAATCATAGTTGAAGATTTGTCATTAATTACTACTTGAGAGGTAAGGTATTTATGATTGAGCCAGCAGAAGATGGTCTCGACTCAGCCGATTGATGAAAGACGTAGAGGAAAACTCATATGATGCAGTGGAACCCCATGCTTCCATACCTCCATCACACTCCAAATTTGCTGAACATTATACATTGAATACCACAGTGGTTTGATATTTGATTCCGCTCCAAACCACCTGTGTAATACCCCTGAACACTGCCATATGATACGACCTCCTCCCAATTACATTGTCTACACTGTCATATACACTGTTAAACACAATCTCTACATTCAAAGACCACATGCGGCATATTGAATGTTGCTAGTCCAGTGAAATCAAAGAAGAAACTTGAGAAGTTGGCTTCCACACAAACAAGGAATCGAAATTTGGGCAGTTCCTCAAAGTCAGCGAAGGATAGGAATCAATTGGCATGTGCTGGTAATTATATTAATGTGAAAGGTGATTCACAGAGCTTGTATGTTGCTCCAAATGTCAGCGATACAACCCGCGTGAAGGACACCCTCCGAATTTTCAATGCATACTTCCTACAGTTTGTGAAAGAAGAGGAAGATCGATGCAAGAAGGTGGAGGCTAAGAAAAGTAAAGAGTTCAAAGTCAAGTGCCATAGTGGCTTAGAGAAGGAGTTGACGCTCCATAGGGAGGATTTGGGTATCCCGACATCGATAAAGGAAGAGCTACAAAGAGAATAATTTGAACCTGTGGTGGGACAAAGTTGAAAGCGTGGTGATTGGCGTAGGAAACCATCTTAATGACGAATCCAAGGGCTCTGCCGATGGACCTGATCCTGAGAGGGACATTGTAAGGGGGGACGTTATTAAGTGGCTTGTTGTCCAAGTCCTAGAAGATGGCTATGTTTCTACTACCTTTGCTGGTATTTTCATTTCGGGGATTCGTTGTGAATGGACTTGTGTTGTAGGGTCATACTAAACAAGCTGGACATGATATAATATTTAAGCTTTTGAAGTGGATTCACATTCATTTTGATTCCAACCTTGCGACATCTCTGTACCAAGAATGAAGTGAAGTTTTTTCCCCACTGAGCAGCAGAAGTCAACGGACAATTTGTTAGTCGATTAAGGGCATGGGACATAGTGGAGGGAAGTTGAAACGCCTTTCTTGGAAGGCTGTAACTCCCATATGAAAGATGTGGTTCTCCATGTCGATTTTTCCATGAATAGCACGCGTTTGTTCCTGGCGTTGGCACAATTTTTAAAGAATGTTTCTTATGGTATATGGTTTGTTGAATGTCAAGCGTTCATTATATATTTGTTTATGCATTGAGCTCTTTTACTTTATGAAGTTCGTGAGTGGTATGTTAGAGTATATATTATTTTTATGGCCATATGATGTATGGAGGCACATTTGAAGAGCCTACATCCTTAAGTGATGATTTTTTCTTGAAGACATAGCTAGTGATTATTTATCTTCTTCATTATTCTACGATTCGTTGATTATTGAAGTGTGAGGTTACCAAAATGGCTCAGATTGACCTTTTATTAGAGTTATTAAGAACTCTAATCATGTCTACTGCTGAAATCACAGTTAAAGTCAACAAAGAAACTCATAGATATTCAGACTTGATTGCACAATGCACAAGAAAATATAGAATTTTTGCAGCTCGAATCACAACTTTAGCAAGATGAGTTATAACAGAAAACACATCCTTCTTAACTTGATTTTTTTCAAAACAATCCCCTATTTGACTTTGAGACAAGATCCTATCAACACCTAGCAAGTCATCAAGTCAGTAAAGTTGAGGTTGATTCACATTATGTCCCTAGTGCAAGAGCATATTTGCATGTAAAAGCATAAATTTAGCCTGCACTTCCCAAGCCAATCATCAAACCTTGGGAAGAGCTTTTCCATAACAAGCACAGAAAATGCCTTGGATATGATAAGGAGGTTTCCTTTCACAGTCCAGATTACTCAAAGCCCATCCAGTTTTAGAGTGATGTATTTCTTCATGACAATTCACCTTTAGTTGTTTCAAATTATGGTCCTCTTCCACAATAGACACAATAGATTGTTAAATCCCAAGATTGTGACAGAGTTGGCCATGTGAAAGATCACTTTTTTGATCTTCATCCATGTAAGCACTGTCATTGAAGGGCTCTGATGGCGAGAGTGTTTAGAACACCAAACTTCGGGGTTGGGTGATGGTGGGAATCAACGTAGAGGTAGTTTTCTGTGTGGGTTGACTTCTTGAATCTATTAATTGTATTAAAATCTTAATAATAATTTAAAAACATTTAGTAGGATTGTTTAAATAATTAATGAGTAAACCATCAAAAGTATTTTATTATAATCTTTTGAAAAAAGATAAAATAATAAATAAATAAATATGATAATAATAAATAAAAATGATTAAAACAGTCGACATTCATTTAATCTTCCCACTTCAAACTATTAAAAACTATTTAATACCCTCATTCAAGCTCTTCTACTATCATCATCCAAGAATGTCCTGATGATGGATCCCTGTTGGGATTTGAAACGTTGATGAAAAATGGTTATTACTGTGGGTTCTCTGGTTACTATAAACCACAGATTTGTTAAATCCAGAAACACCATACAATCACCTAGATCACCCCACTTCTAAATAGGGGGTAAGACTAGCTCATGACCTTGGTGGAAATCAACCCCTACGTATGCATAATCGTCTATCAGAATCAATTTCTATTTGAAAAAAATCAAGTAGTCTAAATCATATGATCGAGTTTTAGATCTGTCTCCCAATCTTGCCATCAGGTAAGTCCACCAGTTCATCGGTGGCTTATACCTCCATAAATGTGATGATACAGTCCATGGTCATAATATTGGCACTTTCTTAAAAATGATGATAGAATGAAGCTACCGTATCCAAAGTGTTTTTTCTTCCCTATTCTATATTTGTTCATTTCTTCCTTTGAGTTTTTCAAGAGACCCTCACACCATTTGAAAACTATTGGGGCCATGCACCTCACTATGACATCAACTTGGATTTCGGAAGCTTAGTGTGGACTATTATATTCAACCATGTAGGTCTCTGTGAACAAGATAATGTGAAGAGGGAAGTCAATATATCCTTAAAATGAATCTTTCCACCTATTTTTGATGTGATAGGAACACAATACTTGGCTATAAATTATTCCACCATATATCTCCATCTGATCTCCCTACGGATACTACTACTAGGCTCCCTCACCTCGAAAGGCCAATGAGGAAATACATGTCCTCTACATCTATTTTCGCCATTGTATTTTTCACCTAAAATGTTGCATCACAAAATCCCACCATCAGATGATCCTTTCCAATAGCAAAAGTTGTTCCTTCATACTTTGGGTCCTGAAGAACTTGAGAAGGCCATAGTTGCATAAGGAATAAAGAGTCCCTAGGTCCCTCATGGTTTCCACATCATCAACCTCATTTTATTTGTTTTTCCACTCTATCACGATGATAGACCTGAATAAGTCAATAAATAAACATCAATGCCTTATCATATATCAACTTTCACAAGAAAAATACTGCATTTGGAAGGTTGTTAAGGGTCCAACTATCTGCCCAAGCCTTCCAAGAGAGTTAAACACTATATCAAACTCATTAGAAGGCATTGGAAAACTTTCACAATGCCTTTGTTTCCTTCTAACAGAGAGTTGGGTGCTTTCAACTTGAAGAAGGGGTTCCCCTGAGCCTAATATTTAGGGAAAATGTAGAAAAAATGTACTTAAATAAAATAGGAGGACAAGAGTTCTTACTTGGTGATGATGGAATCATGATTGGTGGCCTAATGCTCCTAGGATCTAAACAAGAAGTTTTGGAAAGAAATGTATTTTACACAAATTCCTCTCCATTTTCAAAACAAATGCACACAATGGTCACACAATTTCTCCTTTTACATGGGGAGAGTGGTTTAAAAATATCCCTTTTCACATTGGCCATGCATTTTCTTGCTAGATAATTCATTTCTGGGCCGTTATTATTGTTTTTTATTATATTTTCATGCTACTAACACACATATAATGATAATTTAACTGAGTCATTTTAAGCAGGGTTAATGACAATTCAGTTTACACACGTTTGACTCGAGGTATAATTTATAAACTAGCATATAGGTTTATGATGCATATCAATTTTTACCATGCATTTTTTACCTTCTCTATACCAATTCACCATGACTTAGATCCATGCCCATCTAGTTCAAATATTAACTGTGCCTTTTTGCGCTTCATAATTAGTGCAATAGAGCCTACGCTTCATGGTACCCTAGAGTAATACTCAATTTCCATCTTGACACCCATGCTATAATCATTTGTATGCCCATGATCCCTCTTTAAAACCCACCATGTCATTGAAATCAAGACTCATTTCCCTCTTTTTCTAATATTTTTGGCCCAATAAATCCCATAGAGGGGGTTCCCAACCTTTTACATGTTTCTTTTCAATCACATGTATCTATGGTTATTAATGTCTTGCCATATGTTGTTATGTTTTTATTTTCCATCCTCTTTCTTTCTTCATTTACAATTATGCTTGACATCTTACAATCCACTTTCCAAGAGACCACTACAATTAGGGGACTTCCATTATCCAAATATTTTTCTTAGATTGGTTTTGTCATCTTCATAACTAGATACCCACTCTTATGCCACTTATTTCTTTGGAATGAAATTTATTTTTGATATCTTTTCATACTCATTAAATAATGGAAATCCAAATCAAAACCATCATCATGTGTTGAGTCAATAAATAAAGCAAAAGGATGGAAAACAACTGCATAACAATCTAAGCCAAACCATCAACATGAGTTCAGTCATCCCTTTATTGAGTCAATGTCTTGCTCAATTGATTACCCTTTCAGTCCCATGGGTTGTAGTGATGCCTCCCATGATACGAGTTTGTCACAAATGGTGTTCTTTAGTCAAGCTACCAAGTTCACATTTGTATTGTACCATTATATGTTCAAGGGAAGTCCTAATCAAAGTTAGTCATCTACAATCTCACTTGACCTCCTGTATCAATCATCCCTGTGTCAATTGTGCATAATTGTTTCATTAGCTATTGTAATTGAGCTCATCTTAGTGTTAATTTCATATATAATGATGCATGATACATCAAGACCCTCCTTCAACGAATCTCTTCCCATCAACATCAACTCATTATCTTGGATGTATATTTAGAAACACATTAGTACCTTCGAGCTTGTAGTCCTCAATGGAAAATTTTATTGTGGTTGATAATGGGTTTCCCTCATTGGCCCATGTTGACCGATTCTATGACTATTTGACATCATCTCATTTATTCATACTCATTAGATTGTACTAGGTAACTTGGGAACAATTTTATTTAATGGTGGTCTCCCTCACATTTATTAATAGAATCCATTGATGACTAGTAATCAAATGTTCCCCATGCATGATCGACTTCAACTCATTCCTTCACATGTAGAAATGTCGTACCCTTGGAATGAGTCAAATAATTTTGGTATTGAGGCTATCCCCCTCATGCATGTTGCCTCACCAAAGTTGTGATGGAGAATTATTTTTGTACTCTGAGGACCACATCTTAGCATTCTCTCATTAGTGTCTGTCGTCCTCCTAATATATACTATGATAGAGATCCACATTGTAGTATTATGATTAGTCCTTGATGACATGAGTTTGCAATGTATTGTGTTGGTAACCATGCTCTATTTATTTTTACCGAGTATGGGTATGCATACCTTAGGGATGCCTATCATATATATCCAATTGTAATTTTTGTATATCCTTGCATATTGTGAATCCTTGGCTCTCTTTGTCTACCAAGCTCACTATATATTGTGATGTATTTTAGCCATCATTTTCTCTTCTAACATCGTGCATTAGGGGGAATTTGTTATAACTTAATAAGAAGGTCAAGATGTAGGAAAATCTTCATGGAAACCCTAAACGAGTCATTTTTTTCCTCTGAGACTCCCCCTCAACACTGGAAAAAAGATTTCCAACTCCTCAAATGACCTAACAAGGAGAGTTGATGTTGGGATGGTGTCCCCTGGGTCAGTTTGGGATTATGATAACCCAAGTTTTGGTACATTTTGTGTAAATAATGTAAAGTCTCTACGATTTGTGGATGTGGAGAGCGTAGATGACTAGGAGTCAAAGGGGTTTAGCCCCTTATTTTATGTAAAGTTTGAGTCAGTTTTGAGATTCACCCATGGTCTGCAAACCATGGAATTGTATGAAAAAGGCTATAAATAGGTGTGTCTTGGAGAGTCTAAGGAAATGAATGATGCCGGATGGGAAGTAATAGGAAGTGATAACGAGAAGGAGTGGGTAAGAAATAAGAAGAAAGGCTCTGCAGCTGAGTGTAACTCACAGGTAGTCAGCATCGCGAATGGTTTATAGCTTTGCTCCTACCCCACCTGAGAATTGCTCTGTCACAACAGAAGACAGGAATGCAGGTAGAAGCCTTGGAAATCGCGATGAGGTTACATGCATCACCTATTTAAGATGCCACCTTGGGAGCACAACATATCCAATCTCAGTTATAGAGCCTACACCTAGAATTATAGAGTTTGAAGAAAGACAAGGATACTAAGCCAGAAGTGCATGTGAAAGTCTGGTGTTTGAAGTGCAAGGGCCAAGGGCACGATAAAGGCCACTATCCCATTTACGTGAATTATATTACAGGAGGGGGGGCAATTCCCCTAAAGCCAAAAGCCCCAGCAGGGCCAAGCGTGGGGGCTGCACTATGGTGTGCTATTTGTCAGGTTGATGGACAACATGCGACGGATTATTGTCATCTACTTCAAATGTTTGTCCAGACACCTCAGCAATTGTTCTGTAACTTTTGCAAATTGGTGGGCCACGATGAGTGCCACTGTTGAAGCTATGAGTTGATGATGGAAAGAATACCTACATACCAGATGCAAGTGGAAACTGAGTCTCTAGATTAGGGTGTCAGAGGAGCGTGTAGAGGTTATCAGGGACGAGGACGGGGCTGAGGAGGAGGAGTACCTAGTAGAGGCTGGGGTTAGATTATTTGTTACAACTACGGACAGCTAGGGCATTACGCATGAGAGTGCCAAAATTAGACACACCCGTCATGTCAATACTTTAGCCAGTTTGACCATACTATAGAAGAGTGCCTGATGCTGATAGTTAAAATGAAAGAGAAGAAAGCGCAGCCTCAACAGCCCACACAGAACTTATAGATGATGAGAGCTGAGCCCCACGAGGAGGTCAAAGTGTGAATATAGTGCTGAGTAGTGGAATAACAACTGGCAATGACAAAGGTAAACAACCTGAAGAGGATGGATGGTTTTGCAAGGCCCCAGAGAAGGAATTTGGTTTTGATCTGAAGCGTGCTAAGGAGACTTTTATGGAAGACAAAAAGAGCCTTGCTAAGGCCTCCAACTTAGGAATCCAAAACAAGGTGCAAGAAACCAGCGCACTTGCACAAGTTGATCCCTCTGTCCTCACTACATTTTTGGAAACATGCTTAAAATTGTTGCGCGATAGCAAAGCGTGGAAGGCCTGCAGGAGTTAATACATAAATGTGCCAGAAAGGATAAGGTCCCTGATGGACACTGCGTAGTCAGAAAAATTGGCAAACATAAGGCACGAACAAGGCACGAGATGAGACTCACCGCGCAAATAGGTGATTATGAGATGGACCAGGTCATCTTGGATATGGGATCTGATGTGAACATTTTGCTGAAATAAACATGGGAAAGGATGGGCAGAACTGTGTTTTAGAGGTCTCTGATTCAGCACAGAATGGCGAACCAGCAGAAAATCATCCCCATATGATGATTTTATGGAGTAACAGTTGATAAAGAAGGTGCGAGCATGATGGCCAATTTTGAGGTTATAGAAATCGTCGATGACAATAATCCATACCCCGCACTCCTGGGAATTCACTGGGCCATTAATATGATTGGGGTTATCAATTTGAAGAAGAGGAAAATGTCGTTTAAAAAAAAATCACTTCGGGTTGTATTACCATTGGACCCTGCAGAAGGTGCGTGATATACTGAAACAGTTCATGATTATTAAGAAAGTGATGATGAACTAGATAAAATCTACAAAATAATAGTGCGAGACTAGGATTGGATCAATCTGACGGCAGATGGACGAATTGCATGGGATCGAGAAAGTTCCTGCACCTCTGATTCAAACAAAGAGTTGGAACATTGGTAGAATCACTTGCATGAAGTATCTACACTGCAGTGTAATATGATGACAAAGTCGTTGCACTGTGTTTCGTTGGAGGTAAGGAAATTACCCTATTATGATGGTTTAACTACGTTGATATGTTTTTGGATGAATTTGAGTGTGAAGTCCCTGAGGGTCATTGCTTCCAAGCATTAGAGTTGGCACTACATGCTACGCTTGAACAATGGTGGGGTACACATTAGGATAGTTTTGTTGGATGACGAAATTACAGGGGAATGATGAAGTTATGGTTTGGACGTGATAACACCAGAATCACTGAGAAATATAATGGAAGGGATGATCTGCGCGATCACCTAGCGACATGGACTAAAGCATGGGAAACAAAATCACAGCCAGAATGGGTACACATATTCTTTCATAATTTGGATACAATTCCCATGAACTGGTATCTGGAAATAGAGCTCTGCCATGGCATGATGTAATGGGATGTGTTGAAGGAAGGGTTCTTATTGACCTTCAACTTTGAAGATGGCTTCACAAGCATCGATGAAGCGCTGCAAGAAATTAAGCCAGTTATCTTCAGAATGCCAACGGAACCTATGGAATGGGCCCAACCAGATTGGAGCACCCAGGTGCGCCATGCGCTGGAATGCTATAATGTGACTGCTGAAGAGGAGGATGAGGATCTGAGGAACATAAATATTCTAGAGGCAGAAGAGCATCACGAAGTCAAAGGGATGCAAATAGAAAACCTGGACATCTCCGTGACTTTGAAGACAAAGCAAGTAAACATTGGCACTGAAGCAGAATTGAAGTTCCCAAAGATTGGATATTATTGGGATGATGCTATAGTGGATAAAGTTGTTGAATTACTGTGCAAATACCAGGATCTCTTCCCTACTAAGTTTTTAGATTTGAAGAGCATAGTGGGCGATTTGGGCATTATGAAGATCACTTTAAAGCCAGACGTGAAGCCTATTAAACAGAGGTCATATCACTTTAATCCTAAATACAAGGAAAGGTGCACCAAGAATTGGATAAAATGTTGGAGGTAGGCATTATAGAACCTGTTGAAGAATTTGACTGGGTGAGCCAGATGGTGGTGCAGGAGAAGAAATAGAAAGAAGAAATAAGGATTTGCTTAGATATGCAAAAGCTTAATGATGCATGTGTTGACGACCCATTCCCAATGTTTTTTACAGACGAAGTATTAGACCCTGTTGGAGGGCAGGAGGCATATTCCTTCACTAATGGGTTTTATGGGTATCATCAGATCAAGATCACACCAGAAGATAGGAGCAAAATGACCTTCGCAATAGAGTGGGGATGTTTTCAATACATTGTGATGCCATTTGGACTTAAGAATGCACCTGCGATATTTTCTTGCGTAGTTATAGCAACGTTCAAGGAGTTCATTCATAAGTTCCTGGAAGTATACTTTGATTATTGGACGGTGTTTGGGTTAGTGAAGCACCATGTAGCAAGTCTACACCTAATGTTGGATATGTAACAAAGATACCAGATCGCGTTGAATTTGAAGAAATGCATATTTTGTGTTCCCTTTGGGATCTTGTTGGGTCATGTGGTGTGCAAGCAAGGATTGATGGTGGACCCTGCAAAGCTTGCAGTAATTGTGAATCTAGAGGCCCCTAGGAATGTCAAGCAGCTACACTTGATGCTGGGACATACAGGATATTATAGAAAATTTATCAAAGCTTATGCTCAAGTTACTGCGCCCATGGAGAAATTGCTACAGAAGGATGCAACATTCTGTTGGGACAAAGAATGTCAGTGCAACTTGGATGTATTGAAATAAACGATGGTCACTCCACTGATCTTAGTATTCGCTGATTGGAAAAAGGAGTTTCATGTACATGTGGATGCCTCTTGCATTGCGTTGGGTGCAGTGCTAACAAAGGTCGGAGAAGGAGAAATGGACTATCATATAGCCTTCGCCAGTAGGAATTTATCAAAGGCCGAGAAAAATTATTCAACAATTGAGCATGAAGGTTTGGATATGGTATACACACAACAAAAGTTGAGGCATTATCCATTAGGAGGGAATTTCAAGATGTACACAAATCATTCTGCCTTGAAATACTTGGTCAACAAGCCTGTGTTGGGAAGGAAGATCTGCAAATGGTTGTTATTATTCCAGGAGTATGAATTTGAAGTCATTGTGAAGCCAGGGAGTTTAAATGTAGTACCTGACCATCTGTCACAAATCAAAACAGGAGAGGAGCCTAATAATCTGGAGGAAAGGTTTCCAGATGCACATCTCTTTGCGGTGTGCATAGTGGATAATCATTTTGTAGAAATTATTCACTTCTTGACTATGGGGATGGCACTGGAAGGATATACAAGCTAGCAAAAGAAGGAATTAGTAGTGCGCGCGACCGATTTTTCAGTCATTGACGACCATCTGTATAAGATGGGTGCCAATGAAATATTGAGAAGATATGTGCGAGACTTTGAGTGGGATAACACTCACTGAATCTCATGGGGGAGCTGCGGGAGGACACTATGTAGGCAAGGCAATTGCGCAGAAGATTTTGCGTGCAGGTCTATGGTGGCCAACTCTGCACAAGGACTCCAAGGCGTATTGTAAGGTGTGTGATGCATGTTAAAGAACTAGTAGACCATCATGAAGAGATGACTTGCCACCACATCCTCAAGTATCTTTGCAGCTATTTGAGAAATGGGCGATCGATTTTGTTGGGCCAATTCAGCCCCCGAGAAAGAAAACAGGTGTGCGCTATATTATCACTGCGACGGAATATCTCATCACATGGGCAGAAGCACATCCAGTTAAGGATTTTACTGGGGCTACGACATCAAAGTTTTTGTTTGAGTATGCCTTAACCAGATTTGGTTGCCCGAAAGTGTTGATGAGTCACAGAGGCATGCACTTTCTTAACAAAATGATTAGCGCATTGACTGAAGAATTCCATGTCTACCATCAAAAGAGTACATGGTATCACCCATAGGAAAATGGAACTGTTGAATCCTTTAATAAGATTTTTGAGAACATGCAGACAAAGATCTGCAACATGCAGCGGAACGACTTGGATGTGTGCATACTTGCAGTACTATGGGCTTACAGGACTACTTGTAAGAAGTTGATAGGGAAAATGTGGTTTAGATTAGTATATGGGGTTGAGGCTATAATTCCGATGGAGTACATTGTACCTAGTCTATGCATAGTAGCACTAATGGATATGGCGGACCACGAGGCCTTGGAGGAATGACTCGCGCAACTGATGGAGCTCAAAGAAGATCAATTTTTGGCAGGATTCCATCAATAAGTATAGAAGGCGTGTGAAAAAGCATGGCATGATCACCATATCAAGCTTCACACATTCAAGGTAAATGATCTTGTCCTATTATATGATAGTAAATTCACTAAATTTCCAGGTAAATTCCAGATGCATTGGTTAGGGCCATATATTTTCAAAGCAATTACAGATGGAGCGTAGTTCAGCTCGCGAAGCTGAATGGGGAACCCTTCTCAGGAAAAGTGAATGGGATAAGGTTGAAATTGTATATAGGGGATCTTGAACAATGACTATATGGCATCAGGGTAGTCTTAATGCTCCAAGCATTTGCAAGGGAGCACAGGACTATAAACTACACTTCCAGGTTTGGAGGACAATGCAACGAGCAGGCTACATGGAGAATGATGGAGACATGTTGACACCTAATCCGAAACGGATGAGGTTTCATAAGAGTATTTTGCAGTCTTTGCTATGTGAGGAGCTGAATCCATCATCGCTGGATAAACTGCCATTTTTTTGTCGTTGTTACCTTTAATCTTTTGTCCATTGCATTATAGAGTTTTGTATTGATAAACTATATTGAAGATGCTGAGGTCTTGTATTGATAAATTGTACTGAAATCGATGCTGAGCAATAGAATTGTGTATTGAGACCAAAGCCTGAGGTTTATATAAACTGTATTGAAAACCGAAATTCTAAAGGTAGATACATAGAATACTGCATGTGCCGAGAACAGTAAAATGTATAGAATTACTCTACAGCATGTGACAGTCTTTGGCTATAAAGGAACAAGTGTCTTAAACATCTAAAGATTGATATTTTTTTGGAAATCTGTGGCATAATTTTTTTTTCTAGCAGAAGTCTTGCTGTGGCATAAGATTTTTTTTCCAGCAGAAGTTTTCTATCAACAGAAGTTCTTTTTTTTTTTCAGCAGAGATATTTTGTTACAGTATGCGTTCAATGAGGAGTTACCCTGGCCTGACATGGTATTCAAGAGAAAGAAGAAGATATTTCAGAGGCAGGGGGGGCAGACACCCTCAAGAAGAAAAGGCAGACTTACATTGCATTCGTTGCAAACAAAAAGGATCTCATGATGCTTCTACATGCAAGCTACCATGGGAAAAGATTGAGCAGAGAAGAAATCAGCTGAAAGGTAAAACTGATGACACAGACAAAGGTAAAGCACCTGAATCCGCTCACTATATTGAGGCACAATGTAACATTGGAGTAAATGAAGATCTGTTTAATGCTTCACTTACTTCTTCGAAAAATGACTGGTTGCTTGATTCAGGAGCAACCTGTCATATGACTCATAGGAATTTTTTTTTTGAAGATTTCACTGATAATGTTGATGGAGCAGTATACTTTGCAGATCAGTCAAAAATCAAGCCATCAGGGCTTGGCACAGTCAGGCTTAAACTGCCTGGTCTTCCAGACTTTCTTCTGGATCATGTTCTATATCTCCCACAGCTCAAGAGAAACTTGTTGTCCCTGGTCCACATCCGCCAGCAAGGTCACTCCATTCATATGTTTGATGGAAAGCTTGAGGTAAGAAAGGCATCTGACCATTCACTTGTCATGAGGGGTATAGAAGAAGAAAGACTTCTTAAACTGCAAGGAACCTCTGCTCATGCACAGCATTTTTCATATATTTCTCATCATGATGAAGGTACACTTCCATCAAGTTTATTATGGCATGCTAGATTTGGACATTTAAACTATGATAGTCTCCGCTTGTTGAAGAAAAATGGTGTTGCTGGTTTGCCTACAATTCCTAGAAAACATAAACAATGTGATGCTTGCATTCTAGGAAAGCATAACAAACAGTCTTTTCATGATTCACATTCAAGAGCACATAGGAAGCTTGAACTTATTCATTCAGATTTATGTGGTCCAATGCATGTTCCTTCTGCAAATGGAAATAAGTATATCATGACATTTATTGATGATTACACCAGAATGTGTTGGGTTTATTTATTGAAGAACAAATCTGATGCTTTTCAAACATTCAAGAATTTTCATAAGTGGATTGAAAATGATGCACAATCTCATATTGGGTCTATTCGCACTGATAATGGAAAAGAATATACATCAAATGAATTTGAACACTATCTTCGCCAACATGGGATTAAACATCAAACAACTGTGCCTTACAATCCTCAACAGAATGGTGTAGCTGAAAGAATGAACAGAACAATTTTGAATATGGTACGATCCATGCTTTTCTTCAAAAATGTAAAGACAATGTTTTGGGCTGATGTTGTTCTATGTGCTGCATATATAAAGAATAGATGTCCATCTAGTGCTATAAGAAACAAGACTCCTTATGAATTGTGGTATGGACATGTTCCTTCGGTAAAACATCTCAGGATATTTGGTTCCACCTCTTATGCTTTAATACCAAAGGTACATAGAAACAAACTTGGTGCTAGAAGTCGTAAGTGTATCTTCCTGGGGTATTCAAACACATCTAAAGCATACCGCCTTTATGATGAAGTAAATAAGAAGTTTGTTTTATCTAGAGATGTCATTTTTCTTGAATCATCCAAATCTGACAGTGTTGTTGAGCGGCAACTTGATTGCTTGGATAGATTCACAAAACCGAAATCATTTCAAGAGTTTGATAATCAGATTCCACATCTTGAAGGGGGGATTCCTATACTAGATCAACATGTGGAATCTTCTTCTGAAGAACAATCTCCCCTGCATGACACTCCAACAACGGATGATGCTTTAAGTGATGTAATTGATAGAATTGGGAGACTCAATCTTGATTCAGACCCAACTCAATCAACAGAACAGCCTGGACCATCTCAGAAAGGTCCCCCAAAGTGGATGACAAAGACACTTGAAAGTGTTCATCCTGATGAAATTGGAAAAACAGGAACCAGAAATTCAAACCGACAAGATGGAGGTGATGTAGATAACTCTAATTCACCTGTTGATATGGATGTTACTTATGATTGTGAATTGAACTTGTCTACAGATTTTGAACCAAATTCCTTCAAAGAAGCTGCTTCTCATGATGAATGGAAAGAAGCGATGCAGAAGGAGTATGATGCCCTCATAAAGAATGGCACTTGGAAGCTGGTTGATCCTCCATTTGGAACCAAACCAATTGGCTGCAAGTGGGTCTACAAGAACAAGTACAAAGCTGATGGCTCACTTGACAAGCACAAAGCTAGGCTTGTGGCAAAAGGTTTTGCACAGAAGGAAGGGGTCGATTATGAGGAAACTTTTGCTCCCACAGCAAAATGGGCCACCATCCGGACACTCTTTGCACTAGATGCTCAGAACGGTTGGAAAGTCCATCAAATGGATGTAAAAACTGCATTCTTGAATGGAGACCTAAAAGAGAATGTTTTTATGTCCCAGCCTGAAGGATTTGCTGTGAAAGGACATGAACACAAAGTATGCAAACTTGTGAAGTCCTTGTATGGCCTCAAACAAGCACCACGAGCCTGGTATGAAAAACTAACTGAGCATCTTCTGAAACTCAACTTCAAACATTTTGATCTTGATGATGCAACTTTATTTGTCAAGAAAGTTGGCAAAACAATTGTATATCTTGTGGTATATGTAGATGATCTTTTAATGATATGGAACAATGAAAGCTATATTGCATCCATAAAGAAAGAATTAGGAAAATTTTTTGAAATGACTGATTTGGGCTATGTTCATTACTATCTTGGCATTGAAGTAACCCAACATCCAAAGTCCATATTTCTTTCTCAAAAGAAATACATTGGAGATTTGTTAAACAGATTTGGCATGACAGAGTGCAATCCCCTTTCTACTCCAATGGAACAAAACTTGAAGCTCACATCTATTGAAGGAAAATAATTTGAGGATGCAACAAAGTATAGACAGCTTGTAGGAAGTCTCATCTACCTCACTACTACCAGACCAGACATTTCATTTGCTGTTGGAATCCTCTCCAGGTTTATGCAAAAGCCTTGTGAGGGACATTGGTCTGCTGCAAAAAGAGTTCTAAGGTACTTGAAGGGAACTCAATACCTTGGAATCAAGTATACACAGGTGGACGACTTCAACTTGATTGGATACTCTGATTCAGACTTCGATGGAGACAAAGAAACTGGGGTATCTACTTCAGGATATGCTATGAGTCTTGGATCAGAAGCTGTCTCCTGGAGATCATGCAAACAATCAGTACCAGCAGATTCCACAACAGAAGCAGAATATGTGGCAGCAGCTGAAGCAACGAAAGAAATTGTGTGGCTCAGGAAAATTCTTGAAGATTTGCAGGTAAAACAAATACAATCAACTCCACTCATGATTGATAACACATCTGCAATAAAGTTGGCCAAGAACCCAAAGTTCCATGATCGTACTAAGCACATCAATACTAAATATCATCTGATCCGACATCATGTTGAGGCCAAAACAATCCATCTCCGTCATTGTTCCACAAACGAGCAAATTGCAGACATCTTCACCAAAGCGCTTGGAAGAGAAAAGCTTGAAAGATTCAGAATGATGCTTGGACTCACCAACATCCCTTCAGATTAAGGGGGGGAATGTTGACACCTAATCCGAAACGGATGAGGTGAAGCTGGACAGTCATCTAGAAGATGAATTGATCCGTTTTGTATATGTATAAATAATGTGTTAGCTAATGAATAAAATCAATCAGTGTTTTCTCTCATTCAATGAGGAGTTACCCTGGCCTGACAAGACACAACCCAGGAAGATGCGCTATGAGGGAAGGTACTGCACAACACATCAGGAAAGTGACCATTAGAGTTAATGTTCATGACTTGACAACTAGAAGATGATTAAGTGGAGTGGGGTGGCAGCATTTAAGGCAAAAATATTTGAAGATCTATCGCCAAAACAACATTTATTATCAGAAATTGGGGGGAACAGTCGGATCTGAATTCAAATTTCCCTATAAATTACGCATACCGGTCCAGTTGAGAACACTTTGTGCTCTCAGAATTGTTAATAAAATTCGTTGTATGTCGCCTATGAACCGATCGGTTTGGGAAGATTTAGTCACGAGCCCTGCGTTTGCTAAGTTGTTTGAGATAAACTAGAAGTTTATTCTTGACAAAATGCTTGCACCAAGTCCTACTGAAACTGTGAGTACTGGCGATATTGCCTCTAAGACAGTTGCCTTGGAAATTGTAAGTATGGAAGCTCCAGCTACTGTGCCTACAATGCCGAGGTCGCTTAGGCCGAAGCCTACCCCTACCAGAGAAACCCAACCAGCCAAATCAAAGAAATCCATGAAGGACAAGCAAGAAAAGCCAGAGCCATTGTGCGCATCCCCAAGTAAGCATACCGAGACATAGAAGCAGAAGAAAGATAAGCATTCGAAGAAAGTAGTGGGCCTGGAGGCAGAAGAATCCTAGGGAACAGAAGATATTGATGATGAATGAGCAGAACCCCTAAAAAAGCTACCCAAGTATATCCCTCCATGGAAGGGACAAGAAAAGGTCACAAAGGACCCGAATTCTGAGAAGTTCACCATATTTACGCCCCTACTATCTAAGAAGGTCCATTTTGAAGGCTTGCAGCTCATAAGGGTCTCACCACTGAAAATTGAAGATTGGGACCTCGCAGACCACGCTAAGTTCCCACACTTGGTGACAGACAAGTATATGCGTAGGGCCTATTATGCAGAATCAGGTGTTACAGTACTGGAAATGGAGGAATGGGTCCGTGGTGTAGAGCACTCAGGGTTACTCAATTTGTTGTGGGTGCCCCATTATCACCGCACCCCCATTAATACAATATGTGTGGGCTAGCTACTCAGATTGGTGCACGATGGGTGTTTATGGCTAGGAGGGCCTATCCCCATTATAGACATGCGCATTCAAAGAATCACGCACCTACCTTATAAGGGCGCAAACCCAGATGAGGATTTTGGTGGAAAGACTGGGGAAAAAGACCTTGTAGAAAGAATGAAGATGGATTAAGGGATTATGAGGAGCAGGAACGTGCTGCCAAGGAGCAAGTGGAACAGGAACAACGTGAGTCACAAAAAGGTGACAAGTCACCTTCGCCGAAGATAGAGGAGGAAAACATTTCTGGATAAGGCGACAAAGGGGATGAGGGGAAGAGTAGCCCATTTATTCCAAAGAGACATGGTAAGGAGCAGTAGGGTGGTACAAGGAAGAAGAAGAAATCGGATAAGTCATAGGGTGATCCCACTGTACTAATAGAGGGAGATCTCGATGAGATCAGGGATACAATTCGGGACACCACCAGAGAAGTGTTGCAGCAGTTTGAGAAACAATACATGCAGACGCTAGGGAGCATCCAAAAGGATCTGCGCGAGCTATAGATCCAAGAAAGTAGAATACAAGTGGGCACTAAACAAGAGAGTGCGGAGCAAGTGAGCCTGACACCCGGGACAAGCCAATCAACAGAGCTTATAACGACCTTAGACCTCAGAACTATACCATTACCAAACGAGTCTATTCGTGCAGAGTCCTCCGAAGATCGCATTATCCTGAGTACAATCAAGAACATGGGACTGAATATAGCGGCACTCTCCAATGAGACCCTCCACGCACTGCATATAGGGGTGGAAGATGAATTGATAACCAGGGAGTAGCATGCCTTCAAGCTCATAAGTGAGTACAAAGTCGACAATGAGCAAATGTTCGCTAAAAAGACGCAGGCTTTAAAGGAAAAGGAGGCACTTCGGATGTGGAGGAGTTCAAGTCACGAGTCATCAGTAGTAGGGGCATGCAAGACAGTGTCTAAGCTTCATATCCTGTAGGATGCACAACTAGAAGCCAAAATCAGAAAATTAGTTGTTGGTGTTCGTGGGCTAAAGAAAAGGTTGATCGAGTCACATTTGAGCTCAACGTGAAGATTATAGAGCTGCAATTAAAGTTGCATCACAGAACTCCACCTGAGGTCCAGGAGCAACGCAAAGCTTCGATCAAGGTAGGAATGGTTGCCTTAGATGCCATAATCACTGACTGTGCGGCATTGTTCGAGCAAGCTATGGAGTTTGTGACCAATCTGTAGGAGGATCTGAACATGCAGACACTGAACACCAAGGTATGGGAACTGTAGTGGCAGTGTGATGAAGTTAGGGCAATTGCGCGCTCCTTAGCACTAGCACAATGCCTTACCAAATTACAGGAGGGAAAGCAACTCCTAGCTCAGGTAGAGGAAGCACAGAAGAAGGAGGCCTTGCTAAAGGCTAAGTTGCAACTTTGGATGGAGGAAGCTTATGAAGTCACGGTTACCATTTAGGATAAGCTTAAAGGGTTGCAGCAGACACAACAGATGATGATGCTGGCCATAGAAGGACTAGCCACATAAAAATTGGTCGACGAGGTTTAGTAGGTAGTAATGGATAGAGCTACTGAAGTTGTAGTGGTTCAGGTGGAGCTGGGGGGTCTTCGCAGTAAGATCACAATGCCAGCCAAGTGACTCGAGGGCAGGTCATGATCTTTGTGTTGGGGGTTTGTTGGGATGGGGTCCCTTGGGTATCTTGGGGTTAAGATAACCCAAGTTTTGGTACATTTTATGTAAATAATGCAAAGTCTCCGTGATTTGTGGATGCGGAGCGTGTAGATACCATGGTCCACGAACCATGGCAATGTATGAAAAATGCTATAAATAGGTGTGTCTTAGAGATTCCATGGAAATGAATGATGATGGATGGGAAGTAATAGGAAGTGATAGCGAGGAGTGGGTAAGAAAGAAGAAGAAATGCTCCATAGCTAAGTGTGTGGAGGCCTAGGTAGAGTCCACAGCTGAGTGCATGGACCCCCGCAACTATGTGCGCATGGTAGTTTTAAGTCTATAATCCTGAATTGAAGATCAAAAAAGACAATTTCCGAAGAATTCTTGCATATTTTTGTTTATCTTTGTTAATGTCATATGTTGTCAATGAATAATGTATTTTATGGAATATTGATCAAATGTTGTGCGATTCTCTTGAATAATTCTTAATAATGTACGTAATGCATATTTAAGTACTTTCGTAAAGACTTTGATGAATTTTATTATGTTTTCTAACAACTTAAGTAGATCTGCACGAACACTAATTTAGGGTTGTTATGTGGCACGCGTAAGTGGATAAATTGAATGTTAAAGGTCCGCAAATACTAGTTGTAGACCTTCGCGAAGGTTTGAAGACTGTTTTAACAGAGTTGCAACAATGTGCCCTAAGAGTTATCGATCTGCGCGAATGCATATCTAAGGTGCTAAAAGACATCACACTAGTCTCTGGATGCATAAACTTGGTTCTTGCATCCCTGGATATTGCTTCGAGTGAGACTGCAACCTGTGCTACGCAGGTTGTTTCTAAAAGGGCCGGTAGTGTAGGGTTTTGTTGGTTGGTGCATCTAACTCCGAACCTGCGCTAGGACCCCCTAAGCCAATAGTTCAATGACATGATACTCTATCATTGAACATCAAAATGACCAGGGTTGCTAAAGTGCATGGATAAGGGTCGATAGGATAAAAAATGATTAGAAATTCAAGATAAGGATGAAGGGACCAAATCACCTTTGAAGACAAGGAGAACCCAATTCCATCTTAAGATAATCTAAGGTTATACGTGAGCATGGTATATTAGAAGATGTGTATTTTTTTACCAACATGTATAGTAATAGAACTCAATACCTATATTATCCCTTGTAAGTATCTACATAGCCTTGGGAAAGTAATTTCCATGGATTTTATGGGTGGTTTACCAACAAATCAAAAGGAAAATGAATATTTATTTATCATAGTTGATAGGTTCAACAAGATGTTCATTTTTATTTCATATAAAAAGACCGTCAAAGGACAAGAAGAAACAAACATGTTTTTTGAACAAGTCTAGGTGCACTTTGGGATGCCAAGAAGCATAATCTTAGAACATGGATACAAGATTTCTTAGAGCCTTTTGGAATACACTTTGGGAGAATATGGACACCAAGTTGAAGATATCTACAATATTCCATACACAGATGAATGGGTAGACAAAAGTAGTCAACTAGGATTTTGGTGTAGCATTTTAGGGGTTAGAACTGGAAGCATCTAAAGACCTGGGACGAAATATAATATAATTAAAAATTATTATAACATAGTATTCCACACTTCTAATGTTAAGTCCTTTTATAAAACATGTTTTGGGTATTTTCTACCTTCACCCTTGGAAGTTATAATTGGAAAACCTGAAGGAGGGAGGGACAACATCATAGGAGAAGTGTTGAGAGAATTTTTTTTATTTTTTTATTTTTTATTTTTTTTTAATATTAGATAGATCCATTTGTAAGCTCAAGATAAATTGAAAAATTCAAAAGAAAAGTATAATTTGGCCATAAATGATCAAAATAGGACTAAGAATTCATTCAAAGTGGGAGACAAAATTTGGCTACCATTGAACAAGGAAAGACTACAAGGCGCTGTTTAGAAGATCACTGCTCTATTGTATGTCATTTTTGAGGTATTGGAGAAGGTGGGAGATAATTTTTATAGACTTAGTCTACACGCATACATAAAAATTTACTCAGTAGTGAATGTGGAGGATTTGAAACCCTATGAGACTTGCATGTTGGATTAGGAGGAGGAGCAGCTCCTACCTACCATAGAGGACTTAGCACCAAAATATTAGGAAGAGTTGGAAAACAACATATTTTTGTGGAAGAAGTCTAGAGCTACAAGATAGGGGTAGCATTTACTTTGAAAGTTTGGGTTGAAAGGACAACTTGTAGGCAAAGAAAAATTTTAATCTAATAGGAAGGTAGAGGAAAATTTTCCTCACCTCATTTATCAAAAATTTTAAGGACTAGAATCCTCCCTAAATGGGGAAGTATAATTTATATTGGATCTTCATATAATTTGTGATTCATCTTGGTACTTTTGTGTGTGTAAAAGTTGGAAGAATTGGCATGTAGGGTCCATTTTAGTGAGAAGTCCTAGTATGGAAAATTAGGGTCTAGAATCCTCTGAAACCATTTTGAGGATCAACTTGTGATTTTTTAGGTCTAAAACTTGTGCACATAGTGTCAACAGTGATCTAGATATTGATACCTTTCCAATTGTGTAAAATGTCCTCAATTAGAGTTTGTAAGTGAAAGTTACGCCTCCTGCAAGTTGACCTACCTTGTTCACCACCATGGTGTGAGTGGATGTCACATCAAGACCCCTTTACTCACATGTGTAGGGCTATCAAAGTGTGGACTTTAAATAATATTCTATAAGGTCTAAAACCTTATAACAATTAAGGGTAGAGAAAGTCAGAACCCTACCCCTAGATGGCTATTTTTCTAAGTTAAATACCGAGTTGTTAGGAGGAGAAGGGGCTCCATTTTTTATCATTGCATCTTGTTCCAAAGTTGATAAAAGAATTTGAGAGTGGTATTCTATGAGAAAAATAGAGGAGGAGGATTCTATAGTAGTCATTTAGGCCATAGTGTCAAAATGTAACTCCAAAGTGAGTTCCCATTTATTTGTATATGCATTTATATAACTGAGACATGGAGAGACATAATAAAGGCCTCTCCTTTTAGTTAGGATTTTTCTTGTATTGAGTTTCCTAGGATAAATATGGTGTTCATTTGTGTGGATGGGGTATTTACGTTCCTATTCCTTCCATTCTTATTTTAGTGATTTCATAAATTCTAGCAAAGCTAATAGTTAATTAAGTTGATACCTAAGAAAAATTAATTTGCATAATTTAAGATTTTAGAATATTATAAGATATATTTCGATGAACAATTCTAGTGGAATATTCATAGAAGTTTATAGATCAAGATTGTAGACATCTTGAAAAAATTATTCAATGAGAAAAAGTTCACAAAGTTACAAGCTCTCTTGGGAGTGAGGGAGACATCTACCTCAAAGCATGTTGCTTAGTCTACTTTCTCCTATCCTCCTTTTTTTGGGGGTTTCTCCCAACTAGGCTTTCCTTATTTCGTCACTATTCAAGGATATTTTTATTTTATATTTTTTGTACTTGGGATGACTTCTTATTTCTAGGAATCCATTTTTTCATGCATCATGTTCACCTATGTTAAAGATTGAGGGGTGTTGATGTACATGCATAAATTTCCATCATATTCATAGTCATTTTCTCTCACACTCATAATTACCTCTCTCAAGAACACTTGAACTTCATTACATGTAATACAATGAGACCATAAACCATAATTAATAAATTCAGAAATAAGTGCACAACTGCAAATGGTTTAGACCCTACTTTCTAGGAATGAAAAAAAAGTTGGTTGAGTAAATTTGGATAGTAAACTCCCTCATGAAAGTGCACGTCACTTGGCTAATTAGGGTATGCATGCTCTCTCATACTTTGCATATAGTTAAGCCTAGCATAGTTACACTAGCTATTATTCCACTCTATTGCATTGAATTACAATGTAATATAACATTATTTTTCATCTTTTGATGATTTATTTTCTACATGTTAACGATATTATTTTCCTCTATTAATTCTTCTTTACTTCTCTTCTCTCAAATTGTAGTGCTTCTCAATTAGATTCTAGATCCATTTATAGATTGATGAATTGAATCTTGCACTATGGAGATATTCCACCAATGTATTGGGATCTATTGATGTTCCCTTGATAATTACCTTATGATCCTTTACATTAAGCTCTCTATATAAAAGGGATGAACATTTTCAATGACACATCTCTATTTAAATGAGATGAACATTTTCAATGACATATCTAGAAATAGAAAAATTCATTTTCATTACTTAAAGTTCTCTTGTTTTCACCATCATCTTTAGAATCATTACCACCCTTCATTGCCTCTACCCTTTTTATTCTCTCCATCATCCTTCTTCTCCCTAATTCTATCTTTCTTAACACACCATCATATTTATTACCACCAACTTCCTTTTATACCTCCTTTCTTGCTCCTATCCTTCTTGTCCCATTCTTAATTGTCTTGATCCTTATTTTGTGACACTATCTCCATTTAATTCCATGAAGTAATTGGTATCCATTATTCCCTTCGTTACTATGTTCTTATTCAAACTAAAATGTCAAATTACAGTGAGTTGATTATGTTGTTGCAACAAACATAGTTGACTGTGAGTATGATTAGTAATTCATTATAATTTTTAACATTATAAATCAATTATTATTATTACTAGTAATTATGCCAATATGCATGTCTATTTCAGAATAGGCTTTCCAAATTTTAATATAATTATCAACTGTTATTAGGTGGATGATAGAGATTTAACATCTAGAAATATGTCAGAATGTGATTATGATTAGTAATTCATTATAATTTGTAACATTATAAATCAATTATTATTATTAATAGCAATTATGCCAATAGGCATGTCTATTTCTGAATAGGCTTTCCAAATTTTAATATAGTTATCAACTGTTATTAGGTGGATGAATATTCATAGGCAGTATTCACAAATCAAGGGTTAATATTTATCTCCAAGTTAGTTATGCTCTTCTAATGAATTTATCTTGATTTAATTAATTAATTAAAGAAAATGTCATATCAAGGCATGGCATATTCAACATGTGGTATTGATAAGCCACGATATTGTATTAAAAACAATTTACAAAAAATACATGGTAGAGTGGGGTTGAATCTCTATGGTTAAGAATATTGTTTAACTCATATATTAGTTATTTTCATAATTAATAATAATAATTTAAAATAAAGTTACAATTTAGTTAATTTTTATAAAAAAATTGATCTGAGAAATGTGAGATGTATCGTGGGGCAAGTGTTTTGATGCTTATCATGGATTGATGCCTATCTACATTTACCACCCATTTAATTTATATGTTTGTGCTAGTTATGACAATTTTTAAATTAATAACAATATTTTCTTTTGTAAGTTCGACAATGGTGAGGCTACATCATGGTCATGTCAAAGAATAACACCAAGATAGGGTAGGGAATTGAACCAATGACTTAACATCTAGGAGTCCCTTAACCACATGATCACCACCTATCCAAGGCCCCGTGGACAATTAATAACAATAATTAATATTAGTTGTATTAGCTCATTATCCTTCTAGGTTAAAAAATGGTAAAAAGAAATAGTGAAAATTTACTTGGTCATCAATTAATCCTTTGAGACAAATCTCCTCCATCTCGTCCTCCACCTCAGGAAACTCTAATTTCCAAAGAAAATCAACAAGATCAAGTCCACCAAATTCCTCCAAAAGAAGGTATAGATGCTTTGGACTTCGGTAATGAATCACATGGTAAGTCTAACCCTTAGACATCAAAAAGAAGGGTAGATTAAGAAAATATAGTTAAATCTCAAGGAAAAAAATAATCCTTAGCATAAGATACTCCAAATCCAATTGACTCAACAAACACTCCTCTTAATTCAACATAAGTTTGGAAATACGTAGGAAAAAAAAGAAAAGAGACCCAGTAACATCTCAAACAACGGTGACAAGAAGTCACACCTTAAAACTAGTATAATCATGTTTTGCTTTTGTTTCTATTTAAGTAATTAGTTGAGAATATATTCATGTCAAAAATGTTGGAATGTAAGTTTTTAAGTATTTGGCCATCTAATTCAACCATGTTCTCTTTTAGCATTTTGAAAGTATTTGAGTTTGATCTTCCTACTTTAAAATATTAGCAAACTAAAAATTATTGATACATCTTAATGTAATAGCCGTTAGTACAAAATTATCTTTATGATCTATAAAATTAAATAATTCTTAATTATAAATTTTATTAATTAAAAATTAATATTAATTATAATATTTTTTTAAAAGTCATCTATTTAATATTATAAATTACAAATTTTTTAATTAGTAATTCTAATATGATGTCATTTATACAATTGACTATGCTAAAGACATAATTTTCGTGCAATAATGATGCAAGTGATCCACATCATACTCCACAAATTAACACCATATAACACAAATACACTGAGATATATATATATATATATATATATAACTAACTAACTAACTATGATGCAATAAGTGTCATATAAACATGATACTCACCAACCAAAACAAATCAAAGTTGTGTGGGCTATAGGTGCAAATCAACGCTGAGTAATGTCATATTTCTCAATAAATAACTCAAATGTCATAGTGGACTACCAATCACCGAGTCCTAATAAATCATGTAGAAAAGGTATGTTGTTCACAATTATTAGAGCATGATCACGTAATTTAAAATTATGTGTGTTATGGGCTCATTATATTTTATTGTGTCATTCTTATATTCAAGGGAACTTAGTAGTATAACCCGACAACGATAAGGAATGACTCGCTCCTTGCAATAATGAACATTAAAAAACACTAAAAAGACTTCCATATGCCAATAAAAGAATACTCTTATTTTTAAAAAGATACATAATAACAAAAGCATGCCCCAATGATTTAATATCTCTTGCTTTACTAAGACACTTACCCTATGCATAACTGCAATTCTACATTTGGAAAAGAATCTCTATAAACTTTGCCTCTATCTAGTGTCCACATACCTACCAAGGTAACCTATGGTCTTTACCATTCACATGATCTGTGCATTATCTTTAGTTGAGAACCATATTCACCCTCATGGAATCTTGTTTTTATCATTATGTCTCTTGTAATTGTTCCATGCTTAATGTCTTGTTTTCTTTGAACTATTTTTATAACTATTATTTCCAATTTTTTTGGGTTTATTTTCTTTCATGTACATTTCTCTCTTTATTAATGTACACTTTTGCTTCCTTGTTCATGTGTATACATTCCTAGACTCATTCTTCTGGTTGGAAGCATAATCCTATGTTTGATAATTTAACTTTTATGCACCTACCACTTTCTCATAAATTCACACATACAATTATAAAAATCCAGAAATAAAATTTCAATACTCCTACTTTAACACAATATTTATCTTCAAATCTCATTTTCCCTTTTCCCCTCCTTTTTCCCTCTTGGGTTTTTCTAGAGTTCCAAAGTACAATACACTATGTTCTATTTTTTTTCTCCCTTACAAATCCCACAAGCTCCCTTTAAACCCTTTCACTCACTTGGTTCACTTGGTTAACATGGAATAGTGTAATTGGATTTAATTAACTTGGGATTATTTTTAGCGATGATAGATGCGATGTTGCTTTTTAAAACCTTCGCGCATTTTATGTTTTTTGGCCACTCGTATGACTCCGACAAATGCGGGTGAACAGCATGAAATTTGAACGAGGAGTCCCTCAACGGATCAAACCTGAATCAATGTTTAAAAGTCACAGTACTGCTTCTCATAAATATATAAAAAACTTGTACACCTTTCTCTGCCACTCATTGATTTGGCAAGTTGGTAAAAGTAGGAAAAGGAATGACTTCCACAGAATAGTTGAAGAGCTCTGAAATTTAAACCATTGGCCCGTGAGGGACCCTTTTCAGTGTCAATCTGATGATGTGAACGCAATAAAATTCGGACCACCTTTTCTGAACGTAATAAGAAGTTGAAAATCAGACGATGAAGCTAAAACTGCCACCTCTGAATTCATCAACTTCTTATAACTCTGTTCGATAAGGTATAACTGACCGAGCGTGTAATGTATGAATGACTGAATAGAAATTCAAGGTTGCTCGTGACTGATAAAAGTCAATGGCTCTCTGATTCTCTGTCAACCTAAATTTTCTTGTACATGGTGCCCTCTGTGGTGTTCTTTGCACTGCATACTATTTATGGAAGTGCAGGCGCGTCCATCAAAACCTCCATGCAACTTGCTCAGGCAGTGCGTACACGTCCATCCAAAAACTCTACCAAGTTACGCAACTTGGTCCTTATGGATGACCATTCAAAATGGCAAGGGATAAAATCCATCCAGAGCTCATGCCTTTCATTGTATAATGTTTGTACATATACATCTTACAGGAGTGTACATAAACATTCCATATTATTATACGCATGAATGTTCATATATATATATATAGATCTTACGGTACAATGTGTATGTACATAAATATTTTTAGTGAGTATATGTGTGTTTTTTACTATTTGAAGTTGATACTATCTATCATGCTAGGATGAGTGATGTACTCGCTAATTAATAGTGGGCCCTTCAGTTAACCGGGTAGTTGCATTAGCCTCACTCGTATAAGGACAATTCCTTTGACTTTATCTCAAACCTACTTATATATATATAAAAGGAGAATATAAGCCTTGATAGGTAACCTAGTTGAAGCCTTCTACCAAGTCATTGGCTCTCTGTCATGAGGCATAGGTTCAATTTTCCTTGGGTTCATTAGGGTCAAGCCCCTGAATGTGGGGTCAGTGGGGCGCGTAGACCCTTAAGGTGGACCCGCCTAAGAGTGTTATTATATATATATGAAAAAGAAAATACATAATGAAAAAAATAGGCATAGGTTCAATTTTCCTTGGGTTCATTAGGGTCAAGCCCTTGAATGTGGGGTCAGTGGGGCGCGTAGACCCTTAAGGTGGACCCACCTAAGAGTGTTACTATATATATATGAAAAAGAAAATACATAATGAAAAAAATTAATAGCGTTAAAATATAAAAGTAAACAGTGGCACATATGGGCTTAGTGTGTTTTTTTTGCGGGGGGGGGGAGGGGCGGGGGGTGAGAGGTGGTGTGGGTGGGAAGATAACATGATGTATGGTTTGTTGGAGTCATCATGGTGTTGTGTTGGCATGAGCAGGATTATCTACAGATCCAAGATGTGGTGCAAGCCTTCTCACAAGCTTACTAAGAGCTAGCTAAGTAGGGGTTATTAAAGAGGCCTAGCTAGGGGGAATTTGAGGTGCAAGGGGAGCACCTCAAGATAATGGTGGAGGTCAATATCTAATTTTTAATAGTTTTGCTACCACGTGAGGAGGAACTAGAGCCACCTTGTTGTGCCCTCATGATGGATGAGTGGGCCTTATGCTACTGCGATGATGACATGATTAGGATAAGCGACATGAGAGATGTTCCATTTAGTTGATCACTGCACTTATTATGTGGAGGTATGCTGGGAAAATTGGCCATAAGATTATAGGGGCCCAAATGGGCATATTAGTGAGGATGCTCCATCTCATGGGCACATCTAGTCCACACCTAACTTGTGACCCAATTGAATTGAAGTGTGTGGGGCCAACTACAAGAGTTCACCTTGGGTCACTCCTTTGTAGCTTCCTTTTTTTAGAGGGTTTTATTGACCTAGCCTCAGATCAAGGTCATTGGGACACTGCCATCTAGCCTAGGATGAAGCGCTGAAGAGGCTTAATGATTAGAGAGGGTGGAAAGTATTTAGTTGATACTAAATGACCAAGGTCGAGAGATGTTGGCTCTCTATTCCATAGATTATCTTGCAGTTCTCATATGCTAGCATCGACTTCCAACATGATCCAGAGATGATCCTTCCTTGGGGAAGACCTAGGGACACACAACTACTTGTTTTTCATTTATGTGCATATGTCATTGTTTATGCTTGATTTGATTATTTACAATATGCATCTTACATTACTTTGGATTTTGTGGTTGCATATATGGGACCACAAGGTTGTGAAGTGTCAGTTGTCTAGAATGAGTCGAGACGAGGATCTCAAGTTCCTGTTAGGATATTCCGACACATAGGAAATAGTTAAGTACAACTTGGTCTAGTATAGAGTTAGGTATAGAGTTAGGTAAAGTGTGTTTCTTTACCGTTGTACATTTTGTAACTTACAATCCGACGGTCACGATATGTAGTGATCCGACGGTTCATTCTCTCCTCGGTATTACCGACACTTGATCCGTGGCTTGACACCCGATTGGTCCATGATTTCTATTTAAAGCGCATGGAGGGTCATTTGTAGGGTAATCCGTGCATGAGAGAAACATATGTAAATTTTCATTCTTTTCTTAATAAATTGCCTGAAGTGGCCTCGTTGGCTCAGGCCATGGACTGTTTCCCTCTTTGAGGGTTTTAACCACGTCAAAATACTAGTGTATTGATCTGCGAATTGGTTGTGAGTGGTGTCCTTTTGCTGTTCTGTCTGAGGAACTTACCCTGTAAATTCCTACATGGTATCAGAGCTATTTGAGGGCCGCGTCCGTTAGTGATCCAGATCTGAAGCCAGTAGAACTGCATCCGACTGCCGTTTCCTAGATCTGCTGCTTCTGACTGCTTTCGGGTCGAGAGGACTGCTCTGTTGTGTTGGGAGCATCTGTTCCAGTGAGGAACCCCTTTCGTTTCACGCGAAAAGGTTTCCGGTAGCCCTAGCTGCGTCATTTTTAAGATCTCGAGGTATACAGTGTTTATTTGCAGTTTACTGTTATTTTCTCTCTGCTTATTTCGGTTTCGGTTTATTTAGCTTTTTTTTAACCGGATCTATACCTTTCATTTCTGCGTATGCTCTTTGCCCTGCGACTCTGTGTGATCTGGGCAAATCAGAAACAGAAAGGAAGGATTTTTCTCATGCGTATGCTCTTTTCCCTGCACCTTTGTGTGATCTCGGAAAATCAAAAACATTGAGAAAAATATTTAGTTTTTCGGCTAAAGCTAACTTTGAGCCGCAAGGTTCATTTTTGAAAATATTTAGTTTTTCGGCTAAAGCTAACTTCGAGCCGTAAGGTTCGTTTTCTTTGCATGTCCGTGTTGGGTTTTTTGTTTTTTGTTTTGTAGGGAAAAAGAGCTTTCTCAAAGCAAGCACGCAACCCAAAGCACCCCCCCCCCCTCTCTCTCTCTCTCTCAAATTTTTTGTATAGATCAATTGGTTCAAAGCTATTTTAAGAGAGTAGAGGTCTTGGGTTCAAGTCTCCATTTTGTGGGGGCGGACTTTTTCATTTCCGCACATTCCCGCACTTCTTCGGCAACTTCAACAACTTTTTTTCAAAAAGCCATAACTTCTTCGTCCGGAAGCCGTTTTCAGAGCCGTTTTTTTTAAACCAGCCTAATTTTTTGACATCTATCCATTGGAACTCTTATTGTCAGCATCTTTAGCTTCAGTTTCCATTGAAATGGAAAGTCAATACCAAGTTACCCTTGACAACACCAACTACTTCCAATGGTTGGCTTACATTGAGGATTTACTTAGAAGTAAAGGTCTCTACAGAATAGCCTTAGGCCAAGAAAAGAAACCGAAGGATGAAGATAAGGCTGCTAAATGGGAAAATAGGCAAGATCAAGCACGTGGATTGATAGGGATGTCTATTTCTCCAGATCTTAGATTCCATATTGCAGAAATTGATACTCCTGATGAAGCAATGAAACAAATCAATAAAGTTTTTGGGATTAAAAATGAAATTAGAGCCCATCAACTTGAAAATGAGTTGCTTACATTGGACCCTAATAATTTTTCTTGCATTGAAGATTTCTTGTCCAAGTTCAAGACACTTAGATATCTTTTGGAAGGTGTTAAAGTTAAGAAAGAAGATAGTAACCTTATCTATTCCATTCTTACAAAGTTGGGACCAGCCTACTCTGTTTTTGTTTCCACCTTCCATTCTACAAGAGAAGCCTTCATTTCTCAAGGAACAGACTACAAGTCCCCTTTGACTCTTTTTGTGATTCTTTAATAAGAGAACAAGAAAAACTCTTACACCTTGGTCTTCTTAATCTTGGAAACTCTTCCAAGAAAGCGTTAGCCGCCCAGTAACAACCAAATTCAAAGAATCCTAAGAAGTCATATCCTAAAAAGAATGGTCCTAAACCAAACAAGGGTCCTAAGCAATTTCAGCACCAAAATGAAAAATCATTTCAACAAAATGATAAGACAAATAAAAACAAAGGGAAGAAGACTGATAGACATTGCAATTTTTGTAATCGAGATGGCCACTTAGAATCAAAATGCTTTAAGAAGATGGAAGCCTTGGAAGCAGCAATGAAGAAGCATAACATCCATTTGGGGCAATCTTCAACTTCAACTTCATCTTCAGGAATGGCACTTTCTGCATGTGGTTGTCAAGCATCTCGGTCTGGCTATGCATTAAATGTATCTTCTTCTTCTCATTCTCAGGAGTGGCTCATTGATTCTGGAGCTTCTTATCAAATGGCAAAAAACAAAGACATGTTTTCTTCTTTAAATGATTGTAACACCAAAAATATATATGTTGGTGATGATAGATCTCTTAATGTTGTAGGGACTGGAACTGTTCATCTAGACAATGGTCAGTTTAATGATGTATTATGTGTTCCAACCTTATCCTGCAACCTTCTATCTGTATATCAGATAACTCATTCAGGTGAAGGTAAAATCGTTGAATTTTCACCTCATGATGTTGTAATCAAGGACTTAAGAGATCCTAAACAGATTTTGGCTACTGGCATTGTTGATGATTCTACAAGGTTGTATAAGTTTCACAACTTTGGGTCATCAAATCTTCCCTCAGTATTTGTTGCTCATAACGATGAAGTGAGCAAACTTTGGCATGAGCGATTTGGTCACTTAAACTATCGCTCCCTTCAACATCTATGTAAAGAAAATATGGTGACAGGTCTTCCTATGGTATCTTGCAGAGATGGTGTTTGTTCCGGATGTGTACTCGGAAAACATCATCGGGACAGTTTTGAAAAACGTGCCTCTTGGCATGCCTCAGCCCCTTTACAGCTTGTGCATAGTGATTTATGTGGTCCACTTCCAGTTGTGCCATTCTCTGGCTGCAAGTATTTCTTAACTTTCATTGATGATTTCTCCAGACGCACTTGGGTATACTTCTTAAAACTCAAGAGTGAAGTATTTAACACTTTTTTGGCCTTCAAGGCCTTTGTTGAAAAACAATCTGGACATCAAATTCTTAAGTTAAGATCTGATAATGGCGGAGAATATGTTAAAAACACATTCATCAACTATTGCACTGAGAATGGAATTCAAATGCAACATACTGTTCCATATACTCCACAAAAAAATGGTGTAGCTGAAAGGAAGAATCGCACCTTAAAGGAAATGGTTAATTGTATGCTACAATCTAAAGGACTTGGTCTTAGTTTTTGGGCAGAAGCAATTAACTGTGCAAATTAGATAATAAATCGCACTCCTACTAAGGCTTTAAAGAATATCACTCTAGAAGAAGCATGGAGCTCAATCAAACCAGATGTAAGTCACTTTCATGTTTTTGGAAGTGAAGCGTGGGCCCATATTCCATATGAAAAGCATAAAGCTTTAGAACCTAAGAGTGAAAAATGTACTTTTGTTGGATATTCTGAAGATGTCAAAGGCTATAGACTTATTCCATTTAAGTCCAAAAATGTTATCATTAGAAGAGATGTAAAATTTGATGAAAATATATCGGCCTGTGAGCCTAGTCCAGCGGATGTGCCACCTCTCCCTATCTCTTCTACCTTTGAAAACATTTCTTCTTCAGATGATGAAAGTGAGGATGACAATCCTCCCCCACCATCTCAGGATCCTCCTTCAGCTCCTGAGCTTCCAAAATGGGTTCGTGCTACTCGATATGCAGCAGGTGATCTTGCCGGTGATCCTACAGATCAGCGACGTACACGTTCTTAGTTCGAGAGAACCTCTTCTTTACTGGCTCAAGCTCCAGTAAATTATGATCCTGACACCTTTGCAGAAGCTTCAGGCCATCCAGATTGGGAAGCAGCTATGAATGAAGAATATCATTCATTGTTGGCAAATGATACATGGGATCTTGTTCCTCTACCGAAGGGACGAAAACTTGTTAGATGCAAATGGGTTTACAGAACCAAGTATGGACCAGACGGGAAAGTTGATAAACATAAAACTCGTCTTGTTGCTAAGGGTTTTTCACAGGTTTAAGGCATTGACTACACTGAAACCTTCTCCCCCATTTCCAAAATGAACTCTATCCACCTTGTTCTTTCCCTTGCTGCCTCTTTCAAATGGGAAGTCCATCAGATGGATGTTAAATATGCCTTCTTGCATGGAGACTTGCATGAAGAAATCTATATGGAACAACCCATTGGCTTCATAAAAACAGACTCCAACCTTGTATGTCGACTTAAGAAATCCCTTTATGGTCTCAAGCAAGCTCCTCAAGCTTGGTATGCCAAAATGGATAGCTTTCTTTTAGAATCTGGCTTTTCTAGGTGTCATTTTGACAATACTATCTACACCAAGAAAGTGGGCAACTCTCTTATCATCCTTTTTCTTTATGTTGATGATCTTATCCTTACTGGTAGTGATCCCAACCTTATAAACCATGTGAAGTCTAGCCTACAGTTCCTCTTCCTATATGGATTGTTGGGTGTGGCTCATAGAGGGGCAGCCCACGGTGGGATTGTGATCGATGAAGATGCTGCCATGATGCTAAGGCTAGTTCATCCCAAGCTCCAAGGGAGAGAGCATGTGCTGATGAGCATGAGGACGAGATCTAGTGTGTCCAGGAAGAAAATGCTAAGTTACAAAGGTGGGATGCAAGCCCCCATTAGAGGATGTTCATCGTGTTGCACAACATCCTAGAGGATGTTTGGGCTGCTTTAGGAGAGCACATCTTGGATGCCATGGTGACCTTGGAAATGAAGTGGTAAATTGCACTAAGGTGGGAACAATGGTAGCATCAATAGTGATCTTGATTTTGGTTCCACAAGGAGTTGTACATGAGGACCCTCAAGCAAGAGGTAGGGGTGGCTAGGGTGGGGCCTTAGCACTATTTCCCCCTTAGATGGGGCTTCTATTGTACTATATTGTATTTTTATATGCACGGGGCATCCACTATGAGAATGGCCACAACAAATGTATATATCACACTCATTATATTTTTGGTTATGGGTCAAATGATGTCTATTAGCCCACATTATCTATTTTTTGAACCTATATATTTGATGAGATATACAAAGATTTTTTGCAATTATGATGATATGTCTCTTGATTTATGTGATGTTATATATATTTGTTTACTTTACTTATGTTGTGATGTCATGTGGTGTCCTATATGCTTGGTTATTTATGATTGACAACACATGTTATATATGGATCATGATTGACTGTTAATGTATTGATGCTTTCCAATCTAAAATGAGGTTTGAAATTTAGTTGACAAACTAGTTTTGATTTCTAGGGATGTGCATGAATGTAATGTGTTCAAAATTTCAATTTAAAAACCTTAATCGCAAATATTTTCTAAAGAGTTGAAGATCACTCACCTGAAAGGCATTGTTCAATTGCGTGACAACAAGATAAGAATCAAGAAATACACATAGGTGGTGAATCCACATTCAAATGACATTAGCTAATAAACCTATGAAGATATCATACTTGGCTTGGTTAGGATCAGGAAAATTTGAACCACTGTGGATGGGCCCCTACATTGTCAAGGTGTTTTGGCAAAAGGTGCTTACGAGTTGGTTGATTATGATGGAATTCCATTATTGTAGCCCCGAAACGGGTTGTATCTTAAACGTTACTATGCTTGATTATGCATAGTAAAAACAATATATATATGCTTTGATTGCATGTATGTCACAATTTGACTTTTAGAGTTTTTATGTGGTTAGTAATCCCCTTTTCATTTGTTTCAGATTTCGGAATCCTTGGAACCATTTGTTGGTTATGCCGATGGTGCTAGTTGTAGTACAGAAAACCTATCCTCTGCAACATGGGCCATATTCGCTCCAAGTGGCGAGTTAGTGAGTTTTCAAGGGATTTGTATCGGTCGTTCTACGAACAATATTGCTGAGTATAGTGCATTGATCGAACTCCTCTTTGATGCCATTTCACTTGGCATTCACCGAATCATCATTAGGCTAGACTCACAACTTGTCGTACTACAACTTACAAATGTTTATACCCTTCGAAAACCAACTATTCATCATATATTATTTAGAGTTCGTCTCTTGGAAAGACATTTTTATTACATTCAATATCAACACACTTCTAGAAACTTTAACACATTGACTGGTTCTTTAGCAAATTACGTGTTACACAAACATTTACAACATATGAAAAGAGTAAATTTTCAATTCACATCAACAGTTGAATAGGATTACACATAACCATACAAAAACATTGAAAGTTAAATAGATAGATGTTCAAAGTTTTACAAAAATTTGTGTCCAAGACATGTTGGTCATCTGACCTCAAAAACTTAAAATGCATACAATAAATCATCCTAAGTAGATCTAATGATGCTCATGATAACAGGTCACTCCCTGAGCTATCATGCGCAATAGCCTCATCCAACGGCTAGGTACACCAATAGTATGGCATTTTAGTCTCATCGATAACTCCTCGATCTGAACATCCGGTATATTAAGGGTTATCCCCTCTATATGATGTTGCAACTCCACCAGTGTCTCTATCAGATCTAAATCCTTGAGAATTTCTCTTCTGACATTTCTCCCCGCTGGTTCATCCACCTCCTATTGATGACCCATTGGTCAAACAGTGCCAACATTTGTATACATGAGAACATTTTTAGATTAGTCTTGGAAACATCAAAAAACACAAAAACATGTAAAAACTCAAAAAATAAAAAATACATGGTCAAAAAAATTTACCTATGGCACCCCATTGAGCACCCACTTGTAATATCAAATCTGGATCTCTACAAAAATCCATCCCTGCATATAGATGCTCCTCTATGACAATATGTTGTCAACTAAGCCAACTGAAGAATGTTGTAGAAAATGAGATTGATGACTGACCAACATGTTTAGCCATCAACTCTACCCATCTCTACATCTGTGGATCTCTAGGACCAACTAAACTCAATGTCACATATTGAGTTTGCATCAATGGAATTCTCTCCAAAGTAAAAGCGATCAAGATCGATCCATAGCTGAAATTTTTTGTCTTACCACTTTTTACTTTAGTCAGTTGCTCTTTCATCAAAGAGAGTATTGCTTCACACTAGTTGAACATAGTTGACTCGAGACACTCAAGCGCATACTGCATATATGATCTATTCGCGACATGAAGTGTCAGCCTACCCGCCAACTTTGCGATAGTAAAGAAGATTGTTCATAAGGGCATATCACGAACATCCCTGATGTTTATCTTTCCATCTTTGCTAGGCTGTGTACCTAGCTGGAAAAATTGTTGAATGTAGTCCCTCAGTGATTCACCCCCATGGGAAAAACCTGAAAGAGAAATGGGGGCACCATGTCTTGACAATCCTGTGAGAAAGTAAAAATCACCAATCAACATAGGGAGCACTTTGTCCCCTATGTGAAAAACCTATTCCATTGGATCCCATGAATGAACCAAGAATTGCAATAGTTCTAACTGTTGCCTCATCCCGGATAACCTGAAATATTTGAGTAACCCACAATCTCTGAGGGCCTCAACAGTACCAGGATCATTTAGGGCAACCATATCCTGTTCTTCATGTTCTCTTTCATGCCATGTGATAACCATTATGATCCAATCAAAGTCTAAAATCACACCATAGGCTTAGTTAGGATCCATTTCATGCAAAAAACTGAAGATATTTTGGGTAGAAATGATGAATCAAATTTCTAAATTGCGCCCAATGCACCCCTGATCTTTAGACAGTGCGATGCAAAGAATTTTCCCTTTTGTTTGACTGCTCTGCAACACAGTTTTCAATGCATAAGGGTGCGTTGATCCTAGGGCGTGATATATTTACCCTAGGGACCCCAAAACCCTAAAAATTTTGCCTGAAATTGAAAAAGAATGACCTTAAATGAAAGAGAAGAGGTAGATCTCCTACCTGGTCCTAATGGCATGCAAAATGATCCACATAATCTCCTGAAATCAACTGCTGAAGTTTGAGGTAAAAAACTAGTTCAGAGCACAAAATTGAATGGTAAATGTCAAATGGTAAAATGACTTGGTAAATTCTTGCTTTATGGTTATTTCATGTTCAAGTTTTTACCTATTTTTACCAATGAAACAGGTATGTTTAATCTGTTTGGTGGTTCTTTGAGAAGTTTTATAATTGACATAGTGAATTTGACATGCATGATCGTAAAATGTAGTTTTGACCACAGAGCATACTTTTATCTCTTTTTCGAGCTCTGTTAAACATCAAAAAATGAACCCCCCTGGAGTCCTCTTTCAGCTTTTTCAAACTCTCAAAATATGAAAAGATTGTTGGGCACTTGTCCTTTTCAGCTCGTAAATGTATTGGAAACGACATCTACTCAGTATAAGTTTAACCCTTTTCTGGATTGAGATAGATTATTTATGAACAAGGAATACATTGATTGAACATGGTCAATAAGTTATCTCTTGTATTATTTTATGATTTTTCAGACTTGAGAGACAAATTTACAAAAAAGAACTTGTGGAGTTTTATTTTTGTCCCTTTTCAAACTCTCTAAACATGAAAAGGACCGAGTTCTCATTATCGTTAAACTCGTTAAAGAATCAAATAGCGACAAACTTGTCCATCATGACAAGACCAAGTTTCACCTTCACTAGACTCGTTAAAACATCACATAGCGATGGATTCACCCGAAGGGTAGAATTATACATCAACCATATGTTATCCTCCTCAAGCTTGTTAAAAAATAAAGAGGTATTGGTCAGTAATGACTAGGGAAAATGGGAAAAGGAATAAATCACTTTATGGTAGCAATTCGCTCTTGAACATGACACTTTCACTTCATCTCTGTGACTATTTGGGTTGGGTTATCTACTTGATGGTTATCATAGCTATGGTCTATCACACCATCCATCACTTTGGTTTTGGGTCAATGCTGCCAATTCATTCAGTTTTGCCGACATGTTCAAGAGAAGTCACTCAGTAAATTTCATCCTTTGCAATACTCATAAACCTTCATTTTCATGACCGCCATTCCTAAACATTGTGTCATCAGTCACATTCTATCTTCAAAATCATTACACTTGTTTCGTGTCATTGATGGGGGATACATCAAGGCCCTCCTGTGACAAGTCGCTTCTTTTCGACATCAGCACATTATCCAGGAAGTTGACTTAGAAAAACCCTTCCAGTGCCTTGAGGCTTGCATACATCAATGGAAAGTTTATTGCTTCCGGTCACAGGTTGACATCACAAGCCTTCGAACGAAATAATTTGCATGGTATTCGAAATCAAAATATCTATTCACACCATGCAAAATGTACTATAGTACCTTGAGATCATTATCATTATTGGTGATTTCTCTCGCGTCTGTTAACAACTTACATCACTGGCTGGTAATCAGATAGTGTCTTCCCATGTTCAACTTCAGATCACATTTTCACATGGTTAGACTTGTACTTGAGAAAACGATTGGATGAGATAGAGGACCCCGGATCTAGTTTCGTTCATCCGAGTTGTGATTTCAAGAGAGTACTAAATCATCTGTACGATGGCTTTACATAGATGGTCATCTTATCATGGGTCTATATCTATAGACGACTATCTAATTTATGTACATGTAATGAAAAGTTTATATTTTGAGCATGGGTATGCCTTCCCTCAACAATTCATGAAAATTCAAAGATATCATGATATTATGTATTGTAATTGATGCAAGTCACCATCTTCTTCAGATCCTCCTCATCACATCATAAAGCATATCACTCAACATTATCATTTTTTATTTCATGCTTTAGGGGGTAGTTGTTACAAGTCTATTTGGGCACATCATTGCCGAAGATAATATCAGTGTAAACAGGGTCTATCAAACCCTAATTTAGTTGCTACATGCCCTAGGCATGCCACCTCATTGAGTGCTTTCATCCATGAGAGTTTTCTAACTTCAAACCCTGCTGAAGTGCTTCCTTGGGTTACCATCGCATCCCTGGTTAGGGGTAAGTGCTTTGTAGAGCAGGTAGTCCCATTCAGGGCTGTGTTGCAGAGCACCTAAGCTCACTCAAGCCTGCACTGGGCGAGAATCCTCGAAATGTTCATTGGATCCTGAGTATATTCCTCCTTTCTAGAGCCTTCTAGAAGGAAAGCAACTCCTATCCTATCAATATGAGCTCGACTTAGGATAACCTTGGATAATCTAATCCTCTCATCCCTTTGAACATGGAAACTAATCATCCAATTATGGAAAACTAGTCAATGCCATATTAATGACAAAACCACTCACATTCATCTATAAATTGGCCTCCCATCATAAACCCAAGGAGCTTGGATATTATAGAGAAATATTGTTGGTTTAGAGACTTGAAATCATTTTCAAAGTAATGTTATGCAGCTGGATTGATGTTGTTATTGGTGCGATGATGGCTTGGACTAAGTTGGATGAGTGACATGAGATCGAACCACATTGGGTGTAACTTCTCCTTCTATCAATCAATAAAGTTGTTTGTTCCTTTTCTAATACTCTTGTCTATATCTATGATGAATGTATGTTCAAATGTTTTCTATTCCATTTTTTTACAATAAATAGATCATATGCTTTGATTGTTGTCGTCTTCTGTTTATGTTGGCAAGTACCAATTGAGTGAATTCAGTTTGAGCAGGAGCGACGGGAGCAACTCAAAGGAGATCAAAGGAAGCGAAGGATCACAAGTAGGTTCTTTTATCTTATCTGTTTATTGTAGGAAAAGGTTAAACATCTTTACTTCAGTTGTTCTAAGTGTAACTACCCACTTAGGGAAGATATACTTATCCATAGGTATAAATTTCGTATAACAAGGTATCATGGAGCTTGGTGGCCTATATGTTGGTGGTTGTCCCTTGAGAGGTGGGGATTAAATTTTTCAATATGCAAGTATAGGATATTGTCACCATATTAAGGATCATTGGACTATATGATAAACAAGTGTTCATCTAAGAAACTATCATCAATTAGGAAATTTTTGGTTTTAAATGGTAATTCTACATTGAATTCGGTGAGTATAAGGTCCATTTCACTCTTGGGATATGAAAACTCAAGGTCAGATTCCTAAACTATTACAATCCATCGAGCAAACTTGTGATTCAACATTTTGTGACTTAGTAAGTAATGTATGGGGTTCAAACTTGATACTACTTTCTGTAGGAATTTACAGGGTAAGTTCCTCAGAAAGAATACCAAAAGGACACTGCTCACAACCAGATCACAGATCAATACGCCAGTATTTTTGACGTGGTTAAAACCCTCAAAGAGGTAAACAGTCCACGGCCTGTCCCAACGTGGGTACTACAGGCAATTTATTAATCAAAGAATGAAAATTTACATAAGCTTCTCTCATGCACGGATTACCCAAACAATGACCCTCCATGCGCTTTAAATAGAACTCATGGACCAATCGGGTGTCAAGCCACGGATCAAGTGTCGGTAATACCGAGGAGAGAATGAACCGTCGGATCACTACATATCGTGACAGTCGAATTGTAAGTTACAAAATGTACAATCGGTAAAGAAACACACTTTACCTAACTCTATACCTAGCTCTACACTAGACCAAGTTGAACTTAACTATATCCTATGTGTCGGAATATCCTAACATCCCCCCTTAAGAACAACTTGGGATAGGATTGAAGGATTTACAAATATGACACAATAGGAGAAGGAAGGAGGCACTAGAGCCTATCCCCCCTTAGTGACAACTTCCTGAACTCCAAGCATATATCAAAGTTTAGTGAACTTCGCCTCTGTGAGAGCTTTTGTGAAGATGTCTGCAACCTGATCATCTGTTGGACAATATTGCACTTCAAGAACATGGTCATGAATGAGCTTTCTGATGAAGTGCATGTGTAGTTCAATGTGTTTGTTGCGCTGATGCTGGACTGGATCTTTGCATAGCTGAATGGCACTTTGATTATCACACCAAAGTGTGGTTGGATGCTGCTGCTCAAAGCCAAACTCTGATAGGATCTGACGAAGCCACAAGGCTTCCTTACTAGCTTCCACGGCACCACGATACTCTGCTTCTGCTGACGAAAGAGAAATGGCAACCTGTTTATTACAAGCCCATGTAATAGGTCCTGAACCAAGAGTGAAGACATAACCGGCAGTAGACTTCCGATCATCAGGGTCACCAGCCTAATCAGAATCAGTGAAACCAACTAATAGAGGAGCTGCTTTGGCACTGTAATGAATCCCAAACTGTATTGTACCTCGAACATAACGAAGTATTCTTTTAGCTGCTTTCCAATGACTTTCACGGGGGTTTTGCATAAAACGAGCAACAAGGCCAACAGCAAAGGAAAGATCAGGACGAGTATGGGTTAAATACAAGAGTTTTCCTACAAGTTGACGGTATAAGGTAGCATCAACTTCAGGAGAAGTACAAGAGACTGAAAGTTTGACTCCAGACTGAAAGGGAGAAGGGGCTGGCTTACAGTCTTCCATGTGAAAATGACGAAGAATATCACAAGCATACTTGGACTGGGAAAGGAAAATACCCTCCTTGGATTGCAAGACTTGAAGACCGAGAAAATAGTGTAAGTGTCCTAAGTCTGTCATTTCAAATTTCTTTTTAAGGCTGGACTTCACATGGTTTATAAGGTTGGGATCACTACCAGTAAGAATAATATCATCAACATAAAGAACAAGGATGATAAGAGAGTTTCCCACTTTCTTGGTGTAGACAGTATTGTCAGAATGACACCTAGAAAAGCCAGATTCTAAAAGAAAGCTATCCATTTTGGCATACCAAGCCCGAGGAGCTTGCTTGAGGCCATAAAGGGATTTCTTAAGTCGACAAACAAGGCTGGAGTCTGTTTGTATGAAGCCAATGGGTTGTTCCATATAGATTTCTTCCTGCAAGTCCTCATGCAAGAAGGCAGATTTAACATCCATCTGATGGATTTCCCATTTTAAAGAGGCAACAAGGGAAAGAACAAGGCGGATAGAGTTCATTTTGGCAACAGGGGAGAAGGTTTCAGTGCATTCAATGCCTTCAACCTGTGAAAATCCCTTAGCAACGAGACGAGCTTTATGTTTATCAACTTTCCCATCTGGTCCATACTTGGTTCTGTAAACCCATTTACATCTAACAAGTTTGCGTCCCTTTGGTAGAGGAACAAGATCCCATGTATCATTTGTCATCAATGAATGATATTCTTCATTCATAGCTGCTTCCCAATGTGGATGGCCTGAAGCTTCTGCAAAAGTGTCAGGATCATGATTTACTGGAGCTTGAGCCAGTAAAGAAGAGGCTCTTTCAAACTGAGAACGTGTACGTCGCTGATCTGTAGGATCACCGGCAAGATCACTTGCTGCATCCTGAGTAGCATGGACCCATCTTGGAAGTTGAGGATCCTAAGAAGGTGGGGGAGGATTATCATCCTCGCTTTCATCATCTGAAGAAGAAATGTTTTCAAAAGTAGAAGAGATAGGAAGAGGTGGCACATCCGCCGGACTAGGCTCGCAGGCCGATTTATTCTCATCAAATTTTACTTCTCTTCTAATGATAACAGTTTTGGACTTAAATGGAATAAGTCTATAACCTTTTACATCTTCAGAATATCCAACAAAAGTACATTTCTCACTCTTAGGTTCTAAAGCTTTATGATTTTCATCTGGAATATGGGCCCATGCTTCACTTCCAAACACACGAAAGTGACTTACATCTGGTTTAATGGAACTCCAAGCTTCTTCTGGAGTGATATTCTCTAGAACCTTAGTAGGAGTGCGATTGATTATATAATTTGCACAATTAATTGCTTCGGCCCAAAAACTAAGACTGAGTCCTTTAGATTGCAGCATACAGTTAGCCATTTCCTTTAAGATGCGATTTTTCCTTTCAGCTACACCATTTTGTTGGGGAGTGTATGGAACAGTATGTTGCATTTGAATTCCATTTTCGGTGCAAAAGTTGATGAATGTGTTTTTAACATATTCTCCACCATTATCAGTTCTTAGCTTAAGAATTTGATGTCCAGATTGTTTTTCAACAAAGGCTTTGAAGGCCAAAAATGTGTTAAATACTTCGCTCTTGAGTTTTAAGAAGTATACCCAAGTGCGTCTAGAGAAATCATCAATGAAAGTTAAGAAGTACTTGCAGCCAGAGAATGAAGCAACAGGAAGAGGACCACATAAATCACTGTGCACAAGCTGTAAAGGGGCTGAGGCGTGCCAAGAGGCATGTTTGTCAAAACTGTCCCGATGATGTTTTCCGAGTACACATCCGGAACAAACACCATCTCTGCAAGATACCATAGGAAGACCTGTCACCATATTTTCTTTACATAGATGCTGAAGGGAGCGATAGTTTAAGTGACCAAATCACTCATGCCAAAGTTTGCTCACTTCATCATTATGAGCAACAAATACTGAGGGAAGATTTGATGACCCAAAGTTGTGAAACTTATACAACCTTGTGGAATCATCAACAAGACCAGTAGCTAGAATCTGTTTAGGATCTTTTAGATCCTTGATTACAACATCATGAGGTATAAATTCAACAATTTTACCTTCACCTAAATGAGTTATCTGATAGACAGATAGAAGGTTGCAGGATAAGGTTGGAACACATAATACATCATTAAACTGACCATTGTCTAGATGAACAGATCTAGTCCCTACAACATTAAGAGATCTATCATCACCAACATATATATTTTTGGTGTTACAATCATTTAAAGAAGAAAACATGGCTTGGTTTTTGGCCATGTGATAAGAGGCTCCAGAATCAATGAGCCACTCATGAGAATGAGAAGAAGAAGAAGATACATTTAATGCATAACCAGACTGAGATGATTGACAACGACATGCAGAAAGTGCCATTCCGGAAGTTGAAGTTGAAGTAGGCTCCACATGGATGTTATGTAATACCGAGGAGAAATGAATTCTTTGATTAATAAATTGCCTGTAGTACCCACATTGGGACAGGCCGTGGACTGTTTCCCTCTTTGAGGGTTTTAACCACGTCAAAAATACTGGCGTATTGATCTGTGATCTGGTTGTGAGCGGTGTCCTTTTGGTATTCTTTCTGAGGAACTTACCCTGTAAATTCCTACATGGTATCAGAGCTTGGCTTTGAGAAGCAACATCCAACCACACTTTGGTGTGATAATCAAAGTGCCATTCAGCTATGCAAAGATCCAGTCCAGCATCATTGCAGCAAACACATTGAACTACACATGCACTTCATCAGAAAGCTCATTCATGACCATGTTCTTGAAGTGCAATATTGTCCAACAGATGATCAGGTTGCAGACATCTTCACAAAAGCTCTCACAGAGGTGAAGTTCACTAAACTTTGATATATGCTTGGAGTTCAGGAAGTTGTCACTAATGGGGGATAGGCTCTAGTGCCTCCTTCCTTCTCCTATTGTGTCATATTTGTAAATCCTTCAATCCTATCCCAAGTTGTTCTTAAGGGGGGATGTTAGGATATTCCGACACATAGGATATAGTTAAGTTCAACTTGGTCTAGTGTAGAGTTAGGTATAGAGTTAGGTAAAGTGTGTTTCTTTACCGATTGTACATTTTGTAACTTACATAAGCTTCTCTCATGCACGGATTACCCGAACAATGACCCTCCATACGCTTTAAATAGAACTCATGGACCAATTGGGTGTCAAGCCACGGATCAAGTGTCGGTAATACCGAGGAGAGAATGAACCGTCGGATCACTACATATCGTGACCGTCGAATTGTAAGTTACAAAATGTACAATCGGTAAAGAAACACACTTTACCTAACTCTACACTAGACCAAGTTGAACTTAACTATATCCTATGTGTCGTAATATCCTAACACTTTCCCAGTGCATAATGGGATATAATGATGTAATTTTTGGACTACGTGCACTAATGCAAGGGTGAGATTATCATCTTGATCATAGTTAAGGAATGGACACAACAATTTTTTTCTCACACAGTAAATGACATGCTCACAGTTGTCATTCCCCTCTTGAACCAACACCCCAACATTATCAACATTGTATGCAAATAAATATAGGGTGTAATCCTTTATGAAATTAAGGGGACTAATGAGTGGATATTAGAATAGTGTGCTTTTTAAGGCATCAAAATACTATTGTTCCTATTCATTCAATTTTAAGGGGATACCTTGATGAAGAATGCATTAAAGACCATGAGCACAAGTAGCATAGTTAGGAATGAAGCATTGAAGAAATTTTCCCTTACGTTAGAGACTCTACAAAAAGAAAAACGTTTTTGGTGGTGGGATCTCTCAAATGGCTTAGACCTTGAGGGGTTTGACCATGACCTATTGCTAAGATAAAATGAATCCAAGCAAGCATCCAGTGGAGACAGAAATATGCACTTGAGGGGTTTCAAGTGAACCTTGTATTGTCTACATCTTAAAAAAATTGTGTGAAGATCCTTGAGATGTTGAGTGTGTTGTTTAGAATGAGCTATGAGGTCATCCAAGTAAGGCAGTATGAGGTGATCCATATCATGGAAAATGTTTCATGGTTCTCTAGAAAGTAGCTCTATTATTCTTGAGTAGAAAGGACATAGTATGGTAAGAACAAGTGCCCCATGATGTGGTGAAAGTTGTATTTTATTGATTTCTATGAAAATTTTGGATCTAATTATAGCATAAGAAAACATCCATAAAGGAGAAGGCCTCATATCCTGTACATGCATCAATAACTTCATCAATGAAAGGTGTAGGGAAATTATACTTGGAACATGCTCTGCTCAAATCACTGAAGTTAGTGAAAATGAGGATAGTGCCCTACTTTTTCATAATAGGGATAGAGTTAGAGATCCATGAGGTGTAAGTGATAGGATAGATGAACCTAGATTTTTGTAGCTTATCAATATTTTCTTTCATACCCATGGATTTGGATGGGTTTAGTGGACATTGGTTCTACCGTACAAAAAAAGAATTGGGCCATGTGTCAATATGGTGTTCCATGATGGTAAGGTCCAAACTAGGTATTTTGGCATATGACCAAGTGTAATATATTTGTATTGTTGGAAGAGGAAATTATAAGTGACTACTTTTAGGGAACAATTTTCCTTTAGTGATAACACTTCCATTATGCCTGGTTTAGTTGATATATTGAATTTGATATTTAGCGAGATGTTGGCCATGTTACCTTCTTGAAATGATTCTAGCACTAAATTAGGGCTCTTGAACCAATCGACATGCCTGGAAGGGATGAAGTCCTTTGTCTCAACTACACATACCTCAAACATATTGGATGAATGGAATGCATCTTACAGTAAGAAGTAGGAATGATGGTGCATGGTATCCCAAGGATAATCGGGTGTTGTTATGACTTTGAGAATGTCTTCATTCGAGTGAAAGAATTCGGAAAATGGTGGTAGTTCCTTAAAGTGTGATGAAGTAGATGTAGGCACGTGGAAGTACTGAATGTATCAGAAGTGTGTGACATCATGCATAATTCCATAGGGTCAATAGTTGAGGAAATAATGAAAACTAAATAGCTTGATACTACCCTATATGCTAATAACTTCATGAAGGGTGAATTTATTTTAACACTGATAAATGATGAGCATAAGATTGATGATATTCCCCCCATGGATGAGGAAATGAAGTAGATGTGCTCACAATTTTATTGGTCATTGGTGGTCAAAGGAGGTGACATTTATTTCCTTGGTCCTTACGAATGAGAAAGTATACCTCTGATGGTTGTATTAACATGGAGGTGTCAATAAGAGGTCTTGAGTTATTCCTTTCAAAAAAGGAGGAATTAGGGATGCTTAGAGAGTTGGTTATCTAATTAATGAGTAGATGAATCATCTCAAGGTGAGGTATGCATTACAATTGATCCATTATCTGGGTATGATGTACAATCATAATAAGACAAAGTAAGTGAAATTATTGTAATAAATGCATAATGCACACATATAAACATTCTCTTGATTCATTAACATAGACACATAATAGATAGTATAAATTTCTAAAGTGTTGGAAATAATACTGAGAAGGGAGGGTGAATCAGTATTTTATTTTGTAAGCTTAGGTGGGACCTTCTCATTTTCGAGTTTTTTTTTACATGTCCGTTATTCACCCCATTTCCAGGGAGGGTAGCACAAGAATCGAACCCAAGATCTCTGGTTCGGTGAGACTTCATTTCCACGGCCATTTCCACTTGAGCTACCCCATGCGGACGGGGGGTGAATCAGTATTATCAGATCAATTATTTTTCATTTCACAATTAAATTTGTATACGCTACTTCGGTTAGAAAATACCTCGTATGTACAAAATTTCAGTTAAGGAAACACGCGTATATGAGCAAACTTGTAAGTTAGATCATTCTTCAGATGTTAATCATTAATTTGTGCATCAAAACATATGAACAGTAACCAGGAACAGTAAAACAGAACAGGAAATCCCACATAATAACACTAGATATAAGGTGGAAACCCAATGTGGGTGAAAACCACCTGCTGCAATGCGTCTCTATCTTCTTTCAATTAGAAGCTTCTTTTTACAATGTTTTTGTACTGGTGCAGACTTATACCAGTACGCAGGTTTCAACCTGTAGAAGGCTACAACCTTCTCTCATTCTCCAGTTTCTCCTAGAAGGGAGCTACAACCACCTTAGCTCTTGTACTAGCTGAGGTACTAGTACATAGGTGCTGACCTACAATTATAGCTCCAAATCTCACTCTTATGGTTTGTGATGCTATACTCATGGCCTAGGGCAACCCCTCCTTCCAGACCTGGTCCTAAAATTTAAACAATAGTGTTTTATCCCTTATACGTGACATTGCCCTGAGTTAAACACGTGTATACGTGGGTCTGTGTATATCCAACCCGTGTATATGTATTAAAACACTTTAAAAAAATATAAAATTCCTTATTTTCGGGCGGAGATCGCGGGTTTTACCTGCTGATCACCTGTTAGTGCCCGTGGCCCAACTGTTCCCAACCAACTCCCAACTAAAAAACTACTTTGGGAGAGGTATAAAAAGACCTCAAAGGGAAGGCCTAAGGAGGAGAGAAGAGAGAGAAAGGTTATTATGCTGAGATTTTTCCCCTGACCAGGTCTGAAGTCCCTTGTGCCTTCTGCACTTCCCCCATTTGTACAGGAAACTCTTGTTTCCTTGTGTGTGTTGATGTTCATCCATTGCTTGTGACATCATGGAGAGAGTCATGGAAGGAGCTTGTTAAAGGCTTGAGGCTGGAACGGATCTAGAAGGAAGCTTTGCTTGGAGCCTGTTGAAGGTGATTCAGGTGAAAATATTCCTTTTTATGTACTCTATTTGTCTATAATAAAAGAAACACATGTCTTGGTTCCCGAAATGAATCTTCTTTATGTTAATGATAGTCATGTTTAGAATTCATATGTAAATGGTTGTTTGGATTTTGTAACTAACTACCTTTATTTATAACATGAAGATGGTTTCTTTATAAGTTTTTGTCCATATACTGTTGTGTTCTTTGAATTGGTTATTTTGCAGGACAAAAGAAAAGAAGGGAACTCCAAGAAGGGTTTGGACCCTAAAGGCCTTCTCAAACGTAGGACCTAAGGTACATACCCTTTACAGTAGAATTTTCTTATAATAGCATAATGGCTGTGTGAATGTGTGCTTCTTTGAATAGAAAACTTTCAGTCTGCTAGGGTTTCAACCCAAAAAGCCCTAGGGGAACATTTCAATCTATCACCTACAGAAGGCTTCTACCTTCACATTTCTTCCAGGGACCACGTTTCATAAATTTTCAGACTGGATCCATGAATATCAATCAAACTTCTAATAAATCTACAACAACCAATCTTCTTTGCACAAAATACTGAATCAACCAATAACTTCTCAGAATGTTGTAACCAGAAAAACAATACCAGTAACCAGACACCAATTCTGAACCCAGAACACTGTAGCAATAAACAGAGGCAACTAAAACATATTTCAAGAGACGTACGCTACTTCACCAATAGAAACCTGTGTACATACGCAGCTATGCCAAAACCAACCAGCGTATATGCAGTCTTCACTTGCTTAACCTGCGTGTATACATGCCTCTGCCATGCCGAACCTGTGTACAGATCTATAAAAGATAATTTATCCTCAGACGTTAGTTATACCCAGATTATCAGTTTTATAGATCTAATCATGCGCCAAATATAACAGATCAAAATCACACAATGATACTACTATTCAAGCCTTGAGATCTTGACCCATCAATAGAACTTAACCATCTTGTAATGTTTAGGTTCCTCCTTGATTCAGGTTCAGCTATGTCTCACCAACCAATCACCAATATTCCAGATCTTGCTTCTCTTCAGATATTCAATGCATAAGTTGATCCCTTGCCAAATGATCTCCTTCCCTTTTTATAGTCTAGGCCTTACTCAAACCATGGTCCAAAACCATAGAGATCCAATACTAGGGACCCAATACCTAGGTTTAATACTTAGAAAGCAATACCAAGGATAAAAAACCATAGGTTCGAATATGTCGGACTAAATACCATGGACCAACCATAATATTTCCCACATGTACGCGCTTTTCTTTGCATGAAAGTGCATGCATACGTATACGCGCCTTCTGATCGGTAGACCCGCGTGTATACGCGACTTTGTCAAGATGAACCTGCGTATACCTCATTTTCTTTCATTCTGAGAGCCTGAACTGTGATCTACCTTTTTGAGTGAGTTGCCATCAAGGACAACACCTGTGCCATAGTGCCAAACCTATGCCATAATGCCAACAATCTCCCCCTTTGGACTTGATGGCAACCCCAAGTCACTCAAAAACATTCTCCCCCTTTGACATCAAGGGCAAAGGGATGTGCTCCCCCTGAATACATGCTGAATCCTCTGCTCTGCTGTGTTGTCCAAGCTCCCCCTGACTGTAGGCAAGGTCTGCAAGAAGATGATCTACAAAAAAAACATGACTTTATACATTATAACTGACCTTCCTATCACCAAAGACTCATACATACATCCATCTCCCAACCAAGTGGGGATATACCAGGATTGACTCATCCACCCAACCAGATGACAAATAAGTACATTACATCATTCATCCCAGGCATAGTGGGGAAACCAACATAGGCCGTTACATGACCTTGATAAAAGAAATATAAGACATAGAGACAAAATATCTACAGCAAGACTCTGACAGATATCAACAACAAACATCAGCAGCATTTGTCAATCATTATTCAGACCAGCACCCATGTTCTCCTTCTTCACCTATTCCACCTGAAATCAAACCAACTGAATTTGAACCAAGATAATGCCAACAATGCATTATTAGAAGAATATATGCTCCCCCTGAACCTGTGCCAGATGGTCTCTGTTAGACCCATATCAGCCTCTTTTCATCCTGAGCCTGGCCCCACTGCTTTTTCTTCAAACCAACATATACGCGACTGTATCTTAATAAACCGACGTATGTACGCAGATCCTCCTCATTCAACTCGCGTACAACCATTTTTCTCTGAAACAGACAGGATTCAACAGCAAGATGATGCATCAACTACCCCCATCTTCTGTCTGAGGTATTCAAATGTCTCCCTAGGCAGTGGTTTGGTGAGAATATCAGCAACTTGTTCCTTAGAGGGAACATACTCCAATTTGACCTTTTGTTCCAGCACTTGTTCCCGGAGAAAATGATACTTGATCGGTATGTGCTTAGTCTTTGAATGCATGACAGGATTCTTTGAGATACTGATTGCACTTGTATTATCACAAAAAATGGAGATAGGTGGAGTACAAGTGATTTGAAGATCTTGCAATGTTTGCATCATCCAAAGGAGTTGTGTGCAGCAAGATGCAGCAGCTACATATTCTGCTTCAGCTGTAGATAAAGCAATAGAACTTTGTTTCTTGTTGAACCAAGATACTAATCTAGGACCCATGAAGAATGCACCACCACTAGTGATTTTTCTGTCATCCACGCTTCCTGCCGAATCTGCATCTGTATATGCATGAAGTGTGAGATCTGTACCTCTAGGATACAATAAGCCATAGTTTTGAGTTCCTTGAAGATACTTGAAAATTCTCTTAACTGCCTGAAGATGAGTTTCCTTTGGATTTGCCTGAAACCTTCCAACTATTCCCACTGCATGCATAATGTCTGGTCGGGTACTTGTTAGATAAAGTAGACTACCATTCATGGATCTATAGGTTGGTTGATGTACTGTTGCCGATTCATCATTTGCGCTAAGGCTGCATCCTATCACCATAGGGCTACATACTGGTTTTGAATCCTCCATCCCATATTTCTTCAAGATCTGCTTGAGATACTTGGTTTGTGATAGAAAGATGCCATCTTTGTTTTGTTGGACTTGTAAACCAAGAAAATATGTGAGCTCACCAAACATAGCCATTTCAAACTCTTTCTACATTACTAAGGCAAAATTTTGACTCATGTCTTCTTCATTGCTACCAAAGATGATATCATCAACATACACAACAAGTATTAGTAACTTATCATTGTCAATTTTTATATGAAGATTGCTATCACTTGATCCTTTTATAAAACCTTGTTGACGGAGGTATTTATCTAAGCGATAATACCAAACCCTTGGAGCCTGTTTAAGGCCATATAGAGCCTTTTTGAGTCTGCATACAAGCTTTGGATCATTTCCAAGGATAAACACATCTGGTTGCTCAATATACACTTCTTCATCCAAGTCTCCATTTGGAAAAGCAGACTTCATGTCCATTTGAAATACTTTGAACTTCTGAAAGCTAGAAAGAGCAAGGAACATCCTTATGGCCTCTAGTCTGGCAACTGGTGCAAAATTTTCTTCAAAGTCAATGCCTTCCTATTGAGCATACCATTTGCAAACAAGTTTGGCCTTGTTTCTAATCAAATCTCCATTTTCATTCAGCTTATTTTTGAATATCCATTTTGTTCCTATGACATTCTTATCTTTTGGTCTAGGAACCAACTCCCAAGTGTTATTCTTTTTTATCTGCGCAAGTTCTTCCTCCATGGATTTTACCCAGCATTCATATTTGCATGCCTCTCTTACATTTTGTGGTTCAGTGGAGGAAATCAATGCTAGATAGCTTGAAGCTTCTGAAATGGTCCTTCTTTTCTGTACACCTGCCTCTTTTTTGCCCCAAAATTTGAGATTCTAGATGATTCTTCTGAACATACCTAGATGGAGTCTTTTCTTCTAGCCTTATCTGTTCTTTTGGTGATTCATGGGTTTCTTCTTCATCATTAATCTGATTTGATGTTGATGGATAGTCGTCATCATCCTCGAAATCTTCAGATCTTACCTGCCTAGGAGTGCTTCCTTCTTCATCAACCACTACATCAATACTTCCAACAATTTTTCCAAGCCTTTTATTGTAACATTTGTATGCTTTGCTGTGGGGAGAGTAACCAAGGAGAGTGTCTTCATCTGCTCTAGGTTCAAACTTGCCAATATTTTCATCAGTATTTTTGATGTAGCATTTGCTCCAAAAATTTTTGAAGTATTTTACCGTGGGAGTCTTACCATACCATAGTTCGTGAGGAGTCTGAGTGTTGTTTACCCAGACGTTTGTCTTGTTGAGAATAGTAACTGCTGCAAATGCGGCTTCACCCCAGAAGGTTGTGGGAGTTCCAGACTCATCAAGCATAGCATGAGCCATTTGTTGAACTTTTCTGTTCATCCTTTCCACTACTCCATTTTGCTGAGGAGTCCTTGTAGTAGAGAATTCCCTCATTCCATGTTCTTCACAAAAATCGAAAAACTCATTCGAGGTAAATTCCCCTCCTCGATCAGACCTGAGGCATTTGATCCTGTGATCTGATTCGTTTTCCACCAAGGCTTTGAATGATTTGAACTTTTCGAAAGCTTCATCTTTATGCTTCATAAGTCCTATCCAACACATCCTGGAAAAGTCGTCAATGAACAATATAAAGTATTCTTCTCCTCGAGGTGACCTTTTCCTAGATGGACCACATACATCAGTATGGAGAAGTTCAAGTGGCCTGTTAGCTGATCCTTCCTTCTCAGGGAAATTAGTTCTGGTTTGCTTACCAAATTGACATGATTTTCATATTGTATTGTCTGGAATTCTGATGTCCGGTAGATCACGAATTGCCTGATACTTGCATGCTTTCCTTATCTGTGAGAAGCTTAGATGCCCCAATCTTCTGTGCCATAGCCAGTGTTCAACATTCTTGCTTAGATAGCATTGTTGTTGTCCTCCTTTGAGTATATATAAATTATTTGGAGTTCTTATGCCTTTGATCATTGTTTATCCTATCTGAAGCTCACGAACAATGCATCCATTTGATCGAAATATTACTTCATTTCCTTAATCACACATTTGACTAACACTTAATAAATTATGCTTTAAGCCATCAACATACATAACATTTCCAGCCTTGACCTTTTCTTTCAAAAGAACAGAACCTTTACCTTTTATGAGTGCAGGGGTGTCATTTCCAAATGAGTCCTTCTTTTCCTTTTCTAAGGCACTATATGACTGAAGTTTATCTTTATCACCTGTCATATGTTTTGAGCATCCACTGTCGATGTACCATTGATTTTCCTGTCCTTTCGCATATAAGGCTATCCCACATCTTTCTGGTAGCGGTTCTTTCTTTCTCCATGTTTTGGGACTTAATGAAGCTTGCTCCTTATGAGTTGTTTATCGAAACCTACTCCTACATTTAGAATCTTCATGACCGAAGTTGTTACAAATAGAACATTCTATTTCATTTTCAAGATTAGAAAAGTTGTTGTAGGTTCTTTCATGATTCCAGTCATGCTCCTTTGCTTTTGTGCTTCTCTGGTCATGATGGTCTTGTAGGCCACACATTGAGCTGCTTTATGTCCAAAGTTATGGCAAGAGAAGCATTGGCCATTGAAGAAATTCCTACGATCATCAAACCTTCCATTGTAATAGCCATTCATTCTTGAGGTAAATTGAGAATGATTTACCTGTGGTTGGTTGTAGCTTTTGTTCATCCTTGAAGTAGATTGCCCTCGATTTACTTGGTGATTTCTGTTCATTCTTGAAGTAAATTGTCCCTGATTTACCTGGTGATCTCCATTGGGCCTTTGCTGTTGATTGTCAACCTATTCACTTCTCCTTGTAGCCTCAAGATAACTTTTGGAGGTAGATGGCTTCTGTGCTTGAGATGTTTCTTTGGTGTACCCAAGACCTGTCTTGATTAGAGGAGAACGCTGCACTTTGATAATCTCATCTAAGGTTTCAGATCCTTTAGCAAATCTAAGATTAAGAGCTTTCGTTTTCTCAATGTCCTTTCTAAGTCCCACAATTTCACATTCTAACTTTTCATTGTGTTTCTCCATTTCAGCAAGTTGGGATGTCAGAGTATCTATAATCATATTTTTCTCTTCTAAGAAAATTTTGAGTTTAGAAATTTCTTCATAAAGACTTTCTTCATCTATAGCATCCAAGAAATCATCATCTTCAAAAGCCATCAAAAGTCTATAATCATTACCTTGTTCATCTTCATCACTACTTGAAAGTCCATCACTGTCTTCATGTGTATAATAGCTCTTCTTACTTACATTCTGTTTTCTATTCCATCTAACTGGTTCCTTACCTTTGTTGATCTTACCTTTATGAGGACACTTTGTAGCATGGTGACTGACTCTTCCACAAGCAAAACATTTGAAAGGTAGCTTACCTCTGAATCTTCCAGAACCCCGTTGAAGGTTCTTGACAAAATTTGATTCTTCCTCTTCTTCTGACATATGTCTTGAGTCATCACCTTTTCCTGAGGCTTTGAATGTGGCTTCTCTCTTGTCTGATGGTCCCCCTTTTCTCATTTTGTAAGCGGTTAGGATTCCGTGTAGCTGTGACATGGTAGGGCTTTGTAGATTCAATTTTTCTTCTATGGCGGAAACTTTTGATTCAAACTTAGAAGACAAAGACCTTAGAACTTTTTCAACCAAAACAAATTCTTTTATTTCTTCACCCAAATCTTTCATACAATTGACAATCTCATCTATACTAGGAAATAGTTAGCCACACATTCATCATTTTACATTCTGAGATTTTCATATTGAATTTTGAGAGTTTGTAGTTTTGTTCGTTTTACGTGTTCATCTCCTTCATAGCTCAGAATGATCTTGTCCCATATTTCTTTTGCAGTTTTGAGTTGCAGAACCTTGACAAATTCTGATTGAGATAGGCTCCCTAATAGAGTATTGATAGCCTTCGCATTTGTTTCATACTGCTTCTTACCAACTGTATCTGTAGGAGTTGCTGATGGAAAAGTGTATCATGTTTCCACAATATCCCAAACTTCTGTACCAAGATATTGAAGATAAGTAGCGATTCTTACCTTCCAATAGACGAAGTTGCTTCCATCAAAAATCGGTGGCCTGATTGATGCTTCTCTTTCGTAGTTGCTCATGATGATAGATCTTCCTTCAAGCGATCAAGATTCTTCAGAAGGAACTGCTCTGATACCAATTGTTGGAAATAATACTGAGGGGGGGAGGGTGAATCAGTATTACCAGATCAATTATTTTTCATTTGACAATTAAATTTGTATACGCTACTTCGGTTATCAAATACCGCGTATGTACAAAACTTCAGTTAAGGAAACACGCGTATATGAGCATACTTGTAAGTTATCTCGTTCTTCAGATGTTAATCATTAATCTGTGCATCAAAACATATGAACAGTAACCAGGAACAGTAAAACAGAACAGACAATCACACATAAGAACACCAGATATAAGGTGGAAACCCAATGTGGGTGAAAACCACCTGCTGCAATGCGTCTCTATCTTCTTTCAATTAGAAACTTCTTTTTACAATGTTTCTGTACTGGTGCAGACTTATACCAGTACGCAGGCTTCAACCTACAGAAGGCTACAACCTTCTCTCATTCTCCAGTTTCTCTTGGAAGGGAGCTACAACCCCCTTAGCTCTTGTACTAGCTGAGGTACTAGTACGTAGGTGCTGACCTATAGAAGGCTTCTACCTTCTCTTTTCTTCCAGGGACCACGTTTCATAAATTTTCAGACTGGATCCATGAATATCAATCAAACATCTAATAGATCTGCAACAACCAATCTTCTTTGCACAAAATACTGAATCAACCAATAACTTCTCAGAATGTTGTAACCAGAAAAATAGTACCAGTAACCAGACACCAATTCTGAACCCAGAACACTGCAGCAATAAACAGAGGCAGCTAAAACATATTTCAAGAGACGTACACTACTTCACCAATAGAAACCTGCGTACATACACAACTATGCCAAAACCAACCAGCGTATACGCAGTCTTCACTTGCTTAACCTGCGTGTATACGCGCCTCTGCCGTGCCAAACTTGCGTATAGATCTATAAAAGATAATTTATCCTCAGACGTCAATTATACCCAGATTATCAGTTTTATAGATCTAATCATGCGCCAAATATAACAGATCAAAATCACACAATGATACTATTATTCAAGCCTTGAGATCTTGACCCATCAATAGAACTTAACCATCTTGTAATGTTTAGGTTCCTCCTTGATTCAGGTTCATCCATCTCTCACCAACCAATCACCAGTCTTCCAGATCTTGCTCCTCTTTAGATATTCAATGCATAAGTTGATCCCTTTCCAAATGATCTCCTTCCCTTTTTATAGTATAGGCCTTACTCAAACCATGCTCCAAAACCATAGAGATCCAATACTAGGGACCCAATACCTGGGTTTAATACTTAGAAAGCAATACCAAGGATCAAAAACCATAGGTTTGAATATGTCGGACTAAATACCATGGACCAACCATAAGATTTCCCACATGTACGCACTTTTCTTTGCATGAAAGTGCGTGCATACATATACGCGCTTTCTGATCGGTAGACCCATGTGTATACGCGACTTTGTCAAGATGAACCTGCGTATACCTCATTTTCTTTCATTCTGAGAGCCTGGATTGTGATTTGCCTTTCTGAGTGAGTTGCCATCAAGGACAACACCTGTGCCATAGTACCAAACCTATGCCATAATGCCAACATAAAGATCTCTCTAAGGTTGGTGGGACCATTGTATTAACTATGGTTGATTGATGCAATGTGACTAATGCATCTCGATATCAAGGGAGATCCAGGTAATGGTAAGTGTAGTGGTTGTGTTTGGGACAAATGGCACATGGATGATTGACACAAAAATATTTGTTGTGGATTCATGGAGTTCCATTAGTTTGTGGAGATGAGAGAAAAAGGAGGTTCTTTAGCTTTGGTAAGGTAGGGCATAATTTGGTAGGGTGGACTTTAGTGCTATAAAGGGAAAATGAGGGAATGACCCTAGGAGTAAGGAACACCATTCTTTTTAGGAACGATGATAAGCAGTGACACCCATTGATTGTCAAATATTGGATAAATAAAATTAGCTCTCATCAAAAAGTCAACCCAACTTTGACTCCTTCTAACTTTCACATCCAAACTCGGATCCCAGGAAGCTGTGCCATGGAGGGAGGTGCCATGTAGCACAGCAGAAAAATGACCATTGTGTTGGAACCAGGTTTCCGCACCCTAGGGATGTCTTGATGGTGCCCATCTCAATTCGTGACAAGTGATCTGGTGTTGCATTTAGGCGTCCTTTAATTGTCCACAAGATGGGACATTATGCGACTAATTGCCCATCGAAGAAGTCCAAGAAGGACCTTACCCAATGGGAAGACACTTCAAGGTAAAAATGGATCATGCTAGTCTTAAAGATTTCATCAAACTTATTTTTCTACTTACCTCCAACCTATTTCTTGGTTCTAGATGGTCTTCTATTTGCACTATGTGGCTTTATGGGAGTTTGATTACCCAACATTAGGACCAGTTGTGCATAATAGTTAATCATCGCCACTGACATGGGGAATTTTGTAGGAGGTGCTAAGTACCAGACAATGAAATCCAAAACCATATTAGGGAGGGTCATTGTGGCCATCACTTGATGTGATTTAAAGCTAGGTGTTGGGTACAAGGTATGAGTGACAGAGTAAGGAATGTAGGGTGAACCACTCATAAATGCCATGTTAAGCTCAACCTTAGACCTATAATTATGAATAAGTGGGCTTCTTTAAGGTATGTACCTAGGAGAGAATAATCATGAATTTCTCGATCCTAATATTGTAAATGAAGGGAAAAGATCATGTTGTGGTCCAACAAGTGGTACCACATTATCTATTTTTATTGAGGATGTAGGTTGATAATGCATAAGTTGGTTAATAGTGATAATCTTTCCATTATGGGGAAATCTCATTGTGTGAAAATCTAAAGAGGATATAACTTTCATAGCATACATGTAGGTTTTCCCAAGCAAGAAATTGTAATGAAAGGGGCATCAAGGACCTCAATGACCATTAAGCTAATTTTTCATACAACTTCCATAGGTATGTCCTAATAGAAGATGATTGATTGTGAAGGGTGACCATCATATTCCCTCAAAGTGATAAACGAGGTGATGAGTTCAAGGGGCTTGAGTTTTTTGCACTTTGTTTTAGATATGATGCATGTTGATGAGTGGTAACATTAAGGATAACGATAGCTATCTGAAAGAAAAATAATGATGGTATTTTTTGTTTGGAATTATTAAGATAAATGCGATTAGACATAAGTTAGAAAGGTGAATTTCTCATAATCTTGAAAGCAATGTCTTTTGTTGAGTGGGGCATGTTTGTAGTACCTATAGTGATAACATGGTAGTAGGTGATTTAGCCAAATCATCCACTATAATATAATTATGAGTCTCTTTTTGTGATAATTATGAATGTTGTGTCTTAGAAGTCCCTTGGTTATTCTAGAAATAGGGTCTATATTGGGATATGGGATCATTAAGGGCGTAGTGACAGAAGAGGAAATGACATAAAATGAAGCAGGGTTAGGATCAAGATGCATGCCATAATTGCAATGGCACATTTGGAGGAGGAAATTCATAATTCATATACATATCCTAGTTAATGGAATCTTCTGGTTTTCCTACCAAACAAGTGGTGAAGTGGGAAGAACCTACCTCTTGCTAGTTGGCTACCGCACCCTTTTGAGGAAAGGGAGTTTGTAACATGGTAGGTTCTTGAGTGGTTCCTTATTGGCCACTAGGGCCATGATTACCCATAACCTCTTTTATATGTTTAAATTTTGTGATCTTGAGGTAGTGATGTGTATAGTGACTGTACTCCCTACATAGTGCACAAGGAAAACCATTGTTCTTACCTTGATTTTTTGGGTTGTCGTTACCTTTGTTGGGGGGTACCAATGGTGATCTAGAGGTAGTGGTGTGTATAGTGACTGTACTCCCCACACAGTGAATAAGGAAAATTGTTTTGGATATAATTATTCTAACATCGCCACTTGTGGGTTGTTGTTACCTTGGTTGGGAGGTTGATTACGGTTTTGAGGGTTCTCCATCCTATGGATTCTACAGTTGATAGTTCTCCCCCTTGCAGATTCTACTCTTCAGGGTTTCACCCAACCCCTTGTTAGTATGGAATATTTATGCAAGTGATAACAAATCCTTTCACTTAAGTTATAGGTGACTTATAACTCTAAGAACAAAATACGGTTATGTATATGCTTCAGGTCAACAACAAAATGTTAGAAAACCCTGCAACAAAATATAATATGAAAATAGAAACACATAATGATAGTAATATAATTGTAATAACCCAATGGAGAGTATGAAATATCAATTTTATTAATCAAGAATAATACACCTGGTGAGGAGCAATTACAGAATTGGGCTTGTAGATCCCCTTTCATGGGATGGGTCCTTCTTGACCTTGCACTTCAACAATGTGCTTCTCTCTCTCAATATGTGGTATGTAATGGGAAGAAAAGAAAACAAAAGGTGATTGAACTCAAGTGGGAGATCAAATGTTGTGAGACAATAATGGGGATGATGAAAATGGTCATGGTCAAGAATGGAGAGAAAACCCTCTATTTATAACAAAATATTGGAATAGATTGAGAATTAGAAAATAATAAAATATTATTGACTAAACTAAAATCTAGTCATTGTGAATATTTTATTATATTTTTGAGAGGGAAAAGCTATTAAAAATAGTCAAATATATTTATTTAGAAGTGGTTGAAGTAATTAATAAATAAAAATGATTTATTAATTAATTTGTGAGAATTAAGACAAAAATGAATTGGAAATAATTATTAAATAATGTTTTAACAATTATTTCATAAGGAAAATAGGGGATAAATAAGGAATAATGAATAAATAATTATTTATTTAATTATTGCAAGGTTATTAAGTCAAAAGTGATAAGAAATAATCATCAAATAACTATTTCATAATTATTTCTAGAGAATATTAAATAAATAATGATTTATTTAATTATTCTCATGGGGTTTTTAGATTTTAATGAGAAATAATTTAGGAAAATGGTTCACTAAATTATTTCCTATGGTGAAATTGGGTTTTATCATGGTAAAATTCATCCTACATGGTGTATTATGATTAACTTAGTTAGCTAGGTGACATTTTTTTGGTGATAACACCCCTAGTTTCCTTTTTTCTTATTCATTCATTTCTTCATCTCATTATTTTGTTGGGAAGGGGAGTTTCTCATATTGAGTCGTTTAAAGGCTTGTTGTTGTGGAAAGGAACGTTTGACAAAGTTGAAACCTCCATACTATTGATGATGTTAGTTTTCAAAGGTAGGTTGGGGTGGGCACTGGAAGGGGTAATAAAGGTTCCCTACAAAGGATTACCATATGTACTCTGGGATGTGGGCACCCTATCAGAATTCCACAAGGTATTGTAAATGGTGCCTTGAATGGAGGGGGTGTTGAGTGTAGATGGAATGTTTTTAAAATACCTTCCTTGATCTGTAAATTGGCATGGATATTCCATTGAATAATTCATCACAATAGATTTAATAAAAATATGTTAAAATCAGAAATCTATATTATGAGGGTTAATTTTCCTTAGGTTTTTTGGATTTATTAAATTACAATTTATGCTTGTGCATGAAATATATGAAATGAAGAAAATATAGAATACATAAAGCCACCACTCACAAATCAAAATAATACCAAGATATGACCTAGAAAACCCTTTTAGGAGAAAACCTAGCTAGAAGGTGAGGCTACTCTGCTTTGTCTTTCTTTGAATGGAAATGGTGAAAATACGAAGTAGTGATACCTATCGTCCACGAGTTGATATAGAATACATTTCCTCTCTATTCTTCCCTCTCTATATCCACCCTCATAAACTCTACTCATTTATGGAACAAAATGCACTAGAATAGAATGAAACCCATTTCATCCTCATGCCTCAGTTATAACACAAACCAATAGCAAACTAGGGGATAAATTTGACCCATTCAACTCTGAATATGAATTACAACTCAACCCTTCTAGATTATTATTCATAGGGACCACGTGGCTAACCCATTTTCAATGAGTAATAGGGCCTGCTGTGGCATCCTCTTGATTATGGTGGTCAATCATGATAGGTCAACTTTCGAGAGGCATAACTTCTGCATCTAAACTCTCATTTACATGATTATTACAATGTTGGAAAGATATTCAAGTGTAGAATATTTGTGGGGATGAAACACTCAAGTGGAAAATTTTTACCCACAAATATTTCATTTAAGGCCTCAAACTAGCCTTAGAAGGTTTATGACCCTATTTCTCCAAACTAGGTCTCGCCACTAAAATTGCTCCTATATGTTGATTTCTTTGATACCGGCCCCTAAAAGAATTGAGATGGATGCAAATAAATATACTGATCCAATCAATATCATTCATACCATGGGTGTAGGTGTAGATGGTGCCCCACCCATATTTGGAAATACGGGGGGTAGCCCATATGGATTTCCATGAGCGTGATTTCCAAAGGGTGCATGGTTCCTTGGGTGTGGGTTATGCTAGTATATATACCCAATAATTGCATTTTATATGTTTTATTACCCTAATTTTAATTGGTTGAAAGTTTGAGGGTGAGGATCATCTACGATAACTATATAAAGGTATCTTGACTATGTAAATTAGCTCAAATTTCCGAGCTTCATAATAGCCTCTTCCTCATTCTATGGTATAGTGTTTGCGACATGTTTTACTACTACTAGAAAGAGTGATCAAAGGAAGAAATATAAGAGAATTTCAAGGGTAACTTCAATCTTGCAAACACTATAGAATCTATGTCATTCATGAATGTGGTATGCAATATGGGTTAAAGAGGCTTCCTAAACTCTGAAAGTAATTTGAATCTTGTATCATGACAAACCATTAGCTGAAAAAATGTGAGGAAGGAATTGGCCAAGGAATGGAAACAAAATATAAATATAAATTTTAATGATTGAATAGATTAAAATGACTTTCTATTTATTTATATTTTGTTTCTCTCTAATGATTGGATGTAATTATTTATTATTTTCATTTCCTCTCTAATTTCCACCTACACAAGTCCATAGAGTGGTTAGAATTAGAGAGAAACAAAATAGGAATAAATAATGTTACATTCAATCATTAATAAAAAAGTAAATGAGAAATACACAAGAGAAAGAAACAAAATACAAAATGGGAAGTGAATGATTCTTTTATTAAGAATGGATGAAGATAATGGTAAACAAAGTGAAACAAAGGAGAATGTTGGTCTAAGGGAACCCTCTGCTATCCTCCAATGGAAGGTTGTCCTTCCTCCTTTTGCAATCTCTCTCCTTAAGAAGTGGCAAGTAGATCTAATGGTGAACAATAACTATTTGTAAAGAAAATGAAATCAATATTTGAGAATTTTATGAATCTCAAATTGATTCTAGTACCAAAAACTTATATTGTTTATCTGTTTGAAATGGATACCCCAAAGCTGCTTTTTCTAAGGAATTCCAAGGCTCTTATGGCTATTGGTTCATTGATTTAGTGTAGATTCCTTTGTGTGGTCCTAATACTTGGGGGGTCATGAGGAGTCCTTTTCTGGGCTCCAAGTTCCCTCCATCAAGTGTGTGGGAGCTAAAAGGAAGCCAGTCAAAATCTTCATGTATCCTCACACCATTTCTCAATGAGCAGTTGCTTTCTAAAAATTCACTTGATTTTATAAGGAATAGTCACATGGATCCATGCAAATCCTAAATGGTGACTTTACGTAGATTAATTGAAACCAAAATTGTAATGTTTAGCTAACTACTTTTGGAATGTTGATTAATAGCCTTAGGGAACCTTTGTCGTGTTGATTTAATGATGTCTTTTAGTAATCACCCATATAGTTGCATTACCGATTTTTAGGTGATAATAGATAGCTATTCCTTAGCCATTCCAAGGCATACACAACCTCCAAAATAATGTTGCTAAGTGGTATCCACATTACCTAATATTTTATTGATGGCCAAAAATGAGCTCATCAACATTTGGGAAACCACCTGGTCAGAGCTCCAACTAGACTCTTTTCCATTTGGGATGGTGGTTTTGACTGGTTTAAATGGGCCCAATTACCCTTATGGATATTGCTCCAATGGTTGGATACTTTACAATGTGGAAGCTTAAATGGGAATATGAAAATCGAAGTAATGTTTCTAAGTGATTACAATAAAGAAAATATATTATAACTAAATGATATCATATAATAAATATATATAACTCGCGAAATTATGTATATCTGACATCTAAAGATAACTTTAACAACTAGAAATTTAGATTTCTAGTTATTTCATTGATTTAGAGCAAATTGTAAATGAAATGTTTAATTCAATTAAATAGTTAATTGAATTAACACCTAAACAACATTCACATATAAAATTTTAAATTGTTATGCTTATAAATGAAGGAAATAATAAGATAGTAGTGAATTATTAAACCATTCAATCATAAACATAAATAATGCTTAAATTATTCCAATCACAGATTTGAGACAAAAAAAAAAAATCAATAGTAGTGCCAAATCCACTCTGCGTTGTTGAAACATGGAATAAAAAATGGTTCAGTGCTTGTATTAGAAAATAACAAAGTACAATAGTGTAAATGGGCCTTTCCTTGCAAAATTCAAAAACATTTGCACTGAGTTTGAGAGTTTTTTAAATAATTTACAAACATGAAATAAGAGATTTCCATCTCCCGAATTCTCTCAACAAATTACAAACAAACTTAAGTAAAATAGAAACTTGTTACAACCTTAAAATTGAAATAATTTTTTAATTTGATAGAGCAGTGGTTGATGAAGAATCATTGGGTGATTTCCATCGATCATATAATTCTAGAAGATGTGACTCAACTCAAAGGGTGAGTGGGGTCTAATGTTTACTAGATAGTTATACACCTGAGTCTCCAAGAATGGTAGCAACTGAGTAATTTGTTCATTAATTTCTATAGATACTTGATGGCAAGTATGAGGCTTAATGAGAAAATCCTAGATTAGCTCAAAATTCACCTTCAACTTGTTAATTTGACAACTCAGCGACAAATTCAAATCATGGGACTAGATTCCTATTTTCGAGAGGACCAGTTCTGACTTTTGAAGAACTTGATTTAGACAAGGGAAAGTGTATTTTTGAATTGAAGCCCACATATGCACAAAAGGATAGGTCATCCCAAAATAAAAATAAAAAATTGGACACCTTTGGATGGCTATAAATACAAGTCAAGTGACCCTCATTTGGACATCATCATGATCATTCTTCTTTCTTTGGTTTGGCTTTCACAGGTCTGAGGTGGTTCATGGAGATTGTTTTGTATAGGTCCAAAATTGTAGGGGCTGAAGTTCACACATGAGATTTAGGGTTTTGGTTTCCAACCGCAGGGATGACACAAACATTTTTCGATTGCCACTATAGGTACACAGGCTCATGAGTGTGGTTGGAGTGTTTTAGCCACATGCACATACACCCTCTACATGCGGTTGGAAACTAGGGTTTTATTTTTTAATTGGCCAAATTTGATCGTAGATATTGACAGTTGACCACATGATTCTAAATTAGGGTTTTGATTATTTGCATTTCTGGTTCATCTCATGGATGTTGTTTAGTTGATTTTTCTAGATCCATTTATGGTTGAAGATATGAATCATTATACTCTTTCTTTTCTAAAACATTCAATGACAATCTAATAAGAAGAAGGATTTCAAAGAGTTTTCCCATAGTGGGATTTTCCTTGCTCCCCGACCATTCCTTGTGTCTCTATATGTGAATTATTTTCTTCTATTATCCTTTATGTTTTGTTGCATTGATGATGATATTGTTCATTCCATATAGTTGCATGTGTTGTTGAATAATATTGTAAAATTGAATAATGTTATGATGTTGTGGGGTGAATTTAATATGTAAACAATGAAATGCAATTATCAAAGCAAAGGAAAATATATCCCTAAGAAAAATTAACATGGTATCAGAGTTGGGATGAAGAAAAATCATTAAGATCACCCCCATGAAGTCACCTTTGATGGAGGTAAGAGAAGATGGAGGAGACCTAAAAGAATACTAGGGTTTGAAGGAAACCCTAGGGAATATGGTTATTAGGGATTGATGGATATTATGAGGTTAGGGTTTGGAGGAAGCCCTGTATTATGAAAAAGATTTGAGATATGCAATCTAGAAACTATGGCATGATCAATGTGAAGATGTTCTAGCACTTGTGACAAGTTTGGTGTAACACTAGATGGGATAGTTTGAATTAGGCCTTGGTTATTGATGAAGTTTATGAAAATATTGAATGAAACAATGTTATATGGTCAATGGATAGTCATGACTCTTGAAAGTCAATTCAAGAGGGATATGATCACCTCTCATTGAAGATAAGTCCCTTTTTCAATTTATGTTACTTCTTTTTGTCCTTATTTTCTTTTAGATTTATTTATATGATCATTGTTTATACTTCCTGCATGTATATTTGAGTATTTGGATACTTCTAACCTTTTGATGAGATGTGATAAGTGGGTCCTCCTTGAGGATCATCTGAGGTGCAAGAAAAGATGGTTAGTGCAGGAAGATAAGAGCTACCATTTCCCATGACAAGTGATACAAAGTACAAAGGTATCTAAATGTTACAAGGTATGTATAATATATTGTTTCAGCTTCAATATTGGATGGCAAGGTAAGTCCTAAGGTATTGCTAGGTAATTTAATTGATGGTTAAATTACGTCATTATTTGTCAACCAAGGTTCGTGTACTTATGAAGTGCATGTGCACAATATATGCTAGAAGTTATATTTTTTATTTTAAAAGATCAAATTGATCTAAATATGGATGAGGTTAGATTAACTTGAAATATCTCTATGCATATGTTTTGTCCAACTTTTCAATGCAAATCAAACTTCAAGGCGAAATCAAGTAAAGATTCTACTTATCAAGCTGAATTGAAATTTAATCTATTGAAACATGAATTCAAAATTACTCTATTTGAACTGAACTACAACAAAAATCAAAATTCACCCTAATTGGTACTGAATTGAAAAGTAGATTCTAATTGCAGAATGGTATTTTACTTCTAATTACAAGAAATCAAAATATTCTAATTATTTCAAATCTAAATTCTATTCTTCTTGAAAGAAAGAAATAAATCAAAATTAGACTTCTTCAACAAAATATCAAATTGAACTCTAACTTCAAAAGATTACTAGTGTGCGTAGTTATACTTTAGAATTTCCCTATCTAACATTCATAAAATCACTGACATAAATCAAATATATTACTAAATAAAAATGTTGAATGAAATGAACTGTAAAAAGAAAATGTTTTTGTCTTTTTATGAGCGCTCGACCTATTCAAAATATTGAGAATTAAACTAGAAGCCAATAGATAAAATACTAATTAAAAGCATCAACAAATTACAGTGAAGAAAGACCTATTCATCTAATGAATTGAAATGAACATAATCAAAAGCTAATCTACTCTTAAAACTCTCCAAGGGTCCCTCCTATTGAGTGCAAGTGCGCAATTAAATATCAAATCACCTAGCCATGCATTGATCACTGAAGAACATAATATTTATATTAAATTCAGAAGTCTTCAACAATAAATGATTGAATAAATTAATAGGGATAATGATTGTATATTGTTTCGCCTTAGGGCCTTTTATACTTTATTATTAAATAAATGTCTTAAGAGTCATAAGCTAAGAGGTAAGTTTCTTATTTGACATCTAAGAAATGAAATCAGAATTAAAGTATTTCTTCTCATGATTTGCTACTGAATGAATAAATAATGAGAGATTTAATTTGATACATTAGCTTCAAACTCTACTCGACAACTTCCACGCTCGCTTGATAATGCAACAAACCACCTTCAAAGTATGTACATTGTTGGAGTGTCAAAACCAAAGTTGTCTTTTAGTTTGACCGTGAGATCTCTTGAACCAAGTGGCTTGCTAGATTTATATGATAAGTGGACATCCATGTGTCTATCATTTTCTATCTACTCATGTCCTTTATTCCTTATCCAATGTTCTAGAACCCGTTTAATCATGGATGTAGCTGCAAAATATTCAATTAGTTTCAGAATGAGTGCAATTCGGTAGCTATACAAATGTTTTAATTAAATTTCATAAAGAAACAATAGATTATAAATCATGGATGGTTGATGCCTTTTTGGAAGTTTGAGCATGTATAAGATGACCTTTCAACTTGAAACTGCAACAAAATCATTATGGAAAAAGATGGAAAGGAAAGAAAAAGGGTTGTGAAAAAGAGGACAATTCTGGACTTCAACAATCCCACACACCAAGGGTTTTGCATGTCCTCATGCATCAAAACTTCAAAGTTTTCCAAGTCCTTTATTTAGTGTACTATCTTCGAGGCCTAAGCCTAAACATCCAAACTGTTGGGACAGGGTCCCTTGGGTCAAATTTTGTTAAGTTTTGTGAAATATTGTAAAGTCTCCGCATTTTGAGGAGCGGAGCACGAGTAGCGCAGGTCAATAGGAGTCAAAGGGGCTTTAGGAAGGTCAAAGCCCCTTATTTTGTGAGATTCAAGTTGTTTTGAGACCCGTGAAGAAGAATATAAAAGGAAGTCATAGAAGAGTCATAAGAAAGCTAAGAAAGAATAGTGCATGAGTTGAGTCTGATCTTATCTATTATGTACTTGGGCGAAGGCTCCTACAACTATGTGCGCGGAGACCTCGGTAAGTCTTCAACTGAGTGCGTGTGCACCTATAGCTATATGTGTAGGGATGGGAAGAGCTCTAATTAAATATTTGAAGCATAATAAAGACCTATTTTGAAGAACTATCTATGCCTTTATGTATTACTATTTTATTTTTGAACTTATTGTATTTATGATCTGTTGAATGCAATTAATCAGGAAAGTACTTAATAGATTCGTGAAGACATAGATCTATTTATTTATATGATGTTATGCATGTTTATCACAATCAGTGAAGGACATAAGTCTATTTACTGTAATTTCTAGGTTTCAAGGATTAGTGTTCACGAAGGTCAAGATAAAGCCATAAGTTTTATAGAAACACATCACATAGATCTCTGGATGCATAAACCTAGTTCTAACATCCCCCAATACTGCCTCGGGTGAGACTGTAGCCTACGCTACGTAGGTTGTTGCCGAAAGGGATAGTAGTGTATGGTTTTGTTGGTTAGTGCAACTAACTCTGAACCTGGGTCTAAGCCCCCTCAAGCCAACAAATGGTTCCATTGTCGAGACCAGGATCTATCTGAGGGACATGTGATGTGACATAAGTGGATACCAACTAAGAAGAATATTGAAAAGTGGATAGATTGAAAGTTGCACGAGTTTGCAGACCAAGAAAACAAGAATCCACTCCTGTCAAAAGAAGAGTGGTTGTAGAGATATTTATATACAAAGGAACATGAAGTTTTATTTTTCTCTTTCCCATGTGAATTATACGAATGGTTGGCTAAATTGGTGGATGGTCAACCTACCTGGAAGCTAGATAATCCTATTGTGTGGACTCGAGAGTTAGTGAAGATCCTGGAAGGATCAGAAAACAAGGTTGTGAAGGTTGTCGATTATTGGATCAATAATATTCTGGGTGGATTTATTACTGAGTTTGCGATTGATACGTCTACTAGTTATAGCAAAGTTGAACATTAATTTTTCAAAGGACCAAGAGGTAAGTATCTAAAGTCTCTAAAAGCCTGGATTAAAATGCTATTGTGCACGAAACGGGTTATGCCACTAAATTTACGTTTAAATGGGACTCGATTGGAGATACACAAAGTGGGAAACAATTTAGAAAAGATCTAGATATAATTGCTAAGTACAGTCCTCTGTTGGGAGCATATCATAACGAAGAGGAAAGTAATAGTCCAAAGATGCCTTGAGGTGCGTTGTAGTCAATAGATCAAGGTACTGTAGGGATACCACATCCATCCACTCCACCTTCGACATCACCTCCACCTCCACTATTCAGTATGGCGAACACTATGAAGATGCCTATATTCAAGGGTTTGGGGACAAAAGACCCCGATAAATTCTGGTTTGTAGTAGATGCTGCATGGAAGTCACAATAGATAACAGATGACAATCTGAAGAAAGCGCAGCTGGTCACAGCATTACAAGATAGAGCACTAAGTTGGTATATTAAGTACAATAGACTCATCCAGTTGCGTCATTAAAAGACACAAAAGATGTGCTAAATAATGAATTCAGAAAGCCTAAGTCTCAATCCTAGTATGTGACTAAGGTCAAAAAAATTAATTAGAAGGTGAATGAATCTACATGGGATTTTGATCAAAGGTTGAAATGTCTGCTACAACGGGATAATCTAAAAATATCAGATGAGAAACATAAGGATTGGTATATTTCTTCGTTGTTACCTCATTTTATATTACCATTGTCATAGCAGAAGCTTGGATATCAGGTTGAAGTGTTGGATTTCTATGAAGTTGGAGGCTTCGTCTATTCAGGATACGAATATGGGAGTGTAAGAGATTCAGTCGTAGTTGGCTAGTCTGCATATGGAGTTGCAGGAACTCAAAAAGGGGAAAGAGGTCTAAAATGAGACTCGTTCTGAAGTATAGTGCTTAAAATGCAAGGGAAATGGCCATGACAAGGATCATTGCTTAGTATATCAGAACTATCTAATTGGGGGAGGTCCTATCCCCCTGAAGCTAGAAAATTCCGTTGGATCGAGTAATGGTGTAGTGCCATGGTGCACTAATTTCCAAATAACAATAAAACACTCAAAAAAGCAATTTCCATTTGTTGCAGAAGTTTGTGCAGATGCTATAGGATAAAATGCACAATGTATGGAGAATGGAGATGCCCTCAGATGTCTTCCCGAGACCCTTGGTAGACTATAAGATTATCTGCAGCCATCACAAAGTTACATGCATGTCCATAAACATTAACTAACTATCAAAGCAAAACAGATGGATTACCTCAAGCCTCTGTGTAGATTTTCTGGAGAGCACAATGCAGCTAGGTGGAAGTCCCCTCAGTTGGCTCTAGATCAAGTCCTGCAAATAGAAGAGACAAGCATAATCACAACATACAACCTTGATAACTAATACATGAATACATAAAAGACATCTAGTTACGCATAACTAAGCTACTCATGCTAAAAGGTATTGAACAAACAAATAAATGAATGATAGTACCAACACCACGGAGTAGACAGTACAACTACAGTTCTATATTAATTTTGGAAGAGTGATTACAACCATCTGTTACATCAGCCTTCTCTTACCCCTCCAGCTTCTCTCTCTCTCTCTCCCTTCTTACCAACTTCTTATGCTTACATTTGAGACTATGCTCAACAATCAAGTAAGATATCCTTTCAAATGATCTGACCTCCATCACCATAGCCCTAGCTTTGATTATGTAGAAATTGAGTTAGGGTTTCCAAGTTCCTCCATGAGTCTCTTAAGGTAAAATAAATGATGTTGCCATGCTTTTCAACTCTTTCCCATTTGCTTCCTTCATTCGGATTTAGAAATCCCACAAATAGGTCGAACTTGAGATGTTTTCTTGCTTTTTTGAGTAGATTTAGAAGGGAATATAGAGATATTTATGAGTCAATTTGCTCCTTTGACCTTTAGATGCTCGTTAGGATCCACTAACGTTTTTCCCGAACTAACAACTAGAGTTAATAGGGTCACTAACGCTCCCTTAGGCTTACAGAGAAGCTTTATAAAGTAGGTTGTCAGTGTATAGCCATCGTTAGTGTGGAAGCAAGGCATGTGATCTTAGTCTTTGCTTCAGCTATCATGTCTTTCCTCTCTGAGCTGACAAGGGGGTCATTTTGCTATATAACAAATGCCCCCTAAAGTGTGAGATCATAGGCTATGACGATGGCCAAAATACTTTACTTAACTGTAATTTTCCTTCTTCGAGAAAAAGAGAGAGAGGATCGGAGCTTTGGGTGGTACGGGAAACTTGATACAACACATATATATAAAACAACTAAAATCTCCTGAGTCGGGCATTCCCATGCTCAGTAGCTATGTCAGAGTGATTTTCTCATAAAAGAGATACAACCATGTTGGCCACCGATAAGCACAATGCGGATCCGGTGTCATAATAGGATCATTTTGATGAGTTGTCTCCAAAAAACAATATACACAACTTTGGAGAGGAAGCAAGGCTGAGTGATGCAAGCCTCTGCCCAAGGTCTTGATTTCCACTTCACCGAACCGCATAGATCGATACATGTGAATATATGCGTTGACGTTGAACATGCACGAAATCATTTGATTACCAGTCAATAATAGAGACCATTAACAGATGCAAGGAAGGCCACCAATAATGGTGATGGTCTCCAAGATGCACAGTACAATCTAACAAGTGTGAAAGATGTTTTTGTTGTCGAACACCTGTAGAATCGCTTAACTAGGAGCCAATAATGAGAAACCCTTATCAAACACAAGGTGACCTACCACTAATGTCTGCAAGTACCAAGGCATTGAATGTGTTTCTGGGTTGTCTTACTAAATAGAGTGTTGAAGTCGATAGGAAGATACCTGTCAAAAGGTAGGCAATAATGTGTCCTACATCAATCGACACGAAATGGTACAAGAATGATTTGTTCTTTGAGGAATCTTTGAGCATTGGGTCTAAAAGATAGAGGGCATGATGAAAGGATATGCTTGATGGGTTGATGGAGGAAACAAAAGGTTAACCCTTGAACAATAGAGAGCATGACAACGGTTTTAACCATGCAGCACTAGACTCATGAACACCAAACAGTGTTAGGATACAGAGATGCAAGAACATCGGGGTATTTAGGCTAAAACTCATAGGATGGTAGGATTCATATTGAGAGGTCGTCACAAGGAAGGCTTATCTGAGGGAGTGCCATGTTCAAGGGAATGATTGCTACCAAACCATGCTTTATAATATTGAATGCAGTTGTATTGTCTACTTTCCCCATCTGATTAGTTTAGTGAGTCCAGACGGGTAAACTCGTCGATATTTTCATATTTTAAGAGTCTGAAAAGGATCGCAAAAAGAGTGACTCTATGCCCTATCTGATTAGTTTAATGAGTCCAAATAGGCAAACTCGTCAATCTTTTCATGTTTTGAGAGTCTGAAAAGGATCGTAAAAAGAGCGACTCTATATCTTGTCTGTATAATTTAATGAGTCCAAACTAGACAACTTGGTGGTCTTTTCATATTTAGAGAGTCTGAAAAGATCGTAAACAACGACTCCAGAGTGGTCCCTTTGTCATAGTTGTTAACTGGGTGCGACAAAAGGTTAATAGTATACTCGGATCAATTACTTTTTTGTGAGTTAATCTATTGAATCTGGATAAAGAGAAACATATGTTCAATAGATGTTGACCTAATTTTGTTAGGAGTATGAGGAGACGGAATAAACTCATTTTTCATCATCAATTTTTAATGAGTCACACGGCAACAAACCCAATACCTTCATCAAATTTTATCCAGTCAAATGAAGAAAACTGAAGGTAGCTTTTTCAGTTTATTGAGCAAGGAAAAAGAGGTAAAATAACTGCTTATTCCTTCTTCATAGATTTAACAAGCCCAAATAAGGGGAAAAACTTGAGGATTTTTTTGATTTTAAGAGCGAGAAATTGTCCCAAAAAAGTAACTGCTCTGGTTGCTGTCGTAGATTTTTAATGATCCTGGTGACAAAAACTCGAGATTTTTCAGTTTAACGAGTGAGAAAAGTACCTAAAAGAATGCTCGGGTCATCTTTATAAATATTTAATGAGCCTAAATAAAAAAAACTAGGGATTTTTTCAGTTTTATGAGCGAGAAAAAAGCGCTTAAAAAGAATGCTCTAATGATTTTTTTCAGTTTAATGAGCTAGAAAAAGAGCGAAAAAGAGTTGCTCAGACCATCGTCGTATGTGTTTAACGAGCCCAACGATGACAAACTTGGGGATTTTTCAGTTCAAGAGAAAGAAAAAGTCCCAAAAAAGAACATGCTCATATCTTCTTTGTAGTAGTTTAACAAGCCCAAAGAAGGAGACTCTAGGTTTTTCGGATTAACGAGAAAGAAAAATACCATAAAATGAATGCTCGCTCTTCTTCGTGGTAGTTTAGCGAGCCCAAAGAAGGAGACTCGAGGATTTTTCAGATTAATGAGCAAGAAAAATACCATAAAAATAATGCTCAATCTTCTTCGTGGTAGTTTAACGAGCCCAAACAAGGAGACTCGAGGTTTTTTAGATTAACGAGCAAGAAAAATACCATAAAAAGAATGCTCCATCTTCCTTGATCTCATGCTTGACAATAGAAGGGTATATTCCATTCATTTCCTCATAAGACCAAGGGAAAATATCGTGGAAGTCTTTAAAAGGGTAGTTGAAGCTCGCAATTTCCTCAGGATTGTGATTAGCTCCAATATTTATGTTTTCCACGATGCCTGTCTTGACTGAAATATCGATGGGCGATGTCTTTGAAAGCTTGCCCATGTTTCCCTTCGAATCCAAAGTTTGGATAGTCGTATATGGTGAGGAAATGATTTCAGGTGTGTTAGATGACAGGATTTGAAGAGGCATCATGTCTGAATCAGATATCGAAACACGATGGTGCGAGTCCTCCCAAGGTCACTCTTCTAAACTCATGATCTCTCTAATAGCTTCGTCCATAGGTAGGACTTGATTGAGGGGATCGAAAGAAGGAGCTATTATGGGAGGGGTAGTGGTACTATTGGCCATGACCAAAGTGACTAAAGACTCGGATGCAGATTGAATGGCTTGGTAGGCCAATTCATCTGGTGACAATGACATTTTTTCTCCATAAGTGTCAATGTTTGAAGGGGCCATGAGGATCCAAGGATCGGTTGGTTCATGAGGAATGGATGAAACCATAGAGACCATCTGTGGAACCGTGGGTGGGAAAAGAGGGAAACAACCCATCAGGGAAGAGCCCTTCAATAAACCAGTACCGATATTGACACAAGAGTCAGGTACACCACACCCTAAGGGTAGAGAGCCGCTAGGTAACAGGGAGTAATCTGGGGTGAAAAAGGACAACTGGTCCACTATGACTATCTTTCCATCTAAGGGAAATAGGATGATACAGAAGATCGAAGACACAATGGCATTCATGGCATAAGTCCAATTGCGGCCCAAAAGCAAATTATAGTCGAGTTTATGATCCACAACTTCGATATCCACCTTTACTGTCTTCCCACTCAAGTTGATGGGTAGCTGGCTGGGTAACCTTTTGGCATGAAAGTGTGGCTTTCGAAGGTTTTAAGGGAATTCAACAGCAGGGATAGGGTTGGAGAACCCAAAGTGAGCCAAGATGACATAGGTAGAAGCACCTTCTTCGATGACAGTTCTGTGTATACCTTTACCTTTCGAAAAAAATTGCACCTGAAATGCAAGCTGGTGGGAAAGGGGAGGTTTACACTTTTCCATGTTGAAAATTGCAAGCATGGAATCCTATGGGTCGATACTACCAATAGCTGAAAACAAATCTTTCCTTTGTGCTGGATATGTTTGTAATACTTCAAGCACCGACATAGTGGACGGTGCTTGTGCCAAGTCGTCTACAATGCTGTAGTTTTGGGTGACACAAGTAGATGTATTATGCTTTGTGTGTCGAAGTGCCCCTTTAAGGGGGGAAATTACAAGGTCAGCAATCAGCCTTTCGATATGCAAATTGTTCGGCGGCGGTGGGTTTTGACTTGAGGAAGGTTCCTCTGCATGAGTGACAGGAGCTCCATAGGATTTGGCTCTTGTTTGTAGATCTACCGTTTCAAAAGTGTAAACAGTAGAAGATCCTTCACCAACTGAAGGATTTTGTGAACCACCATTGCCACCTTGCAAGGGTAGGGTTTGGTTTGCAATGAGGTGTTGCTACTGCTGAGTGGGGAAAGGATTATTAAGGACAGTAGGGGTCCTACCAGTATCCTTTTTAGCAATGAAATTTGTGCATTCCTGAAGATGCGGACACAGATATGTCATGTGGTCTTGCATACATATTTTTCAAGGTAATTGGGCAGGTTTATCCTTTTCATCGTCATAGGGCGTAGCGGCCTTCTGTTGTGGGTTTTGTTTCTTTGTTGATTGCTCCTCAGAAGGAGCAGTCTTTGTCTTATTCTTCTTGTTCTTATCACCGGGTTTTTGTGTAGACTGCACAGAGTTTATCGTGGTGGTAGGAAGAGTAGTCGATTTGGTAGAGGGGTCCATTGACATCTCGACAGTGTGATTGTTGAGTTGTTTTACAGCAGTCCCGGAGGTTACACCGATAATCCCATCGGCGTGTGATTCAGGGTGCTGAATAGTGGAAGCATTGGAGTTGCGAGGGGCATTGGGGATTACGTCGTAAAGAGTGCCAAATTGTGAATATATCAGATCTAAGTGTTGGGCACGACGTATGGATTGGTCTTCTGTGACCGCACCACCTAAGGCGACATCCTTAGCGATTTGAGGGAATAGGGACTTGTAGAACCAGTCCACTAAGAGATATTCTGGGAGGGGAGCTTTGACTAACCTCCGCCTACATCTCCATTCATGTATATGTTCAGAGATGTGGGTGTAGGTATCCTGACGTAATGAAGTAAGGAGTTCCATCCCAGTCTCATAGAGGATTGGTAGCTGGAAGTGCTTTAAGAATTCCATCACTAGAGCATAGAAGGTATTTATTGACGCACATGGTAACTCAATGTACCACTTGGTTGCGTTGCCAGTGAGGGTGCAGGGAAAAATACATAACCGGACACTATCATCCACCATGGAGTTAGAAACACACCAAAGATGATAGGTAGTGATATGGGTGCCTGGATCCTCCCCTTTTTTCCCATCGAACTTGGGGATGTCTGTTGGTATTTTATGCAGGATTTGCGGCCAAAGTAAGTTATGATAGATGGGGTCATTTGTAAGTTTGTACAAGTCAGGGATATCCAACATTGCCAAGAAAGGCAGAGTGTGTGGTTCCCCCGACTCGAACCAAGGCGATGACATATGAATTGAGGATCCTTGCGGTCCTCCCATCTGTTAAGTTATGGTATGTTCTATTCTTATAACAGTTTACTTCTTTTTCTTATTATATTCCACCAATTAGCAATCACATGTACATAAAGTAAAGTGCAGATAGAACATTAAACGATCGACAGAAAACAAGCCAAGACAAGAGACACAAGATGTGGCGGCTAGCCAGGGACAAACCCCACAATGTGTGGGGAAACCCTTTGATCAAATCTTCTTTTATCTTCAATAATTTAGTATATAGAAATAGTACAATAAATCTGATTCATATCAGCAGTAGCAAACCCTATATCAGTAGCATCAGCATTAGCGGCTTCATTATCAAACTAGGGCAGACCATATCTCACAAACCGACAGTTGGATTGACTTCATTCCACCACCAAAAGTTTCGGCTTCCAGAGGAGGTTTAGATGAACCTACAGTGCAGTTTAGATGAGGATATCTTCTAGGCCACGCAATTCAATCTTTACTTCTGCAGTTGCAACTTCAGTTTCAGCAGTTTCCGGCTTCAACTTAGGGCAGTCGATATCTTGCAAACCGTTCGTCGGATTGACTTCATTCCACCACCAAAAGTTGCAGCTTTCAAAGGAGGTTCAGATGAACCTACAGCACGGTTCCAAAGAGGAGATCTTCTAGGCCACGCAAGTCAATCTTTACTTCTGCAGTTGCAGCTTCAGTTTCAGCAGTTTCCGGCTTCAAACTAGGGCAGTCGATATCTTGCAAACCGTTCGTCGGATTGACTTCATTCCACCACCAAAAGTTGCGGCTTTCAAAGGAGGTTCAGATGAACCTATAGCGCAGTTCCAAAGAGGAGATCTTCTAGGCCACACAAGTCAATCTTTACTTCTGCAGTTGCAGCTTCAAATTCAACAACTTCCAGCTTCACATGTGTGAGAGAGAGAGACCCATTTCAGCGCAGTAGAGACGAGACTCATATCTGCGCAGTAGAGACGAGACTCATATCTGCGCAGTAGAGAGAGAGAGATGTGATGAGATGAGTGAGTCTAAATGAGGAAAAGTCCTCTTATATTTATACACAACGTTGGTGGGTCAATAGATGCAACTGTTGGGATTCTGAGCCTACATGAGTTGTAGGTCGACTTGATAATAATTCCATAATCAAAATAAATTCATATCTCCATGAATACTTATCGGAATTGGATGATCTTTATATCAATCCTACAGCTCTCAACGAGAGGAATCTAATAAAAATATTATTAGCCATGAATAAGATGACCCACATGAAGTTTTTCCCTGGATGCCAATTTTAACACTCCCTCTCAACCATGGAGAACTTCATCTGCAATCTGTCTATCGGTCGTTACTATTCATCCATCAAATGCACTGCCTTGTACAGCCTGACCCTTGCCCTGCTCTGCTCTATTTTGCCTGTTCTGCTTTGTCTTGTTCTGCCCTGCACTGATCTGAACTGTTTTGTTCTGTTCTGCTCTGCTCTTGCATTGTTCTATTCTACTCTGCTTTTGTCTGAATTATGAAGAAGAAGAAATGATCGAGGATGTATCATACTGACTCAAAGTCAGTGTCAGAGTATGTACCACTGGTCCCAGACCAGTCTCAACCAACCCAAAGTCAGCGTCATAGTGAGTACAACTCCAATGGTCCCAGACCAATATCATCCTCCATTGACTCAAAGTCAGTCTCAGAGTATGTACCACTGATCCCAGACCAGTCTCAACCGACCCAAAGTCAGCGTCATATTATGGTACAAATCCTACCACTGGTCCCAGACCAGTATCATTGATCCTAGATCAATGGAGGTCATCCTAGCGTAGGGAGTACGGTAGTTACAACGATGCATCCATCGGTACTACTATGGTCCCTAACTTCATTTCCCTGCTCATTGATCAGATGAGAGGTACTTCCCATGAGTCCCAGACTGCATGGGTAGGATGCCTCGACAGGAGAACTAATCAATCCTGTCCTCACAGGAGAACACATCAATCCTGCTACAATTGCCATGGAGAACACATCAATCCAGGCCTCACAGGAGAACACATCAATCCTGCTACAATTTCCATGGAGAAAACATCAATCCAGGCCTCACAGGAGAACACATCAATCCTGCTACAATTGCCGTGGAGAACACATCAATCCAGGCTGCCATGGAGAACACATCAATCCAGGCCTCACAGGAGAACTAATCGTCCTGCTACACAGGAGAGCGAATCATCCTATTCCACAAGAGAGCGAATCATCTTGTCCCACAAGAGAGCGAATCATCTTGTTCCAGTGTGCACCACCAGGGGAGGGTGAGTCACCCTGTGGTCATATGAAGCTCTAGTAGGAACCGCAAGCCCTTAGAGCTCCCAGAGCTCAATGTATGCAACATGCAGGACCCTTGTACAAAGGTTTCTTGCCGACTCCAAGTCGTTTTGGAAAATCACAGATTAGATCTTTCCTTGGGGCTTTGACAAGGTGTATCAACCTGCACATCATCTTAATGTGATGGAGCTTCCTTTCTCATCAACTTACCATATCCCAGATGATGTCTATCTGCTAGAGCAATTGACGAATACGGGATTCTTCAATAATCGAATCCCACCTCTGGTTGTTACAGAGAATCACAGTGGTATCCAATGTAAATCCAAACAGCTCACTGAAGAGCTTTCGCAACCAGACTGCCTCACATGAGGTTATGCTAGCAACAATATATCCTTCTTCGGCGGTGCTCAAAGCTACCGACTTCTGCTTCCTGCTCATCCAGGATATCAAAGAAGATCCCAAGGTGAAACAGTACCTGGAAGTGCTCTTACGGTCCACCACACTGCCTGCCCAATCAACATCAGTATATCCAAGTAGTCTCACATCTCCGACAGTGTATCTTAATCCATGAGAGATTGTGTCCTGAAGACATCTCAGAAGATTCTTAGCATCAATCCAGTGAGGCTCAACCAAATATGAGCTCACAATGCTAACTGCAAAACATATGTTCGGATGGAGGTTCACCAAGAACATCAATTCGAATGAGTTTTTGAAACTCAGAGGCATTTCCCAAGTCTGGTCCGACATCACTACCATATAACTTCTAAAAGTTAAGATCCTCGAGGTAGTCACAGGCATGCAGTCCATCATACCGAATCTTTCCAATATATTTACCACATATTTTCCTTGAGATAGGAAAATTTCCCTTGGCTTCTGCCACACTTCAAGTCGTTGGTCCTTCATTTCAAATTCAGAAGCCATCTCCCTCTTACATTTATGAATGAGAGGGCTTGCACCTGTTAGCAAGAGGTCATCCACATACAACACCAGTATGAGAGGCTTGTCATCTTCAACCTTAAAGTAAAGGTTAGGATCAACTTCACTCCTAGTGAATCCCAGCTTCATCAAGTAGCTATTGATCCTCTCATACCATGCTCGGGGTGCTTGCTTCAGCCCATAGAGAGCCTTCTTCAACCTGCATACATGAGATTTTCAATCATAAATCTCAAATCCTTCAAGTTGCTCCACATAGACCTCTTCTTTGATAGAACCATGCAAGAACGCGGTCTTAACATCCATCTGATGTAGGTTCCATCCTTGTGAAGCCACAAGGGCTATGATCAAACAGATGGTCATATATCTAGCAACAGGTGCAAATATCATAGTCTATACCTCCCTTCTGGGATAAACCACGAGCAACAAAATGAACCTTATACTTTTCCATACTTCCATTTGTTGCATGCTTTATCTTGTAAAGCCATTTTGAAGTAACAATTGTCTTGTCCAGGGTCTGGGAACTACTTCCCAGACATCATTCTCCATAATAGACTCACATTCTATGGTCATAGCATCCTTCCATAGTTAATGCTTGATGACATCTGTGAATGATGAAGGTTCATTTTGTATGATCGTGCTCATGATGGTCAGGTATCCCTGATACCTGTTAAGTTTCTTACTTTGATGGAAGGTTCCTCAGGGTGCAACATGTCCTTCAGCATCATCAAGTATCCCCCTAAGCCATGAAGGCCTCTTCCTAGAAGAGGAAGGCTCATGTGGATGAGGATCAATTGGATCCATGGGTTCTTCTACATCAGGCATTGATTCATCATCCTTTTCTTTCGGTTCCCTGGTGTCGGCTTCTTGAGAGCTACTCAAAGTTAGCAGATTGTCCACCTTGCTGAGAGCCATATCTTTGTCAAAGGTGACATCATGACTAATCACGACTTCCCTTTGACCGGTGGTGAACATTTCTTCAGGAGTTTAGGAACCCAATGCTTGATGAGGGCATCGATTTTGTACATATACGGTGGTGATTGTAGTTTTAGCCCATAGAAACTTTGGAAGTCTTTGATCATGTAGCATGGCCCAGACAGCTTCACACCATTCTGCTTAGGAGTATGTGCTGTAGTAGTCTCCCTCTTAATGCCAACCTCAGGTATGCCTGAGTAAACCAATTGTAATATATCGGAGGTCTTGCTTTGGCTTGAGGGGAATGGTCCCCTTTTGAGCTTTCCTTTGGCACATCACGGACATACACCTTCTTTCTCTACTTGGAATTTGGGCATCCCTGTTACCCTCTATCTTACATCGGGTAGAGATTTGTAATGAAGGTGGGAAAACCTCCGATGCTAAAGTTCGGACTAAAGAGTTGTGTCACAAGACATGACACCTAGCGGACTTCCATTGACCTGATATAATGAATTAACACTAAATCCAAGAGTAAAGTCATATTTAACATTATTTTTCCATATAAATACCTTGCCATTGCTGAAGGTTACCTTGTAGCCTCTGTCTTCCATTGCCAAGATGGACACTAGGTTCCTTTTGAGGTCAGGTGTATTTAATACATCCTCGAATTTTTAGCCTTCTTGAATGCTTGTCCTCTTCCTTGATTTCCCGCATTCCTTTTTCCTTTGTTGTTGAATTTTCCATTCCTTCGATTACCATGAGAGGGATTTTGATCATCATCACGGTGAGATTCCTTTCTATCAGGGCATTCCCTTGCATAGTGACCTGCTTTATTGCAAATGAAACATCGTCCTTTCCTTCCACCCTTAAATCCAGCCTTTCTTTTTGATTTAGACCCAGAATTATTTCTTTTCTTAGCATGAGAAGAAAAAGCAGCAGGAGGACCTTTAGGCAAGGGCATTTCCTGCTCTTCTACCCTTGTTTGTTCTTGAATGCATCTAGCCATTAATTCCTCGAAACTAGGAATTACATTATTGTTCAGAAGAGTAGTCCTGAACACATACCATTCATATGGTAATCCTCCGAGAGTTTTGAGTGCCATTTCTCTGTCAATGATGGTTTCCCCAATAGATAGGAGATCGTTCTTGATCTCGGTGATTCTTAAGAAGTATGCTTGCATACTTTCATCTTTACCCTTCTTAATTTCCTTCAACTTATTTCTAAGAAACAAAACTTGATTTTCATCATTAATTTTAAATAAACTCACCAGTCTGTCGTAGATTTCCTTGGAGGTGTCGAGATCAGAGATGTAGGCCACCAAGCGCTTATCGATAGAGTCCCAGATGATCTTCTTTGTTTTGACTTCTCCATTTTTCCATTTGTTCCAGGCAGCAGCAGATGCATTTGATGAAGGCTCAACAATATTGCCTCTTACATGGTCCAACACTCCTTGATCTTCAAGGGTTAGATCAATAGACATCTTCCATCCGTGATATTTAGCTTTCTCACGGAGCTTGTCTTCGGCAGGAAAGAGTGTTGAGGACCCCATAGTTCTTTTAGGATAGCCTTGCCAATCTTCTTTTCAATGATTTCTCTTGCTCTTGCTCGGGCTTTGTCTTCACCTCAGCTCTGATACCATGTTAAGTTATGGTATGTTCTATTCTTATAACAGTTTACTTCTTTTTCTTATTATATTCCACCGATTAGCAATCACATGTACATAAAGTAAAGTGCAGATAGAACATTAAACGATCGACAGAAAACAAGCCAAGACAAGAGACACAAGATGTGGCGGCTAGCCAGGGACAAACCCCACAATGTGTGGGGAAACCCTTTGATCAAATCTTCTTTTATCTTCAATAATTCAGTAGAGAGAAATAGTACAATAAATCTGATTCATATCAGCAGTAGCAAACCCTATATCAGTAGCATCAGCATTAGCGGCTTCATTATCAAACTAGGGCAGACCATATCTCACAAACCGACAGTTGGATTGACTTCATTCCACCACCAAAAGTTTCGGCTTCCAGAGGAGGTTTAGATGAACCTACAGTGCAGTTTAGATGAGGATATCTTCTAGGCCACGCAATTCAATCTTTACTTCTGCAGTTGCAACTTCAGTTTCAGCAGTTTCCGGCTTCAACTTAGGGCAGTCGATATCTTGCAAACCGTTCGTCGGATTGACTTCATTCCACCACCAAAAGTTGCAGCTTTCAAAGGAGGTTCAGATGAACCTACAGCACAGTTCCAAAGAGGATATCTTCTAGGCCACGCAAGTAAATATTTACTTCTGCAGTTGCAGCTTCAGTTTCAGCAGTTTCCGGCTTCAAACTAGGGCAGTCGATATCTTGCAAACCATTCGTCGGATTGACTTCATTCCACCACAAAAAGTTGCGGATTTCAAAGGAGGTTCAGATGAACCTACAGCACAGTTCCAAAGAGGAGATATTCTAGGCCACACAAGTCAATCTTTACTTCTGCAGTTGCAGCTTCAAATTCAACAGCTTCCGGCTTCACATGTGTGAGAGAGAGAGACCCATTTCAGCGCAGTAGAGAAGAGACTCATATCTGTGCAGTAGAGAGAGAGAGAGATGTGATGATATGAGTGAGTCTAAATGAGGAAAAGTCTTATATTTATACACAACGTTGGTGGGTGAATAGATGCGACTGTTGGGCTTCTAAGCCTACATGAGTTGTAGGTCGGCTTGATAATAATTCCATAATCAAAATAAATTCATATCTCCATGAATACTTATCGGAATTGGATGATCTTTATATCAATCCTACAGCTCTCGACGAGAGGAATCTAATAAAAATATTATTAGCCATGAATAAGATGACCCACATGAAGTTTTTCCCTGGTTGCCAATTTTAACACCATCGTTTGAGTCCCAATATTATACATAGGCTGCGTGGTATAGTAGTTGCCTTGGGGTATGGCGTTGTAATGTGGATTTCCATGGGGATTGTGATGTTGGGGTATAGAATTTCCCCTAGGGTAAGCAGTGTCCCCTTGAATCATTTGAAATTGTGAGTAGGGTGCCCCCATGGATTGGTTGGGACCTCCTTGAGAATTCCCACCTACCACATAACTAACCATATGTCCTTGATTGACATAAGGAGCACTCATGTCAAACATTGAATGACCGTGCATGCCTAAAAATGCAGGGGGAACTATTACGTTCCGACCGGTATATGCATATTGGGAGTGCCCCCAGATAATTGAATCTAGGGGTTTGAACTATATAATGGATTCCAACCATATTGTTGGTTGAGGGGACCCGTGCTAATCGTGCTATATTGAGCGTTATAAGGAGCGTTGTATGTAGCACTTATCAAAGGTATAGAGTTTGACACTAAAGGGGTGGAACTCGACATAGGCTGGGTTCCACTCGTGGAAGGTGTCATGTGAGGGTTTGTACCTAGGACAAATGGGATAACCCAGTTCGCAAAGTTCCAAAACCTATTAGTCGTCCACAAAGTTCCACGACCCGTTAGTTGTCGACGGGATGGATGGAAATGTTCCAACTAAAAAAATAGGGAGTACAAGTGCCACGAGAACCAAGAGTGGGTCCAACAGATTTGTGAGTGGAGGGTTAAAGGGAGGAAGAAATCCTGTAGTAAAGAAATCCTCTAGTAAACTTGAATCGTCGATTGTCCAAACAGATTCCGCATGAGATCTTTGGAGATTTATTTCTCTAAGATGGGGAATCTGGTTCACTGGAGCTCAGCGGATCTTCCATAATGAGTGGAGGAAGTCCTAACAATCATCTAGATTGACGATGAGGGCCGTATGTAGCCATGGTGACTGTTAATTTTTATCAATAAATTTTATCGTGATATTTGTTAGAGTCTCAATGATAACACTCGTGTACCTAAAAAATATAAAAAATACACTAAGTTGATCAATCAAAAAACAAAGGGAAATGACCCTGTCTGAAAGCACTGATCAGTAGAGATGAAACCCAGTATCACAATGAATAACAGAGAGGGCTGGCCAAATGTACAGTTACAGTTACTCTAGAGCTTTGCCCAAACCTTAGATTGAGGGACCAAGTACACTCGTGAAGATGAGCACCCTCTCAAAAACAGAAGATAGAGTAGGTCCATCTATGTTAGGTACCAGGGCAGCCCGCCCCAGTCACCTTGTGTAAGTCCCTAAAAGTTTAGCCACTAAGGATACCTCAGATCACAGACACTACTGGGGGGGCCATAGTTGTAGACAGTACGTTGTTTGGGTAGGATACCTAATTCCCCGACTTAGCTCCAAAATCCCCGAAGGGATCCCCAATACACAGAATACCCAAAGGACTTGCAAGTGAAGGCGAGCTACCTTCACTTACAGTCTAATGTTGTCTCATATTTAGCTCCTCTTTGACTGGAGTGGTCCTGGTAGTATGAGTGCAGAAGGAATTTTCTCTCTTTTAATGACACTAGTCTTGGTTTCTAATCTTGGGCAATTTACTCACACCACCTATCCCAAGATCCTAGCCTGAACTAATTTTTGTTTGCTCAATAAAGAGTTACTGATTGATTTTAGGTAAATTTTATGTGTACTTTTTTAGTGTCTTCAGTAGGGGAGTTGACGTATGAAATGTGATGGGACTCTGACTCAAAAATCATGCAAAAGAGAATTCTTAAAAAATATTCAATTCGATGAAACAAGTTGTATTCTACAAGTTAGAGTATTTCACATATTCATATTTGTTCCATCCATCCTAGTCATTATAACACATGCATAAGCAACAGAAATCTTTGCAATGCTTTCTAACAACTATTTCAAACCAAAATAAAGTAGATTGTAACCATCTAAGCAGAATCATGAATAAAAAATTGTTGATTTTTCTTTGATAAAAACTTTTCAAGAAAGAAAAAAAACTTATTTCCTAAAAAAAAAATCTTTTAGGACATTGTTCTTGCTAACAAAATGCAGTTGTAGATCCTTTTTAGTCCATGAACAGGCTTCCCATCCCTTTGAGTTTACAAACACAGCTGTATGTCAAGATTTGGGGGACTAACACTCTGTAGCTGATGAGCCCCAAAAATGGATAATTATTTGGGCTCATTCAACCTCCTGATTTGACTTAATCCACCATTCTCATTAGTTTATTGCATGTTTTTTATTATATTTATGCTAATAGAGTGAATTTGGTTAGTCATTATGCCAACAAGTCTAATGGGTGCTTTGTGTAGCCTTTTTGGTCAACTTGGAGACAAAATTGAAGGTCTTAATGAGCACTTGGCAGCCAAATTCGTGGGAGAACAAGGGAGAGGATTTGTAGGAAGGTGTCCCCTTCATTTATGGGCCCTTACCTCGAATTCTCCACCATCAGCTCGGAGTTCAAAGGCCACCAAATCAATTAGCACAAGGGCAGCCAAGCAAGTCAAGTAGGACTGCTGTTAACTACAAGTTTTGGGCAGCCGAGTCCCTAAAGTTTAGGAGGACTGTTGGATCCTCAATTTGTATAAATAAGAAGGCTTAGGGCCTCATTTTGGTTATCTAGTGGTTAGTCACTTCTATAGCTGGTAGTTAGTCATTTCATAGTCTTGTTGTAGTCATTTTGTAGTTCGATTTTTAGGCAATAGATTAGTTTTGCTGTCAGCTCATTTTCAAGTTCCCCTTGTGGACAGTTTTGATGTAACTCTTCATTTCTTGATCAATAAAGATGAATCCAGCTTTTCACCAGCTCTAAATCTCTCTTAGGAGGCTGTAGCTCTTGGGGTTTGGCCCATCTCAAGCACCCAGTACCTCCTTTGTTTACTTTCATGTGTCTTTGCTGCATTCTTAGAGTAAAATCTGCTAGTTAGATTTAAAACTTGTTGTGTTATTTAGGTTGCTTTTGATGATTAAAGTAGATTTTCATGTTCAGATTGATTTGGATAGATTAATAACATAAAGGATCCTTGGAAAAAGGGGCTCAAGCACCTCTGATCTTACCTCTCCCTCAGTGGGATCGTGAGTTGGGACAAAGGTGACCTTGCTACCCACTGCTTCACCATGCAAGTATTAGTGTTGGATTCTTAGTTGTCAACTTGATATCAGTTTTGACTGCATGCTTAGGGTTATGATTGCTTAGTTGCATAGTTAGTTCATCTGATTTTGTACAAATAAACTTCTGTTCCATTTCTTTTGCTATTATCTAGGTCAGATTAGGTCAAGGTAATTAGGTTCTTGATTTTCCAAGTCTTCATTTGTTAAATTCGAAAAATAACTTGCAGAGCACCTGTTATCCTTCTCTATCTACCCATAATCCATCAGATAATCTGCTCCAACCCTTAGTCCATGATTCGTACCCTTCATTTGCCATACTTTCCCCACCTTGCCCTAATTCCTACATTCTTGTGCATCATCGCTTCCTCCATCCTTGAACAAATCCAACCGCTCCTTAGCCTCATCCACCAAGTCCTAGACCTCTTCACACCCCTATTTCACCTCCATACTCATTCCTCCATCTTTTTCCCTCCATCCATGCTCCAAAATCCCATTTCGAAACATCCTGTAGAAGAATTACAGAACATCCTGTAGAAATCCCAGAACATCCTGTAGAACCCCTGCAGACTTCTTGTAGAAGCTCATAAACACGGTTCCTTGGCAGCCAAACTTTGTGAGACTCTCTGGAAGGGTGTTAGGGAACCCTTAGACCCTCTCTGAACCTTCCCAACCTTTCCCAAGCATTTCTCCTCCTTGATCCACCTCTGCAGTCAAAAATAGTTAAAAGCACATGCATGATAATTCCAACAACTTAATCAAAAATACAAAAAGATGTTTTCTTCAGATAGAGGTAGTCTAGACACATGTATCTTACCTTCATAGAAGTAATGGCATCTCTTTCAGTAGTTTGCATGCTCTCCTTTGCGTCAGTAGGACTAGCTGGTAGAATTAGGGTTTGCGTTCCTTTTTGGCTTTCATTTTCTTTTCGCAATTAGATTAGCTTCCTTCGAGTTAGCTTTCATCCATCAATTAAAAATCTTCTTCTAAGAGCTCATAGAAGTTGGCTTAAGCTCCTAGCGGACTTGTGCCAGCTGACCAAGTGACAGCTGCGGCAAGAGCTAGTACTTGTGCATACAGCACCGTCGCTTCCAAGTTTGTTACGAACTACCGGGTTGATAAAATTAAAGAAGGGAGTTCCAGGAGTTGTAGCATTATTGCTACAATACTGGGGCCCACCAGTAGCAGTGGCCGCATAGAGTTACTAGGTCCACTAATGCACTACTTGCGTAGACACAGAGCTTTATAAAGCTCTATTTACTCTACTAACCTACGTTAGTGTGGGAAAAGAGTTCAAAACAGGGCTTTTAGGATCAGATTCAAGGCTGAATATATGAAGGTAGAATGCAGCAAGGTTTTGGTGGGTCAGAAAGGGAGAGTAGAAGTATAGGGAGGTCTTATGAGGAGGTGGAAACTAAGAATTGTGCGGGTGAATCGGGAACTAGATGTATAGTCCCCAGTAGAGTCTCCAATTCCACTATAGTATAAAATGCACGGTGTATGGAGAATGGAGATATATTCAAAGGTCTTCTCGGGACCCTTGGCAGACTGTAAGATTATCTGCAGCCATCAAAAAGTTACATGCATGTCCATAAACATTAACTAACTATCAAAGCAAAACAAATGGATTACCTCAAGCCTCTGTGTAGATTTGTTGGAGAGCACAATGTAGCTAGGTGGAAGTCCCCTCAGCCGACTCTAGATCAAGTCTTGCAAATAGAAGAGACAAGCATAATCACAACATACAACCTTGATAACTAATACATGAATACATAAAAGACATCTAGTTACACATAACTAAGCTACTCATGCTAAAAGGTATTGGAAAAACAAATAAATGAATGATAGTACCAACACCACGGAGTAGACAATACAACTGCAGTTCTATATTAATGTCGGAAGAGTGATTACAACCATTTGTTGCATCAGCCTTCCCTTACCCCTCCAGCTTCTCTCTCTCTCCCCCTTCTTACCAACTTCTTATGCTTAGATTTGAGACTATGCTCAACAATCAAGTAAGCTATCCTTTCAAATGATCTGACCTCCATCACCATAGCCCTAGCTTTTCTTATGTAGAAATTGAGTTAGGGTTACCAAGTTCCTTCATAAGTCTCTTAAGGTAAAAGAAATGATGTTGATATGCTTTTCAACTCTTTCCCATTTGCCTCCTTCATTAGGATTTAAAAATCCCACAAATAGGTCAAACTTGAGATGTTTCCTTCCTTTTCTGAGTAGATTTGGGAGGGAATATAGAGATATTTATGAGTCAATTCGCTCCTTTGACCTCTGGATGCTCATTAGTATCCACTAACGTTGTGCCCGAACTAACAACTAGAGTTAGTAGGGTCACTAACACTCCCTTAGGCTTACAGAGAAGCTTTATAAAGTAGGTTGTCAGTGTATAACCAACATTAGTGTGGAAACAAGGCATGTGATCTTGGTCTTTGCTTCAACTATCATGTCTTTCCCGTCTGAGCTGATGAGGGGATCATTTTTCTATATAACAACAGACCCCCCAACAACTATTCTGCAATTTCTTTAAGTCTGTAGGCCCTGATGAGCATAATTCTCGAAGCTATGTGTTAGTAAATTATATATTATAGAGCAATGGAACACATAATATATTGCATAAATATAAACACAGAAAAAGCATAAAACAAGAGAGACACAGATATACATGGTTCACCCAGTTTGGGCTACATCCACAGAGAAAAAACTAGTCCTTCCTTTTATATTATCCAGCAAACTGAAGAGATACAACCTACAACAGATCCATTGTAATTCCCTCTTCACTCTCAATCTCCTCTTGCTTCCTCACTCAGAATACATATCTACATAGACGCAATAAAATTCCCTCATATATAGCAAGGGGTTACCTTCTAGGGAAAAAACCTTAAATTAAACATAACTTCTACTGTCAGATCTTCACCTAATGAACAGCCCATACTGACTACGAAATTACAACATTTTACAAGGTAATTTTACATCGAAAATATTACAGGTGGCGGTGTCGCCCCATTACGAACTAGGGTCCAATGTGGCGATACATATGAATAAATAAGATAATCAGGCTCCACATCCAACACTATGAATTAATGATGGACAAAACTTCGACATATAGAGTACAGGCTGAGACACTTCCTCAATAGGATCAAGGTGCACCTGCAACGCATAGAGGATTCCAAGGACGAGGAAGAGGATGAGGGGGAGGAGATGGAAGAGGTCACGAACATATTATTTGTTACAATTGTGGGGAACTAGGCCACTTTGCACAAGATTGTCAAAACCCAACACACCCCTCTTGTCAGTATTGCCGACAATTTGACCACGTGATAGAAGATTGTCCTATACTCATTGCAAAGATGCAAGAAAAGAAGAAAATACAACCCACTCAGAGCATCCATATGATGAGGTCAGAGCCACACAAAGATGGCCCCAGTGTTAATATAGTTATGCAAAGCAGTATAGCTACCAGGGAAGATAAAGCCGCAAGAAAGCAACGAGAAGAGAATCATTGGGTGCGCAAGGCTGCTGACAAGGATACTGAATTTGATTTGCATAAGGCGAAAGCAACATTTATGGAGGTTATTATGAAACCATCTCACGAAAAGATAGAAAAGATAGATCAATGCCTTAGAATTTAGCCTCTTTGAGGGGGTAACCTCCTTTACATTACACAAATGAACAATTCTTGGATGATACAAATGATAAGACCTCCTTTCTATATGTAGGAGTCTAAGGGGTCATAATATAATCAAAGCCAACATAAAAATAATAATGTAAGGGCACAATAATAACAATAGTGTGGTTTTATGGGGCACAATAATAACAATATGGGGACTACTTGGGCACAACAATATAATAAGGGGGTTGTACTAATAACAATAAGGGGTTACACTAGTAGTATAGGGACCTAACATGCCCCTCTCCTTCAAAAAGTGTTGTCCTCAACGCTTGAGTAGTTCTTGATGCTTTTGTATAAAATTCTCATCCTTCCATGTGGAATCTTCAAGCGGGTAAGTTCTTCCACTTAATGAGATACTCCGAAATTGATCGATTTCTTAGCTGTCGGGTTCTCGTTTCTGTGACTGCTCCAGGTTCCAATATGATTTTTCCTTCCTTGTCAAGTTCTGGCAATATTGTTTGAACTGGGATCTTCTGCAACTTTTGCATGAGTGGCCACACTTCTTCATCCTTCTTTCATTCATCCCTTGCTTTGTTTATCCAATCTGGTTAGATAATAGAAATAACACAAAATAATGCTTCCACATCCTCATCCTTTCTTGAGAGTGCATCTGCAACAAAATTTTTATTCCCTTTTTTGTAGATGATTTCAAAGTCATAACCCAACATATTTGTGACCCATTTTTTCTATTCTTCTAAAGATAATCTTTGTTCTAAAATGTATTTAAGACTATCATGATACATTTTTACCTTGAAGTGTCTTCCCATTAGGTAAGGTCGTCATTTTTTAAGTGCATGTAGTATTGCCAACATTTCCTTCTCATAAATAGCTTGCTTGAGATGTAGCCATAAAAATACCCAATCGCCTACATCAAAACTTCTTTTACTGCAATGTTGATTTGCCTGTTGTTTCATTCGATTCTGCACCAAAGTGGTGTTATCCTTTAAGAGTTGGAGAACTTGTTGTTGATGCTCGATGTGATCTTTCACTTCTTGAATCTTTTTCTTCTTGGAAATAATACTGAGAGGGGGGGTAAATCAGTATTATTAAATCAACTATTTTTCATTTCACAATCAGATTTGTATACGCTACTTCAGTTGTGGGAAACTGTGTATATACGCTATTGTGTCTAAAGAAACCAGCGTATACCAGAAAACTTAAGATTCATTAATTGTTGATCTTTAATCAGTGCATCAGGACTTCATTAATCATAAGAATAGTAAACAAGAGCAGTAAAGCAGAACAGATCATCACACAAATGGACACACAGATATAAGGTGGAAACCCAATGTATTGGTGCAGTCTTATACCAGTACGCAGGCTGCTACCTGCAAAAGGCTACAACCTTCTCTCGTTCTCTAGCTTCTCCTGGAAGGGAGCTACAACCCCCTTAGCTCTTGTACTAGCTGAGGTACTAGTATGTAGGTGTTGACCTACAGAAGGCTACAACCTTCTCTTTTCTTCCAGGGACCACGTTTCATAAATTTTCAGACTAGATCCATGAATAACATCAATCAAACATCAAGTATATATGTATCAACCAATCCCCTTTGCACCAAACAAACTAAATCAAATAGTCACTTCTTTGAATGCTGTACCCGGAAAATAGTAACAGTAACCAGACACCAATTCTGAACCCAGAACACTGCAGTAATAAACAAAAGTACCTAAAACATATTTCAAGAGACGTACACTACTTCAATATGCAAAAACCTGCATGCATACGCTTCTGTATTAAGGCCAACCAGCGTATACGCTGTTTTGATTTACTAAACCAGTGTGTATACACGCCTCTGATGTGTCGAACCTGCATACAGATCTATAAAAGATAATTCACCCTTTCAAATATTCAGACATCAGTTATACCCAGATTATTAGATTTATAGATCAAGTCATGCGCCAAATATAACATATCAAAATCACACAAAGATACTACTATTCAAGACTTGAGTTTTGACCCATCAATAGAACTTATCCATCTTCTTGCACTCAGGTTCCTCCTTGATTCAGATTCAGCTATGCACCATAAACCAATCACCAGAATTCCAGATCTTTCTCTTCATAAGATATTCAATACTTTAGTCAATGCCTTTTCCAATTGATCTCCTCCATTTTATAGTCTAAGGCCTTACTCAAACCATGGTCCAAAACCATAGAGAACCAATACTAGGAACCCAATACCTAGGTTCAATACTTCGGACGCAATACCAAGGTCCAAAACCATAGGTCCAAATACCATGGACCCAAAAATAAGCTTTCCCACATGTACACACTTTTCCGTGCATGAAAGTGCATGCATACGCATACGAAACTTTTGATCATCAATCCTGCGTGTATACGCGATCTGGTCAAGAGGAACCTGCTTATATGTATTTTTCTTCCATTCTAAGAGCTTGAACTGTGATCTGCCATCTGAGTGAGTTTCCATCAAGGACAACACCTGTGCCATAGTGCCAAACATGTGTCATAATGCCAACAATCTCCCCCTTTGGACTTGATGGCAACCCCAAATCATTCAAAGTCATTCTCCCCCTTTGACATCAAGGGCAAAGGGTTATGATCCCCCTGAGTACATGCTAAAATCTTTGTTCTGATGTTCTGTCTATGCTCCCCCTGACTGTAGGCAAGGTCTGTAGAAAAATGATCTATAAGAAAGACCATGACTCTATACATCATAAGCGACCTTCCTATCACCAAAGACTCATACATACATACATCTCCCAACCAAGAGGGGATATACCAATATTGACTCATCCACCCAACCAAGTGGGGATACACCAAAAGTTTACACAAGATAAAACAAGAACATTACATAATCCATACCAGGCATAGTGGGGAAACCAAAGTAGGCCGTTACGTGACCTTGATAAGAAAAGAAATACATGACATAGAGACGAAATGTCTACAACCAGACTATGACAGTTATCAACAACTATCATCAGCAGCATCTGTCAATCATTATTTAGACCAGCAACCATGTTCTCCTTCTTCACCTATTCTCCCTGAAATCAAAACACTGTGATCTTGAACCAATATCTTCTAGGATAATGCCAACAATGCATTATTAGAAGAATATATATGCTCCCCCTGAACCTGTGCGAGATGGTCTCTATTAGACCCATATCAGACTCTTTTCATCCTGAGCTTGGCCCACTGTTTGTCTTCAAACCAACATATACGCGATGGTAACCACATAAACCAGCGTATGTACGCAGATTCTCCTCATTAAACTCCCGTACAACCACTTTTCTCCGAAACAGAAAAGTTTCAACAGCAAGATGATGCATCAACTACTCCCAGCTTTTGTCTGAGGTATTCAAATGTCTCCCTAGGCAGTGGTTTGGTGAGTATATCAGCGACCTGTTCCTTGTAGGGAACATACTCCAATTTGACCTTTTGTTCAAGCACTTTTTCTCGGAGAAAATGATATTTGATAGGTATGTGCTTGGTCTTCGAATGCATGACTGGATTTTTTGAAATGTTGTTGCACTTGTATTATCACATAAAATAGAGATAGGTGGAGTACAAGTGATTTGAAAATATTACAAAATTTGCATCATCCAAAGGAGTTTTGTGTAGCAAGATGCAACAGCGACATATTCCGCTTCAACTGTAGATAAAGCAATTGAACTTTGCTTCTTGCTGAACCAAAAGACTAATCTGGAACCCATAAAGAATGCACCACCACTAGTGCTTTTTCTGTCATCCACGCTTCCTGCCCAATCTGCATCTGTATATGCATGAAGTGTGAGATCTGTATCTCTAGGATACCATAAGCCATAGTTTTGTGTCCCTTGAAGATACTTGAAGATCCTTTTAACTGCCTGAAGGTGTGCTTCTTTCAGCTTTTCTTGGAATCTTCCAACTATTCCCACTGCATCCATGATGTCTGGTCGGGTACTTGTCAGATAAAGCAGACTACCAATCATGGATCTATAGGTTGGTTGATGTACTATAGCTGAATCATCATTGGTGCTGAGGTTGCATCCTATTACCATAGGGGTACATATTGGTTTTGAATCTTCCATGCCATATTTCTTCAAGATCTCCTTGAGGTACTTGGTTTGTGAAAAAAAGATACCGTCTTTATTTTGTTGGACTTGTAAAACAAGAAGATATGTCAGCTCACCAAGCAAGGACATTTCAAACTCTTTCTACATCAGCAAAGAAAAATTTTGACCCATGGCTTCTTCATTGCTACCAAAGATGGTATCATCAACATACACAACAAGTATTAGCAATTTATCATTATCAATTTTTACATCTAGATTGCTATCTGTTGATCCTTTTGAAAAACCTTGTTGATGGAGGTATTTGTCCAAGTGATAATACCAAGCCCTTGGGCCCTGTTTAAGACCATCGAGTGCCTTGTTAAGTCTGCATACAAGTTTTGGATCATTTCCAAGGATGAATCCATCTGGTTGCTCAATATACACTTCTTCTTCCAAGTCTCCATTCAAAAAGACAGATTTCACATCCATTTGAAAAACTTTGAATTTTTGAAAGCTAGAAAGAGCAAGGAACATTCTTATGGCTTCAAGTCTAGCAACCGGTGAAAATTTTCTTCAAAGTCTATACCTTCTTGTTGAGCATACCCTTTACAAACAAGTCTGGCCTTGTTTCTAATAACATCTCCATTTTCATTCAGCTTGTTTTTTAATATCCACTTTGTCCCTATGACATTCTTATCGTTTGGTCTAGGAACCAACTCCCAAGTGTTATTCTTTTCAATCTGCTCAAGTTCTTCATTCATGGCCTTGACCCAACATTCATCTTTGCATGCTTCACTTACATTTTGTGGTTCAGTGGAGGAGAGCAATGCTAGATAGCTTGAAGCTTCTGAAATAGTTCTTCTTGTTTGTACACCTGCCTCTTTCTGCCCCAAAATTTGAGTTTCTGGATGATTCTTTTGAACGTATCTGGATGGAGTCTTTTCTTCTATCCTTATCTGCTCTTCTGGTGCCTCATGGGTTTCTTCTTCATCATAATTCTGATTTGATGTTGAAGGATAGTCCTCATCATCTTTGAAATCCTTAGACTTTACTTGCCTAGGCCTTCTTCATCAACCACTACATCAATACTTTCAACAATTTTTCCAAGTCTTTTATTGTAACACTTATATGCTTTACTGTGGGGAGCGTAACCAAGAAGAATGTCTTCATCTGCTCTAGGTTCAAACTTACCAAGGTTTTCATCAGTCTTTTTGATGTAACATTTGCTTCCAAAATTTTGAAGTACTTTACTGTGGGAGTCTTACCATACCAAAGTTCATGAGGAGTTTGAGTGTTGTTTACCCGGACGTTTGTCTTGTTGAGAATAGTAACTGCAGCAAATGCGGCTTCACCCCAAAAGGTTGCAGGAGTTCCAAACTCATCAAGCATAGCACGAGCCATTTGTTGAACCATTCTGTTCATCCTTTCCACTACTCCATTTTGCTGAGGAGTCCTTGCCATAGAGAATTCCATTCTAATTCCATGTTCTTCACAAATTGAAAAATTCATCCGAGGTAAATTCCCCACCTCTGTCAGACCTGAGACATTTGATTCTGCGATCTGATTCGTTTTCAACCAAGGCTTTGAATGTTTTGAATTTTTCGAAAGCTTCGTCTTTATGCTTCATAAGTCCTATCCAACACATCCTGGAAAATTCGTTAATGAACAATATAAATTATTCTTCTCCTCGAGGTGACCTTTTCCTAGATGGACCACATACATCAGTATGGACAAGTTCAAGTGGCCTACTAGCTGATCCTTCCTTCTCAGGGAAATTAGTTCTGGTTTGCTTCCCAAATTGACATGATTTGCATATTGTATTGTCTGGAATTTTGATGCCAGGGAGATCACGAACCGCCTGATATTTGCATGCTTTCCTTATTTGAGAGAAGCTTAGATGCCCCAATATTCTGTGCCATAGCTAGTGTTCATCATTCTTGCTTAGATAGAATTGTTGTTTTCCTCCCTTGAGTATGTATAAATTATTTGGTGTTTTTGTCTTTGATCACTGTTTCTCCTGTATCAAGCTCATGAACAATACATCCATTTGATCAAAATATTACCTCATTTCCTTAATCACACATTTGACTGACACTTAATAGATTATGCTTTAAGCCATCAACAAACATAACATTCCCAGCTTTGACCTTTTCTTTCAAAAGAACAGAACCTTTACCTTTTATGAATGCAGGAGTGTCATTTACAAATGAGACCTTCTTTTCTTTTTCTAAAGCACTATATGATTGAAGTTTTTCTTTATCACTTGTCATATGTTTCGAGCATCCACTATCAATGTACCACTGGTTTTCCTGCCCTTCCGCATATAAGGCTATACCACATCTTTCTTTTTGCGGTTCTTTCTTCCTCCATGTTTTGGGGCTCAATGAAGCTTGCTCCTTCTCAGTTGTTTGCCGAAACCTACTCCTACATTTAGAATATTTATGACCAAAGTTGTTACAAATAGAACATTCTATTTCATTTTCAAGAGCATAAAAGTTATTGCAGGTTCATTTCACGATTCCAATCACACTCCTTTGATTTTGTGCTTCTCTGGTCATGATGGTCTTGTAGGCAACACATTGAGTTGCTTTATGTCCAAAGTTATGACAAGAGAAACATTGGCCATTGAAGAAGTTCCTGCGATCATCAAATCTTTTGTCTAGGTGATTGTAATAGCCATTCGTTCTTGAGGCAAATTGAGAATGATTTACATGTGGTTGGTTGTAGCTTCTGTTCATTCTTGAAGTAGATTTCCCTCGATTTACTTGGTGATCTCTGTTCATTCTTGAAGTAAATTGTCCTTGATTTACCTGATGATCTTCATTGTGCCTTTGCTGTCAATTATCAACCTCTTCACTTCTCCTTGCTGCTTCAAGATACCTTTTGGAGGTCGATGGCTTCTGTGCTTGAGATGTTTCTTCAGTATACCCAAGACTAGTCTTGATTAGAGGAGAACGATGCACTTTGATAATCTCATCTAAAGTTTCAGATCCTTTAGAAAATCTATGATTAAGAGCTTTTGTTTTCTCAATGTCCTTTCTAAGTCCCACAATTTCACATTCTAAATTTTCATTGTGTTTTTCCGTTTCAGCAAGTTGGAATGTCAGAGTATCTATAATCATATTCTTTTCTTCTAAACAAATTTTGAGTTTAGAAATTTCTTCATAAAGACCTTCTTCATCTATAGCATCTAAGAAATCATCATCTTCAAAAGCCATCAAAAGTCTATAATCATTACCCTGTTCATCTTCATCACTATTTGAATATCCATCACTGTCTTCATGTGTGTAGTAGCTCTTCTTACTTACATTCTATTTTTTGTTCCATCTAACTGGTTCCTTACCTTTGTCAAGCTTATCTTTATGAGGGCACTTGGCAGCATAGTGACCAACTCTTCCACAAGCAAAACTTTTGAAAGGTAGCTTACCTCTGAATCTTCCAGAACCCCGTTGAAGGTTCTTGAAAAAATTTGATTCTTCCTCTTCTTCCGCCATATGTTCTGAGTCATTGTAATCTCCTTTTCCTGAGGCTTTCTCATTTCGTAAGCGGTTAGGATTCCGTGTAGCTGTGACATGGTAATGCTTTGTAGATTATGTTTTTCTTCTACGGGAAAACTTTTGATTCAAACTTAGAAGACAAAGATCTTAGAACCTTTTCAACCAAAACAACTTCTTTTATTTCTTCACCCAAATTTTTCATACAATTAACAATCTCATCTATATGTAGGAAATAGTTAGCCTCACTTTCATCATTGTACATTCTGATATTTTCATATTGAATTCTAAGAGTTTGTAGTTTTTCTTGTTTTACCTGATCATCTCCTTCATAGCTCAGAACGATCTTGTCCCATATTTCTTTTGCGGTTTTGAGCTGCATGACCTTGACGAATTTTGATTGAGATAGGCTCCCTAATAGAGTATTGGCAGCCTTTGCATTTTTTTCATACTGCTTCTTACCAGCCGTATCTGTAGGAGTTGCTGATGGAAATGTGTATCATGTTTCCATGATATCCCAGACTTCTGTACCAAGAGATTGAAGATATGTTGTGATTCTTACCTTCCAATAGACGAAGTTGCTCCCGTCAAAAATTGGTGGCTTGATCGATGCTTCTTTCTCATAGTTGCTCATGATGATAGATCTTCCTTCAAGCAATCAAGCTTCTTCTGAAGGACCTGCTCTAATTCCAGTTGTTGGAAATAATACAGAGAGGGGGGTGAATCAGTATTATTAAATCAACTATTTTTCATTTCACAATCAGATTTTTATACGCTACTTCAACTATGGGAAACTGTGTATATATGCTACTGTGTCTAAAAAAACCAACGTATACTAGAAAACTTAAGATTCATTAATTTTTGATCTTTAATCAGTGCATCAGGACTTCATGAATCATAAGAACAGTAAACATGAGCAGTAAAGCAGAACAGATCATCACACACATGGACACATAGATATAAGGTGGAATCCCAATGTGGGTGAAAACCACCTACTGCAATTCGTCTCTATCTTCTTTTAATTAGAAACTTCTTTTTACAATTATTTTGTAGTGGTGCAGTCTTATACCAGTACACAGGCTGCTACCTGCAAAAGGCTACAACCTTCTCTCGTTCTCCAGCTTCTCTTGGAAGGGAGCTACAACCCCCTTAGCTCTTGTACTAGCTGAGGTACTAGTACGTAGGTGTTGACCTACAGAAGGCTACAACCTTCTCTTTTCTTCCAGGGACCATGTTTCTGAATTTTCAGACTTGATCCATGAATAACATCAATCAAACATCAAGTATATATGTATCAACCAATCTCCTTTGCACCAAACAAACTGAATCAAATAGTCACTTCTTTGAATGTTGTACCCGGAAAATAGTAACAGTAACCAGACACCAATTCTGAACCCAGAACACTGCAGCAATAGACAAAAGTAGCTAAAACATATTTCAAGAGACGTACATTACTTCAATATGTAGAAACTTGCGGCATACGCTTCTGTATTAAGGCCAACCAGCGTGGATACGTGCCTCTGATGTGTCGAACTTGTGTATAGATCTATAAAAGATAATTCACCCTTTCAAATATTCAGACATCAGTTATACCCAGATTATCAGATTTATAGATCAAGTCATGCGCCAAATATAACAGATCAAAATCACACAAAGATACTACTATTCAAGACTTGAGTTTTGACCCATCAATAGAACTTATCCATCTTCTTGCACTTAGGTTCCTCCTTGATTCAGATTCAGCTATGTACCATACACCAATCACCAGAATTCCAGATCTTTCTCTTCATAAGATATTCACTACTTTAGTCGAAGCCTTTTCCAATTGATCTCCTCCATTTTATAGTCTAAGGCCTTACTCAAACCATGGTCCAAAACCATAGAGAACCAATACTAGGAACCCAATACCTGGGTTCAATACTTCGGATGCAATACCAAGGTCCAAAACCATAGGTCCAAATACCATGGACCCAAAAATAAGCTTTCCCACATGTACGTGCTTTTCCGTGCATGAAAGTGTGTGCATATGCATATGCAACTTTTGATCATCAATCCCGCGTGTATACGCGATCTGGTCAAGAGGAACCTGCGTATATGTATTTTTCTTCCATTCTGAGAGCTTGAACTGTGATCTGCCATCTGAGTGAGTTGCCATCAAGGACAACACCTGCACCATAGTGCCAAACCTATGTCATAATGCCAACGGGATAATAGAAATAACACAAAATAATGCTTCCACATCCTCATCCTTTCTTGAGAGTGCAACTGCAACAACATTTTTATTCCCTTTTTTGTAGATGATTTCACAGTCATAACCCAACATATTTGTGACCCATTTTTTTTGTTCTTCTAAAGAAAATATTTGTTATAAAATTTATTTAAGACTATCTTGATCCATTTTTACCTTGAAGTGTCTTCCCATTAGGTAAGGTCGTCATTTATTAAGTGCATGTAGTATTGCCAACATTTCCTTCTCATAAATAGCTTGCTTGAGATGTAGCCGTAAAAATACTCAATCGCCTACATCAAAACTTCTTTCACTGCGATGTTGATCTGCCTATTGTTTCATTCGATTCTACACCAAAGTGGTGTTATCCTTTGAAAGTTGGAGAACTTCTTGTTGATGCTCGATGTGATCTTTCACTTCTTGAATCTTTTTCTTCTTTATATGTCTGCCTATCTTGAGAGTTTGAGGAGTGGTAATTTCTTCCAGTGCATTACAAGATATTTTCGGATTCATTTCCTGATGCTCAATGTGATCTTTCACTTCTTGAACATTTTTCTTCTTGATATGTCCTTCTATCCTAATAGTTTGAGGATTGGTAATTCTGGCCAATGCATTACAAGATATGGTCGGATTCATTTCTTCTTTGTCGATGTGAGATTTCACTTCTTGAACCTTTTTCTTCTTGATATGTCCTTCTATCTTGAGAGTTTGAGGAGTGGTAATTCTTGCCAATGCTTTACAAGATATGGTCAGATTCATTTCTTCTTTCTCTGGGGTTGATTCCTCGTGTATATCCTCTTCTTTTGATGTTTCTTGATCCTTTTCTTCCTCCTCTTCATAATCTATGTAAAATAATTTCTTCTCAACACACTTATGACCTTTAGTGTATTTGCTATCACAATTGTAACAAAGCCCTTTTTCTCTCTTTTCTTCCAATTGTTGTGGTGTAAACCTTGTAGGTTCTGGAAGGCTAGGAGAAAAAACACTTCCATAATTATGGTCATGAGTGGTGGGATTCCTTGTTTCCATAATTTTGCTTTCAATTTTTCTTGCCAACCTGAATTCCTTCTCCAATGAATTAGGTTCCCAAAGACGAACCTCATGTTGAATGTTATCCTTTAAAGTCCCTATGAAGACATCAATCCTTTGCTTCTCTGGAATATCATTTACCATTATATTCAATTTTTAAAAGTCCTCAATGTGCTCTACCATTGAACCCTTTTGTTTGATATTTATCATTTGGCTAAAGAAGGTGTTTCTCTTTGTATCCTCATAATGTGCTATCATTTACTCCGTGAAAATTGACCACGTGACAAGTGGTTTACGAGAACAAAGGCCTTCATACCATAAAAATCGATTCGGTTATAAATATGAAGATGCAATATGTACCTTTTGTAACAGTTGAACCTCATGTAGATCAAAATATTGCTCCATCTGTAGTATCCAATTCACCGGATCCTTGCCATCAAACTTCCTCATATCACCTTTTCTTGATTTTAGGAGCTCGATATTGAAACGGCTGTAGCTTTGTAACTTCAGATCTACCAGTTCTAAAATTACGACCTGCAGTCACCCTCGGTGTCCTCTTTCCAATGCCACCAGTCTAATCGAAATTGGATTCTCCAAGAAAGATTTATGCACAATCTCCCAAGATAACCTGATTATATATCTTTTCAGAAGAGCAAACTTGTACAAAGTGTCATGTGCCACTGTATCGACCTACAGACCTGAAAATCATACACAGAAAGCTACATGACATCCTATTTCTATAAATTCTTACGAAAATTCAATATGATGCTCAGGCAGAAAGCTATGATGATTTTCCCAAGGTCACCTGTTTAGGATGTAATTCGGGGGCCTGCAGAAACCCTAAATGTTTTGGCATGTATCTCCGCAAATATAGAGAAACAATATTTGAAATTTGGGCCCGAGCTTCAAAACGTTTTCAGCTCAAATGGGTTTTAATTTTAGAGACTGAAATTTTGTAGAAAAATAATTATAGTGAAAATTCTACGATGACCTGTTGAGATGGAATTATGGAGCTTGAAAAAAGCCTAAATTCCTCATATCATATCTCTGAAAATATAACAAGACAAGATCTGAATTTTTGATGCACGCATCAGTGCGATTTCAGCTCAAATAGGTTTTTTTTTTTAAGCTTCTGAAATGTCGCAGAAAAAAAGTTATATCGAAAATGCCATGATGACCTGTTTGGAGCAGCGAAACCCTAGAATCCAAAGCTCTGATACCAAATGTTATGAAGCCAGCTCACAAAAAGATAGAAAAGATAGATCAACGCCTTAGAATTCTGCCTCTTCGAGGGGGAAACCTCCTTTACATTACACAAATGAAAAATTCTTGGATGATACAAGTGACAAGACCTCGTTTCTATATAGGAGTCTAAGGGGTCATAATATAATCAGAGCCAACATAACAATAATAATGTAAGGGCACAATAATAAAAATAGTGGGCTTCTATGGGGCACAATAATAACAATATGGGGACTACATGGGCACAACAATATAATAAGGGGGTTGTACTAATAAAAATAAGCGGTTACACTAGTAGTATAGGGACCTAACAGAGGTGAAAAAGAGCTTTGTGGATTCAGGAGTCTCCACATCAAAGAATTAGAGTGCACGAACAAAAAATCCTGAAGAAATCATTGTTGCGTAGGAAATAGATCCTTTAGTATTGACATGCTTCTTACAGACCTACATGAAGTTCTTAAGGGGCTAGAAAGTAGTGGAGGGACTGCAATAGTTAATAGACAACTGCGCTGGCAAGGGTAAGTCACTACCTGAACAATGTGTAGTGCATAAAGTAGACAAAAGTAAGAAAAGGACTAGTCAGGAGACAAGACTGATTGCACAAATCAGAGAATTTGAAATGGATTAGGTGAACCTAGATTTGGGATCTGATGCGAATGTTTTTCCTAAACATACTTGGGAAAGAATGGGAAAGTTAGTGCTACAGTGGTCCCCAATTTAGTTGTGAATGGAAAACCAAAAAAATATTATTCCAATGGGATGCCTATATGGAGTAACTGTAGACATTGTAGGTGTGCGTGCTATAGATGATTTTGAGGTAATTGAAATAGTGGATGATAGTAATCCCTACTCGGTGCTGCTTGGAATTGATTTGGATTTTGATATGAATGTGGTCATCAACCTGAAAAATCGTAGCATGACATTTGAGAAGAAGGAACTGAGAGTCATTCTTCCTCTGGATCTAGCTGAGGGTGCGCGGTATACTAAACCAGGCCAGGATTACTATGAGGAGGATGATATTGAATAGATCTATAAGCTTACTGCATAGAATGAGGATTGGATCAACCTTACAATGAATTGAAGAATTACTTGGGAAAAGGATAGCTCCTGCAACTTGGATTCAGATGAGGAGCTCGAGCATTGGCATAATAGATTGCATGAATTATCGATGTTGCAATGCAACATACTTACTAAATCACTTCGGTGTATATCCATTGAGGTACACAATTTACCATATTATGATGGCTTAGAATATGTAAATTTGTTTCTTGATAAATTTGAAAGGGATGTACCAGAGGAGCATCGGTTCTAGGCATTGGACATCGCGCTAAGAGCTATGCCTGCCAAATGGTGGGGTACACATAAGAACAATTTTGTAGACTGGAAGGAGTACCGAAGGATGATGAAGTTGCGATTTGGATATGCAAATACCCGTATTTCTGAAAAATTTACAGGGAATGGTGATCCACGCGAAAATCTAGCTCATTGGACGAAAGCATGGGGAGAAGAACCGAAATCTAAATGGGTACATATATTCTTCCATACCTAAAATACTATTTCGATGAATTGGTATTTGGAAACAGAGCTACGACATGGAACCGCAGAGTGGGATGTTCTGAAGGAAATATTTTTGTTAACATTTAGTTTTGAGGACGGATTCAAATGTATTGATGAAGCATTACAGGAAATCAAGGTTGTGATATTCAAAATGCTTATAGAGCCTATCACATGGGTACAACCTGACTAGAGTACGTAGTTGTGCCATGCTCTGGAGTGTTACAATGTTACCACAAAAGAGGGCGAGGAAGATCCCAGGAATATCAATATCCCTGAGTTAGAGGGACAACACGAAGTTGTTGGGCCTAAGGTAGAATTTCTTGACATTTCAAAACCATTGAAGACCAAACAAGTGAACATTGGGTTGGAAGCACAACCGAAGTTTGCGAATATAGGCGATTACTGGGATGAGGACACAGTTGACAAGGTTGTGGAGTTATTGCGGGAATATCGAGACTTATTCCCAACAAATTTCTCTAATCTAAAGGGGATTGTAGGTGATCTGGGTGTTATGAAGGTCAATCTGAAGCCAAATGCAAAGCCGTAAAGCAACGCCCATACTGATTGAATCCTAAATACAAAGAAAAGGTGCACGAAGAGCTAGATAAGATGCTCGTAACAAGGATTATTGAGTCTGTAGAAGAATCAGTATGGGTTAGTCCTATGGTAGTTCAAGAGAAGCATACAAAGGGTGACATTAGGATCTGTGTAGATCTAAGGAAACTAAACGATTCTTATGTACATGATCCATTCCCTAGGTCGTTCACCAATGAAGTATTGGAGAATGTTGGTGGTAAAGAAGCATACTCTTTTATAGATGGATTCTCAGGATATCACCAGATCAATATTGCACCAGAAGATCAAAGTAAAACCACCTTCACCACATAATGGGTATCTTTTCAATATGCAGTTATGTCCTTTGGCCTTAAGAATGCCCCTGCGATCTTTTCTAGGTTGTTAGTCGCCGCCTTTAAGGAATTTATTCACAAATTTTTGGGTTAGTTAAAAACCAGTTTTAAAGTCTTTGCCTGATGCAAGATACTTGTAGGAAGTATAAATTTCCCTAAATCTGAAGAAGTGTATATTTTGCGTACCATATGGAATACTTTTATGCCACATTGTTTGTAAGCAAAGGTTGATGGTGGACCCCACCAAAATTGCAGTGAAGGAATCCAAGGAGGAAATTAGAAAGGTATGGTTTGAGCTGTAGTTGCAGACTTCAGAGCTTCAACTAAAGTTGTAACCAACCACTCCTCTAGAAGTTAGAGAGTAGTGCGAGGTTGCTATTAAATCAACCTATTAACCCGCAAGTATAGTTATAGGAATTTGACAAATGGGCAATAGATTTTGTGGGACCTATTCAACCACCAGGAAAAAAGATAGGAGCGTGCAACATCATCACAGTGAAAAAAATACTTGACTAGGTGGGTTGAGGTGCAACCCGTAAAGGATTGCAGCACAGCTACAACTGCAAAGTTTATATTTGAATACATTTTTTCTAGGTTTAGTTGTCCTAATATTGTTATGAGCGATAGTAGTTCGCATTTCTTGAATGAAATGATTGCTGCTTTGGTAGAGGAATTCCAGATGTATCATCAGAAAATCATGCCATACAATCCTCAAGCAAATGGAACAGTTGAAGGTTTCAATAAGATCTTGGATAATGCTTTGATAAAGATCTGTAACGCAAATCAGAACAATTGGGATGTACGCATACCAGTTTCTCTTTAGGCATACATAACTACATGTAAGAAGTTGACTGGAAATACACCATTTTGATTGGCTTATGGACAAGAAGCAGTGATGCCAATGGAATACATATTGTCCAGTTTGAGGATTGTTGCAGTCACAGAGATGGTAGATCGGGATATAATGGAAGAATGCCTTGAACATATACTTGAGTTAGAAGAAGATCGGTTCTTGGTAGGTTTCCATCAGCAAGTGCAGAAGGTTACAGAAAAGGTGTGGCATGATCGTCACATTAAGCAAAAAACCTTTAAAATTGAGGATTTAGTACTCCTATATGATAGAAAGTTTACTAAGTTCCCAGGAAATTTTCATATGCATTGGCTGCGACCATACATCGTCAAGGAGATTACAGATGGGGGAGCAGTTCAACTCATGAAGCTAAATGGGGAGCTATTTCCAAGAAGAATCAATGGGAGCTGATTGAAGTTGTACATGGGCAATCCTGCCCCTGCACAATGAATATATTGATGTAGAACAACCTTAGTATCTCAGGCAATTGGAAGGAAGTACAGATCTATAAACCACTCTGCCAAGAGAATAGTGTGCCAAAAAGATTGTGTCACGTGACAAGTAGGAGACAGGCGCAGATGGGAGCTGCAACAACGGAGTTGTGCTAACAAGGTGGGTCCTACGCAGCCTAGCGAGAAAGTGACCATTGAAAACATTGTAGGTGATTGGATGGCTATTTTGCAGGGAGCATGGGGAAAGCATTTAAGGAGCATATCTTTGGAAATACATCGCTAAAAGAGAATTAATGAAGGAAATATAGAGGGAATCAATGGATTTGAATTCAAAATGGGCTATAAATACAACATCCCGCTCCCCATTTGAACACTTTGCTTCCAGAGAGATTGTCTTGAGATTTTGTGCCTAAGTGTGAGCATAGACGATTGTTGTATGTCTGGACGAGAGTGGCAAGAAGTAGAGAAGGAGTTTTCGCAGAAGGGGCTAGGTTTAAGGCAGATTTTCCTAAGTGGCAGAAGAAATTATTATGGGAGAGCCTTGACAAGATGACTGCAACACCACCAGTCCCTACCACAGTTCCTAGGTCATTGATGCCAAAATCTACTGCCTCCACGGCAGGAGAGAAAAAGCAGAAAAAACTACAACACGCCCTGGTTCGACAATCGCCGCACAAAAACCCAGCTGAGATTAGACAGAAGGTTCGCATGGACAAGAATAAGCTGCCGACAGAAGCCATGGATCTGGATAAAGAAGATCTGACTATGGCTATCAAAGACATCAGCATGGACGATGCGAAGCCAATTACTCGGCTACCACCATATCTACCCCCTAGGAAATCCACTGCCAAAGTGACTAACGACCCGAACTCATTCAAATACAAGGTATTCACACCATTTCTGCCCAAGGAAGTACATGTTGAGGGTGACTTGTTGGGATGAGTACCATTTCTGAAGATTCTATAGTTAGAACTTACTAAATACTTGAAATCGGTCTACTAGGAGGAGGCGAGTGTCACGAGGCTTGAGCCAATGAAGTGGGTAGCCAGAATTGAGAATGAAGGATTGTTCAATATGTTGTATGTCCCACACTTTAACTGCAACATAATTAATACTATATGTGTGCATCAATTGTTGGCGCTGGCTCATGATGGGTGCCTTTGGCTGGGAGGGCCCATTCCAATTAATGATATGCTCATCCACAGAATCACCTTGTTAGCTTATAAGGGCGCGAACGCTGCAAACACTTTTGTGGGGAAGTCACAGGAGAAGAAGCTCACAGATCAGATGAAGAGCAAATTCAGGTTGGTGAAGATGTCATGAGGCTACACCATTAGCTCTATCTCAAATGGAACTGTGCAGTTTGTTGCACATATTTTGGCAAGAAAAATAATGCGGAAGTGTTGCGCCGATGAAGTGTCAACACCAATGGTATCTTTAGCTGCGTAATGCAGCCAAGGGGTCCAATTAAATTGGGAAAAGTACCTCTGCCACGAATTCCTAGAGGATTTCCGTGAAGCCTAGGAGGATGGAAAGGTGTTCCATTACGTGTGGTTACTGCTATTGATCGCGCTAGTAGCATGGATAACATCTAAGGATAACCAGTTCCCAATGTAGGATCCAGACTTGTGTGAGGCTGCGAAATTCACCTCGATGTGGGAGATGAAGGATCATGACCATATCATTGAAACCAAGATGTTCTGGGTCTTGTTTTAGTTAGAGTTACGGATGGTGATCAACCAACGACCACAGTTGTCACCCAACCTACATGCATAGTATAAAAATATAACAAACTTCAAAGAAGATTTTCACAATTTGTCCATGCCTGTGAAGAAGGATGTCGTCGAAACAAGGCACAAGTTGCCATATTCAGAGAGGACAATATTATGGGGTTCATCAACAAATGGTTGAGCGATTGGCTCACCCCATATGGTGAAGCCATAGGAACAAGTAAGGCCGTAGAAGGCGAAACGAGGAAAACAACGACTGCGACAAGGGCTAAGAAAATCAAACAGAAAGAAGCAAAAAAGGCTTCTAAGAAATAAAAAGAAGCACATAAGGCTTCTACAAAAGAAAAGGAAGTGCATAAGGAAAGGATTCTATGAAAGAGAAGGAAGTGCAGAAGGAAAAAGATGTGCAAGTAGCAACATCGCAGGTCACCATTGACCTTGAGGAACCTGAGACAAAGCACACTGATGTAGAGGTCGAAACCGTAGATGAAGAAGAAGAGGGTGCAGACCTCTATCTCGGATCAAAGGACTTAGAGTCTCCCTTCCAGATCAAGAAAAGGAAAAATCATAGCTCGACAGGGCCACACAAGAAGCAAAATTTTGACAAGACCGTGGGTACTGAACCGTTGGCCCTCACGGAGGGGGATCTTGATGAAATCGACGATGTTGTCCGCTCCGCTATAGAAAATATATGGGATCACATCAAGGACCGATACAAGTAGGTACTAGAAAAAGTGCAACATGGCCTAAAATAATTACAGGTCTAGAGAGGACTGATCCAGACAAGTGTGGTGCAAGTGAGCATGGATCAAGCGAGCATGCCAAAATTTGGTTCTACAAAAATCACATCCGAGCTCTGAGTAATGCAACTACTAGGGGGCTCTCTCCATTTTGAGATATCCGATGACCAAGAGCACTCGCAGTACTGGAAAAATTGAAGTATCAACCTTGCAGCTTTTCCTATCCAGACCTTGCACGAGCTACACCAAGGAGTTTCAGATGAGCTCTGCATTCGGGAAAAAATATCTTTGTTGATTATCGACGAGGTAAAAAATAAAAATCAACAGAGTTTTGTAGAGAAAGCTCGGCCTTACAGTCACACGATGAGGTGATGCAGCAAATCAGCAGTTAGAGGCAGCGCTTACCCAAGTGTGCAACGAGCTCCTTGAGCTCCAAATTCCAACAAAAGTGGCCTCAATAGAGAAAATTCACAAGTTAGTTGCTGCAATTAAGGCATCCAAGGAGGAAATTGGAAAGGTACATTTTGATCTGAATTTTCATATTTTAGAGCATCAACTGAAGCTGTAGCCAACCACTCCTCTGACAGTGAGAGAGTAGCGTGAGGTTGCTATTAACGTAGATATGACCAGTCTGGTCGTTGCAGTCAAGGACAACAACCAATTATTTAAGAAGATAATGGAGATGTGGATGTCACGGCAAGAGGATCCACACTTGCAGATGATTGAAGCTAACATCCGCGAAAAGCAACTTCAGTTTGATGAAATCAAGTCGACAATGCATACCTTAGCACCTGTACAAAGGTTCACCATACTTTAAGAAGGGAAATTAATACAAACCTAGATTGATGAGCTACATCATAAGGCCTCTATCATTTCCTCAAGGACGCAACCATGGGATGATGAGGCAAATGAATTGTCATAGACTGTTCAGAGAAAGCTAAAAGCTCTTCAATAAACACAAAGAACCATGGGCCTTGTAGTTGAAGGTCCAACAATAGAGAAATTGGTTGAAGAAGTTCACCAGGATACCACGCAGGTAATAATAGATCTTCAAGCGTTGAATATAGAATTGAACAGCCTGTAAGCAAAGGTTGAGGCAACACCAGCAGAGTGACTTGGGACAAGTCACAACTTTGTGTCAGGGGCCTGTTGGGACGGGGCCCCCGGGGTCAAATTTTGTTAAGTTTTATGAAATATTATGAAGTATTCGCATTTTTAGGATCGGAGCGCTAGTAGCACAGGTAAATATGAGTCAAAGTGGCTTTAGGAAGGTCAAAACCCCTTAGTTTGTGAGAGTCAAGCTATTTTGAGACCTGCCCATGGTTCGTGGACCATGATATTGTAATGAAGAAGAATATAAAAGGAAGTCATAAAAGAGGCATAAGAAAGCTAAGAAATAATAATGCATGAGTTGAGTCTCATCTTATCTATTGTGTACTTGGGTGAAGGGGAAGGCTCCTGGAGCTGTGTGCTTGGAGACCTTGGTAAGTCCGTAGCTGAGTGCGTGGGCCCTTGCAGCTACATGCGCAGGGTTGGGAAGAGGTGTAATTGAAGATATGAAGCATAATAAAGACCTATTTTGAAGAACTATCTGTGCATTTATGTATTACTGTTTGATTTCTAAACTTACTGTATTTATGATCCGTTGAATGCAATTAATCATAAACATAATGAATAGATTTTCAAAGATGTAGATTTGTTTATTTATATGACGTTATGCATGTTTAGTGCAATTGGCGAAGGACATAAGTCTGTTTACTTCCATTTGTTGTAAGTTTTGGGTTTCAATGATTAGGGTTCGTGAAGGTCAAGATAAAGCCCTAAGTTTTATAGAAACACATCACATAGCTCTTTGGATGCATAAACCTAGTTCTAGCATCCCCCAATACTACCTGGGGTGAGACTGCAGCCTGCGCTACGCAGGTTGTTTCCGAAAGGGATGGTAGTGTAGGGTTTTGTTGGTTAGCGCAACTAACTCTGAACCTGGGTCTAGTCCCCCTCAAGCCAACACAGACTAGTGCCTCTTTCTTTTATTAATATTAAATGTTTCCCTTGGCTTCTTCACTAGAATCATACTTTGTAACCCTCTGACTTTGTTTCTAAGGAACTTGTTGTTAGCCTTGAGTTTCTTGTTCTTCATATGCTAGTGGCACAAATGCAAGAGTGTGTTATCATTTTGAGTCCTTGGGATTTTGTTATGAACCTTTACTACCTCATGCTCTTGTTTCAAATCTTTTTTTAATACTTATAACTCATATATGTCTTGTTTTAAAGCATCTTCAATTTTGTACTCTTTTTGAGGAATATCATGAGGGAGAGAATTTTCTTCATTGAAAGCATCTTCATCTTGATTTTTGGAAGGAGAGTTTACTTTTTTTGTGCCCTTTCTCTAGGTATTCTACATAATCATAGATTTTTTGTTGAACTAGGTCTATCTCTGGTGTCTTCCTTGTCGGACTTGGAGTCTGATGATGAGGTGATTCTCTGGCCTCTTCACTAATTGCATGGTCTCCTTATTCGAGGTTTACTACTTCTGGTAACTATATGCTTAAATGTTTAGAAATTCATCTACTTCTCCTCAATTTTACCTCTGATCCTTCTGTGTTTTAGACACTTTTGCTTTTGCTTGTTTTCATTTGTTTTCTATCTTCTGGTTTCACTTATTTCTCTTCAGGTGGCTTGAAACTTGTGTTGGATTTCTTTCTTCTAGCATTTTTTTTCATTTTTTTGTTTAATATTTTCCAAGAAATGACAAAGAGGAGTGTCATCTTTTGGTAGCTTTGGTGGGATTTCCATTTGTTCTACCTCATCAATAGGCAAACCCTCTTCTTCACCAACATTTTTATGGTTAGGGTTTGATGTTATTCTGCATCGAATCCTTCTAATATTTGTACCCATTTCTTCCTCCTATACTTCTATAAAGTGATTGCAGACCAAAAATCTTTACCAATTGTCTCCTTTGGCTCTCAAATGTGCTTCAATGAGGATTTTAATTAATAAATGATGATAGAGTGCACTATCAAGGGTTTTGACTCTCGTTGTACAGTAGAATCCATTTTTTTAAGACTACAGAGGAAGAATAATGGTAAGTTAAATTCATTTCCATCAATAAAATGTAGTAAGAGTCAAACATGGTAGAAGAGCATGGTGTCATATCTCCCTTCACACATTAAATTTTTTTGAATGACCAACAAAAAATTCCTCCATTTAGTTTTCAATGTAGTCAATGGTATCCCATTTTTAGAATATAAGTATCCATATCTGGGTCTCTAAAGAAGATTGTCCACTCTTTCTCCTTGATTTTATTAATTTTGAACCAACTCTCTCCATTCCTAGGAAATTCTGTAGATTTTTCCACTATGGACTCTGTAAGTGTGAGTTTGATATTACCAATTTCTATCTCTACTCAATCAAAATCTCGTGCAAAGGATTTTTTGACCTCTGTCTTGTTCCCATCGAATTTCTCAAAAAAATTGAGCTAGCCCACCTACTACAACTGATCCTTGACCCGGGGATATGCTTGAAGGAAATTTACTCTGTTGGGTTGTAATATAACAATGATGCCCATGGTGAAAAGTTGCATGGTCTGAGCTCTGCGACGCGGCAGCCCTGCCCGCCTGAACCCCGTGTCCTCGCCCTTGCCCCCAGGCTCTGCCTGGCCGGGCCTTCCCTGCTCTTCCTGCCCCCTTTCGACTAGCGCAGACCCCGCATTCGGGGTTCCCACCTCTGGACGGTTTGCCCCTCTGCTGTGTGCAACGGGCCTGCAATGGCAGGATCCGCCTCCCCCCCCCCCCGGTCTCTGAAAGCCCAGAAGAAACCTTCGCCGCCCTCCTGACAAATCCTTCAGAAGCCAGAACCCGGCCCTCCCTATCAAAGTTCATAAAGAAGCTGGATGAGATCCCTGAAGTCAATCTACCCCCATCTCTTCCCAGGAAATCGGAAATAGCACTTTCAGAAAGAGGTCTGGTAGGGCAGTTCACAGGCCTCTGGCCTTCTCCAAGAACTGTCCAAAAATGGGTGGAGCGTAACTGGAGCACAATGATTCAAGGGAAGATTGCCATCAGATTCTGCGGGCATGGATACTACACCTTCTTATTCGAGACCAAAGAAGACAAGCATCTCATCTTTCGCAACGGGCCTTATTTCATGGACACAAGAGGTCTATACCTGAACCGTTAGACCCCGGACTTCGATCCGGAAATGGATATACCCAACGCAGTCCCAGTTTGGGTGCGCCTCCCTCATTTGCCTTTGCATTGCTGGGGGGATGAATCGGTCAAGGCGATCGGCAATGCAGTCGGAAAATACATAGACAGATCGGAACCAAGGGAGAATATGCATGCATGCGCTAGGATCTACGTTGAAGTTGATCTTGGGAAAGGACTGCCGGAAGCCATAAAGCTAAAAGTGGATCAATGGATGCACATTCAACAGCTGGACTACGAACAGCTGCCCTTCAAATGCAAGGTATGTCATGAATACGGCCACTTTGCTAATAGATGCAATAAACTAAAATAAAATGAGGTTGCACAAAATGAGGAACACGCTGAAGGCTCATGGGAACAAGTAAAAAGAAAAAAGTCCTCTTCGAACCCGGGCATCAGTACCACAGCCCCTCCAGTATCAAAACAACCCCCCCCCTCCTCCTCCTCCCTCTTCAACCTTCCCATCTTCTTCGAACCCTTTCGAATCCCCAACAGAAGAAGTTCCGGCCTCCCCTCCCCATTCCCCTCGTCCTGCCTCTCCTTGCTCTAACCCTCCACCCTCCCCCCCTCCCACCATTGAAAGAATCCTCACAAGGAACAAAGCTAAAGAAACAAATCAGCCATCTGACCCTCCGAGAAAAGTCGGCCGCAAGACGAATAAAGAGCTAAGAGATGAAACAGCAGCAAAGGAAATGGCAACCGGCACCCAACAGCCAATGGACTCCTTCCTAGGCAAGTCCAAAGGAAGCGGTGAGAAGGCCAAGGAGAAATCAGGACCCCACCCCAACACTGGTAAATAATGAATTTGGTCTCTTGGAACTGTAGGGGGCTCGGCTCACTCGTAAAGCTGAAAGCAATCAAGGATCTCATAAACCAGGAAAAGCCAGATATCCTCCTAATCCAGGAGACCAAAACCACCGAGCAGGACTTCCTTCTTCAAACTCAAAGATTCAGAAACTACCTAGGTATATCAAAAGGCTCATCCGGAGCATCAGGAGGTATAGGAACACTATGGAATACAAATAAGTGGGAAATTACTAGCTCCCAGCTTTGCAACTGGTGGATCCGAACAGATCTAAAGAATAAAAGCACCCGGGAGACTCATCACATCTACAACATTTATGCTCCTAACCACTACAGAGATAAAGCAAGCTGTTGGAACACTTTAGAAACGGACCTCAGCACCATTCACAGCAGCTGGGTAATCCTTGGAGGAGACCTGAATCTAATAAGGCAGGTAGATGAAAAACATGGGGGAAATTACCATGCCGACCCGTCCAGAGATAAGATAGAATCCATTATCCAACACTTCAAGCTGATTGATCCCCCTTTGTCAAATGGAAAATACACATGGACCAACAGAAGGGCAGGAATACACAACATAAAAGAGAGGCTAGACAGGTTCCTAGTCCAGGAAGGAGTAGCAGAAAATTACCAAGTAATCAGGAGCCACATAATCCATGGCACAGCCTCGGATCACAAGGCCGTGGTCCTCTCCATGGACAAAGGAGCAAATCTGGGCCCTCTCCCTTTTAAATATAACAGAGCCTGGGATTCCCATGAGGATTTTCGCACCCTTGTAAGGGAACAGTGGACGATTGAAGTCCTTGGCTCACCCCATTTCGTGTGGGAATCAAAGCTAAAGCACCTTAGGACAGCTATAAAGCAATGGGCAAGGGAAAAGGAAATTTCTGAAAAGAAAAAGAAAACAGAGCTGCTATTAGAAATGGAGAGATGGCATAAAGAAAAAGAACAAGTGCAATACACAGCAGAGGACCTAGACAAGGAAAAAAATCTGTACAAAGAGCTATATCGGCAGAACCGCATGGAGGAAGAGGAGCAAAGAATAAAATCTCGCTGTCTTTGGTTAAGAGCTGGGGACAAAAACACCTCTTTCTTCCACAACAATGTCAAGATCAGAAGAGCAATCAATCAGATAGACAAAATTGAAGTCGACGGGAGAGAATTGAAGGATCAAGAAGACATAAAAAACGCAGCACATGAGCACTTTAAAGCACTCCTTTCGGCGGATCCCCAGCACCATGGCAGCGATGATTTTCTAAGTATAATCAAAAGTAAGATAACTGAGGCACACAACAACAAGCTGGAGCAAGAACCTACAGCAGAAGAAATCAAAGAGGCTACCTTCGGTATGCAGCAAGATAAGGCCCCAGGGCCGGACGGATTCACAGTTGCATTCTATAAACAGCATTGGGAAACTATAAAGAAGGACTTTGTAAGAATGGTTAAAAATGCTTTTAGAAAACACAAACTGGGGGACAATACGAAGTCTTCACATATAGCTTTGATCCCCAAGGAAGCCAACCCCAAATCCTTTGATAGATTCCGGCCCATCTCGCTTTGTAATGTCTCATATAAAATCATAACAAAAATAATTGCAAATAGGATAAAGAACCTCCTTCCTCTCATAATTTCAGAGAATCAGGGAGGCTTTGTCCCAAAGAGGCAGATCATAGATAATGTTATTTTAATCCAGGAAGCAATACATAGTAGCCACAACAGAGGAGAGCGTGGAATGATCATCAAACTGGACATGGCCAACGCATTTGATCGAGTAGATCACTCCTTCCTATGTGCGGTCTTAAAAAATTTCGGCTTCTCTCCCAATTTTATTAATATGATCAGAGCTTGTATCTTCGACTCCTGGACCGCCCCACTGATTAATGGTAGACCCAGCAACTTTTTCAGAAGTTCCAGAGGGTTGAGGCAGGGCTGCCCCCTCTCCCCTTTCCTTTTCATTATCATGGTGGAATCCCTCAGCATCCATCTAGAAAATCTTCGCAGCAAAAGAGAAATCACAGGCATCCGCATTGAAAGAGGAATAAAGGAAATAAACCATTCACTGTTCGCGGATGACACATTATTAATTGGGGGAGCCTCCAGTTTAATGGCAAGGAGGTTCAAAAAAGTTCTGGACGCCTTCCTCCAAGCCTCAGGAGGCAAACTGAATAACAGAAAATGCAAGCTTTACACTTGGAATGTGCCTCATCAGATTCAGCAAAGAATATCCCAAATCCTGGATATCCCTCTTCAAAAAAATTGGAGCTCTTTCCCTTATCTGGGCCTGCCTCTGGCAAAGGAACACATTAAAGCAGAGGTCTGGACAAACCACATTGAAAAAATGAGAGGCCATCTCCAAAACTGGGGCGTCTCTTGGCTTAACCTAGCAGGCAGAACCATTCTTATAAAGGCTGTCCTCTCCGGACTCCCAATTTATCAATATGCAATCATTATGGCTCCTGCTAGTATCCACAAACACATGGAGCTCATAATGAGAAGCTTTCTCTGGCAAGGAGGTAAACAGGACACAAAAAAATTCAGTCTGGTTAGCTGGGACCAAGTAACTCATCCTTATGAAAAAGGAGGTCTATCAATAAAAATTCCAAGCCTCTCCAACCAGGCACTGGGGCTCAAACTGATCTGGAGGATTCTCACAGGAGCTGGATCGTGGTGGGTGGAGACAATCAAAAGAAAATACCTTAGAGGCCTAAACTCCAATATCCTCAACGACCCAATAGCAGACAGGCCTTGCACTCCGATGTGGCGTCTAGTCAAGAAAGTTCTGCCACACTTCAAAGAAAATGTCTCCAAGCTCCCAGGCAATGGACAAAGCATCAACATATGGACTGACAGAATAATGAATTCCAATCCAAGAACCCTTCTTCAAGAGTTCAGACCTTTGCAAGACTGGATGGAGGAAAGGAGAATAATCACCCTGCATGACATATCCTTATGGAATCAAAATAGATGGCAGGCTTGGAAAGACCTGAATCTACCTCCGGATCTAAAAGCTCTGTGGCACAATCTGAAGCTCTCATTATCTGGACTAGCTCCAACAAAAAGGGACGACGAGGACAGATATATCTGGGACACAGGGGGAGGATCCTTCACGGTTAAAGAAGGGTACAAATCTCTCCAAAATTCAACCCCCAAAGCAAACTGGGACCTTTACTCAGCTGCCTGGAAGTCAGAAAGCCTCCCAAAGGTAAAGCACTTCAACTGGACTCTTTTAAAAGGGAAAATCCTTACAGCGGAGAACCTTAGAAAGAAAGGAATACAAGGACCTTCGATCTGCTGCTTCTGTTGGGCAGAGGAGGAGTCAATTCAGCACTCTTTCCTTCTTTGCCCGTTTGCTCAAAGGTGTTGGAAAAGGATAACAAGCCCCTTGGACATCAGAGGATTCCCTGATCAGATGCACAATCTCCAGAAGAACTGGAAAAGAGTTTTTCCACACCCTAAGAAGGGCAAGAATAATATCATCAGAATTTGGAAGTGTATCCCTGCTACTCTATGCTGGAACCTCTGGCTAGCTAGGAACAACTACGTTTTCAAAAACAAAAGGCCTAACATGGACAGTGTAAGAGTCAAAACTATAGCAAACATCTCGGAAGCGGTCAGTGCAAACTTCATAGCCTTCCCAGACCAGAAGAGTTGGGCCCAAGAGGAAAGGGACTGGTACAGTAACTTCAATGTAAGCCACTCTCAGAATCCTCCTCCACAGAATAAAGCCAACCAGAAGCAGCCCAAATGGAAGCTCAGGGGAACTAAAGAAGAAATAAGACAATGGATCAGCAAACAAGACCGCCCCCTCCTGTTCTTTGACGGCGCATCAAAGAACAACCCAGGAGCAGCGGGAGCAGGAGGCATAATAAAAGACCATGAAGGAAACCACATCTGCAGTTATGAATGGGGACTGGGAAGGACATCGAACAACGCAGCAGAAGCTTACAGTCTCCTCCTTGGCACCACAATTTTATCCAAATTGGGACTAAAGAACCCAATTATAATTGGGGACTCGGCTATCATAATTTCAGCCATGATCAACGATAAAGACTTCAACAAAGAAGGTCTTAATAACATAAGGAAGAGAATCACAGAGAACACAAGAAGTTTGGGGGAAGTCACCTTCAGGCATGTGCTGAGGGAACACAACGCAGAAGCTGACTCCCTTGCCAGCAAGGCGGTGAACCGACAGCAGGGACAGGTTAGTGAAAATGAAAAAATCTATGAAAAAGAGATCCCCTAATCAGTCAAGCTGTCATCTAGCTCATCAGAAAAGCCCCCCTAAACCTTGCCAAATCAGTATTCATCCCATCAGCCTGTCATCGAATGATCATCCCTTACCTTACACTCCTCCGTCTTCCCTCTCTCTTCTTGATCCCAGCCCCTCCCGTGTTATCCCCTCTGGTTTGGTAGGCAAATGTCTCTTCAAGCCTCCCGGACAGTGCACCTCGAATCCGCAGCAAGTTATGCATACAGTGCTCACAGGTTTCAATATCCCGCTCTATCGTCTAGTATGGCTCTCTCCTTCCCTTTATATATCTGCTCCCCTGCGCGATTTCCTCAATCAAGCTTTGCAGCCCCAGTTACAGCAAAAAAGAGTATGGAGCATTGAGGTTAGAATAGTTGTTCAAGGGAGTGATACTGTCCAGAGCGCGCCCAGAACTTTGAGTTCCCCTTTCCTTCTCAGCACAAAGCGTGTTACCAATCAGAGATTCGGTGTTCAAGCCATTCAAGCCGTCCTCAGGTATAAATCAAACTATTTCTCAGATTTTTGTTTGCTAATCCGCTCCTTTCAAGCCATGGCAGAGAACAGGCAGCAGCCAGCAGCACAGGAGGGCGCAGCGCGTCAAGGGAATCCCCTGGACAGGGTGATAGGGAATGATACCTGCACACTTTGTAAAGAGCACGTTTTCATGATTGCTCGTTTTGTTAAACTCTACAAAGAGCTGAGGGACGATTTTGAATTAGACAGCCGCTCAAAAAGAAAGAAGCTGATAAAACAGAGAAAGGAAATCGAGGGACTTAAGGCACCAAAAGGATGAACAGAGGGATGTTCAGATGGAAGACACAGTAAACCAATTCTGGTGTTAGTCAAATGAACAGCAAAGTAAAGCTAATAGACGGTTTGTTTGTAAGGCAGTATAGTAGGCATCTTTTCCAGCAATTTCTTTTCAACTTAATCTCACAGAAGTCACGGGCTGCGTCCCGGTTTTGGACTTCATTTGTGCCCGCTCTTCTTGAATCCTATGTAATAGCTCTGGCTTTCTACAGTTTTTTAATATATGAGTAAACGATCTTGTGAAAAAAAAAAACAATGATGCCCATGGTGGGGGGGAAGTTTCAGTCCTAGACTGAATCTCTTTCACAAAGGTGGCAGAGGAAAATAGGAAGAATGGTTGACAAGGATGGATGGTTAAGGATGTTGAATGGAGGTCAAGCGAAGATGAAATAAGGTGCTCACGGGGTGCTCAATTCATAATAGGGTTGGTTTTTCATTCACATGATTGCAACGACTCTAAGATCTGATTTTTTAGGATCGTAAAAATTCAGGTGATATTGAAAAGATCTGATGTGACAAGTTGGAGTAATATGATAACATAGGGTTATAACAATTATGATTTAGAGGTGTAATGGTAGGCAGTGCTATGAGGTCTTTAATTGCTCAAATTTATATGTATCATAATCATCCAAAGAATTTAAAAATATATTGTTCCTTAAATGAAAAGTAATATAACATCTTACATACCTAAGCATATTTACAATTTCCTTTGTTGAAGGTTTTGGAAGCTTCTTTCAATATAGACTGGTCTAGCTATAGTAATTGAAATCAACTGCATAATTTAAAATTGGTTGCAAAATGTCACTGATTCAATAACTATTCATTTTTTTCAAAATTTTGCTGCTGGATGGAATGGAATATTTATTGCTACTACTTATTGATGGAAATTTAAGAAGGTTGGTCCTTAGAAGTGTTGCTTAATACCTATAAAGTTATTAAAAAAAGAGGAGTAACAAGGAAAAGAGAGAGATCGGGAGTTGCGAAAATCTAAACTTCCAAGAATCCTTGGTTTTCAATTAAGATTTTCTATATAAACATGCCAAAAATGTTGGTTTTCATGCTTATATTTTTCTTTTAATAACAAAATTACAATTGATTTGGAGGATAAGGAGAAAGAGATCCTTTCTCAACCAACTTGAAATCAGAACTATCTTGCAGAGATTTGACAAATTCTTCTCTTGTTAATGGTTTATGATATAATCTTAATATATGACCATTAACAAGGAAGATACTTTTTTCATCATCAATGGTTTTGATTTTGATTTCTCCATTATCAAATACAATATCTATCTCATAAGGGCTAAGCTAGCGAGTTTGAAATTTTCCTTGAAAATCTTTGAATTTAGAGTAAAAAAGAAGAGCCCAATCACTTGGCTTGAACCTTTTATCTTTGATGAAATTGTCATTCCATATTTATCTTTGATGTTGAACTATGATGTTTCTTTGGATAATATCTTGTCGAATCTCATCTTGCTCATTCGTTTGTGTTAAACTTTGTTTTTGAGCTTCAGATAGATAAAAGCCCAATTTTGTTGTTGTTCTGAAGGTCTCCACTTAGAACTCAATTGGCAGCAAAACTTTCTTTCCATAGACAAGCTCATCAGGATTATGTCTAGTTTTATTTCTACATATGGTATGATATGCCCATAGTGCCTCTCGAATCTCTTTTGACCAATCTCTTCTATGTAAATGCACAATTTTGGTTAGAATTGCTTCAAGTACCTTATTGGTGGATTCCACTTGCCCATTGGCTTATGGATGATATGGAGTAGACTTCCGATGTTTGATTTTGTATCTCTCCATTATTTTATGCTCCAACTTGGATGTGAATTGAGTGCCTTGATCTGTCATAATTTTTCTTAGGACACCAAAACGAGTAAAAATATCCTAAAAAATAAATGTAACTACAACATTTTTAGTTGCAAATGGAAGTGGTTTAGCTTCTACCCATTTTGTAACATAATATGTAAAAACAAGTATCTGCCTTTTCTGTCTAGATGGAAGATTAATTGGACCAACAAAATATAGAGCCCATTTTTCAAAAGGCTCTACAAGTATCTATGGTTGAAGAGGCATCTCATCTGATGAAATGGGATTTTCCATTCTTTGGCAACTAGCACATCTCTTTTTGGAATCCTTGAAGAGAGAGAAGGGCAATAATATCCCAAAAGAAGGACTTTTTAAGTAGTTCTCTTATAAACAAAGTGTCCTCCACATGGTTCATAATGACAAGCTTTCAATGTTTATGGTACTTGATCTTCTCGAGTTCATATTCAGATGATTAAGTTAGGTCCAGTTCTATATAGTTCCGCATATATCCAAGAATAAAGTGCATTGATTTGGATAACTTACTGCTTCTCTTTAGCTGATAATTGTGGGGGTAACTTTCTTGTAGCCAAATATTTAGCAATGTCTACAAACCAAGGAGTTTTAATAGATACTGCAAAAGGATATTCATCAGGAAATGATCTTTTACAGGAATATTATTATTATCAGTCTACATCCTAGAAAGAAAATCATCAAGTGCGTTTTCTTTTCTTGGTCTGTCAAGAATATTAATATTGAATTCTTGCATAAACAACAACCATCTTATGAAACTGCCAATAGTAATTGGTTTGTTCATTAAATATCTAATAGTAGAATGATTTGTATGAAATAAAGTTTCATAACCAGTGATATAGTGTCGAAGCTTATCAATGGCATGCACAACAACTAGAAACTCCTTTTCTGTTACAATATAATTTAACTCTGTAGGAGTCAAATTTTTGCTTGTGTAATAAACATCATAAGGAGTTAGATCTTTCTTTCCCAATGCAACTCCTAAGTTGTATCTGAAGCATAAGTTGAAATGTGAAAAGGAAGAGACCAATTAGGCCCCCTTAAAATTGGTGCTTTAGTGATTTTTTGCTTCAATTACTCAAATACTTTATGGCAGTTAGAATTCCAAACAAAATCACAATCTTTTGTATTAATAATTTTGAAAAGTGGAGAGGGTATTTTTGTGAAATTTTCTGTGAACCTTCTATCATCACTAGTGTAACCAAGAAAAATTCTAATATCTCTTTCAAAAGTAGGAATTAATATCCTACCATAGAGGACCTATCACCAAATGCTTAGACAAAGTTGGAAAAATACATGCTTATGTAGAAAGACTATGGAAATACAAGATAGGGGTAGCATGACCTTTGGTACATTGGGTTGAAAGGAAAAATTCTAGGCAAAGAAAAATGTTACTCTAGGGAGAAGGTAGAGGAAAAATTTTCTCACCTCATTTACTAAAAATTTTGGGGACCAAAATCCTTCTTAGTACTTTTTGGGTGGAAAAGTTGGAAGAATTGGCATGTAAGGCCAATTTTAGTGAGAATTCCTAGTGTTACACAGTAATTTGTAACTGCCTTCATCCCAGTCTTCCTATTGTGTCATGTGCCCAAGTCAAACATGCTCATGTTAGACAAATACTCTCTGATGTTGCCAAATGACCCACTTTTCCAAAGGTTTCTTCCTCATCACGTCTGTTGGCTAAATAAATGCACTGAAGGGCGCTCCAAAACAGCCCGGAAGCACTGCCATCGTGGAAGTACACCTGATTCCCGCGATGGTCCGATTTTATGTGCCAGCACGAGGTCGTTTGTAATCTTCAGCGCTGCCCTGACTAGCTACATTATCCAATATCAATGTCAGTGCAGAAGGCCAGTTATGTGCCCGTGATGATCCATATTGGGTGAATTTGTTCCAACAGTCGGCCTTCCATATGACTCCAAACCTGGTTGTTGGCCTAGTTTATGTCGCCCTCCTTTCTCTGGTGTGGTTGTTCCGTCATTTTTGCTACCTTCCTTGGAGATAAGCTCACTCTTCCACCTTTCATGGAGACTCCTTCTCCTATTTAAATTCTCACCATTGCTATGTGCTACTAGTTTTGGGGTTCTTAGTCTTTGGAATGGTTGCTGATAGTGCTGTTAGTGTTTGTGAGTTTGCTAGATAGCTGGTGTGAGTGTGACAAGTGTGGGATTGTTGATAGCTTGAGGAAGGTTATGAAGTGCCCTTAATCTTGTGTAAAAATTGTGAGTGAGAGAGACTTGTATGTTGGGAGATCCATCTTCAAAGAGTGAAAGCTTGAGGAAAATGCTGGTTGGATCCTTCTCAGAAGGCTTGTGACGTCAAGAATTTGGTTGTAAGCTTACTCTTATTTCATTATTAATACAATCAATGATGTTTTCCTATGTCTTGTATGTGATGTACTTGATAGCTCATGACTTCTTGACTTTGTGAGTAAATAGATCATTGTTGTTCCAGTTACGTGCTTTGTTGTATTTCCTTTGCATTGTTTCAGGTTGATTACTCATTAGGAGAAGGAAGCGAAAGCTGGAGCAGCGCAACGGAACTCCATCAACCACCGGTTGAGGTAGGACTCCAACTATGACTGTTTAAGGAAAGCTATTGTTGATCTGTCCTTGTTTGTGACTAGACCCACTCTAGGGCTAGAGGGGTTGCCTCTATCCGCAAAGGGAACACTTTCCTGCATCACAAATTGGTGACTCCGCTGGGGAGGAGATGTGGCCTTTGTTATTTTCTTGTTTACTCTTGTCTTGATTTTTGTTTTGGTCTCTTTGAAGTATTAGGGATTAGTTACCAATCTTTTGAGTTTCCTGGCCTCATCTGGGAAATGCCCTTATTTGATTAAAGATTGATTGTCTTTGATTTGGGAGTTTTTGGTTCGCCTGTTACTGTTTTGATCATCATCGTGGTTTTAATTTTAATAGTCGTGCTATCATCACATCACCCCTTTTTTAGTATCCTGTTCATCCCATAATTACGCTTAATAGTCCCGACGGTTCAGTAAATCGGACCATCGCGGAAAAGTCGTGTACTTCCACGCTGACATTGCTTTATTGCTGCAATGCTCTTTATCAGTGCTTGTTGCTTGTGTATCACCCACGCTGATTGCTGTAGAATTGATTTTCTCAATCCTGCCTCCTGAATCCATCAGTCTTGCTAGTCCTTTGTTGTTCTCACTTGTTTGATAACTTGTTTTTCACTGTTTATAGATTGAGCCACTCTCTTGTGAGCTTTGCAGAATGAATCTTGTTTTTCTTGCTTTCTGACCTGGTTTCATTGTTTCAAGTCTTTTGGATCAGTTTCGCTTGGTTTCTCGATTGCTCAAGGATTCGTTCGTAGCTTGTTGGTTTGATTGAGCCTTCCCCTTTGCTTACTTTTGGTTGATTGTTTAGTGATTGTTATTGGACCATTCTTGGCATTGATTCAAATTCTCTTCACTACTCGGACATAGATTACAATTGTTTGGATCAACCGTTTTTCCACATTTGTTTATTGCTTATTTGTTTCCTTTAGAATAAGAGACATCAAAATAAAAAAGAATTGCATTCATTTAGTCTACGAAATTGAAAGTGAATTTTCATTTAAAGTTGCATATTGAAAAGCGAATGATTAAATCTCTCATTAGTAGTATCTGTGCACTTTAGGAATTGATGTCTGTTTGCATTGAGTGACTGTTTTATTGCCTTGGTTTTCTTGGTTTGGGAATGATCTCTCTACCCTCCCATAGGTAGGTGTTCATCGAAAAAAAGGATATTTCATTCATTCTAGCTGCATCCTAGGATTTGTTATATACATATGGTAAGGCCTGAAAACTGAAACAAAATCCAAGATCAACTTTAAAATGAACTGAATAAATCTAACAGTGCATTGGAACATAACTCACACATTTAGAGGTGTTAGAAAATTATATATTACGGAGCAATGGAACACATAAAATATTGCAGAAATATAAACACAGAAATCGCACAAAACAAGAGAGACACAGATATACGTGGTTCACCTAGTTTGGGCTACGTCCACCCCGAACAGCCAGTCCTTCCTTTCTATTATCTAGCAAAATGAAGAGACACAACCTACAGCAAATCCGCTATAATATCCTCTGTTTTCTCTCACAGTCTCACCTCTCTGTTTCTCGCTCACAAAATACACATCTATTTCACAGCCTCAAATACAATACCCTCATACAAAGAGAGGGGTTGCCTTCTAGGGCAGAAAACCCTAAACTAAACATAAGTTCTACCGTCAGATCATCTGCCTAATGAATGGCCCAAATTGACTAGAAATTACTATACTTTTACCAGGCAATTTTACATTTGTTTTTAGCTTCGGGGGCGCTACCACCGAGCCCCCGCCAGGGGACCGCTGGCCCCAAGACCCCCCAGCTGGGGGGGATCGGCCCCCCGGACCCCCGCAGGGGGGACAAGTCCCCCCTGCACCCCCCCGCGTGGAGGGGTGTACAAACTTCCTATGGTATACATCCGACTGAAACAAAGACCTCTGAACAATCATGCTCCACACACAACAATCTCCCACTTGGAGAATGATTGTAGAAACTCCACCGCTGCTTCATTTGCTAGACAATGACTCCTCTTTGGACCTGGTTATTTCTCATCTTCATCGTCATCCTTGAAGACCAATTGAAACTGAGCATATTCTCAGTTTCTCCCTGGTTACAACTTTTTTTAGCATATCTGCAGGATTCTGGCTAGTGTGTATCTTTTCCAGCTTCAACTCTCCATCTTCCGACACTGATCATATGAAATGGTACTTGAGCTGTATGTGTTTAGTCCTGGAATGAAATGTTGAGTTCTTTGCAAGATGAATGGCACTTTGGCTATCACTGTATAACGTGCCCATATCATGCTCCTTACCCAATTCACCCATAAACCTTTGTAACCAAATCATTTCTTTACTAGCCTCTGTAGCAACAACATACTCTGCTTCTGTTGTTGAAACCCAACTGACAGTTGTTCCTCCAACAGTAAATACATATCCTGTACTGCTCCTCCTGTTACCTCTGTCACCTGCCATATATGCATCAACATATCCTTGTAGGGAGATGTTTGAACCACCAAAGCATAATGCTTGATTTGTGGTACCTTTCAAATATCTGAGAATCCATTTCACTACCATCCAATGTTCCTTTCCTGGATTGTTCATGTACCTGCTTACAACTCCCACTGCATGTGCAATATCAGGCCTTGTGCAGACCATTGCATACATTAAGCTTCCAACTGCTGATGCATATGGAACTTTAGACATATAATCCATGTCTTCTTGGGTCTTTGGGCACATTTCCTTGCTAAGTTTGAAATGGCTAGAAAAAGGTGTACTAACTGGTTTTGCATTGTTCATGTTAAATCTTTTCAACACCTTTTGTATGTACTCATTCTGAGACAATGTTAATTTACGATTTTTCCTGTCTCTAGTTATTCTCATACCAAGGATTTGTTTTGCAGCTCCCAAATCCTTCATTGCAAATGAATTTTCCAATTTTCTTTTGAGCACATTTATTTCCTGCATGTTAGATCCTGCAACAAGCATGTCATTTACATACAATAACAATATAATATAGCTGCCATCATTTTTCTTTTTCAGATAAACACAATGATCAGAGTGACATCTAGTATAACCTTGTTCAGACATAAACTTGTCAAATTTTAGATACCACTGCCTTGGAGCCTGTTTTAATCCATACAAGCTCTTCTTCAACCTGCACACTAGTTTCTCCTTCCCTTTCACCTCATATCCTTGTGGCTACTGCATATATATCTCTTCCCCCAAATCCCCATGAGAAAGGCTGTCTTTACATCTAACTGCTCAAGATGCAAATCTTCAGCTGCTACAAGACTTAAAATAGTTCTGATTGAAGTCATTTTAACAACAGGAGAAAATATTTCATCGGAATCAATACCTTTCTTCTGTGCAAACCCCTTCACCGCAAGTCTAGCTTTGTACCTCTGTTTTCCTCCATCTTCTTCCTTCAACCTGTAAACCCATTTATTCTTCAATGTAGTTTTTCCTGCAGGCAACCTGACTAAATCCCAAGTCTGGTTATGCATTAAGGAGTCCATCTCTTCTTCCATGGCTACCTCCCACTTCTTCCTGCTTTCAACCTGCATTGCTTCTTCATAACATTCGGGTTCACCAGAATCAGTCAACAATAAATAATATAATGAAGGAGAGTATCGTTCAGGGGGTCTAGTTATCCTGGTAGATCTTCTAATGCCACTTTCAGGTGTTTGGGGTGCCTGTTGTTGTTGTGGTGGTTGCTGTTGTTGATTATTATTATTTTCAGGCACCTTTACCTTTTCAGTGATGTCATCAAGAACTGTGTATTCCTTGTTTTCGTTTTCTTTCTTCTTTTCCTGCAACTGATTCTTATACAAGACCTTTTCATTGAATATTACATCTCTGCTCCTGATGATTTTGTGATTTTCATAATCATATAAGCGATAACCAAAATCATTAACACCATATCCAATAAAGGTACATTTCTTTGACTTTGCCTCAAGCTTTGTTCTATTTTCTTTATCAATATGGACAAAGGCCTCACAACCAAAAGGATTTAAAAAGGAGTAGTTTACCTTTTTACCTGTCCATGCTTCCTCCAGAACACCACAATCCAAGGAACTTGAAGGCCCTCTTTTTATTAGATAAACAGCAGTATCTATAGCATCTGCCCAAAACTGTAAAGGCAATCCTGCATGCAATCTCATGCACCTTGCACGCTCCATGATTGTTCTATTCATCCTTTCTGACACACCATTTTCTTGTGGTGTTCTTGGAACTGTCTTCTCTCTGCGAATTCCATGTTCTGAACAATACCTATCAAACTCTTTGATGTAATATTCACCTCCATTGTCTGATCTAAGACACTTCAATTTCTTTCCTGTCTCAATCTTAACCAAAGCTTTCTATTTCTTGAAAGTATCAAATACATCAGATTTATTCTTAATACAATAAATCCAAGTTTTTCTAGTTTCATCATCAATAAAGGTAACATAATAACAAGAGCCACCGAGAGATGATACCTGAGCAGGTCCCCATACGTCTGTATGCACAAGCTCTAATTTTTCGTTCTTCTTTTCTTTCCCAACTCTGAGAAATCTGACTCTCTTATGTTTTCCATAAATGCAGTTCTCACATAAGTCCAAATCAACATTCTTCAAACCCGGCAATGAATTCCTTGAGTGAAGAATCTTCATCCCCTTTTCACTCATGTGTCCGAGTCTATGATGCCATAATGCTGCATCTGCTCCTTTGGAAGTTAAAGCATTAACAGAGTTAGAAATACCATTGCATAAATACAATGTACCAACCTTTTCGCCTTTTGCTATTACCAGGGCTCCTTTGGTGACCTTCCAAGCTTTATCTGTGAAAGTTGTCACACAACCTTCACCGCCTAACTGCCCTGTTGAAATCAGATTTTTCTTTAGATCTGGAACATGCCTTACCTTTTTTAATAGCCATTGGTTTCCATTCTGCTGTTTTACAAGAACCTTACCCATTCCAACGATTTTACAGGGTTTATCATCACTCAAAAGAACTTGTCCAAAATCTCCTTGAACATAGTCATGAAAGTATTTCTTATCCGGTGTGGCATGGAATGAAGCCCCTGAATCTACCACCCAGGAATCAGTACTATTTTCGAAAGAAAGAATCAAAGCATCTTGTAACACCTCACCTATCACATTTGCTTCATGATTGTTTTCTTGCTGTGCATCTCCTTCTTTTCCCTTCCGAGATCTACAGTCTTTCTTTAGGTGTCCTTTCTTTCCACATTTCCAGCACACTATCCCCGATCTGGACTTGGATCTGTCTTTCCTTGATTTACTGCGATATCCTGAGCTCTTTCCTCTTTCCATTTTTCTTCCTCTAGACTCTTCACTCAAAGCATTTCCCGATGTCTCACCGGAGCTTTTCCGTCGCATTTCCTCGCTAAGGATAGCACCGACAATATCATCAAACTTTAAAGTACTAGATCCAGAAACGGAGTTACTAATGGCCATTACCAAACCATTCCAACTTTCTGGTAATGAGCACAAGAATAATAGAGCTCTAACTTCATCATCAAAGTTTACCCCTACAAAACTTAACTGACTTGTAACTGTATTAAAATCATTTAAATGGTTTGCAACAGATCCACCTTCCGACATATTCATATTAAATAACCGTTTCATAAGAAATACCTTGTTTGAGGTCGAGGGTTTTTCATATAGTTTCGACAACATCTGCATCAAACCCTCTGTCGTGGTTTCCTTCGAAATGTTGAAGGCGACTGACGCAGCAAGGCACAACCGTATTGTTTCGAGTGCCTTTCTATCGAGAAGGTTCTATTCTTCGTCTTTCATACCCATCGGCATCTTTGTTTTTCCGCCCAATGGTAGGTATAGATCTTCTTGATACAGATAATCTTCCATCTGCATCTTCCATAGCGAGAAGTTTTGGCCATTAAATTTCTCGACCCTAAACTTACCATCTTCCGCCATTGCTCCCACTCGAACCAGGAACCCTTCTTTCCTGCGAGTTTATCAGCCAAATAGACCTTCGGCTCTGATACCAGTTGTTAGAAAATTATATATTACGGAGCAATGGAACACATAAAATATTGCAGAAATATAAACACAGAAATCGCACAAAACAAGAGAGACACAAATATACGTGGTTCACCCAGTTTGGGCTACGTCCACCCCGAACAGCCAGTCCTTCCTTTCTATTATCTAGAAAAATGAAGAGACACAACCTACAGCAAATCCGCTGTAATATCCTCTATTTTCTCTCACAGTCTCACCTCTCTGTTTCTCGCTCACAGAATACACATCTATTTCACAGCCTCAAATACAATACCCTCATACAAAGAGAGGGGTTACCTTCTAGGGCAAACAACCCTAAACTAAACATAAGTTCTACCGTCAGATCATCTGCCTAATGAACGACCCAGATTGACTAGAAATTACTATACTTTTACAAGGCAATTTTACATTTGTTTTTAGCTTCGGGGGCACTGCCCCCGAGCCCCCGCCGAGGGACCGCTGGCCCCAGGACCCCCCGGACCCCCCTGCGTGGAGGGGTGTACAAACTTCCTGGGGTATACATCCGGCTGAAACAAAGACCTCTGAACAATCATGCTCCACACACAACAAGATGTCTAGGCTAGAGACGTGCTCCGGCGTTGTTAAACCTAGTCACTTTTGTTTCCACTCAAGGTTGGGTTATTCCTCCTTCTGTGACTCAATAGTGGTCTAGCACGGAATTGTGCTCCCATGTACCGTCGAGTATATGCTGGGAGACCCCACTGGGTTATCATCCTTTTCCATAGGAAGCCGTCTCTGCCGCCTTACAAGCCATAACGAACCGAACGCAGCATTCGGGAAGATTGACTTTCGTACAGAAAGTCCTTGGTTTTCATATGACTGCCAAGGTGTATATGCAGTTTTATGGATTTGTCTGGTAAACCTTTTTCCTAGTTATCTAGAGTAGTCACTTTCGTTCCTTTTCAGACTCCATAAAAGAAAAGGTCCATCTAAGCACTTGTCACTTTAGGCTCATTAAATATTCAAAGGTGACTAGAGTCATCTTTTGTCCTTTTCTCGACTCTTTAAAAATGAAAAGGTCAAGTTTTGTTCCTGTGTCTTAAAATTTATTCGGCCACGATTCACATTTACCCTGTTAGATCTTGTTTGCGTTAGCTTGAGTAGGCTCCTTTCTCGTTAGTTTGCCTAGGATTTTTTGAAGTCATCATCCTCGCGGAATCACTGATCTTGTCTCCCGTTCCAAGTGACCGAGGGTCTCCTCCTTCTGTTGCTCCTGAGGTACCGGTTGTGAGTGATACTCTCCCTGTTATTCCGAGTATCCAACCGATTAACTCTCGCGCTCCAAAGGACGAGACTTACGAGATTCATTGGAACCCCATTTGGGAGCCTTCCGAATAAGATATTCTCGGTACTCCTCCTACTGTTTCGGTCCCAATGTCTTCTTCTGATATGGACACATCCCCCGTCACAAGTGAATAACCCATTGCAACAAGCGGTGAAATTCCCACCTCAACGGAAACTGCACCTTTTCGTATCACCCCTCTTGGTGTTACATTGCCTTTACGCTATAAGGCTTTGAGGGATGTTATGTCTTCTAGGACCCCCCCTACAAGTTCTATGAGGTCACACACCATCACTCCGACCTCGGAGTCCTTTATTCCTCAAATTCACAATGTGTCTGTCACTTCTGTCCCGACTATTCCAACTATCTGTGTGGCTTCTTCAACCCCCGTTGTCGGTGCCATTACTGCATCCTCAGTTGTGACCGTTGTTGCTGGACCTTCTTCAGGGTCAGCTAATAGTGGCCCATCGGCACCTGTACCCAGAGTTGTTGATCCTACACTAAGTGCCCCACCTTCTTCTGGTTTTATTCCAGCAAGGGGGGCATACGATCAATATCTGCATGCTCTTCAGGATCCGGATCCTCAAAATCCATTTCATTATTATGATTCTAGAGGGGCTCATCTTTATCTCCATGGACCTTTGCCACCTTAGCCTGCGGTTGAGGTCACGATCCCATTATCTGTTGCTTGGACCACCACTGGTTATGGCGGTGGCCAAGTATCGCCTGCACATCTTCAAGGACCACCTTATCAAGGCCAACCATCTTACATGCAAACCTCTTATGGGCAGCAGTATTACGGGAAGTCTTATCCAGGGCAACCTGGAGGCCCACAAGGACAACCCTTCCAGGGACAACCTTTGGCCTCTGGTGGTCCGTCTTTTACCTATTTTGCGCAACCTTCTGGTAATCCGGGACAACCTTACATGCAACAAGGCCAACCTGGTGTCCAACAGGGCTACCCTTCTGGGCAAGTCGGTCAACCTTACGTTCAGCAAGGCCAACCCATTGTCCAGTATAGTCAACCATCTGGACAAGTCAGTTAGCCTCAAATCCAATCAGGTCAACCAACTTTCCAGTCTGCTTAGCCATCCAGTCTATTAAGACAACCCTCAGTTATGCAAGGACAGCCCAACATCCAACAAGTTCAACCTTCTGGGCAGATGGTTCAGTCTAAATCTCAACCAGGTCAACCTTCTGGCCAGATGGCTCAGCCTCAATTCTCTCAAGGACATCCTTCTGGGCCTGCTCAACCAGGCACTCAAATGATTGTTACTTCTCAAGCTCAACCCAGTTTTCAGCCCCAGGCTTGGCTCCAGACGCAATCCGGTCTTCAAATGCAGGTTGGATCTCAATCCCAACCAGCCTATCAAATGTAGCTTGCCTCCCAGGCTCAGTTTGGAGCCCAGCCTCCTTATGGTTTCGAGCAATCCCAAGGGAAAAATCAATTTTCCCCGTATCAAAATTATCAACAACTACAGGTCACTCATTATCAAAATTACCAGCAACCTTATGTTGCTCCTGTAGGCCAAGTTGGTAATCAATGGAATGTTGGGGGGGAAATCTAGGTTCAGCCACCCTATAACCCCTATGGACAAAATCCCTACAGACAAAACCCTCCTGTGCCAAATCCTTCTGGACAAAATCAATGGGGGCAACCGGCAACTAGCTGGAACTCTGGTACTACCTCCTACCCACGGCCCTAGATTTCCTTTGACCCTCAATTACCCTTTTTAGCAACGTTGGAATTATTGGATGTGTCAAAACTGACAAATGATCCTATTCTTCGTAATCCGCATTGGCCCCCGGTTCCAACTAAGATTCCTGGTGATTGTCCCAAATTCGACGGTAAAGTTGGATAAGATCCCTAGGCTCACGTCATGACTTATCATTTATGGTGTTCATCGAATTCGTGGCTTGATGATTCCATCTAGCTCCGCCTTTTTCAAAGGACTCTCACTGGCTCTGCTGCTAAATGGTATATTGAGTTATCTCGCGAATCTTTTCAGGATTTTAACTCGTTGGCTATGGCATTTTTAACTCATTTTCAGTTGCCGATTCGATATGAAATAGGCACACACCTCCTGACATCCTTAAAACAGACAACGGCTACGCATATCTCTGATCATATCCATGAATGGAGATGACGTCGTCGTTTGATTAAGTTTTGGATTCCCGATCAGCTTCTCACCGACTGGTTCACGACCTCATTTGTCGGTCCGATAGCACGGGACATTGCTATGGGGGCATGTGTAACTGAAGAGCAGGCTATTGCGCACGCTAAGTACCTTGACTGGGTTTACTCCCAGTCCGGTACATTATACGATTATTTTCCTGATGCCCCGAGACACGGAACTTCCAAAGCCCCACCAAAACCATCTGTTGATGGTATCATTGGTTCCATCAATCCGCCTTCAAAGAAAACTTCTGCAAACCCTGGGAAGCAAAATTCAAATGCTTCGAATGAAAATACTTCTCAGGTTGTATCCAATTCTGCTATTACTTCCGAGGTTAACTTCGTTTAGTCCACCACGGCGGACAAAACCGCGAAAGGAATGAAGAAGGGAAAAGGAAAGAATAAAGTGGATTAGCCTAAGCAGGATTCCCCTAAGCCTCCACCCGAGGAGGGAACCAAACACAAGCCAAAGTACCCTTGTCTTATCTGTGACAAGGATCAATATACCAAAGACTGCCCAAGGCGATCTGAAGTTATTCGTTTGTTGAAAGGTGCTCCCGGGACTCCTGCTGTGCTCAAAGAGCCTTTTCCCTCACAGCAAACACAAATGGTGGCTGATCCATCTCATTCCTCTTCTCCCTTTGGTTCTCAGGTATTTATGGCTGGGACGATTCCCGTCCACATTAGTACTCGGGAAAAAGAGTATCCGTCACCTTCCGGGAAAGAGCCTGAGGTCCCCTCTAGCGCTCCTCCATCCAGTTCCGGCCCGCTCCATATCGAGAGACCTAGCACGAGATGCCCATCCGACCCCCTCCTAAAGGTGTACTCTGGAAATATTCTTACAACCCTAATGCTCGTGCTTCCCAGCACTATAGCATCGTTGAGGACTAGCCCAGGCTCCGTCCGCTATGTCTGCTTTAGAAGTACTCCAGAGTTGCCCCTCTCAAAGGAAGTCCTTGCTATCGGCCATCGGTGGCATAGATCCGGCTGACTTGGATCTGATTACTTTTGACCTGGAAAGCCATATACCGAGACTGCCTCACTAAATTTCCTTCCTCATTCAGGTCATCATCAATTCCAAAATGATTCATCGTACAGTCATTGATGAAGGTGCTTCAACTTGCATCATGTCTGTTGCCTGTTGGAAGGCTATTGGTTCTCCGACTTTGAGCTAGTCTCCCATGACCTTGGAAGCCTTTGATGGGAGAGAGTCTCGCCCTTATGGTATACTCCAACATTTGACCATTACTTTGGAAGGGAAGATGGTCGAAGAGGAAGTTGAAGTTGTTGATGTTAATATTACCTACAACCTCCTTCTGGGACGCAGTTGGACATGCCATGTGAGCCATGGCTTCATCTCTATTTTGTGTTATTCATTTCCCTCATCAGGGCAAGATCATCACCGTAGACTAGCTGTCCTTCTTCGCCTCCTCTTCCGAAGGAAACGTGCCTTTTTTGGAGCATACCTCCATCCCATATGAGAGTGTGGGAGCTGGACTTTTTGAACATCCTGCCCTGATGGGTGTTTTTTTCACTCCCACCTCCTAACGTCGCTCCTATCAATATGATTTCCGTTCACTCTGATCCGTGGGTTCTTCCCCCCGCTAATCAGTTAGAATCCTGGGGAAATGAGACACCGTTGAGTCCTGCCAAGCTCAACTATGTTGAAATTGTTTCTACATCGGCTCCACCTTCTGAACCTGCTCCCTCGAGCAGGGCTCTCAACTCGTACGCCCATTCCCCTTGGCTTGGAGATGACGCTTCTTCGGACCCTTTAAAGGAAATATTTCCTTCGATGAAGCTATTATTGAGACTATGTCTCTCGAGGAACCCCCTTGGTCCGATCATCACCGTCGTTCCTCGTTTCTCCCTGCCCGCTGGGAAATGCTTCCTTGTCTTGAGTGCTTTGCTTTTGGGTCCCCATTGCACCCTATTGTTGCCGTCGGCCCTTTTGCAAAGTGGGGCATTGATTATACGACCTGTAACCCTCGCTTGGCCGGGGGGCATGGGTATATCATCGTTGTCGTCGATTATTTCACAAAATGGGTCGAGACGATGCCTACATTATCTAGGACGATCACACAGCGGCGCAATGGGATAAGCCCCGAAATGGGCTTTACTTGAAAAAGTACTATGCATGAATTCCATGCACTTTGGTCTGTACATACGTGTGTTTTAGCAGGTGTGTTGTGTGTGTGTTTTCATGTTTTTGGCTTGGTGTGAAGGCGTGATTGCGGCTTATTGTGTCTTTTGCTTTTTGTGCAGATGTCTGGTGCACCTTACGTTGGTTTCGCCGATGGTGCTTGCCACAGTACCCACAACTTGTCCTCTGCGGCGTGGGTGATCTACAATCCTCATGGTGAGTTGATAGACCTTCAAGGTGTTTGTTTAGGTTGTACCACAAACAATGTCGCTAAATATAGTGTTGTGATTGAGTTACTGGCCAAGGCGATTAATCTCGGTATTCATACATTGGTTGTGAACCTGGACTCTCAGCTTGTCGTCCACCAGCTCAATGGGCGATATTCCGTTAGAGACCATCAAATTTTAAGGTTGTATTTATGTGTTAAATTGTTAGAAAGGAATTTTGATTTCATTACATATCAGAATATTCCACGACGATTAAACACGTTAACTGATGCATTGGTTAATCATGTATTAGATAGACATTTGCGTAACATGCAATAAAAAAACATACAAGAAGCATGTAAAACACAATAATAAACCATAGGAATATGTATATATATATATATATATATATATATATATATATATATATATATCGTGTGGCGCACCAAGGCACTCAAAAATAAGTGTACATGTCCAAATAGAGTCTGTGTTCTCCATACATCTGAGACACATGTCTCTCAAAAAATCACCAGCAGGAAATAAAAACCTAGGTGTCTACTGCGGTGGGTTGTGCTCCCTATAGTACACCGCCGCTCGTGTCATCCACCTCAACAGGCGGTGCATCCTGGGTTCCACTCCTACTATGTGGATCTGGGATGCTCTGGGGACCTCCTGGATCCCCATGTAATATGGAATCCCTGCTAATAGGCCCTCAAGGTTCTAGATCACTATCTCCATCATATCATCAGCTGGAGGAGCCAAGGCTAGTGATGCAATGCCCTGTGTGTCCCTCCGTGCCTCTAGAGCCAGCCCGACGGGTCTCACTAGTCCTACATCTGCATACCATAGCGTTCATCACTAGGACATATACATGAAAAAATAAAAAAACATCATAAAAAAAAATGCAAAAAAATGTGATCAAGTGTCTTACTACCATCATCCCACTGCTCTCGAGCAGGCAGCTGCATGTCAGGATCTCCGCGGAAGTCCATGCCGGCATATGGCCAATCCTCCATGAAGATCGTCTGGCGCTCCAGCCACTCTTGGAACAATGTCCCCCACGCCACCGGTCGTTCGCCACCTCCTCGTGGCATGACGTGAGCCCATTGTGTGGCCCTTGTCTAACGTGGCATGGGTAAATCTAAATCCATGTCCTGTAACTGTAGTGCCAGCACCCGCTCCAGCATGAGTAGGACTAAGATGGATCCATAACCAAACTGCTTCATCTCTCCTTGACGGCAATTGGTGAGTTGCCTCTTCATGTTCGTCGTCACCGTCTCTGCCCAGTTAAACATGGTGGCATTGAGACACTCGAGAGCCAGCCGGAGATGGGTCTTTGAAGCCTCATGTTGGGCTTGGGAGCCTATTGCCCGTGTCACCATGAAAATCATAGCACGAAAGACTACGTCATCCACAGTTGGGATTGCCACCTTCCCATTCCTTGTCTTGCTTGCCCGTGGGCACACTTGAGCCATCACCATCTCTAAGGAATCACCCCCGGGTTGCTGCCCCTCTAGAATGGGCCTCTCACCGCGACGGGACAACCCGGTCAAAAAATATATGTCTGTAGTGTCAAACTTGATATCCCAGCCTCAGATGATAAATTTCCCATCTGTGGGATTCCAGGCCCTAATCAGTAGCTCCAACAAATTACGTTGTGACCGCAGGTGTGGAGTTAGGAAGAATTTGAGCAATTCGCATGCCCGTAATGTTTTTCGGCACCCCACATCGGTAAAAGCTTCTATATCATTGTTATCATGTGTGTGTTCTTTCCAGACGAATGCCATTATAGCCTAAAGGATGAGAAAAGTTGGATTAGCACTTCATTTGGAAAATTCAACGCAAAATTTGCATAAAAACATATGTTTTCGTCGCCATCGCGTCTATTTTTTAAACAGATGCGATGGCGTGAGGTCGCTAGTTCAAATTTTTCGCGGTCATCGCGGAAGTACACTACTTTCCCATGATGATCGGAGTGTGCCATGTGTAAATTTTTTCGGTCATCACGAACCCGATAAGGTATACTCACGATGACCGAGCGGCGGAGCTCAGTTCAAAAACCCGCCCAAATTAACACATGCAACGTTCAAAATGCATAAAAAAGGTATGGAATTGAAGCGCATGACAAGGACTACTTACCTAGAACAAGTTTCGGGATGAATGATGCACGAACGAGGCCGAATTTTGCTCGCCAACTTCAGTGCTCCAAGTCGCTCCACGGTGAATTGAACAGTACTATGGTAAAAATGAATGAGTTAATCCCTTTTTATAGTAATTTTTGGAAATTTAAAAATTATATTTTATAAATGTGGGTTTTTCTCATTGTTTTTCCACATGGTTAGTCAAAATTTGACTTTTTTACTATGTTTTTTATGTATATTGTTCATTTTATCTCGAATGGGTTTACGCGTGACGTGTTTTTGTGCAGAGCTACAGGTAGCAGAATTATGACAGTCTCGTATACACTTGATCCATAAAGTCATCTCTAAGCTCTTTTCCGACTTGAAAAATGAAAAGATAGCCGAGTTTTCCTCTTGACTCGTTAAAAGAAACAAGAGGCGGCCGCCTTTAAGCTCTTTTCTGACCGTTTAAACACGAAAATATTGTCGAGTCCTTGTCGTTTCAAGCTCATTATCAGTTATGAAACAACGTGCTTCCAATCGCTTTTCTACTTTTTCTGATCGAAGGCACTAGTTACGAAAAGTACTCCTCGATCGTAATGGTCGGGCGGTTCTTTTGAGTATCGTTTTATACTTTTTCGGGCTCGAGAGACACAAATTTACGAAAAAGACCCCCTGGAGTTTTCTTTTCCGTGTCTTTTTCAAACTATCTAAACATGAAAAAGCCTCCAAGTTTTACCTATGTCGGACTCGTTAAACCCTGACGACATTGGACTCGTCACCATGACGAGACTCGAGCTTCTCCTTCCTAGGGCTCGTTAAAATATTACTAGGTTGGACTCAATAACAGGTTTATCATTGATTGTCTATGGCAACTAGTGACTCTTGAACATCGACACTTTTGCTTCTTGTTGGGTTGGGACATCCATACGTTGTCATTTGGCCTTCCGCAATTTTGGGTTGTCATTCTAGCCTCATTCCATCTAATTCATGCCATCTCCATCGAGCCTCTGATCCCTTGGTGCCTGAATGTTGCCACCCTCCGAAGTCGTGTCGCCGACATGTTCAAGAGTATAACCCTTCTGCAGTTTACACTCTCGCCTTCTCCTCTGATACTCTGTTTTGCCATCTGCCACTTGTTCCTTATCTTGTGTCATTGCTGGGGGAAACATTATGGCCCTCCTGCGACGGGTCGTCTCCTGTCGACATTAGCTCATTATCCAGGAGATTGATCTAGAGATCCCCTTTGGTACCTTAGAGCTTGCATGCCTCAATGGCATGTTCTTCACACCTGACGGTCGACTTTCATCATTGGTCGTCGATTGGGTGATTCCACGAGTGTTCAACTCCAGTTCCTTTTTCACACTTCATGGATTGTGCTAGCTAGTACCTTGAGAGCCATTGGCATTATTGGTGGTTACACTCGCGCTTGTTAACGGTTTCCATCATTGACCGGTAATCAAGCGATGTTCTATCATGCTCGACTTCGACATATCTATTCGCATGTTAGGATTTGTACTATGATCGGATGGGTTCAAGACCCCGAACTCAGATTACACATGTTCAGGCTGCGTGGATGGGTTTATGATTACATGACTCATTGATGGATGGTTGTGCCCATACCTGAGTCTTCATGGATAGTTGCGACCATACCTTTATCATCATCATGGTCTTATTAGCTGGATGGCTGCGTCCATACCACAGACCTAGTTCGTATGTCTTTTGGATGGTTGCGCCCATGCCTAGACTACATGTAATTCATCATCAAAGATATCAGTTGTACTTGCATGCAGGTTCTTCCAGATGGTTTTCCCAGCTCAGTCAGTTTCGTAAAGCATTTCACCCCTCCCTCTCTCTCAGGCTTCATACTTTAGGGGGCATCTGTTACACAGTAATTTGTCGTTGCCTTCATCCCAGTCTTCCTACTGTGTCATGTGTCCAAGTCAAACATGCTCATGTTAGACAAATGCTCTCTGATGTCGCCAAATGAACCAATTTTCCAAATGTTTCTGCCTCATCGCGTCTGTTGGATAAATAAACGTGCTGAAGGGCGCTCCAAAACAGCCCGAAAGCACTGCCATCGTGGAAGTACACCTGATTCCCGCGATGGTCCGATTTTATGTGCCAACTCGAGGTCATTTATAATCTTCAGCGCTAACTTGACTAGCTACATTATCCAATAGCTATGTCAGCGCAGAAAGCCAGTTATGTGCCCACGATGATCCAGTTTGGACGAATTTGTTCCAACAGTTAGCCTTCCAGATGACTCCAGACCTAGTTGTTGGCCTAGTTTATGTCGCCCTCCTTTCTCTAGCGTGGTTGTTTCGTCATTTGTGCTACCTTCCTTGAAGATAAGCTCACTGTTCCACCTTTCATGGAGACTCCTTCTCCTATTTAAACTCTCACCATTGCTATGTGCTGCTAGTTTTGGAGTTCTTAGTCTTTGGAATGGTTGCTGATAGTGTTATTATTGTTTGTGAGTTTTCTAGATAGCTGGTGTGAATGTGACAAGTGTGGGATTTTTGATAGCTTGAGGAAGGTTATGAAGTGCCCTTAGTCTTGTTGTAAAACTTGTGAGTGAGAGAGACTTGTATGTTGGGAGATCTATCTTCAAAGAGTGAATGCTTGAGGAACATGCTAGCTGGATCCCTTTGAGAAGGCTTGTGACGTCAAGACTTTGGTTGTAAGCTTACTCTTATTTCATTATTAATACAATCAATGATGTTTTCCTATGTCTTGTATGTGATGTACTTGATAGCTCATGACTTCTTGACTTTGTGAGTAAACAGATCATTGTTGTTCCGATTACGTGCTTTGTTGTATTTCCTTTGCATTGTTTCAGGTTGATTACTCATTAGGAGAAGGAAGCGAAAGTTGGAGTAGCGCAACGGAACTCCATCGACCACCGGTTGAGGTAAGACTCCAACTATGACTATTTAAGGAAAGCTATTGTTGATCTGTCCTTGTTTGTGACTAGACCCACTCTAGGGCTAGAGGGGTTGCCTCTATCAACAGAGGGAACACTTTCCTGCATCACACCTAGTATGAAAGTTTTGGGTATAAAACCTTATGGAACCATTTTGAGGAATAAAATGATGTTTTTTGGGGTGTTTGGTGTCTAAAAGATGTGCACACTTTGTCAAAATTGATCTAGATACTGGAACCTTTCCTATGGTGTGAAAATTTCCTCAATTAAAGTTTGTATCTAAAATTTATGCCTTCCACAAATTGACCTACTTTGTTGACCACCATGGTGTGAGTGGATGCCACATCAAGCCCCCATTACTCACATGTGCAAGGCTAGCCATGTGTGGAATTTAAAGAATATTCTACAAGGTCCAAAACCTTATAACAATTAAGGGTAGAAGAAGTCAAAATCCTTACCCTTAGATGGCTAGTGGGTTATGTTAAATACCGAGTCATTAGCAGGAGAAGGGGTTTCATTATTTATCAATATATCTTGTTACATAATTTAGAAAAACATCTGAGAGTAGTATTTTCTAAGAATAATAGAGGAGAAGAATTCTATAGTAGTTATTTAGGCCATAACGTCAACATGTAACTCCATAGCGAATTCCCATTCCTTTGTATATTATGCATTTATATAACTGAGACAAAGAGAGACATACCATAGGCTTCACTTTATAGCCATTTTTTCTCTTGTATTAGGTTCCGTAGGATAAATATGGTGCTCATTTATGTGGATGGGGTGTTTATTCATTGTTTTTCTTTCCATTTCTTATTTCAATGATTTTGTAAATTTGAGCAAATTTAATAGTTAATTAAGTCGATACCTAAGAAAAAATAATTTGCATGGTAAAATATTTCCTAATATTTTAATATATATTTTGATGGACCATTCCAATGGAATATGTATGGAAGTTTATAGATCAATAATGTAGACATCTTTACCAATTCTTCACTAAGAACAATTTCAAAAAGTTAGGAGCTCACGTAGGAGTGAGGAAAACATTTACTTCAAAGCATGTTGCTTAGTATTTCTACTATCCTCCTTTTTAGGGGGGGGGAGATAGGGTAGGGGAGGGGGGTTCTTTCCACTAGGTTTTCCTTCTTTCCTCACTCTTAGGATTTTTGTTGTTGTTGTTGTTGTTCTTATATTGGATTCATATTACTAGGACACAATTTGTTCATGTCTCATACTCACCTATATTAGTATTAAGGATGGGTGTTGGCGTACATACATGACTTTTTGTCATATGCATAGTAATTTTCCCTCACATTCATAACTACCTCTCTCCTATAGCACACTTGAGCATCATTACATGTAATATCGTGGGATTATAAACCACCATCAATAAATTCAACGCTTATCTTAGGAAAAGACTTCATTCCTTAATTTTAGGCTTAGATCCTATCAGTATTTCTAGGGGATAATTCTTTGTAGGAATAAGTGCACACCTGAGGAGGGATTAGACCCTACTTTGTAGGTGAAAAGAACATGAGTTTGTTGAGTAAAATTGGCTAGTAAAAGGCAAGTTAACTACCTCATGAAACTCTGCTTCACTTGGATAATTAGGGCATGTACTCTGTCACAGACTTTTCACATATTTAAGCCTAATATAGTTACATGAGCTATTATTCCATTTTATTACATTGAATTATATTGTAATATAGTCATTATTTTTCAACTTTCGATGATCTATTTTCTACATGTTAATGACAATTACTTTTCTATATAATTCTTCTTTATTTATCTTCTCTCAAATTGCATTGCTTCTCAATTAGACCATATATCCTCTTGCAACTTGATAAATTGAACCTTACACATAAAGACTCTATCTTAGTTCCTTTTGCAATACACATTGGGAGAAGATGGACACCAAGTTGAATACATCTACAATATTCCATCCATAGACAAATGGGTAGAAAAAAGTGGCTAATAGGATTTTGGTGTAGCTTTTGAGGGGTTACAACTAGAAGAATCTAAACACCTAGGATGAAATCTAATCTAATTCAATATTATTATAACATTGTAGTCCACACTTCTACTGGTAAGTCCTTTTCTAAAACATGTCTGTACAGGGAAAAGTGTCTATATAGAACTGCTCTATCCCACTAAGGTGTGACAGCTACCTTAGAAACAAACAGAGAAAAGCTACTTTTGTTTTTCCTTTATGAATTATAGATAGAGAGGAACAGAAAGACCAACCTTTGTCTTGCGCTAATCTCCTGATTTGATCCCTCTCTTCTTTGATAGTCCTCAGCTACCTGCTCCCTTACACGCCTAGCTTCACAAAGTACCTGTAAGATCACAGAAGCATAGCATTATACAAAGACGTGGATCTATAATCATAAACAATCTAGGATCAGATGTAAATTGACCATAAAAATGTAACAAGCATCAATGACACAAAAGCATGGAGGAAAACTCAAATAGCTTTTATTGATAAACAAGAAAAGAGCCGAGAGGAGTTACAACCAGTTGTTCTGACCCAGCATCAACCTCCCAGCAAAGAAGCCCCTCTTCACCTCAAAAAAAGCTTAGATCACCCAAAAATCTGATGTTTGTCTCAAGAAACCAACAGCAATTCCTTACAATATGCAAAATTCCAGCCTCGGGATCTCTGGGATGAGGGATCCATATATAGATATCTGTAAGGGGGATGAGCCAGCTTGTGATTTGATTAGTGTCTTCTCTCTGATATTTCTTGCTTCCACTTGGAGACTGATGGCCTCTTACTCATCCTTGGTCGAATTCAGTGAGGCAAGTGTCACGGGAGAAGATTCTAGAAGCTTCCATTGCCTCTCCACCTCGTGGAATGACACTGCCATTTGTCATTTCTCACCCATCGCATCCTACAGAAGGGACTTTTGAAATGCAACGCACCCTCACAGTGTATTTGAGTGAGATGCAACGCACCTATCCAGTGGAGCAGCTCCAATGATCTTGTTTTGACCAATTCTGAGCTGTTTCTCATGGAGAACTTCTTGGAGAAGCTGTAATCTGTTGACCTTGTTCCTTTAGGGGTTAGAACAACACTTTTAGGGACTTAGGAGCCCTTGGTTTATGGACAGTTCATGCTCAGGGTTGTAGGGTCCAAAAATGTCTATAACAATGTCTTGGGAATTTCTACCTTCACCCTAGGAAGTTATATATGGAAAACATGGAGGAGTGAGGGAAGACATCATAAGAGACATGTTGAGTAAAAAAACATTTTTTGAAAAGATCAGACATATCCATTTATAAGCACAATAGACATGGAAAAAGTCATAAGAAAAGTATAAGGCTATACGTGAACAATACAAGAGTGAGAATTAATTCAAAGTGGTATACAAATTTTTGTTTCAGCTGAACAAGGAAATACTATAGGGTCTTAGTAAGAAGATCACCTCTCTAGTGTATGACCCTTTTGAGGTATTGGAGAAGGCCAGACATAATTCCTACAAACTTAGTCTAAACCCATATATGCACATTTACTTAGTAGTGAATATGGAATATTTGAAACTCTATGAGCCTTCCCTGTTGGATTAGGAGGAATAGGTCCAACCTACCATAGAGTAATTAACACTTATTGAAGTCTGGAATATCGGTGCCTCAACATTGGAGAATACCACTTGGTTAGGAGCTTAAGGCAACTCCTTTTCTGTTGAAAATGGTGGGTCCAACTAGGGATAAAGGGACCAGTTTCCCATTTTAAAGAGATATAATAGAATAATATGGAACAAACTGAGACTAATGGAATGATTCAAAAGAAAAGGATGATATCACTAATTAAACTTATACTAATTACTTCCCGGGAATAGGGTTTTTGTTGTTGAAAATGCAACAAGATGATGGAGCTTAGTGAAAAGAAGTCACCTTCACTAAGTGGGCCTGCGGGCTATTTTTGGCGCAAAGTCTATTTTTAGACTATGTCTATTTTTAGACATATGGATCATGGTCTATGAGTTGCAGGATGCTATTTATCGATGATTGGTCATGTTGGTAAAAATAGATGCACCTCTATTTTTAGACATATGGGCGAAGTCTATTTTTAGACTGCCAGTCAAAAAATAAAACAGTCGAATATTATTAGCTCTTAGTAATATTTGGACTATAAACATTATCTTAACCTCTTGCAGCACTTCAGTTCGAGCTACGGATGTGGCACATGCAACTGCCATAAGGAAATACGCTTTTCCTATGGGTTAGTTGAGCTATTGCATGATGGACTTTAGTTAGAACTCAAGTGATTGAGTTTGGTGGAGTTAATTGAGGAGTTGATGGAGTTGTGTTCAGTTTGACTTAGTTGAACTAGTTGTATTTAGTCTAACTGCCAAATACACTAGTGATGAGTGATGTGAATTAATTATTAATTAATTCACTAATTATTAACTCATAAATCAACTAAAGAATACATCAGTTAACTCAGTGCATGGACAGTTCAGTGGAGACAAGTGTTAGAGGTGGGTGAAAGGGTGAGACTACTATCAGTTGTGACTATAGCTATGCATGAGATTTGCACAATCATTGATTGAGATTTCCAATGAGGATTGCATAGTACAAGCCAAGGGAATTCGAACTTGGATCTGATCTATTCTCAACTTGGATTGCGCAGTAGAGGCAAGCAAACAGTGGAGGAGATTTGAACCCGTGACTTGTTCAGATCTGAGCTAGTTTGTGTGTAGCAGGTGGAGATATTACTGAGTACTTGTGAGGAGTATTGTACTATGTATTGTTACATGTTCTCTATCATTATAATATATAGATAGTTGGGGTTTTTCAGCTGTATGCTTTCCCCATTACATATTGTGTTGATATGCGTGATTGATGTTTTAATGTGCGCATGCGATTGTTTTTAAATCCGCAAAATTAATGATCAATGGTAGAGGAGGTTATGTATTATGCATACATTCCGAAAATAGTGTATAATCAAGATAATCTCTGGAATAAGTGTTATATTATTCAAATTTCTACATGGTATTGGAGCGAAGTTGATCATCAGATCTATTATTCAGAAAGTGATTACATTTTATTTCTTCAGGCAGAGTCTGTAATCGGGCCAGGTAGCCTCTGGATTCATCCTTCTTTTGGAAGGTTAGATATCTAGTAAATGCCCATACAGTCAATCTCTGTACGAGAAATACTTTGTTCTCACAAATTTTAGATCAGAAGCGGTTGAGTTTTGAGCTGGTGGAATTTGAATTTGCAGCAGTGTTTTCTTGGTGTCGAAGTTGAAATGTCTTTCAATGGATTGTGATTGGAGTATGCCCTTGAAGGCAGCTTGAATTATATTGCATGGAAAGACAGGATGGAGGCGCTGTTAGATGAAAATGGGTTGAAGGAGTTCATAGAGGCTGAGGTCCCAAAGCCTATTGATGCTGCTCACGTTGAGGCTTGGAAAAAGAAGACAGCAAAGTGTCGAAGGATTCTGTTGGAGGGCGTGAAGGATCACATTATATCCAGCCTCCATGGAAAGGCTTCTCCATACTTGATGTGGAAAGCGTTGATAGATTTATTCCAAAGTAAGAGCAACTAGAGGAAGTTAGCGCTCAAGGATAAACTCAGAAACATTAAGTGTGAGAAAGGAGACAGTATGCCCAAGTATCTCACAAAGTTCACCCAATGCCGGGATGAGCTGGGAAGTGTGGTGGTGACTGTCGATGATGAGGACTTGGTGAGATTGGCTCTCCTTGGTCTTCCAAAGAGTTGGAATTCCTATCAGGACTCTGTCAATGGTCAAGAGAAATTGCCAGTATGGGAGAGACTTTGGTTTGATCTTGTGCAAGAGGAGATCAGGTGGAATACCAGGGACGGATCTTCATCAAAGGCATCTGATGAAGAAAAGTGCGCTTTGGCTGCCAAAGCAAAAAAGGGGAAGAACAAGAAAGCTTCTCATTCCAGTGCAAAAGTCAAGAAGCAGGACATGTCCAAGGTGAAGTGCTTTCACTGTCACCAACGCGGACATTATGCCAAAAATTGTCCGCAGAAGAAGAAAAATAAGCAAGTTGTTGGATCTGCAATGGGAGAGGCCTTAGCCTCGCAGTTTGAGCTGGATTTTTCACTGATCACATGCTTGGTATCAAGTGTGATGGGATTGGTATGGTTTTTGGACAGTGGTGCGTCTTTTCACATGACAGGAGATCAAGATTTGTTTTCTGATTTGGATGAGAAAGATCTTGGAGTGCACATTGAGATGGGTGATGATGATAGATACAGTGCGATAGGTATCGGTACCATTTCCTTTGAGAGGGAGTCTGGTAAACCCTTCGTATTGAAGGAAGTGATGCATGTTCCAGGATTGAAGAAGAATATTATCTCTGTGGCGATGTTAGAAGACAAGGGATATGATGTTGTTTTCAGCGAGGGAAAGGCTTTCCTACGCAGTAAGACAACTGGAGAAACCCGGAAGATAGGGCTTCGAGTCAAGAACCTTTATCAATTGCATGTAGATGGCTGTGCAGCAACAACATGCAAGGCAGAAGGATTGGTGAGCCGGGATGATGGCGAGCTGTGGCACCGGAGATTGGGCCGCCTTCACCATGGAGCCTTGAAGATACTGGAGCAGATTTCTTCTGGGTTTCCGAAAGGCACTCTTGCACAATCAGATCAGTGCAAGGGGTGTACTTTGGGAAAATTTGTGAAAGCCACCTTTCACGAGAAGGATAGTCACGCCACGACAATCCTTGAGAGAATTCACACAAACGTGTGTGGACCTTTCTCAGTAGCTTTGACAGCAAAGCACAAGTACTATGTGATCTTTGTTGATGATTTCTCTCGAAAGTGTTGGATCTTCTTCATGTAGAAGAAGAGCAAGACATTCTCAAAGTTCTGTGAGTTCAAAGCACTGGTCGAGAAGGAATCGGGGAAGAAGGTGAAGGCTCTTAGGAGTGAAAATGGTGGTGAATTCATCTCTGGTGAGTTCAAGGACTTCTGCAGCGCAGAAGGGATTCGAAGAGAGCTCATAGCTCCCCATAACCCACAGCAGAAAGGGGTTGCTGAGCGGAAGAACAGAACGATCATGGGTGCTGCACAGGTGATGTTGCATGATTAAGGCCTACCCCTTCACTTGTGGGCGGAGGCATGCAATACTGCAGTATATGTGCAGAATCGTTGTCCTCACAAGATACTTGGCATGAGTACACCTGAGGAGGTTTATTTTGGTAAGAGGCCTAATATTTCCCATTTGAGGATTTTTGGTTATCCTGTTTACATGCATGTGACAAAGGATGCCATGAAGAAGTTGGAGCTGACCAAAGAGGTTGGGATATTTGTGGGGTACACTAATACGCCCCACAACTATCGTGTGTATTTGCCAGACAGTCACAAGACTGTTGTGCGACGGGATATCAAATTTCAAGAGGAGAAAGCCATGAAGTGTTCGCTTGAGAGGGAGGCACACTTGCATGCAGATGAGGAGCTATTAGTTCCTAAGGATGAGCGTCAGGATGTGGATCAGCCACAAGATGAAGTTCATGGAGTGGAAGAGACCACTCATGCAGCGCCAACCATTAGAGGGCGAAAGCGCACTACAGAAGCTGAGCGACTGGCTCAAGATGCAAATAAGGTTGTAGGACCACATACAGCACAACGCAGACAGAGACAGTCACTTGATAGGTACACTGGATACATGGCTCTTGTGAGAAAATGTGTCGTGACTGAGCCATCTTCTTTTGAGGAAGCTATGGAGGATCCCGCATGGGTAGATGCCATGGTGGAAGAGTATGATTCGATTGTCAGAAATAGTGCATGGGATATTTTCCCAAGACCGGAGGGTAAGTTGTTGATCATTGTACTTTATGTAGATGATTTGATTTTGACGGGAGATGATTTGTTGATACTTTCATGCAAGGAGGATCTTTCTAGAGTTTGAGATGAAGGACTTGGGCCTCCTTCATTATTTCCTGGGATTAGAAATTTGGCAGCGCAGTGATGGACTATTTGTTTCTCAGGGTAAGTATGCCTGGGAGATACTGGAGAAGTTCAACATGCATGGCTGCAAGCCTGTTGATACTCCTCTTCCTGGAGGTTGGAGGAAGAAGGATGCTACTTCAGTGGAGGTAGTGGATGCCACTATTTATAGACAGTTGGTGGGGTCGCTTATGTATCTGGTCAATACGCAACCCGATATATGCTATGCTATGCTATTAACCAACTTTCACAAGCTATGGTTAAGCCAACCAAGCTCTTCTGGAAGGCAGGCAAGCATGTATTGCGTTATCTCAGAGGCACATCGGGATATGGATTGTGGTACAGACAGGAGGATGAGGTGAAGCTATGTGGCTTCACGGATGCAGATTGGGCAGGGAGCCCAACAGACAGTGACATCAGGTACCATCATATCAGAGATTGTGTGCAGCGGAGAATCATGTTACTTTTATACATTCCCACGGAGGATCAGGATGCTGATATCTTGACGAAGGCGCTCACCAGGAGAAAATTCGAATACCACAGAGGTAGGATAGGGGTTGCAGATAATCCATATCTTGTTGAGAGGGAGTGTTGAAAATGCAACAAGATGATGGAGCTTAGTGAAAAGAAGTCACCTTCACTAAGAGGGCCTGTAGGCTATTTTTGGCACAAAGTCTATTTTTAGACTATGTCTATTTTTAGACATATGGATCATGGTCTATGAGTTGCAGGATGCTATTTATCGATGATTGGTCATGTTGGTAAAAATAGATGGACCTCTATTTTTAGACATATGGGGGGAGTCTATTTTTAGACTGCAAGTCAAAAAATAGAACAGTCGAATATTATTAGCTCTTAGTAATATTTGGACTATAAACATTATCTTATCCTCTCGCAGCACTTCAGTTCAAGCTACAGATGTGGCACATGCAACTGCCAGAAGGAAATACGATTTTCCTATGGGTTAGTTGAGCTATTGCATGATGGACTTCAGTTAGAACTCAAGTGATTGAGTTTGGTGGAGTTGATGGAGTTGTGTTCAGTTTGACTTAGTTGAACTAGTTGTATTTAGTCTAATTGCCAAATACACTAGTGATGAGTGATGTGAATTAATTATTAATTAATTCACTAATTATTAACTCATAAATCAACTAAAGAATACATCATTTAACTCAGTGCATGGACAGTTCAGTGGAGACAAGTGTTAGAGGTGGGTGAAAGGGTGAGACTACTATCAGTTGTGACTATAGTTGTGCATGAGATTTGCACAATCATTGATTGAGATTGCCAATGAGGATTGCGCAGTACAAGCCAAGGGAATTCGAACTTGGATCTGATCTATTCTCAACTTGGATTGCGCGGTAGAGGCAGGCAAACAGTGGAGGAGATTTGAACCCGTGACTTGTTCAAATCTGAGCTAGTTTGTGTGTAGCAGGTGGAGATAGTACTGAGTACTTGTGAGGAGTATTGTACTATGTATTGTTACATGTTCTCTATCATTATAATATATAGATGGGGGTTTTTAGCTGTATGCTTTCCCCATTACATACTGTGTTGATATGTATGATTGATGTTTCAATGTGCGCATGCGATTGTTTTTAAATCCGCAAAATTTATGATCAATGGTAGAGGAGGTTATGTATTATGCATGCATTCCAAAAATAGTGTATAATCAGGATAATCTCTGTGAATAAGTGTTATGTTATTCAAATTTCTACATTTGTATATGCAATTCATAGAAATATTTCACAAAGTATGCAACAATATAGATCGTTAAGCACTTTAATGAAAAGAAAACAATAATATAACTAAATTAATTTAGTTGATTAAAACTAAATCACATATAAGAACTCATTATCTCATATATAACCACACAAGATACAATCCTGCACATCAATAGTGACAATGTATGACTGTATTCAAAGCATTTATATAATGAAATAATCTATAAGAAATTTACTATCTATTTCAATGAAACATAGCAGCAATATAAAGATAATAGTACCTGATACATCATCATTGTGCTAAAAAAAGATAGCTTTAGGCTCTGCTTCTCAATAAGATAACTTTGGATTTAAACAATAGTGCAAGTTCAAAGTTGTCTTTCAAAAATTTATAACCTCTTTATAAATGCATGAAAGGGATTTAAATAGCCTATTAATATTAAAAAAATAGTAAACTAAAAAGTCTCCAAAAACTTTAACAAATTAAGCTAAAAATAAATCAAAGCTAAAGATAGCATCTGTTGCAACAAGAAACTCATGACTATGCTCCAGATTGATTCTGCATTTGTTCTCTGAGTCCACATATATATGTCATTGGCTTTAGCTGGGGGGGGGATGAATTCGCTACATATGTATCTACCCCATGAATACTGCATCATTGATTGATGTATTTGGTCATTTCATTAGATAAACACCTCAACACTATCCACTGACTATGCGGATTCACCAAGAAATGTCAATAACCTTCAAGGTTTATTTTTGATAAACTCTGAATATCTTCAATCCTTTTGTTGGACGCTTCTTTCCATGATTGTTTCAAAACTTTGACATCTGAAAAAGTGTCCTTTGGGCATTCTTGTATCAGATTGGCCTGCAACAAAGTATCGTTGATATATTCGGTGAAGTTTGAAGCGAGATTTCTAGCTCTGATAATAACCATTTCTGCCTGTCTCATTTTGATGTCCCAGTCACCAAAAACAATATCTTTTTGTGATTCTTCAATTCGAGGGAGACCAGATGATCTCCCTTTAGCACTATCTTGCCAATCTATATGTTAAGAGATTTTTTCTTAAACTTGCTCATAAAATGTCCGCATCTTGGAAAACTGATTGACCAAAGAATCACTGGCTCTACAAAAATCATGAATTAAAACTAACTTGTGACAAAAGATAACCTATTGTTTAGTGAGAAGAGTGTTTAGCTCTTATAATTTCTTTTGGGCTTCATTCAATTATGGACTCTCTTTCAACTTATTAATCTTTTTTTACAATTGTTGTAGTTTTTCATCTTTTTCTTTGACTTCAAATTCAAATTGTAGTTTTAAATCATTAAAACATTTTTGTAACTCGGCAAGTTTTGCCTACCATTGCTGGTCAATTACTTTCCTTTCATTCTGGAAATCCTATTCTAACTGCAAAATCCTTTGGTCTTTTTCTTTTAAAAGCAGTTGTATTTCTGTTGCCTTGTCAATAGTGGCACTAGCATAAGCTCCTTCGAATTGTGAAAGTCTATTCAATTCTTCATCCAGAGCAGACTAATTTCCCTTCTAGAGAACTTGAAATCGAAGTGTCACTTAAGGTTGATGCTTTTTCTTGATCTAGGTTTCTCTTCTTCCTTGATATGCTCATTACTGCTTTATGCTTGGGACTATAAAATACATCCAGAGGGGGGATTTCTTCAACATTCAGAGCTATCTCAGAAGTAGGAAATGTCACGATAATTTCCATATCCTCAACAACGATATTTTTATCAGAAATATCATCAATAGTAGTTTTCTTCGAAGTCTCAAGAACAATATTTGTTGAGGGAATTTCAATAGCATTTGTATTAGAAACCTCAACAGTAAACAAGGTTGTCCCTTTGTTTCCTGAGTTTTTCTCTGCTCCTGTGTTGATTGAAATATCCACATCTTGAGTCTCTTCGGTAGACAAAATGCGATTAAACTCCTCCCATACTTTATCCAAATGATTTTCTTCTTTGACCTTTATTGTCTATTCAACAGCTGTTGTAGCTATTTCTGAGACTTGGGAAATGATTGGATTCTTTGACGAGGAGGTTGATGTATTTGCAACCTCAAGAGTTTGTCGAGACCATCTTAGCAAAATTTCTGGCAGATGAGCTCTTCTACTATTACGATATTGATTAAACTTAATCAATTCTTCAGGAGAAAAACATTCTGCCACCATTCTTTCAACTATAGAATAATCTGGGACCATCTCAAATAAATCATCAAAATCATCAGACTCATTCAAAAATTGTTTTATTCTTGCTTGTGTCGTCACATCTTTAGCAACACCATTGGGGTCATATTGCCTGTTTGGAATGGTAGGGAAACTAAAGGCTTTAATTAGGTCAATTTCTTGCAAAGCATGCCTAAAATTTTCCAACATGTAAGTACCATAGGAAATAGGAAAAGGGGGCCAAATGGTTTTCTTGGCTTCCTTAAGCATTTTAGTTAAACCATGACCCACTATCTGATAGGCAATTTCTTTGGCTAATAACTTATCCGAGACAAAAAGGGGTAAAACATGAGGATGAGTAATGCTGCCAAAAACTCGAATGTAGGTAAATTTTTCTTCCCCAAACCACTTTCCTATTGGTTTTAAGTCCTTATTAGCTTCAACGGTGATTCTAGGTGCTTTGCTTCCAAAGACCTCTTGGTGGATAGGGAGGATGATTTCATGATAGATTTTATAGAGATGAGCATGGTATTTGGTTTCCCATAGGATATCGAGATAAACATGTATAGGGGTAGGGTACTGGATTGTCCATTTCCATCCTAGAGATGGGAAATCATAAGAAAAGAAAATAATGTCCATGATATAGGCACTCATGAAGAAAGGAGGAGAAATTCTCTCAAGAACATTGCGCTTCTGCCTGTAATTGCGGATTTGGGTGGTCAAATTATTGGATAGAATGTTCGCCCAATCCATGATATAACTGTCAGTGGCGGCTTCTATTAATGGCACCCATTCCTCTGAGAATTTCTGTGTATTGGGGTAACCATAGAGACGACACATCATAGCAGCAATGTGAGAGAAAGGACCAACAATAGAGGCTAACGAATACATACCCCTGTCTTCCCGCTTGTGTTTTCTTGGGTCTCTTCTCCATTCTTTAATAAGGTCTACTGGATTCAGATTCTCCTGCATGAACTTCTGAACAAATTGAGTATCGTACTTCTTCTATGGCAGTGGTACATGATACATTTTCCTTAAATATTCATCTCTGAAAGATCCAATAATGGTATTCTTTGAAGTCAAAAAGACTCTATCTGTGATATCTAGATGGTCAATGACCCATCTTACCATGTTTGTATAAGGTAGAATCTTAGGACAAGCAAAAATTCTGTGTAGAAACAAATTAGCCATGTCATTCCATGGAGTGTTAACATTTGGGGATTGATCATTGACAGTAGCACTTTGTTTGACTACTACTGCTGGGATTTCATCTTCGAATAGTTTATATATGACCTCCCAGGAGGAAGAGTCGGCATGTGGAGTACATGTAGTATCTGTAAACAATGGCACCATCTGAGGAATTTATTCAGAAGGTAAAACTGCTTGAGGATGAATTACAAATTTTCTCTTTACTTTGATTATCCTTGACATCTCCTGTAACTGTTGTTTATCAGATTTTACCTATAAAAACAAACCAAGATGAGCAGCAAGAACTCATAAAATGTGAAGAGTCTTATCAATTGAATGCAAGTTTTAATGAATAAATCCTTCTACATAATATGAAATTATTACAAATCGTTTGAAAACCTCGAAAGCATAAACACACAGAGTGGCCATTAATTTTGAGCGTTTGTTCATGTGATGCTGACACTCTTATTATATCGGAGATTAGTACTATCAACATTTCGTTGTTTAGATAATACAAGCATAACTTGTGATTTCCCGATATTACGTTGGTATGATCTCAAATAGAAATGCAGGATATGTGATATTAGAAGGCCAGGAGTAAACAAAATGTGGTATCGACATCTGTCAATTGACAGAATGTGATACTGTTATTTGACGGAGTGCAATATCGCAATCAGCATATCGTAATCAACATTTATCAATGGTGTTTTTTGATCAGGAGAAATGCGATTGGAGAATTTTCGATCAGGAAAGTTGCGATCAACATTTCATTATCGGTGAGATTGCGATGGTGTAAACTTGGAACTCTCCAATGCCGATAACTACTCACATGTAGCCTTAGTGGGTCGGGTTTTTAATGATATTTTCTTTATTCATTGATATGGCCTTTATAAACATTTCAGGAATAGTTTTTAAAGGTTTTTTAATGGAAATTAAATCAAACGAGCTTTCTAAGATTTGTATTTATTTGCTAAAAACAAAGGAAAGACTCCTAGTCCTAAAAGGTTTTATTTTAGCAATATATCTATATTTTAAAGACTTTCTTGTTTGATCTATAAGGGAAAAATAATGAAAAATCCTATTTTATGGAAACAAGAAAGGATTTATTTTTTTTAAATTTAAAAGGGTCCCCATTATTTCCTATTCTATGTCTAGAAATAATGGGGGTTGTTGAGTACCACAATAATTGGTGACACACTGGTCGAAACAATTATCTCTGTAATAATAATGAGATCTTAATCTTTATCAAGAAATTTCTTTAGAAAGTTGAAAATGATCGAAATCTAGATTGATATAGATAGCTTTGAAGTGAAGTAACTTATTTTATCGTAAAGCTTCTCAGGGCTTATTATAGATAAAAATCTTGATTGCGTAAATCAGTTACTAATAGGTTGGAAAAGTAAAGTAAGAAGTATTAGGAGCTTAGCGTATAGAATAAACTTATTTGTCATTGGTAGAGCCACTGCTGCCAGCAGGCGTTCATAGCCTCGATAGGGTTACCATTTAACCAAAATGAACCGGTATCCCATCCATATAATAATAACCTTTTTAGAGGTAATAATCTCTTTGTATTCTTTTTTATTTTTATTTTTTCCTTAAAATCCATTATCCTAGTTTAGTGGCCAGATGATGATAATGTCATTCACAAGTTATAATAAAATTGAACAAGCCGACTCATAATGAGACCTCTTGTCTTGTAGTCTTGTGACTATAAGCCATCATCTTGGTGTGGTTGCCAATAGTGATAATGTCAATGTTATTAGTTTCCTATGAACATGATAAGTAGGCTCATGATGAGGCCTCTTAACTTTTAACTTTTTTATATTTTTGAATTACACTCTAAAAAATTTAAAATTAATGGATGGGGAGGTTTCATTTACTCCTTAAGATTTTTGGATGACCATTTGAGTTAAAGATGCTAGAGCTGCATAATAATATTTTCTTTTATAAAAATAACTTTTCGAGACCAATTTTAAAACAACTAGATTTTTCTAAGAGTTTTCAGCCAAAAGATTTCACAATTAAATAGTTATTGCATTTCAAAGTTTTAAAATAGATGCAATACTAGATTTCAATTTATTGTTTTCTTTCCAAATTGTCTCTTGAATAAGACAAAATCTGAATAATAAAGAGAAACTTCCAATGTATACTTCAAAAGTGTACTACTTAACATCTAAAAACTAACTTGAATATATATTTTTATATATGATACAAGAGAACATATGTTCTTTCTAAGAAAAATATTTTTTGAGAATAAGTCCATTGACGAGAAGAATTTCTTTCTTCCCTTGCAAGTCTTGCAAGATAAAACTTGATGGACCTATCTTCTCAAAAATCTGAAAGGGACCAAGCCAGAGTTTTTGAAATTTGGTATGTTTTCCTTTATCCTCATGCACTTTATCCCATTTCAAAACCAAGTCTCCAATTTCAAATTTTTTTTATCTTTGACTGAATTTGTATCAAATGAAGCTTTAAGAAACTGTTGATGGTGGGCATGGACCTGTTTGGCTTTAGTTCTTTCTTCCTCCAATTTAAGAATTTGAGACATTCATAATTGTAGAGAGGAGGAAGGATTTTCTTCAATGTATTGTACTAGGGCCAATGAAGGAATAACTAAATTGGGGGGCAAAATAACTTATTTTCCATATACTAGATGAAAAGGAGAAGTACCTATTGAGGTCTTCTCAGTTATTCTATCAGCCCATAAGGCAAATGTTAAAGCTTTATGCCATGTCTTTTGATTTTGGTCGATAGTTCGTTTGATAATTCTAATAATATTTTATTAGTGGATTCCGCTAAACCATTCCCTTGAGGGTAATAATTAGCAGAATACTTAAGCTTAAATCCTCTTTTCAAGGCAAATTCAGTCATTACATTTCCAGAAAAATAAGAAGCATTGTAAAAAATAAGAGCATAAGGAAGACCAAACCTGGTAATGATAAATTGATCAATGAACTCAATAATTCTCTCAGAATTGGCTAACTTCAAAGGTATTGCCTCTACCCATTTTGTAAAATAATATGTTGCAGTCAAAATGTATTTATGATGTTTGGAAGAATGAGGAACGATCTCACCTATTATGTCCAGTCCCCATTTCTTGAAGGGTTGTTCGATATTGACAGGTTGCAAAGGCATAGATGGTTTCTTCTATCTTCCTGAAGTGGTTTGACAAATTTTACATTTTATTACATACATATGAGTGTCTTTGAACAAGGTTGGCCAGTAATATCCAGCATGGAGGATCTTATGAGCAGTTGTATCTCCACTGTAATGTTCATCAGCTGGCCCATCATGAAGTTCTTGTAAGACCTTTTCTACTTCATATTTTTCCAAACATCTTAACAAAACAGAATCATAATTTCTTCTAAACAAAACATCATTGATGAGTTGGTATTGATTAGATTTTAATCTCAAGGCTCTCTTTCTTTTAAAATCAAGCTCAGATGGTGCATACCCATTTTTCAAATAAAATATTAAGTCGATGTATTGAGATTGAGTATCAATAGGAAATACCTCTACCACTTGATCAATATTACCCGTGGTTTCATCAGTTGGCGTATCATTCATTCCTGTAATCAATCTGCAAAACCCTTGACCTCTTACAATTTTAGCGGGTTTAATTTCAAGGTCATATTCTTGGAGTGCAGTAACCCAATTAGCCCTTTTTTCTCCTAACTCTCTTTGAATAAGTAATTTCCTAACTGCAAAGAAAGGCACAACGATTTTAACATGAGTTTTTAAGAGAAAGGGTCTGAAATATTTGATGGCTTTGTAAACTGCAAAGGCTTGTTTTTCCACTCCAGAATAATTTAATTCTGCTCCTTGAAAATTTGAGATGAAAAAAGAAATGGGAGCTTCAATGTTTTGTTCGTTTGGTTGTGTTAAGACTGCTGCATATGATAGTTCAGAGGCAAAAGTGTATAAAATGAATTGATCAGAAAAATTAGGAGTTGATAGAGAGGGAGCGTCAATCACAACTTGTTTAATTAATTTGAATGCCTCTCTTTCATTGTCTCCCCATTTGAAAAGTGAATTTTTCTTGATCATATTTTGTAATGGTAGGACGATTTGTGAAAATTCAGGGATAAATCTCTTGACAAAATTGATTTGGCCAAGAAAAGATTGCATTGATTTTTTAGTATGTGGTAGTGGAATTTCTGAGATTGTCTTGATTCTTTCTGGAGTTTACCTTCAGTAAGAGAAAAAAATGATTTTTTTGGGTTTAAAGAAATTCCATACCTTCTGCACCTTTCAAAGATCTGCTTTAAATCATGCAAATGATTACTTATTTTCTTTGAATATATGGTAATATCATCTAGATATACCACAACAATTTTATTAATTAAACCTTTGAAAGCAATATCCATTGCTCTCTGGAATGTAGCTCCTACATTCATCAATCCAAAAGGCATATTTTGGTATGCGTATGTTCCCCATTTAGTTCTGAACGTAGTCTTTAATCTATCATCTGGATGAACAAGTATTTGATTGTATCCTGAGAATCCATCAAGAAAAGACATTAGTTCAGAACCAGCAACTGATTGTAGAACCTGTTCCATCGGTGGGAGGGGAAAATTATCCTTTTGACATGCCTTATTTAAATTCCTAAAATCAATACAAATGTGGATATCACCATTCTTTTTCCTAATTGGTACAAGATTAGAAACCCATTTGGAATGTCTAACTGGAAATATGATTTTTTATTTTAAGAGTTTATTCAACTCATTTTTTATTTGATTTTCCAGATTTGGATGGATCTTTCTAAGTTTTTGTTGAATGGGTTTGACATCAGGTATCATAGGGATAATGTGTTGAATGATAGAAGTATCGTATGTTTTGAGATCTTGATAATTCCAAGCAAAGATGTCTTTGTATTTCTTTAACAAATGAATAAATGAATTTCTTTCTTGTGTTGAGAGCCCAAGACCTAAGTTAATGTTTTGAGGATTACTATCTGATCCTAGGTTAACAAGTTCAAATCTCAAAGTTGAACTTTGAAGTTTGCAATTGCTGACTTTTTTGAATCTGTCTTTTAAGTCATAAAGATCCTCAAGTTTAACTACAGGCTTTGGCAGGGCATTTTGTTCAATTGATTTATTCAATTGTTTTTCATGTTCATCTTCATCAATTACTTGATCAAAATAAGATTCTTTAGATGTTAAAAAGTCAAGGATATATTCATCATCATTGAATACTCGCCAGTTGGTGACATTATCCGGAATGGAAGGCCGAAAAATCAACTCTATAGAAAATCTATCTGGACTAAAATCTTCAAGTGGAATCAACTTAGATGCAACATTAGCTAAAAGATCAGCACTGGCATTCTGTAGCCTGGGTATTGGAGAAATATTAAATGCAGTGAAATGTGAAGTTAAACTTTGAATTAAGGATTGATAATGTCTGAGATGATTAGAAACACAATGAATATTGTTTCTTACTTGTTTTATAACTATTTCTGAATCACCAAAGACTTGAAGGTATTCAACATTAAGACTTATGGCTTTATGCAATCCTTGTACTAACACTTCATATTCTGCTATATTATTAGTACAATCAAACTCTAATCTACATGCCAACATAGTTTTTTCACCATTAGGGCTTACCAAAATACATCCAGCACCTGCACCGTCATTAGATTTAGAACCATTGAAATAAAGTGTCCAAAATAAAGAATCTTGCTTAATTACAGGTGAATCTACAATATTAATACATTTAGTAAAGTTTGTTTGTGAAAAAAATTCAACTTGAGATAAAACAAAATTTGCTAAAAAAGGAGATATTGGAGTAGTAAAACTTCCAAAGAAAGATTCCGAAGAATAATTTCCAAGGATATTGTTGGAGAAAGCAACAGGCTCATTTCCTTCATCTAGATCAGTAACTATGTATTTCATATGCTTTTCTCTATCCACTCATATCTGATTTGGTTTATTGTTGTAAGGAAGCCATATATGTGACCAATCTGTGGCAAAATAACCGTGCAATTTCTCATACCAGTCTCTGCTTAAAATAAGACCATAAAATTCAGGAATATCAGCAATCAAAATATCGATAATTTGACATACCTTTGAATTCGAGGATAATCTTATTAAAACATAATTTAATTCTCCCAATACCTTAACCTTTGTTTTGTCTAATTGCACAATTTGGACAACTGACTTTTTAGGCGTAATGTTCAGCTTGAGACAAACTGAATATGGCATAATATTTGAAGAAGCACCTGAGTCTATTAAACAATTGTGAACATTTTTGTTAAAAATTTCAAAGGTTAAAAGAAAAGGTGGGGTATGGGAGTTGGACCTGTCTCCAATTAGAATTGCATCGGAAGCATCAATTTTATCTGGAGAGCTGCTTGGTGGCTTTCCTTTTCCCAGTGAGGCTTTAGTAGTTGGCAGAGGAGATGTAGGAACAACATTCAATTCCTTTAGCAATATTTTATGTTGTTGCTTGAGCTTGCTTACCTCATACATGGAAATATTAGCTTTAACTTTCTTCATATATTCCACAATATTATATTCTATATCTTTATCGGAAATAACAAGAGTTTTAGATGTAGAAGGGGAATTAGAAGAAGATGGAATAGATTCAGAAGATTTGGGAGGAGGCTTCTTGGTAGCGTTTTTATCTTTATTAACAGGAGTTGTTGATTTATGTTTGTGATTTGATGATGGTGAATCAACAGATTTTCTACTCCTAGTTTCTACTAGCAAAGCTTCTCCTTCCTCCTCATTCTCTGATGTAGTAAGAATAAAATCCCATAATCCATTTTCTTCAACTAATTCTTCTTCTTCAGATTCTTCTACAGATAAAGTTGATTCTTTGTCTTCCTCTTGATCTGATTCAGCATTAGATATAATATTAGGTGGTTGAGACGATGAAGGTTGAGTTTTCTTAAATGGTCTAAAAGATCTTTTTGGAGTATCTGAGACCTGTTTTTTAATTTCAACCATTTCATTTGACATTGTTTTGAGGAATTTTTGCAATCCTTCTAAATCAAAAGGGTCTTTGGATGGTTTCTTCTTTGAAAGTTACTTTCTTTGATTTTCTCTCTTCAAGAATGGTTTTCTTCTCTAAGGCTAAAATCCTTTTTTCAATAGATAAAGCTTCTTTCATGTTGTCACTTAAAGTGATTTTGTTAGCTCTATCTACAAATATTGCAATATTAGAGGGAAGTGCAAATATATACCATTCTATTTGAACATCTTCACCAGGTTGTGAAGTTTCTGGAATTTTGTTAAGCAATTTATTGAACCTAGAATTGAAATCCTTGATTCTTTCTCCTTGATTTGTTTTGAGATTGGAAATATCGTTGATTAAAGTAGCTTTGGTTCTATCATCACCAAAATTACTTAGAAATTTCTCTTGGAACATATTCCAATCATTGATTGAACCTGATGGTAAAGAAAAATACCAGGATCCTACTAATCCTACGAACGTATAGGGAAAAATCCTACACACACAATATTCTTCAAAAACACCATTTAGATTTATGGCTAACATATAATTATGTAAATTCTCTTTAACTGGCATCCCTTCATCTGGATTGAACTTGGGTAACCATATTTCTGGATGTTTAGGTAAAGGGTGAAGGGGTGCAGGCATGTTAACCACACTTGGATTGGTCCAAGGTCTATTTTCCATAATGGGAACTTGAATAGAAGGGTTTGTGATAGTAGAAGAGGTTGATTGTGTGGAGGAAGTAGCCCCTGTGCTAGTGCTACTTGAACTAGCACCGATTGATTGAGAATGGAGGGTATGAATAGGAGGATTGATCGAATGAAATGAAGGTGTTTATGGTGAAGTGGATGATAAAATCTCACTAGTGGATGATTGTGATTCTGATTTTTTCATCTTTCTTTGGTGAGAGGGTAAAGGAAACTCAAATGGAGTAATTCCAAGTTTCTCACTTTGGGATTGAGTCAAAATACGAGAAGTGGGAAAAGATGATGATACACTTCCTTCAGATGTTTCAGATTGTTGAGGCCTTTCACCTGAAATAGAAATTCCTTCTAATTTCTGGATTAGGGTCTGAACTTCTGGTAGCTCTTGTGAAGGAGGTTGATCTGACGTCTTAGGGTTTATGCTAGGAGATTTTGTGGCTACTTTCGCAACTTCCGGTCTAGGTGTAGGAGATTTAGAATGAGATCTGGAAGTTGGGGGATATTTTGAGGGAGAATGACTCTTTAGATGACCTTTTGATTTGGGATTAAACCTTGTTGCCATTCATAGTCGGGGCCCTCCTTCTAGCGCCAAAAATGTTGAAGGCTGGAATATCGATGCCTCAACATCGGGGAATACCACCCACTCAGGAGCTTAAGGCAACTCCTTTTCCGTTGAAAATGGTGGGTCCGACTGGGGATAAAGGGACCAGTTTCCCGTTTTAAAGAGATATAATAGAATAATATGGAACAAACTGAGACTAATGGAATGATTCAAAAGAAAAGGATGATATCACTAATTAAACTTATCCTAATTACTTCCCGGGAATAGGATTTATGTATATGAAATTCATAGAAAGATTTCACAAAGCATGCAACAATATAGATCGTTAAACACTTTAATGAAAAGAAAACAATAAGATAACTAAATTAATTAAATAGTTAATTAATTTAGTTGATTAAAACTCAATCACATATAAGAACTCGTTATCTCATATATAACCACACAAGATAAAATCCTACACATCAATAATGACAATGTATCACTGTATTCAAAGCATTTATTTAATGAAATTATCTATACGAAATTTACTATCTATTTCAATGAAACATAGCAGCAATATAAAGATAATAGTACCTGATACATGATCACTATGCTGAAAAAAGATAGCTTCAGGCTCTGCTTCTCAATAAGATAACTTTGGATTTAAACAATAGTGCAAGTTCAAAGTTGTCTTTCAAAAATTTAGAACCCCTTTCTAAATGCATGAAAGGGGTTTAAATAGCCTATTAATATTACAAAAATAGTAAACTAAAAAGTCTCCAAAAACTTAAAAAAAAACAAACTAAAATAAATCAAAGCTAAAGATAGCATCTATTGCAACAAGAAACTCATGACTGTGCTCTAGGCTGATTCTGCATCTATTCTCTGAGTCCACATATATCTATCATTGGCTTTAGCTGAGGGGGATGAATTGGCTGCATACGTATCTGCCCCATGAATACTACATCATTGAGTGCTGGAAGGAATTGGGTCATTGCATTAGATAAACACCTCAGCACTAGCCACTAACTATGTGGCTTCACCAAGAAATGCCAATAACCTTCAAGGTTTATTTTTTATAAACTTTGAATATCTTCAATCCTTTTGTTGGATGCTTCTTGCCATGATTGTTTCAGAACTTTGACATCTGGAAAAGTGTCCTTTGGGCATTCTTGTATCAGATTGGCCTGCAACAAAGTATTGTTGATATATTTGGTGAAGTTTGAAGTGAGATTTTTGGCTCTAATAATAGCCATTTTTGCCTGTCCTAGTCATCAAAAACAATATATTTTTGTGATTCTTCAATTCGAGGGAGACCAACTAATCTCCCTTCAGCACTGTCTTTCCAATCTATATGTTCAGAGATTTTTTCTTCAATTTTCTCATAAAATGTCCGCAGGTCGGACAACTGATTGACCAAAGAATCACTGGCTCTACACAAATCATGAATTAAAACTAACTTGTGACAAAAGATAACTTGTTGTTTGGTGAGGAGATTGTTTAGCTCTTCTGCTTCCTTTCAGACTTCATTCAATTCTGGACTCTCTTTCAACTAATTAATCTTTTGTTGCAATTGTTGCAGTTGTTCATCTTTGCCTTTGACTTCAAATTCAAATTGTAGTTTTAAATCATTAAAACCTTTCTGTAACTTGGCAAGTTTTGCCTGCCATTGCTGGTCAATTACTTGCCTTTCATTATGGAAATCCTATTCTAACTGCAAAATCCTCTGGTCTTTTTCTTTTAAAAGCAGTTGTATTTTTGTTGCCTTGTCGATAGTGGCACTAGCATAAGCTCCTGCGAATTGTGAAAGTCTATTCAATTCTTCATCTGGAGCTGACTGAGTTCCCTTCTAGAGAACTTGAAAAGGAGTGTCTCTTAAGACTGATGCTTGTTCTTGATCTAGCTTTCTCTTCTTCCTTGATCTGCTCATTACTGCTTTATGCTTGGGACTATAAAATACATCCAAAGGGGGGATTTCTTCGATCTTCAGCACTATCTTAGAAGTAGGAAATGTCGGGATAATTTCCATATCCTCAGCAATGATAGTTTTATCAGAAATATCATCAACAATAGTTTTCTCAGGAGTCTCAGGAACAATATTTGTTGCAGGAATTTCAACAATAGTTGTATTAGAAACCTCAACAGTAAACGAGGTTGTCCCTTTGTTTTCTGAGTTTTTCTCTGCTCCTATGTTGACTGAAGTATCCACATCTTGAGTCTCTTTAGTAGACAAAAAGCGATTAAACTCCTCCCATACTTTATCCAATTGATTTTCTTCTTTGACCTTTATTGTCTGTTTGTTAGGTCCCTATAATACTAGTAATTCCCCCATTACTATTGTAATTGTATCCCTTATTGTTATTGTTGTACCCCTATTGTCCCCATATTGTTATTATTGTTCCCCATAGAAGCCCAGTATTGTTATTCTTGTGCCCTTATATTATTATTGTTATTTCGGCTTTGATTATATTGTGACCCCTTAGACTCCTATATATAGAAAGGAGGTTTTTTCATTTGTATCATCCAATAATTGTTCATTTGTGTAAGGTAAAGGAGGTTTCCCCCTCGAAGAGGTTGATTTCTAAGGTGTTGATATTTCTTTTCTATATTTTTGTGAACTGGTTTCATAACATTTAGTACCAAAGCTTTGGATTCTAGGGTTTCGCTGCTCCAAACAAGTCATCGTGGAATTTTTTCTATAATTTTTTTTTTGTGATGTTTCATAAGCTAAAAAAAAAACCATTTGAGATGAAATTGTTCTGAACCTCGGGTCCAAATCTTAGATCATGTCTCCCTATATTTTCTGAGATATGATCGAAGGAAGTTAGGGTTTTTGCATACTCCTGAATTACATTCCAAACAGGTGACCTTGGGAAAATCGTCATAAATTTCTCTCTTCGTATCAGATTGAAATTGCATAAGAAGTTGAAGAAAGAAGACAGAATGTAGTTTTCTGTGTATCTTTTTTAGATCCGAAGGTTGAAATAGTGACACGTGGCATGTCGTACATGTTTTCTTTACTGAAAAAGGTATATAATTAGGCCATCTTTGGAGATTGGGCATAACTCTTTCTTGGAGAATCAACTTTTGATCAGACTAGTGGCATTGGAAAGAGGACTCAAAGGGCTAACATAGGAAGAAATTTCAAACCTTGGAGATCCACATATGACATAGATATAATAGATTCAATATCGAGCTTGTGCATAGTGAAAAAATGTGTGTAGTCTTTTTAAAATTTTGCATAAATTTGGGTTGAAAAAATAGGTTGAATTTCAAAGGGCATAGTGAAGCATAATTATCATTAATCGATGCCCTGAAGAAATAAAATGGAAACATATAGTAAGCAACCTGAAAGCTCTAGCATGACTCATGAAGAAGAGGAAGAAATGCAACATGATATATCAAAATTACAAGACCAAGTGCAACAAATTTCACTCTCACAAAAGGTAACAGAAGCTAATATTGATGGTTTAAAGAAAGACGTGGAGGGTTGAAAAAATAGGTTGAAGTTCAAAGGGCATAGTGAAGCATAATTATAATTAATCGATGCCCTGAAGAAAGAAAACGGAAACATATAGTAAGCAACCTAAAAGCTCTAGCATGACTCGTGAAGAAGAGGAAGAAATGCAACATGATATATCAAAATTACGAGACCAAGTGCAACAAATTTCACTCTCACAAAATGTAACAGAAGCTAATATTGATGGTTTAAGGAAAGACGTGGAAGCTAATATGAATGGCGTGCAAGTTAAGATGGATGGCATGGAAGCTAAGATGAATGGCATGGAAGCTAAGATGAATGGCATGGATGCTAAGATGGAATATTTGAAGATAGATTTAACTAAGTTGCTACAAGAAACACTTATTGATGGTGAAAGGGTAGTAAAGGAAACTCATGATGAGAAAAAAAGAGATGTTAATCATGATTTCATAGACTCTATTGTTGGATTGAAGACCCACCATTTTCCAAAGATCAATATGAGGAAGTTTGATGGAAAGGATCATGTAACATGGATACTACTGATGGAGAAATATTTCGATCTCCATAATGTGTGAAACACACAAAAGTTACACATTGCAACTTTATATTTGGAACCAAATTAGTTTGTATGGTATCGATGGATTTTCTCTCGTAAACAAATTGTCACTTGGGCAATTTTTATGGAAGAAATGATAGAAAATTATGAGGATACAAAAACCAACATTTTTTTTAGCCAATTGATAAACCTCAAACAAAAGGGTTCAATGATGGAGCACATTGAGGACTTTCAAAAATTGAATATAAGGGTAAAAGATATTCCAGAGGAGCATAGGATTGATGTGTTCATAGGGACTTTAAAGATAACGTCCAACATGAGGTTTGCCTTTGGGAACCTGACTCATTGGAGAAGGCATTCAGGTTGGAAAGAAAAATGGAATTATGGCAACAAGGAATCCTACCACTCGCAACTATAAGGATGGAAGTGTTGTTTCCACTAGCCTTCAACAACCTACAAGGTTGAAACACCAACAATTGGAAGAAAAAAGAGCAAAAGGGATTTGTTAAAGTTGTGATAGCAAATACACTAAAGGTCATAAGTGTGCTGAGAAGAAATTATTTTACATAGATTGTGAAGAGGAGGAAGAAAAGGAACAAGAAACATCTAAAGAAGAGGATATACACTAGGAACAAACCGCGGAGAAAGAAGAAATAAATCTGACCATATCTTGCAATGCATTTGCCAGAATTACCACTCCTCAAACTATCAAGATAGAAGGACATATCAAGAAGAAAAAGGTAATAATGTTGATTGATTAGGGCGGTACCCATAATTTTATTCATTGTAAGATAGCCAAGGAATTGAATTGCTTCCTATATCCAGCATCAGAGTGTCAAGTGATGGTTGCAAGTGGAGGAACCATAAATTGCTCTGGAAAGTGATATCAAGATATCCATGGGAGAATATGTATTGAATAGCCCAATGCTTTCCATTCCAATGGCTGGTGCTCATGTTGTACTAGAAGTCCAATGGCTACAATCCTTGGGTACAATAGATTTTAGTTTTCAAGAACTTTTCATGAAATTTTCTTCGAAAGGAAAGGAAGTAGAATGAAGAGGTATCACAGGGAAACCAGGAAAGGTAATCAACTCTAATGGAATGAAAAAGATTCTAAAGAAATAACAACGAGGTGTAATTGCACAATTATGTTCGCTAGAGGTTCCCACATCAAAATCATCTATTTCTCCACATCTCCAAAAAGTCTTGGATAATCATTCCAAGGTATTTGAGATTCCCAAAGGTCTCCCACCTATTCGTGATCATGATCATGCTATTCATTTGGTTTCGGGAAGTGTTCCTCCAAACATCAGGCCTTATAGATATCCCTATGCCCAAAAGAGTGAAATTGAACATATGGTTGCAGAAATGCTAGAGGTTGGTATAATTCAACCTAGTTAAAGTTTTGTCTTTGATCCAGTAGTATTGGTGCACAAGAAGGATGGATCATGGTGCATGTCTCCGGATTATAGGAAGCTCAACAAGCTCACTATTAAAGATAAATTTCCCATTCCTATCATTAATGAACTATTGGACGAATTGCATGGATCAATTTACTTCACCAAGTTGGATCTTCTTTCAGGATATCATCAAATCAGAATGAAGACTTAAGACATTCTGAAAACAACATTTAGAACTCATGAAGGTCATTATGAATTTTTGGTCATGCCTTTTGAACTTACCAATGCACCTTCCACATTTCAAGGTTTGATGAATTCCATTTTCAAACCCACCCTTAGAAATTTTGTGTTAGTATTTTTTGATGATATACTAATCTATAGCAAGCCTTGGATGGACCATGTTCAACATGTTGACAGGGTGCTCAAACTGTTGGAGGAGAAACAATTATATGCAAAAAGTTCCAAATGTTTCTTTGGAGTACAAGAGGTGGAATATCTAGGTCATAGTGTATCTCATGAAGGTGTTAAGGTAAAGCCTAGCAAAATTAAAGCCATTAAGGAATGGAAAATCCCCACATCCATAAAGCATCTGGGAGGATTTCTCGGGTTGACAGGGTATTATCACAAGTTTGTTAAGAATTATGGGAGAATAGCATCACCTCTAACAACATTATTGAAGAAACATGAATTTTTATGGACTCCAGAAGCAACGAAGCCCTTTGAACATCTTAAAGAGGCAACGTGCCAAGCACCAGCCTTAGCTACGTCAGACTTCACAAAACCCTTTATTGTGGAATGTTATGCCTCAGGAAATGGAATTGGTGTTGTTTTAATGCAAGGAGAAAGACCCATTTCTTTCGAAAGTCATCCAATCAAAGGAAAGTATTTACACAAAGCTATTTATGAGAAGGAAATGTTGGCAATACTACATGCACTTAAGAAATGGCGACCCTACCTAATGGGAAGACACTTCAAGGTAAAAATGGATCATGATAGTCTGAAATAATTTTTAGAACAAAGATTATCTTCAGAAGAGCAGAAAAAATGGGTCACAAAGATGTTGGGTTATGACTTTGAAATCATATACAAAAAAGGGAAGCAAAATGTTGTGGCAGATGCACTCTCAAGAAAGGATGAGGATGTGGAAGCATTGCTTTGTGCCATTTCTATTATCCAACCAGATTGGATAAATGAAGCAAGGGATGAATGGAATAATGATGAAGAAGTGTGGGTACTCCTTCAAAAGTTACAACAATATCCCAATACATATGATACATTTAGCGGGAAAAATGATTCGTTATGGTACAAAGATCGTGTATACCTATGTCAAAATTCCCAACTCAAACAAAAGATTCTTATGGAATTTCACGCCTCTCCCTTAGGATGGAAATTGAGATTTTTAAAAACTTACCACAGGGTTAAGAAGGAATTTTTTTGGGATGGCCTTAAATATGATATTCAAAAGTTTGTGGCAGAATGTTTGGTTTGCCAACAAAATAAAGTTGAAACAATTAAGACCCCAAGTCTATTAAAACCTTTATCCATTCCAAGTCAACGTTGGGAGGATGCTTCAATGGATTTCGTCGCAGGTTTACCAAAGTCTGATGTAAAGAGTGTCATCATGGTGGTAGTTGACAAACTTACCAAGTATGCACACTTTTGTGCATTATCTCATCCATTCAAAGCCAGTACAGTTTCTACTGCATTTATGGAAATAATTCAAAAGCTACATGGAAACCAAAGAATTATTGTAAGCGACAAAGATCCCATTTTCATAGGAAATTTTTGGACAGAATTGTTTTCTTGTCTTAGTACTCAGTTAGCTCATAGCTCATCTTATCATCCTCAATCTGATGGGTAATATGAGATAGTAAACAAATGTTTGGAAGGATATCTTCATTGCTTTGTATCTCATAAACAGACATAATGGGTCAAATGTTTGCCTTTGGCTGAATGGTGGTATAACACTTCCTTCCATACTGTAGCAAAAATGACCCCATTTATGACACTTTATGGATATCAGCCACCATCCATCACATCATATTTAGGAGAAAATTCTAAGGTTCAAGCAGTGGAACATCACATCGAGCATCAACAACAAGTTCTCCAACTCTTAAAAGATAACCTAACTTTGGCATAGAATAGAATGAAACAACAGGAAAATCAACATCGCAGCGAAAGAAGTTTTGATATAGGTGACTAGGTATTTCTACGACTACAACAATATAAACAAATTTCCCTCAAGCAAGCCAAGAAGGATAATAAATTATCACCAAATTATTATGGTATGTACAAGGTGTTGCAAAAGATTGGTACTATGGCATACAAATTGGAGCTTCTTGCAACTTCCCGAGTGCACCAAGTTTTCCATGTTTCATGCTTAAATAAGGTTATTGGTGACAAGCTCCCAATTCAAACAATATTTCCAGAACTTGACGAGGAAGGAAAATTCATATTGGAACCTGAAGCAGTCACAGAAAAAATAACTCGACAACTGCAAAATTGATCAATTTCAGAGTATCTTGTCAAGTGGAAGAACTTACCCACGAAAGATTCCACATGGGAGGATGAAAATTTTATACAGAAGCATCCAGAACTACTCAAGGGTTGAGGACAACACTTTTTTGCGTGAGAGGGGCATGTTAGGTCCCTATAATACCAGTGATTCCCCCATTACTATTGTCATTGTAGCCCTTATTATTATTGGTGTGCCCCTATTGTCCCCATATTGTTATTATTGTGCCCCATAGAAGCCCAATATTGTTATTATTGTGCCCTTATATTATTATTGTTATATCGGCTTTGATTATATTGTGACCCCTTAGACTCTTATATATAGAAACAAGGTTTTGTCATTTGTATCATCCAAGAATTGTTCATTTGTGTAATGTAAAGGAGTTTACCCCCTCGAAGAGGTTGATTTCTAAGGAGTTGATCTTTCTTTTCTATCTTTTTATGAGCTGGTTTCATAACATTGTTCAACAACTGTTGTAGCTATGTTTGAGACTTGGGAAATGATTGGATTCTTTGATAAGGAGGTTGATGTATTTGCAACCTCAGGAGTCTGTCGAGACCGTCTTAGTAAAATTTTTGGCATATGATCTCTTCTCCGATTATGATATTGATTAAACTTAATCAATTCTTCAAGAGAAAAATGTCTGCCGCCATTCTTTCAACTATAGAATAATTTGGGACCATCTCAAATAAATCATCAAACTCATTTGAAAACTGTCTGATTCTTGCCTGTGTTGTCACATATTTAGCAACACCATTGGGGTCATATTTCCTGTTTGGAATGGTAGGGAAACTAAAGGCTTTAATTAGGTCAATTTATTGCATAATATTATAGACATTTTTGGGCACTACAACCCCAATCAAACATGTCCATAAACCAAGGGCTCCTAAGTCCCTAAAAGTGTTGTTCCATCCCCTAAAAGAATAAGGTCAGTTGATTACATCATCTCCCAGAAGTTCTCCATGAAAAATTACTCAGAACTGGTCAAAACTGGACCATCTCACCTGCTCCATGGTCAAAGTGCAATGCATCCCACCTAAATGCACATGGGAGGTGCAATGCATACTAAAAATCCCTTCTATGGGGTGCGATGGGTAAGAGTGGACAAATGGCAGAGACAGTTTGCGAGGTGGATGATCATGGAATCTTCCAGAAACTTCTCTTGTGAAACTTGCCTCTCTGAATTTGCCCAAGGATGAGTAATAGATCATCAATCTCCAAGTGGAATCAAGAACTATCAGAGAGAGGACACTAATCAAATCCTAGAATCTGACTCACCCCCTTGCAATCATCTATATATGGGTCCCTCATCCCAGAGATCCAGAGGCTGGAATTTTGTATCTTGTAAGGAAGTGTTGTTGGTTTCTTGTTGGAATATCATGGTGTTGGGTGATCTAAGCTTTTCATGAGGTGAAATAAGGGATTTCATGCTGGAGGATGATGCTGGGTCAGAACAATTGGTTGTAATCCTCTCTGCTATTCTTGATTATTGATAAAGCTATTCAAGTTTTCCTCCACATTCTTGTATGTTTGATGATATATGCATTTGTGTGGTCAATATATATCTGGTCCTATATTGTTTATGATTGTAGATCTCTATTCTTCGATAGTATTATGCTGCTTTGATTCCACAGGTGCTCTTTGAAGCTGGGTAGACAAAGGAGAAGCGGCAAAGATCTGTCAGAAGGGAGAGGAACCGAGCAAGGAACCAAGCGCAAGACTGAGGTTGGTGTCCTTCATTCCCCTCTTATCTACTTCTCATAAAGGAAAACGAAAGTGGTTATAGTTTGTTTGTTTCTAAGGTAGCTACTAGTCTTAGTGGACTAGCAGATCCGAGTGGACACTAGATTTGCCGATAACAAAATGACGACTCCACTGGGGAACGAATAGATTGTTTGTTTGTCTATATTTGTTTGCTTTATAAACTTACAAATGGAGCCTGAAGTGAAGCCAACTAGCCTTCGAACTGCATTTTCTATGCAAGTGCAAAGTAGATCAATGCTGCTTCAGTCTATCTCCGGGTTTTGTTTATACACTGAACAATCAATTTGCAAACTTTCCAATTGCCCTAGTGGTGGCTCTAGTAACCTCATTAGATCAACCCCTATGATTTCTATTTACTGTACATCATTTTCTCGGCCTAAATCCCTGAACTGAGCTCCAAACTGTGACCAAGATCCAAGTAAAGTCTCGTCCTAGTACCATCGCACCCTATCTTCAAGGAAATCTGGATGCATCGCACTTCCCGTGTGTAGTAGGTGGGATGCATCCCTGTTTCCCTGTGTCACAGGTACGATGATCAGAAAAGGATAATTTTGCCTCCAGGTTTTGGTTTTTCTTCACTCTTTTCAGCTCTATTCTAGAGTTTTGTTGTCTATGATCAGTATACCACTGTGGAAACCCCCTTCCTTTCCATCATTCCACCTCCATTGTGCAAAGAACTTTGAATGTTTTATGTATTTTCCGCCATTTTCAGTTCTCTTTTACAAAGTAGTAGCATAGTCGAACTGTCGTCTTTTGATTTAAAAGTGTCGCAAGTGTCGTTTTTAGTCAAAGAAAAGAATTCCATTGTTCTTGATTGTCGATTATACAGTTACTCTTGTATTTGATTTGAATTAGTAGTTTTTCAAGTGTCGAAAGCATTTTTCAACACAAAATAGTAAAGTGACGTCATTATCTTCCTTTCGTTTTGAAGAGAAAATTGTTAGTACGGTCGCTTTGAAAAGATAATTCAGATTTGTACTTAGCATTCTTCTTGTTATTCACACATTAAGAAAGCTAAAAACAAATACATGCATGTTCATTTGCATTTATACTGCTTGTTGGTTTGATTTAGGACAGTGCATCTATTGTGTACTCTCTGCTCTATGTTGAAAGAATAGCTAGGATTTTCATTGCAAAAAGAGGATTAAACGATTGTTTATCATCTTAGATTGCATTTTAGGAAGTGTACATCTACATCACGCAGTGAACCTGAAAGGCAAATTTCTTAAGAAAGATCAACTGTAAAATAAATTTAATGAACCTAAAAACTCTTTGGAACCTAACGCACAACATTTAGAAGTCTAGGCTAGAGACGTATTCCGGCGTCGTAAAGCCTGGTAACTGTCGCTTTCACTGTTGGTTGGGTGATTCCTCCTCTTTGAGACGACTAGTGCCAGTATGGACTTCTGCTCCCACATACCGTCGAGTATATATTGGGAGACCACAATAGGTTATATCCTTTATCCATAGGAAGTCGTGTCTACCGCCCTATCGATTGCAATGCACTGAACACAGCATTCGGGAAGATTGACTGTCGTACCGAAAAAAGTATTCTGTAGTTTTGCGATTGGTTTGCTAATCCTTCTATCTAGATTTCCAGAGTAGTCTCTTTCATTCCTTTTCAGACTCCTTAAAGGAAAAGGTCCATCTGAGCACTTGTCACTTCAGGCTCATTACAAATCGAAGGCGACTAGAGTCATATTTTTTTTTTCTCGACTCTTAGAAATTGAAAAAACAAGTTGTGTCAAAGCATCTAAAATTTATTTTAATCGGAATAACAACACCTTTCCTACGTTGGTCTTAGGTTGAGGAAAATGGAGTCCACCAACCAAGGAGTTCCCCTTGGAGGAAATCCTAGTCCTTTCTCCTCTTGGGGAGATGTTGGTGCACCTCATATGGCCACATTGTCACTTCCAGGGTTGACGATTGGCTTGCCAATATGGCTCTTCTCGACCTCCGTCGTTTAGAACATCGTGATTCCTGAACAATCAAGTCAGCAACTAGATGATACTAAAGTTACCCCCCAACCTTCTACTTCATCCGATTCTCCCTCTCCTCCTTCCTCTTCGCTTGATAAAGACGGTAAGGCCCAAAACCAAGTAACTAAGAAGAAGAAGAAAGAGAAGAAGAAGAAGGAGCCAAAGATGAAAGGGGGCAACCATGCATCGTCTAGCGAAAATCCACACACTGCACCATCCAGGCCTAAATCGCCATGTGTGATTGTCCCTCCATCCCTCGAATCTTAAGGGACTGGTCTCCTTGTTTTCACAACCCGGTGTCATCGACCTCTGAAGATAATGTTGAGAGTACACCATCAACTAGTGAAAGTGAAGCACCTGGACAAAAAGGAAAATGTAAATTTCCTTGTAGACTGTGTGAAGGAAATCATGCCCTCCACCGTTTTCCCTTCCTGGACGAAGCTAAAAGAGTTTTGGATGACCGTCCGATTTCACCGTTACAGCTTCCTCCTAGATATGAGAAACTCTTGCCAAGTCCATCACTGGTTGAAAATCCGACTGACATGCCAATGTGTCTGGTCAAAAAATTTGTCATTGAAGATAAACCCGCCGAACCCATACCAGACGAAAGTCAAAAGGTTGAGGTGGCAGTCAACCCGGTCTTGTCTTCGGAAGGTCCATCTTCAGATGACACAATCACCGAAGAGAATGAGAACGACACTATTCAAATTCTTTTCGTAAACACCGACTCTAATGAACATGGGGGCAGTCTACCCGTTCCTTTACCGCAGGAAGGAAGTTCGTCAGAGTCATATCCGGCCGTCTATTCGGTCCCACCTCCAAGCAACCTAGTTGTTTCCTTCGATTGGAACCTACTAGGCAGACCCCGTTTACCGGCTAGTGTACCATTCCGAATCATTACACAAATATACAGAATGGTCATGGCCGGTACCATCATAGATGAAGGGGCTTATGTGAGTATCCTTTCCTCAACTGCTTGGAAAGCGCTTGGTTCGCCATCGCTTCTGCCTGAGATGAGAAATATGACAGGCTTTGACAAAGGAACCAGTCGACCGTTAGGGATCCTTCCCAATGTGCCCATAACATTGAGAAGGAAAACCATTCACATGAACGTAATGGTTGTCCAAGGACCTCTGGATTATAATCTACTCCTTGGGCGTGACTATATTTATTGCATGGGAGCCATTGTCTCCTCACTCTTTAGAGTAATGTGTTTTCCGCACAAAGGCAGAGTGGTCAAGCTCGTAGACCAGCTGTCGTTTCCCGGATCACACATAGCAAATAGTCAAATACCCTCCCTAAATGGTCTTTTCATGCAAGGAATGTATCATCAATCTCCAGTCCGTCCACCTGATGACCGCGAGTGATTCGGGAGGACGTGACTAAAACCCAAGGGGCATGCACGCTGGTCTGTTTTGGCAGGAAAAACTTGGGTATAGGGTAGGTTTCCGTGGAGGATATATGACTAGTCTGACACACCCGTCCGTTTGGGAAAATGGGATTAGACTGGAATAAGATTCCCTTGTCAAAGTTATGTGAGTGGAGGCGACTGCACCACTCGCGTTTGTCTATTTCAGTAGACATCGCCAAGGAAGCATTTTGTCTGCGACGCAGATGGAGAGCTTTCATATGGTAACCTGGGAATTTTTCGCTATACCTGGGGGCATGCAAACCTTTTGGCATGCAAGCGAAGAGTGACCATTTATTTTCTTAGTTTGTAGTTTCTCAACCCTTTAAACTCGTAGGATTGGTCGTTCCTAACTTGCATAAAGAAAGGATTGAGGCAAAGCTTTGTAAGGTGCAAGCTCCATAAAAAATGGCATCTTAGATGAGACATCCTTATTATATGACTGGCATGAGCAGTTTTAACGCGGAGTTCAAGATCGTTAAAAATTAAACATAAGCAGTGAGCAAACATTCCCCTAGAGTTTAAGCTCATTAAAAAATGAACCAATTTCTGGTAAATAACCATTGTGAATGCATTATCATCAGCTTTTGAGCCTTAGTCGTGTTCTCATCACCACCTCCACTCTGTTTTAGCCGATCATTCACCTCCATTTGATTGTTTACCCCTTTTGAGGAACAATTGCGAAGAGTGATCCTGTTAGCCATCCTCGTGACACTGCCGTGACTAGAAAATTCCAAACCTTACCTGGAATCAGCTACTACCTGAACTTATCACTCATTCCTCAAAAACGAGTCTCCTTTTAGCTCTTTTCACCTGACTAATAAAATATGAAAATATTTCCGAGCGATTGGCCTCTCCAGCTCGTTAAAGTGACCGAAGTGTTATCCCTCCTCTAGATTTTAATATTTTTGGACCTGAGGGATTATTACACAAAAATATCGAGTGCTTGTCTTGTTCGGCTCGTTAAAATTACCGAAAATTCATCCCTTTTGTATTATTTTATACCTTTTCGGACTTAAGGGATTATATGACGAAAAAGGATCATTGGAGTTTCCTTTACGTCCCTTTTTCAGACTCTCTAAAATTGAAAAGGACTGAGTTATCTTTGTCGTTAAACTCGTTAAAATCGAATAGCAACAAACTTGTCCATACAGACAAGAACGAGTTTCACTGTCGCTAGACTCGTTAAAATATAGCGACAGGTTTGCCCGAAGGGAAAATTATAGAACAAGCATATGTTATCCTCCTCAAGCTTGACAAAAATAAAGAGGTACTAGTCAGCAATGACTGGGGAAAAAATTGGGAAGAAAACTTGAAGAAACTTTATTGATAGCAAGTCGCTCTTGAACATGACACTTTCACTTCGCATCTGAGTCGGGTTGGGTTGTTCCGTTCACTGGTCATATCACCATTGGTCCATCACACCATCTGTATTTGGGGTTAATGCTACCAAACCATCATGTCAGTGTTACCGGTATGTTCAAGAGAAGACGCTCAGAGAATTCACCTGTGTCTCATCCAGTGCAATACATTCACGCTCCATTCTTTCATGACCGCCACCCTGAACCTTGTATCATCAAACCGTTTTCACCTCCAAAATCATTTACTCTGTTCCGTGTCATAGATGTGGGATTCATTAAGGCCCTCCTATGGTAGGTCACTTCTTGTCGACATCAGCTCATTATCCACGAAGTCAACTTAGGAACAACCCTTTCAGTACTTTGAAGCTTGCATGCCTCAATGGCAAGTTTCTCACTTCCGGCGACAGGTTTACATCAATGGCCTTCGACCGAAAGATTTTGTGTCGTGTTCGACGCCAAGTCCCTTATTCACACCCCGCGAATTGTATTGTAGTACCTTGAGGGTCATCATCATTATCGGTGATTCCTCTCATGCCTGTTAACAGCTTACATCATTGGTTGGTAATCAGGCGATGTCTATCTGTGTTCGACTCCAGAACATCTTTCACATGGATCGACTTGTACTCCGAGTGAAGATTGAACAAGTTTGAAGACCCCAGATCTAGTTTCATCCATCCGAACTGCGATATATTCAGGAAAATAAAGACATCAAATGTACATTGTTGCTGCACAGATGATCATCTGAATCAAAGGATGATGATTCTATCAAAATCATCAGTCTCCCACACAAACGGTTGTCTGTCTTATGTACATAGAAATGAATTTATAAAGTTGAGCATGGGAATGCCTGCCTCAGCTAGATCATGAAAAATATTATGAAGATAATGTATTGTATTGCATCTTATTACAGGTCGCCTTCCAGCGCGAAAAAACTTCAGATCCTCATGATAAAGCGTTTCACCCGACATCAAAGATTAATGACCTCATGCTTTAGGGGGAAGCTGTTATAGACATTTTTGGGCACTGCAACCCCAATCAAACATGTCCATAAACCAAGGGCTCCTAAGTCCCTAAAAGTGTTGTTCCATCCCCTAAAAGAACAAGGTCAGATGATTACATCATCTCCCAAAAGTTCTCCATGAAAAATTACTCAGAACTGGTCAAAACTGTACCATCTCACCTACTCCATGGTCAAAGTGCGATGCATCCCACCTAAATGCACACGGGAGGTGCGATGCATACTGAAAATCCCTTCTATGGGGTGCGATGGGTGAGAGTGGACAAATGGCAGAGACAGTTTGCGAGGTGGATGATCATGGAATCTTCCAGAAACTTCTCCTGTGACACTTGCCTCTCTGAATTCGCCCAGGGATGAGTAAGAGATCATCAATCTCCAAGTGGAATCAAGAACTATCAGAGAGAGGACACTAATCAAATCCCAGAAGCTGACTCACCCCCCTGCAATCATCTATATATGGATCCCTCATCCCAGAGATCCAGAGGCTGGAATTTTGTATCTTGTAAGGAAGTGTTGTTGGTTTCTTGTTGGAATATCATGGTGTTGGGTGATCTAAGCTTTTAATGAGGTGAAATAAGGGATTTCATGCTGGAGGATGACGCTGGGTCAGAACAATTGGTTGTAATCCTCTCTGCTATTCTTGATTATTGATAAAGCTATTCAAGTTTTCCTCCACATTCTTGTATGTTTGATGATATATGCATTTGTGTGGTCAATATATATCTGGTCCTATATTGTTTATGATTGTAGATCTCTATTCTTCGATAGTATTATGCTGCTTTGATTCCACAGGTACTCTTTGAAGCTGGGTAGACGAAGGAGAAGCGGCAAAGATCTGTCAGAAGGGAGAGGAACCGAGCAAGGAACCAAGCGCAAGACTGAGGTTGGTGTCCTTCATTCCCCTCTTATCTACTTCTCATAAAGGAAAACAAAAGTGGTTTTAGTTTGTTTGTTTCTAAGATAGCTACTAGTCTTAGTGGGACTAGCAGATCCGAGTGGACACTAGATTTCTCGATAACACATAGAATGCCTGAATTTTTCAAATGTGTAATTACCACAGAAAATAGGAAAAGGGGGCCAAATGGTTTTCTTGGCTCCCTTAAGCATTTTAGTTAAACCATGGCCCACTATCTGATAAGAAATTTCTTTGGCTAATAACTTATCCGAGACAAAAAGGGGTAAAACATGAGGATGAGAAATGCTGCCAAAAACTCGAATGTAGGTAAATGTTTCTTCCCCAAACCACTTTCCTATTGGTTTTAAGTCCTTATTAGCTTCAATGATGAGTCTAGGTGCTTTGCTACAAAAGACCTCTTAGTGGATAGGGAGGATGATTTCATGACAGATTTTATAGAGATGAGCATGGTATTTGGTTTCCCATAGGATATCAAGATAAACATGTATAGGGGTAGGGTACTAGACTGTCCATTTCCATCCTAGAGATGGGAAATCATAAGAAAAGCAAATAGTGTCCATGATATAGGCACTCATGAAGAAAGGAGGAGTATTTCTCTCAAGAACATTGTGCTTTTGCCTGTAATTGTAGATTTGGGTGGTCAAATTATTGGACAGAATGTTTGCCCAATCCATGATATAGCCGTCAACGATGAATTCTATTAATGGCACCCATTAATAAGGTCTACTGGATTTAGATTCTCCTGCATGAACTTCTGAACAAATTGAGTATCATACTTCTTCTATGGTAGTGGTACATGATACATTTTCCTTAAATCTTTAACTCTAAAAGATCCAATAATGGTCTTCTTTGAAGTCAGAAAGACTTTGTCTATGATATCTAGATGGTCAATGACCCATATTACCATGTCTATATAAGGTAGAATCTTAGGATGAGAAACAATTTTGTGTAGAAATGAATTAGCCACGTCATTCCATGGAGTGCTAACATCTGGGGATTGATCATCGGCAATAGCACTCTATTTGACTACTACTGTTGGGCTTTCATCTTCGAATAGTTTATATATGACCTCCCAGGAGGAAGACCCTGCATCTAGAGTGCATGTAGTATCTGTAAACAATGGTGCCATCTCAGGAATTTCTTCAGAAGGTAAAACTGCTTGAGGCTAAATTATGGATTTTCTCTTTACTTTGATTATCCTTGACATCTCCTGTAACTGTTGTTTATCAGATTTTACCTATAAAAACAAACCAAAATGAGCAGTAAGAACTCATAAAATGCGAAGAGTCTTATCAATTGATGCAAGTTTTAATGAAGAAATATTTCTACATAATATGAAATTATTACAAATCGTTTGATAACTTCGAAAGAATAAACACACAAAGTGGCCATTAATTTCAAGCGTTTGTTCACGTGACACTTGTTATTGTATTGGAGATTAGTACTATCAGAAATTTGTTGTTTAGCTAATACAAGCGTAACTTGTGATTTTGCGATTTCCCGATATTATGTTGGTATGATCTCTAATAGAAATGAGGGATATGCGATATCGGAAGGCCAGGAGTAAATAAAATGTGGTATCGGCATCTGTCAATTGATCGAATGCGATACCATTATTTGACAGAGTACGATATCACTATCAGCGTTTGTCAATGGTGTTTTGTGATCGGGAGAAATGCGATTGGAGAATTTGCAATCAAGAAAGTTGCGATTGACATTTCGTTATCGGTGAGATTGCGATGGTGTAAACTTGGAACTCGCCAACACCGATATGTCGATAACTACTCATGTGTAGCCTTAGTGGGTTGGGTTTTTAATGATATTTTATTTATTCATTGATATGGCCTTTATAAACATTTTGGGAATAGTTTTTAAAGGTTTCTTAATGGAAATTAAATCAAATGGGCTTTCTAAGATTTGTATTTATTTTCTAAAAACAAAGGAAATACTCCTAGTCCTAAAAGGTTTTATTTTAGCAATATATCTATATTTTAAAGACTTCTTTGTTTGATATATAAGGGAAAAATAATGAAAATCATATTTTATGGAAACAAGAAACAAGAAAAGTTTGTTTGTTTGTTTTTTTTTTTTTTTGGGTCCCCATTATTTCCTATTCTATGTCTAGAAATAATGGGGGTTTTTGAGTACCACAACAGCACCAAATGTTTAGGTAGAGTTAGAAAAAGACATAGTTTTGTAGAAAGACTTTAGAAATACAAGATATGGGTAGCATGACCTTTGGCAGATTGGGTTGAAAGGAAAAAATATGAGAAAAGAAAAATGTTACTCGAGGGAGAAGGTTGAGGAAAACTTTTCTCACCTCATTTACTAAATATTTTAGGGACCAAAATATTTCTTAGTACTTTTTGGGTGGAAAAGTTGGAAGAATTGGCATGTATGGCCCATTCTAGTGAGAAGTCCCAATATGAAAATTTAGGGTATAGAACCTTTTGGATCCATTTTGAGGACTAATGATTTTTGGTATCTAAAACTTGTGCACACACTATCAAAAGTGATCTAGATACTAGAAGCTTTCCAATGGCATGAAAATATCCTCAATTAGAGTTTGTATCTAAAATTTATTCCTTCCACAAATTGACTTTCTTTTTTGACCACCATGGTGTGAGTGGATGCCACATCAAGTCCCCATTACTCATATGTGCAAGGCTAGCCATGTGTGGAATTTCTATAAGGTCCAAAACCTTATAACAGTTAATGGTAGAGGAAGTCAAAACCTTACCCCTAGATGGCTATTGGGCTATGTTAAATACTAAGCCATTAGGAGGAGAATGGGTTTCATTATTTATCATTATATCTTGTTCCATAATTGAGCAAAACATTTGAGAGTATTATTTTCTGATAATGATAGAGGATGAGGGTTCTATAGTAGTTGTTTGGGCCACAGTGTCAAAATGTAACTCCATAGTCAATTCGCATTCCTTCGTATATTATAATTTATATCACTAAGACAAAGAGAGACTCAACATAGGCTTCACTCTATTGCCATGTTTTCTCTTGTATTAGGTTCCCTAGGATAAATATGGTGTTCATTTGTGTGGATGGGGTGTTTATGCACTTGTTCTTTCTATTTCTTATTTCAATTATTTTGTAAATTCAAGCAAAGATAATAGTTAATTAAGTTGATACCTAATAAAAATTAATTTGCATAGTATAATATTTCCTAATATTTTAAGAGATATATTGATGAACCATTCTAGTGGAATATGCATGGAAGTTTATAGATCAATAATGTAGACATATTGACCAAATTCTTCAATGAGAAAAAGTTCATAAAGTTACGAGCTCACTTGGGAGTGAGGAAAACATCTACTTCAAAGCATGTTGCTTAGTATTTCTACTATCCTCCTTTTTTAGGGGAGGGGGGAGGGTGAAGGTTTCATTCCACTAGGTTTTCCTTCTTTGCTCACTCTTAAAGGATATTTTGTTTTGGTTTTTTGTTCTTATATTGGCTTCATAGTGCTAAGACCCAATTTTTTCATGCGTCATAATCACCTATATTAGGATTAAGTATGGTTGTTGGTGTACATACATAACTTTTCATCATATGCATAGTCATTTTCCCTCACATACATAATTACTTCTCTCCTATAGCACATTTGAGCTTCATTATATGTAATGCCATGGGATCATAAACCACCATCAATAATTTCACCTTTTATCTTAGGAAAGCACTTCATTCCTTAATTTTGGGCTTAGATCCTATTAGTATTTTTAGGGGATAATTATTTGTAGGAATAAGTACACACTTGAGGAGGGGTTAGACCCTACTTTCCAGGAAAAAAAACATGAATTAGTTAAGTAAATTTGGCTAGTAAAAGCCAAGTTAACTACCTCATGAAAGTTTGCTTCACTTGGCTAATTAGGGCATGTATGCTCTCTCATACTTTGCACATAGTTAATCCTAGCATAGTTACATGAGCTACTATTCCATTTTATTGCATTGAATTACATTATAATATAATCATTATTTTTCAATTTTCGATGATCTATTTTCTACATGTTAATGAGAATTACTTTTCTTTATTAATTCTTCTTTATTTCTCTTCTGTCAAATTGTATTGCTTCTCAATTAGAATCTAGATCCTCTTGCAAGTTGATAAATTGAACCTTACACTATGGATATATTCCACCAATATATTGGGATCCATTGGTGTCCCTTGATAGTTACCTTATGTTTGGATCTCTAGATAAAAGGGATGAACATTTTCAATGACATATCTAGGAATAGGGGGATTCATTTTCGTTATGTAAAATTTTCTTGTTTTCATCGTCACCTTTTGATTCATTACCACCCTTCATTACCTCCACCCTTTTTATCCTATCACCATCGTTCTTCTCCCCATTTCCATATTTCTTATCTCCACCACCTTCCTTTCCTACCTCCTTTATTGCTCTTATCCTTCTTATCCCATTCCTAATTGTCTTCATCCTTCTTTTGTGAGATGATCTCCATTTAATTCCAAGTCTCTCTATGGATATATTCTATTGACTCACTAGGATCCATTATCCCATTCATAGTTACCATATGACTCTTCACATTAACTTCTACATACTACATTATTATTCAATTAACATGCCAAGCCACTAAAATGTCAAATTAGGGTGAGTCAACTATGATTTTGCAACAAGCATAGTTTGTTATGATTATGGTTAGTAATTTATTATAATTTTTAACATTATAAATCAAGTATCATTATTAGTAGAATTATAGAAAAAATTAAATTGATAAAAATAATTGATATTAGTCATAGTTTCTCATTGTCCTTTTAGGTTAAATAATGGTTAAAAGAAGTAGTGAAAATCTACTTAGTGGGTTGGTGCAACCAAGGATCGTCAATTAGTCCTTTGAGACGAATCTCCTCTAGCTCCTCCTCCAACTCAAGAGACTCTAGTTTCCAAAGACAAACAACAAGATCAAGTCCCCCAAAGTCTGCCAAAAGAATATTTAGATCCTTCAAACTTGGGTGATGAATCACATGGTAAGCCTAGCCCTCGGAAATTAGAAATATGGGTAGATAAGGAAAATGCATTTGAATCTGAAGAATAAGAAGAATACTTAGCACAAGATATTCAAAATCCAATTAATTCAATGAGCATTCCTCTTAATTCAATAGAACTTTGGAAAAAAAGTAGGGAAAAGGAAGAAGAAAGACCCAGTAGCATCCCAATCAATGGTGATAATAAATCACACCCCAAAACCAATATAATCATGTTCTTCTTTTGTTTATGTTTGTGTAATCAATTCATGAGAATATATTCATGTAAAAAATGTTGGAATGTAAGTCCTTTAAATATTTGGTAGTCTAAGTCAACCGTGTTCTTTTTGGGCATGTTGACAATGTTTGAGTTTTATCTTCCTACTTTAGAATTTTGGCAAACTAGAGATTATTGATACATCTTGATGTAATAGCTATAACCCAAATGCATAGTTTCAATTAATATAAAATTCGTGTTATGGTTTAAAAAATTAAATGATTCTTAATTATAAATGTTATTAATTAAAAAAAATATTCTTATTAATAATTTTTTTAAAAGCTCATCTAATTAATATTATAAAACACATCTACAAATATTAGCCCCTAAAATTTTCTTTGTTACCCTCTACATAACCAGAATTGTACATTTGGAAAGGAGCCTCTACAAACTTTACTTCTATCATATTGTCCCCATACTTACCAAGGTAGCCTATGGTTTTTAGCATTCACATTATCTATAGTTGAGAGCCATAATCACCCTACTGTGATCTTGTTTTTGTCATCGTGTCTCTTATGATTGGTCCATGCTTAACCTCTTAGTTTCATTGAAATATTTTCATAATTAATATTTCTAACCTTTTGTTTGTGTGTATTTTCCTTCCTTAAGCTATGCATACATTCCTTGACTCTTTCCACTAGTTGGGAGTACAATCCTCTAATGGTTGATGATTTAAATTTTCCACATTTTCCACCTTCTTGTGAATCCACACAACCAATTGAGAAATCTACAAATGGAATTTAAATGCTTCTACATCAACATAACCCCTATCTTCAAATCTCATTACCCCCCCTTTTCCCTCCTAAGTTTGTCTAGAGTTCCAAAGTATAATACACTATGTTATATTTTTCCTCCCTTTTGGACCATTTACAACACCTAAGTTTAAATCTCAAAAGTATCATGTTTTATCCCTTTCACTTGGTTAACATGGAAGAGTGTAAATGACATTTAATTAACATGGGTTTTGTTTTAGTAATGATATATGCTATGTTTCCATGTCAATATGACCTCCAAGAACACTATCACCATGTTGTATCACACAAGGATATGTGACCACCATCTTGACATGCTCACCACATACCATACCACTAAAATTCCATATAGATCATGATCTTATCATCATATAAATTTTATTTCCAAAAATGCTAATGCTTTATTATACCACACATAATGATAAGTAACCAACATCTTACACTCATCATACATCATGAAACCAACATTCCACACTTATCAAACATAATGAAACCAACATTCCACGTGCACAACCCATCCTTTTATTTTCCAAGTCAAGAAGAGCCTAGCCCAACACTAGCACAATGTTGTACCACACAATGATAAGTGACCACCATCTTGTGATGATCATATGCCATACCATTGACACTCCATATAGATCATGATTTTATTGTCATATCAATTTGACCTCTATAGATATTAAGGACCTTTCAGGCTCGTGCTTTGTGGTTGAGCACTCTTACGACACTCCTAGCCTAGAAGTGACAAAATATGACATCAATATGAGGGCTACAAAGTATCTAGGAAATGCCATCATATGTTGTTTCAACATATTTTTGCGCTTATCCTATGCCCTTAGGGACTGGACCTAGAATCTGGAATTGATATTTTGCTCGAAGGGAATTTTTGTGGTGATATTCAAATGCCTTGAAGATAAGTAGAAAATCCTTGACCAAGGTCCATAGTTTTGGGGATGAGTTGGTCTTTCAATGAAGCCGTGGTTTCCAAACTTTAATCCTCTCACTATGCCGCCAATGACTACTCCAATATGGGTAAGATTACCCAACTTTCCCATTCACTTTACCAATCCAGATCTCTTAGAAAAAGTGGGCAATTTAATTGGAAGATTTGTTAAAGTAGATGGGGAAATACTTTTGAAAGGCATTTTCACCTATGTCTGCATATGTGTCGAGGTAGATCTCAATAAAGGTCTGCTAGATAAAATAGAGCTCAAGTGGCTGGGAAATGTGTATTCCCAAACCTTGGACTATGAAAAAATGGCTTTTCGATGTAGGAATTGCCAATAAGCTAGACACATTCAGAATGTATTTTCCTTTCCAAAAAGGGTTTCCTCCTCATGGGTGTCTAAGAACTCTAGCCACAGTTGTAAGGATCCTAAGGAAGGAAAGGGATCTAAAGATTCAACTGCATAGGGAAGAGACAATCCATAACATCTAGAGTTAGATTCAGGTAAGTCAACCCCCCTAGCTTCCACTGGGGCTCCAAGGGCACTGTCTCATTCCCCAACATGGATGAATCATCCGAGGAAGGAACAAGGAGTTATAACCATAATTGTGGCGGAAATAAGCGGGCACAAAAGAGCCCATGAATCAGACCTTTTTGACTGTGACAAGGAAATGACAAACATGATTGATTCCATGGCACTGGAAGTATTTCACGGTAATGAGGTCATCAAACTAGTTGTTGTTGGGCTTGATAATTCAATGGGTTGGACTAATGTTCGAAGGCGAAAAGGAGAAAATAAAAACCAGGGTCATGTCTTGAGAGTTAATTCCTAGCATGTATGATTTGTAGTTGGGTATGTGGGGATTTCCACTATTGATAAATGATGTATCTATGTTTTTGTTGGTGTGAGCATCATTGCTCTGAGGATTCTTCAGGGTATTGGAGTTGGGTAAAGGGGTTTGTATGAGGTTTTTTGAGTATGATTTGAGCTCTTAAGCTTGTAGTCAAAAAAATTACACCCCAAAGAGATGTATGAAAAGCCATGTAATCATGTTTTTCCAAAAAAATACAATTGCTACAATTTACCAAAAAAAATGATTTCTAAAAATGCTAATGCTTTATTATCCCACGCATAATGATAAGTAAATAATATGTTATACTCATCACGCATCATAAAACTAACATTTTATCTACATGATCAAATCAATCCATCTTTTTTCAAGTTCAGTAAAATCAAAATTAATATCAATTTTAAATTAAACAAAATTATAATTATATATATATATATATATATATATAATTGCTAAACTTAATCACCGTACACACACTTTGAAATAATTTATATGGCAAGTTGGCAACAGGTATGACTTCGACAAATACGCGTGAACTGCATGAAATTTGAACGATGACTCCGTGAACGGATCTCCTTCTGTTCTCATAAATAATCAAACCTGAATCATTGTTTAAAAGTCACAGTACTGCTTCTCATAAATATATAAGAAAATTCTGCACCTTTCTATGCCGCTCATTGATTTGGCAAGTCGGCAAAAGTAGGAAAAGGCTTGACTTCAAGAGAATGGTTGAAAAAGAATGAAATTTAAACCATTGGCCCGTGACCCTTTTCAGTCTCAATCTGATGATGTGGACGCAATAAAAAATGGCCTGAGAGGATAAAATTCAGACCATCTTTTCTGAACGCAATAAAAACTGCCTTAAGAAGCTAAAAATTAAAACTGCCACCTCTAAATTACAATGATGAACCAACTTCTTGTAACAATCCCCAGAAGGGAACTCTGTTCGATAAGATATAACTAACCGAGCGTGTAAGCCGAAAGTGACTACAAAATGATATGAATTACAGTGCCCGCCGAAAGAAATTGAAGGTTGTTCATGACTACAAAATGATATGAATTACAGTGCCCGCCGAAAGAAATTGAAGGTTGTTCATGACTGATAAAGGTCAATGGCCCTTTCATTCTCTGCCACTCCAAGTTTTCTTGTACGTAGTGCTTTGTGTGGTGTTCTTTGCGCTGCATACTATTTATGGCAGTGCATGTGCGTCCATCCAAAACTTTTATGCAACTTGCGCAGGCAGGGCATACACGTCCACCCAAAAATTCCATGCAACTTGGTCTTTATTGATGGCAACTTAAAATGGCAAGGAATAAGGTCCATGCAGAGCTCATGCCCTGCATTTTACAATGTTTGCACCTATACATGTTACAGTGAGTGTAGATAAACATTCCAGAGTATTACATGTTGGGATATATTACAGTACAGAGAGTGTATTGGTATGGTATAAATATTGTGTGTGATATTTGTTTTTACCCCCTATATATATATATCCAAATATATCTCGATAGTGACAAGAGAATGGAGCTTATGAACTTACCATAGCAAAAACACTTTAAACAGAATTCAATTCTCAAAATTATATATGCATATTCGTGAATTTCATAAGAATAAAATTATAAATAAAAATAATTAATATCAAACGGTTGAAAATATTAAAACATTTGAAATGATATTTATAGTTTATTATAAGTTATATATATATATATATATATATATAATTTTAAAATTTAATCAAATATCTCATGGGTGTGGATAGGTGAATACAGTAGGGGTAAGGGGGTTTTGTCTCGGGTTTCATTTGTCATTAATTATGTTGATATGTCGCTCGTTGGCGATGACGCATTTGTCCTGCAAGAATTGTTTAGAAGGACGCTGAAAGGTTATATGCTTGTGCATTGTTTGGATGGGCAATGTTGTTGGCGGGTTTATGGGAGTTGGGGTGGTGGGAGTATGTCGAAAATATGTAGCACGAGGTGGTAGCTCTACTAGGCTATCTCATGCTCTATTTTGTGGCCAAACTGTGATAGATTTGAGGCATGTGCATGGAAAGGATGACTGTGTGGTTCGAGGTTTGTTGATATGCTTTGTGTGGGATCCTGGCACTGGGATTAATTCACGACCTCGTCATCACTCTAGTGTGGCAGGGTTGAAGTGGAACAAGGAAGATTCAAGCCGACAATTGTTACAATGGCAAGAGGCTTGTGGATGTAGCTCTATGGTAATTTCTTTGCACTGGTTCTTCGTTTTTGGTTTTGTAACTATATCTCGAGGACATTCTTGTTCTTTATCCATACCAAGTCTGGTAGCAGAAGGGACTGCTTGCGTCATTGGTTTCGGCTGGCCAAACTTAAAACCTTGTGGGGAGAAAGGCCTCACTGGGTTGTATCTAGAGGAGAAACAAATTAGGGGAAGCAAAGGCTCGCTAGGAAGCCTACAATACTTTTGTCCTTGTGCTCGTCTTTCGGGGCAAATTCAAATTTGGAGAGTAGTCTCAAGAATCCCGCAAGTCCATCTTTGTGAAGTTAAGGGTCGATGAGGGCACTCTTGGGCAAAATTTATTTAGAGAAATTTGGTTCGGTATTTGAAATTTCGGGGGAGAATTATGGTGTAAATCTTGTACCATGGGGATTGGTTTCTTCTTTGTTGAGTGGTTTTGTGGTCTCGGAGTTATGTGCTGGTACAAGTGATCCAGGTGGATGTTGGTGGCCACCCACCTATCCCACTTGGACCCCCACAACTGTCTCTTTCAGTTTTTCAATTTCCGTAATTGTAGCACAATTTACTATTTTTAGCAGTTTTTCGGGTCCTGAACTTCTGGAGCCGTTTTGAGGCCCTAAATGACGTTTTTTGGGAAATATGGGAGCAACATTAGTCCATGGACTATTGTTACTCTTCCCAAAGTTGTAGTGCTCAGATAGATCTCTCTAACGAGCTATTGTACGCGTCAAACGAAGATCGGGTGCCAAAGTTATGACCCCAAGAAGTTGATGTACCAACTTACCCAAAACGGGGTCCACAATTTGGCATTTCATCTTCTAGTGTTAGGTTTTGGGATGTGAAGGGTTTTGCATTGTTTTTCAACAATAAATAGGCCTTCAAGCCTCATTGTAACACAATTCAAAGGCATGTAGCTGCCACATCTCTTTTCAAAGATAAGCTACCATCGCCCTAGTTGGTTTATTTTTCCATTTCTATTTGTAAGCATATTTCAATATTTTACATTAATGAAATGAAGTATTATTTCCACTGCATCTCTGTGTTTATGGTTATCTCTGTAATTTGTTGCATTCATGTTTAAATCCAGATCAGTGGTATCAAAGCGGTTTTCTTTTTCTATGTTTTTCTTTGCATGTCCCCAACGAGGTCAGGATATAAGGAGTTAGGGCTTGAACTGGTCGAACCTTTGCAAGACCAACCTCGCAAATCCCGATGGCCCCCCATGGCGAATGAAAAGAAAGACGAGGGGGCAGGAGATTCTATCAAAATCTTGCTCGAAGAAGCCCTCGAGCGACAAAGGAATGCGATGATGGACAACTTTGCCCAGATCCTTCAGTAGCTATCGAGAGGCAACGCATCGGCTTCCAACAGCTACTCTGGAAACGCCATACCGTTTAAGGTACAAGTTAATTTTGAAATCCCCATCTTCAAGGGTCAAATAGACGCAATCGTAGATAAATGGTTAAATCTGCTAGATGGTTTTTTTTTGTTCATGATTTTTCCAGTCGGGAAAAGATTGTTTTCGCTCTTCTCAAAGCGGGCCCCCACGTCAAGGACTGGTGGGAAACCTACTGCGAGCAGAAGGATCAAAGTACAAGCTCACTATTTTCAGCTGCACCCACTTGGAATTCATTCCAGGATGCCATCAAGGAGCAGTACTACCTTGTCAAAAGCTATGAGGACAAATACATAAAGTGGACCACGATGCGGCAGGGAAGGGACCAAGCTATGCCAGAGTTCACAAACATTTTTCATACCCTTCGCACACAGTTGGCTATCAAAGATTCTGAGCTGCATCTAGTACTCAAATACCGCGATTGCCTACATAGATACATCTAGGAAGAGATGGAGTTCCTGAACATCTCCTCGCTCGGCACGACGTATCGATACACTGTCAAAATTGAGTAGAAGTTGAAACAAAATAAGCGAGACTTTGGATTTGCAAATCCGAAGACCAAAGGACAAAGCCAAGGCAGGGTGACCCAAGACAACCCGTCGAAGCCACAAGAAAAGAACAACACCACGAAGTCGAAGAAGGACACAAGAAAGTGGTGTGAGTTCCACAAGAGCCACACTCACAACACAAGTGAGTGTCAGACCAAGCAGTCACTAGTGGCCGAGTTGAAGGCTTCCAAATCAAATGCATATTCCGACCCTGAGTCAAAACCCAACAAGCAGAATGGCAAAGGGAAGCAGATCATTGACGTGGAGCCCAGCGCCACTGTTGCCACCGCCAAGGTCCAGAAGAATGAGCTCGAAGATCCAGAAGAGGGGGAGCATCTTTTCCACTCACAGATGTGGGTGAAGGGTTCGCCGCTCCAATTCATTGTTGACAGTGGCAGCCAAAAGAACCTCATTTCAGCAGAGGTCGTGAAGCGATTGGGCCTACCGACTACACCACACCCACAGTCGTATAGTATCGGGTGGTTTCACCAAGGACGAGATCTCCAAGTTCGCCAGCAGTGCCGCCTTTCCTACAGCATCAAGCCCTTCACAGACGAGGTATCGTGTGATGTTGCACCTCTAGATGTTTGTGATGTACTATTTAGCCAACCATACTTGTGGAGGCAGCATGTTGTGTATGAGTCAAGGCCTTGCGTTGTTATTATTACTTTGGGTAATTCATTATACAGGATACCGGAGGTAGCCTGTTGGGTCCCTATAATACTAGTGATTACCCCATTACTATTGTAGTTATACCCCTTATTTATATTGTTGTGCCCCTATTACCCCCATATTGTTATTTCTGTGCCCCATAGAATCCCTCTATTATTATTTTTGTGGCTTTATATTATTATTGTTAGGTCGGCTGGATTATATTGTGACTCCTTAGACTCCTATATATAGAAAGGAGGTTTTGTCATTTGTATCATCCAAGAATTGTTCATTTATGTAATGTAAAGGAGGTTGCCCCCTCGAAGAGGCTGAATTCTAAGGCGTGGATCTCTCTTTTCTATCTTTTTGTGAGCTGGTTTCATAACATTTGGTATCAGAGCTTTGGATTCTAGGGTTTCGCTGCTCCAAACAGGTCATCGTGGCATTTTCGCTATAACTTTTTTTCTGTGACGTTTCAGAAGTCACAAAAAAAACCCATTTGAGAAGAATTGGCGCTGAACCTTGGGTCCGAATTTCAGAGCTTTTTGCGCGATATTTTCGGAGATATGATCTGAGGAAGTTGGCCTTTTTGCAGACTCCTGAATTACATTCAAAACAGGTGACCTGGGGAAAATCGTCATAACTCTCTCTTTGAGGATCGGATTGAAATTTCGTAAAAAGGTACAGAAAGAGGACGGACTGTAGTTTCTTGTGTGTGTGTTTCAGATTCAAAGGTTGAACAGTGACTCGTGGCACGTCGTACAAGTTCGCTCTACTGAACCAGTCTAAAAGCAAGTCACTGTGGGAGATTTCACATAACTCTTCCTTGGAGAATCCAATTTGGCTCAGACTTGTGGCATTGGAAAGAGGACGCAGAAGGCTACTACAGGTAGCAATTTCAGAATTTGATGATTCGAAATTACAGAGATACATCAGATTCAATATCAGGCTTCTATAAAGTGAAAAAAGGTGTGTAGTTTTTTTTTTAAATTTTTGTGTAAGCTTGGTTTAACGGAATTCAAAGGGCATAGTAAAGCATTATTATCGGTAACTGATGCCCCGAGGAAAGAAAATGCAAACACCTAGTAAGGAACCTGAAAGCTCTAGCATGACTCATGAAGAAGAGGAAGAAATGCTACATGATATATCAAAATTACAAGAACAAGTGCAACAAATGTCACGCTCACAAAAGCTAACAGAAGCTAAGATAAGTGGCGTGGAATCTAAGATAAAGGGCATGGAAGCTAAGATGGATGATTCGAAGACAGATTTGAAGAGAGACATGGCAGATTTGAAGACAGATATGGAAGAATTGAAGAAGTTGCTACAAGAAAGGGTCACTAATGGTGAAAAGGTAGTAAAGGAAACTCATGATGAGAACAAAAGAAATGTTAATCATGATTCCATAGACTCTAATGTTGGATCGAAGAATCACCATATTCCAAAAATCGATATGAGGAAGTTTGATGGCAAGGATCCCGCCACATGGATATTACAGATGGAGCAATTCTTCGATCTCAATAATGTGCAAAATGCACAAAAGGTACGTATGGCAACTGTATATTTGGAACCAAATCAGTTTGTATGGTATCAATGGCTTTGCTCTCGTAAACAATTTATCACTTGGGCAATTTTTACGGAAGAATTGATAGCACATTATGAAGATACAAAAAGCAACACTTTTTTTAGCCAATTGATAAGTCTCAAACAAAAGGGTTCAATAATGGAGCACATTGAGGAGTTCCAAAAATTGAACATAAGGGTAAAAGATATTCCAGAGGAGCATAGGATTGATGTGTTCATAGGGTCTTTAAAGGATAATATCCAACATGATGTTCGCCTTTGGGAACCTGATTCATTAGAGAAGGCATTCAGGTTAGCAAGAAAAATGGAAAGCAAAATTATGGCAACCAGGAAGCATACCACTCACAACTATAAAGACGGAAGTGTTGTTGCCCCTAGTCTTCCACAACCTATAAGGTTGACACCACAACAATTGGAAGAAAAAAGAGCAAAAGGGCTTTGTTACAGTTGTGATAGCAAATACACTAAAGGTCATAAGTGTGCTGAGAAGAAATTATTCTACATAGATTGTGAAGAGGAAGAAGAAAAGGAGCAAGAAAGGTCAAAAGAAGAAGATATACTCCAGGAACAAAGCCTAGATGAAGAACAAATAAATCCGACCATATCTTGTAATGCATTGGCGGGAATTACCACTCCTCAAACCATCAAGATAGAAGGACAAATCAAGAAGAAAAAGGTAATAGTGTTGATTGATTCAGGAAGCACCCACAATTTTATTCATTGTAGGGTAGCAAAAGAATTGAATTGCTTCCTATATCCAGCACCAGAGTGTCAAGTGATGATTGCAAATGGAGGAACAATAAATTGCTCTGGAAAGTGCCATAATATCAAGCTATCCATGGGAGAATATGTATTGACTAGCCCAATGCTTTCCATTCCAATGGGAGGTGCTGATGTTGTACTAGGAGTCCAATGGCTACAATCCTTGGGTACAATAGCTTTTAATTTTCAAGAACTTTTCATCAAATTTTCTTCGGAAGGAAAGGAAGTTGAATTAAGGGGTATTGCAGGGAAACCAGGAAAGATAATCAGCTCTAATGGTATGACAAAGCTTCTAAAAAAGGAGCAAAGAGGTGTAATTGCACAATTATGTTCGCTAGATGTTTCCACATTGGAATCATCTATTTCTCCAGATCTCCAAAAAGTCTTGGACAATCATTCCAAGGTATTTGAGACTCCCAAAGGTCTCCCACCTATGCGTGATCATGATCATGCTATTCATCTGATTCCAGGAAGTGTTCCTCCAAACATCAGGCCGTACAGATATCCCTATGTCCAAAAAAGTGAAATTGAACGTATGGTTGCAGAAATGCTAGAGGCTGGTATAATTCAACCGAGTCAAAGTTCTTTCTCAGCTCCAGTAGTATTGGTGCACAAGAAGGATGGATCATGGCGCATGTGTCCAGATTATAGGGAGCTCAACAAGCTCACTATTAAAGATAAGTTCCCCATTCCTGTTATTGATGAATTACTGGATGAATTGCATGGATCAATTTACTTCACCAAGTTGGATCTTCGTTCGGGATATCATCAAATCAGAATGAAGATTGAAGACATTCCAAAAACGGCATTTAGAACTCATGAGGGTCATTATGAATTTTTGGTCATGCCTTTTGGCCTTACCAATGCACCTTCAACATTTCAAGGTTTGATGAATTCAATTTTCAAACCATTCCTTAGAAAATTTGTGTTAGTATTTTTTGATGATATACTAATCTACAGCAAGTCTTGGAAGGATCATGTTGAACATGTTGACAGGTGCTACAACTATTGGAGGAGAAACAATTATATGCAAAAAGATCCAAATGTTTCTTTGGAGTCCAGGAGGTGGAATATTTGGGTCATATTGTATCTCATGAAGGAGTTAAGGTAGACCCTAGCAAAATTAAAGCCATTAAGGAATGGAAAATCCCCACATCCATAAAGCATCTGCGAGGATTTCTTGGGTTGACAGGGTATTATCGCAAGTTTGTTAAGAATTATGGGAGAATAGCAGCACCTCTAACAACATTATTGAAGAAAGATTCATTTTCATGGACTCCGGAAGCAACAAAGGCCTTTGAACATCTTAAAGAGGCAATGTGCCAAGCACCGGTCTTAGCTACACCGGACTTCAAAAAAACCTTTATTGTGGAAATGGAATTGGTGCTGTTCTAATGCAAGATGAAAGACCCATTGCTTTTGAAAGTCGTCCAATCAAGGGAAAGTTTTTAAGCAAAGCTATTTATGAGAAGGAAATGTTGGCAATACTCCATGCACTTAAGAAATGGCGACCCTACCTAATGGGAAGACACTTCAAGGTAAAAACGGATCATGATAGCCTTAAATACTTTTTAGAACAAAGATTATCCTCTGAAGAGCAACAAAAGTGGGTCACAAAGATGTTGGGTTATGACTTTGAAATCATCTACAAAAAAGGGAAGCAAAATGTGGTGGCAGATGCACTCTCAAGAAAGGATGAGGATGTGGAAGCATTGTTGTGTGCCATTTCTATTATCCAACCAGATTGGATAAACGAAGCAAGGGAGGAATGGAAGAATGACGAAGAAGTGTGGGCACTTATTCGAAAGCTACAACAAGATTCCAGTACTTCTGATACATTTAGCTGGCAAAATGATTCGTTATGGTACAAAGATCGCTTATACCTCTGTAAGAATTCCCAGCTAAAACAAAAGATTCTTATGGAATTGCACACTTCTCCCTTAGGAGGGCACTCAGGATTTTTAAAAACTTACCACAGGGTTAAGAAGGAATTTTTTTGGGATGGCCTTAAATCAGATATTCAAAAGTTTGTGGCGGAATGTTTGGTTTGCCAGCAAAATAAAGTTGAAACAATTAAGACACCAGGTCTATTACAACCTTTATCCATTCCAAGCCAACGTTGGGAGGAGGTTTCAATGGATTTTATCACAGGTTTACCCAAGTCTGAGGGAAAGAGTGTCATCATGGTGGTAGTTGACAGACTTACCAAGTATGCACACTTTTGTGCATTATCACATCCATTTAAAGCCAGTACAGTTTCTACTGCATTTATGGAAACAGTTCAAAAGCTACATGGAAACCCAAAGATTATTGTAAGTGACAGAGATCCCATTTTCACTGGAAATTTTTGGACAGAATTATTTTCTTGTCTTGGTACTCAGTTAGCTCATAGCTCATCTTATCATCCTCAATCTGATGGGCAAACTGAGATAGTAAACAAATGTTTGGAAGGATATCTTCGTTGCTTTGTATCTGATAAACAGACACAATGGGTCAAATGGTTGCCTCTGGCTGAATGGTGGTATAACACTTCCTTCCATACAGCAACAAAAATGACCCCATTTATGGCACTTTATGGGTATCAACCACCATCCATCACATCATATTTAAGAGAAAATTCTAAGGTTCAGGCAGTGGAACATCACATCGAACATCAACAACAAGTCCTCCAACTCTTAAAGGATAACCTCGTGTTGGCACAAAATAGAATGAAACAACAGGCAGATCAACATCGCAGTGAAAGAAGTTTTGATGTAGGTGATTGGGTATTCCTACGGCTACAACCATATAAGCAAATGTCCCTAAAGCAAGCTAAGAAGGATAATAAATTATCACCAAAGTATTATGGTCCGTACAAGGTGTTGCAAAAGATTGGTACTATGGCATACAAATTGGAGCTTCCTGCAGCTTCTCGATTGCACCCAGTTTTCCATGTTTCATGTTTAAAGAAGGTTATAGGTGACAAGCTCCCAATTCAAACAATATTGCCAGAACTTGATGAGGAAGGAAAAATTATATTGGAACCGGAAGCAGTCACAGAAACAAGAACTCGACAGCTACGAAATCGATCAATTTCAGAGTATCTTATCAAGTGGAAGAACTTATCCGCTGAAGATTCCACATGGGAGGATGAGAATTTTATGCAGAAGTATCCAGAACTACTCAAGCGTTGAGGACAACACTTTTTTGAAGGAGAGGGGCATGTTGGGTCCCTATAATACTAGTGATTACCCCATTACTATTGTAGTTATACCCCTTATTTATATTGTTGTGCCCCTATTACCCCCATATTGTTATTTCTGTGCCCCATAGAATCCCTCTATTGTTATTTTTGTGGCTTTATATTATTATTGTTAGGTCGGCTGGATTATATTGTGACTCCTTAGACTCCTATATATAGAAAGGAGGTTTTGTCATTTGTATCATCCAAGAATTGTTCATTTATGTAATGTAAAGGAGGTTGCCCCCTCGAAGAGGCTGAATTCTAAGGCGTGGATCTCTCTTTTCTATCTTTTTGTGAGCTGGTTTCATAACATAGCCCCACCTACTGCCACCTCTTTGATCTCTGCTAAGAAATGCAGCAAGATCGTCTCCTAGACTAGGAAATTCATTTTTTGTCTGGTTCACTCCCAAAGTAAGGGGAAGATCGTAGCCACATCCATGACCCCCGCGAAGGATTCCTCCACGCAGCAGTAGCAGCAAAGGGATACGGTCATGATAGAACACAGGAACAAATTCTCCTCACCCGCAGGGGTATCACACAAGCTTCAGGTGGGCAACAAAGTTTGGTTGCATCTGCAGAAAGAACGCCTTACAAGAGCCCATCAGAAGCTCCGACCATGCCAACATTGTCCTCAAACCATTACTAAGGCTGTGGGAAATAACGCTTTGGAGCACAACATTCCTCCATTCCTTCGCCTGCACCAAGTGTTCAATGTGTACCACCCTCAACCATGCTTCCCACCATTACTCGACATATCCGAGATTGCAGAATAGCTCACTAGGGACCAAGTTCAGCAAATGAAGGAACTCAATGCAATTGGGACCATTGCTTCCTAAGGGGGAAGGAATGATCCAGGTGGATATTCGTGGCCACCCACCTATCCCACTTGGACCCCCACAACTGTCTCTTTCAGTTTTTCAGTTTCCGTAATTGTAGCACAATTTACTATTTTTAACAGTTTTTTGGGCCCTGAACTTCCGGAGCCGTTTTGAGGCCCTATACAATGTCTAGATCTTCATTATTGAAAAAAGTTGTTTTTTCTTTTTAACAAATTACTTTACATTTGATATAAATAATGTAAATGTTGTGGTAATAATATGGTGAAAAAGATGAGATTTAATCCGCTAATAATTACTTTCATAAATTGAGTATATATATAATATTAAAAAATATAAATAAATATTATAAATAACTAAAATTGAAATATATATATAAATATACATAAATTGAAAACAAGATATATATGATCATCTATTGTTTATTTATGAAAAAAATAAAAACATTTAATCTACATTGAGTATTTAAACCATTTATATAAATAAGTATTATATAAAAAGTGAGGATGAAGTGCATAGGATGTTACATTGTTTTATGCATGAAAAAGTAAGACAAAGCACTCCATGGGGCATGGAAGTTTAAGTACTTTTAGAGTTTATTGAAGTTTTAGAGTTGTTAATTATATTCAACTCAATTAAAGATGTTTTAAAATACACGTTGAATCAAGAAATAAAACAAAGCACTTAATTTGGCATGAAAGTTGAAGTACTTTTAAAGCTCGTTGAGTTAGCGCAAAGAAAATTATATATAATTTTATTATAGATGTTTTAAAATATATGTTAAATAAAAAATAAAAATAAAATATTTAATTTATTATAAAAAGTTAAAGTATTTTTAAAGTTTATTATATTTGTTGCAAGTATGATATGGTATTACGATGTTGAGTTTTTTTTTAACTATTTATTAGTTTGTGTTTGATCAAAATTTTCTCGTTTATGCATAGTTTAATATTAGGAATTCATTTTCTGTTATTTTTTATTTTCTCGTTTATCCATAGTTTAATATTATGAATTCATTTTTTGTTATTTTTTTATTATTATTTAAATTTATTTATTTGTAAGGTGATTGGTTGAGATCTTATTATAGGTTGTTTAGTAACTTCCATTTTTATGGGTTACTATTTTTTTGTCTTAGTTTTATCTCCTTTTTCTTTTACTTAACTTTATTTTTATTTTTTCCTTTTTCTAGTGTTCAATTTTCATTACTTTTACTTTTTTCTTTATATTTTCAATTTAAGATGACTTATTATTATATTAGAATCATATTTTAATAAATTTAATTATAAAAAAATTATATACATTAATAAAAAAACACAAATATATATAAAAAATAAGTACACATATATTAATGTCTATATATGTTAATATAAACTTTTTTCTACTGTTCAATTTTCATTACTTTTTTTTTCAATTTAAGATGACTTATTATTATATTAAAAATATATTTTAATAAATTTAATTAAAATTATATACATTAATAAAAAAATAAAACACTTAAATATATATAAAAAATAAGTACACATGTATATTAAAGTGTATATTTGTTAATATAAACAATATTAGTTAATAGCATTTTTTAATTTTTGGTGATGACACTCAACAATACGATGTTTAATTAGTTGTTTTATTTTTGTTATGAAATCTTTTTGTCTATTGTTTTTTAGTTTAATGAAGCTATATTTAATCTAAGGTACAGGTACTAGCTACTATGTAGCCCTTGTTGAGTTTACCAACAAAAAAATTATATATAATTTTATTAAAAATGTTTTAAAATAGATGTAAATTTTATATCTTTGAGATAAATGACCATAATATTATTAATATATTTTGCACATGACGTGCATGATGTAATGGCTGGGGCGGATGGCTTTCGCACCCCAGCCATGTTCGATTCCTGCGGAGGCACATATTTGATGACCCCCACGCTATGGAGATATCTGATCGATATTTGTAAATCTGATCGATATTTGTAACGGCATTATGATTTCTATCTAAAAAAATATTATTAATATATTTTAAAAAATCTTAAATCTTATATGTATTATAAAATTTTGTTGGCCTGAATTGAGTTTGGGGTTTTATTTAATAGAATGGGTTTAAGAGTAAACCAAAAAAGATCATTAATTATGTATAAAAAATGTTGAAGGTTAATGTGATCTAAATTGAATAGAATTTTTAAATAATTTTCATAATTTAATTGGTTTGAATCACACTGTCTTAAACTCTATGGCAAAGTCTCGCACTTATAAATATTCCATAAAGAAAGAAAAACAAATATATCTATTCCAAGATTTTGTCAATTTGCAAAGCAAAAAAAATCTGTACCAAGATTTTGTGGCAACAACAAGATGCCAGTTTGTACCAAGATTTTGTGGCACCAACAAAATGCCAGTTTTTTAATATAATAAACAAACAAGGAGACATAGGAAACTAGGGTTGATGATTCATTTGAAATTTTGATGATTCTTTTGAAGATTGGGATCGAGAAAGAATTGACAAAATTTCCATAGATATCCTCGCCCGGATGGCCGCCCGCCGCCCGTTAGGATAATGACGAAATTTCTGCAGATTTCAAAAAAGTCGATGTGACTGCTTCGCCGCTCCCAGAAGTGAAACAATGAGTAGTTTGTTCATATGATATTTGGGTGACGCCATTGATGGGATCTATATGACACAGAGAAAATGAATGAGCAATGGAAGACAAATCCGGAACGGACGGTTCGCCAGTCGATGTTGATTTTATGGGATCAGCAGTGACGTTCCCAACTCCAGGGCTCGGCTTTTGCAGTGCAGCAGAGCAAGGCTGGCCTCACCTCATGGCGTCACCGTTTCGTCCCTGGTGCGCAATTGGCGCACACGTCCCAACCCCGCCGCTGGCCGCTGCCACTCAAGATTCGACAGGTAGTGGTGCCTTGGCTCGTGGCCATATCCCATGGATTGCCCGTCCTGGCCTCTGCACGCTGCAGGGAAGGGGGAGGATTCTGCATTTTCCCCTTCTTAGCATCCTGTCAAGGGGATAACAAATGTAGAAGCTTGATTGCAGCACATAATGGCTGGAGGGGGGGAAGTTCAAAGGGGGAAAGCGTGCAAGTTGAACCAAAGTGGGATCACATCAATGGGCGGGGGGCCTGGTAAATCACCGCAAATCCCCCGTGGACTGTCAGTTCTCAGTCCGGCCTCCGCCCCAAGTTCCCCTAGAGCAGGGTTGGAATTTCGAAACAGAAACTCCGGTCAAATTTGATGCTTTTTACATTTTGTAATGAAAAGGATTTTGATGGTTTTGTAAATTTTTTTAAATTATATTGATCATTTTATATTTCTCAATTTTTTTTTGACAATTTCAGTCATAGATTCCTCTTAACCCATGTTTTCCATAGCAAAATTGATGGTTTTTACACCTCCCCAATCCTCTTCATAATTTCAACAAAAAAATCTAATGGTTTTGTAAATTCTTAACGGTTTTCACAACTCTGGCCCTCCACAATTTCAACAACAAACGATCTTGAAAGTTTTACCAAGGATCTTGACAGGTTTACAAATTTTTATATGGTATTTGACGGATAAATCAAAATTTATCCGCCAAATTCCATCCTTGCCCGGGGGTCAACTTTAAATGTACCCAGCAGTTTATTATCATTCTTATTCTGCGTTTTAGTGGCCCAAGGGCGGTGGCCATGGCAGCCTTTTTCACAGACACGACGGGTCGTCAACGAGAAGAGGAGGGGCGTAAGCGTACGTTCGCAGTACGACTGGATGTCGCGCAGCCATTGAAGAAACAGAGAATAGTACAACACATCACTTGGTAGGTTGGTATCGTCATGGCGTTGCAATTTTTTTCCAAAAGTTTATACGGAAATCTAAAAACTGCCTTCCTTTTAATAGCCGCCAAATCCCTTCCTCGTCGAAGGTTCCTGTTTTGTCTATCGAAAAATAAGTCACAGCAAGGGCCAACATAAATATGATTTATTGCAGTTGACATGCCAAGGAAGTGATGACAGGTGGTCACGATCCTGCGCCATGGATCATGATACTTCACATTTAATGCATGTGGATAACTATGGCTGATTAGGATCGCTAGCCTGTCCTGTAACTATGGCTGATTCAGATAGCTAGCCTGTCACTATGGCTGCGTAGAATCACCAACTTACTCTTGAGTCTTGGCTTTCTAGAATCACCGACATGATTTTGCAGTGGGAGTTGTCTACAGAGGCAGAGGCTTGGGAGTTGTCTACAGAGGCAGAGGCTTGATGGTTAAAAATGACTAGGTAAAAATAATTCAAAAAATTTTACAGTAGTAGTGTTTGAATTATGTTTTTGATTGTGGAAATGGATTCAGCACCATCAAAAATCTATTAGACACCCAAAATATTGAAGTTTGACAGCTGTATTTTAGATTTAGAAAAATTCCTGTGAGATTTTATCAAAATATGGCCAGAATTTCCATGATTTTTAGAGGAAAAAAACAAGGTGACTAAAACTTTTGCCATTGACCTTTAGAACATTACATAAAATGTGAAGTAACCGAATCTATGTAAATGGGGTTGTTGAAAACTAGTCCATTTATATAAGTTAATGGACTTATAAATGCATATTGGTTAGGTTATTGATGTAATCTAGAAACATAGGTAGAAATTGGGTTGGCAAGAATTGCAAGAGCTATTTTTTTTTAATATCACAAATAATTACAAATTACCATTTAAGTAAATTAATTAATTTAAAGTAACTCAATCGAAATAAAAGTGGTTGATCTAAACTAGTTCACTTATATAAGTTAATGTAATTATATATGTTTATTTAATTAATTTAAAGTAACCCAATCTAAATAAAGGTAGTTGTTCTAAATTAGTCCATTTCTATAAGCTAATGGGATTATATATGCTTATTGGATTAGGTTAATGATGTAACTATGAAAGATAATTCTGGCAATACCGGGCAACAGGGCAACATGGTTGGCAAGGATTGTAAGAGCTAAAAAACTCTCTAATATTACAAATCACCATTTATAAAATGCAACTAAATTAATCAATTAAAGTAGCACAATCTAATTAAAGGTGGTTGTTTTAAACTAGTCCATTTTGTATAATTTAATGGAATTATAAATGGGTACTCCATGTTATTGATGTAACCAAGAAATATTATTGTGCCAACAAAGTTGGCAAAAATTGTAAGAGCTAAAATAACTTTTTAATATCATAAATAATTAGAAATCACCATTTATAAAATGCAAGTAAATTAATCAATTTAATCACAACCTTGAAGATAAATGTAATGTTTCTTATTAAAAAATAAAAATGTGGCACGCTCTTTTCAATATCAACAAGCCTATATTATTGTGCCAACAAAGTTGGCAAGAATTGTAAGAGCTAAAATAACTTTTTAATATCATAAATAATTAGAAATCACCATTTATAAAATGCAAGTAAATTAATCAATTTAATCACAACCTTGAAGATAAATGTAATGTTTCTTATTAAAAAATAAAAATGTGGCACGGCTCTTTTCAATATCAACAAGCCTATAGACATAATTAATAGCAATAACAATATTTTTAAAGTGGTTTTGCTAATTGAAAATAATTATATAATCACTAATCACACAAATAATTTATGTCTATTTTGAAATAGAGTTTTCTCAATTTAATTTAACTATCAATAATTATTTGGTAGATGATAGGGAGTTGACCTCCATAGAATATTCTATAATATTTTTAGTAGTATACATTAAAATTTACCCTAAACTAGTTATGCCTTTTTTTCCCTTTTAATTAAATTTATTAATTTTAAAAAAAGTCATATGGACAAATGTCATATGAAATAAGTTATGTGTTATTTGGACATGAGGTATTGATAAGTCATGGTATTGACCCATGATATTGCTATAAACGGTATTAAATCTTATACAACACCTAATTATTTTCAATTAGCACAACCACATTAAAGATATTACTACAACCATTAGTTAATTCTAATTATTTTCAATTAGCAGAAAACATATAACAATTAGACTATAACAAATAATGGTGTTCTCTAACTATTCTATGTTTTGGAACAATTTTTGGTCAGACAATATTTTTTGTTGTTTAATATCCATTTTTGAATGCATAAACAAATTCAGTGTCTTGAAAAGGTCTGAGACACTCGGATTGTGTAAAGTTTACAAATCAAAATTCATTTTTGAATGCATAAATGGATTCAATGTCTTGAAAAACCTCTGAGACACTTGGATTTGCAGAGTTTACAAATCAAACTTGTGATTCCAACCAATTTCTAATAGATTCCAAACAAATTTAATTGAAAATGTGCCCAAAAAAACCTCAAAAATATAGAACAATTAGACTACGAAAAATAATTGTGTTCTCTAACTATTCTATGCTTTGGAGTTTTTGTTTAGAATCCGGCAGATTTTTTTGGTCATATAGTGTTTTTTGTTGTTTAAAATCCGTTTTTGAATGGATAAATTGATTCAATCTCTTGGAAAACCACTGAGACACTCAAATTATGTAGAGTTTACAAATCAAACTTGCGATTTCAACAAATTTCTTGTAACGGCCCCGGTGAAAATTCCATGTAATAAATGTTAAAAACAATAACCACGGATGAATGGTACACTTATTCCAAGTCGAATGTTGGGCAAGACATCCTAGGGTGTGTTCATTTGATTGTTTATGGCTAAGGAAATTGGCAAAGGCAATGGCTAAGCATTAAAAGGCATTTTGGCACATTTATTTATTAAAATAATGGAAATTAGGAGAAAAAGAAGGTGAAAGGTCACAGGTTGCATGTGAGGAGGAAAATGAAGGAAAATAATGGAAAATGAAGAAAATAGAGGCCTCACTCATAAAAAGGTTTCTGAGGATCAATTGGCAAGCTTTTGTCTATTCAGTTTTGGAGCTCTCTTATTATTCTCCCTTTCCCATACTTTTGGTTACTTAGAGTTTTCTTGGAGAACCCTTGGAGGGTGTGGCATACTTGGATTCTTGGAGCAAGAAGGAAAAGGAAGAGTAGGAAAGCGCAAGAAGGCATCAGCATCAACAGCTACATCAGATTTTCTTGCAGGTACCAAGTTGCATGTATGATTTCTTCACTAGTTTTGGCATGCATGTGGTTTATTGGTTATGATCTGTCATTGGCATGGAGGATGGCCGGGATTAACAGTGGATTGCCTAGCCTTGTCATTTCCTGGATAGCCATGGTGATTGTGGGTTTACTTTCATTGCTTTGTTTTGGTTGGTTCTCATGTTTCCATAGCTTGGGTTCAGTTACTAGTCCTCGAAGCCTTGGTTGAACAAACACTCTAGAAGCCCTATAAAATCTTGGGTTAAGTTACTAGTCCTGGAAGCCCTGGTTAGACAAACGCTCTGGAAGCCCTAGGTGGGTTGAGATACTAGTCCTGGAAGCCTTGGTTGGATAAATGCTCTGGAAGCCCTGTATAAGTTGTGGGTTGAGTTACTAGTTCTGGAAGCCTTGGTTGGAAAAATGCTCTCGAAGCCCTAGAAGGCTTGGATGGAGACCAATCTGATGATGGTTTTGGTGATGTCCGTCCGTGAAGTGGAATCTCTCTTTGATGGGTTGAGGTGGATGGCCTCTGGAATCCCTGGATGAGTTTTGATTGATGTGTTCTATGAGATCCCACATTCATGCTTGGAATATGGCATGAGGGTGAATGGCTGAAGAAAGATTTGGCTCAACCATTCTGCGGTTGGGTGGAACGTGGTCGTCCCATCTACGCTTGGTTCATTACATTCATTAATGAGAAATCCATTCCCTTGATTTTCATGTGTAAAGGTACTAATGTATTTATGGATTTGATGGCTAATATGTTTATTGTGTTTTTGTTCCTATTATGCTAGTTATATGCACATTTCATGACAATAGCTATGTATGGCTCTCAGCATGTTTTTACTTGTGTATGAATGGATAATGTGTTTATGAGTTAATTGAGGATAATGTAGCAAATGGCATGAGGGAACAATGGTTCATAGAGATTCTCAGATAAGTATGAGATCCCCACACTTAATTATGTTATTTATACCTATAGCTTACATGTTGATGATATGTTTGACGAAATGCCTGTCATGGCTAGTAGGGGTCTGGTGATGATCTTGTCCATATTATTGCTTTTGCATCATTATTTCCTTGCATCCTTACTAATTCTAAGTTATGATTCCATTCTGTTAGGGTCCCACCCTAACCCCCTTATTTATGTCTTGGGATCACGTCATAGTCAAGAGTCAATAAAGCCCATATTAATATTTGTAAGTGGTTAACCAGCAATTAATGACGGGACCACAGTTAGTTGCAAATGGGCAGAAGTATTAGATAGATGGTAAATAGGCGGTAGTATTAGATAGATGGTATTAATAAAACCCACGATATTGGCTCGTGGTATTGCATGTATGAGTCATATATAAAGGATAGAGACTCCCTGCGAGGAGCATTGTGTCTTGTTTTGTAATCGAGCTCTGCTCTATTGGAGGTTGCCCCCTCGAAGAGGCCTGTGAACATTTCTCTCTGAATAATAAAATCATTGCTATTCTGTGTTCTGGGTATATTTTCTTCGCATATTTTGTGTTCTCGATATCTTTTCTTCGCTTGGGTATTGATTTGCAGGTTAAGAGCATAACAAGTGGTATCAGAGCACTTTCCAGGGCTCGGTGGGATCTCCAAATTTTAGCAAAATTTTTTTTGGCTAGAGACGTGTTCCGGCGTCTTTAAACCACGGGATCTGTCGTTAAGCGCATAAACCTGCGGATTTGGGGAGGCATGCACGCAGGAAATACAAGAGATGGTCACGTCTGTTGGACTCCCTTGTAACCCCTGTGGGTACCCCTTCGAGTAGTAGCGCATTAGACAGAACCGCGCACGGACTGTCTTCCATGTACCCTCTGGGTATATAGGAAGCCCCCTAGCTCCCTTGAAACCTCGCCATAGATAAACCTTCGGCCGTCTTGTTGCTACAGCACACCGAGAACAGCACTCGGAGAGATTACTCGCCCGTACGATAGGGTAGTCGGGTTGTACGACTAAGGGTACGGTCGATCCTCCTTAGTTAGAGCCCTGAAACATTGGGCCGAGTACTACTGTCAGACCCTTATGTATATTGCGATCTGTAGCACCTGACACTCCCCAAGACCATAGTTCCCTTTCTATCGGGGGATCACACATCATCTATTCCAGATCAGCAGCAGCAGTGGTTCCACCATTCAGATCTCTCAGATCCACCAGATCGGATATTCCAGATCAGCAGCAGCAGTTGTTCCACCATTCAGATCTCTCAGATCCACCAGATCAGATATTCCAGATCAACAGCAGCAGTTGTTCCACCATTCAGATATCTCAGATCCACCAGATCGGAGTAGTTGCGAAGGGTTCCTGTACCTGGATATGATTTTCGTAGGACTTTTGGCGGCATTGTCAGTTTGAGGATTTGGCGACTGCAGTATTGATCAGGAAGGAGTAAAACTCCGTTAGGAGTTTTCCAAAAAAAAAGAGTCTGAGATCTTCCGAAGTGCTTATTTGTGACCTAGCCCATCAGCATCAGGACAACGAGCTGAGCACGGTGGTACCATTCAATTTCTTAGAAAAAAAATTTTGGCGGTCCCAAATTTTCATCAAGTTGGTGTATGGTAGAAACTAGAGCTCAAGCAATGGCCAATGAAAGACTAGACAAACTTGAAACAGATATGAACGAGCTCAAAGATTCGCTTAATGACCTATCGAGCATGGTACGGCAAGCACTCGCTAAGGGCAAGGAGCCAGCTCTTGAGGTACCCTATAATGACCATATACACCATGAGGGTGAGTCTAGCCACTCTCCTCACGTCTGGCACACCCATCCACCACCTCCTAAGTTGGATAGTCAGCGACCTCCCAAGTTGGATATACAGAAATTTGATGGTTCTAACCCGTCCGCATGGCTAGCACAAATGGAACAGTATTTCAAATTGAATCATCTCCAAGATGATTGGACAAAGATTGGAGTGGGGACCATGTACTTGGACAATGAACGATGGCAATGGGCAGAATGGCATCAACGTCGCAATGCACCTTTTTCGAGTTGGGCCTAATTTTCCAAAGCTCTTCGAGATCGCTTTGAACAGGGAGACTCCTTTTTGGGCCGTCTCACTAAGCTCCGACAGACGGGTACAGTGGATGAATATATCACCGCTTTTAAAGCCTTGGCCTTCCGCACTGACCATCTCTCAGATGAGTTCTACACGGAATGTTTTATCAGTGGTCTTAAAGAAGCCATCAAAGCTCAAGTTCTACTCCACCACCCCCCCACATGGACGGAGGCTTGCCAGGTAGCCCGTAAGGTGGAGCGTGCCATAACAGCCCAATACAGCCGCCCCAATTTCCCCACTAAAGGTCGTCCCCCACAAGCTCATACCACGACTCAGACACTTAAGGTCCAAAAGGTGTCACCTCAGGAAATGGCCGAGAGAAGAAAGCAAGGACTATGTTACTACTGTGATGAAAAATATCCCCCTGGGCATAAATGCAAGGAGCCCAAGTTTTTTCGAATAGATGCCACTGACTACAGCTCCACCGAGGAAGATCCACCTCTTGAGGAACCGGAGGCGATCGAAGAAGACAACCAAAAGGAGATTGTATCTGATGACCCAGTTATTTCGCTCAATGCGTTGGCAGGAATCTCTTCCCCTCAAACTCTCAAAATCAGGGGTTTTCTTAAACATCGCCCAGTAATAGTCTTGATTGATAGTGGAAGTACCCATAATTTCATCCATCAAAAAATCGCCGAAGCAGCGCATTGTTATGTACGGGCAGTCTCTAACTTCCAGGTCCAAATTGCAGATGGGGGCACAATGAAATGTGAAGGCCGCTGTGAAAATGTCAAACTTCAAATGGGGGATTATCAGTTGAAAACCCACATGTTTGCCATACACATGGGGGGATGCGACATTGTCCTAGGTGCTGAATGGCTCCGCACCCTTGGGCCAATCACAATGGATTTCCAGGAGTTATATATGAGTTTTAAGCAGAACAACTCCACACATACCCTCCGTGGACTTCAGGCAGGAGCCCCCTCTATCATCAGCTCGCATAGGATGGAAAAATTGTTAAAAAAGGGCCATCATGGAGTGGTAGCTCAATTTAATGCCATCCAGGTAGTAGACACCATGTCTCCGCTAGTTCATCCTGAGATGCAACAGATTTTAAATAAACATCGGACGATCTTTGACAAGCCTCATGAGCTTCCACCCTCGCGAGGGGAACATGATCATAGCATCACATTGGTTCCAGGGCCCAACCCCCAAATGTGCGGCCATACAGATATTCGTTCACCCAAAAGAATGAAATAGAAAAAATCATCAAGGAATTGTTGGAAGCAGGTGTCATTCGTCCCAGCATTAGTCCTTATTCATCCCCAGTGGTCATGGTCCTCAAGAAAGATGGGGAGTGGCGGATGTGTCCCGACTTCAGGGCCCTCAATAAGTTAACAGTCAAAGATAAATTTCCCATCCCAGTGGTTGACGATTTGCTGGACGAACTCAATGGGGTTCAATTCTTCACTAAGTTGGATCTTCGCTCAGGCTATCACCAAATTCGCATGAAGGAAGTCGACATTCCCAAGACAGCTTTCAGAACTCATGAAGGCCATTACGAGTTCCTCGTCATGCCATTTGGTCTCTGTAATGCCCCCTCTACTTTTCAGAGCCTTATGAATCACCTCCTCAAACCATATCTCAGAAAATTTGTCCTTGTCTTCTTCGATGACATCCTCATCTATAGTGGCACTTGGGCGGCACATCTTCAGCATGTAGATCTACTCTTGCAACTGCTCCGAACACATAAATTATTTGTCAAGATGTCTAAGTGTTCGTCTGGCATGGAAGAAGTTGAGTATTTGGGCCACATTGTGGGGCGCGAAGGTGTCAAGGTGGACCCCAAAAAGATCCCGGCCATGCAAGAATGGCCTCAACCTAAGACCTCGAAAAGCTTGAGAGGATTTTTGGGTCTCACAGGCTATTATCGTAAATTTGTCCGCAACTATGGCCGCATAGCGAAGCCCCTAACGCAACTCCTAAAGAAAAATTCCTTCTTCTGGAATGAAGAAGCACAACAGGCATTTACCGCTCTAAAAACCGCCATGTGTTCCACTCCTGTCTTAGCACTACCGGACTTCACCGAATCATTTGTCATTGAATGTGATGCTTCGGGAACAGGTATTGGAGCGGTCTTAATGCAGGAAGGGCGACCATTGGCCTTCACCAGCCAACAACTAAGTGGGAAGAATCTGGGCCAATCTACCTACGAGAAGGAAATGATGGCCATCTTACATGCAGTCGAGACCTGGAGACCTTACTTGTTGGGGCGAAGTTTCCAAATCCGCACAGATCATCACAGTCTTAAATATTTTTTGGAGCAACGCCTATCTTCCCCTCAACAAAATAAATGGTTAGCCAAAATGCTGGGATATGATTATGAGATCATTTACAAGAAAGGGAAAGACAACAGGGTAGCAGATGCATTGTCGCGCCAATTTGAGGAGGAAAGTACTCTGCTCGCAATTTCCCTCCCCATTCCAGACTGGATTGAAGAGGCTCACAGGGAATGGTTTTCACATCCAGGGCTCTCCCAACTCATTTCTCAATTGCAGGTAGATCCTCATTCCAGCAAGGGCTACTCGTGGCAGAATGATATTCTTCGCTACAAGGACAGAGTCGTAATATCACAAACATCCACCCTCAAAAGTCGCATTTTGGCAGAATTGCACTCATCTCCCATTGCAGGACATTCCGGCTTTCAGAAGACGTATGCTCGCACCAGAAGATCATTTTTTTGGACCGGCATGAAACAGGACATCCTTACTTTCGTAGCAGAATGTGACGTCTGTCAACGCCACAAAGGGGAAACCGTCAACACACCAGGCACATTACAACCATTGCCCATTCCGGCGTCAATTTGGACAGAGGTTTCCATGGATTTCATTACAGGTCTTCCAAAGTCTGGGAACAAGTCAGTCATCATGGTGGTTGTGGACCGACTATCGAAGTATGCTCATTTCTGTGCCCTACCCCACCCATTTACACCAACCTTGGTTGCTCAAACTTTCATGGATCAGATCTTCAAATTGCATGGCATGCCCACTTCTATTGTATCCGACCGTGACCCAATCTTCACCAGTAATTTTTGGCAGGAGCTCTTCAGAATACAAGGCACTCAACTCAAACTCAGTACTTCATATCATCCGCAAACAGATGGTCAAATTGAAGCCATCAACAAATGTCTAGAAACCTACCTTAGGTGTTTCACTTCAGAAAAGCAACACCTTTGGGTACAGTGGTTACCTCTGGCGGAGTGGTGGTATAACACCAACTATCATGCCACCACCAAAATGACTCCCTATGAAGCAGTCTATGGACAACTTCCGCCTTCCCCTACTTCTTATCTCACGGGGTGCTCCAAAGTACAAGCCGTGGATCAACTCCTACAACACCGCGCAACCATGCTTGCCCATCTGCGCGAGAATCTTCATCAAGCTCAGAACCGTATGAAGCAACAGGCTGACCAACATCGCTCAGAGCGCCAATTTCAAGAAGGGGATCAGGTCTTTTTGAGGCTGCAACCATATAAGCAAACATCACTCAAAGACAAGGGTTGCCAAAAGCTCTCCCCAAAATTCTATGGACCATACCAAGTACTTCAGCGCATTGGAGAAGTGGCTTACAAGTTGGCTTTGCCACCTACAGCAAAAATCCACCCAGTTTTCCATGTATCGTGCCTCAAGAAAGTGATTGGGAACAATTGCCGAGTTCAAACCAGTCTACCTGAATTGGACGAAGAAGGGTCAATCTGGCTTCAACCTGAACAAGTTCTAAACACACGAGACAAGCACCTGCGCGGCCGCATGATTAAGGAGGTCCTCGTCAAATGGAAAGACACCTCTCTGGAAGATGCAACTTGGGAACCAGCCACTATTCTTCAGCAGTTTCCGCAGCTTCAGCCTTGAGGACAAGGCTAGTCTTAAGGGGGAGGGCATGTTAGGGTCCCACCCTAACCCCCTTATTTATGTCTTGGGATCACGTCATAGTCAAGAGTCAATAAAGCCCATATTAATATTTGTAAGTGGTTAACCCGCAATTAATGATGGGACCACAGTTAGTTGCAAATGGGCGGAAGTATTAGATAGATGGTAAATAGGCGGTAGTATTAGATAGATGGTATTAATAAAACCCACGATATTGGCTCGTGGTATTGCATGTATGAGTCATATATAAAGGATAGAGACTCCCTGCGAGGAGCATTGTGTCTTGTTTTGTAATCGAGCTCTGCTCTATTGGAGGTTGCCCCCTCGAAGAGGCCTGTGAACATTTCTCTCTGAATAATAAAATCATTGCTATTCTGTGTTCTGGGTATATTTTCTTCGCATATTTTGTGTTCTCAGTATCTTTTCTTCGCTTGGGTATTGATTTGCAGGTTAAGAGCATAACACATTCTAGGCAATGTCTCGGGCTCTGGATCGAAAAAGGTGGCTCAAATCCCGGAATGCTAGCATTAGTGTTGAGACTAACTCTCCTGGGCAATGTCTGGGAAGCATTATAAAGCACCTGGGCAGTGTTTGGGAAGCATTATGAAGCACTTGGGTAGTGTCTGGGAGTGTTAGTCCTGAAACTAACTTTCCTGGGCAGTGTCTAGGGAGCGTTACCTTGCCCATAAGTCTCTCAAACAACAGTAGGACCCAGGGATAGGAAGTCTCAGTGGCTGACTTGTCTCTTGAAGGTTATTTGGATGAAGTTGGATGACTGTATGTGATGTTCCATCGATTTCATTTCCTTAAAGTCACCAAGGAGGTTTAATCTTATCATAGTGGCCTCTCGTCACATGTTTACCCTGGTTGGCCGGTTGCTTGGGTAGATGTGGGAGGAGGGTGTTACAAAGTGGTATCAGGGCATGGTTCAACTCTCGGATTGAATAGGTTGAATGTGTGTTGGTCATGCATGCATGTTAGTTGCATGTCTGTCTCTTACACTTACATACTTGTTGCATTTTCTTGATGATGGATTAGCGCTGTAGTATGGTTATCATGGAGAATTTGATATTGATTTCATGAAATGTGTTTGAAATGAGTATGTGACTGACTGTGTATGGATTACATGTCGCTTACATGTTGATTTCATGATACCTACTTACATCCTTGTATGTTAGGTTACATTTTTGAATATCTTGATTACATACATCAGTCTTGTAGGTTGATTACAAGAACTGATCGATTATGTTCGACTACATGCGGTTATGCATATTAGCAGTTGGTTTGACATTGCTTATGCATACTGCTAGTTGCATGTGGCAATGTATACGATGGATAAATTTTGTTGTCATGCATGAGGTCATAGCATGCATTGTTGATATGGCCTTGCATTGGTGACTAGACCCTAGGTAGAGTGATGCTTATGAGTTGATACATTTACTTGCATATGTCGATATGTTGTTACGATTATGTTATACATGTATCACACTAATTTGGTAATCTTGCAGACAAGTATCCTCCCCGAGCTATACTAAGGTATGTTGGTTTATTGTGATTTGGTTTATTTGACATATTATGACTTGCAGGAAGAAATATCAAATGGCTAGCAAGATGGTTGACTATAGAGACTCTCCATACGAATCCAAAGACCAGTATGGTGTTGGGAACCCCTCTGACTTGGCAGTTACATTGAGAAGTTTAAAGGAGGAGATAAGGAGTTGTAAGGCAGATAATGATAGAATCATACAGTCACAGGAAAAGTTAGCAGAGGTGAATGCAGTAATACTTCAGAGCTTGTCGGATTTGCAGTGACAAGGACCACTATGGATCAGCCATGAGCATGAAGATAAAACTAATGGGGCATATGGCAGCAAATCGCATGGCGATCACCGATCAACAGGGAAAATTTTAAGAACCACCCTAAATTTATATGTATAATAAATGGGTGAATCCCCATGATACATAGGAAAAATGGAGGCGATTTTATCAATAATATAATATGTATATATAATTTTTTTGGCGATTCTCTCACCAGATTATATTATCTTGTAACGTCATGGCGAATCTTTCACTGAATTATAAAATCGTGTAAGATCTTGGCAAATCTTTCACTGAATAATAAAACATTGTGAAGTCTTGGCGAATGTTTTGTTAAAGTATGAAACCATATATGATAATAGGAAAACATATTCATTAAACTGTAATATACTAACATACATGTTTGGAAAAAAGAAACATAATTTTCTCTTCCTATAAACAACGTTGCAAGTTTCAGTGGTCGTGTTTGTCTTCTTATTGTACACTCTTTCATATCCTTCTATTAGTTTTGATAATATTCCACAAAAAAATTCTTGTAGGTGTTGATCTTGACCACCAGTTCCGTCAAGGTAGGAGAGATTAATCTTTTCTCTACCACTTTTGTCAAGTTATCAAATTTCTTTCTTATTCCATAGACTCCAACTGCCAAATAAAAAAAAAAATATCAAGTTTTTTTACCCCAACATTCCAACAAGTAGCAAGCCCCAACTATATAATATAAGAAATTAGTAGGTATCCCAAAGGCCTGAAGGGGATCTAATGGAAAGAAGTGACCGCTTTCAGAAGTCTTCCAATCCATATATAAATATATAAATGTAGATTTATTATAATTTTAATTGGAAATCTTCAATTAAATAATAAAATTTAGTTACGTCTCCCCCAATCTAAATTGCTTATTAGCATAATTCACTACATTCATACGTCTTACATTTTTTAACAACGTTGTAACATCTGGATTAATTTCCTTTTTGGTGCACAATCTCTGCCTTTTAAGACAATATGGCTTATTAGCATAGTTCACTACTTTCATAGGTCTTGCATTTTTTTAACAACGTTGTAACATGTGGATTAATTTCCTTTTTGGTGCACAATCTTTGCCTTTTAAGACAATATGGTGCAGTGGCCACCAACCCCACAGATCATTACGACAAACTAAGAATAACAAAGAAGATGAAAGGTTGTACAAACCAACATATTTTTCAAACAACTAATACAACATCAGTACTTTAACTTTTTCATGAAGATATCATATTGAGAACATTTGAAAAATGGTGGGAAATCTGGGTAGGGACTATCTCTCTTCTGCGAGGGTGATGCGGAAATAGTGATAAGATTTCACTGTTTTGAATTTAAGTTAGAAAAACGAATATTAATGGAGATTTTGGTATTTTTTACTAAATTTTGTGAAGCGACTAAATGTAGGTTTAACCATTCACCTTAAGATGTTTTTTACAATATAATTTCCCAAGTTTATTTAATATCTTATTATCATAAAAACCAATCTATATCCATCTTAACTCCACATCTACCACTCTTAGAGGGATGAAATCTATTTATCCCTCTCAACAGTTGGTAGACCCGGAATTAAAATGGATGGACCTAAGCTGATAGAATTTCCCCTTTAAATAGTCTGTGCTCACATGAATACTATGGTATTACCACCTGGAGTTTAAAAACTACTATTAGTAATTTATAAAAATTAATAAAATTAATAATTGATTTTTATTTTATTTTTGTATTTTAACCAAGTTAAAATGTTTAAGTGACATTAAAATACAAGATCTATTTTTACTCTTGATCTACCAAGCCCCGAGAGGGATCAAATATTTTTTCACTCTATGCTAGTTCGCATATCACAATATTTGTCCCTCTGGGGGCTTAGTCTATAATATACCTCTAGTTTATTTATTTACCATACCTCTAGTTTATTTATTTACCATACCTCCACTTTATTTGTATTTTTATTTATTTACACCCTTGGGTGTTCGTAAATATAAGATGACTCATGGAGTAAATATAAAATTATGTTTTATTTATTTACCATACCTCTTGTTTATTTATATTTTTATTAATTTACCATACCTCTTTTATAAATATGGTATTTGGCCGAGAGGATTCACTTAAATAAAACCTCTTTTTTGAGCCTTCTTAAATAGAAAGAGGGTTATGGACTAAATATAAAAAGAGGTTTTATTTATTTACCATACCTCTAGTTTATTTATATTTTTATTTATTTACCATACCTTTGGAGTAAGTATACAAAGAGGTTTTATTTATTTACCATACCTTTGGAGTAAGTATAAAAAGAGGTTTTATTTATTTACCATACCTCCACTTTATTTATATTTTTATTTATTTACACCTTTGAGTGTTCATAAATATAAGGTGACTTATGGAGTAAATATAAAAAAATGTTTTATTTATTTACCATACATCTCGTTTATTTATATTTTTATTAATTTGCCATACCTATTTTATAAATATGGTATTTGGCCCATAGGATTCACTTAAATAAAACTTCCTTCTTGAGCCTTCTTAAATAGAAAGAGGGTTATGGATTAAATATTAAAAGAGGTTTTATTTATTTACCATACCTCTAGTTTATTTATATTTTTACTTATTACCATACTTTTGGAGTAAGTACAAAAATAGGTTTTTATTTATTTACCATACCTCCACTTTATTTATATTTTTATTTATTTACACCTTTGAGTGTTCATAAATATAAGGTGACTTATGGAGTAAATATAAAAAAAAATGTTTTATTTATTTACCATACTTCTCGTTTATTTATATTTTTATTAATTTGCCATACCTATTTTGTAAATATGGTATTTGGCCCATAGGATTCACTTAAATAAAACCTCCTTCTTGAGCCTTTTTAAATAGAAAGAGGGTTATGGATTAAATATTAAAAGAGGTTTTATTTATTTACCATACCTCTAGTTTATTTATATTTTTACTTATTTACCATAATTTTGGAGTAAGTATAAAAATAGGTTTTTATTTCTTTACCATACCTCCACTTTATTTATATTTTTATTTATTGGGACTAAATACAACCTCTCAAACTAGAAAATGGGCGATTTCAAATGAATTTAACATTGAAAAGCATGTGATTGTAATGGAATATAACCTCCCAAACCAAGCGAATTGGGTCAAATGAGTCTTTTCATAGTTTATTCGCCCCTTTTTTGGGGCTAAAATGAAAAAAAAAATATTTTTTAAATAAAAGTTGGGCTAAATATATGAAATGGGTGTTTTATAAAAATTTCGCCCCTCTAAAATGAAAAACCCCTTAAATTTCGCCCTTGGGCTAAAATTCGCCCCTAAAATTTACCATGCCGATCAAATAGAGAGCACACAATCCAGGATGGCAGATTGTTGGAAACTCTGGAGAGGAGAAGGGATAGACACAGGTATGATTCTAGTTCTGATTCAGATAGGCACTATGATCATCGTTGTTATCATCCTTACAGGAGGAGTGATAGGGGGTATTTGCCAGAGGAATTTAAGAAGGAAAAGCCACCTAATTTTGATGGAGAGATAAAGAGATCACAGGATGCAGAGGCATGGTTGCTTGGCATGAGGAAATTCTTCAGGTTTCATGATTATTCAGAGAACATGAAAGCTAGAGTGGCTACTTTCAATCTTAAAGGTAAAGCAGACATCTGGTGGGAAGATGTGAAGAATGTCAGAGACATAGATGAGGAAGATCTGACATGGAGTGAATTCGAGCAGTTATTCAAGAAGAAGTATTTGTCTGAAAGGTAATTTGATGACAAAGCAAAGGAATTTTATGAACTAAAGATGGGATCCATGACAGATGATGAGTACACCAGTAAGTTCTTGGAATTGTTGAGGTATGTGCCTTACCTCAAGGAGGAAAAAGCTAAGATTCAAAGATTTGTTAGTGGGTTACCAGTTGCATTCAAAGATAGGATTGAATTTGATGAGCCTAGATCATTGGAGGAGGCCATCCGAAAGCTAAAGAATTGCTGTGAGCAATCAAAACGTAGAATTGAGACTAAGCCAATATAGAGAGGAAATGAAAGGAATAAAGGCAAATGGAATAAAAAGCGGGCAAGCCCATAAAGTACATATAACATGGAGAATGTTGCACCACTTAAGAGGTTCAATGCATCAGATAGAGGACAAGGACATAAAGCTGAAAAGAAGAACAAGGATGGAGGTTGGAAGCCCCTTGAGTGTTGGACTTGTGGCAATGACCATCACAGGGGATATTTTTCGCAGAGTCAGGGTGGTAGACCCCATATATACAGTGCATAGGAGTCGTAGACTATTGGATATGTTGGCCAAAGTATTCCTTGTATCTACGCAACCATGGACAATAGGCAGTCAGAACACCAAACATCTATCATTGAGATTGACGATAAGCTTTGTGATCAAGTTATTTCTATTTTGATTGACCCTAGATCTAATTATAGCTATGTTAGTCCTCACTTGGTGCATAAGTGTGGTTTGACTAAGGAATTGCATACAGATTCTTGGTTAGTGCAATTGGCATACAGGTACGAAGAAGAGAGTTAATCATTGGGTAAGAGGTTGCGCATTTGATTTAAATGGTATGCCTACAATGACACATCTGAATGTATTATCATTGGGCTCATACAGTGTGTTATTGGGCATGGATTGGTTGTATCTACATAGAACGAAGGTTGACTGCTGTAACAAAGCTATTGAATGTGTTGATGACAATGGGGAACCAAGAGTTTTGCAAGGTAAGAAGAAATCCACAGTAGCTAGGATTGTGACAATTGTGCAAGCAAAGTGTAGCCGAAGAAAAGGGTGCAAGTTATTTGCCGTACACATTTCTAGTGATAAGTGTAAGGAGGCTGAGGATGCAGATGTATTGAACAGGTACCCAGTGTTGCAGTAGTTCAAGGATGTATTTCCTAAGGACATTACAGAGTTACCACCTCACAGGGAGGTAGACTTTTCGATTGAGTTAGTGCCAGGGGCAACTCCAACATCGAAAGCACCTTATAGGATGAGCACACCTGAGTTAGTTGAGTTAAATTTGCAACTAAAGGAGATGTTGGACAAGGGATACATTAGGCCAAGTGTATCACCTTGTGACGCACCGGCCTTTTTTGTGAGAAAGAAAGATGGTACCCTCAGATTATGTATTGATTATAGGAAGTTGAACAAAGTGACTATCAAGAACATATACCCTTTTCCGAGGATTGATGACTTGTTTGATCAGCTGAAGGGAGCAACAACGTTCTTGAAGATTGACTTGAGATCCAGATATCATCTGGTACGCATAAAAGGGGAGGACATATACAAGATCGCGTTCAGGACCAGGTATGGGCATTATGAGTCTGTTGTTGTTCCATTTGGCTTAACTGATGCTCCAACTACATTCATGTGTTTGATGAACAGTGTGTTGTGTCCATATTTGGATAAGTTTGTTATTGTGTTCATTGATGATATATTGGTATATTCTAAAAATGAGGAAGAGCATGCCGAGCATTTAGCAGCAGTATTAAGGTTGTTGAGAGAGCATCATTTGTATGCTAAGCTCAGCAAGTGTAGTTTATTTCAGACTGAGGTGACTACTTGGGACATGTTGTCTCCAAGGAAGGTATTGTAGTAGATCCAGAGAAGATAAGGGCCATCATGGAGTGGGTAGCTCCTAAGAATGTGGATGAGGTGAGATATTTCATGGGTCTGGTAGGTTATTATAGGAGGTTCATCAGGAAATTCTCGCAGATTGCTTATCCTATTACATCATTGCAGAGGAAAGGTAAGAAGTTTGAAAGGACCGCAAAGTTTGAGACTAACTTTGAGCAGCTTAAGGAGTTATTGACACATGCACCAGTGCTATAGATTGCAAATCTAGACAAAGCGTTTGTAGTGTGTACAGATGCTTGCAAGAGAGGGCTTGGTGGAGTCCTTATGCATGATGGACAGGTGGTATGTTATGAGTCCCAGAAACTCAACGAGCACAAGAAAAACTACCCGAAGCATGATCTCAAGTTGGCAGTGATTATACATGCATTGAAGATGTGGAGACACTATCTTCTTGGTAGGTGGTTTGGGTTTATGAGTGATCACATTGGGCTGAGGTATTTGTTTGACCAACTGAATATGAATTCCAGGTAGGCTAGATGGTTGGCCACGATTAGTGAGTTTGACTTCAAGATTAGGTACATTAAAGGAAAGGAGAACAGAGTGGCAGATGCTCTCAGTAGACGGATACATATACATCACTTGGAAGATATGAGCTCCTATAGGACAGACTTACAGGATAGGATCTTGCAAGCAGGATAGAAGGATGTCACATATATGGAGATTATGCATAGGTTGCAGCAGAGTACAGGTACAAGCACATGTGATAGTACAGGTATAGGTACAGGTGATAGTATAGGTATAGGTACAGGTGATAGCACAAGTACAGGTATTGGTATAGGTACAGGTATAGGTGCACAGGACTTGGATCATTGTCTTACAATAGATGGGTTGGTCAGGTTTCGAGATAGGATATATGTATCAGATAATAGTGAACTCAAGAAGGTGATATTGAGGGAATTTCATGCGAAACCTTATTCAGGTCACCCAGGTTATCAAAAGACACTCACAACGGTGAAGAGATATTACTATTGGCCGAATCTGAAGAGGGATGTAGCAGAGTTTGTGGCAAGATGTTTCGATTGTTAGTGAGTGAAAGCAGAGTGCAAACATCTAGGTGGACTGCTACAACCAATCGTTATTCCCGAGTGGAAATGGGAGGTCATTTCCATGGATTTCATCACAGGGTTGCCAAAGACAATGAAGCAGCATGATTCCATCATGGTCATTGTGGACAGGTTAACAAAGGTTGCACACTTTGTTCTGGTGAAGTCTACGTTCTCAGCTAGTGATGTGGCATAGGTATTCATCTGAGACGTGGTTAGAATACATGGTGTTCCAAATAATATCGTGTCAGACAGGGATGCGAAGTTCACTTCCAAGTTTTGGAAGGAGTTATTTGCAGGATTGGGCACCGAGTTGGCCTTCAGCACAACCTATCATCCATAGACAGATGGAAAGACAGAGAGGGTCAACAAGATATTGGAGGACATGTTGAGGATGTATGTGATGCATCAGCAGAGGAAGTGGGAAGAGTATCTCCCTTTGGTCGAGTTTTCATTCAAAAATGGTTATCAGGAGTCATTGAGGATGAGTCCCTTTGAGGCGTTGTATGGGCGGAGTTGTAAGACTCTCATAAGTTGGAGTGATTCAGTTAACAGAGTATTGATTCGACCGGATATGTTGGCAGACAAGGAACATGGGATGCAAGTGATCAAGAAAAACCTTAAGGTAGCACCAGATAGGTAGAAGAGCTATGCTGATAGGAATAGGTTGTTCAAGGAGTTCCAGGTTGGGGAACATGTGTACTTGCGCATCAAACCAAAGAAGAGCTCCTTGCAGATTGACTCATGTGCCAAGATGGCACCACGGTTCTGTGGACCCTTCAGTTTCATTGAGAGGATTGGGTCAATAGCTTATCGAATTGCATTGCCTCCGACAGTGAAGTCCACGATGTTTTCCATGGATATTTACTTAAGAAATATGTTAAGGATGCTGATCATGTGATTGACTGGCCTATATTGCAAGTGGAACCAAATGGATAATTCCAGCCGGAGCCTCATTGTATACTGCAGAAAAAGGTGCTCATGCTCCGGAACCTAGCAATAGAGAAAGTTAAAGTGAAATGGAAGCACTTTGGGCCCGATGAAGCTATATGGGAGATGGCGGATCAGATGCAAGCCATGTATCCTTCCTTATTTTCCGATTGAGGCAAAGCAGCTTGATATGGTGGTTTGGTGGTTGCTTATGGTAGTTTGGTAGTTGTTTTATGATGGTTTAGTATTTGCTTTATGTTGGTTTAGTATATGCTTTATGGTGATTGATATATGCTTTATGATGGCTTGATATATGCCTTATGATGGTTTGATATATGCTTTATGTTGGTTGATACATGCTATATGATGTTTTGAAATATGCCTTATGATTTTTTGATATACGCTATATGATGTTAGTATATGTTTGATATATGTTTGGTATATGATTTGGCATATGTTTTGGTATATATTTTGATGATGTTGTTATGTGTACACCCATGTATGGATGTAAATACCGTAACGAGTCATGTCATAAAGCTCGACTATACGGTATGGGTGTTATGTTATTATGCTATCATGTGGTTATATTATCATGATGTTGTTATGACATATGAGTTTTTATTGAGCGGGCTGATCATTGTAAATACCATAATGAGTTGTGTTATAAAGCTCCACTACGAGGTATGTTCTCATGTTTTCATGATGTTATGTCTTGAGCAGATCTTTCATTATAAATACTACATCGAGCTGGGTTATAAAGCTCCATGAGTAGTATGTCTTCTTTCAACAAGTTGTTGAGGTATATGTGTGATTGAACACCGAGGATAGTGTCCCTTAAGGGGGAGGGTTCTATAACAGCCCTGGTGAAAATTCCATGTAATAAATGTTAAAAAAAATAACCATGGATGACTGGGACACTTATTCCAACCTGAATGTTGGGCAAGACATCCTAGGGGGTGTTCATTTGATTGTTTATGGTTTGGAAACGGCAATGGCTAAGGCATTAAAAGGCAGTTTGGCACATTTATTTATTAAAATAATGGAAATTAGGAGAAAAATAAGGTGAAAGGTAACAGGCTACATGTGAGGAGGAAAATGAAGGAAAATAATGGAAAATGAAGAAAATAAAGGTATCACTCATAAAAAGGCTTTTGAGGAACAGTTGGAAAGCTTTTGTCAGTTCAGTTTTGGAGCTCTTTCATTATCCTCTCTCTCTCTCTCATACTCTTGGTTACTTAGAGTTTTCTTGGAGCACTTTTGGAGGGTGTGGCATACTTGGATTTCTTGGAGCAAGAAGGCAAAGGAAGAGAAGGAAAGTGCAAGAAAGCATCGACATCAGCAGCTACATCAGATTTTCTTGTAGGTACCGAGTTGCATGATGATTTCTTCACTAGTTTTGGCATGCATGGCACATGCATGTGGTTTCTTGGTTATGATATGTCATTGGAATGGAGGATGGACAAGATTGACAGTGGAATGCCTAGCCTTGCCATTTCTTGGATAGCCATGGTGATTGTGGGTTTACTTTCATTGCTTTTTTTTGGTTGGTTCTCATGTTTCCATAGCTTGGGTTGAGTTACTAGTCTGGAAGCCTTGGTTGAACAAATGCTCTCGAAGCCCTGTAACAACTTGGGTTGAGTTACTAGTCCTGGAAGCCCTAGTTGGACAAATGCTCTGGAATCCCTTGGTGGGTTGAGTTACTAGTCCTGGAAGCCTTGGTTGGACAAATGCTCTAGAAGCCCTATATAAGCTGTGGGTTGAGTTACTAGTTCTAGAATCCTTGGTTAGACAAATGATCTGGAAGCCCTGGAAGGCTTGGATGGAGACCAATTTGATGATGGTTTTGGCGATGTCCAACTGTGAGGTGGAATCACTCTTTGACGGGTTGAAGTGGATGGCCTTTAGAAGCCCTAGATGAGTTTTGATTGATGTGTTCTATGCGATCCCACATTCATGCTTGGAATATGGAACGAGGGTGAATGACTGAAGAGAGATTTGGCTCAGCCATTCTACGGTCGGGTGGAACATGATAGTCCCATCTTTGGTTGGTTCATTGCATTCATTAATGAGAAATCCATTCCCTTGATTTTCATGTGTAAAGGTACTGATGTATTTATGGATTTGATGGCTAATATGTTTATTGTATTTCTGTTCCTATTATGTTGGTTATATGCACATTTCATGACATCAGCTTTGTATGGTTCTCAACATGTTTTTACTTGTATATGAATGGATAATGTGTTTATGAGTTAATGGAGGATAATGCAGTAAATGGCATGAGGGAACAATGGTTCATAGTGATTCTCAAATAAGTATGAAATCCCTACACTTAATTATGTTATTTACACATGTAGGTTACATGTTGATGATATGTTTGAGGAAATGCTTGTCATGGCTAGTAGGGGTCTGGTGATGATATTGTTCATATTAGTACTTTTGCATCATTGTTTCCTTGCATCCCTACTAATATAAGTGATCATTCAATTTTGGGCAGTGTCTCGGGCTCTATTCCGAAAAAGGTGGCTCAAATCCTGGAATGCTAGCATTAGTGCTGAGACTAACTCGCCTGGGCAGTGTCTGGGAAGCATTATACAACACCCGGGCAGTGTCTGGGGAGCATTAGTCCTGAAACTAACTCACCTGGGTAGTGTCTAGGGAGCATTACCCTGCCCTTAAGTCTCTCAAACAGCAATGGGACCCAGGGATAGGCAATCTGAGTGGTTGACTTGTCTCCTAAAGGTTATTTAGATGAAGTTGGATGACTGTATGTGATGTTTTGTCGATTCCATTCCCTTAAAGTCACCAAGGAAGTTGAATCATATCATAGTGGCCTCTCATTGTATGTTTACCCCGGTTGTCCGGTTGCTTGGGCAGATGTGGGAAGAGGGTGTTACATTTCTACCATATTCTGAACAAATTTAACCGAAAAGTATGCCCTTCAAACCTCAAAAACATAGAACAATTAGACTATGACAAATAATGGCATTGTCTAACTATTCTAAGCTTTGGAGTTTTTGGATAGAATATGACAAAACAATTTTTGGTTAGATAATGTTTTTTGTTGTTTAAAATTGATTTTTAAATGCATAAATGGATTCAATGTCTTGAAAATCCCGGAAACATTTAGATTGTGCAGAGTTTACAAATCAAAATTTTGACTCCAATAATTTTCTACCTAATTCCAAACAAATATAATCGAAAAATATGCATAGCAATCCTAAAAAATGTAGAACAATTAGAGTACGAAAAATAATGGCATTGTCTAACTATTCTATGTTTTAGATTTTTCGGCTGAAATTCGATGAAATAAATTTTGGTTAGATAGTCATTCTTTGTTGTTTAAAATAATTTTTTGAATGTATAAATGGATTTAGTATCCTAATTAATCCTCGAGACACTTGGACTATGAGAATTTTACAAAGAAAACTTGTGATTACAACAAATTTTAACTAACAAACCTAAAAAGTGAAGAAAATTTAGACTATAGCTAATGGCGTTGTCTAACTATTCTACATTTTGGAGTTTTTTGCTAGAATCTGACGAAACAATTTTTTGTTGGATAATGTTTTTTTTTATTTAAATCTATTTTTGAATTTATGAATGGATTCAATGTCTTGAAAAAACCCCAAGACACTCAGATTGTGTAGAGTTTACAAATCAAACTTTTGATTCCAATAATTTTCTACCAAATTCTGGACAAATTTAATTGGAAAATATTCCCAACAAACCTCGAAAACCTAGAATAGTCAAACTATGGAAAATAATCATGTTTTCTAACTATTGTATGTTTTGGAGTTTTTGGTTGGAATCTCATGAAACAATTTTTGGTCAAATTTTGTTTTTTATTGTTTAAAATTTTCTTTTGAATGCATAAATGGATTCTAGTGTTGAAAAGAATAGGAAAAAAGGGTTCCTTGATTTGTGCCTTAATCAAAGGAACCACAACGAATTTCTCCTTGGCCTGCGTGAGTTTCCTATAATTTAGGATGATTTCCTAAAATTTAGGAATCATTCCTAAAAATCAGGACGAGTTTAGAAACAGTTAATGGATGTATCAAAGTGGAAGGTCGAGTTATTAGTCTTCTAGTATGAGTTAATTGAGGAAAAGAACACGTGTTTGAGTCTCAATTCCTTGATTTGAGATATGATGAGTTTCATGAGTAGTTAACACATGCTAACTGAATCAATCACAAATGCAAACTCCTTAATTAGAAACCCACTAAACTTAGCATTCAAATTGCTTTAAAAAGATGAACGAAGGCACAATTTTATCATTGTCTTGTGAGCACGAGTTGGTGAGACAAGACATTAGAGCTCATGAGTTTGGGAGAAGGTTACATAAGTTTATGTATGGATCTTGTGAGAGAAAGGTGTGCCAACAAAAGCTTGTGCACCTAGATTTAGGAGGCAAGGATCAACAATATTACAAGGGTTTCAACCTGGTTCAAGGAAGGAAAACAAGGTTGTTTTCAGATTGAAACAAGTTGTATTCATAAGAGAGCTATTGCTCAAATTTATTTAATAAAATTCTCAAGCAAGCAGAGGGTTTTCCCAGTTGGGTTCCCTAAAAAAATGTTGTGTTTTGCTACTATGTGACTATGATTTATTTATATTCCTATTTCATTCCAAAGTTTAGTAGAAGAATTCCGTGTTTATATGAAAATAAATTATATTTCACATTGTTCAAATTAGCAGATCATAATTTCGTGGGTTTTCTACATGGTATCATAGCGTGGATTAGAATAAATATGTTCTCTATGTTCTAGGATTGAGGCAGAATATTGTTTCAGTAGCTACCCTTGAGGACAAGGCATATGATATCATATTTAGCAGAGGTAATGCATATCTCTAGCACTTAGCTTATGGATGTAAGAAGTAGATAGGTGTGATGGTGAAGAATATATACAAGTTGCAGGTAGAGGCAAATGAAACCTTGAGCAACAAGGCAGGAAGAACTCGGAGTAGAGAAGTGGTGGTTGAGCGAGAGCAGGATAAAAGTCTCAAAATGGAGCTTCAACTAGTATCTCAGTTTCAGTCAAAGGTAGTTGGTAGTTGGGTTGATCAACTAGATGATGAGGAGGATAACCCAGGGTGAGTGGAAGCATCCACTCAATCAAAGAATTCCAGTATAGGGAGAGTTTGAGCCAAGTGCGTAGAATATTTGGTTAAGGGAGATAAAAAGGGAGTTGAGTCTCTCATCATCAAGAAGCACACACAGAGCTACATAGAGTACATGGAACTTATGACTAAAGTGGTGGACTCGTAGAGCATGGTGGGAAATAATAAGTCTTCAAAGCAGGTTTTGCAAAAGAAACCAGGGAAGTCTTCTAGTATAGAGTGAGTAGTTGTAGCAGTGAAAAACTTGGTAGTATTGGAAACAAATCCAGGTGAACGAGGTTCTTCCAGGAATACCTTCCCCAATAAGAGGGAGTGTTGAAAATAATAGCGAGAAAGGGTTCTTGATTTGTGCCTTAATCAAATGAACCACAAAAAATTTGTCCTAGCATGCTCGAGTTTCCTATAGTTTAGGGCAATTTCCTAAATTTTAGGAATAGTTCCTAAAAGCCAGGATGAGTTTATAAGCAGTTAACTAATGTTTTAAAGTGGAAGGCCGAGTTATTAGTCTTCTAGTGAAAGTTAATTGAGGAAAATAAAATGTGTTTGAGTCTCAAGTACTTGATTTTAGATAGGACAAGTTGCATGAGTAGTTAACTCATGCTAACTCAATCAATCACAAAATAAAACTCCTTAATTAGAAACTCACTAAACTTAGCCATTCAAATTGATTTAAAAAGAGGAACAAAGGCACAATTTGTCGATCATTGTCTTGTGAGTATGAGTTGATGAGACAATACAATAGAGCTCACGGGATTGTGAGAAGGTTGCACAAGTTTATGTGTGGAGCTTGTGAGAGAAAGGTGTGGCAAGAGAAGCTTGTGCGCATAGATTTAGGAGGCAAGGATCAATAATGTTGCAAGGGTTTCAAGCTTTGTTCAAGGTAAGAAAAGCTGTTTTTTTTTTTCAAATTGAAATAAGTTGTATTCATAAGAGAGCTATTGTTCAAATTTCTTCAATAAAATTCTTAAGCAAGCAGAGGATTATCCTAGTTTGGTTCCCTAGAAAAAAATATTGTGTTTTGCTACTATGTGACTATGATTTATTTATGTTACTATTCCGTTGAAAAGTTTAGTAGAGAAATTATTTGTTTATATAAAAATAAATTATATTTCATATTGTTCATATTAGTAGATCTGAATTTCGTGGAGTTTTTAAAAACCCATGAATGACTCGAATTTTGTAGAGTTTACAAATATCTTTTGTGATTCCAACAATTTTGTACCAAATTCTAGACAAATTTAACCTTAAAATAATCATTAATAAAATATTGTAATGTTATATTCTATATACATTTATATAATAACAATATTATAAATGTTAATATTAATGGTCCACAATATTAGTGATTCTAAAATCAACAAAATATTAATCGTATATTACTTTTATTGAAAATTTAATCTTCATTTGTATGTAGTATAAGTAAATTGTGTTTTGAATTGATTTTGGTTCTCTTTCGTTGACTAATGATGCTTATAATTGGATTTTGTTAACTATGGTCAACTTTAGTTGATGATGATATGATTAGCTATTAGTGATGATGATTATGATTGAATATGAGTAACTTTTTGTGGTGTTCATGGGTGATTGAAAGATAAAATTATAGTAATATAGGAAAAAATGCAATTGTGGTAAGCAAATAAAGTAAAACCAAAGCATTGAAACAACAAAAATACACAAACATGTATGGATATTGTTGGAGGAGCAATTTAACTTGATCGACTAGTCGAATAGAAAAAGGGCTAGTCAGAAAGGCCAGTCAAGTCGGTAGTCAGCATTGTAATGTAAGATTAACTAACAACAATTTAAGCAACATAATTAGTCAGAAAATTAGACCTGTGTAACTGTTCCGCTAGTCTATATATATGTGTTTGTATAGCAATGTAATGACCGTCTTTGATACATAATAAGAATATATTTTTGTTCAACTTAGCTATCTCTCCATTATTTTGTTCTCGTATCTTTATATGCTTACTGTATAATTGCATGAAGTTTGACTATTGGTAACCATGTTCACTATTCGCTAGATTACAACATTGGTTTAGTTTCCGGTAGTTAGAACTCGAGTCAGATATGGTGCAAGCATAAAGTTTAACCTTAGACAAGATATAGTTATGGTGGGAAGCAAAGATTAATAATTAATTGAAGAACTATGCATGAATAAATCACTTGTTGCTTGCAGAAGCCAAAAGTAATTTCTTTACAGAAGCATGTGAGTGCTTTATAGAAGGTGCTCTAGTAGAAATAAAAAAGTTTCTTAACAACTTCACCCTTGAAAAACCTCAAAATGAAATGAATGCATGAATACTACTAAAATTATCAAACGACGACCGAACAGACCTACATGAGTGGCTCGATTCAATTCTAGAAGACTACTGTGAAGAACAAGCCATATAAGACCGAAATTCTGTCAAACATATAAAAACTAGATTTTACGATAATTTGCACAATGATTTATTCTGCACAATTCCAACCCTATTACACAAGTTTCTTCTTAACAAAGGTGCAAGCCATATCATTGAGTACCGACCACCACTAGGGCCATTGACCAATACCAACTAGAGGAAGGAATAAGAAAATTGGTGGAAATTTCTAAATAATCGCTACAAAGACACAAAAGAAGCATGGAATTACTTTTTAAGCAAATAAGTGTGGCCGACGGTTACCCCCTTGCGAACTGAAACTAGTCGGGTCAACATGGGGGGGTGGGGGGGTAACGGATCATGAGAAATAAAGAAAGACAATAAAAATAAAATATAAATTGGAGAAGTATGTATAACCGAAAAAGATGGAAGGAAGGAATTCGTCTGTTAGGAAACAACAACAAGAAAACAATAGACCAAATAGTGACTGACAAAACAAACAATCGACTGACATACAAAGAATAGAAAGGGATAAAAGACAACAAAGATGGGAGAAAATTAACAAGCAATAATACTAGAGGAAAAAAATGAAGAACCAGGAGCATGCGAGAAAAGATGCACAAGATTTCTCAGATGAGTTTAGAGGCGTAACACTGCTTGCACCGACTGGTAACAAAGGTATAATGATAACCCTAAGAGAACAAGTAGATGCTATGGAAGTTGTCGACTCTATTCCAACAATAAGAAACACTCTAATTAGATCTATGTCAAGTCCCAGTGTTCAAGAATTCCTCGAGTCACAAAATTATTCTGAACTACCTGCATTCTAGCAGATCAGAGAACAACAAAGAAACCTTCAAGAAAATAAAAATGTTAACCAAGAGAAATCAAATAATAACAAAGTATTAGAACAAATACTTCTCCAAATGACTAATCTCATGATTGTACCCCCCCTACAGTAGTTCGTATCCATTGAAGAAACCAAAATTTTGGAATCGGTCGATAAAGAGTCATGGCCACAAGTAAGTTGGTTCACGAAATATATATTTAGGGCTTATCAAACCGATGATATACTATACCAAAACATCATTGATAACGAAGAACAAGACACAAGTGACAAAAAGGAAACTAATCAAAATGATAAATTTCATCTAACGTTATCCTATACGCGCAACATGGGCCCTAATCATATACCCATCTACGAGGGGGATGAAGACCCGAAAAGACATTGGTTTTTCTATCAAAAATTTTGGGCTGCGAACGACATCAACGATGAAGATAAGAAAATGGCCTAGTTTGTTGAAACACTAAGGAAATACACTCTAACATGGTTCATGAACCTAACTGAAAAACAAAATAAAACAAAAGATGAGATCAAGTCTAGCTTCCTCACATTTTTCAAGGCACAAGACGTTAAACACTTAGTAGCACCAAAACTAAAGGAAATCAAGTAGAGGCCAAATGAATCTGTTCGAGAATACGATAAATGGTTCAAAGAATTATTAAGTCAAATCCTGTATATTATCGATGAGAATCTTCTAGTACAATGTTATGTGGCAGGCTTGTTACATAAAATCTATGGACTGCTACGAATGCATGAAGTTAAAACATGAGAGAAATCCCTTAACTTAGTGCAACGAATTCCTTAAATTAGTGCAACAAATTAAACAAGACGACAAAATCCAATCTGTTATCGGCCCAACCAAAAGAAAAATTGAAGATAAACTAGAATAATTACAAAACTCTTTGATGCAACTATCACTTTAGAAGAATCACCTATGGTGTACCAATTGTCATATGGAAGGTTGCACGAAAGACACCTGTAATTTCTTAGAATATTTTGATGAATATGTTAGAAGAATAAAAACTGAAGTATATTGTGATATTTTTCAAACTGCTTCTAGTCATACTACTAAATAATGTCATTATAATTTATGGAATTCCAGACCAAAGTGGTGTGCAATTTATGAAGACAATGTAAATTCCACCCAGGAATGTCCACTAAATGGGAAAGCTAAACCTAACGACCACATTGTTTATCATAATCAAGCTACTTATGAAATCCTAGAATCATATCCATTTAGTGGAATAAGACTAGGTCGTGGAGGCTATGGAGAATGTTGAGGTGGTTATAATGGTAGAGGTCGTCGTCGTGGCCTAGGACGAGGAATATTTTATTGTTATACATGTTGGCAAGAGGGACAAATTTCGACTCAATGCCCCTTAAACGACCGAATTACGTTTATGTAATATGTGTGGTACGTACAACCACTCATTCGAAGTCTGGACTAAAATCATAGAAAAGTCCTAAACAAAAGGCCTGTCAATTTACTACAAACTATTTTGAAGCACGAGATTCTAAATACTAAAAATATTCATGTAGTCACAAGATTTGGCATAGGGAAGAATACAACCAACCAAGACCATCAAGTAATTCTTCCAATAAAAAATACGACGAAATATCCTAACATGAAAAATCACTATGATTCAATGAAATAAGTCGTTGATTTTTTTATGAAAGAAAATGAAGGACAATGTCTGTCTAAGGATATACTCTTAGAATAATTCCTTAAATTCTAAAAGCGGAACACTCTGTTGCTCATCTTGTCGACTTGTTAAACATATTGAAAAAATGTAACGAAAACATAGAAAGAGGAAGGAATGTCAGATATCTATCGCAAGGGAATTAAATAGAAGATCATGACCCATAGGTGGACATAGAAATACATGGTTTTATGGTCAAACAAGTCGTTATTGATTTTAGATCGCAAGTAAATATTCTTCCTAGGGAAACCTAGATTAATATGGGATGACCAAACTTTCACAGGACATCTAACTACCTTAAGCTAGCTAACTAAATATTTATCAAACCAATTGGTACATTACAACAAGTTCAGACATCTATAATGGGCATTCCGTGGAAAATCGATTTTGAAGTCATCGACCTAGTCGATAAAGTTCCTGCATATCCATCATTAGTCGGTCAATCTTGGGGAAGAAGAATGAAGGTGATGATATCATTAGAAAAAAGATAGAATCAAATTAAAAGGCGAAAATAAAAATATCATCATTCCCTTAGACTCCCGAGAAGGTAAACCATGGGTAGAAGCCTCAGATGAAGAAGTTGAAATAAGAAAACTCTACCAAGACTTACATGATGATTGTGATAATTTAAAACCAAATTCTTCTAGTGAAATTCTAATTGGGTCTCCTCTATCAATTGGACAAAATTCAGACGCCGAATTATGAATCAAAAGCAAAAGAGTGTTGGACAATCTAGAACATTCTGACATCAATTATTTGACTGTGTTATTCTATTAAAGTGGTGCCAATTATACGAGAAAATAATTGTTGGGAGATGCCATATTTACTTCCGACATATCTAACAAACGACTCAAGTAAAAATTTCCATTTTAAAGAAAGAGCCTCCCTTGTCAATCACATAGAGAAAGTAACAAAAAGTATTGGTGAACAAGGGCGAATGCAAAGTTCAGTTCAAACTTTTATTGGTGAGGAAGCAAGATGGTGGGACACCCATGTTTCTTGACTCCAAACATGGATGACTGCAACAACCTATTTTATTGAATGGTTTTGAGGAAAAAAGTTATACGTGTAAGAAAATATACCAACTTTTAGTGCTAGTCAAGATCCCATCGAACATATCAAAAATTGCAAATCACAATGGCAAATAATTGGTTATAAATATTAATGGGTTTGGCTGAATATGTTCCCAAATACCTTAGATGAATTACCAAATAAATGGTATAAGTTAGAGGAAGCAAGGGGCCTATTATCACTCTAGGAAACTCTCCTAGGTTGTAGCTCGGAGATGCCTGGTAACATATAATCTTCAATATTGTTCTCAGAACTATTGGAATGGATGATGGTTTGGATTAAGTGAGATAACCATTTTAGCTCTATTCTCACTCAAGACATGCATGAACACCCTCAACAGCACAAGGCTTTAGACCACTAATGCTCAATAGTTTGTAGATTTAATGGATAGATGGAGAATACTGACAATACCAGGAGATTGCATACATGAACATATATGAATGGCTAACTACAAGAAACAAATGAGCTTACTGACTATACTGGCAGATGCATATATAATAACGCATATAAATGGCTAGCTACAGGCAGTAAAGAAGCTTACAAGTCTAATTTATCAACGCAGAGATAAGATGACAGTTATCTGGCATTATATATAGAAGAAACATGAATAAACTATCCAAGTGAAAGCTTAGAACATAAGAGAAATGGACATTGAACATATAACAACAGAAGAAGCTTGTATTACTAAAGAATGCAGATGAAAATCTAGAGGAATATAGTCTCCACAGTCTCCAAAGTTTGAACCCTTATTACATCTAGTTTTCAGATATTTATAGCCTTTACAATGATGTTCAGCCTTTTTAGGCTTGAGAGGTCTTAATCAATCACTCTGTCTTGTTTAATTGTTTGATTCCCTGAAGGCAAGCATGGCTTGGAGGTTTTTCTCCTTCTGACAGAGGAATAACCGCATTAAGATATTTTGGATAGTCTGCTACGCTGTCTGGGAGCTCTCTCGTGCTAGAGATGCTCCATAATGTTTGTTGGTGTGGTTGTTGCGTTGTTGAAGCCTCATGGCAGATTCTGCTTCGGGCTACAGCATGCTGTGGCCCTTCTAATGAATTAAAAATGCATGCTTCTGTTATATCAGAACAACGCTGCCCCTATGGTGGACTTCTGTTGAAAACAATGTATATTTCTTTTTTAAACAGAAAACACAACTATCACTCCTAAATCTCGCCTTCTCTGTCCTTTCGGAATTCAAAGGTCTTCAAAGATGGTTTATTCTCCTCTTAGGTCTGCCCCAGTTGCCATCGCAATTCGCAAAATCCTGCATCCTGTGTGTTTCCATTATATAATGAAACATGCGAAAACACTAAAAAAATGCATGAAAAATGCTTTGACAGACTTCAGATATAATATATTCCACTTCCCGGACCCTTTTGGATCTGGGACTCATCGCAATCGCATTGGCCAATGCTCCCTTCGTATTTTCATTATACAACGAAAATATATGAAATAAATTAAATTTTGGGCTTTCGCAGACTTCAATATATATATATTTTTATCCCGAAACCCTCTCGCGTCTGGGCTTTATCGCATCGGCGTTGTCTTCTGTTCCCTTCATATTTCGTTGAAACAATGAAAATACACCAAAAAACGTGGAAAATGCTTGGGCGCGGATCTCAAAATTTATGAATTCCCAACTATGATGTCGTCAGGTCCGGTCCATCGGGCTGCCCATATGTATGTGCATAGGCCTCGCCCATGGTATATTGCCGATGCGACATAGCGATGCAATAAATCGCAATCACTAATTGCTCAACGCCCAGGCCTTTATATATATCACAAATGCTCCCAGCTGATCCGATCATCGACGATCGTTGATCGGCGGTGTCATGTGCCTGCCTTTAGACTGTCCCCTTTGCTCAATCGATATGCGATTTTCCGCTTAGATCTGGGCCGTTGATTGGCCAGATATAATGGCTGTTGTGCAATATGCCCAGTTTAAGCTTTCGATAATGGTTTTTCATGGTTTTAGAGTTTTTTGAGCCTCCCGATAGTGTATTTCTGCCCTTCCAATGGCTTTCCTCTTGTGACCATTTCGATTTTGAACGATCCTTAAGAGGATTTTGAAGACTTTTGGGGCATACTTGGATCCTTTGGTGTGATTTTGAGCAAATTTGGAGACTCTAAAAGGGCATACCTGGATCCATTTTTGGACCGTTGCCCACAAGGCTAACACTTGCTCCCTCTAGGGATGAAACCCTCCCTGTGAGGTTTCAAGAACTGCAGATCAATGCCTTTCCTGTAAAAACAAAAATTAAATCATCCTTCTAGTGTTCCATTGGGCATGGAGTCTATTTTGTAATGAAATAAAAACTGGAAAAACATATTTACAATGACAATGCCTTAAAGCCTTAAATGAAATAAAGTTTCAAGAACCGCCCATTTATTGGGCTACCAAAAGTATCTTCTCCTTCCAGACTGTGCAGAATGAATGTATTGTTATGCTGAGCTTGAGTGATGACAAAAGGACCTGTCCATAAGGAGTCAAACTTGCCATGATTTCCTCTCTTTTCCTTAAATTCATCCCATTTAAGCACCTAATCACCAACTTGGAAATTGTCCACTCTTTCCTTCCTGTCAAAGGTTTCTTTGATTTTATTCTGATGAGCTTTTGACTTCTAAACCAGCTGCTCTCTGATATGCTATAGTTCAACTAGGTTATTCATTCTTCTTACCATATCATTTTTTCATATTTTTCTTCTTGCAAGAACTTAGCCATAGGGAGAATGAGCTGGATGGGGAAAACAACATCAGTGCCATATACTAGTTTGAATGGAGAGTTCCCTATGGACTTTTTGATGGTAACTCGGTCAGCTCATAGTGCAAACTTCAGCTTGGAATCCCAGCTCTTTTTGTTGTCCTCTAGCAACTTTTTGATGACCCTTATCAGACTTTTGTTAGATGATTCTGCTAGGCCATTGCCTTGAGGATAATATGAGGTAGAATGCACTATTTGAATGCCCATGGACTCAGTCATGTCCACCAATTATTTTTCTTTAAAAGCTACTGCATTATCAGTGACTATTTTGGTTGGGCAACCAAATCTAGTGAAAATATTATCATTTAAGAACTTTATGACAACTCGATGATTGACATTCTTAGTGGGTATAGTCTCAATCCACTTGGTGAAATAATCAGTGGCTACTAAGATCCATTTGTGTTGGCCACTGGAATGTGGGTTGATCTCACCTATAAATTCCAAGCCCCACTATTGGAAGGGACCATTGACATGTAATGGCTTTAAGGGCAAAGATTTTAGCTGTTGTCTTCCTAAAAACCTTTGACACTTGTCACAAGCTTTTACAAAAGAAAACACATCAGAGAATAGAGTAGGCCAATAATATCCAACCCTCAAGATTTTGTGAGCTATGGTTTTCCAATAATGATGCCCTCCACAGATGCTAGAATGGAACTGATGTATGACCTCCACAGATTGTTCTTTATCTAAACATCTCAAGAGGATTCCTTATGGGTCTTTCCAATAAAGAAGATTTTTATTAATGTAGAATTTGGCAGATCTAAGTTTAATGGCACAAGCTTGACTTGAGCTAAGCCTGGGAGGGACTTCCAGCTTTTACAAAAAATGAACTATGTTGTAATACCATTCACATGTGGCTAGATTTTCAGCCAAAGACTGATTCTGCTTTTTCTCTTCTGCTGCTCCCTCTGCCTGCTCATAATCTGAATTTAGACCCATGGAATTTATATCTAACAAGCTGCAATTTTCTTCAGCCATAAGTTTAGCCAATCCTTGGCCTTTGACGAGCTTAGTGGGCTTCACCTCTATGTTAAACTCTATGAATTTTGCAATCCATTTAGCTCTCTTCCCATCAATATCTGCTGAGTTAAGACATCCTTTATTGAGGCTGAAGGTACATATGCAACTACTTTGGAATGTAGAATATAAATTTTGAATGCCTTTAAAGAATTTATGAAAGAATAAGCTTGTTTTTCAATAAGGTCATACCTTAGTTCAGCATCCCTTAACGTTTTGTTGAAAAAGGCCACAGGGTGCTCTATGCCTTCATCATTTTTCTACAACAGAAATGCTGCAAGTGTATCATAAGAGGCAAAAGAGAAGATACAGAACTCCTTAGTGTAATATGGGCTGATTAGAGTGGGAGCTTCCATGATAGCTTGCTTGATGGCTTCAAAAGATCTTCTTGAAGCATCTGTCCATTTTATTTCTTCTCCTTTCTTCAGCATAGAAGTGATGTGCTTTACAAGATGTGCAAAGTTTGGAATGAACCTCCTTACAAAGTTAATCTTACCCAGGAAGGATTGAATGTCCCTTTTTGACCTTGGGATGGACAATGTCTGAATGGCTTGAACCCTTGCTGGATCGATTTTTACACCTTCAGCAGAAACAATATGTCCCAGGAGTTTGCCTTCTTCTAGAGCAAACTGTGACTTCTTTGGGTTCACTGAAATTCCAAACTGTCTGCACTTTAGGAAGACCTTCTTCAAATGTTGTAAATGGTCTTTGTCGTTTCTAGAGAAGACCGTTATGTCATCAAGATAAATAAGGACAAATTTTTCCTTCTCTCCCACAAGGGTTATATCCATGGCCCTTTGAAAATTAGCCCCATCATTCATCAGTCCGAAAGGCAACTTGGATTACATGAAAGTTCCCCAAGGGGTAGTGAAGGTGGTATTTTCTTGATCTTCAGGATGTACATCAATCTGATTGTAACCTGAAAATCCATCTAATAAAGACATGACTCTAGCCCCTGAAACTCTTTGCAGCAAGTGTTCCATCTTAGGCAGGGGATAGTTATCTTTTTTAGAGCACTTGTTCAGATTTCTAAAGTCAACACAAAGCCTGATTTCTCCATTTTTCTTTCTCACTACCACAAGATTAGCTATCCGTTTTGAATACCTTAGGGGCACTATAATTTTGGCATCCAACAACTTCTTGATCTCTTTCTCAATCAAAGGCAATAAGATAGGGCTGATAGGTCTTAACTTCTGCTTAAAAGGGGTGGTATTCTTTTCCAGTGGAACCTTATGCTGTATGACGTCTACGTCATAAGTTTTAAGATCACTGTATTCCCAGTCAAAGATATCAGTGAATTTCTTCATGAGGGCACAATACTCAGAATTCTAGGCAGAAGACAAATGAGTGGACAGATTGATGAATTTTGGATGGGTTGGGCTCCCTATGTTACGTTTACGGACAACAGACTCATTCTCTATTTTGGCCGGCTTATAGGGCACATCGTTATGATCGAAAAGCTTCTCTAGAGGCACCAATCCTTTTGGTATGTGATTACTGGGCAGCTGGACGATGCTTCCTCGGTTGATCTCGCTTTTTAGCTTGGGCTGGCCGCATTCTCCCATGGCTTCATTTTCCTGATCAATGTGCGACGTGCGTTTTAGAAAATTCCTCCACGACTTGAAAAAACCTATTAATTTCCTCATCGTCTTCAAAAACCCTCCAGTATTTGACACTGTCAGGCAGAGACAGTCTGTATTTTACCTGAAATTCATATGTCAATTTAGGAGGCAAAGGAGGAATAAACATGCTAGCAGAGATAGCAAGGGAGTCAACAAGTTGGTTCTTCATTCTTGGAATATAAGAAATGATGAAATCATTAAAAGAATCCTTGAGCCTCCATACATCATCTCTGTATGCCTTCAGCGTTGGATGCTTAACTTGGAAAGTTTTATTTACCTGCTGAATAATGAGGTCTGCGTCTCTGAACACTTTCAGGCCTTTGATACCCATTTCTTTAGCAACGCTTAAGCCCAGAATCAAAGCTTCATTCTCTGCGATGTTGTTTGTGACCTGGAAGGTTAATTTGAAAGATAAATGAATGTGTTCCTTTGTTGGGGACACAAGGACTACACTTGCCACAGCAGCTTCCTTAGAGCAAGCTCCATGAAAGAACATGTCCCAAATTAGTGGGTTTTCTTCCTCTGCGATCTAGAAAACCGGTTTCTTGAGCTACGTGGAGGCCAACTGGGATTCTTCAATATGAAGAATACAAGTTCCAAAATCAGTGTCAACAGCATATATGGGATGATTGGTGGGATTCTTTTCATCAGTGATTATATAAGCCAACTGTGCCTCTCTGTATAATCTCTTGCTCTCACCTCCGAAAACTGGGACAGTAGCATAGGACAGATCATTTTGTAATGATCCACCTAATATTTTGATCCAACCTCTAGAAATTAACATGCCAAACTTGGGAGGTACATCTAATACCACAATATCCATCATCATGCTTTTCATAGGCAGCTGAAAAAAAGTGACGGCTAGGTCTTTGATTAATCCTAGACATTTCACTTTCCTAGAGTCAAAAGAATATAGGTCATGATAAGGCTTAGTGATGTCAAGAACCAACTCATCCATGATAGCCTTGGGCATTAGATTATGGATGGCTCTAGTGTCTAGAAGGTAGTTGTGAAGGATTTTATCATGAATAGTCAGGGAGACATAGAACGATGGGGAGTTGTCTTCACAATTTTCAATCATTGGGCTGAGAATAACAACTAGCTTATCATCTTGCAGATTCACATAGTCAGTTGAGGCTTGGATGGCTTTAGGCTCAAGGGCCTCGAGGATGGATCTTTGAAGCACTCTTTCTTCACTAGTTCAATCAGAGGCATAAGTATTCTTAGCTTTTGAATTTCTGATTGAAAACTGAAAGGAGAAGAAGACTTGTCAAGGCCTTTTACCTCATGAGCTGGAGCTTTGAGGATTATGGGATCAACTGCCAATTGTTTTTTCTTATTGGCTTGCTGTACTACAGGGACAATAGCTCTTTGAACAGGAGTTTCCTTGGCATTATTTATCTTTGACCTCAAATTATATATTTGTTGATCTACAATTTGTAGAATAGCTTCACCATCCCATTCCTGGTTGATCTGGTCATTGCATAATGACTTTTCATAGGCAACTGAGGTAAAAAAGGAAGCATTTCCTTTATCTTCCAGACAATGGATCTCATCATATTCTTCAAATTTCTCTTCTTCCATGACTGCATTCTGAAAAGGAGCCTTCACCCTTTGGTCTTCATTTGCATTTTTGTTTCTTTACAAAATCTACAAGTGTTCATTTGTTCTTCTGTATGGGTTTGGATTTGGATTTCTAGGAGAAAAGGTATTAGGCACTCTTCCTTTCCCTGGGGGCTGCTCAACCTTCAATTTAGATATTTCAAAGGCTAATGACTTGATCATTTTGGTCATTTTATCTATCTTAGGATCAGAGGATGATGAAGACTCGCCCCTCTGTCTTCTTCTATCAACATTTCCCTTAAGCTTCTCTACAACCATGATGTTTGATTCTACTTCCAAGGCTGCATCCTGCATGTTAGCCAAAGTAGCACATCACATCTCTCTCAACAGTAGGCAGAAGTTAGAATCAAAAGCACTGGCATAGGTGAGTTTAGCAGAGGTAGTAGTAGGTTTTACTTCAGCTGGTATCTTGATGTACATACGGTTAAACCTCTTATTAAAATCAGACAACAACTCACCATTTTCCCTCTTCAAGTTCCCAAACTCAGTGTTATCACAAAACCTTCTCCTAATAGGCTGCTGACCAGGAAGACCTTGAGTAACTGTTTTAAACCAACTTTTGACTGAGGCTTAGCCTTCCCAACCTGAGAGGGTTCTCTCACTATGTTAAAGACTTTAGTAAAAGATTAGATGGCTAACTCTATGAAACAAGTAAAGAAGTATGAATGGTTGAACACAATCAATAAACATCCATTTGGCTTATGGAGTCAGAAAATGTTACAGTATGAAAATAATATTAGCTTAACATGGAAGTCAAGGCATCAAGAGTTCAATATATCAGTAACACATAAGAATGTGTAGGAAACACAGTCTACAAATGAATGAAGGAAGTTGGAGCGTTGCCAATGAGTTCTAAGTAACATACATTCATACCACTGAAAATGAGGAAATGAGGACAATCATAAGACAATCAAACATTGAACTCTCTTTTGAATCCTGAGTAGTAAAGCCAAACTCTGTATTACATAAAAACATAGTCTTCCACCATGACACAATATGAGTGTTCTTCTAAAAAATTTCCAACTCTTGGTGCATTACACCTCTTGTCATATATAGAGTCAATTACAATCTTGTATTCCTTCCTCAAACATGAGGAGAATTCAAATTTTACTTGACCTGACACCTATTGATACTTAAAACAAACTATTAATTACAACTAGCTGTTAACTAACAATCCTAGAGTCCTAATACAACAAGGAGTGTAACTCCTTATTATGCTAGCAACAACCTAGGATGTGGAATAAATTCGGTTTTTGACAGCTGCTTCTTCTTAACTTCGAACTTGGTGATGTCCATAACCCCCCAACTGGCCTTCAATAGCTTCTCCTTCATCTGCCCTGAAAATTAGGAAATTGTCCCTTGCTCTGTTCTGGCTGAAAAATAGGTGTTGGGACAAAGTTTTTTTTCTCCTCATCAAAAATGTATTTTGCAAAACTGAAGGAGGTTTTTGTAGACCACTCTATGCTAAACAAAAAAATCTCTTGGGTTTTCGCAATACCTTTCCTACTGCCCAGAAACTATCTTTGAATATTAGGTGTAAACTGGGAAATTATGATTTATGAAAAACTACACCTACAACAGTTTCGTAGCGCAAGTTGGGTCATCCATTTCTCCCAGATCATAATGAATTTGAAGAAAGTGAAAGAGGTTTTTGTAGATAGGTATGTTAGGAGGAAGAATGTCTTTCAATTTTCCAAAATATGCTTTTATTTTCTCAAAACATCTCCTGGAAGTTGACTACTTAAAACAATTTTTCTACTGAAAAAGGCTGCTTCAGTGATTTCGTAGCGCAAAACAGGCTTTTTATACTGTCTGCTTTATTAATTGATTATTTTCCTTACTTGAGCTTTAAACATTCAAAAATAACCTCCTCACATTCCCCAACAACATCCTTATCCAAAAATAGTCCCCTCTTTCTTTTGAAGATTGATAAAAAAAAACAAAACTGCACCTACAGCAGTTTCGTAGCGCGCTACGAAACTGCTGTGTGAATCAATTTACATAGTTTTTTCCAAAAAAATTCCTTCTAAGGCTTCTTTATAGCTGTTTCATTATCTAAATATGCCACATAACTTGAAATCACCCAACCTTGAGACATCTTCAAAAAGTAGTGTCTTTGTTTCAACCAAAACTATATTAGACTTTCATCACTTACTTCCTTGTTCATTTGTGTTGAGGCTGACCTCCAGATTTGCTCAGCTAAATTTCCAGGTCCTCAATTTTCCTCTTCATCACTTTGATTTTGGTTCTAATCCTGTTATTAATCCATCTGATGTATCTTTCCTCCTTAATAGCAGGGACAGTCCAGGTGAAATATTGAGCTTTTCTGCTCACTGCTTGGGTTTTTGAATTTTTCTCATGTTCCCACTCAGCCTTCATTTTGTTGAAGTTGAACCTTTCAATTGTATGTCTTCTTGCCCTTTTCTTAAGTCTAGTGATTTCAATCTTGGCAAGCTTCAACTTCTCCTGAACCTCCTCAAAGCTTTGTTCCTTTTCTTGAGTGCTAACTGCCTTGTTTGAATACTTCTTCAACCTCTCTATTCCTCGTGAGAACATCTAAGCCTTCACGCTTAGCTCTCAGACACCGAATTGATCTATGATTCTTCTTTTCTTAAGAAATTTCCGTGAAACCCCTGCAAGGAGACTTGGAAAAACTTGCACTATCTTAGTTTGAACATTGCCTCGCTTGAGTTAAAATGGAGAACTGCCTTGCTTGAGCTTTTAAAGAATTCTAATGAATGTTGTCCCTGAGCTTGCCAATTGTTTCTTATGCATTAAGTAACACAAAAAATACCAAGACCAGTTCACCCTTACCTTACCCTTTTTTGAAATTTGAAGAGTGTGTACAATGACCCCTAACGAATCTAATGATTAGTGAAAATGGCTTGCATGTGACGGGTATGGTTCATGGACTGACACCTAATGATGAAACATTAACGAATTTAGGCTGACTTGACAGCTAGACTCAAGTTTACATGAATCCCCGATTTCGTAGCGCATTCAATGCAAATTCTGGGTTTTGCGCTACGAAAACTCCTAACTAGACTTTGCGCTACGAAAACTCCTAACTGGACTTTGCACTACGAAAACTCCTAGACAGTTTTGTAGTGCCTTCAAAATTTTAAAATGACCAGATACATGAAACTTTTGAAATGATGTGGGATTCATAATGGGTAAAACAAGGTTGTTGACCTTTATTTGATAATGGAAATGAGACTCTAACTTTATGACTTAGACTCTAAAACAAAACATAAAAATGACTTGACCATGTTTAACATAAAAACTTTGGAACCATGAGGGTTGTCCAATTTTTTTTTTTTTTTTTAACATTTACAGTCATAACAGTGGCTCCACTTGGGATAGTGTACCCCAGTGGTACACTAAGAACTGGTAGCTCCAGTGCTGCTATCCATCCTTCAGAATAAAACTCTAAAATTTCTGCCCAATCTGCTCCCCAAGCTTTAATGATTTCTGCAAGAAGGACTCAAACTGCTCCTACTAAAAATGCTCAGTCAACCTACCTGAGCTTATTCACACATTCCTACCTACCTACCCTATCAATTGTAAACTTATTTCAGCTCAATCAATGTGAAATTTCCAATGTAGCCAATCATTTGTTTTATCTGATATTTGAGCTTTTTGACTGCATCAGAATTCAAAACAGCTATGATATTGTGACGACCACTGCCACTGAAATTGCCTTTGATCTTCATAGAAAAAATGGAACACCGGAAAGTAAAACTCTTCCATGTATTTAGCTATAGGATCCTAGAATACATGATCAGCTTGATGATCCTCATAACATCCTGTATCTTCAGACAACTGATTCTCAGCCACACAAGATTCCTTTGATATGTTATCCAACTGCTTTTCTGAATGATTCCCACAAACAATGTAATTTTCCTCATTATTATGATCATTCACTGATGTAAGCTACTGCAAAGTATAACATAAAAAATCAACCTTTTCCTCTGCCTGAGGGTTATAAAAGCTATCTTCTAGTACTTCTTTTTGGTGTTTGCAATCATTTTCATACTCTTTATGATCAAAAGATTGGCAAGTTTGCTACATCTTTACATTAATCTCAGAGGATGTAACATGGTTTTCATTAGTGAACCCCTGATGATTTTCATGTTGCATGTCATGGGATGTTATCCTTTCTTCTAGTTGTTGAAATGTATTGTTATGAAGAGCCTCTAAAATTTCTTCATCCATAAATTCATCATCATCCTAATAATCCTCCAAATATTGAATAAAACACACAGAATGTTTACAACAATCTTTGACCAGCAATAATGAGGGATGACACTCTTTATACATGTCATAGAATACATCATGGAAATCAGCAAGAGAATATAATGAACCATTTTCCAAGCTTTTATACCAAGACCATGCTTTTCCTTCTAAAGTGGTCATAAACATCTTCATGAGAAAATCTTCAGGGAACTGAACCTTAAGACTGTGTACATGCATATGGAACCTAACCAAATGAAGAGCAACATTGTCTTTCTTTTCATCTTTGAATATTGGAAGATCATCTAACCAATCAACCTTTGGCATAGGATTTGGAAAATCAGGGATATGAGACCAATTCATAGGTGCATACCTGGCATTCATTCTTGCAATGGAACTCATCTTGAAACTTCATCAAGCTACTAATCTTCTAGCAATGGAGTCACCTTCCAATTTGTTATTCGATGTGTGGAGTCGCCAAGGTAGATGCAGCCTCGAAAACTTTCTGAGCTTCCGCTACCTTTAGAAGTTCACCTTCTTGATTTCAGGAATGAATAATACTCAGACTCTCGGCAGACGCACCAAAATGTTATCAAAAAACCTTCTCCTGATAGGCTGCTAACGAGGAAGACCTTGAGTAACTATTTAAAACCAACTTTTGGCTGAGGCTTAGCCTCCCCAACCTGAGAGGGCTCTCTCACTAGGTTAAAGATTTTAGTAAAAGATTAGATGGCTAACTCTATGAAACAAGTAAAGAAGTATGAATGGTTGAACACAATCAATAAACGTCCATTGGGCTTATGGATTCAGAAAATGTTTCAATATGACAACAATATTAGCTTAACATGGAATTCAGGGCATCAAGAGTTCAATATATTAGTAACACATAAGAACATGTAGGAAACATAGTCTACAAATGCATGAAGGAAGTTAGAGCATTGCCAATGAGTTCTAAGTACCATACATTCATACCACTGCAAATGAGGAAATGAGGACAAACATAAGACAATCAAGAATTGAACTCTCTTCTGAATCCTGAGTAGTAAAGCCAAACTCTATATTACATAAAAACATAGTCTTCCACCATGACACAATATGAGTGTTCTTCTCAAAAATTTCCAACCCTTGGTGCATTACACCTCTTGTCATATATAGATTCAATTACACTCTTGGATTCCTTCCTAAAAAATGAGGGGAATTCGAATTTTACATGACCTGACACCTATTGATACTTAAAACAAACTATTAATTACAACTCGCTATTAACTAACAATCCTAGAGTCCTAATACAACTAGGAGTGTAACTCCTTATTATGCTAGCAACAACCTATGATGTGGAATAAATTTGGTTTTTAACAGTTTCTCCTTCTTAACTTTGAACTCGGTGATTTCCATAACCCCCCAGCTAGCCTTCAATAGCTTCTCCTTCATTTGCCCTGAAAACTAGGAAACTGTCCCCTACTCTGTTCTGGCTGAAAAATAGGTGTTGGGACAAAGATTTTTTTCTCCTCATAAAAAATGCATTTTGAAAAAATGAAGGATGGTTTTGTAGACCACTCTGTGTTGAACAAAAACCTCTCTTTGTTTTTTTCAACACCTTTCCTACTGCCTAGAAACTGTCTTTGAATATCAGGTGTAAATTGGGAAATTCTGATTTCTGAAAAACTGCACCTATAGCAGTTTCATAGTGAAAGTTGGGTCATCCATTTCTCCTAGATCATAATGAATTTAAAGAAAATAAAAGAGTTTTTTGTATATAGGTATATTAGGAAGAATAACCTCTTTCAGTTTTCCAAAATATGCTTTTAGTTGCTCAAAAAACCTCCTGGAAGTTGACTACTTAAAACAGTTTTTCTGCTGAAAAAGGCTGCTTCAGTGATTTCGTAGCGCAAAACAGGATTTTTATACTGTCTGCTTTATTCTTTGAGTTTTTTCCTTACTTTAGCTTTAAACATTCACAAATAACCTCCTGACATTCCCCAACAACATCCTTCTCCAAAAATAGTCCCCTCTTTCTTTTGAATATTGATAAAAAAAAACAAAACTGCACCTACAGCAGTTTTGTAGCACGCTACGAAACTGCTTTGTGAATCAATTTACACAGTTTTTTCCAAAAAATTTCCTTATAAGCCTTCTTCATAGCTGTTTCATTATGTAAATATGCCACATAACTTGAAATCACCCAACCTTGAGACATCTTCAAAAAGTAGTGTCTTTGTTTCAACCAAAACTGTATTAGGGTTTCATCAGTTACTTCCTTGTTCATTTGTGTTGAGGCTGACCTCCAGATTTGCTCAACTGAATTTCCTGGTCCTCAATTTGCCTCTTCATCACTCTGACGTTGGTTCTGAGCTTGTTATTAATCCATATGATGTATCTTGCCTCCTTAATAGTAGGGACAATCCAGGTGAAATATTGAGCTTTTATGCCCACTGCTTGGGTTTTTGAATTTTTCTCATGTTCCCACTCAACCTTCATTTTGTTGAATTTGACCCTTTCAATTTCATGTCCTCTTGCCATTTTCTTAAGTCTAGCGATTTCAAGCTTAGCAAGCTTCAACTTCTCCTTAACCTCCTCAAAGTTTTGTTCCTTTTCTTGAGTGCTAACTGCCTTGTTTGAATGCTTCTTCAACCTCTTTATTCCTCGTGAGAACATCTAAGCCTTCAGGTTCAACTCTCAGACACTGGCCTGATCTATGATTCTTCTTTTCTTTAGACATTTCTGTGAAACCCTTGCAAGGAGACTTGGAAAAACTTGCACTGTCTTAGTTTGAACACTGCCTCGCTTGAGTTAAAGCGGAGAACTGCCTCGCTTGAGCTTTCAAAGAATTCTGATGAATGTTGTCCCTAAGCTTGCCAATTGTTTCCTATGCATGAAGTAACATGGAAAAGACCAAGACCAATTCACCCTTACGTTACCACTTTTTGAAATTTGAAGAGTGCGTACAATGACCCCTAACGAATCTAATGATTAGTGAAAATGGCTTGCATGTGATGGGTATGGTTCATGGACTAAAACCTAATGATGAAACATTAACGAATTCAGGTTGATTTGACAGCTAGACTCAAGTTTACGTGAATCCCCACTTTCGTAGTGCATTCAATGCAAATTCTGGGTTTTGTGCTACGAAAACTCCTAATTGGACTTTGCACTACAAAAACTCCTAACTGGACTTTGCACAAAAACTCCTAGATAGTTTTGTAGCGCCTTCAAAATTTTAAAATGACCAGATACTTGAAAATTTTGAAATGATGTGGGATTAATAATGGGTAAAACAAAGTTGTTGACCTTTATTTGATAATGGAAATGAGACTCTAACTTTATGAATTAGGCTCTAACACAAAACATAAAAATGACTTGACCATGTTTAACATAAAAACTTTGGAACCATGAGGGCTATCCAAACTTAAAAAAAAAAAGAAAAAAAAAAAAAAAAATTTACAGTGATAACACTCAGTGTGGTAGTAGAGGAGATCCTTCTTTTCCTCCCAATTTTTTAGGAATGCATCATCTAAAGCTTCAATATCTGTTATAGATCTTTGGATTAGTTCTTTGAACCATTTTCTAGCCTCTCCATCTAGGCTTTGGACAAAGACTCCCATCCACACATCATCTTCACTAATGTCCAGATTATCAGCATAGCTATAGAATGACTCAAGATGTTCTTCAGCAGTAACACCTTCAGTCCTGGTGAACTTAGGCCTATATTTCTGATATTCTCCAGTAGGCATGGCATTCAAAGGAGTGGGCAGTATTAGAGGTCCATACCTAGCAGCTATGATTCTTTCCATTTTGGTAGGTGCTTGTGGGCCTGCCATAGCCGTAGTGGCTAAAAGAGTACTGGCAATCTGAATGATAGAGGGATGAGGAGTGACTGACAGGACTAAAGGAGTCTAATGGATAGGAGGTGAGGTTTCTTTTGGGCTTAAAGCAAAAGGAGAACCTAAAGAATAAGGAGCTTTATGAATGTCTGAGAGTTTTTATTCATTGTTAGTATTAGATGCTATACTCTCAACATGTATTTGTTCTATTACAAGCCTTTCTTGAAGAGATATAGAAGATTGTTTAGGTTTACCTGAACCTGATGCTCCTTTCTGCAATACCTTTCTCTATTTGATGATTTTTTCAGGGTTAGGTACTGGGTCAGATTGTAGCTTCTGAGGATTTCTTCGAGTATGCCTCACAAAATGAGCTAGAACTATGAAGTGGAGTCGCCAAGAGGTTTGACCTCCAGTAGAGTCTCTAGATAAATGATTACAACCAAAAGTGTGCCCAGCTTTGTCTATCATCAAAGCTGGATCTATGTCATTTCCCAGGGAAGCTGAGCTTCAGTTTCCTCTCCCCGGCAGCAGCGCCAATTATGTTATGACTCCAGGAAACTCTCCTAGGTTGTAGCTCAGAGATGCCTGGTAACATATAATCTTCAATATTGTTCTCAGAACTATTGGAATGGATGATGGTTTGGATCAAGTCAGATAACCATTTCAGCTCTATTCTCACTCAAGACATGCATGAACACCCTCAACAACACAAGGATTTAGACCACTAATACTCAATAGTTTGTAGATTTAATGGATAGATGGAGAATACTGATATTACCAGCAGATTGCATACATGAACATATATGAATGGATAGCTATAGGCAGCAAATGATCTTACTAATTATACTGGCAGATGCATATATAATAACACATATACATGGCTAGCTACAGGTAGTAAAGAAGCTTACAAGTCTAATTTATCAACGCAGATATAAGATGACAGTTATCTAGCATTAGATACAGAAGAAACATGAATAAACTATCCAAGTGCAAGCTTAGAACAGAAGAGAAATGCACATTGAACATATAACAATAAAATAAGCTTGTATTACTAAAGAATGCAAATGAGAAGCTATAGGAATAGAGTCTCCACAATCTCCAAAGGTTGAACCCTTGTTACATCTAGTTTTCAGATATTTATAGCCTTTACAATGATATTCAGCCTTCTGAGGCTTGAGAGGTCTTAATCGATCACTCTGTCTTGTTTAACTATTTGATTCCCTGAAGGCAAGCATGGCTTGGAGGTTTTTCTCCTTTTGACAGAGGAATAACTGCATTAAGATATTTTGGATAGTCTGCTGCACTGTCTGGGAGCTCTCTCATGCTAGAGATGCTCCATAATGTTTGTTGGTGTGGCTGTTGCACTGTTGATGCCTCATGGCTGATTCTGCTTCGGGCTGCAATGTGTTGTGGCCCTTCTAATGATTTAACAATGCATGCTTTTGTTATATCAGAACATCGCTGCCCTTGTGGTGGACCTCTATTGAAAACAATGTATATTTCTTTTTTAAAAAGAAAACACAAGCCATCACTACTAAATTCTGCCTTCTCTGTCCTTTCGAACTTCAAAGGTCTTCAAAAATGGTTTATTCTCCTCTCGGGTCCGCCCCAGTTGCCATCAAAATTCACAAAAGCCTGCATCTTGTGTGTTTCCATTATATAATGAAACATGCGAAAACACCGAAAAATGCATGAAAAATGCTTTGGTGGACTTCAGATATAATATATTCCACTTCCCAGACCCTTTCGGGTTCGGGACTCATCGCAATTGCATTGGCCAATGCTCCCTTCGTATTTTCGTTATACAACGAAAATACATGAAATAAATTAAATTTTGGGCTTCTGCGGACTTAAAAAAATATATATTTTCATCCCAAAACCCTCTCGGGTCCGGGTTTTATCGCATCGGTGCTGTCTTCCATTCCCTTTGTATTTCGTTGAAACAATGAAAATACACCAAAAAACATGGAAAATGCTTGGGCGTGGGTCTCAAAATTTATGAATTCTCAACTATGATGCCGTCGGGTCTAGCCCATCAGGCCGCCCATATGTATGTGCATAGGCCATACCCATGGTATATTGCCGCTGCGACATAGCGATGCGATAAATCGCAATTGCTAATCGCTCAACGTCGAGGCCTTGATATCTATCACAAATGCTCCCTGTTGATGCAACCCACCGATCTGATCATCGGCGATCACTGATCGGTGGTGTCATGAGGCCACCTTTAGACTGTCCCCGTTGCTTGGCCGATATGCGATTCATCGCTTAGATCTGGGCCGTTGATCGGCCAGATCTAATGGCTGCTATGCGATGCCTAGTTTAAGCCTGCGATAAAGGTTTTTCATGGTTGTAGAGTGTTTTGAACCTCCCGATAGTGTATTTCCGCCCTTCCAAGGGCTTTCCTCTTGCGACCATTTCGATTTTGAACGATCCTTAAGAGGATTTTGAAGACTTTTGGGGCATACTTGGATCCTTTGCCATGATTTTGAGCAAATTTGGAGACTCTAAAAGGGCATACTTGGATCCATTTTTTGATTGTTTGCCCACAAGGCTAATAGGGCCAATCAATTCAATGGAAATAACTAAAATAAAACTTCATTAAAGACTTTGAATTCAAACTAGAGGAGGCAGATTTGAAAGACGTGGTTCAAAAAAATTAAAGAAATCATCAGAGAGAAACTAGTTGATTATCAGACTTACTTAATGATTCAATAACTTGTAACTATGTAGTCCGCATTTTGGATCAAAATTTGGTGAGTTTCTTAGAAATGGAAGAAACATCTATTGGGGGTTAGAGCTTTTTCCTGAATAAGCATCATCCTGAAAATCATAAGAAAATTTAATTAGTATACAAAGTCACTAAACAAGATATAAGAAAATCTGATAAGTTAGACTTTCCACTAGCCTACCAAGAAGTAAAAGTCGGGGAAAAACCACTTGATGAATCAAAAGCACCCGACTAGATGGATGCAAGAAATAAAATACGCAAAGAAGACATATCAAATGACGAACGACTGAAAATTTCCCGACTTGGAGATTATTGGTCGGAGAAACAAATCATAAAATTTATTGACTTACTTAAGGAGTATCAAGATGTATTTGCTCGAGACTATAAATAATTAAAAGGGTTAGTCAAGTAAATGTGACAAATGAATATCAACCTCATTCTTGGAGCTAAACCAATAAATAATCTGGCATACAAGTTAGTGCATAAATACAAACCCATGGTGCAGAAAGAAATAGAAGGGATGCTTGGCACTGGTATTATACACCCCATCGAAACATCAGAATGGTCGAGTCCTATGGTCGTTCAACTGAAGAAGCATGATACGATGAGGCTACACATTTGTGTCAACTACCGAGGATTGAATAAATTAACAGCTATTGATCCATTTCTGACCCCTTTTCCGATGAGATTATCAATGAAGTCGCAAGACACGAATGTTACTCCTTTAGAAATAGGTTCTTAGGACAGAACCAAGTACCCATAACAAAAGAGGATAGAGAAAAAATGAATTTCATTACTGAGTTTGGGTCCTTCGCATACAAAGTGATGTTGTTCAGTTTAAAAAACGCTCCTGCAATATTTTCATGAATTATTGTTAAAGCATTTTAGGAGTATATCTATAAAACCATCGTTGTATACTTTGACAACTAGACGATATACACATTATTAAATTATAATATTCATTGGCTAAGACTAATTCTGGAAAGATACAAACAGATACGACTATCTCTAAATACTAAAAAATGTATCTTCTCAATGCCAATTCGAATACTATTGAGCCATGTTGTTTCAAATCACGGAATTGAAGTCGATATGGAAAAAATCAAGGTAATTTTAGATCTAAAACCTCAAGTAAATCAAAAGAAAACTAAAATATTATTAAGACATACAAGATGCTACATAAGATTTATTAGGCATTACTCTGACATAACATTTCCAATCGATGAAATTTTAAAGAAAGATGTTTCTTTTATCTGGTATGATGAATGCGATGAGTCATTACAACTATTAAAAAAGAAATTGGTCAAGGCACCAATCCTTAAATTTCTAGACTAGTCTAAACAATTTCATGTTCATGTCAATGTGTCTAATGTTGTAGTCGGAGCAGTCTTAGCTTAACCTGAAAACAAATTAATAGACCATCCAAATGATTATGCCAGTTGGAAGCTCAATAAAGAAAAATGAAACTACTCAACAACAGAATGTGAAGCTTTAGCAATGATATTCACCCTGCAGAAATTTCAACACTACCTTTTAGCAAGCCCCTTCATATTTTACATGGACCATCAAGCATTAAAATACCTTGTAAATAGACCAATTCATCAGGGAATAATTTTTCGATGACAACTCTTGCTTTAGGAGTTTGAATTTGAAGTTGTTTTCTGACCCGATAAAATAAATGTCGACCCTGATCATCTATCCTGACTTGAAGCACAAGAGGAGCCGACCGACATTGGTGACGATCTAACTGACGCATATTTATATAGGATTGAAGCAGTTCCAGCTGAAATAGAGGAATTTTTACATACAAGAAAATAACTAGAAGGTCTATCAAAAAAAAAGGAAAAGATATTAGTAATCAAAGCAACACCATATACATTGATAAATGACCAACTGTATAAACTAGGAATTGATAAAGTACTTTAAAGATGCATATTGGAACATGAAAAGGAGCAATTATTGATGAAGCCTACAAAGGGGTATCTAGAGGCCATTATCAAGGAGACATGAATGCTCGGGAAATAATGCAAGTTGGTCTCTGGTGGCTGACAATATTCCGTGATTGTCAACAATCTGTGAAACGATGTGATATATGTCAGAGAAGGGGTCGACCTCTATCAAAGAATTAAATGACGCTACATTCCATAGTTCTATCATTACAATTTGAAATATAGGTTATCAACTTTGTTGTTCCATTCCATAAAAGAGCTAAATGGACAGGTGCAAAATACATCATAATTGTAGTCGAGTATGTAACAAAATGGGCAAAGGCGAAACCTGTAGCATCATGTACTAAAGAAGTAGCAACTAGATTCATATATGAAAACATAGTGACATGTTTTGGTTGCCCCCTGGTCCTCATCAATGATAAGGGCACACATTTTTTTAATGGCACAATTGAAGCATTAATTTTTTTTTTATTTATTTTTATTTTTTTATGATAGAACAAAAAAAGACTACAACATATCACCCTCAAGCAAATGGTGTAGTTGAATCGTTCAATAAAACTCTACATAAAGGACTACTGAAAATTTGTAACATAGACAAAAATGATTGGGACGATAAAATTCCAACAATCTTATGGGCATATCATACAACATACAAATAGTCGACGGGATCAACACCATTTAAGCTTGTCTATGGATAGGAAGTAGTCATGTCTTTCCATTGCTCAACAAATGCACAGGCTGTGTCGACTATACTAAAGTATAACACAAAGTTACAAGCACAATGCATCACACAACTACATCAATTAGAGGAAGATTGAATGTTCACATTGTATCATCAACAAATTAACAAAGACTAAGAAAAAGCATGGTGCGACTGAAATCTTCAAGCTAAACACCTTCAAGTCGAAAACTTAGTCTTATTGTACGACAATCAAGTCAAAGGAAAACCAAAGAAACTTGAAGTCACATGGCTTGGTCCATTTTTTATTGAAGACATCTGACCATTAGGAGCAGTCCAACTAAAGACACTACAAGGTCACCTTTTCAAGTCTCTTGTTAATGGTTCCCATTAAAAAAAATAAATTCCATAACAATAATTACTATAGGATGGTTGTAATTCTTTTAATAGAAAAGCTAACTGACTAACATGTAAAATGTTAATTCCTTAATAATAAAAGAATAAATAAAAAGAAAATTTATTAATATATTACAAACTTTTCCCTTTTTCTATTTAAACTTAAAATTAATAAAATAAAATAAAAGCAGTTATAAAAATAACCAACATAACAGTCAACACATCAATAAAAACCAATTGCAAGAATACAATTAGTTATGAGACTAAGTAGCTTTATGGAGCAGGGGGTCGACTTATGCAACCTTCTTAGAGAAAAATAAGGCTCTGATAAATGAAAACACATAGAGGATGAAGGTACCAAATACTGAGGGCGAAGTCAACTTAGAAAACAGCATTTGACAAAACCTTCACATAGAGTACGATTCCATAGAGCAGTGGATCTAGAAGAAACTAACATCTATTTACCGGGAATCAATTCGGAAAATCTAGCTACACATAATGATCTCGTGTGTGACCCTGATAGAGCTCTACATAAAAAACAAAAATAGGGCCCTACAAGCTAGAGAAATCAACTATTTCCACCTTGTTTCATCTAAATTTGCAAGGAGATGTTGCTCCATGATGTCATGTCCAAATCAGATCACCAGATAGAGAAATCAAGACAAATAGAAGGATAAGAAAACCCCAATTCCAAATGATCAATAATGCATCAAGAAATCGGTTCTAAAATACAAGGAAATAAGAGCACACCTGGCCTCCTCATGCACTATGGCGGTCCGTATTCCCTCTAGCAGAGTGTGTTTCACAATGCTGACACCGGTGGAGCAGAGGTGTCATCTTGATACAACTCACATTTATCCATTACTGGGTCTGCTCGAATTTTCCTGCAAAATAATTCATATCAGCTATGACTATGAGAAATATGGCAAACATGCCTACAAAACATGAATCTTGTGTTTATAACATCAAATGTGCAAGAATCTCCCCTTCCTTTTAATTTATGCAATGGTTAAGTCTCGTCAATGTAAATCCGATTTGCATTGAAAATTAGGGCCTAACACATAAAAATTCGGACTTGAAAGACTATAGTCGGGAACCTATACCCTATCAGGTCTGCCATATGGGATTTTCTATTAAAAACCGCGGCTATAGCATTTTTTGAATACACAGGAAACTACATGAAAATCCGCAGCCGGGTCGTACATCCGGACTTCAAAAATTATATACCGGAGCCTATAATAATCAGTGGGTCCGTCGTATGGTGTCGCACCTTATGCATGAGCGTCAGACCATGCTGATAGCAATTTGTGATGGGGGAGGGGTGGACCCGATAGCATATATATTATGTTTAATCGGATCGGCGGGTCCACCATATCGCATATCACAATATGCGCAGGCCTAGGGCCTCGCCAATTGTGATATGCGATTAGGACGGACCCGATATATATATATATATATATATATATATATATATATGTATGTATGTATGATATATATGTATGTATGTATGTATATATTTAATAGCCCCAACGAATTCGCCATATCGGACTGCACTTAATGTTCATGCCGTGGACACCGCCAATTGCGATATATGATGGGGTCTGGACCCGATGTATATAAACTATAGTTAATCATGTTGTCGGGTCTGGAAGGCAGTCGAGCGTGTTATATAAAAGCCCCAGACCCCACCGATAGCGATATGCGATGGGGTTCCAGAGTGCATTTGGGTTAATACTGCCGTCAGGTGTGGAAGATAACGGTGCACACTAAGTCTTAGTTTTGATTGCGATAGGCGGAAAGGGGATTTACGCATGTTTTGAGCATTTCTGCTATAAAGAGCTATGATGGGAATAATGATGTGATGGAAGGTTTTGTGGATTAAATAAATCCCGATGAGCATATGAATGAATGCCTTAAACAAGGTTATAGATGAATCATGCAAGGGATTTATTAAGGGGGCTTTAACCATTTGTGAATTGAAGATTTGACTCCCCAGAGAGCTAAATCCCTCAGGTAAAACAGATCATTCGGAGACATGCAAGATTAACTTCTAGGGGGACCATTCAAAATTGTTGCCAAGGCAAGTTTTGATAGGGTGGTGGTTGTTTCCACAACAAGTTCTTTAATCTAAGAGTCAATTTTGTAACTTTGTTATTTCATTGTTGCTCTTTTGGAGTTTTAGTGGTTTCCTTGACTTTGATTCAGGAAGTCCTAAAATTTAAACAACATCACTTGCTTGACTTTGCTTTTGAAATATGGTGTTTATAATAATTATTCATCTATTCCTCTTTAACTCATTCTGCTTTTTTGGATTCCAAAATCAAGTTATTTCCTTATGATTTTTGTTTACATAATTTAACTTGGTTTACATGTCATGTTCTTTTTTTATTGATCAAATTTATTTCATTAATTAAAAATTGTTACATATATGTTTATTTATGCATATAAATCAATATCAATATATTTTACTCTCTTGATCTATTTTTTGTCTTTCAATTCTTATGAACAAATTTCTCTAAATGATATCAATTGAATGATTATATTTTTTTTAATGAGAATGTAGAACAAGTCTTTCATTTATTAAATAAGCTTAGCCAAGATATAATAACAAATTATATTTATGTATCTTATTTTTATGATTTTTAATGTAAAATTCATTAAAGCAAATCAAATTTTCTTTCAGTTTGTTTAAAAAACAATGATTGTAACATTATTCTTTAATTTACTGTTGTATTAAAAGTCAATTTTATTTATTCCAAATTAATCTTTTGTATGTTATTTAATTTATTGTTTAAATTTGTACAATTCATCACATCACATTAGTTAAGGTTTCTCTTTGGTGGTCCTTTAGCTGTGTATTTGTAAAAAATTGTTAACCAGTTGTAAATACTCATGTGGGATACCTAGGAGAAATTTGATGAGTTCTTTCTTGAAACAGAAGGTAATATCTAGCTAACAAAGCCCTAAAACCCTTCACGAACAACTACACCAAATGGCTTGGGTTATTAAAGAACCTTGGTCTAGACTATCTCCTCCTATTAATGAGTGGTCATTTCTACCCATCAATAATACCTTGCTTATCAACCATGGAGGGAGTCACAAGCACATTTAGGAAGCCAAGGAATCATCCTAAGGAGGCACTTTCGAGCCCATTCAACTTCAACAAGCTCATCCACCAAGTGAACTTTTTGGCCTTCTCATTAATAATGGAACTATTTGTATTCTTTAATATTTAATGCTCGTGTTAATTGGATGGTTTATTTTATTTATTTCTTTGTCCCATGAATAATCTAGGGTTTGAATTATGCAAGCTAGACTTAGGGTTTGACTTTCTAACTCTTTAAGACATTTGTATAGGTTTGATATGTAACCATTAAGCTAACGGGATTTGTCTACACTTGTAGAAATTCTACACCAACATTTATTGTTGTTATTACTATTGTAAAAGTGTATTTTTAGATTTGGGTATTTATTAATAATCTACCCTAAAAAATTTTAAACTTATCCCTTTGGTTTGGTACCTTTTCTTGAATTGGTGGGAAGTTTGGATTGTTTGGAAGAGAAGCATTGTACTCTTTCCTTTCTTTTTTCCATATTTTTCTTTTTATCCTTAAGTCTAAGAATATAAAGGGATAAGATTCAAGAAACCTTTTAGGTTGAAGGTGAAGTTTTGATATTGCATTGAATTTTGAATACCAAGATTATGTCTAATTTGATACTATCTAAAGAGTATCAATATAGTGTTGGAAATAATACTGAGGGGGGGGGGGGGGTGAATCAATATTAGCAAGTCAATAATATTTCATTTCCATATTCTGATTCATATACGCTACTTCAGTTCATGAAACTTGTGTGTATACGCAACTGTATATAAGGCAACTGGCGTATACCCTGTAAACTTATAATTTAGTTAATTCTTCATATGTTGATCTTTAATCTGTGCATCAAAACCATATAAATAGTAACCAGGAGCAGTAAAAACAAAACAGACATTCACACACATGAACACAAGATATAAGGTGGAAACCCAATGTGGGTGAAAACCACCTGCTGCAATCGTCTCTATCTTTCTTTTAATGAGAACCTTGTTTTTACAATATTTTGTACTGGTGCAGTCTTATACCAGTAAGCAGGCTTCTACCCGTAGAAGGCTACAACCTTCTCTCGTTCTCCAACTTCTCTTGGAAGGGAGCTACAACCCCCTAGCTCTTGTACTAGATGATGTACTAGTACGTAGGTGCTAACCTACAGAAGGCTACAACCTTCTCTTTTCTTCTAGGGACCACGTTTCATAAATTTTTAGACTGGATCCATCAATAACATCAATCAAATGCCAAATATATTTGCATCAACAAATCTCCTTTGCACCAACCAAAACTAAATCAAACATTCACTTCTATGAATACTGTAACCAGAATACAGTGACAGTAACCAAAACCCAAGCCAGAACCCAGAACACTGCAACATCAATCAGAAGTAGCTAAAGCATATTTTATGAGGTGTACGCTACTTCAATGTGACGAACCTACGTGCATACGCACTTGTATCAAGGCAAACTTGCGTATATGCACTTTTGAATTACCAAACTAGTGTGTATACGTGCCTTTGCTATAATGAACCTGTGTATAGATCTGTAAATGATGATTTAACCTTTAAAATTATTCATACATCAGTTATACTCAGATCATCATATTTAAAGATTGCGACATGCGCCAATTATTAAGATAAAAGATAAAAAACCGCACAAAGATACTTCTATTCAAGCCTTAAGATCTTGACCCATAAATAGAACTCATCCTTCATCAAGCGCTCAGGTTCATCCTTGATTCAGATCCAGCTGTGCACCATAACCCAATAACCTGTAATGTAGATCTTTCTCTTCATTAGATATTCAATTCATGAGTGCCTTTGCCTAATGATCTTCTCCTCCTTTTATAGTCTTAGGCCTTACCCAATACCATGGTCTAAAACCACTTATAATCAATACCTTGGACCAAATACCTGGGGTCAACACGTCAGACAAGATACCTTGGACCAATACCATGGATCACAATACCATGGACCAAATACCACGGTCCAAAACCAAGTTTTCCAACATGTACGCGCCTTTCCTTTCCTGAAAGTGTGTGTGTACGCCATACGTGCATTTTGGTGTGCGAACCCACATGTACACATAGCTTGGTCAATGGGAACCTGTGTATACCTCTCTTTCTTCATTCTGTGAGCCTGAACTATGATCTGTCATATGTGAGAGTTGCCATCAAGGACAACATCTGTGTCATAGTGCTAAATATGTGTCATAATGCCAACAATATCCTCCTTTGGACTTGATGGCAACCCCAAGTCACTCTCCCCCTTTGTCATCAAGAGCAAAGGGTTATGATCCCCCTGAGTACATGTTGAATTCTCTGATATGCTGAATTGTGTTGTCCATTCTCCCCCTGACTACAAGCAAGGTTTGCAAAAATATGTCCTACAAGAAGAACATGACTCTATACATCATAAATGACCTTCCTATCACCAAAGACTCATACATACATCCATCTCCCAACCAAGTGGGGATATACCAAATGTTTATACATGGCAAAACAAGAAAATTACATCATCCATCCAATGCATAGTGGGGAAACAAAATAGGTCGTTTCATGACCATGATAATAAAAGATATACATGAGATAGAGACAAAATATCTAAAACAAGACTATGATAGTTATCAGCAACTGTCATCAGCAGCATCTATCAATCACCATCCAGATCAGCAACCATGATCTCCCTCTGCACCTGTTCCACCTGAATCTGTGAATTTGTACCAAGATCTTCTAAGATAATGCCAACAATGCATTATTAGAAGTATATGCTCCCCCTGAACCTGAGCCAGATGATCACTGTCAGACCCATATCAGACCCTTTTCATCCTGAGTCTGGCCCACTATTTTTCTTCAAACCAACATATATGCGACTGTATCCACAGCAACTGGCGTATGTACACGGATATGCTTCATGAAACTCACGTACAACCACTTTTCTCTGAAACATATAAGTTTCAATAGCAAGATGATGTATCAACTACTCCCAGCTTCTGTCTGAGATATTCAAATGTCTCTATGGGTAGTGGTTTGGTGAATATATCAGCAACCTGTTCTTTGGAGGGAACGTACTCTAATTTGACCTTTTGTTCAAGCACTTGTTCACAGAGAAAATGATATTTGATAGGTATGTGCTTGGTCTTGGAACGCATGACTGGATTCTTTGAAATACTGATTTCACTTGTATTATCACATAGAATGGAGATGGGTGGAGTACATGTAATCTGAATGTCTTGCAATGTTTGCATCATCCAAAGGAGTTGTGTGCAGCAAGATGTAGTAGCCACATATTTTGCTTCAGCTGTAGATAATGCAATTGAACTTTGTTTCTTGCTGAACCAAGATACTAATTTGGAACCCATATAAAATGCACCACCACTAGTGCTTTTTTTGTCATCCACGCTTCCTGCCCAATCTGCATCTGTATATGCATGAAGTGTAAGATCTGTATCCCTAGGATACCATAAACCAAAGTTCTGTGTTCCTTGAAGATATTTGAAAATCCTTTTGACTGCCTGAAGGTGTGATTCCTTTGGATTTGCTTGGAATCTTCCAACTATTCCCACTGCATGCATGATGTCTGGTCAGGTACCTGTTAGATAAAGTAGACTGCCAATCATGAATCTATAGGTTGGTTGATGTACTGTTGTTGATTCATCATTTGAACTGAGACTACATCTCGTTACCATAGCGGTACATACTGGTTTAGAATCTTCCATGCCATATTTTTTCAAGATTTGCTTGAGATACTTGGTTTGTGATAGAAAAATACCATCTTTCTTTTGTTGAACTTGTAAACCAAGAAAATATGTGAGTTAACCAAGTAGGGACATTTCAAATTATTTCTACATTACCAAAGCAAAGTTTTGACTCATGGCTTCTTCATTGCTACCAAAAATGATATCATCAACATACACAACAAGTATTAGCAATTTAACATTGTCAATCTTTGTATATATATTGCTATTAGCTGATCCTTTTGAAAAACCTTGTTGATGGAGGTATTTGTCAAGACGGTAATACTAGGCCCTTGGAGCTTGTTTTAGACCATAGAGAGATTTTCTGAGTCTGCATACAAGTTTTGGATCATTTCCAAGGATGAATCCATCTAGTTGCTCAATATATACTTCTTCTTCTAAGTCTCCATTAAGAAAGGCAGATTTTACATCTATTTGGTATACTTTGAAGTTCTGAAAGCTAGAAAGAGCAAGGAACATTCTTATGGCTTCAAGTCTAGCAACAGGTGCAAAAGTTTCTTCAAAATCTATACCTTCTTGTTGAGCATATCCTTTACAAACAATTCTAGCCTTTTTTCTAATAACTTCTCCATTTTCATTCAGCTTGTTTTTGAATATCCATTTGGTTCCAATGATATTCTTATCATGAGGTCTAGGAACTAATTCCAAAGTATTATTCTTTTTAATTTGCTCAAGCTCTTCATTCATGGCCTTGACCCAACATTCATATTTGCATGCTTCATGTACATTTTGAGGTTTGATGGTGGAAAGCAATGCTAGATAGCTTGAAGCTTCTGTAATAGTTCTTCTTGTCTGCACACTTGCCTCTTTCTGTCCCAAAATTTGAGTCTTTGGATGATTTTTATGAACATACCTAGATGGAGTCTTTTCTTCTACCGTTATCTGTTCTTTTGGTGCTTCATTGTTTTCTTCTTCAGAATTAGTCTGATTTGATGTGGAAGGATAATCCTCATCTTCTTCATAATCTTCGGTTTTTACTTGCTTTGGATTTTGGCCTACTTCATCAACCACAACATCAATACTTTCAACAATTTTCCTTAGTCTTTTATTATAACACTTATATCCTTTACTTCGGGAAGAGTAACCAAGGAGAATGCCTTCATCTACTCTAGGTTCAAACTTGCCAAGTTTTTCATCAGTCCTTTTGATGTAACATTTGCTTCCAAAAACTTTGAAGTATTTTACAGTAGGAATCTTACCATACCAAAGTTCATGTGGAGTTCGAGTGATGTTTACCCGAACGTTTGTTTTGTTGAGAATAGTGACGATAGCAAATGAAACTTCACCCAAAAGGTTGCAGGAGTTCCAGATTCATCTAGCATGGCACAAGCCATTTGTTGAATAGTTTTGTTCATCCTTTCTACCACTCCATTTTGCTGAGGAGTCCTTGCAGTAGAGAATTCCCTTTTTATTCCATGTTCTTCACAAAAGTCGAAGAATTCATCTGAGGTAAATTCCCCTCCTCGATCAGACCTGAGGCATTTGATTTTGCGATCTGATTCATTTTCAACCAACGCTTTGAAGGCTTTGAACTTTTCAAATGCTTCATCTTTATGCTTTAGAAGTCCTATCCAACACATTTTGGAAAAGTCGTCAATGAACAATATAAAGTATTCTTCTCCACGAGGTGACTTTTTCCTTGATGGACCACATAAATCAGTATGAACAAGTTCAAGAGGCTTACTAGCTGATCCTTCCTTCTCAGGGAAATGAGCTTTGGTTTTCTTACCAAATTGACATGATTTGCATATTGTATTTTCTGGAATGCTAATATCAGGAAGATCACGAATAGCCTGGAATTTGCATGCTTTTCTTATTTGAGAGAAGCTTAGATGCCCCAATATTCTGTGCCATAACCAGTGTTCATCATTTTTTCTTAGGTAGCACTGTTGTTGTCCTCCCTTGAGTATGTATAGGTTGTTTGGAGTTCTTATACCTTTGATCACTATTTCTCCTGTATCAAGCTCACGAACAACACATCCATTTGATCGAAATACTACTTCATTTCCTTGATTCCACATTTGATTGACACTCAATAGATTATGCTTTAGACCATCAACATACATAACATTCCCCGCTTTAACCTTTTCTTTTAAGAGAACAGAACCTTTACCTTTTATGATAGCAGGAGTGCCATTTTCAAATGAGACCTTCTTTTCATTTTCTAAGGCATTATATGACTGATTTTTCCTTATCACCTGTCATGTGTTTTGAGCATCCACTGTCGATGTACGATTGATTTTCTTGTCCTTCTGCATACAAGGCTATACCACATCTTTTGTTTGTGGTTCTTTCTTTTTCCAAGTTTTGGGACCCAATGAAGTTTGCTCCTTTTGCGATGTTTGCCGAAATTTGCTCCTGCATTCAGAATCTTCATCACCGAAGTTGTTATAGATAGAGAATTCTATTTCATTTTCAAGAAGCGAAAAGTTATTGTAGGTCCTTTTCATGATCCCTGTCACATTCTTTTGATTTTGTGCTTCTCTAGTCATGATGGTCTTGTAAGCAACACATTGAGCAGATTTGTGTCCAAATTTATGACATGAAAAACATTGGCCATTAAAGAAATTCCTGCGATTATTGAACCTACTGACCTGGTGATTGTAGTTTCCATTGACATTCATTCTTGAAGCAAACTGAGTATGATTTACCTGAGGTTGGTTGTAGCTTCTGTTCATCCTTGAAGTAGATTGACCCCGATTTACTTAGTGATCTGCTTTATGCCTTTGTTGACGATTGTCAAACTGTTCACTGCTCTTTACTGCATCAAGATAGATTTTAGTGGAGGTGGACGGCTTCTGTGCTTCTACAGTATATCCAAGACCTGTCTTTATCAGAGGAGAACACTGCACTTTGATAATTTCATTTAGGCTTTTTGATCCTTTAGCAAATCTAAGATTGAGAGCTTTTGTTTTCTCAATATCCTTTCTTAGACCCACAATTTCACATTCTAATTTTTCATTGTGTTTTTCCCTTTTAGCAAGTTGGAATGTCAAAGTATCTATAATCATATTCTTTTCTTTTAAACAAATTTTAAGTTTAGAGATTTCTTTATAAAGACCATATTCATCTAAAGCATCCAAGAAATCATCATCTTCAAAAGCCATCAGAAGTTTATAATCATTACTATTTTCATCTTCATCACTATTTGATAAACCATCGCTATCTTCATGCGTTTAGCTCTTCTTACTTACACTTTATTTTCTATTCCATTTTGCTGATTCCTTACCTTTATCAAGCTTATCCTTGTGAGTACATTTGGTAGCATAATGACCGACTCTTCCACAAGAAAAACATTTGAAAGGTAGTTTACCTCTGAATCTTCTAGAACTCCGTTGAAGGTTCTTGACAAAGTTTGCTTCTTCCTATCCTCCTGAAATATGTCCTGATTCATTGAGTTATTCTCTTCCTGAAGCCTTGAATGCGGCTTCTCTCATATCTAATGGACCACCTTTTCTCATTTCGACAATAGTTAGGATTCCGTGCAGCTGTGTCATAGTAATACTCTGAAGATCCTGCTTTTCTTCTATAGCAGAAACTTTTGATTCAAACTTAGAAGAAAAGGATCTTAAAACCTTTTCAACTAAAGTAACTTCTTTTATCTCTTCACCCAAGTTTTTCATGCGATTAACAATCTCATCTATATGTAGGAAGTAATGAGCTATACTTTCATCATTATGCATTTTGAGAGTTTCATATTGAATTTTGAGAGATTGTAGTTTTGCACGTTTTACCTGATTGTCTCCTTCATAGCTTAGAATGATCTTGTCCCATATTTCTTTGGTGGTTTTGAGCTACATAACCTTGACAAATTCTGATTGTGACAGACTCCCCAATAATGTATTGACGGCCTTGGCATTGGTTTCATATTTCTTTTTACCTACCGTATCTATAGGAATTGTTGATGGAAATGTATATCCTCCATCCACGATTTCCCAAACATTTGTTCCAAGAGATTGAAGATAGGTTGTGGTTCTTACCTTCCAATAAACGAAGTTGCTCCCATTAAATATTGGAGGTCTAATGGATCCCTCTCTTTCGTAGTTACTCATGATGATAGATCTTCCTTCAAGCGATCAAGCTTCTTCTGAAGGACCTGCTTTGATACCAATTGTTGGAAATAATATTGAGAGGGGGGTGAATAAGTATTAGCAAGTCAATAATATTTCATTTCCATATTTTGATTCATATACGCTACTTCAGTTAATGAAATTTGCGTGTATATGCAACTGTATATAAGGCAACTAGCATATGCCCTGTAAACTTATAATTTAGTTAATTCTTCATATGTTGATCTTTAATCTGTGCATCATATCCATATAAACAGTAACCAGGAGCAGTAAAAACAAAACAGACAGTCACACACATGAACACAAGATATAAGGTGGAAACCCAATGTGGGTGGAAACCCAATGTGGGTGAAAACCACCTGCTGCAATCGTCTCTATCTTTCTTTTAATGAGAAACTTGTTTTTACAATATTTTGTACTGGTGCAGTCTTATACAAGTACATAGGCTTCTACTTGCAGAAGGCTACAACCTTCTCTCATTCTCCAGCTTCTCCTGGAAGGGAGCTACAACCCCCTAGCTCTTGTACTAGCTGATGTACTAGTACATAGGTGCTGACCTACAGAAAGCTACAACCTTCTATTTTCTTCCAGGGACCATGTTTCATAAATTTTCAGACTGGATCCATCAATAACATCAATCAAACGTCAAATATATCTGCATCAACCAATCTCCTTTGCACCAACCAAAATTGAATCAAACAATCACTTCTCTGAATGCTGTAACCAGAATACAGTAACAATAACTAGAACCCAAGCTAGAACCCAGAACACTACAACAGCAATCAGAAGTAGCTAAAGCATATTTTATGAGGTGTACGCTAATTCAATGTGATGAACCTGCATGCATACGCACTTGTATCAAGGCAAACCTGTGTATACGCACTTTTGAATTGCCGAACCGGCATGTATACGCGCCTTTGCTATAATGAACCTGCGTATAGATCTGTAAATGATGATTTAACCTTTACAGTTATTCAAACATCAGTTATACCTAGATCATCATATTTACATATTACGACATGTGCCAATTATTAATATAAAATATTAAAAACCACACAAAGATACTTCTCTTCAAGCCTTAAGATCTTGACCCATAAATAGAACTTATCCTTCATCAAGCGCTCAGGTTCATCCTTGATTCAAATCCAGCTGTGCACCATAACCCAATAACTTGTAATCTAGATCTTGCTCTTCATTAGATATTCAATTCATGAGTGCCTTTTCCTAATGATCTTCTCCTCCTTTTATAGTCTTAGGCCTTACTCAATACCATGGTCCAAAACCACTTAGAATCAATACTTTGGAACAAATACCTGGGGTCAACACGTAGGACAAGATACCTTGGACCAATACCATGGATCACAATACCATGGACTAAATACCATTGTCCAAAACCAAGTTTTCCAACATGTACGCGCCTTTCCTTTCGTGAAAGTGTGTGTGTACGCCATACACGCCTTTTGGTCTGTGAACCTGCGTGTACACGCGGCTTAGTCAATGGCAACCTGCATATACCTCTTTTTCTTCATTCTGTGAGCCTGAACTGTGATCTGTCATCTGTGAGAGTTGCCATCAAGGACAACATCTGTGTCATAGTGCCAAATCTGTATCATAATGCCAACATATAGGCATATAAGGGTTCCGAATTAAGTGACTTGACTTGTTTTCCTAGCATGTATTATTCCATAGCAACATTGTTACTTGCTTGTGACATATCTCCATATTTAAAGACATCATAATGCAATCTATCCATAAAATAATTTTTGAAATACATGCTTGTGCTAGTAGAGGAAAGCTATCTAATTCTACTTGTGATGTTCCTTAGTAATTAAAACAAAATCTCAAATAAATATCATGAAAATGTAATAGGTACACTATATCCCTCATTAATTTCTCAACAATGAATTTAGTTTACTAATGCATTTAAATTTTATCATAGGGATAGTAAAGCTTATGAGGTATTATGAAAAAATTAGGATTTAATGATTCGATTGGACACCAAACTATGATGTCTAAAGTCTATCTACATATCTAATTCTAGCTATTGGGAACAATAAATTGTAATTGTCAATTCCTAGACAAGCCTCATGTTAATCTAAAAACTATTTATTAATCCATAAATATAGAGTTTTTCTTTCCTTGGTTAAAAATATTGGCAATAGGGACCACTTGAGGGAAGAAATCACCCCCCCTCTTAGTCTAAAGGAAAGAGAGAGTTTGTTGGTGCCTATTTAGTCCATAGTATATACTCACTTAAGAGTGCCACATAGTGATTCTATTCCAGAGCATAATCATTTCAACTTATGAGAATTGAACTTGGGTGTGGAGGATCACAATGGTTCCAACCAACCACCGAAACTAAACTCATTTAAAGAAATATTAAGTTATTAAATTTATATTTTTATATGGTTATATAGGCCAAAACCTTCGATGATACCCTTTCATTATAATTGTACCCTTTGTCTCTCTCTCTCTCTCTCTCACACACACACACACCTACCAAGGAGATCAAGCCTTAGATCATCACATATTGTCTTATACATTGTATTGATTGTAGAAGGATATTTACCCCTTGAATTAGATTGTAATTATTAGATTCTTATAATTTTTATGGTGCATGTTTCATAAAATTTCGTATAAGAGTATACAAACCTATGGTTTTGGTACTTCAGAAAAAGTCATCTTTGAATTTTCTATAACTCATTTTTTGGGAATTTTCAGATGGAGAAATTTTGAACATATTAAGAATAGATATTGGGGAATATCTAGTTAAAATATCGTATTGAATTTTTCTATATTTTTAGAGAACCAACCTATGGAAGTTAGGATTTGTGAATGGTCCTAAAATCCATTTCAAATAAGAAATTTCGGAATTTTCACTATAACTCTTTTTCTGGGAAGATTCAAATTGTGAAAGATTGATCATATTGGGGAAAAATATTGAGTTAGATTTGATAAAAAAATCATATTTTGATTTTCTATATGTTCATATATATACCATACATAATTTAGGGATTACGAATACTGCTAAAACAAGTTTCAAATGATTGAACTTGGCATCTTTGCTATAAGGCTTTTTCTATGATACTTTAGACTACAAGATTTTGAGAGATTTAAAGAGACATACTAAAGTACCTCAGGTATAAATGTTTGAACCATATTTAAAAATTGGATATATCACACATTTTACAATTTTTAGCCTCGGAAGAGGTCAAAAATCAACAAGTTTTGGGAAAGTTACCATAATTTTCACTTGGCACATAAAATTTTGGTTAGACTAGTGGAACTATAAAGAAGACATATCAGAGTTTTATAGACCAAAATTTTAGAACAAAAAGGGATAAAAACTTATAGGATCTATTAAGACAAAGGTTAATCATCTAGATAGTATCTAAATTGAGGTTTTAAACACACATAAATTATAGTGACTTAACTTTTAATTGAAATATATATTTTTGGTTATTCAAAATTGTGATAAAGAGGAAAAAAAGGAACATTATTACTTTTCTCACATGGATTCTAAGGGTGATTAGAAATATACTATGCCAACTCAACCCCAAAAGAGTTGTACTATGACTCAAGAATGAAGAGAAGAAATTTCTCAATATATGGAAGAAGTAGAAAATAAATTGGAAAATATAATGGATAAAATGAAAAAGAATATGGATATTCTAAAAAATTCCATGTCCAACCTCCTCTTGCATACATAAGAGGAGAAACTTCCTAAAGGAGGAATCAAGAAACAAGGAAATCATGAATATTTGGATGAAATAAAGTTTGAGTCTCAAAATCTTGATTTTTCATCATCTCAAGATCCACATCACCAGAGATTCAATGTAGAATCGAGGAAATAATTCATTCCAAATATTTATATAAGGAATTTTTATGGTATTATATTATAACATGGATATTCCAAATGGGGTAATACTATGATCTAAACCAAGTCACAAAGTTAAAAAAGTTAAATATTTCATCCATGTTTTTAAAACAAGATCAATTTATATGGTGTTAGCACCTTGTAATTAACCTCTAGGTTGAAAAAAGGATCACAGGGGTAACCACAAACCTCTTTTAGGCTAAGGTCCAGCCCCCTAGCCTTGGAGAGGGCTCTCTCGCTATGTTCTTCTATCAATCAACTAAATGACTAGGATTTAGATTTTAGGTTGGTTATGTTAACCAGTGAAACACGTTTATTTGATTGAGTTGCAGGTAGGTGTGGGAAATTACACCCACTGGGCATGGAGTCACCTTAGTAATAATATTAAGTGAAAAAGGACAAGGATGGTTATATCTAAACAAGGGCAAGATATACAACATGTTGATATCTTTATCTAAATTCGCTGTAGAGTAGGGTGAAAAAGGACTAAGAAGAAAAACATAAATTGCTTGGTTAACTAGATGCAGAGCACAACCATGTGAATCCTGAATCAATTACTAGTTAAACCAAACATGAGATCTATGTAAAAATATCATGGAAAAATAGGAAAATAAGTTCAACAAATGGGGAAACACATTACCAACATAGATTGTCACATGAATCCTTGCTAATCAAACCATCCTTCCTTGTATTTCACTGAAAATTCTGATATAGAGTACATAAAATGAGTATTTTCTCCACACACTAACCAACATAGCCATTTTCCATGTTTTTACATCATTATATACAATAAGTAATTCTAATTACCACTCTAGGTGGTCGAATTCACTTCATAAAATTTGAATTGTCTAGATGCAATGCATCTTTACTTGTTATGCAAAAACAAAATAGAAACTGTTATATCAAGACTAAGACTAATACACTTTAGAAACATCAACCAAGTTGGAAATTATCCACATATAACTTTGAACTTAAAACTACATGACTTTAAACATATCTACGCTTATCCAATAACTAAAATGACTTCTAGAAGCTCAGAATTTTGAAATTTTCCAAAATAGAATTAACCGATATGTTTGCACAACAGTTACATAGTAGAGGGTATAAGTTTTCAAACTCAGCATGGTTGCAGATCGTTATGGACAAAAATGAGAAAATGGATGTGCTTGAGATGATGGTGTGTTGGTGTAGAACCCACTGGGTGCTTCCTTCCATGCTTAAAGGCCTTCAAAATGATTGTTTTTAGTTTGCGCAGCAAGTCTGCTCATATAGGGTTCAAAGACGAGCTCATATATACTGAATCCTGACAAATGTTACAAAACCAAGGGAGGTGTTTATAGATGAGAGTGTCCTTGAGAGAAACATCTCCCAATTTCCAAAAATTCTTCTCCATCTCCTCACAATCGACACCCAAACATAATAACTAAAATAGGAAATGCCAAAACCTAAAAATAAACTGTAAATATGCATTTGACTCTTCCACTTTATGACACCTATGCCAAAATTGAAGGAGGTTTTTGTAATTTTGCCCATTATTGGAAAAAAAAAAAACTTTCAGTTTTTCAAAATTCGTTTCCATTTGGCCATAAAATGCTTTTGAAAATAATGACAAAAATTGTCAGTTTCGCAGCAAATTCATAACAAAGTGTGGAAGACTTGCATGGTTGATATGGTTGTAGAAATTTCCTGGAAAAACAAAGAAAATGGGTATGTTTGGAATGGCAATGTGATGGTGTTGAACCCCTGGAGTAGTTTTTTCAATGCATGCAGACCTTCAAGTTAGCTGAATCCAACTTGGCAGCAAATGCGCAACGCCCTCTTTCATCTAAGATTCAGACACCTCCCTTCGACCTCTAAAACTCCTTAAACCTTATCAGAGATCAGATTTCACTTTGAATAAAGGATAAATAAGGGATAGCTTGAAGAATTTTTGAATTTTATGCCACCACAAGCCCTCTCATTTCATGATGATGAAATTTGAAATCATGGAGGTATGAGAAGTATAAACTGCTAATAGCCCCATGACATGACCCCTTCAACTCTAATAATGACCCCTCATGGACTATTAGACCTTTAAAAATTCGAATTGGGCTAAAACACCCCTTTATGACATCAAAATTTACAATGACCTTAACTCATATGACTCTGTATACAATGACCCTTTAGACTATGACATTTAGTGACTCATAGGCTAAAATTGACAAACAAACCCCCAAGATGAATAGTAAGAGGAAAACACAATTTGATTCCTAGATTATAGGACCCTAACATATGGTATCAATGGATTTGTGAAAGGAAAAAAATTCTATTGTATTTTGGTCTATTTTTATGAAGGAATTGATAACACATTTTAGGGATATTAAGAGAAATGCATTATTTATTCATTTGGTAGATATTCAACAAAAAGGTCCAATTACATAGCATATTTAAAAATTATAGAGCTTGAGTTTTATGGTAAAGAAAGTTTCATAACCAAAAATTTTAAACCTATTTATGGGAACTTTAATGGAAATCATCGAACTTGAGGTACATATCTTTGATCCTAAATCTGTAGAGCATACTTTCAATCTGGAAAGGAAAGTTGAAAGTAAAAATATGAGGCTATGAGAAGAGAGCTAACTAACAACTATAAATAACATCATGCTCCCTCTCCTAACGTCACTCAACTGAAAAGGTTGACATCTCAATAAATGGATGGAAGAAGAGAAAAGGGGATGTGTTTCAGTTGTGATAGCAAGTAGAGTAAAGGGTGTAATTTTTGTGAGAATAAATTATTCCAAATAGATTGTGAAGAGGAAAAATATAAAGAATTGGAACTATAAAAATATCTAGAGGTAGAGGAGACTACTTCAACAATATATTTTCATGTATTGGTTGACATTAGTACTCCACAAATTCTCAAGATAGAAAAATTTATCGAAAAAATGGTAACAATGTTTATTTATTTAGGTAGTACCCACAACTTCATCAATTCCAGTGTTACAAATTGGAAAAAAATCTCAATTGTTTTGTATATCCAACATTATAAGTTCAAATAATGATTACAGATGGAGGTTTCATAAATTGTTCAAGGAAGTGAAATAGTATTAAGCTAAATATTTTTCTAAGTATTTATTGGACAGTCCCATGATTGTAATCCAAACGGGTGGTATTGATATTGTATTAAGAGTCCAATGGTTACAACGATAGGGAATAACGGCCCTTAATTTTCAAGATATATTCATGAAATTTTCCTTAGAAGGAAAGGAAATTGAGCTTAGAGGTATTCAAGGGAAAACCTATAAAGTAATAATATATAATAGCATGAAAAAATTACACAAAAATGGACACAATTATGTTCATTAGATGTTTAAACATTTATATCATATACTCCCTTGGATCTCCAAAAAGATATCAACAATCATTCCAAGGTATTTTTAGAGATGCCTAAGGGTCTTCCACCTACTGAAGAACATGATCATGCTATTCATTTGTAACTTGGAAGTGTACTGCCTAACATTATGCCTTATAGATATTTATATGCATTAAAGAGTGAGATTGAGTGTATGATTCAAGAAATGTTAGAGGCCAACATCATTAACCCTAGCCAACGTTGTTTCTCTTCACTAATGGTGATGGTTATAAAGAGGGATGGCTCATGGCATATGTGTATAGATTATAGACAACTCAAAAAAATGACATTCAAAGATAAGTTTTCCAAGCTTGTCATTAATGAATTATTATATGAATTACATGGAGCAATTTTTGTTACTAAGTTGGATCTCTATTTAGGATATCATCAAATCATAATGTTAGTGACCCAGAGTCACATTGTGTTGTGCTACAATGCAGAGCTTGCGAACATCTAAATCTGGTTTTTTTATTTTTTATTTTAAGTTTTTTGTTTTCTTCTATAAAATTATGTATTAAAATACCAATAATTTATAAAGAGATTTCTAGGTATGTTTTCCTCATATTTTTAGGTTGGAGCTTCCATACACCTTGGATTTGACATTACGGTTTAATGAAAGAAATGGAAATCATGGAGAACATATATCAATAAACTAAGTTGGGCAACTAAGAATCCATTCCTATATTACTATCATCAAAGAAACAACTGAGGAATTAATAATTCAACATAATAATGCACAATAATTTGAGTTTATACCTTTTAATTTCAGCCCATGTGAAAATTTACCAAATTAAAACATGGATACTCCATGTGACCTTGATAAAATTCACTGAAATTAAATAAAACAACCTTATAGATTATGGGTTTCCTTTAATTCCCACAATTATAGTAAGATTCCATACAAGCACCAAGTGTAAACACGTGATTTTCCATGAAATTTAAGTTTGCAATTGTATTAATATAATGTAAAATTAAAATTACGAGAGGGTTTGTAGAATTAAATGTGAACAAAGGATCACTAACAATCCAAAATGTACTTCATGATTCCTCCCTTACAATAGCTTGAACATGATCCCAACACTTTTCCAACCAAATTTTGGTAGAGTTTCAGAACATAAAATTTTCTTTCCCTCATTACATCAAAATGAGCCCTATTTATAAGCTCTCTAGACCCAACACCTTTCCCTAAAACCCCTAGTGGTATTTACAAACCACTATGAATATTTTACAAACAACTAGTAGTTACATAACTAACTTCTTCTATAAGTTTCCAACTATAATATGCTAGAAGTTTCTAGTTGTACAGTGCATCCCACCTTGCCTTGTTTGTCGTGGCCTCTCTCTCCCTTATGCATATGCCCTAGCTAGTAGGAGGGCGTATTATCTTTGCTGGAGCACTAATGGTGTCCTCTTTGGATGAGATGGCACTGTTAGAAACTAGGACCATACTTTGCGGGGGGGGGGGGTGAATTAGTATTGTATGAATTTCCACAATTTAAACATTTATTTCACTTATGCAATGATATTAGGACACCATAAAAAAATCATTCATATGTGCATGACATGAAATAATTTCAGTGACACAAGGAACACAGATTCTTCAAACTGATCTTTAATTCCTTCAATAGGCAAGCTACAACTTGCTATTACAAATTTGTTTGGATACAACCAGCAGGATGCTACAACTCCCTGATTTATCAACTACAATTGAATGGAGCTAAAACCATAAATATTTAACAACACCTACTGGAAGGAGCTACAATCCCTGATCTGCAAGCTACAACTTGCTTGGCATCAATGATTCATCTTTCATCGATTTTCAAACTAGAACCATGAATGTCATTTCAAACATAAATTAATTTGTCCTTCAAGCACTTCACCAAAACACCTTCAACAATCTTTGATTACTAAGAAATACACCATCACACCAACACCTAGCTTCACCACAAAGTCTTGGACCCAGTCTCTCGCTCACACACCCTAGAATTCCTCAATCGATCAGGATTATAAAGAATTTGGCTTGATAATTTTGGCATGAGATTTTAGTTAAATTCACTTTGAATCTTTGCATGAGTCTTCTAATTTTTGCCTTTTCTCCTATTTATCTTAGTCTTCTAAATCTTCTCTTCAAATTTTAGACCTTGATCACCTGTTTCTATAAGTTAAATTGATCAAATTTTCTTATTATGGAAATATGAATTTTTTACAGCATTTAGCTACAGTTTTAACACCAGTTGTTGAAAAGTGTAGCAAGAAAGGCTCATTTTGACTTAGCCTTGGTCAAACTGAGTAAATTCAAGATTTCCACTTCAACAGACAACTTGGAGGCAATTAACTGAGGTGACATGGCTTCTGTCACTGAGTTAGCTCAGTAAATTCCAGTTAGTGGGCTTGGAGTTAAGTTTGCATGTGTTGATTGCTAATTTGTAGTGATCCACTTCAGTTATTTCTAGTTGTACTCAGTTAAAATAGTTCTAACAGTTACTAGAACTAGTTGGAGGTCAGTTGTGTAGTGGGAAAAAGTCTAACTCATAGATCATCCAGTTAATTGATCAATCAATAAAAAATAGCTCATGCATGCAAGGAATTTGAATTTCTCAGTTGTTGTGGAGATTCCAAGGTAGTGTAACATCAGTTCAAGACTAGTCTTGAATGTACAGGTGTTGCATGCAATCAATGATCAATCCTTGGGAATTGCGCAATAAATTTGGAGGAAATTCCTAAAAAATAGGCACCAATTTCCTTAGGATTTGTGCAAGGAAATAGGAGCTCAGGTGGAGGCAAAAATTAACTAAGTCTAGGTCAAGGATTTTCATTGAGCAAAGAGAACAGTTATTCACTTACAGGTTGAGCTCAGAGCAAGAAAGAAATTATAATACATTCCTTATTCATCCAATTAATGGAAGTAGGCTTAATGGTTTTTTACCTGGTGGTTTCCCATAAATAAATGTGTGTACTTTTGTATGTGGTTGATACATGTTTGTGAATGTTGTTCAAAATTGTGAAATAATTTCCGCAAAGAAATAGAGTAGAATTGTGTCTCTTGATTTAGATTAAATTTCTTGAGTAGTTGCAATACTATCACCATATTTCCACATGGTATTAGAGGAGGATTAACATTAAAACAATAATTTCTAAGTTGTTCCTCAAGAGGTTCAAATTTGCAGCTTCAGTGTAGCAGGATTTCTTCAGTGTTGGGAGAATGACCTTCAATGGACTAAGATTAGAGTATGCCTTGAAAGGCAACTTGAATTTCATTGCTTTGAAGGATTGCATGGAGACAGTGCTTGATGACAATGGATTGTTGGAATATGTCAAGACAAACATTCCAAAACCAAGATCAATTGATGCCCAGAACCTAACCCAATGGAAGAAAGATGTAGCCAAGGTGAGGAGAATAATCCTAGAGGGAGTGAGAGACCACATTGTCTCAAATATCCATGGCAAAGAAACTTCTTTAGCAATGTGGAAGGCATTGCCTAATCTATTCGAGAATAACATTGACCATAGAAAGATGGACCTCAAAGACAAACTTCAAAACATTAAGATGCAAAAGAATGATACTATTCCACAATATCTCACCATATTTACACAAGTTCAGGATGAGCTTGGAGGGGTTGGTGTGAATGTTCCAAAAGATGACCTAGTGAGCCTAGCTCTTCTAGGCCTTCCCAAAAGTTGGCATAGTTACTAGGACTCAGTGAACGAGAGGGAGAAATTACCGAATTGGGAAAACTTATGGTCTGATTTGTTGCAAGAAGAAAATAGTTGAAATATCAAAGATGTGTTGAAGAAAGTGTAACTAGGTTTGGTCTTCATAATGACATGATCTTTGTAAATGATGTAATAAAAGAGAATAAATTTATTTTGTATGCCTTGCTACATGGGTTTCATGGGAAAGAAGTGTCATAGGTCAAAAGCCTTCTTCTTGATGTCTTTAGGATTTTATCAATATGTCAAAGAGTCAAGTCATCTATGACGAATATCTTCATGAGATTATGTAAAATGTATTCAAGTCAAAGAAGCCCTCCAAGACCAAGAAAAATCTTCCATTGACCAGCTCAAGAAGTCTGCAAGCAAATCGATACAAAACTCATCAATTCAGCTTCAATATTGAATTAAATATATAAATGGCAGTCATGTCGGCTTGGAAAAAAGACATGTTGGTTCAAAAGTTCAAGTCGGCTCAAAATAGGAGCAAAAACCACCAAAATAACCATCTAGGGTCAGCGCAAAAGGCACAAGAAAAATCTTGCATTCTCTCTAAAGTTTTCGGATGGATTCAAGGAGAAGAGATTTGCATCAAGGAAGGACAAGACTTCGGGTTTGATTGCACCATAGATGCGTATAAGGTGTAGGAAGTCCAAACCTCGGAGCTCTCTAAAGTATCGATGGTGATTACAGTTAGTAATCACAAAAAATTGCATTCTTCTAAGGTATTTGGATGGGTATGAAGAGGATTTCGATTGAGTTGAGGTGCTCGCACTACAAGAAGCAGCCTCGGCATAATGGTGACGAGTAAACTCTTGGTATTAAAGTGAATAAAATTAAGATCTATCTCCTAACAACCTCGACATATATATATTCTCGTCACAGTCATCATGGAAAGGTATTCGGTAATGAAAGTGACTATCACAGTCTCGAAATAATGAGAAGGAGCAGTAACCATTACATTTTCGACATAATTATTATCGTCTCAATTTCAATGTAGAGATAATCCCATAGTAAGCACATATACCCTCTCGGAGTACTCACAGTCATAGCTGTAATGATATTGACATTCCAGATAGACGCAACATATGATATCTTATTTTTTAGTCATATACTTGGTGATCATCATATCATTAATTATAATCACAGTTTTAATATATTCGTGATAAGTGTTGGGTGTGGAGCCTGATTATCTTATTTATTCAGAGGTATCACTGCATTAGACCCCAGTTCGTAATGTGGTGGCAATGTCGCCCGTAATATTTTCGCTACAAGGGGAGTCCAGGGGGGGTGGCTATGATCTTTGGGAGCCCCCCCTTGGCAGGCGATTAGGGGCAGCGGCCTTGAAGCTAAAAATATATGTAAAATTGCCTTGTAAAATGTTGTAATTTCATAGTCAATCTGGGTCATTTATTAGGCGGAGATATGATGGTAGAATTTATGTTTAATTTAGGGTTTTTACCCTAGAAGGCAACCCCTCGCTATATATGAAGGAATTGTATTGCATTTATGTAGTTCTGTATTCTGAGTGAAAAAGAGAGAGGAGATTGTGTGAGAGCGAATAGGGAATTACAATGGATCTGTTGTAGGTTGTATCTCCTCAGTTTGTTGGATAATATAAAAGGAAGGACTGGTTGTTTCTATGTGGATGTAGCCCAAATTGGGTGAACCACGTATATCTAGTCTTGTTTTATGTGTTTTCTATGTTTATATTTTGCAATATATTTTATGTGTTCCATTTCTCTGTAATATATAATTTTCTAACAACTGGTATCAGAGCCGAAGGTCTATTTGGATAATAAACTCGCAGGAGATAAGGTTCCTAGTTTGAGTGGGAGCAATGGCAGAAGATGGTAGGTTTAGGGTCAAAAAATTTAACAGCCAAAAATAATAGCCATGGAAGATGCAGATGGAAGATTATTTGTACCAGAAATATATGTACCAACCATTGAGCGGAAAGGCAAAGAAGCCAACGAGTATGACAAACACAAAATGGGATATTCTCAACAGAAAGACACTTGGAACAATACAGTTGTGCCTAGTGCATCGGTAGCGTTTAATATTTTGAAGGAAATGAAAACAAAGGGTTTAATGTCGGCATTGGCCAAACTATATAAAAAACCCTCAGCCTCAAATAAGGTATTTCTTATGAAGCATTTATTTAATATGAAAATGTCAGAAGATGGATATGTTTCTGATCACTTAAATGAATTTAATATAGTTACCGGTCAGTTAAGTTCTGTAGGGTTAACTTTTGATGATGAAGTTAGGGATTTTTTATTTCTGTGCTCATTCCCTAAAAGTTGGAATGGTTTAGTTATGGCCATTAGTAACTCTGTCTCTGGATCTAGTACTTTAAATTTTGATGATGTTGTCGGTGCAATCCTTAGTGAGGGAATGCGATGGAAAAGCTCTGACGAGACATTAGGTAATGCTTTGACTGTAGAGACTAGAGGAAGAAAAATGGAAAGAGGAAAGAGCCTAGGATATCGTAGTAAATCAAGGAAAGGAAGATCCAAGTCTAGATTGGGGATAGTGTGCTGGAAATGCAGGAAGAAAGGACACTTGAAGAAAGACTGCAAGTCTCGGAATGGAAAAGAAGGAGATGCGCAACAAGAAAACAATCATGAAGCGAATGTGACAGGTGATGTGTTGCAAGATGCTTTGATTCTTTCACTAGAAAATATTATTGATGCTTGGGTGGTAGATTCAGGGGCCTCATTCCATGCCACACCTTATAGGAAACATTTTCATGATTATGTTCAAGGAGATTTTGGACAGGTTCGATTGGGTGATGATAAACCATGTAAAATCATTGGAATGGGTACAATTTTCATAACATACCAGAATGGAAATCAATGGCTATTGAAAGAGGTAAGGCATGTTCCAGATTTGAAGAAAAATCTAATTTCAATAGGGCAGTTGGGGGGTGAAGGTTGTGTAACTACTTTCACATATAAAACTTGGAAGGTCACTAAAGGAGCTCTGGTAATAGAAAAAGGAGAAAAGGTTGGTACATTGTATTTATGCAATGGTATTTCTAATTCTGTTGATGCTTTAACCTCTACAAGAGAAGAAACGACATTTTGGCATCATAGGCTCGGGCACATGAGTGAGAAGGGGATGTATATTCTTCACTCAAGAAATTTGTTGCTAGGTTTGAAGCATGTTGATTTAAAATTCAGTGATAATTGTGTTTATGGAAAACAAAAGAGAGTTATATTACTCAGAGTCAGGAAATAAAAGAAGAGTGAAAAATTAGAGCTTGTGCACACAGATATATGGGGACCTTCTCAGGTATCATCTCTCAGTGGCTCTCATTATTATGTTACTTTTATTGATGATGCAACCAGAAAAACCTGGATTTATTGTATTCGAAATAAATCTGATGTATTCGATACTTTCAAGAAATGGAACGATTTGGTTGAAAATGAGATAGGAAAAAGGTTGAAGTGTCTTAGATCAGACAATGGAGGTGAATATTGTAGCAAAGATTTTGCTAGGTACTGTTCAGAGAATGGAATTCATAGAGAGAAGACAGTTCCAAGAACACCACAAGAAAATGGTGCATCAGAAAGGATGAACAGGTCAATCATGGAGTGTGCAAGGTTCATGAGATTTCATGCAGGATTGCCTTTACAATTTTGGGCAGATGTTGTAGATACTACTGTTTATCTAATAAACAGATGGCCTTCAAGTTCCTTGGATGTTGGTATTCCAGAGAGTGCATGGACAGGTAAAAAGGTAAACTACACACTTTTAAAGACTTTTGGTTGTGAAGCCTTTGTCCACATTAATAAAGAAAATAGAACAAAGCTTGAGGCAAAATCAAAGAAATGTACCTTTATTGGATATGGTGTTAATGATTTTGGTTATCACTTTTATGATTATGAAAAACAAAAAATCATTAGGAGCAGAGATGTCATATTCAATGAAAAGGTTTTGTATAAGGATCAGCTACAGGAAAAGAAACAGGAAAACGAAAACAAAGAATACACAGTTCTTGATGAGATCACAGATAAAGTGAAGGTGCATGAAAATCATAATGATCAACAACAAGAACAAATACAACAACCACAACAACAACAATGATCCGAAATGGATTCTTAAACACTCTTATAGTTTCCTGAACTCTGTAAAATTCATACCAATGTTTCAAAGTGCTATGGATGTCGAGCTTATCAGAAATAACCTTTGGACAATGGCAATTTGTGGTCAGCACAGAGCAACAAGGACCCTCGGTCAAAGCGTGTACACTGTTGGCCCATGGTAACCGCGTGCTGGCACAAATTGGCAAAATGGGAAGTCAGATCCAGAAACGAAGGTAGTTTCTGATACATGATTAGCGCGTATCACAGGGTGTCCCATCAGTGAAGGAAAGCCCCAAGCACTTGTTCACAGGGAAAAGCATAGAACCGTACAAAAATTGCAGATTCCATTAGAAGGCAGGCCCGCGCTAAAACCGACAGGATATCGAAAGGCCCTCAAGCGGTAAGTGGGTTCGACTGAGTCCCACGCGATTCCATACAACGGGTGACATGCATCTAGCGGATGAGAGAGAAAACCGCTCTCATTGCGTGGGTAAAGGGAATGCTACTTACTCGCGCGATATGGATGGATACCGTAGGATCTGGAGGCCCAAGATCAATGACAGAGAAGCAATATGATGAGTGACTAGATTCGACAGGGAAATAAGCTGAGGCGGATAAGATTTGAGATCCGGCATGACCGATGAGTTGGTAAAGGGAACAGTTTCGCGGGCAATCTTGGAGCAACGGAAATAACGACCGTTCAAAGAGAACTGGCACTCAGTTCGCGAGGAAACAGGTGGCCACCTCTCTGTGAAGCGTTACAATGATGATGATGCAGAGAAAGGGAATTCCAGTGGACAGAGGTAGGAGATCGAGAGAGTCGGAAATCAAAAACGAATAGTCAAGGAGTAGATTGGCTTTAAGCCACGAACAGACAGAGAAAGCGGAGAGGAGAAGAAGCAGTAAAAGAGAGCAAAGAGAGAGAAACAAAAAAATTGCAGAGAACAGAGAAACCGAGTTGACCTGCAGAGCAAAGGTAGCATCGAGCAGACAGAGATAGAGAGAGAGTCTGAGAGTCTGTGAACTGTAGAGAAGTCTTGAGAAGTTCGAGCAACTCCTCTGTGTATACCTGTCAGGTAATGAGTACCGAATTGGACTCATATCACTGAGACCAGTTGAGGTCGAGTTTCAGTAAGGGGAATCTGTGTACTCTAGAGACTTGGGGAGTCCAAGTACAGTCCTACTGATAATTATCTGTTAAGTGAGACTCAATTTGAGCTCACTGTTGTAAAACTCTGCTTTTTAAGACACAATAGAAAGGCCACCACTGAAGGCTGGACCAGGAGACGTAGACCAGGAGGATTGGGTGACTCCTTATTAAATTTGTTGTGTTTATGTGTTTGCTTGCTGTATTCTCTTACTATTTCAGTGTCTGTGCATTTCACAATCTTATCGATCCGTTGCATAAAATAACATAGACACCCCCCTAGCACATAGTCTGTAATACCTTCATTAATTATCTGAGATCATTTATGAGTGATTTCAGATCAATTGGTATCAGAGCTTCTAGGTTGTTTAAGGTTAGACAAGCTTGTGCTGGATTTTGTTGTTGAATGCTAACTAGATCAAAGCTTAAATTAGGAGAAGGAGAGTTGGTTAAAACTAATCCGGAAATTGGAAGAGTCTATTCCAAGAAGAAAATGTCAGAAGAAAATACCTTGGAATCAGATCCCTAGTTCATGGATAGTTTTATGACCTTAAAGTCAATGGTGGAAGAAATGTATAGGGACTTTAGGAAACATAAAGATGAAGATTCATCAAGCTCCAAACAAGAGAATGGAGTAGAAGAATCTCTCCTCCATGACCACTCTAAAGGCAAAGGGAAAGAAGAAAAATTTCTCACACCTCCTAATAGCCCTGAAAGTAAAAAGAAGACATCTCTGATTAAATTAGATGTTAAATTTGATTTACCAATATATTATGGAGAGTTGAATGTAGAGAAGTTGGATAATTGGATCAGACAAATTGATGTTTATTGTAAAGTGCAGAGTATCGACTCAGACAAGAGTAAGATTCAGCTGGCCAGCCTATGCCTCAGAGGAACTGCCTTGGTATGGTGGGAAGGCAGGACACAAGATGACATGAAGAAACATGGTAAGATTCTTTTTGTCTGGAGTGTATTCGTTTTTGCAATCAAAAAACAGTTTTATCCACTAGCTTACATGCAGCAAGCCATGATGGGCTGGAAAACTCTTGGCCAATTGAAAGGGAAAACTATACAAGGATACACCCAAGAATTTGGGAAAAGATCTTTGATTCTAGGAATTTCATTAGACTCACCTGAGACTTCGTTGAAGTACATTGGTGGTCTACATAGCTACATGAGGCACACTATCCTCATGTTTAATCCCACTAGTATAGATGACGTATCTGTTCAAGCTACGCATCTAGAAGCTAGAGGAAAGAATGGGAACCCAGAAGTTGGGGATCAGCCAATCCCATTGCAAGCAAGAATAAGGAGAAAAGAAAACAGAAATGGAAAGAGAGGAAGGCCAACACTGCACAGAAAAGCAAGTCTTCATGCACTCACTGTAAGAAGGATGGGCATGATGATGAGAACTGTTGGATTCTACATCCGGAGCTGAGACCTACGAAGTTCGAGGGCAAGAAAAAGAAGATCGTTGCAGCTATTCAGAAAGATTTGGGGTTAGACTTAGGAGATGAAACAACCATTGCAGCCACAGGTATAAAGGGTAAAAATTCTGAAGCATCTACTAGTAATTCTTTACAATTTATTAATGATGAAGAAAATGAGAGAAAAAGACATCAGATTTTCCATATTCGAGTTATTTCAAAACATCAAAAGTTTGATACTTTGTTTGATAGTGGCTCACAAGTAAATTTAATTTCTGAAGCAATTGTAAAGAAGTTTGGATTACTGACTACACCTCACAAGAAACCATACCCATTAGGTTGGTTAAGTGATAAAGCACGACTACAAGTGACTAGACAATGTAAACTTAAGTTTTTTTTTGGGTCAGCATTTGTAGATGAGGTTGAGTTAGACATAGTTCCTTTGGATATATGTGGAATTGTTTTGGGAAGTTCCTAGTTGTATGATAGAAAAGCTATTTTCTATAGAGCTGAGAACAAGTATCTACTCGTTAAAGATGGAATCGAATACTTTGTAAGGGCTCAAAAGCTCAAGAATAATTATACTCTCATAAAGTCAGGGCAGGTGAAACGAATTGTAAATTCATGCAAACAATTTTTAATGATGGTTGTAAAGGAAAAGAAACCTGATAAAACCAATGTATTTGAGGGTTGTGATGCTAAACAGTAAGCTAATTTAGAAAAAGTTGTTTCAGAATATGATATCTTGTTTCAAGAACCTAAAGGTCTGCCACTCAAAAAGGAAATAGTGCATGATATTAATTTATAGCAAGATGCTCCATTGCCTAACATCAGAATGTACAGGTTGTCCGCTTTAGAGAATGCAGAAATCAAGAGGTAGGTGCAGGAGTTGCTCAAGAAGGGGTTCATTAGACTTAGCACATCACCATGTGGGTCTCCAATCGTTTTGGTAAGAAAGAAAGATGGCTCGTGGAGAATGTGCATTGATTACCGAGCACTGAATAAGATAACGATAAAAAATTGTTATCCCCTTCCTCGCATAGATGATCTATTAGATCAATTGAAAGAAGCTGTTTATTTTTCCAAGTTAGACTTGCATAGTGGATATCATCAGGTCAGAGTTGCAGAATAAGATGCATGGAAGACTGCTTTCAAAATAAAGCAGGGATTGTATGAGTGGCTGGTTATGCCTTTTGGCTTGACTAGTGATCCTGTTACTTTCATGAGAATAATGAATGATGTACTTAGACCTTTTCTTGATGATTTTGTTATTGTATATCTGGATGAAATTCTTATATTTAGAAAAACGTGGGAAGAACATTTAAAGCATGTTAAGTAGACACTAGATGTTTTGAAAAGAGAAAGACTTTATGTTAAACTCTCAAAATGCGAATTTGGCAAAACATATTTGAATTATTTGGGTCATATAGTAGGGGGTGGTGAATTGAAGATAGATCCCTCTAAGGTGGCAGTGATTGTAAACTGGCCTAAACCCAAATATGCTACAGAAGTTAGAAGCTTCTTAAGAGCAGCACAATATTGGAGAAAGTTCATTTCTAACTTTTCTTTAATTGCAGCTCCCTTACATGCTTTAACAGGATTGAACAAGGTGTTTCAGTGGGGAGGCAAATAGTAGAAAGCCTTCGACACCTTGAAAGAAAAGATTAGTACAACACCAGTACTAGCACTGCTTGATCTTCAAAGACCATTTGAGATCCAAACGGATGCCAGTGACTATGCCATGGGAGCAATGTTGATACAACACGGTAAACCCATATGTTATCATTCTGAGACATTTAATTTTGCAGTAGTTAACTATCCCACATATGATAAAGAATTGTATGCATTAGTACAGAGTGTGAAAAAGTGGAAACATTACTTAATGGGAAAAGAGACAGTTATACATACTGATCATCAACCACTTCAATATCTACACTCCCAAACTAAGTTGCAGCAATCAAAACACTATAGATGGATGGGTTTTCTGCAACAGTTTCATTTAGTCATCAGATATAAAAAGGGCATACACAATAAAGTTGCAGACATGTTATCTAGACCAATTATAAATGCATCTACTATACTTAAGCATAACTCAGTATTGAATGAGAGCTACATTGAACAGTATGCTCAAGATATAGATTTCAAAGATGTATATGCAACTTTAAGTCAAGGCAAATGAGTAGAAGAATTGGATTATCACATTAAGGACCAACTCTTGTATCATTGTGGGAAGCTATGCATTCCACAAACTGAAAGAGTAAAGATAATTCAATAAGCACACACTTCTCTAATATCAAGTCACTTTGGGGTAAGTAAAACAGTTGCACCGCTGCAAAGATTTTTTTATTTGCCAAAAATGAATGAGACAGTTTCTAGATATGTAAGAGGGTGTACCATGTGTGCTAAAAGCAAGCCCAACAATAGAAAACTAGGCTTGTACACTCCACTTCCAGTTCCTTTTCATCCTTGGGAAAGTGTTTCCATTGACTTTTTTGGAGGGCTGTTTAAATCTAGGAACGGTCATGACTATTTATATGTTGTTGTGGATAGGTTCAACAAAATGTGTATTTTGATACCTTGTAATAAACAGATACAGCTAAACAAACTACAAAACTGTTCTTTCAGCATGTATGGGTTCATTTTGGATTACCAACTTCCATTGTATCTGATCGAGACACCTGATTTGTTGGGAAGTTTTGGTCGAGTCTGTGGGAACTAATGGACACCAAACTGAAGAAAAGCACAGCCTTTCATCCACAGACAGATGGCCAGACAGAAGTGGTCAATAAGAGAGTGATCTAGTTGCTCAGAGGCTATTGCAGCAAGAATCCCAAACTCTGGGATGAAGATTTGTGTTATGTGCAGCATGCTTACAACCGAGAAAAACATTCTTCTACACAGAGATCTCCTTTTGAGATCTGTTTTGGTTTCACACCAAGGTCTCCCTTGGATTTTGTCTTTGGTAAAGACATAGCAGTTGATGGACACAGTGATGTGGACAAGGAAACCAAGTTCATTGAACAAATCTAAGAGATTCACCAGGCAATACAGGAACAACTGGAAAAGAGCCAAGCCAAATACAAGGCAAGGCATGAAAAGCATCGGATGGAGCATAGTTTCCAAGTTGGTGATCAAGTCTGGCTGTGTATCAGCAAAGACAGAATGCACGGTGAAGGTAAAAAGCTAAAGCCAATAAGTTATGGACCTTTAGAGATACTTGAGAAAATTGGTGAGAATGCTTTTCACCTTGATTTACCAGCTTACATGCACATCTACTCAGTGGTTAATGCAGACAGCTTGAGACTATTTGAACCTTCATTGATTGAAGATACCTGAATATCTGATGATCTGTTACCTGAATATCTCAATGAATTGCAGGAAGACACAGTTCTGGACAGGAAGGTGAGGATGACATGCAGGGGAGATGTTGAGTACCTCAGGATTGGACTCAAGGGTTCAAAGCCAAGCAGCGCAAAATGGATAGAGATTGGACAAGTGAGACAGTTATACCCTCACTTAGTCGATGCTTGAAAACCAACTTTTGGTGGTCCAAAAGCTTTTTCAGTGGGAAGGCCGTGATCCAAATTGGATCCTTAAACACTCTTATAGTTTCCTAAACTCTGTAAAACTCATACCAAAGTTTCAAAGTGCTATGGATGTCGAGCTTATCAGAAATAACCTCTAGACAATGGCAATTTGTGGTCAGCACGAAGCAACGAGGACCCTCGGTCAAAGCGCACAGACCGTTGGCCCATGGTAACTACGTGCTTTTACAAACTGGAAAAATGGGAAGTAAGATCCAGAAACTGGAAAACTAAGTGCTAATCGTGTATCGTAGGGTGTCCCCCTTAGTGAAGGAAAACCCGAGAGCTTGGTCATGGGGAAAAGCATAGAACCGCACGGAAATCGCCAATTCCATCAGAAGGCAAGCCCTGCGCTAAAACCACAGGATATCAGAAGGACCTCAAGTGGTAAGTAGGTTCGGCTGAGTCTGGCACGATTCCATACAATGGGTGACACGTGTCCAGTGGATGAGAGAGAAAACCGCTCTCATCGCACGGGTAAAGGGCATTCTACTTACCTGCGTGATATGGATGGAGACTGTAGGATCTGGAGGCCCCAGATCAACGATAGAGAAGCAATCCAATGGGTGACCAGATTCGACAGGGAAATATACTGAGGTGGATAAGATTTGAGATTCGGCATGACCAATGAGTTGGCAGAGGGAACAGTTTCACGGGCAATCTTGGAGCAACGAAAACAGGTGGCCACCTCTCTGTGAAGCATTACAGTGATGATGATGCAGAGCAGGGGAATTTCATCGGATAGAGGTAGGAGATCCAGAGATCCGGGAAGCAGAAATGAACAATCAGGGAGCAGATTGGCTTTAAGCCACGAACAGACAGAGAAAGTGGAGAGGAGAAGAAGCAGTAAAAGAGAGTGAAGAGAGAGAGAAGCAAAAAAATTACAGAGAACAGAGAAGCTGACCTGACTTGCAGAGCAAAGGCAACATCAAGTAGACAGAGATAGAGAGAGAGTTCGAGAGTTTGTGAACTCCATTAAAGAAGGCTTGAGAAGTTCGAGCGACTCCTCTGTGTATACCTGTCAGGTAATGAGTACCAAATTGGACTCATACCATTGAGACTAGTTGAGGTCGAGCTTTAGTAAGGGGAGTTTGTGTACTCTAGAGACTTGGGGAATCCAAGTACAGTCCTACTGATCATTATCTGTTAAGTGAGACTCAATTTGAGCTCACTGTTGTAAAACTCTCCTTTTTAAGACACAATAGAAAGGCCACCAATGAAGACTGGACCAGGAGACGTAGCCTAGGAGGATTAGGTGAACTCCTTATTAAATTTGTTGTGTTTATGTGTTTGCTTGCTGTGTTCTCTTACTGTTTCAGTGTCTGTGTATTTCACAATCTTATCGATTCGTTGCATAAAATAACATAGACACCCCCCTAGTACATAGTCTGGAATACCTTCATTAATTAACTGAGATAATTTACGAGTGATTTTAGATCAAAAAAGCACCTCAAACACCTGAAAGTGGTGTTAGAGTATCTACCAAGATAAGTAGACCCCTTGAATGATACTCTCCTTCATTATATTTATGTATTGTTGACTGATTCTGGTGAACCAAAATGTTATGAAGAAGCAGTGCATGTAGAAACCCGGAAGAAGTGGGAGCAAGCCATGAAAGAAGAGATGGACTCCTTAGCACATAACTAGACTTGGGATTTAGTCAAGTTTGTAGGTAAAACAACATTACAGAATAAATGGGTTTACAGGTTGAAGGAAGAAGATGGAGGTAGAAAAAGGTATAAAGCTAGACTTGTGGTGAAGGGGTTTTCACAGAAAAAGGGTATAGACTTTGATGAGATATTTTCTCTTGTTGTTAAAATGAATTCAATCAGAACTATTCTAAGTCTAGTAGTAGCTAAAGATTTGCATCTTAAGTAGTTAGATGTAAAGACAACCTTTCTCCATGGGGATTTGGAGGAAGAGACATATATGAAGCAGTCATAAGGATATGAGGTAAAAGGGAAGGAGAAACTAGTGTGCAGGTTGAAGAAGAGCTTGTATGGCTTAAAATAGGCTCCACAGTAGTGGTATCTAAAATTTGATAGGTTTATTTCTGAACAAGGTTATACTAGACATCACTCTGATCATTGTGTTTATCTCAAAAGGCAAAATGATGGCAACTATATTATATTGTTATTGTATGTATATGACATGCTTGTTGCAAGTTCTAACATGTAGGAAATAAATGTGCTGAAAAGAAAATTGGCAAACTCATTTGCAATGAACGATTTGGGTGCTACGAAACAAATCCTTGGTATGAGAATAACTAGAGACAGGAAGAATCGAAAATTAACTTTGTCTCAAAGTGAGTACATAGAAAATGTGCTGAAAAGATTTAATATGCAAAATGAAAAACTAGTTAGTATACCTTTAGCTATCCATTTCAAACTATGTAAGGAGGTGTTTCCCAAGACTCAAGAAGAAATGGCTTATATGTCTAAAGTTCCATATGCATCATCAGTTGGAAGCTTAATGTATACAATGGTCTACACAAGGCTTGATATTTCACATGCAGTGGGAGTTGTAAACAAGTACATGAACAATCCAGGAAAATAACATTGGATGGCGGTGAAGTGCATTCTCAGGTATTTGAGAGGTACCACAAATCAAGCATTATGCTTTGGTGGTTCAAACATTGCTCTACAGAGATATGTTGATGTAGATATGGCTGGTGATAGAGATAACAGGAGGAGCACAACAGGGTATGTGTTTATTGTAGGTGGAACAACTGTTAGTTGGGCCTCAAAACTTCAAAGTGTTGTTGCACTCTCAACAACGGAAGCAGAGTATGTTGCTGTTATAGAGGCTAGTAAAGAAATGATTTGGTTACAAAGGTTTCTGGATGAATTGGGTAAGAAGCAAGAGTTGGGCAGGTTATATAGTGACAGCCAGAGTGCCATACATCTTGCAAAGAACTCTGCATTTCATTCCAAGACTAAACATATACATCTCAAGTACCATTTCATACGGTCAGCATTGGAAGATGGACAGTTGAAGCTGGAAAAGATACACACTAGCCAGAATTCTGCAGATATGTTAACAAAATTTGTAACCAGGGAGAAACTGAGATTCTGCTCAGTTTCAATTGGTTTTCAAGTATGATGAAGAAGATGAGAAATAGCCAGGTCCAAAGTGAAGTCATTGTCCAGCAAATGAAGTAGCGGTGGAGTTGCTGTAATCAGTCTCCAAGTGGGAGATTTTTGGGTGTGGAGCCTGATTATCTTCTTTATTAAGAGGTATCACCACATTGGACCCCAGTTTGTAATGTGGCAGCAACATCGCCTGTAATATTTGGACTGGAAGGGGGCTCCAGGGAGGGTAGCTATGATCTTTGGAAGCCCCCCCTGGTGGGGGATCAGGGGTTTACACCCCTGTAGCTAAAAATAGATGTAAAATTGCCTTGTAAAATGTTGTAATTTCGTAGTCAATCTGGGCTGCTCATTAGGCGAAGATCTGATGGTAAAGTTATGTTTAATTTAGGATTTTTTTCCCTAGAAGGCAACCCCTCACTATATATGAGGGAATTGTATTGCATCTATGTAGATCTGTATTCTAAGTGAAGAATAGAGAGGAGATTGTGTGAGAGCGAAGAGGGAATTACAACGGATCTGCCATAGGTTATATCTCCTCAGTTTGTTGGATAATATAAAAGGAAGGACTGTCTGTTTCTACGTGGACGTAGCCCAAATTGGGTGAACCATGTAAATCTGTGTCTCTCTTGTTTTATATGTTTTCTGTGTTTATATTTATGCAATAGATTTTATGTGTTCCATTGCTCTGTAATATATAATTTTCTAACAATAAGGAAGGATATCTGTGATACGTTCTCATACACAATCTTGATCCTGGGATGGATGTAATCAGGATAGTTATAGGATCATGATTTTGATCTTGATATAACTCTCATATCCCAATGATTTCATTATCTCGGTGGTATAGTAAATGATCTCGGTGGAACTGATGTGAAGGTCTCAATGTTGCAACAATGGTGATCTCAATGAAGGTACATCAATGATGTTCTCAGTGAAGGAGTAGCAAGTGAAGGTGCAACAGTAGTGGGATGGCATCATTATAGCAGCAGTAATGATGATTATCTTAGTAGTGACAGAGAAAGGGATTGATGTCTTGGTCTTGGAGTGGCAGAACATTTCAAGGGTCATGGTCTTGGTACTCGTCAATTGGAATCTCTATAAGAAGAATTTTTGTGTAGGTTTTCCTCTCCAAAATGGAGAGGTTTTGGCCCTGGCCAAATGCCAAACATCTTGTGTTATTGTCTCTTTTTTTTTATAGCAATTTGATGAAGTAATCACTCACACTAATAATGATAAGAAGATCAAGCTAAGAAAAATTAAAAAACAACTTCACAAATTGTTATCATGCTAAGAAGAATCACTTTAATTCTAAATGCCCTAGATTCTTCATCATGGTATCAATGCGAGAGGTTTAGAAGTAAAAGAGAGGGCATAAAAGAGACATGCAAAGATCAAGTTTCAAGCATAGCATCTAAGAAAGCTGAAGAATATAAAGATCTATACCTTGATCAAACCCTAGATCCGAGGACCAGTCTACAACAACAATATATAATCACAAGGATTGTTGTCTATACAATTAAGGAGATAATCTACAACAACAAATATTGTATCTCCACAAGCCACCAAGACTCTCACCAAGGTGTCCACAAAGAAATCGAAGACATACTTCCTATCGGCACAACAAGGATCTTATCCATAGGAAGCACCAATGCATCTACCTCATCAACAACAAACATGATCAAGGTGAAGATTTCATCTTCACGTATCAAGTAAGTATTTTTATTAATCATTTTTTTGAAATGACTTCATGATTGCAAGAATATCTATAGGTTAGATAGGTCATCAAAGGTTCTTGCATGAATCAAGAAGGATAGTCATGATCCTTATGAAAAAGAGAAGTCAGCGAACATATCAAAGGTCTTCATTGAATTCATAAGAGGAACCCATAAGGTCCTCTGTTTCCTACATAGCAGCAAAGAAGACATAAAAGAGATATATGAAAGATATACTCTCTGAAATGCAGTGAAGATGGTCATATTACTTAAACCAGTTTGAAGGTTTCAAAGAGTGAAGGAATATCTTCATGAGATCTCGATTATGAGATCTGGGGAAAAACGATTAGAATATAATCATCATTGATATTGATATTGAAAAGAAAGGTAACAAATGTCCATGAACAAGAAGGTTACCTCAATTGACAGTTTGTGGTCTTTATGCTAGATAGAGACACGCCAGTTGAAAGGACTTAAATATGTGCAAAGGAAAGGTTGACAAGACAATACTATGGAGATATTATGGAGAGGAGCTCATATCGTTGGAAGGATGGGGGAAGCTGAAGAAAAGGACCAAGGAAAGAGGGAGTAATAGATATCCATTATGAATGAGATGGTGTCCCTCTCAAAAGGATCATATCATAAGTCCTTGCAGACATGACCATGGTAAGAAGATGCATCGTGGCATCATGGAAGCATTAGAAACAAAAGCTAATGATATATCCATAAGAAACATGAAGGACATAGCTCTTGGGAATCTCATTGGACATTAAAGGAAAGGAAGAAGTCATCTAGATTAAAGGAAACTTACCAGATAGGGATACAAAAGATCCTAAAGATTCTCTTATAGAAACCTCAATGGAGGATCCACAAACCTGGGAAGGCAGTGAGTGTTTCATCAAGAAATCCAACTTATGGAATTCAGGAGTTGAGGGTCTGATGACTTAATAAATGAAGCACATCAAGGGATTGAAGATATTTTCAATCAAGGAAGTTGTTCGAAGAAGCAAAGGTAAAATGAGTTACGTATGCTTGTATTTGTATTTAATATTGTAATGTCATGTCATATGGTTGCAGGTAACATGGATCAAGCATGATCAAAAGGAAAAGGATATCCTCCTCTGAAAGGATGCAGAAAGGCATAAGTCGCACTAGATGAAATCAACATAATATGTCCTCATATGAAGTATGAGGTGGTTGACTACAATTGAAGAACTTTAATTAAAGGATCCTAGGGATGGAAGCTATGAGGATGGAAGAGATCATGAAATATGCAACCATGATGAAGGCAATCAATGTCCAAAGGATCAGGAAGATTTGATTAGGAAATCTCCTGGAAAGATATGGAGACTCTGATGGAAGTCTGAAAAGATGAATACCCTTGACAACAAATATATTTGGGAAATGTGTCAACATATATGCAAGGTGTTGATACCTACAAGAAGATGTTACTGGAAAAAGCCATCACCAGAAAGGTAATATGTGTTTTGTTTTTGGTTTCTGACCTCTTGGTGAAAGTTTGGGTATGCATGCAGGGCCAAGGTAAGGAGAGTTGTGAAGCATGTCACAACTATGTACCTTATGATCTAGAATGATCACCATTGAAGGAAAGGTGAAGATAGATGGCCATATGAAGGAAGACCCATATGTAAATCCAAGGAGGATACTTTCCAGGAAAAGAAGGAATGGCATGATGGAGGAAAGTGATGGATGATTGAACGCTACATGTGAAGGAATTGAAGACATCGAAGTCTTGAATTATTAGTCAACTAGAAGACCCTATAAAGTACTGATGATAGAGTTCCTGGGTAAGAAGGGGCTCTTGGAGGTTCCTATGAGTAAAGGAACTTGAATAAGTTTTTGAATGAAAAGAAATGAGGAACTCATCCCCGATTGAGAGGGAGAGTTTGACAAGACATTATTGTCTTCAGTTTGGAAGAAAAAAAGGAGGATTGTGTTATCATCTAGCATTCAACACTCTTTGAGAATGTGGTAGGGAATCCAAGGCAAAAGTGGGCAAGAGGACTGATATTCTTGAGGGTTGGGAACCCAAGATGAGAATAGTACTAGTAGGGCAGACTCAGAGAACACCCGGGTGGGTATGATCCTAAGAGAGATAATGATGATACATTTCTGTCAATCGTTGGTCTCGCCAACATTGTGTGCTCTGATCAAAGTGAGAGATAGAGTTGTTAGTCAAGGCCTTGCTATATGAAACAATGTTGGTTGAAATGATGCTATAACAAATGGTTTGAAAATCCGGTTCTTCTTATGAGAAATTCTTCGAATTGAGAATGACCAAGTACCATTATGAATACCTTCCTAGTTAAGGAGTGTTGAAGAAAGTGTAACTAGGTTTGGTCTTCATAATGACATGGTCTTTGTAAATGATGTAATAAAAGAGAATAAATTTATTTTCTATGCCTTGTTACATGGGTTTCATGAGCAAGAAGTGTCATAGGTCAAAAGACTTCTTCTTCATGTCTTTAGGATTTTATTAATATGTCAAAGAGTCAGGTCATGTATAAAGAAGATCTTCAGGAGCTTATGTAAAATGTATTCAAGTCAAAGCAAACCTCCAAGACCAAGAACAATCCTCCATTGGAAAGCTCAAGAAGTCTGCAAGGAAATCGATGTGAAACTCATCAAGTCGGCTTCAATATTGAATTAAATAAATAAATGGAAGTCATGTTGGCTTGGAAAAAGGACATGTCGGTTCACAAGTTCAAGTTGGCTCAAAATAGGAGCACAAACCACTATAAATAACCATCTAGGGTCAGCGCAAAAGGCACAAGAAAAATATCGCATTCTCTCTAAATTTTTCAGATGGATTCAAGGAGAAGAGATCCGCATCAAGGAAGGACAAGACTTCGGGTTTGACTGCACCATGGATGGGTATAAGGTGTAGGCAGTCCAAACCTCGGAGCTCTCAAAAGTCTCGATGGTGATTACAATTAGTAATCACAGAAACCCACATTCTTCTAAGGTATTCGGATGGGTATGAAGAGGATTTCGATTGAGTTAAGGTGCTCACATTACAAGAATAAGTTTCGACATAATGGTGATGAGTAAAGTTTCAGTATTAAAGTGAATAACATTAAGACCTATCTCCTAGCAGCCTCGACATATATATATTCTCGGCACAGTCATGATGGAAAGGTCTTCGGTGATGATAGTGACTATCATAGTCTCAGAATAATGAGAAGGAGCAGTAACCATTACATTCTCGACATAATTATTATGGCCTCAGTTTTGAATGTAGAGATGATCCCATAGTAAGGACATATACCCTCTCGACATACTCACAGTCATAGATGTAATGATATTGACATTCTAGATAGACGTAACATATGATATCTTATGTTTCAGTCGTATACTTGGTGATATATCATTAAATATAATCACAGTCTTAATCTATTCGTGATAAGGAAGGATCTTTGTGATACGTTCTCATACATAGTCTTTATCTTGGCATGGATGTAATTAGGATAGTTATAGGATCATGATTTTGATCTCGATATAACTCTCATATCCCAGTGATCTTATTATCTCATTGGTATAGTAAATGATCTCGGTGGAACTGATGTGAAGGTCTTAGTGTTGCAGCAATGGTGATCTCAATGAAGGTACATCAATGATGATCTCAATGAAGGTACATCAATGATGATCGGCAAGTGAAGGTGGAACAATAGTGGGATGACATCAGTAATGATGATGATCTCAGCAGTGACAGAGAAAGGGATTGATGTCTTGGTCTTAGAGTGGTAGAACAAGTCAGCGGTCATGGTCTTGGTATTCGTCAATTTTAATCTATATAAGAAGAATTTTTGTGTGGGTTTTCCTCTCCAAAAGGGAGAAGTTTTGGCCTTGGCAGAAATCCAAACATCTTGTGTTCTTGTCTCTTTTTTTTATAGCAGTTTGATGAAGAAATCACTCACACTAATAATGATGAGAAGATCAAGCTAAGAAAAATTGAAAAAGAACTTCACAAATTGTTATCATGCTAAGAAGCATCACTTTAATTTTGAATGCCCTAGATTCTTCAACAAGATGGAAGTTCATCCAAGGGGGAGGATGAAGAAAATTTTTCATTGGTTGGAAAGGGAAAGAAGGGAAAAGGGAAGAAATATCAAACCAAACCGAGATCTAGTCAAGGGGGAATGTAGAAAGACTTGTCCAAAATAAAATGCTTCAATTGCCAAGAATTTAGGCACTATGCTACAAGGTGTCTACACAAAAAGTCTGGTAAGAAGAACCTAGGAGGAGCAACAAGTGAATCGTTGGCTTCATAGTTCGAGCTAGACTTCACCTTGATTATATGCATGGCCAACACTATGATGGGCAGTGTGTGGTACTTGGACTCAAGTGCCTTGTTACACATCACAGGGTGTAGAGAGTTTTTCAGTGACCTAGAGGAGAAATATTTCTAGATGCATATTGATCTTGGGGATGACAGAAGGTACAATTATACCAAAATTCGTATAGTAACCTTTAATAAGGAGTTGATATCCTCTCTTTGCCTCAAATATGTCATGTTCGTACTAGGCCTAAAGAACATCCTCATCTCTGTAGCAGTTTTGGAAGACCGTGGCTATGATGTGATCTTCAGTAAAGGGAAATACTTTATGAGACACATAGCTGTTGGGCAAGTGAAGAAGATCAGGGTTTGTGTGAAGAACATATATAAAATTTATGTGGAAGATTGTGTTGCATTAAGTAGTAAGGCAGAGAAAGTGCAGAGTCGCGATGTCGGTGAGCTCTAGCATAGGAGATTTCACCATGGTGCCCTTAAAATTATGCAGTAAATAACCACTAACCTCCCTAAAGGATCACTTAAGCAGAAGAATGTTTTCAAGGGTTGTAACTTGGGGAAGTATGTAAAATACACGTTCTATGATCGAGACAACAAAGAAAATTCATTATTGGAGAGAGTCCACTCTGATATTTGTGGACCCTTCTCAACAACCTCCACTGCCAAACATAAGTACTCTTTTAAGTTTATTGATGATTTCTCAAGAAAGTGTTGTATCTTCTTCATTTAGAAAAAGGATGAAACATTCTATAAGTTTTTAGAATTCAAGGCACTAGTGAGAACGAGATTGACAAGAAGGTTGAGTCTCTTAGGAGTGACAATGGAGGCAAATATGTTTCAAATGACTTCAAGGAATTTTGTGCCAAAGAAGGAACTCAAAGAGAATTGGTAGATCCCCACAACCCACAACAGAATGAGGTAGCTGAGAGGAAGTACTGAAGGATTGTGGGAGCTTTGAGAGTTATGCTACATGACCAAGGCCTGCTACTACATTGTGGGTAGAGGTATGTAATACAACATTCTACTTGTAGAACCGAAGTCCTCATCGAATTATTGGTATGTTACACAAGAGGAGGCTTTCTCGGGGAGAAAGTCAGATGTGTCTCATTTCAATTTTCTTGGAGCCTGTTGTTGGTGTTGGACCCACCATCATTTAGTGGATCTCCCCGATATGAAGTCCCAATAAGACCTCACACCTTTTGGTGTAAGATTCCAATCTGGTATAAAGGACTGGTTTCCAAATCCTTAAAGATTTTACTTGGCTCTAACTATCTACACAAGGGAGTGATGCAATGGTATCTTCAAAAAGCAAGGGGAGTGTGCCTAGTGAGTGTGCAGTGAAACTGTGTCGAGGTTCTTCTACTGCAAAAGGGGAGAGAAAAGTGAGCCTCTAAGTGAGAGGTAATAGTACCACCCAGGAAGAGACACACATGAACCAAAAGGACCTATCCAACATCCAGCGAAATAGTCCACAGCAGATGTGATAGTCGTTACAACCAAAAAATAAGGGAAGATCTGTTTAACATCCAGCGAAATAGTCCACATCGGATGCGAAGATCATTATGAACAATAAACAAGGAAAATTATGTCCAGCATCCTACAGAATAGTCTGTAAGGATGGGACAATGATAACAACCATTACAACACTCTCTCAACAATATAAGCACTAAAATAACCGAAATAATTCAACTATCTTAGTACATGTGAAAGAAAACATGAAATACAAACATCCATAGAATAGTCTTAAAAAAATTCATAGTTCATGTATGAAAAACGTGCTAGCCTTAAAAGGCTTCCGTTATTAAGAAAAAATTCCAAGACACATATTTACATTGTATATCACTAGCCCCAATAGTGGGACATTGGAGCCATGCCTTGCTCCTCAAAGAACTAGCTGATCTCTCTAATGCTTTGAAGGAGGAGCCAAGGTGAAAATTCATTTTCTCATACAATGAGGAGCTATATATAACCAAAGGGGTGATGCTTTCCCCTTGTGACTCTTTGACTACCCTCATGACTGTTCAACATCCTATGACTTTTCAACTTACATGACTCTTCATATTCATGTGTGTCCATTGGACTTCCACTTTACAATAAATTTGATTACAATATACATGGTCCACAATAGTGATGTGGAATATGACAACTCATGACACGACTTGACATGACACTGCTGACATGGACTGGCTTGATGATGTGGAAATGTCAAGTCACTATTGCTGCTGAGTGTTAGATGTGTTCTTGGATATGATTTCTCTTCTCCTTCGCATAACTTGGAGATGCGAGGTCCTCAATGATGTTTGGTCTTAGAAGGTGGTTGCAAACTTGTGTCCCTTTGCTTGCTCTTGATAGGTCCACTTGTAATTTCAACTACAAATGAGTCTTTAGGCATGCTTCTCTCCTTCTTCTCCTTCTTCATCATCTCTCCATGAATTGATAGTCTACCTATTCCTGCAATTCACTCATGACGGGACAACATCAATATCAAAAATCCCTAGTCTAAGATGATGTATTATTATCCATGAAGTGAGTCCGAGACAAGTCATAGATTGGGAGGAAGGGCTCAATGACTCCGCGTTGTGCAGTTCCAGCTGACAGGGAAAGAGCTTGATCATTGAGACTGCATAGAGCACAACTCAGGCTTGACTGAGGAAATTTTTTGCATAGTCCTCACTGAGGAGAAAAATTGTGTAGTGCTCACTGAGGGTCGGAATTGTGCAGTTCAATCAGGTAGTGGATGTTACGGGATAGGACCCTGGGAGGAAAGACTGTGCAGTTTCAAGAGGCAAGGAGGGATTGGGAAACAAAGAGGATTGAAGGGAAAATATTCATAGTTTCTGGGGGTAGTGAACTTCAACTGAGGGAAGAGCATTGGAGGAACCATCTATGCAGTTTTGGGGCCAAGGGAAGTTGGGCTCTCTGTGGATTGTGCAATTCCAATAGGTAAGGGAAAAGCTTGAGGGTTGAAGGTGCGAAGTGTGGAGTTCAAGGCAAACTGGGACGCACAACTACACAATTATAGGGGTTAAGGAAGGATGTTGGACTCGGGAATTGCGTAGAACAGTAGTCCTAGAGGACAATGATTGTGCATTGCGTTGTTATAGGAAACAAGGTCACATTAATTAGGGCTAAGACTGCACTGTGTGCAGTTGAGTTAGGGTCCGGTGAAGCTAAGTTGCGTGGTCGAGAAGATTTTCTGAGAATGGCTAAGTGCGGGAGGGAGATGGAATCGTGATGAAATTGAACTATGATCACACACTTATCATACTTTGATGAAATGACAACATAGATCATCAGAACAAACAAACAAAGAATTACCCTCTGTTTGAGTGTCTCATGACAAGATGTGAAAAATGTGACACTTAAGATAGACTTTAGGACGACCGTGATAACACTTTTGTGACAATGCCCAAGACTTTGTGTATGAGTGTGAAATTGTTTTACATGGTTAGGACAACTCATATACATAAATATCTACCTTTAGAACCACTAGAAGAGGCTCACAAACATTACATAATAGTCAAACATGCCCGAAGATGACATTTAATACAACAAGAAAAAGGGCCAAAGAACTTCATGAAAACTCATGGAATGAGCTTTAGTGTTTGCAAAAATCAAGGAAAAGACCAAGGATGTTTCTAAAATTTGAGTGCAAGCAAATTTTTTTTAGGTGTTGCAGCAACTACAAAAGTTGGTGACACATTGGTTGAATTCCAGCTTCTCTATCTTGGTTAGTTTCTTTTGTGAAGGGCCTTGGTTCCTCTAGTAGTATTGATTCATCGTGCAAAGCATTTTGGCCTTCCAACTTACCCCATGGGAAAAACTGGTTCGCTCTATTCCTTCTTCGTTGAACACAACATAATATTTAGCGTAATCACAATGTTTCATGTTGGGAAGGGTAGTTTAGCTCACAAGCTTAAGTTTTTCAGAGTATATTTTTTCATCTCTGGTGTTGCTCTACTACCAGTAGGCCTAGACAATACCCCAACAGACTCACGTAGGAAAAAAAATATTTCTCTGCTACCAGTGAGCTTGGACAATACCTTGATGGAGTTTCTTTCTTCATCTCTCTGCGTAGGAAGCCTTTCTCTTCTTTTTTCTTTATTTATTTATTTAAAGAGAACTATGCATTGACACTTATTTATTTTGGGGTAGAAGAGGGATCACGACTTATTGAGAACAAACGAGGTTGTTCCTTCAGAGAAGCATATAAAGCCCTCTGATTTAGGTTTTCTCATTTAGATTTACCCTTATCCTTTTCTACTAATTGCATAAGCTTGAAAACACCGGAAAAAGAACTGAATACATGCATGAGGTTTCTGGACTAGCCATGGGTTCATGGTTAGACCAAAATTGTCCTTATGGACAGATTGCATTTTCTGTCGGAACTTCATCGGCCAAAAGATGTGACCAACACAAGGAAGATAGAGAGAAGGCCAACCAAATGATGCAGTGTCACAAGACTCTTTAGACTTCAGCCACACACAAAATTAGAATGTTCAATGCAATTAGGCACAACACTTATTTACATGAAAAAAACAACACAAAATTCAAGCAAAGAAATAAACAGAAAACAAAAAAAGTCTATGTGCATAGTGCGGGGCGCAACCCCAGATCTTCATTGAAAATATTGTTTTAGGTCTTGGCCATTAACAAGGAGAGATTTAATCTTCTCGTCAAGTGATTGAATATGATACATTTGTTGGCCAAGATTTTGGTGTATTGTGTTTGGTCCAATCCACAGGGAATGAAACTTAGTGTGTTTACATTTTTCCCCATGTGCTTTATCCCACTTTAAGACTAGGTCAACCACACTAAAGATATTTTTCCTTGTACAATTTCTATCAAAACACCTCTTGATACGATCCTAGTGAAGCAAAAAAAATCTTTAGCTTTCAACCTTTCTTCCTGTAGCTTGTGCAAAGTGTCCATCCTATGCTGAACTAAAACACATGACTTGCCTTGGGACTCTTGGTAGAGTTGGAGAGAGGGCAAGAAGATGTTCGGCGGGAGAATGGCTTCTTTTCCATACACCAGGAGGTAAGGGGAGGTGTTCAGAGCAGGAATAGGTGTGACTTGGTCAGCCCATAAGGCATTCACCAAATTAGAGTGTTAGTTTCGTTGTTCACAGAATGTGGTATTTTTAATGATATGGATGAGGTTCTTGTTCATGGATTCAACAAGAACATTTCCTTTCGGATAATAATTAGTTGAATGTTTCAATATAATACCAATTTCCAATGCAAAATAAAAAAAGTCTTAACAATGAAAAAAAAATTGCATTATAAAAAACAAGTGACGTAGGAACATCGAACCTGGAGATCATGTTTTGATGCATAAAGTTGATGACTTCCTGATCGTTCACCTATTCTAATAGAAATTCCACCGTGTGAAATAGTGTGTGGCAGTTGGGGGATATAATGGTGGCACTTCAATGAGTGCGGGAAAATTTCCCCAATGATATCCAAGCCCCATTGTTGAAAAGGTTCTTCCACTACAATGACATGCAGCGAGGTTGTTGACTTCTGATTTCTGTAGGCACACCTTTGATAGACCGGACACTTGCAGGCATAGGTATGAGCATATTTGAATAATGGTGGTCCCTCGGTTGGTCCGTCGTGGAGATCATGTAATACCTTTTTTGAATCATGTGCCTCCAAACACCTGAGCAGTACTCCATTGTGGTGTTTCTTGAATAGGACCTCATGCACCAACTGATATGATAATGCTTTAAGTCGGAGTGCCCTCTTTTGTTGTGTAGAGAAGTGAGAGGGAACTATGCCATGCTCGAGTTATTGACACACATCCATGTACCAAGAGTCTATGTTCGTAGTGAGGATGAATTGCTCAACATTGTACATTTAAATCTCTTGCTCCCATCCTGCGAGCTCTTCTTCTTCCTCTTTTGCATTTATTGCCTCTGCTGCTAATTGGAAAAGACCATGACCCTTGATTGTGTGAATTGGCTTGATATATAGATCATATTCTTGTAACCTGGTCATCCAGTTCACCCTCCTTTCACCCAGCTCTTTCTAAATGAGTAATGATTTTATGAGGGACGAGGACGAGGCTACGTAGGAGGAGGACTTGGTAGAGGTTGCAATCAGCTCATCTGCTACAACTATGGAACGTCAGGGCACTATGTGCAAGACTGCTAGAATCAGACACACCCGTCATGCCAATACTGTAGCTAGTTTGACCATACAATAGAAGAATGCTCGTTGTTGATATCTAAAATGCAAGAGAAGAAAGCGTAGCCTCAGCAACTAACGCAGAACTTATAAATAATGAGAGCTGAGCCCCTCAAAGAGGATCAGAGTGTGACTATAGTGCTAAGGAGTGAAATAACAACTAATGATGATAAAGTTAAATAGCTTGAAGAGAACGGATGGGTCTATCAGGCCCCACAGAAGGAAGTGGGTTTTGATCTGAATTGCACAAAGGAAACATTTATGGAGGCCAAGAAAATCTTTGTTGAGGCATCCACCTCAGGAAGTCAGGACAAATTGCAAGAAACTAGCGCGCCTGTAGAGGTTTACCCCTCTGTGCTTACTATGTTGTTGGAGACCTGCATAAAACTGCTACATGACAGTAAAGCTTTGGAAGACCTGCAGGAGTTAATAAATAAATGTGCCAACAAGGAGAAAGCCCCTGATGGACACCGTGTAGTTAGAGAAATTGGCAAACATAAGGTGCGGACAGAGTGTGAGATGAGGCTCACCATGTAGATAGGTGATTATTAGATGGATTAGGTCATCTTGGATCTAATGCGAATGCTTTTCCAAAACAAACATGGGAAAGGATGGGGAGACCTGTGTTGCAGTGGTCTCCGATTCAGCTCATAATGGCAAACCAGTAGAAAATCATCCCTATGGGCTGATTATATGGAGTAACCATTGATATAGAAGGTACGAGCGCAATGGCCGATTTTGAGGTTATAGAGATCGTCGATGACAGTAATCCATACTCGTGCTCCTGGGAATTGACTGAGCCATTGATATGAATAGGGTAATCAATTTGAAGAAGAGGACAATGTCATTTGAAAGGAGATCGCTTCGGGATGTAGTACTATTAGACCCTGCAAAAAGGGGCACGCTATACTGAACCAGTCCATGATTATGAAGAAAGTGAGGATGAATTAGATCAAATCTACAAAATAATAGCTATAGATCAAGAATGGATCAATCCAACAGCAAATGGGAGGATTGCATGGGATCAGGAGAGTTCTTGCACCTCTGATTCAGACGAAGAGTTGGAACATTGGTAGAATTGACTGCATGAAGTATCCACAATGAGGTGCAATATGATGACGAAATAATTGCGTTGTGTTTCATCGGAGGTAAGGAAGCTAATCTATTATGATGGTTTGACTGATGTAGATAAGTTTTTGGATGCCTTTTAGCATGAAGTTCCTAAGGATCACCGCTTCCAAGCATTAAAATTGGCCCTGCGTGCTACACCTACACAATGGTGGGGTACGCATAAAGATATTTTTGAGGGATGGTGAGATTATAGAAGAATGATGAGGTTACAGTTTGGGCGTCCTAACACTTGATTGACTAAGAAATATAATGGGAAGGATGATCCGCGTGATCACCTAGCCAAATCGACTAAAGCATGGGGGACAAAACCACAACTGGAATGGGTACACATATTCTGCCATACTTTGGATACAGTCCCCATGAATTGGTATTTGGAAACGGAGCTCTACCATGGCACCACAGAGTGGGATATATTGAGGGAAGGGTTCTTATTGACATTCATCTTTGAAGATGGCTTCACAAGCATCGATGAAGCTCTACAAGAGATTAAGGTAGTCATCTTCAGAATGCTGTAAGAACCTATGGAATGGATTTAACCAAATTGGATCACCCAGTTGTTCCATGCACTGGAATTCTATAATGTGACCACTAAAGAGGAAGATGAAGATCCGAGAAACCTTAATATTCCAGAGGCAGAAGGGAATCATGAAGTCGAGGGCCCACAAATAGACAACCCGGACATCACCGTGTCATTGAAGACAAAGCAAGTAAATATTGGCACTGAAGCAGAACCAAAGTTTGAAAAGATTGGAGATTATTGGGACAACGCTACTGTGGATAAGGTTGTTGAGTTACTTAGCGAATATTAGGATCTCTTTCCTACCAAGTTTTCAGATTTGGAGGGCATAATTGGTGATTTGGGCGTTATGAAGATCACTTTGAAGCCGGACGCAAAGCCTATTAAGCAGAGGCTGTATCACCTTAATCCTAAGTACAAGGAAAAGGTTCACCAGGAGTTGGATAAGATGTTGGAGGCAAGCATTATTGAACCAGTTGAAGAATCTAATTGGGTGAATTCGATGGTGGTTCAGGAGAAGAAACAGAAGGGTGAAATAAATATTTGCGTTGATCTGCGGAAGCTTAATGATGCGTGCGTTCACGACCCATTCTTCACGTCGTTTACCGATGAAGTATTAGACAATGTTGGAGGGTAGGAGGCACTCTTTTACTGATGGGTTCTCTAGATATCATCATATTAATTTCGTGTCCGAGGATAGGAGAAAAACGACCTTCACAATGGAGTGGGGTTGTTTTCAATATACTATGATGCCTTTTAGACTCAAGAATGCACCTGCGATATTTTCTCGCGTAGTCATCGCGGCATTCAAGGAGTTCATTCATAAGTTCCTTGAAGTCTACTTTGATGATTGGACAATGTTCGGATTAGTAAAGCGCCGTGTAGCAAGTCCACGCTTGATGTTGGATACATGTCGCAAATACCAGATCACGTTGAATTTGAAGAAATGCATCTTCTGTGTTCCCTTTGGAATCTTGCTGGGTTACGTGGTGTGCAAGTAAGGGATGATGGTGGACCCTGCAAAGATTGCAGTAATTGTGAATTAGGAGGCCCTAAGGAATGTTAAGCAGCTGCACGCGACATTGGGACATACAGGATATCAAAATTTTTTATCAAAGCATATGCTCAAATTACTGTGCCTATGGAGAAGTTACTAAAGAAGGACACAACATTCTGTTGGGACGAAGAATGTCAGCACAACTTAGATGTATTGAAAGAAAATATGGTCACTGCACCGATCTTGGTATTCCCTGATCAGAAAAAGGAAGTTCACATACATGTGGATGCCTCTTGCATTGTGTTGGGTGCAGTGTTAACGCAAAACAGTGAAGGAGAACTGGACCATCCTATAGCCTTCATGAGTAGTAAATTATCAAAGGCCGAGAATAATTACTCAAGTACTGAGCGCAAAGGATTTGCCATGGTGTATGCATTGCAGAAATTCATGCACTATCTGTTAGGAGGGAATTTCAAGATGTACACGAATCATTCTGCTTTGAAATACCTAGTCAATAAGCCTGTGTTGGGGTGGAAGATCTGCATATGGTTGCTACTATTCCATGAGTATGAATTTGAAGTAATTGTGAAGCTAGGGAGGTTAAATGCAGGACCTGACCATCTGTCGTGGATCAAAATAGGAGAGGAGCCTAATAATTTGGAGGAAGAGTTGCGAGATGTGGAGCTCTTTGTGGTGCGTGTAACAGATAATAATTTTGCCGATATTATTCACTTCTCGACTACAAGGATGGCACCAGAAGGATATACAAGTCAACAAAAGAAGGAATTAGTAGTGCGCGTAGCATATTTTTCATTTATTGTGGGACATCTGTGTAAGATGGGTATAGATGAAATATTGCGAAGATATGTGCTAGATTTTGAGAGGGATATCATTCTCGTTGAAGCTCATGGACGGGCTGCGAGAGGTCATATGTAGGAAATGCCACCAAGCAGAATATTTTGTGCATAGGTCTATGGTGGCCAATGCTGCACAAGGGTTCCAAGGTGTATTGTAAGGCATGCAATGCAGGTCAGAGAATAGGCAGACCAACATGAAGAGATGAATTGCCATTACAACCTCAAGTATCTTTACAGCCATTTTAGAAATGGACGATTGATTTTGTCGGTCCAATTGATACCCCAGGGAATAAAATTGGTGTGCGCTATGTTGTCACCATGACGGAATATATAACTAGATGGAAAAATCACAGCCGGTTAAGCACTATACAGGGGCTACAACAACAAAAGTTTTGTTTGAATATGTCTTAACCAGATTTGGCAGCCTGAAAGTGTTGATGAGTGACAAGGGTATGCACTTTCTGAATGAGATGATCAACGCCCTGACTGACAAATTCCAGGTCTACCATTAGAAGAGTACACCATATCACCCACAGGCCAATGGAGCTATTGAAGCCTTCAACAATATTTTGGAGAACACTCTGACGAAGATCTGCAATGCACAATGGAATGATTGGGATGTGCGTGTACCTATAGTATTATGGGCTTATAGGACTACTTGTAAGAAGCTGAGAGGGAAAATTTAGTTCAGATTGGTATATGGTGTAGAAGCTATAATGTCGATGGAATATATTGTGCCTAGTCTACGCATAATAGCTATCACAGGTTTGGTGGATCATGAGGCCTTGGAAGAACGGCCCGCACAGCTGATGGAGCTTGAAGAGGACCGATTTTAGGTAGGATTTCATCATCAAGTATAGAAGGAACGCGAGAAGGCATGACACGATCACCACATCAAGTTTCACACGTTCAAGGTAAATGATCTTGTCATATTATATGATAGTAAATTTACTAATTTTACGAGAAAGTTCCAGATGCATTGGCTAGAGCGATATATTATCAAAGAAATTACAAATGGAGGTGCAGTTCAGCTCAAGAAGCTGAATGGAGAAACTTTTCTGGGGAGGGTGAATGGGAGCAGATTGAAGTTGTATACAGGGGATCTTACGCAATGACTATATGGCAGTAGGATAGTCTTAGTGCTCCAGGTAGTTACAAAGGAGCGCGGGAATATAAACTACACTTCCTAGTTTGGAGGACAACACAGCAAGCAGGCTGCGTAGGAAGTGACCAAGTTGCAACCTATAAAGTTGCACGTAAAAAGTTGCGCCATGGAGGGAGGTTCTATGCAGCACAATAGAAAATTGACCGTTGGAGTCACTGTTCATGACTTGATGGTTAGAAGATGGTTAAGAGGAGTGGGCTGGCGGAATTTAAGGCAAAAATATTTGAAGATCTGCCCCAAAAACAACATTTATTGTCAAAATTTTGGGGCAGCGGTCGGATTTGAATTCAAAACTCCCTATAAATTACATGTGTCAGTACAAAAAAGAACACTTTAGGCTCTTAGAGTTGTTGTTGAAATTCGATGTTTGTCACCTATGAGCTGAGCGTTTTGGTGATAATTCATGTCACACACAAACATTTCTCTTGAAGCCCGTGATTTATTTATGGAGAGGATGAATGCCACCAACCCCGCCGAAGCCCTGAGTTTGGAAGCAGCTATATCTGATGCTCCAGGGCCAGAAGTATCCAACACAGAATCTACGCCTGCGGTGCCCATGGTTCCGAGGTCACCTAGGTTGAAATAGACCATGGAAAAAGACAAACAACCTACCATGAAAGAGAAGCAACGTGTAGCAAAGGAAAAGTAGAAAAAGTTGGTGCAGGTACGCGCTTCCCCAAGGAAGCCTACCGCTACACAAACATAGAAGAAAGATAAGCAACCAATGAAAGATAAGCAGAAGGTAGTGGACCTGGAGGCGGAGGAAGGCCAGGTAACAGAAGACATTAACGCTGAAGGAGTCGAGCCCATAACAAGGCTCCCTGAGTATGCCCCTCTATGGAATGGAAACACGAAGGTCACGAAGGACCCGAATTCTGAAAAGTTTACCATTTCCAGGCCCCTGCTACCTGAGAAGGTCCCGTTCCAAGGTGCTCAGCTCACACAAATCCCACTAGTGAAAATGGAGGACTGGGACCTCGTGGATCATGCTAAGTTCCCATACTTGGCAATGAACAAATATATTAGTAGATTTTATTATGAAGAGACAGGTGTTACAGTGCTAGAGACGGAGGAATGGGTCCTCGGTGTCGAGCAATCAAGGTTGCTCAATTTTCTATGGGTGCCACATTACCACTGCACCCCCATTAACGCAATTTGTGTGCGCCAGCTTGTCACTTTGGTGAACGATGGGTGTCTATGGCTAGGAGGGACTATCCTGATCACTGACATGCTAATTCAAAGAATCACGCACCTACCATATGAAGGCCTGAACTCGGCTAAGGAGTTTGGCAGAAAGACGGGGGAAAAGGACCTCGTAGAAACAATGCAAAGAGATTATGGCCTCGTGAAGAAGTCGTGAGGGTATTCTATCATGTCTATCATAGACCCAGCAATCCAATTAGCCACCCAAATTTTAGGAGGGAAGGTGATGAGGAAATGTCGCTTAGATGAATTTCCGGTGCCATTCATTTCCCTGGCTGTGCAGTGCGCAAAGGGTGTAGAGTTTAATGGGTCCAGAGACCTCTGTCAGGAGTTCCTAGAAAACTGCCGAGAGTCCCAAGATGAAACCAAACCGTTTCACTACGCTTGGCTATTACTATCGATTGTTCTTATTGTGTGGGAATTACCGAAGGACAGCCAATGTCCTCCGCTTGAGGAAGGATTGTCAGAGGCAGCACAATTCGCCTCTTTATGGGCTACCAAGGATCCCGCGTACAAAAACAAAGATATTTTGGGTCCTTATGGAATTGAGTCTCCGCATGGCCATTAACCAACGTCCGAGGTTGTCCCCAACCTTGTTCACGCAGCTCTCAGCCTACACAACATTCAAGGCTGACTTCCATAGGGTGTATATCCAGGCGTGGAAAGATCCACAGCAGAAGTGGCATGACTTGCCATATTTGGTAATAGAAACTGCTGTGTAGGAGGTGGTAGCGAGATGGCCAGTAGAGTGGCGCGCCCCATTAGACTTAGCTGTGGGACCAAGCATGGGTGTAGAGAGTTCTGCCATGAAGAAAAGGAAGGAGGCAGCTAAGCAGGCTGCACATAACCTGGCCGAGCAGAAAAATAATGACGCAGTAGAGAAGGCTATTGTTGAGAAGGAACGCGCTGATAAGGAGTAGGTGGACAAAGACCAATGTGAGTCCTAGAAAGGTGACAAGTCACCTTCGCCAGAAACAGAGATAGAAGAGCTTACAGAAAAGGGTGACGGAGGCGGGGAAGGGTAGCGGACCCGCTTCATTTTGAAAAGCAGTGACTTGGAGCAGTAAGGTGGATCACGGAAAAATAAGAAAGCCCAGAAAACACCGATTGATCCCATGGTGTTAACAGAAAGTGATCTTGATGAGATCGGTGATAAAGTCAGGTACACCACAACAGAAGTGCTACAACAATACATGCAGACATTGGGAGGAGTTCAGAAGGATCTCCGAGAGTTGCAGCTCCAAGTAACCAAGATCTAAGAAGATTTCAGGAAAGTGAGCAGCTCACAAAGTAGTTTGGCACGAGGTAAAAGTAATGTCGCAAAGATATCCTAGCTATAGGATGTGAGAGTCTTCCCCTTGCCTGAAGATTCAGTCTACACTGAAATCGAGGAACAACACTCCCTCCTTGAAAAAGTCACAAAAATGGGCTTGAACCTTGCTGCAATATCACTTGAGTCACTGCATGCATTACTCCAACGATTCATGGAAGAGCTTCAAATCAGGGAACAACGAGCACTCAGTGTTGTTAGTGTAATCAAAGTCAATAATCAGCAGTTTTTCACTGAAAAGACATGGGTTCTGAAGGAGAAGGAGACGCTACAAGCGCACAGTTCACGATTAGAGTCAGCAGTAGCAGAGGCATGTAAGTCCATGCCTGAACTTCACATCCCAAAGGATGCACAGCCAGAAGAAAAGATCAGATAACTGGCTGTTGGTGTGTGTGAAGCTAAAGCAGAGGTTGGCTTAGTTCAGTTTGAGCTCAACATGAAGATCACAAAAATGAAATTAAATTTGCAGGCCATGACTCCACTAGAGGTCTGAGGGTAGTGTAGATCCATGATAAAGGAAGGAATGGCCACCTTGGATGCCACAGTCGCTAATTGTAAGACATTGTTCGAGCAAGCAATGGAGTTGGTGACCAATATGCAGGAGGATCTGAACTTGCAAACTTTGAATACAGAAATAAGGGAGTTGTAGTAACAGTATGGTGAAGTCAGATCCACCACGCACTCCTTAGCACCAGCACAATGCCTTGCTAAATTGCAGGAAGGAAAGCAACTCCTAGTACAGGTGGAGAAAGTGCGGAAAAAGGAACCCTTGCTGAAGGCCAGGCTGTAGCCATGGTTGGAAGAGGCTTATCAAGTCACAACAACCATCTAGGATAATCTTAAAGGGTTGCAGTAGACACAACAAATGATGAGGCTGGCCGCAAAAGGACCAACTACAAACAAATTAGTTGAGGAAGTCAAGCAAGAAACAACTCAGAGTGTTGCTGAAGTCGCAGTGATCCAGGTGGAGTTGGGGGATCTTCGCAGTAATATCGCAGTGTCAGCCGAGTGACTCAAGGGTGAGTCATGATCTTTGTGTTGGGGGCCTATTGGGATGGGGTCCCCTTGGTTAGTTTTTGGGTTAAAGTAACCCAAGTTCCGATACATTTTGTGTAAATAATGTAAAGTCTCCATATTTGTGGATGAAGAGCGCGTAGATGATTAGGAGTCAAAGGGGTTTATCCCCTTGTTATATGTAAAGTTTGAGTCAGTTTTGAGATCCACCCATGGTCCGCGGACCATGGTATTGTATGCAAAAGGCTATAAATAGTTGTTTCTTAGAGAGTCTAAGGCATGCTTTTATGAATAGATATGATAAGAAATGGGTTAATAAAAGAGAGTGATAGTTAAGAGAAGTGGGTCAGATAGGAGAAGAAAGGCTTTGCAGCTGAGTGTGCAAAGGCCTAGGTAGAGTCTGCAGCTGAGTGAGCGGACCCCTGTAGTTGAGTGCGCGGACCCCTGTAGTTAAGTGCGCAGGGTCTTTTTGAGTCTGTAAATCTGAATTGAAGATCAATAAAGGTAGTTACCAAATAATTCTTGTGTATATTTGTTTTATCTATGTTTCCATTAATGCTATATGTTGTCTATAAATAATGCATTTTATGGAAATATTGATCGAATATTGTGCGAATCTGTTGAATAAATGTTAATGATGTATGCAAAGCATGTTTATGTATTTTCGCGAAGACGCGAGTGAATTCTCTGATGTTTACTAATAACTTAAGTAAATCTGCACAAACCCTAATTTAGGACTACTTTTTGATGCGCGTAAGTAGATAGATTGACTTTTAAAGGTCCCCAAAGACTAATCGTAAACCTTCATGAAGGTCTAAAGGCCATTTTGACAAAGTGGCAGCAGAGTGCCCCAAGGGTGTATCGATCTGCCCGAAGGAAGATCTGAGGTGCTAAAAGACATCACACTAGTCTTTAGATACAGAAACTTGGTTCTTGCATCCCCTCATATTGCTTTGGGTGAGACTGCAGCCTGTGCTATGTGGTTTGTTTCCGAGAGGGCCAGTAGTGTAGGGATTTGTTGGTTGGCTCAACTAACTCTGAACTTGGGTCAAGACCCCCTAAGCGAACAAGTGAAAAACATGGAGTTGGAACAGGAGCCTCAACATGAACATGTTGATCTGATGTTGAGAGCACCATAGGTCATCCCTCAGTCTCCACCACGTCCAATAGTAGAGCCAAGAGGGAGAAAGGAGATGTTTTTCTCCTTGATGATGATCCAGTGATGGATGTGTACAATCTATCATTCGATGAGTTCCAAAATAGGATTGTACAAACATGGAGAAACATTGTCTAGATGATCATGTATCACTTGCATTCATTAGGGAAAGGGTGATAGTGTCAAACACCATGAAGCATCCAAATGGTATTGTCGAAGCCAACTTGGCCTATGCAGTAGCAACAAGATCAAATTTTCAGCATTTGACGACCAAGAATTAGAAACTAGCACAAAACTTGCAGGCTTCTATGCAAGAGGCAAAGCAACTCCGAGTAGCGGTGCAGAATGCATTTTTCGCGTTGGGGGAGATGATAACAGTGATACTTACTGAAGCATCAACACTTGGAGAAATCATGCAGAAGCTCTATGATAGGTTTTTCACTGTACATAAATCAATTGTCATTGCATATGTACAAGTTGTCATACAAGTTGTTGTTGCATATGTAGAAGCCACAGGTAGAGATGGAGAAAGCAAAGGCCCAAATGTTGATTCAAAACAAAAATTAGATCGCCTCATTCATTAGCATCATTTAGGCCTCATATGTACATTTGTATAGTATCTTGGATGTCGTGATGGGAACACACCAAATCCCATTAGTTATTTCCCTCACGAAAGCTAAACCCAAGAACCAAGTTTGGTAGGAGGTTGAAGAGTACTTGGAGAATCTAAGACAAAATGCCACCAGGGAAGACTTAGAGCTGAACACATAGAACATGGAGAAGCTCATCGGTGGTCCTGTCAAAGTTAGAAGAATGTTTCTCATGCTTCAAAATGATTTGGACATAGGTTCCAAGATAGTGTACCTAGATGCCATGGAGGCTAGACTCTACTTCTAGCGGGACACAATTAAGCTTTTTTGGGACACCATCACACAGTACCAAGCTTGGCACCAATATGTGACTGAGAAGCAACAAGTAGAGGTTGATGAGCCAGACTTCTCCCAAACTCCAGCATGATAATATTGTGTCTTGTTAGGCTATCAAGTTGTCTTTACCCTATTTTGTCTTATATGGGTACACGTGTAAAATGAAATATTATTTGTAATGTTGTAAGTGAAATTCAAAGTTTCAATATTGGAATATGAAAAGTCATCATCTAATGCAATGTGTCATTTTGTGAAGAAGTTGAAGAGTCATGAGGGTAGTCCAAAGGTCACAAAGAGTTGAAGAGTCACCCCCTCTTGTTATAAATAGAACCTCATAACTCATGTAACAGGCTTTTGGGAGCTATAATTTTGGCTATGCTTAGGCTTAGAAAGAGCTTGGGAGTATTGTGAAGACCCTTGGATTCTCCATAGTGGAAAGCAAGTATACTTCTTTGGAGGAGCATGTGTTCTTGACTCTAATGTTCCACTATTGGGGCTAGTGGTCGTGAATGGTGTATGTATGAATGGAACTTTCACTTATAATAATAAAATCAATGCCAACACACTTTCATGCATATGCTGTTAATATAATAGGACTATTCTTGTTGTATTGGCAATGCATGTTATTTAACTTACACATATTCTTATGACCTATTCTGTTTGCATTTGTGTGAATCTTGTTGAATGTGTGTTGTTGTATTAAGTCGTAACTTTAACTTGTGGATTATTCCCCATCTTAGCTTGCGATTTCATTTCACTCGTGTGTTCCTTTCAAGCTACATACTATTATAGGCTTCCAAGGGCACACTTCCTTTTCCCTTTGTGTGTTGGAACCTTCATGCATCGCACTTGACTCTCTGCAGGGTCACACACTTGATCTCACCCAAAGTAATCATACTTCCCTCTGTGTGTGTCTGTAGTCAAGGCATAATGTTACCACCCACTGCTGGGACTCCTACAAGAAATGGTGTGAGGTCTATTTGGGACATCATATCAGGGAGATCCCCTAAATGTTGGCGGGTCTAGAATCTTCAACATTTCTAGCACTAAAATAAGGGCCAGATGACAAGTTGAGCCCTTGAAGTTGGTTTTGAATCTCTTCACTCATTTGATGACTTCTCACCAAATCATAACCCCATCATGTTTTTCTAGACATGGAAATTTGAAAGTGCTCACGAGAATTATTGATGACTTGTCCAATCTGAAATTTAATGGCGAGGGTGGAGCAACCCTATTTCATCACACTACATGGTTTATTGATTTTTGCACAAAGCATAAAATCCATTGTGAGGATGTTGGCTGTAGGTTTTTCATTCTCACATTTGAAGGGTGCACGTGAGATTGGTGTAACACATTTCCTAATGAATACATTCACTCTTTCAAACAACTCTTCATAGAGTCATGTCGTGCTTTCGATCTATATGATTGTAAATCTATTAATAAGAAAATTGTGAAAAACACCTAACGAATCTATTGAGGATTTTCATGATCATTTCATTCATTACTGCTTTGAATTTCCTAAAGATGAAGTTGATTGGTATTTCTTGGTAGATAGATTTTTATATCTTGTTCATCTTTCTGAAAATCCACATGAGATATAATCTTTTGAACCTCTCCCAACTTACCTCAATGTTAGAGATTCTAAATCTGAGATGGACAAGGTTGTTGCTCCAAGTGACCTTCCATCTCCTTGTCATCAAATAGCTCTATTCATGTAGGTCAAGGTGGGAGAAGTTGAGAATTCACCTATTGATCTACCACCATCTCCTCCTACCCCACTTACTCATAATTTCAGTGCATATTTGGACTATGACTCTGATGGTTATGATGAAGTGTTATCTCCTCATCCTCCATCTTTTGGTCCCTCTGATCCTCTAGATTTAGATGTGTTGTGTTCACCGTTTAAAAATTTTCTTGTGATGTTCATGAGGATCAAGTTCTGGATGGAGTTGGTGTTGAACCACCAACCTAAGATGTCATCTTTGATGAGTATGTGTGGGAGTCTAAACAAGAGTCTGTGGTGAAGGATGAACTCCTTCCATCTGCACCTCTTCCACATTATCCTAACATTTTCCATGATTCTGTCATTTTTGTTCAATATTGTGAAAATTCATTTTCGGATGTTACTACTTTCGATCATTTGCAGAACACGTGGAATACCAACTTTTCATTTGAACGCGGAGAGGTTAAATATTTTCTATCTAATCCACCCAATCTCTCATCTTATATTTCTAGGAATGGAGAGGGTGAAATTTCTCGTTCTTCATTATCCCCTCTTTATGATTCTTCAGATCCTGAGGACACCACTATCTTTTATCTTGAACTTTCTAATTGTGTTTGTCGTGATATTTTTATTGATTCATTTGATCATGATGTTGATTCTTCCACTATCGATCTTTCTAAGCCATTGGTCTTTGATGCTCCATATTCTGCTAAATTAGAACCTCCCCAAGCTATGAGGCACTTCAACCCAAGATGATGGTTATGTCAAGTTCTCGTAGCCTTGAGGTTATTTCCACTTCCGATCAGAAATGTGTTGAATCTTTCCAGGATCCTCATCATTTTTTTGTACACATTGAAAATCAATCTATATTACAATCTTTGCATCCTCCATCTGTATCACACAATCCTATCACTCAGTCATTGTAAGAGTCATACGTAGAAATAACTTTTGCAAAATCTAAATTTTATTATTTCTTCATGTTTGCTCTTTTTTCAAGTTCGAAAGTTTGTGCCTTCTTGTCTTTGACTTGCAATGTGTTTGAACACCATGGTACATCTAAAAATTTCCTTTCATGCACATTCAATTTTTACTCTCTGTGGGTACATTTAAACTTCGAACATTCTGGTTTGTATCAGTTTATATTTCTTGTTTCTTGGTTTGCTTGTATATCTTTCTTGACATGCGTTCCCTTTCCTACATAGGCCAGCGAATGTGTCGATGGCTGCATTGGAAGTATCACTTTATGTATGTTGGCCTATGCTCTATTTAGGTTAGGAGTAGGAGTAGTTGTTTTCTTTTCTTGTTTGTTTCCTTTATTTGCTTTAATTTTCCTTTACTCAGCCTCTTTCTTTCTGTTTATTTTATTTTACAGTTGTAGGTTAATTTTCGCATGAAACCGTGTTTGGCTTTGCATACAAGTAGGGTGAATTCAAAGAGGAAGTTGTACTACTATCAACGCTTGGTTATTTGTCGATTCCCTCTTTTTATGTGAATCTTAAATTTCCTCTAGTTGATGATACGCCGATGGAAAATACGTTCCTTTCGAAGAGAGTCATGGTGAAATCATGATGCTTGCACTTTTAACTAGGGCCACCTACTCTAATCGGTTTTATATTTTTGGTTAACCCTTGTCAACTAAGTTGAGTAGAGTAAGGAGAAGTAGAAAACCTTAACAAGTATGTCAAAGGTATATATAAATATCCTTCTTTGAAGGGAAAACCTCTTCTACTCTCAATAATTTGGGGTCCCTCTTCCACCCCACGAAATAAGTAAGTGCCTATGCACAATTCTTTGAACAAATAATATGAAAAAAATGAAAAATGAAACAAAGGGTGAAATAAGAGAAAGGCTTCCTGCGTAGAGAGGTGAAGCAAGTAACTTTGCTGGGTATTGTCCAAGCTTGCTGGAAGCAGAGAAATGCTCGTGATCCTGTAGTGACTCCATTGGGGTACTGTCCAAGCTTGATGGCAGAGGAGCAAAACCAAGGATGAAAATAAAACTATGACAATCTATTTTACTTGTGCATCTATATACCCCTCACCCCCAATCGAAGCAACTCAATCTGACTTGGCTTGGTATGTGTGTTGTCGATTAAGTGAATGGTATGGACTACATCTTTAACTCAAGCTAAGTGAAGGAGTTATGATAATCAATGAAATGAACAATAATTTTGGAAGAGTTAGACCTGCTTTGCATGAGATAAGGTCCATACAGAGAGCTGAAGTTCTACTAGTGTGACACCAATGTTATAGCAACTACAACCACCCTCCAAAATTTTGTCTATACTTTGATTTTGGAGCCTTCCTTCTTAACCACAGTAGCTCATCTTGCACTGATCTAGGTATTCATGCTTTGACTGAGACTTATATTTTCATTCTGTTTTTATTTACTTAGCTGATTTTTCTAAGTCACAAGTTGATCTCCCAACTTGATCTCATGGGAGTTATGGGCTTGCCTCCAGAAACTATGCAATCCTTGAGGGAAAGCAACCTTTATGATGTGAATTGTGTAGTCCTGACTTCTAGTGAGCCTTAAGCTCAGAAAATGCACATTCATGGGAGGCAACCCAGCACTGAGCCCAAAAATTATGCAACCCTCACTAAGCTCAGAAACTATGCAGTGCACTAAGCGGGAAAGTTGCCCAGTTCCTCAGAACTGCGTAGTATTTTGCAACAATGTGCATGGCAAGTTTCCCCGGAAAAATAAAAAAAAGAAAAAAAGAAAAAATATCCCTAAAAAATATGGATCTATTTTTAGTATCTTGAAGGAGGCACTTGCAGTGTTTTTTTTAAAATTTCGCCAAGTGTTGCTTTTGCCTTGATTTTAAGCATGCATGTCATAAACCCTAACTTTTCCAAATCTATTTAATCGACACTCCTAGAGATTATTTTCACATTCGATCTTGGGGATCTAGCATTCTCGAGGAGATTAAGGAACCTTCGGTGCGAGCATCGGTGATTTTCGAGGTGAATTTTTCTTTTATCGTCTTTTACTCCTTTTTCTGTCAATTTTGGTTGTTTAGCTTGTGAGAGTGTTGTTTCACTTGTTTTTCTTCATGGTTGTTGGTGTTTTGAATTGTTTTAACTTGTAGAAGTTTTTTTTAAGTTTTAGAATTCCTTTCCCAAGTGTCATATTAGTTTTCCTATTTTGCACAAATAGTTTTTGTTGCAACGACTCTCCTCATTTACTTCGTTTTCCTTCCATTTGACTAATTGTTGCACTTGATTCATATGCATTTATCTACACTTAAGCATATCTACACTCAACTTCACACTATCTCTTAGATCTACTCGTTTTCCATACTTCCCTTGGGAAAATCTAGGTTTCCTTTGGCCGATTTTCACTTTGCCTAGCTGGGACTGCACAATCCTGAGGCTCAAGCCACAAGCCTGGCCTCTGGAATTGCATAGTGTGCAGTCCAAGATGGCTCCAACTAGGCACTGTGTAGTTCCAGGAGCCAGCCCTTCATCTTGGCCAGTGAGATTGCGCAATGTGCAGCCTCTCCAAGGCCTCTACCAAGGTTGAACTACATATTGCACAGTTTCAACCATTAGGCTTCCACCTTGGTTGTTGGGACTATGTAGTGCGTAGTTCCCATAGGCATCTAGTCCCTCATGTCAGGAAAAATTGTGCAATCCATCCCATCTAGTTCCTGGTTTTCTTCTTGAACATGCCCTGTAAGTTTTTTTTGCTTAAAACTTACATTTTCTTGCCATGAGTGTCCTTTGTATCCCATAGGTACAAAAATTATTGAGCACCTCTATAGTAATTACTGTTACCATAACATCTAAGAGAGTTGCATCAAAGGAAACCACTGAGAGTAGTACTCAGGAAGAAATTGAGAAAGCATCAGTTGATTTTCTGGTGTATGCAGATACTCAGTTGTTTATAGAGAAAGGATCATCACTAACATGGCAACAGGTTAAAGATGCTTTTGCAAAAGACTTAAAGGCACACTTAAAGGACCGAAAGGTTTAGCTCAGCATCTGGTAGTCAGGGCTATACAAGTTTGCATGCAGGTATCCCACATTCCCATGTGCAGATATCATCAGATGGATTGTCTCACACATGGATGAGAAAACTATGACATTGAGCAGTGTTAGCGTGAAGAAGCTCGGCACCTTCTGGGAAAAATATTTTCAACAAATGTATCACTTTCCCAAGCTAGTAGAGTGCATGGATTCACTCTTCTATGCCACCCACAGCTATGTGAACATAAGAGACACTGTCAAATGTTGGGCGAAAGAGCAATCAAAGTTGTGACAAACACCCACACATGTGTACAAGACAATGTACATTGGGAAGGCTTACTAAATCTTGGTTATCTTTTCTTGTAGAATCTATGGTCAAGAGAGCACTGAAACCTTTCCTGAAGGGTGGGTAGTCTTATTGGACCAGTTGGTGAATGATGGGAGGTCGATCAACTAGTCATATCTGTTGGATCAACAATTGAAGGCCCATGTAGCACAGGCTTGGAATGCGCCCAAGGGTGAGTGGGCAAGATTCTATGTCTGCATACTTACTTGATGCAAGTTGTGCGTAGCAGCAGTTCCCTGGCATGAACTGGACATGGAAACCACAAGATACTGTCATGAACATCTATTGCAATTTTCTTTCATAATGCGGTTATCGAGGAGAAATGGCACGACTAACTCACCACTTTATCATCTTGTTGTACAAGCTTATCTTTGAAGAAGATCCACCTTCCATGTCCCGAGAAGAAATGTAGGCGATAACAGACATCGCAGATTGGTTTGCCTCACCAAGTGGCACCTTCATTAGAGTATTTGGAGGAGATAAGCCTTCACATTTCTTACCAAGGCATGCCAGTGATAAATTGATCATGCAATAAGTATCATTCCATCTCGCTACAGGGTTGTCAACAGCACTACACAGGAAGAAGAATGCACCATGGCCCACTCTTCCTTTGCAGATTGGATTACACGGGATAAAGAACTTGAAAGTCACAGAGGTTGAGGCTAAGGAGATAGTGATATTTTAATTCGGCACTAAAGACTTTAATCCATATAATCCCTGCAGTATTTGAAAGGACCACTATTCGAGAGTTTACTTTCCATGGATCGGCAGGGCATTTCATTTTCCAGAGGAGGATCCTTGAGGTACTACTACAATGCATCCATACTCAATGAGATAGTAAGTATAGCAAGGAATTCATAGGCTCCTCCACATACTGACGAAATCATGGAAGCAACATTAGAAGAAGGCAGTAATCCTGTGTAGGGAAACAGAAAGAAGAATATTTTGACAGCCTAGAGGGAGAGGAGAGCCGCAAAATGGAAGCAGATCCTCTCATCGAGAAAAAAAAAATTGGCAGTAGAAGCAAAGAGCAAGCAAAGGATGCAGAGAGTGGAGAGGAGGAAGAGAGAAAATAAGAGGTTACAGGAAGAAGAACTGAACCTACAGGAGACAGAGAAGAAGTTGAAGGAAGAATAAGAGTTGAGGAGGAGAGAATGAGAAGAGAAGTAGAAGTAGGAAGAAGAATAAAGGCAAGGCATGATGCATTGGAAACAATGTCGATACAGGTTGAGGAACAAGAGTAACCAAAAGCTAAGGAGGAAGGTGAACATATGCAAAATCAGGAGCTTGCTCAATAGATTAAGTAATTGATCAAAGTGATAGACATGGAGTTGGAACAAGAGTCACAACATCAATATGTTGATATGATGCCGAGAGCACCACAGGTCATCCCTCAGTCTCCACCACCTCTAACAGCATATCCATCCCCAAGCAAGAAAGGATATGTTTTTCTCTGTGATGATGATCTGGTGATAGATGTTTACAACCTATTATTTGACAAGTTCCAAAAGAGGATTGTACAAGCATGGAGAAAACCCTTTTTTGATGATAACACATCACCTGCATTCAAGAGAGAAAGGGTTATAATTTTGAACACCAAGAAGCATCCAAATTCCATTCTGAAGCCAACTTGGCCTATGCAGGAGCAATAAGATCAAATGTTCAATATTTGACGATTGAGAATGAGAAACTGGCACATAACTTGCAAGCTGCCATACAAGAGGCAAAACAACTCTGAGCAACAACGTAGAATGCAGTTTCTGCATTGGGGGAGATGAAAGCAACAATACTTGTTGAAGTATCAACACTTTGAGAAACCATTCGGAACCTCTATGGCAGGTTTGTCACCATACATAAAGCATTTGTTCGTTTGCAAGGATTATAGTAGTAAAGAAACGAGTTTGTTAAGACTCTAAAAAAAATACAAGCTACCATTTCCTATGTACAAGAGTGTACAGTGTTTTTCAAAAGGGCCCTGCTTGACTTAGTGAAGAAGATGAAGCCATAGGCAGAGATGGAGAAAGTGAAGGCCTGAATGTTGATTCAGAACAACAAGTAGCTTGCCTCATTCATTGGCAGCATTCAGGCCCCATATGTACGGTTCTACATTAGTTTAGATGTTTTGGTGAGAACACACTAGATCCCATTAGTCGGTTCCCTCACCAAAGCTAAACCCAAGAATCAATTCTGATAGGAGGTCGAAGAGTACTTGGAGCATCTGAGACAAAATTCCACCAATGAAGACTTAGAGCTAAACAAACAAAACAGCAGAAGCTCATCGGTGGTCCTGTCAAAGTCAGAACAATTTTTCTCATGTTTAGAACAAGTTGGACACAGGTCCCAAGACAGTGTACCCAGAAGCCATGAAGGCTAGAGTCTTATTCCAGCAAGACACAATTAAGAAGTTTGCAGACACCATCACACTGTACTAAGCTTGGCACTAATATGTGACCAAGAAGAAACAAGTGGAGGTTGCTGAGCTAGTCTTCTCCCAAACTCCAACATCATAGTGTTGTGTCTTGTTAGGCTGTCAAGGTTTCTCTACCCTATTTTTTCTTATATGGGTACAAGTGTAAAATTCAATATTATTTGTAATTATGTTGTAAGTGACATTCCAAGTGTCAATAAAATTGGAATATGAAAAGTCATCATGTAATGTAATGTGTCATTCTGTGAAGAAGTTGAAAAGTCATGAAGGTAGTCCAAAGTTCACAAAGGGGAGTTGAAGAGTCACCCCCTCTTGTTATAAATAGAACCTCATAACTCATGTAACATGATTTTGGGAGCCAAGCATTTGGCTAGGCTTAGGCTTAGAAAGAGCTTGGGAGTATTGTGAAGAGCCTTGGCTTCTCCATAGCATAGAGCGAGTATACTTATTTGGAGGATCATGTGTTCTTGACTGTAATGTTCCACTATTGGGGCTAGTGGTTGTCAATGGTGTATGTATGAATGGAATTTTCACTTATAATAATAAAATCAGATCCAACACGCTTTCATGCATATGTTATTAAAATAGTAGGACTATTCTTGTTGTATTGGAAATGTAAGCTATTTAACTTATGCATATGCTTATGATTTTTTTTTTGCATTTGTATGAATCTTGTTGAATGTGTTTTGTTGTATTAACTCATCACTTTAACTTGTGTACTATTCTGCATATTAGCTTGTGATTTCATTTCACTCGTGTGTTCCTTCCAAGCTGCGTACTATTACACGCTTCCGAGGGGTGCACTTACTTTTCCCTTTGTGTGTTAGAACCTTCATGCATCACATTTGACTCTCCACAGGGTCACACACTTTCTCTCAACCAAAGTTATCATACTTCCCTCTACATGTGTCCATAGTCAAGGCATAACATTACCACCCACTACTGGGACTCCTACTCCAAGCAGTGTGAGGTCTAGATGGGACTTCCTATCAGAGAGATCCCCTAAATGTTGGTGGGTCCAGCATCATCAATAGTACCCTTGGAGAATTTACTCTCCAACCTACATCAAGGATCTACATATACTCTATGAGTTTTCTATAAATAAAATTATAGTTTCTCTTAAAGGTTATTAATTTATTTTAAGTTTGTAGTTTACTTGAAACTTGTGATGATTTTAAGAATAAAAGAATGACGTTATAAATAATAAAGACATGATAAACTCTTACATCTATATTAATCCTTTCATGAAGCTAGGAATTCTTTGCATAAACTTCAGCAATAAATAAATCAAAATATCTAATCGAATTTGTTGGACATCTAATCTGTTAAGGTTGGTGTGGATGAATTCCATCAATTATTGGAAGTTCAAGAGACCTCTTGGAATCTCAAACCAAGGGCCAGACATATGTATTAATGTGTACATCTTATGAATATAAATATAAATAAATAAAATATCCTAATTTTTCCTATCAATTTTTGTGTATTTAACATAGTTAATTCAACATAATATATCTTTTTTCATATTTTTGTTTTCAAATCGGGGCTATGAAATTCAATGAACCAAAGATAATGTGAAGGACAGATGCCAATGCAATGCAAAATAAAACACAAAAAGAAAATGTATGCTCTTTTAAAAACAACTAAAATGCTAATGACAACCACTAAAGTAAGGTTTGATTCTCTAATACTATAAATCAAACATACCCAACTTTCCAAGAAACAAGTTAGAAAAACTAAAATCTAATGAAACTACACAATTTCCCTTTTTCAAGAAGTATATGTGCTTCTCTCTAAAGAAACATGTGTATATCCATGCATTTATAGAAGAAAAATCATGCATATATGTGTTTGTCCTTTAAAACAAACACATATGGGGGGTGAGAAAAACTATGAAAGAAAGGCTTGAAAAACTCTTTAATTTTAGAAAATAAGAATCAAATAATAACTCAACTAATTGATTCCAATTCTAAGGCTAGAAGTAAGAAAGAAAAAACCCTAAAATGGATAAACTAATAGAGTTATATGTGTTTGTCCTTTAAAAAAAACACATATGGGGGTGAGAAAAACTATGAAAAAAAGGCTTGAAAAGATCCTCAATTTTAGAAAATAAGAATCAAATAATAACTCAACTAATTGATTCCAATTCTAAGGCTAGAAGTAAGAAAGAAGAAACCCTAAAATGGAGAAATTAATAGAGTTATCCCTAGGATGGATGTCAATTCTATGGAATATAATAATCCCTCATTGATTAGGGTCAAATCAACAATAGAGTATATAGAAGAGAAACTATTCAACTTTCCATATTTAGTTATTCTATCAAAGATATAAGAAATAAATGAAGAACAATGCCTTTGATGAGTTAGCTAGTCTCTTCATTGGACCTTATAATTTGTCTAGATAAAGTCTCACATGAACCAAACTTCTATAGATATATGCACACAAGTAATGTGAAACCTTACTCAAATTATTTAAAAAATAAAGTATAAACAACAATAAAACAAAAGTTATTGTAAATAGTTTCTCTTTAATTAATATCAAGTAATTAATTTCCTCTCCAAATCATGTGAACAATAATTAAATATATATCATCACATTTTTTGTGAGGGAAGAAGAGATATATTTATACCTTTACTAAATTTGAAACAAAAATTACAAAGTAATACCTACTTTGTTGATGGAATCGTTGTCACTAGTATTAGAATTCCTCCTTGCTTGGACCACATACATGTTTTAACACTTGTCATAACTCCTTATTAAATGAAAATGGGAGAATCCCGAAGGTTTTAAGTCCTAACTCCAAGTAAGAGATTCACCTTCAAAAATAAGGGATTCTTAAAAAAGGAATAATTATAAATTACAAATCTTGGATCTCAATCAATTCTCTAGTATAAGGGTATCATAATGGTTAATGATCCCTTATCCAATATATAAACCTTAATTATATTATTAGACATTAGTGAATCTCTTTGGAAATGGAAAGTAGGTATTTACAGGTGTATGAAACCCATAATTCCTACATAAGAGTGCCCAATTAATGCACAATTTTATTTTTTGCAATTTTTAGAAGATTAGTACACACCTTACATGAAGGGAGAGTGTATATGATACACATGCTTTCTTAAGGGAAATCATGTGTAATTAGTGAAAGTCTCTCTATGATTTAATTAAGTGGAGCAAGTATATTGGACTAGATATATATTAGCCAAGCAAGTCAGTAATGGTCAATTATGACCAAGTAATGTTATAGTTGTTGATGATCAACCCTATAAGCAATATGCTCACTAATTTTGAATCAATAGAGTTTGAAATAGAATTAGCCTCGAGGTTTTAGAAATCCTATCAACCAAAAAGAATATATGATCTAGTTCGTTATTGGGTATTTATTTGTTATATTTTTTAGTCAACCTCATCTCAAGGAGAGCCTTGGTGTGCATCTCCTATAATTTAGTAGATGTGTTCCATTATTACACATTTGACATTTTAAAGTTGGTCATGATTTTGAGCATAAAATAAGGTCTAGAGAATCATTTGAATCCATTTCCATGCTTCAAATCTCACCTAACATGCATAAATTTGTCTCAAATTGTCCTTTCCTAACTCTAGCTAAAACATGCAAAGGGAGCCAATGTGTCATTTTAGGTTGTTTATAATTTCCCATATGAAGGTTGAGGAGTATAGTAGACCTAGAATACTAAAACATATTTTACTTTTAAATTTCATTAAACATGCGAATTTTGTAGCATATAATATTCATATGTCATATACACACATGACCCACCTAATGATAACATGATGCTTCTCTACATTGTCATGATGTGGGACTAATTAACATGACTTCACCCTACCTTAGCTTAGGCGTATGACCTACTAGGGATTTCCAACACTTAAGTGGGATCCTTAGACACCATGCCTCTCTTGGTCCTTGAGTTATTTTGGTTCATTTTGATCCTCATGGCCCTTTCTTGGGATATTTCCTAACCATGCATTCAATTGGGGGTGAAAACCCTTAATGCAGCCCATAATCACTTAAGATGCCACATGTCCATGATGCTCCAAACATATTTGGGGTTGTTATTTATGGATTCAAATGAGTAAGGCCTCCTTAAACCTTCCTGACCTCTTGGTGTGTAGTGTACTATGTCTATGTTCCATGACATGTAGAGTAGAGGAGCATTTTAGGTTTAAAATCCTATAGATAGTGCTATTGAAACTTGAAATATGTAGTCAAACCATGATGCGTGCATTTTTCATCTGTCTTGGACTCTCCAATATCTCATTGAACATGTTGTCACTCCTAGAGACAACCTCTGGGTTGAGAGGAGACCAGTTCCTAGGACATATTAATAAGTGCTGTCAAATTTGATGTGACACTCATATCACTTTTTCTTTTACATATAATGTTAGATCCCTATACTACTAGTGTAACCCCTTATTGCTATTAGTACAACCCCCTGATTATATTGTTGTTCCCATGTAGTCCCCATATTGTTATTATTGTGCCCCATAGAAGCCCACTATTGTTATTAGTGTGCCCTTAGATTATGATTGTTATGTCAGCTTTGATTATATTATGACCCCTTAGACTCCAATATATAGAAAGGAGGTATTTTCATTTGTATCATCTAGGAATTGTTCATTTGTGTAATGTAAAGGAGGTTGCCCCCTTGAAGAGGCTTATTTCCGAGGCGTTGATCTATCTTTTCTATCTTTATGTGAGTTGGTTTCATAACATTTGGTATCAGAGCTTTGGATTCTAGGGTTTTGATGCTCCAAATAGGTCATCGTGGTATTTTCACTATAAAGATTTTATTGAGTCGTTTCAGAAGCTAAAAAAAAAAACCATTTGAGAAGAAATCATGCTGAACCGCGCATCTAAATTTCAGATCTTGTCTCGCTATGTTGTCGGAGATATGATATGAGGAAGTTAGGGTTTTTGCAAGCTCCAGAATTTCATCTACAATAGGTCATCGTGGTATTTTCGCTATAACCTTTTCACTACGGAGTTTCAGAAGCAAAAACAAAAAACACAATTGAGAAGAAATCAGACTAAGCCTCAGCTTCGAATTTCAGATCCTGTCTCACTATAGTTTCGGAGATATAGTCTGAGGAAGTTAGGGTTTTTGCAGACCCCCGAATTACCTTCCAAACAAGTGACCTGGGGAAGATCATCATAACTTTTGTTCTAAGAATCAAATTGAAATTTTGTAAGAATTTTCAGAAAGAGGACTTCCTTTAGTTTTCTGTATATTAGTTTCAGGTACTAAGGTTGAAACAGTGACACGTGGAACTTCATACAAGTTCACTCTACTGAACTAGTCTATAATCAGGTCATCGTGGGAGATTTGACATAAAACTTCTTTGCAGAATCCAATCTTGATCAAACTTGAGGCGTTAGAAAGAGAATATAGAGTGCTACTGCAGGAAGCAATTTCAGAACTTGGAGATCTGAAATTACAGAGTTACAGTCATTTCAATATTGAGCTCCTAAAATCAAGAAAATGCGATATGAGGAAGTTTGATGGCAAGGATCCGGTAAATTGGATACTACAGATGGAACAATATTTTGATCTACATGGTGTACCACTATTACAAAAGGTGTGTATTGCATCTTCATATTTAGAACCGGATCATTTTTTATGGTATAAATGGCTTTGTTCTCGTAATCAACTTGTTATGTGGTCAATTTTCATGGAGGAAATGATAGCACATTATGAGGATAAAAAGAGCAACACCTTCTTTAAAGCAACACCACAACAATTGGAAGAAGAAAGAGCAAAAGGACTATGTTACAAAGTGGAAAGAAAAATTATGGAAATAAGGAATTCTACCCCTCACAACTATAAACATGGAAGTGTTGTTTCTCCTAGCCTTCCACAACCTACAAGGGTGACACCACAACAATTGGAAGAAAAAAGAGAAAAAAGACTTTGTTACAATTGTGACAGCAAATGTACTAAAGGTCATAAGTGTGTTGAGAAGAAATTATTTTACATAGATTATGAAGAGGAGGAAGAAAATGATCAAGAAACATCAAAAGAAGATGATATACACCAGGAACCAACCCCAGAGAAAGAATAAATGAATCCGACCATATCTTGTAAAGCATTGGCAAGAATTACCACTCCTAAAACTCTCAAGATAGAAGGACATATCAAGAAGAAAAAGGTTGAAGAAGTGAAATATCACATGGAGAAAGAAGAAATGAATCCTAGAATATCTTGTAATGCATTGGCCAGAATTACACTCCTCTATCAAGAAAGAAGGACATATCAAGAAGAAAAATGTTCAAGATGTGAATGATCACATCGAGCATCAAGAAATGAATCCGACCATATCTTGTAATGCATTGGAAGAAATTACCACTCAAACTCTCAAGATAGAAGGACATATCAAGAAGAAAAAGGTTCAAGCAGTAAAAGATCAAATCAAGCATCAACAACAAGTTCTCCAACTTTTAAAGGATAATGCCACTTTGGTGCAGAATCAAATGAAACAAGAGAGAGATCAACATCGTTGTGAAATAAGTTTTGATGTAGGTGATTAGGTATTTTTATGGCTACATCTCAAGCAAGATATTGATGAGAAGGAAACGTTGGAAATACTACATGCACTTAAGAAATGGCGACCTTACCTAATGGGAAGACACTTCAAGGTAAAACTGGATCATGAGAGTCTGAAATACTTTTAGAACAAAGATTATCTTTAGAATAAAAGAAAAAATGGGTCACAAATATGTTGGGTTATGATTTTGAAATCATATGCAAAAACGGGAAGCCAAATGTTGTTGCAGATGCACTCTCAAGAAGGGATGAGGATGTGGAAGCATTGTTTTGTGTTATTTCTATTATCCAACCAGATTGGATAAACGAAGCAAGGGATGAATAGAAGAAGGATGAAGAAGCGTCGCCACTCATTCAAAAGTTCTAGAAGATCCTAGTTCAAACAATATTGCCAGAACTTGACGAGGAAGGAAAAATCATATTGGAATCGGAGTAGTCACAAAAACAAGAACCCAACTGCTATGAAATCGATCAATTTCAGAGTATCTCATCAAGTGGAAGAACTTACTCGCTGAAGATTCCACATGGGAGGACAAGAATTTTATACAAAAGCATCAAGAACTAATCAAGCATTGACGCCAACACTTTTTGAAGGACAGGGGCATGTTAAGTCCCTATACTACTAGTGTAACCCCTTATTGTTATTAGTACAACCCCCTTATTATATTGTTGTGCCCATGTAATCCCAATATTTTTATTATTGTGCCCCATAGAAGCCCACTATTGTTATTATTGTGCCCTTAGATTATTATTGCTATGCTGGCTTTGATTATATTATGACCCCTTAGACTCCTATATATAGAAAGGAGGTCTTTTCATTTGTATCATCTAAGAATTGTTCATTTGTGTAATGTAAAGGAGGTTTCCCCCTCGAAGAGGCTTATTTCTAAGGTGTTGATCTATCTTTTCTATCTTTCTGTGAGCTGGTTTCATAACATATAATTCAAATGAATTTGATTCAAAACCATTCATAAGAGATACAATATATGAACTGATACACTTAAGAATGCAGAGGAACGTTATCCATTAATCTATGGTGGCCAATGCGGATTGGAGCTTGCAGCTAATCAACTATTTTAAATAGATGCGATTATAGAATTTTATCCATCATACATAGGTTAAAATTTAAGAATTCCATACATCCATATTTAGAAATAAATTAGAGAAATGGAAATGTTTATGAGGTGCTAAGATACATGGACCTCTTTTAAAGACTTTATTTCCATATCCATACATGCATTATTCATCAAGAATTTGATCTAAATGAATCTGTATTTTTATGAGAAATACATCTGGCAGCAACTTGACATGAGATCTCAGATGAGCATTCAACATATATGAAAAAAAAAATTGATAAGGAACATACTGCAAACCCAATAAGTTGGAATAACTAAAAAACTTGCATTAATTTTCAGAGAAGCATAGATGCATCGAGATTCATGATATTGTTCATAAGAAACCGGAAAGAGTTTTTTTCCAAAAATTCAGAACCCTTATTCCCTCTTTCACAAATTTTCATATAGGACCTCTGAGAAAGAGACAGGTCATTACAAAATATTATCTTCTTGATTTATTCATGATGACTAAGCGATTCAAACTTAAGCGTGTCTGATAATACAGTTGTACTGAATTAAAACGTAACAACTTAATAGATAAAAATAAAACTAAAAAATGCAAGTAAAATAAAATATGTAAATAAGATGTCAGTATTGACATGATTAGAAATATTTTTAACTACGATGGGTTGAGGTAGCATGTTGTGGAGTGCATTGTGCCTGCAGTTTGATGACTCAGACAGTTGGTGGATTAACGAATTGCTTACATCACTGCCATAATGTTGAAGGTGGATGAGGGGTGGAGTTGAACCATTGATAACTGAAATTTAAATCAATTATACCAAAGTAATCCTACCTATGATGAAAAATACCTCGATTCCCAGTAGTTGGAATTCTTTCTTTAGGAAATTCACTATTGTTTTCCCTTTGAGAGTGGCAGTTTTCTCATGAGACAAACCCACCTTGATTTTAGCTTCTACTAGCCTCTGACTGTAATATTCCCAATAGAACAACTCCCCATGAGGTTCCCAAAAGTTGGGTAACCCATCTTGTACTACCATATCGAATTCGACATTAAAGGAGCTCACTTCTTTTATGACTATTCCAAGGCATTGTTCAGCTTTAACTTTGGCTTCATCTCTCATGACTACATTATATATCTCCATTATAGCACTGACTTTGTCTACTAAGTTTATGGGCCTCAACTCCTCAGTTGGCCTCTCATTTACAAAGCGAATAAATATCTTGGCAATGTGGGAATCTATTTCGTCTTCTTCTTTGTCATCCATTATGAACTGCTCGAACTCCTTGCGTACAACTTTTTACTCATGCATTAATGTTATATGCTCCTAGTTTCGATTGATTTCTTCCATGATCTTGTTCCATACCAGTTGTCTTGCCTCTAGAAGAGACATATTCCCCTTCAATTTTGTTTTTAGCTCACTAACCTCCTATGTTTATAACTGTATATTTTTGTTGACGAGTTTAGTGTTTGTCAACGCAATCTCCAATTATTTCTCTTTCTGAGCTAGTCTTGTATTAGTAGAAACTATGTCTCTTTGCACCCTCTTCAACTCTCCTTCTGAGATTTGTATCTTATTCAAGGCCTTGATGAGATGCTCGGTAGGGTTTTGTTGATCTTCGGGTAGTGCCACCACACACACATGAGAATTCATTTTGTCTTTTAGTTTAGCCACTTGTTGTTTAAGAGCCACTATCACATAATTTATATCTACAAACTCTTTTGTCAGATTCTCCTTTTCCAACTCAACCTAAGCCAACTCAGTATGCACATGTTCACTACCCGAAATCTTCAACTTGTGTCTAAATCCCTAGATCTCTTTATGAGATTGTTGAAGAAGAGTTTTTGCTATTGTCTTGTATTTTGGGTTTACCCCCATCTTGATAATCAACTCAATGAAACCTTCATTTTGTATATGAAGGGCTCTATAATTGGCCTTATCCAATTTCACCTTGTTTGAAGCCTTTTCTAATAATGTCTCAACTTTTCTAATGGTCATGGCGTTCTTGCTGACATCATTGTACAACATTTCCCCCCCTGCTTATGAAAGTTCATTTTATCCAGTAAGGGGATGCTTGCTAAATTCAGGGACACATCCAAGGTTTTAAATTTAGGCCCTGAAGGAAATTAATGTGTTGATGGGTGCTGTAATGAAAACTTCAGCTGATTACGCTCTAGTTCCATAGCAGCTAGCAACCATGTGTTGTGAGATATTGATTGGGAAGCCATTACCTGTTGCATTTTCTCCCTGAATTTTCTATTGTTTTCCTCAATGGCCTTTCCTATAGGCTAGCTAGATCCAGTGGTAGAAGCACTTTCCTTTGGGTTTGGGATCGTTACTTCTGCAGAATATGAATTTGTAGTTCGTGGTGGATCCTCTAAATTAATTTGAAGACACAGTTGATCCGGTCTTGTTTCCACTAGCTGGATCACAATCTCTTCTTCTTCTAAACCTTGACTCCTATCCTTTTTGTTTATGTGTGCTTCTTCCAAATCGGTATCCCCAACTTGGTCAATGGTCCTCTTTGACACTTTGCCCATGATTACTGGGGATTCGGTCTCCATTTCTGTATTAAGAGGCAATGAATCAAAATTAACTTTTCATTCAATTTCAAGCCTGGGCTCATGTATGTAAGTTCATGCTTTTATATTTTCTCTCCTTTGGGCAATGATTCCCTTTGGATCATAGTGCCAAATGTCCCCGTTTTGAAGATCCATGGTTTTAAGTGAAGGCTCAACTATTTTAAAATCTTGTCTTGTATTCACCACAAAAGGACCCATAGGTTGTCCCATTTTAAAGATATACCCTTTATTTGCAAGAATGAAGTGAAGCAGGTCTACACTGAGGAGATGTTGAATAAATTTAAGGGCAAATATTCACATAGACATGAACACTGGTATGCGATACGGATGAAGCTCACACCCATAAACCCTAAGCTTCATGTAATTCTCATAGAGATACCAGTCTCCTACCATAGCATCTTTGCTAAGTTGGAGGAGCTCTTTTTGCTAATGGGAGATTTTGGGTGGTGACACCCCATGGATAATCTTGTATGAAATGGTCATGAAGGTTGAGATGAATTGAGATTACACACCAATGATGGCTCTTATTCTGATAGAAATATTCCGGTTGAAAACAAAATTCTATTATTTGTTGTGAGAAAAAATGCTAAGGTACAGATATTCGAACTCTTCGATGTGGGTATACATAAATAGGTAGAAAAGAAGTGAATAATAGTGGAAGTAAGAAGTGGTAGGAAGGAAATGAAGTTGGAATCATATGGCCATAGATAGGTGGAGCGGAATATCGAGCAAATGACCAGGTTGCTTCATTTTATGTAGAAATCTCGGGATGGCCTTATTGGTCATACGGGAGTTGTCTTCCCCTAATCAACCTGCAATTGTAGCTAGAATGGGTCGAATAGACTCGTTAAAGAGGGTACTTGGGAAAGAATCATCATGGGGCAGGGATTTTACTCTTGGGGCTAAGATTTGGTCCAAGAAGGACTGATGCTCATGGGGAGGAAGAGTAACAAAGTGATGAGTTAGGGTAGCATTAGTAAACGACTGCATTGTAGGAGAGACTGGGAAAATTAGATCCTTCTGAATCAATTCGGGGGTTACTTCCAGTATCTTAGCTCCCGAGGTGGAGACAAAATAATTATTTTCATCTAGGTATGTTACAATGAGCCATGAAATAAACTCGGGGAAGTGATGGACTGAGGGTTTGATTTACAAATAGAAACCAGAATCAACAAATTGAAAGGCGTCTTTCACCTTATATGGCCAACGAATAGCTCAAAGTGAAGGTCGGCAAGTTGGTAAGCACATGTTGGGTCTACAATTTAGTTCTCAGTGTCCATTAGGGGTTCAACGCTAGAAGTGGAATTGAACTCACAGGATTTAGGGGTTTCGGGCATCATTCATTTCATTTTAACAAGCAAACAAAACACAAATCACATGTGTTCAAGTGATGGGTGACCTAGAGCCCGTAGGAGCTGTTGAAAGTGATGTTGGGAGGAAGTCCTTAGGTGGTCTATATACTTTAAGCGGATATCCTGCGCAGGTGACTGACTGGGATATTCACACTGGGAACTGTAGAATAGCTGTCGGAAAAGGGAATTGGAGCGGGTTAATTTATAGTAAGGAGGGACATGCAGTGAGGTGATGGCGTTATGAGTGATAGGGATACATGGAGAATTGTGATTGGTTAGAAAAGGAGGACCGGAGAGTGGGAGCGGGGGACCACAAAGTTACCTTTACCTTTTTGCGCTGCATTCACTTGTCATAAGGGGCCAACGGGGATAGCCCACCCGGCAGGTGGCCCCCATTATACTTCAACGGGTCAGCCTGTGGGAGGAAGAGCCCTTCTCTCACCCCTGGAATTAATCCAGGTCGTCGGATCAAGGTGGACTTTTCAACTCCGGTGAGGTCTCGTAGGTTAACCTCTGTGCAAGTCCCGCCCACGGAACTGGTTCCAGAGCACCATTGTTCTACGAGGAACAAAGATTGCTCTGGGATGAGCACTGCCTTTAACCTCACTCTTGAAACACTATCAGGTCACTTGGTAACTTTAATTGTAGTTTGGTTTGGAACCTGGCGGGAAACATGCTTCACTATAAATTCCTTTTTTATTCATGCATCTGGTCTCGAGATTCTCCTCTGAGCACAATTTCCCATTCTAATTTTGGTTCGTGAATCACATAACCATATTTCCAATCCTTGGAAATATCAATTCTAAGGGATAACATTGGCTCCAACTGGGGACGATGTATTCATAGCAATGCATCGATATCCTGTAGCTTTACATCTTGCTCCTTGGGCATTAGCATTCCCTATGGGCCCTAAGGGGGGGCGTTAAGCAACATGGACGCACTTCCAAATGCCATCATATGATTTGTTTGTCATTTCTCCATCATTTTGACTTATTTTTGGGTGTTTCTGTGCAGGTTTGGAGTCATCATCATGAGTCCATGGAGAGAAAGAGCTCATGATAGTGAGGAACTACGTATGTTGAATTATCCATGTTGGTATGGGGTCCCATGGGTCAGTTTTTGGGTTAAAGTAACCCAAGTTTTGATAAATTTTGTGCAAATAATGTAAAGTCTTCACGATTTGTGGATGCAGAGAACGTAGATGGCTAGCAGTTAAAGAGCTTTAGCCCCTTGTTTAATGTAACGTTTGAGTTAGTTTTGAGATCCACCCATGGTCCGCGGACCATGGCATTGTATGAAAAAGGCTATGAATAGGTGTGTCTTAAAGAGTCTAAGGCAATGAAAACTATGCTAGGGTGAAAAGTGCTAGCGAAGAGAAGTGGGTAGGATAGAAGAAAGGCTCTGCAGCTGAGTGCGCAGAGGTCTAGGTAGAGTCCGCAACTGAGTTAGTGGACCCTTGTAGCTATGTACGTAGGGTAGTTTTGAGTCTGTAATCCTGAATTGAAGATCAATAAAGACAGTTCCGAAGAATTCTAGCGTATTTCTATTATTTCTATTAATATTATATGATGTTGATGAATGATGTGCTTTATGAAATAGTGATTGAATGATGTGTGATTCTCTGGAATAAGTGTTAATGATGTATGTAATGCATGTTTAATTATTTTTGTGAAGACTTTGATGCACTCTCTGATGTTTACTAATAACCTAAGTAAATTTGTGCGAACCCTAATTTAGGACTGCTCTTTGATGCACGTAAGTAGATAGATTAATTGTTAAAGGTCCACAAAGACTGATCATAGCCCTTCGTGAAGGTTTGAAGGCCATTTTGACAAAGTTTCAGTAACGTACCATAATATTTTATTGATCTACGTGAAGGAAGATCTGAGGTGCTAAAAGACATCACACTAGTAGAAACTTGGTTCTTGCATCACCCCATACTGCTTTGGGTGACACTATAGCCTACACTACGCGGGTTGTTGCCGAAAGGGCTAGTAGTGTAGGGTTTTTTTGGCTGGTGCAGCTAATTCTAAACCTGGGTCAGGACCGCTGAAGCGAACAAATGGTTCCGTTGTCGGGACCAGGATCTTCTTGAAAGAGATGTGTGATGTCGCATCATTGGAATCCGACAAAGAAAAAAATTGAGAAGTGGTTGGATCAGAATATTCACGAGTTCACAGCACAAGAAAACAGGAATCCACACTTGTCAAAGGAAGAGTGGTTGAATAGGTACCTGTATGTGAATATACACGATATATTCTTATGCACCTTCCCCATTGAACTGTATGAATGGTTGGATAAATTGATAGATAGCCAAGGAAGGTGGAAGCTTGATAATCTGATAGTGTGGACTCCCAAATTGGTGTGATGGTTAGAAGACTCTAAAAACAAGATCACGTGGGTTGTCGATCATTGGCTCGATCGAATTATAGGAGGATTTGTTAGAGAATTTGCAATTGATACCTAAGTCAGCTACAACGAAGCGAAGCAACAATTTTTCAAAGGACCACGAGGTAAGTATTTAAGATCATTGAACACTTGGATTAAAATGTTGTTATGTGAAAAATGGGTGATTCCATTACCTTGATGTTCGGAGCGACATGGAGTGGACGATTATCTAGAAATCATGAAGGAGCAGGACTGGAGTATAGTCTGTTGATTAGACCTCCTTTAAGTGATGACGAAGGGGAAGAATGGACTGTGTCACAAAGCGCTATTCATCTAATCACTCAGGTGATTCCACAAGTAAATCAACCATCCACTCTACCTCCACTGCATACACATTTTCCCACACCTCCACCTCCATCACATACACCTTCGCCCACACCTCCACCTCCACCACCTCCATTCAACATGGCAAACACAATGAAGCCATTGATTTTCAAAGGCATAGGGAGTGAAGATACAGAGCATTTTTGGTTTGTTGTGAATGTTGTGTGGACAGCGCAACAGATTACTGATGACAACATAAAGAAGGTGCAGTTGGTACCGCTCTCCAGGACTACGTGCTAACTTGGTATATTAAGTAATGTTATGATAATCGTCTTGCATCGCTAGGTGTTTAGCAAGCCTAAGTCTAACTCATGGTCAGTAATTGGATTCAAAGAAATCACGATGACATTCGATGAGACATCTTTGGAATTAGATCAAAGGTTGAAGTGTTAGATTCAAGAATTTAACTTGCAACTCACAAATAGTAATATCACAAATGGTTCATAGTTTCGCTTCTGCCCCACCTAAGAATTTCTTTGTCACAACAGGAGATGGGAACACAGGTGAAAGTGTTGGAAATCACGATGAGATTGCATGCATCACCTATTTAGGATGCGACCTTGGGGGTATAGTAGATCCACTCTCAGTTACAGAGCCTACACTTAGAATTACAGAGCATGAAAAAAGACAAGGAGACTAAACCAAAAGTGTGTGTGGAAGTCTGGTGTTTGAAGTGTAAGGGCCAAGGGCATGATAAATATCATTACCCAGTGTATGTGAATTATATTATAGGAGGGGGACCAATTCCCTTGAAGCCAGAAGCCCTAGCAAGTCTGAGTGTGGGGATTGCGCTATGGTGTGCTATTTGTCAGGTTGTTGGACAAGATGAAATGGATAATTGTAATTTACTGCAAAATTCGTCTAGACACATCAACAGTTGTTCTGTAACTTCTGAAAATATGAGGGCCATGATGAGTGCCACTATAGAAGCTATGAGCTAATGATGGAAAGAACACCTACATACAGGATGCATGTAGAAACTCGGCCTCCAGATTAGGGCGTCGGGGGGGAAGTTATTAGGGACGAGGACAAGGCTGAGGAGGAGGAGGGATTGGTAGAGGCCATTGTCAGATCATCTGCCACAATTCTGTATAGCCATGACACTACATGCGAGAATGTCAGAATCAGACACACTCGTGATGTCAATACTATAGCTAGTTTGACCATACTATAGAAGAGTGCCCGGTGCTGATAGTAAAATGCAAGAGAAGAAAGCGCAGCCTACGCAGAACTTACAGATGATGAGAGCTGAGCCTCGCGAGGAGTATTAAAGCATTAATATAGTGTTGAGGAGTGGAATAACAACTGGAGATGATAAGAGTAAACAACCTGAAGAGGATAGATGGGTCCGCAAGGCTGCAGAGAAGGAAGTTGGCTTTGATCTAAATCGCACTAAGGAGACTTTTATGGAAGCCAAGAAAAGCTTTGTTGAGGCAACCACCTCAGGAGGCCAGGACAAGGTGCAAGAGACTAGCGCGCCTCCAGAGGTTGATCCCTTTGTACTTACTACATTTTTGGAGACCTGCATAAAATTGTTGCGTGATAACAAATTTGTGGAAGGCCTGCAGGAATTAATAAATAGATGTGCCAGAAAAGAGAAGGTACCTGATTGACATTGGGTGGTCAAAAATATTGGCAAACATAAGGCTCGAATAGGGCACGAGATGAGGCTCACCATGCAGATAGGTGACTATGAGATGGACCAAGTCATCTTGGATCTAGGGTATGATGCAAACATTTTTCCAAAACAAACATGGGAAACAATGGGGAGAACTGCACTGTTGTGGTCTCAGATTCAGCTCAGAATGATGAACAAGCAAAAAATCATCCCCTTGGGACGATTATATGGAGTAACAGTTGATATAGAAGGCACGAGCGTGACGATTGACTTTGAGGTTATAGAGATCATCGATGGCAGTAATCCATACTCCGCGCTCCTGGGAATTGACTGGGCCATTGGTATGAAGGGGGTCATCAATTTGAAGAAGAGAACAATGTCATCTGAAAGGAAATCTCTTTGGGTTGTAGTACCGTTGGACCCTGCCGTAGGGGCATGCTATACTGAACCAGTCCCTGATTATGAATAAAGTGAGTATGAACTGGATCAAATCTACAAAATAACAACGCGAGATTAGGATTGGATCAATCTGATGGCAAATGGATGAATTGCATGCAACCGAGAGAGTTCTTGCATCTCGGATTCAGACGAAGACTTAGATCATTGGTAGAATTTCTTGCATGAAGTATCCACATTGCGATGCAATATGATGAAAAAATCGTTGCGTTGTGTTTCCTCAGAGGTAAGGAAACTACCCTATTACAATGGTTTAACTGATGTCGATCTATTTTTGGATCAATTTGAGTGAAAAATCCTTGAGGATCACTGCTTCCAAGCTTTAGAATTGGCATTGCGCACTACGCCCACATGATGGTGGGGTACACATAAGGATAGTTTTGTTGGATGGTGAGATTACAGAAGAATGATGAGGTTACGTTTTGGGTGTCCTAACACTAGATTGGCTGAGAAATATAATGGAAGGAAACAAACTTCCTGGGGTATACATCCAGCTGAAACAAAAGACCTCTAAACAATCATGCTCCACACACAACAATCTCCCACTTGGAGAATTATTGTAGCAACTCCGACGCTGCTTCATTTGCTGGACAATGACTCCTCTTTGGACCTGGCTATTTCTCATCTCCATCATCATCCTTGAAGACCAATTGAAACTGATAATGTTCTCAGTTTCTCCCTGGTTACAACTTTTGTTAGCATGTCTCTTTTCCAGCTTCAACTCTCCATCTTCCAACAGTGATCGTACGAAATGGTACTTGAGATGTATGTGTTTAGTCCTGGAATGAAATGTTGAGTTCTTTGCAAGATGAATGGAACTTTGGCTATCACTGTATAACGTGCCCATATCATGCTCCTTACCCAATTCACCCATAAACCTTTGTAACCAAATCATTTCGTTACTAGCCTTTGTAGCAGCAACATACTTTGCTTCTGTTGTTGAAGTGCAACAACACTTTGGATTTTTGAAACCCAACTGACAATTGTTCCACCAACAGTAAATACATATCCTGTAGTGCTCCTCCTGTTATCTCTGCCACCTGCCATATCTGCATCAACATATCCCTGTAGAGACATGTTTTCACCACTAAAGCATAATGTTTGATTTGTGGTACCTTTCAAATATCTGAGAATCCATTTCACTGCCATCCAATGTTCCTTTCCTGGATTGTTCATATACCTGCTTACAACTCCCACTGCATGTGCAATATTAGGCCTGGTGCAGACCATTGCATACATTAAGCTTCCAATTGTTGATGCATATGGAACTTTAGACATATAATCAATGTCTTCTTGGGTCTTTGGGCACATTTCCTTACTAAGTTTGAAATGGCTAGCAAAAGGTGTACTAACTGGTTTTGCATTGTGCATATTAAATCTTTTCAACACCTTTTGTATGTACTCATTCTGAGACAATGTTAATTTGCGATTTTTCCTGTCTCTAGTGATTCTCATAACAAGGATTTGTTTTGCAGCTCCCAAATCCTTCATTACAAATGAATTTGCCAATTTTCTTTTGAGTAAATTTATTTCCTGCATGTTAGACCCTGCAACAAGCATGTCATCTACATACAATAACAATATAATATAGCTGCAATCATTTTTCTTTTTTCAGATAAACACAATGATCAGAGTGGCATCTATTATAACCTTGTTTAGACATAAACTTGTCAAATTTTAGATACCACTGCCTTAGAGCCTGTTTTAAGCCATACAAGCTCTTCTTCAACCTGCACACTAGTTTCCCCTTCCCTTTCACCTCATATCCCTGTGGTTGCTGCATATATATCTCTTCCTCGAAATCCCCATGGAGAAAGGTTGTCTTTACATCTAACTGCTCAAGATGCAAATCTTCAGCTGCTACTAGACTTAAAATAGTTCTAATTGAAGTCATTTTAACAACAGGAGAAAATATTTCATCAAAATCAATACCTTTCTTCTGTGCAAACCCCTTCACCACAAGTCTAGCTTTGTACCTCTGTTTTCCTCCATCTTCTTCCTTCAGCTTGTAAACCCATTTATTCTTCAATGTAGTTTTTCCTGCAAGAAACCTGACTAAGTCCCAAGTCTGGTTATGCATTAAGGAGTCCATCTCTTCTTCCATGGCTACCTCCCACTTCTTCCTACCTTGAACCTGCATTACTTCTTCATAACATTTGGGTTCACCAGAATCAGTCAACAATAAATAATATAATGAAGGAGAGTATCGTTCAGGGGGTCTACTTATCCTGGTAGATCTTCTAACACCACTTTCAGGTGTTTGGGGTGCCTGTTGCTATTGTGGTGGTTGTTGTTGTTGATTATTATTATTTTCAGGCACCTTTACTTTTTTCAGTGATTTCATCAAGAACTGTGTATTCCTTGTTTCTTTTCCTGCAACTGATTTTTATACAAGACCTTTTCATTGAATATTACATCTCTGCTCCTAATGATTTTGTGATTTTCGTAATCAGATAAGCGATAACCAAAATCATTAACACCATATCCAATAAAGGTACATTTCTTTGACTTTGCCTCAAGCTTTGTTCTATTTTCTTTATCAATATGGACAAAGGCCTCACAACCAAAAGGCTTTAAAAAAGAGTAGTTTACCTTTTTTCCTATCCATGTTTCCTTTGGAACACCACCATCCAAGGAACTTGAAGGCCCTCTGTTTATTAGATAAACAACAGTATCTACAGCATCTGCCCAAAACTGTAAAGGCAATCCTGCATGCAATCTCATGCACCTTGCACGCTCCATGATTGTTCTGTTCATCCTTTCTGACACACCATTTTCTTGTGGTGTTCTTGGAACTATCTTCTCTCTGCGAATTCCATGCTCTGAACAGTACCTATCAAACTCTTTGCTGCAATATTCACCTCCATTGTCTGATCTAAGACACTTCAATTTCTTTCCTGTCTCAATCTCAACCAAAGCTTTCCATTTCTTGAAAGTATCAAATACATCAGATTTATTATTAATACAATAAATCCAAGTTTTTCTAGTTTCATCATCAATAGAAGTAACATAATAACGAGAGCCACTGAGAGATGATACCTGAGCAGGTCCCCATACATCTGTATGCACAAGCTCTAATTTTTCGCTCTTCTTTTCTTTCCCAAATCTGAGAAATCTGACTCTCTTTTGTTTTCCATAAATGCAATTCTCACAGAAGTCCAAATCAACATTCTTCAAACCCGGCAACAAATTCCTTGAGTGAAGAATCTTCATCCCCTTTTCACTCATGTGTCCGAGCCTATGATGCCATAATGTTGCATCTGCTCCTTTGGAAGTTAAAGCATTAACAGAGTTAGAAATACCATTTCACAAATACAATGTACCAACCTTTTCGCCTTTTGCTATTACCAGGGCTCCTTTGGTGATCTTCCAAGCTTTATCTGTGAAAGTTGTCACACAACCTTCACCGCCTAACTGCCTTGTTGAAATCAGATTTTTCCTTAGATCTGGAACATGCCTTACCTCCTTTAGTAGCCATTGGTTTCCATTCTGCTATTTTACAAGAGCCTTACCCATTCCAACAATTTTACAGGGTTTATCATCACCCAAACGAACTTGTCCAAAATCTCCTTGAACATAGTCATGAAAGTATTTCTTATTAGGTGTGGCATGGAATGAGGCCCCTGAATCTACCACCCAGGAATCAATGATATTTTCGAAAGAAAGAATCAAAGCATCTTGTAACACCTCACCTGTCACATTTGCTTCATGATTGTTTTCTTGATGTGCAGCTCCTTCTTTTCCCTTCCGAGATCTACAATCTTTCTTTAGGTGTCCTTTCTTTCCGCATTTCCAGCACACTATCCCCGATTTGGACTTAGATCTGCCTTTCCTTGATTTACTACGATATCCTGAGCTCTTTACTCTTTCCATTTTTCTTCCCCTAGACTCTACACTCAAAGCATTACCCGATGTCTCACCAGAGCTTTTCCATCGCATTTCCTCACTAAGGATAACACCGACAACATCATAAAACTTTAAAGTACTAGATCTAGAGACAGAGTTCCTAATGGCCATTACTAAACCATTCCAACTTTCTGGTAATGAGCACAAGAATAACATAGCTCTAACTTCATCTTCAAAGTTTACCCCTATAGAACTTAACTGACTTGTAACTGTATTAAAATCATTTAAATGATCTGCAACAGATCCACCTTCCGACATCTTCATATTAAATAACAGTTTCATAAGAAATACCTTGTTTGAGGCCGAGGGTTTTTCATATAGTTTCGACAATGCCTGAATCAAACCCTCCGTCGTCGTTTCCTTCGAAATGTTGAAGGTGACTGACGCAGCGAGGCACAACTGTATTTCCGAGTGCCTTTCTATCGAGAAGGTTCCATTCTTTGTTGGAAATAATACTGAGAGCGGGGGTGAATCAGTATTATCTAGCAATTTAATAAATCTTCCTTATTGGATCTTTGAATTATTTTTGCATGTCAGTACCATAAAATAATGAGCATGAACAAAGAAAACAGATAGTCACATCAAAGAACACAAGATGTAAGGTGGAAACCCAATGTGGGTGAAAACCACCTGCTGCAATATGTCTCTATCTTCTTTCAAATTAGAAACTTCTTTCACAATGATTTTGTACTGGTGCAGTCCTTTACCAGTACGTAGGCTGCAACTTGCAGAGAGCTACAACTCTCTCTCTCTCTCGTTTTCCAGTCTACTCCTGGAAGGGAGCTACAACCCCCTACTTCTTTTCATAAAGCATCAGATGATCAACAAGTACATAACAGTTACAGTCCACTACAGATATCAGATCAGCAATAACAGAACTAACCCAGAACACTTTATCAACAGAGAAATTCAATCAACAGAACATCTTAAGACAGAGACGCAGTTTTTCCTTCTGTGGCCTGCGACCAGACACAGTTAACCTTCTGCTACCCTGCATCCACACGCAGATATCCTTCTGCTGCGCTGCATGCCCACGCACTATTCCTTTAACTGCTCAGCGTTCTGTTGCTTCAGGGACGCATCCAGAAACACTATCGCGCCGCATCTTTTTGCTACAGGGACGCACCCAAAAACACTATCGCGCCGCGTCCTGTTGCTTCAGGGACGCACCTGAACGTTGGTCGCCCTGCGTCCCCACGCAGATCTCTAGTCACTCAGCGGCGTCCCAGACGCACCTGAACTTCGTCTGCCCTGCATCCCCACGCAGATCTCCAGATTCTGCACTGCGTCCCGGCGCAATTTCCTTTCACTGTACCTGCGTCCCTTCGGGTATGAATGATTTCAAGACTTTAAGTGTAACCCAAACAGTCAGATCTACAGATCTGATCTTGCGCAAAAGATATCTCAGTCCTTCAGTAGATTCGCCTTTTAGATCTAGACCAGATCTCACCCAATAAGATATTCAACCAAAGACATGCCAAATCCAAATGATCTCCTTTGCTTTATATAGGCAAGCTCCTCCTCAAAACATGGAACAATACCACGAGCCGACACCATAATAACACAATACCATCGGCTAGATACCAAGAGTAAAACACAAGAAACCCCCACGTGAGCTTTTCTCTGCCTTGAAATGTGTGCACTGGGTGGACGCACCTCCTGAATGGCTGGCCTGCGACTCTGGACGCGGTCCCTGCATGGTGTACCTGCGGGTACGCACCTTCTGAACTGATATCCTGCGTCTTTCTTAATTTTTCATAAATTGAGAGCCTTGTCATGGGAGTTGCCATCAAGTACAACATCTGTAACATATAGCCATACCAGAAATCATAATGCCAACAATCTCCCCCTTTGGACTTGATGGCAACCTTACAAACTTCAGCTTCATTCTCCCCCTTTGACATCAAGGGCAAAGGGGTATGCTCCCCCTAAGATCATGCTCCCCCTGAACCAGATCTGTAACAAAGAACCATAATCCTCCATGAAAGAGATAGAGACATATTGCAGCTATTTCCAAGATCTCCTTCTGACCATCCTCCATAATGCCAACAATGCATTATATGTTCCCCCTGAACCTGTACCATCAATCAGAAAAGGTTCAACAATACGATGATGCATCAACAACCCCCAGCTTTTGCCTGAGGTACTCAAAAGTGTCCCTGGGCAATGGTTTGGTGAGAATATCAGCAACTTGTTCCTTAGAAGGAACATACTCCAACTTGACCTTCTGTTCAAGCACTTGTTCTCGGAGAAAATGATACTTGATTGGTATGTGCTTGGTTTTTGAATGCATAACCGGATTCTTTGAGATGTTGATTGCACTTGTGTTATCACATAAGATGGGGATAGGTGGTGTACAAGTGATTTGAAAATCCTGCAAAGTCTGCATCATCCAAAGAAGTTGGGTGCAACAAGATGCAGCAGCAACATATTCCGCTTCAGCTGTAGACAAGGCAATCGAACTCTGTTTCTTGCTGAACCAAGATACCAGTCTGGAACCCATAAAGAATGCACCACCACTTGTGCTTTTCCTATCATCCACGCTTCCGGCCCAATCTGCATCTGTATAAGCATGAATTGTAAGATCTGTATCTCTAGGATACCATAAGCCATAATTTTGAGTCCCTTGAAGATATTTGAAAATTCTCTTCACTGCCTAAAGATGAGTCTCCTTCGGATTTTCCTGAAATCTTCCAACTATTCCAACTGCATGCATGATGTCCGGTCGGGTACCTGTCAAATATAGTAAACTTCCAATCATAGATCTGTAGGTTGGTTGATGTACTGCTGCAGATTCATCATTTGCACTGAGACTACATCCTGTGACCATGGGTGTACATACTGGTTTTGCATCTTCCATGCCATATTTCTTCAAAATCTGTTTGAGATACTTGGTTTGAGATAAAAACATTCCTCCTTCTTTTTGTTGGATTTGCAAACCAAGGAAATATGTCAGTTCTCCTAGCAAGGACATTTCAAATTCTTTCTGCATGACCGAGGCAAAGCTTTGACTCATAGCTTCTTCATTGCTGCCAAAAATAATGTCATCTACATACACAACAAGTATTAGCAATTTGTCATTTTCAACTTTTATATACAGATTGCTATCTGCTGAACCTTTTGAAAAACCTTGTTGATGAAGATATTTGTCCAACCGGTAGTACCAAGCCCTTGGAGCTTGTTTGAGACCATAGAGAGCCTTTTTCAATCTGCATGCAAGATTTGGATCATTTCCAAGAATGAACCCATCTGGCTGTTCAATGTACACTTCTTCTTCCAAGTCTCCATTCAGAAAGGCTGATTTCACGTCCATTTGAAATACTTTGAAGTTTTGAAAACTTGAGAGAGCAAGGAACATTCGGATGGCCTCAAGTCTTGCAACAGGAGCAAATGTTTCTTCAAAGTCTATTCCTTCTTGTTGCGCATACCCTTTACAAACAAGTCTGGCTTTGTTTCTAATTACTTCTCCATTTTCATTCAATTTATTTTTGAAGACCTATTTTGTTCCGATAACATTCTTATCCTTTGGTCTAGGAACCAGCTCCCAAGTGTTGTTCTTTTCGATTTGCTCAAGTTCTTCATCCATTGCTTTCACCCAACATTCATCTTTGCATGCTTCTTTCACATTATGTGGTTCAGTAGAGGAGAGTAATTCCAAATAGCTTGAGGCTTCTGCAACTGTTCTTCTTGTTTGTACACCTGCTTCTTTCTGCCCCACAATCTGAGATTCTGGATGATTCTTCTGAACATATCTGGATGGAGTCTTTTCTTCTATTCTTGTTTTCTCCTCTGGCTCTTCTTGAGGTTCTTCTTCTTCATCATTCTGTCTTTGAGGGTAGCCTTCATCTTCTTCGATGTCTTCATGATGGACTTGCCTAGGAATGTATCCCTTCTCATCAACCACTACATCAATGTTGTCAACAATTCTGCCAAGTCTTTTATTGTAGCACGTGTATGCTTTGCTATATGGAGAGTAACCAAGAAGAATGCCTTCATCTGCTCTAGGTTCAAGTTTGCCAAGCTGCTCATCAGTATTCTTGATATAGCATTTTCTCCCAAAGATTTTGAAGTGCTTTACCGAAGGAGTCCTGCCACTCCAAAGCTCATGAGGAGTTTGAGTGCTGTTCACCCGGACATTTGTTTTGTTGAGAATAACAACCGCAGCATGTGCAGCTTCACCCCAGAAAGTTGCAGGAGTTCCTGATTCATCAAGCATAGCACGAGCCATTTGTTGGATTGTTCTGTTCATTCTTTCAACAACTCCATTTTGTTGAGGAGTTCTAGCTGTAGAGAATTCTCTCCTTATCCGATGTTCATCACAGAAATCGAAAAATTCATTTGAAGTAAATTCCCCACCTCTGTCGGATCTGAGGCACTTAATTTTGTGACCTGATTCATTTTCAACCAAGGCTTTGAAGGATTTGAATTTTTCGAATGCTTCATATTTGTGCTTCATAAGTCCTAACCAGACAAACCTGGAGAAATCGTCAATAAATTATATCAAGTATTCCTCTCCTCTAGGTGTTCTTTTCCTGAATGGACCACATGTATCTGTATGTACTAGCTCAAGAGGCATGCTAGTTGATCCTTCTTTCTCTGGAAAGTTAGTTCTGGTTTGTTGTCCAAACTGACATGATCTGCATATGGTGTTGTCAGGAATTTTGATATCTGGAAGATCGCGAACTGCCTGATATTTGCATGCTTTCCTTATTTGTGAGAAGCTTAGATGTCCCAACCTTCGATGCCATAACCAGTGCTCTTCATCCTTGCTCAGATAGCATTGTTGTTGTCCTTCTTCAAATATGTACAGATTATTTGGAGTTCTTTTGCCTTTGAGTACTGTTTTACCTGTATCAAGATCACGAACAAGACATCCATTCGATCTGAAAATAACCTCGGTTCTTTGATCACACATCTGGCTGACACTTAGAAGATTATGCTTCAATCCATCGACATACAAAACATTTCCAGCTTTGACCTTTTCTTTTAACTGAGCAATACCTTTTCCTTTTATAGTTGCAGGAGTATCATTTCCAAAAGAGACTTTCTTTCCCTTTTCTAGAGCAGAATAAGATTCAAGTTTTTCTTTATCACCTGTCATATGCTTCGAACATCCACTGTCAATGTACCATAAATTTTCCTGTCCCTCTGCATAAAATGCTATTCCACATCTTTCTGTTTGAGGTTCCTTTATTCTCCATGTTTTGGTGCTTGAGGCTTGCTCCTTTTTCTGCTGAAACCTGCTCCTGCATTCAGATTCTTCATGACCAAAGTTATTGCAAATAGAACGTTCAACTTCATTTTCAAGAACCGAAAAGTTGTTATAGGTCCTTTTTGTAATCCCTGTCATACTTCTTTGTTTTTGAGCTTCCCTAGTCATGATTGTTTTATATGCAACACATTGAGCTGCTTTGTGACCAAAGTTATGACAAGAAAAGCATTGTCCATTGAAGAAACTTTTGCGGTTATCGAATCTACCAGCCAACTGATTGTAATTTCTATTTTCATCTATTCTTGGACCAAATTGAGAAGATTTTACCTGTGGCTGGTTCACCCTTAAGATGGATTGCCCTTGATATTTTCTGTTTGTAATTCGTCCCTGCTTTACCTGATGATCTTCATTTTTCTTTTGCTCATTTCTTCTTGCTGCATCAAGATAACTCTTTGAGGGGGATGCTTGAGAGGTTTCTCCATTGTAGCCCAGACCTGTCTTGTTTAGAGGAGACCGCTGCACATTGATAATCTTATCCAAAGTTTCAGATCCTTTGACAAACTTAAGATTAATAGCTTTTGTTTTCTCAATCTCTTTTCTAAGGCCAACAATTTCTCCTTCTAGTTTTTCAAGATGTTTTTCCTTTTCATCAATTTGAAATTGTAGAGTATCAATGATCACATTATTTTCTTCTATACATCTCTTGAGTCTAGTGATTTCATCATAAAGGTTATCCACATCTATGGCATCCATATAATCATCATCTTCAAATGCCATTAATAACTTATATTCGTTACCTCGTTCATCTTCATCACTGTTTGATAGACCATCACTATCTTCATGGGTGTAGTAGCTTTTCTTATTTGCACTTTGTTTCTTGTTCCATCTAGCAGGTTCCTTTCCTTTATCCTTATAAGGACATTTTGCAGCATAATGACCTACTCTTCCACAAGCAAAGCATTTGAAAGGTAGCTTACCTCTGAACCTTCCAGAACCCCTTTGAAGATTTCTGACAAAATTTGATTCTTCTTCCTCTTCTTCTGGAACATGGCTTGCTTCATAGTAATCTTCTTTGCCTGATGCCTTGAAAGCAGCTTCCCTTCTGTCTGATGGACCTCCCTTTCTCATTTCATAAGCAGTTAGAATTCCATGTAGCTGAGACATAGTGAGAATTCGGAGATTTTCCTTTTCTTCTATTGCAGATACTTTAGATTCAAATTTGGGGGATAATGATCTTAGAATCTTTTCAACTACTATAGCCTCTTTTATTTCTTCACCCAAATTTTTCATACAATTAACAATCTCATCTACCCGAAGAAAATAATTAGCCACACTTTCATCATTATACATCTTGAGAGTCTCATACTGAATCCTGAGAGTTTTAGCTCGCTTTACCTGTTCATCTCCTTCATAGCTCGTGACCATTTTGTCCCATATCTCTTTTGTTGATTTGAAGTGCATTACCTTCATGAATTCCGTTTGGGATATACTTCCTAATAGAGTACTGACTGCTTTTGCATTTGTTTCATACTTCTTTTTCTCAGCTGGATCTGTAGGAGTAGCTGAAGGAAAAGCATAGCCTGTTTCTACAATGTCCCAAACTTCTGTACCAAGAGATTGAAGATATGCAGTAACTCTTACCTTCCAATAATTGAAGTTTGTCCCATCAAAAACCGGTGGCCTGATTGATGCTTCTCTCTCGTAGTTTCTCATGATGAACGATCTACCTTCAAGCGATCAAGCTTCTCTAAAGGACCTGCTCTGATACCAATTGTTGGAAATAATACTGAGACGGGGGGTGAATCAGTATTATCTAGCAATTTAATAAATCTTCCTTATTTGATCTTTGAATTATTTTTGCATGTCAGTACCATAAAATAATGAGCATGAACAAAGAAAACAGATAGTCACATCAAAGAACACAAGATGTAAGGTGGAAACCCAATGTGGGTGAAAACCACCTGCTGAAATATGTCTCTATCTTCTTTCAAATTAGAAACTTCTTTTACAATGATTTTGTACTGGTGCAGTCCTTTACCAGTACGCAGGCTGCAACCTGCAGAGAGCTACAACTCTCTCTCTCTCTCTCGTTTTCCAGTCTACTCCTGGAAGGGAGCTACAACCCCCTACTTCTTTTCATAAAGCATCAGATGATCAACAAGTACATAACAGTTACAGTCCACTACAGATATCAGATCAGCAATAATAGAACTAACCCAGAACACTTTATCAATAGAGAAATTCAATCAACAGAACATCTTAAGACAGAGACACAGTTTTTCCTTCTGTGGCCTGCGACCAGACGCAGTTAACCTTCTGCTACCCTGCGTCCACACGCAGATATCCTTCTGCTGCGCTGCGTGCCCACACACTGTTCCTTTAACTGCTCAATGTTCTGTTGCTTCAGGGACGCATCCAGAAACACTATCGTGCCACGTCTTTTTGCTACAGGGACGCACCCAAAAACATTATCGCGCCGCGTCCTATTGCTTCAGGGACGCACCTGAACCTTGGTCGCCCTGCGTCCCCACGCAGATCTCTAGTCACTCAGCGGCGTCCCAGACGCACCAGAACTTCGTCTGCCCTGCGTCCCCACGCAGATCTCCAGATTTTGCACTGCGTCCCGGCGCAATTTCCTTTCACTGTACCTGCGTCCCTTCGGGTATGAATGATTTCAAGACTTTAAGTGTAACCCAAACAGTCAGATCTACAGATCTGATCTTGCGCCAAAGAGATCTCAGTCCTTCAGTAGATTCGCCTTTTAGATCTAGACCAGATCTCACCCAATAAGATATTCAACCAAAGACATGCCAAATCCAAATGATCTCCTTTGCTTTATATAGGCAAGCTCCTCCTCAAAACATGGAACAATACCACGAGCCGACACCATAATAACACAATACCGTCGGCTAGATACCAAGAGTAAAACACAAGAAACCCCCACGTGAGCTTTTCTCTGCCTTGAAATGTGTGCACTGGGTGGACGCACCTCCTGAATGGCTGGCCTGCGACTCTGGATGCAGTCCCTGCATGGTGTACCTGCGGGTACGCACCTTCTGAACTGATATCCTGCGTCTTTCTTAATTTTTCATAAATTGAGAGCCTTGTCATGGGAGTTGCCATCAAGTACAACATCTGTAACATATAGCCATACCAAAAATCATAATGCCAACATTCTTCATCTGTCATAGCTGTAATTTCTTTGTTTTTCCGCTCAATGGTAGGTACAGATCTTTCTGATACAGATAATCTTCCATATGCATCTTCCATAGCGAGAAGTTTTGGCCATTAAATTTCTCGACCCTAAACTTACCATCTTCCGCCATTTCTCCCACTCGAACAAGGAATCCTTCTTTCCTAAGAGTTTATTAGCCAAATAGACCTTCGGCTCTGATACCAGTTGTTATAAAATTATATATTACGGAGCAATGGAACACATAAAATATTGTAGAAATATAAACACAGAAAATGCATAAAACAAGAGAGACACAGATATATGTGGTTCACCCAGTTTCGGCTACGTCCATCCTGAATAGCCAGTCCTTCCTTTCTATTATCCAGCAAAATGAAGAGACACAACCTACAGCAAATCTGTTGTAATATCCTTTGTTTTCTCTCACAATCTCACCTCTCTGTTTCTCGCTCAGAGAATACACATCTATATCACAGCCTCAAATACAATGCCCTCATACAAAGAGAGGGGTTTCCTTCTAGGGCAAAAAACCCTAAACTAAACATAAGTTCTACCGTCAGATCATCTGCCTAATGAACGGACCAGATTGACTAGAAATTACTATACTTTTACAAGGCAATTTTACATCTATTTTTGGCTTTGGGGGCGCTGCCCCTGAACCCCCGCCGGGGGACTGCTGGCCCTCGGACCCTCGCGGGGGGGACAAGTCCCCCCCACGTGGAGGGGTGTACAAACTTCCTGGGGTATACATCCAGTTGAAACAAAAGGCCTCTAAACAATCATGCTCCACACACAACATAGAGGATAGGAGCAAAACAACCTTCACGACGGAATGGGGTTGTTTTCAATACACTGTGATGCCATTTGGAATCAAGAATGCGCCTGTGATATTTTCCCTCGTAGTCATAGCAACATTCAAGGAGTTCATTCATAAGTTCCTGGAAGTATATTTTGATGACTGGACGATGTTCGGATTATTAAAGCATTATGTAGCAAGTCTGTGCCTGATGTTGGATACTTCTCACAGATACCAGATCGCGCTGAACTTGAAGAAATTCCTTTTCTATGTTCCCTTTGGGATTTTGTTGGGTCACATGGTGTGCAAGCAAGGATTGATGGTGGACCCTACAAATATTGCAGTAGTTGTGAATTTGGAGGCCCCAAGGAACGTTAAGTAGTTGCGCGCGACGCTAGGACATACGGGATATTATAGAAAATTTATCAAAGCCTATGCTCAAATTATTGCACCGATGGAGAAACTATTGAAGAAGGACACAAAATTATGTTGGGACAAAGAATGTCACACAGCTTAGATGTATTAAAAGAAAAGATGGTCACCGCACTGATCTTGGTATTCCCTAATTGGAAAAAGGAGTTTCACGTACATGTGGATGCCTCTTGCATTGCGTTGGGTGTAGTGTTAGCACAGGCCGGTGAAGAAGAAATGGACCATACTATAGCATTTGCGAGTAGGAAATTATCGAAGGCTGAGAAAAATTATTCATTGACTAAGCACGAAGGATTGGCCATGGTGTACGTGCTACATAAATTCAAGCATTATCTATTAGGAGGGAATTTCAAAATGTACACAGATCATTCTGTCTTGAAGTACCTAGTCAATAAGCCTGTATTGTGGGGGAAGATCTGCAGATGGTTGTTTCTATTTCAGGAGTATGATTTTGAAGTCATTATGAAGCTAGGGAGGTTAAATGCGGGACCTGAACATTTGTCGTGGATCGAAATAGGAGAGGAGCCTAATAATCTTGAGGAAGGGTTGGCAGATGCACAACTCTTCGTAGTGCTCGTAGCAGATTATCATTTTGCGGACATTATTCACTTCTTGACTACGAGATTGGCACCAAAATGTATACAAGTCATCAAAATAAGGAATTAGTACTACACGCGGCTAATTTTTTAGTCATTGTGGGACAACTGTATAAGATGGGTGCTGATGAAATATTGCAAAGATATGTGCTAGACTTTGAGAGGGATATCATTCTTTTTGAAGCTCATGGAGGAGTTGTGGGAGGTCATTATGCAAGCAAGGCAACTGCGCAGAATATTTTGTGCACAGGTCTATGGTCGCCAATTCCACACAAGGATTCCAAGGCGTATTGTAAGGCATGCGATGCATGTCAAAGAACTGGTAGACCATAGTGAAGGGATGAATTGCCATTACATCCTCAAGTCTCTTTGCAACCATTTGAAAAATGAGCGATTGATTTTGTTGGACCGATTCATCCCCTGGGATAGGAAACAAGTGCGCACTATATTATCATCGTGATGTAATATCTAACCAGATGGGTGGAAGCATAGCTGGTTAAAGATTGTATAACGGCTATGGCAACAATGTTTTTTTTAGTATTACTTAACTAGATTTGGCTACTCGAAAGTGTTGATGAGCGATAGAGGTATGCGCTTTCTTAACGAAATGACGAGCGCACTGAATGAAGAATTCCAGGTCTACCATTAGAAGAGTGCACCGTATCACCCATAGGCCAATGGAACCATTGAAGCTTTCAATAAGATTTTAGAGAACGCGCTGATGAATATCTACAACGTGTAGTGGAATGACTGGGATGTGTGTGTACCTGTAGTAATATGGGCTTATAGGACTACTTGTAAGAGGCTGACAGGGAAAACATCATTCAGATTAGTATATGGGGTTGAAGTTGTAATCCCGATGGGGTACATTGTACCTAGTCTAAGCATAGCAACACTGATGGGTATGGGAGATCACGAGGCCTTGGAGGAACGGTTCGCGCATCTGATGGAGCTCGAAGAGGATCGGTTTTTGGTAGGATTTCATCAATAAGTACAAAAGGAACGTGAAAAGGCATGGCATGATTGCCATATCAAGCTTCGCACTTTCAAGGTAAATGATCTTGTCTTATTATATGATAGTAAATCTACTAAATTTCTGGGTAAATTCCAGATGCATTGATTAGGGCCGTATATACTCAAAGAAATTACAGATGGAGGCATAGTTCAGCTCGTGAAGCTGAATGGGGAACCCTTCCCAGGAAGAGTGAATGAGAGAAGATTGAAGTTGTATACAAGGGATACTTCACAATGACTATATGGCAGAAGGATAGTCATAGCGCTCCAGAAAGTTGCAAGGGAGCACGGGACTATAAACTACACTGCCTAGTTTGAAGTACAATGCAGCGAGTAGGCTGCGTGGAAAGTGAAAAAGAGGCAACCTATGAAGCTGCACTATGGAGGAAGGTTCCACACAGCACATCAGTAAAGTGACCAATGAAGTCACTATTCATGATTTTACGGCCATAAGAGGGTTAAGTGGAGTGGGCTGGCGGCATTTAAGGAAAAAATATTTGAAGATCTACCGCCAAATTAATATTTATTGTCAGAAATTGGGGGGAATGGTCGGATTTGAATTCAAAACTTCCAATAAATTACACGTGACATTCCAACAGAGAACACTTTGTGCTCTCAGAATTGTTAGTAAAATGTGTTTTCTGTTGCCTATGAACTGATCGGCTTGGGAAGATTTAGTCGCAAGCCCTGTGTTTTCTAAGTTGTCTGAGATAAACCAAAAGTTTATTCTTGACAAAATGCTTGCACCAATTTCTACTAAAACTGTGAGTAATGGCGATATTTCCTCTGAGACAGCTACTCATGAAGTTGTAAGTATGGAAGCTCTAGCTCCTGTGCCTACAACGCCAAGGTCGCCTCGGCCGAAGCCTACCCCTACCAAAGAAACCCAACCAGCCAAATCAAAGAAGGATAAGCTGAAGAAGTTGGTGTCAGTTTGCACTTACCCACAAAATCATACCAAAACCCAGGCAAAATAGAAGAAATATAAATAACCAGAGAAGGTAGTGGACCTGGAGGCAGAAGAAGCCCAGGGAACAGAGGATATAGACGTTGAAGGAGCGGAGTCCATATCAAGGCTCCCTGAGTATATCCCTCCACGGAAGGGAAAATAAAATGTCACGAAGGACCCAGATTCTGAGAAGTTCACCATATCCACACCCCTGCTACCTGAGCAGGTCCCTTTTGAAGGTCTGTGGCTCACGAGAATCCCGCTGTTAAAAATGGAGGATTAATAAATCATGCTAGGTTTCCCCACCTGGCAACGGATAAGTATAGGTCTATTATGCAAAATAAGGGGTTAGAGCACTGGAAACGAAGGAATGGGTCCATGGTGTCGAGCACTCAGGGTTACTCAATTTGCTATGGGTGCCCCATTATAACCTCACCCCCATTAACACAATCTGTGTGTGCCAACTTCTCACTTTGGTGCATGATGGCTATCTATGGCTAGGAGGGCTTATACCCATTATAGACATGCTCATTCACAGAATCACACACCTGCCTTATAAAGGCGCGAACACGACCAAGGAGTTTGGCAGGAATACTGGGGAAAAAGACCTCACAGAAAGAATGAAGAGGGATTACGGCCTCATGAAGAACTCGTGAGGGTATTCAATCCTTTCTATAAATGACTCGGTAGTGTAAGTGGATGCCTAGATTCTAGCAGGGAAGGTGATGCGAAAATGTCGCGCGGATGAGGTTTCGGCACTAGTAGTTTCCCTGGCTGCACAGTGCATGAAATGCCGAGAGGCCAAAGATGAAACCAAGTTGTTCCACTACACTTGGTTGTTGTTGTCGATTATGCTCATTGCATTGGAATTACCAGAGAATAGCCAATTTCCTCTGCTTGAGGAAGGATTATCGGATGCAACGCAATTCGCTTCCATATGGGCTACAAAGGATCCAGTGCAGATTACAGAAATGAAGATATTATGGGTTCTCATAGAAATGTCTCTTCGCATGAGCATCAATCAGTGTCTGAGGTTGTCTCCAACCTTGTTCACACAACGATCAGCCTACATGGCATTCAAGGTTGACTTCCACAGGGTATATATCCAAGTGTGGAAGGTTCCAGAACAGAAGTGGCACGACTTGCCCTATTTGGTGACAAAAACGGATGTGCAGGACATTGTAGCGAAATGGCCTATAGAATGGGGCGCCTCATCAGACTTAGATGCTGGAATGAGCATGGGCGTGGAGGGGATGAGGGGAAAAGCACCCCATTTATCCTGAAGAGACATGGCAAGGAGAAATAGGGTGGTATAAGGAAGAAGAAAAAATTAGATAAGTTGCAGGGTGATCCCATGGTGTTAATAGAGGGTGATCTCAATGACAACGGGGATAAAATTAGGGAGACCACCACGAAAGTGTTGCAACAGTTTGAGAAGAAATACATGCAAATGTTGGGGAGCATCCAAAAGGATCTGCGTGAGTTGTAGATCAGAGCAAGCAGAATACAGGTGGGCACCGGACAAGTGAGCACAGAGCAAGCGAGCCCGGCCACCGGGATAAGCCAAACTGCAGAGTTAGTAAGGACCCTAGACCTCATAACTATATCATTTCCAGATGGGTCCCTTTGTGTAGAAACCACTGATGATCACATTATCCTAAGTATGATCAAGAACATTGGACTGAATATAGTTGCGCTCTCCAACAAGATCCTCCAGGCGTTGCATACAGCAGTGGCAGATGAATTGAGAACTAGGGAGCAGCGCGCCTTCAACCTTATCAGTGAGTACAAAGTGAACAATGAGAAGATGTTCGCTGAAAAGATGCAGGCTCTAAAAGAAAAGGAGGCACTCCAGATGCATAGTTCCAGTTTGGAATCAACAGTAGCAGAGGCATGCAAGATAGTGGTTGAGCTTCATATCCCAAAGGATGCATAGGTAGAAGCAAAGATCAGAAAACTAGTTGCTAGTGTGCGTGAGGCTAAAGCATAGGTTGGATGGGTAGCATTTGAGCTCAACATGAAAATTACAGAGCTTCAGTTAAATTTGTAGCCCACGACTCCGCTTGAGGTTCTGGAGCAGCACAGAGTCGTGATAAAGGAAGGCATGGCTACATTAGATGCCACAGCCACTAAATATGTGACATTGTTTGAGCAAGATATGGATCTCATGACTAATCTATAGGAGGATCCAAACCTGCAGACACTGAACAAAGAAGTAATAGAGCTGCAGTAGCAATATGATGAAGTCAGGGTGACTGCGCACTCCATAGCACGAACATAACGCCTTGCTAAATTTTCAAAAGGAAAACAACTCCTAATATAGGTGGAGGAAGTGCAGAAGAAGGAGGCCTTGCTAAAAGCTAGGTTACAACCTTGGTTAGAGGAGGCTTATCAAGTCACGATGACCATTCAGGATAAGATTAAAGGGTTGCAGCAGACAATAGATGATGAGGCTGGTCGTAGAATGACTAGCCACAGAACAATTGGTCGAGGAAGTCAAGAACACAGCAACTCAGAGCACTGCTGAAGTCGTAGTGATCCAGGTGGAGCTGGGGGATCTTTGTTGTAAGATCACAGTGCTAGCTGTGACTCATGGGCGAGTCACGATATTGATGTTGGGGGCCAATTTGGATGGGGTCCCCTAGGTCAGCTTTGGGCTTAAAGTAACCCAAGTTTTGATACATTTTGTGTAAATAATGTAAAGCCTCCATGATTTGTGGATGCGAAGCGCGTAGATGGCTAGGAGTCAAAGGGTTTTATCCCCTTATTTTATGTAAATTTTGAGTCAATTTTGAGATCCACCCATGGTCCACGAGCCATGGCATTGTATGAAAAACGCTATAAATAGGTGTGCCTTAGAGAGTCTAAGGCAATCAAGAGTGTGCTAGGGTGAAAAGTGATAGCGAAGGGAAGTGGGTAGGATAGAAGAAAGGCTCTGCAGCTGAGTGTGCAGAGGCCTAGGTAGAGTCCGCAACTGAGTTTACAGACCCCTACAGTTGTGTGCGTGGGGTAGTTTTGAGTCTGTAATCCTGAATTGAAGATCAATAAAGACAGTTCCGAAGAATTCTTGCGTATTTCTGTTAATAGTATATGATGTCGACAAATGATGTATTTTGATGCGCAATCCTCTGGAATAAGTGTTAATGATGTACGCAATGCATGTTTAAGTATTTTCATGAAGACTCTGATGCATTCTCTAATGTTTACTAATAACCTAAGTAAATCTGTGCGAACCCTGATTTAGGACTACTCTCTGTTGCACGTAACTAGATAGATTGATTGTTAAAGGTCTGCAAAGAATGATCGTAGACCTTCGCGAAGGTATAAAGGCCATTTTGACAGAGTTGCAATAATGTGCCATAAGAGCTTATCGATCTACACGAAGGTAGATCTGAGGTGCTAAAACACATCACACTAGTCTTTGGTCAGAAACTTGGTTCTTGCATCCCCCCATACTGCTTCAAGTGAGACTGCAGCCTGTACTACGTGGGTTGTTACCAAAAGGGCCAGTAGTGTAGGGTTTTGTTGGTTGGCTCATCTAACTCTGAACCTGGGTCAAGACCCCCTAAGCGAACAAGTGAAAAACATGGAGTTGGAAACAGGGTGAGTCAAAACCCCCTAAGCCAACAATCCAGTATGCATACTTGCTTTGCAAAGATGTGGTTTGATGAAGTATGCAACGCTTGACCTGATGAAGCGTCAGGAAGAACTTCTGAGTTGGATAATACAACGGTGGGATGAACACCAAGGGGTGTTCTGGATCAGGGATCATGGGCTCTCAATTGATAGAGATGATATATATTTTCTGACGGGTTTGTCGTGCATAGGTGCACGAACAAAAACTTGACCAAGCGCAGGGTAAATCCACGTTCCATCCTCGAGTTTGTCCAAACTTACTATAGACTTGATAGTGGTTTAGTGAGAAATAGGGTCCCCATCAAGCAGATCAGGTCAAGGCCAATGAGGGCCATTTTGTGGATGATCGTATGCTTGGCGAGGTCCAAGAGTCCTCATGCGGCGACGAAGGCCCAACTGTTACTTGCTATTGACTACTTATAGCCTCAGATATTCAACTGGTGTGAGGCAGTTCTTCATCAGCTGTAGGCAGGGTTGACAGCATGCAAGGCTCGTACCCAAATGATATTTGGGAATGGTACTCTCATTGTGTCCTTCCTAATTGAGAGAGTTCCCATGATGAGGCCGCGAATGAGTGTGGGTCAGGCTGATCCCAGCGAGCCAAGGCAAGGGCGATGGGCTTCACTGGATCCTCGTGCTTAAGGGGGTCCAATCCAACATTTCTTCCAAGAGGACTTCCTCAAGTGGTTAGTGGACATATCTTAATGATTGATGACTATGCCTGTGAAGGCATGGAATTTACAAGAGATCCAAACTTAATGCTTCCACCTGACACACATTAGGGGCCTCAAGGTAAGAAGGTTTTTTAAGAGCACTTTAAAGTATTTTTTAGCTTTTGAATATTTATGTAATGTTTTTGTTTTTATGGGTGAACAAGTACTGACATGAAGTGTTTGCTTGACACAAATGAGGCACCAGTGCGACCTACAGGCACGCGCCACCAAGCAAGGCGAGGGGACTGGCTACCTGGAGCTGGCATGGGAGTAGAAGTTATCGAAGATGGAGATGATGCACAGAGTCTCCGCGAGGTTCCGAGGAACCTCAAAGGCCTCAGTGTGGGTGTTCCTCCTCTTCCCATGAGGGAGATTCTCATTCATATGTAGTGACACACCATCGATGTGCCTAAGAGGTTTCTAGTTCCTCTTCAGAGGATAGCTAGAGTTGTTCTAAGTTTTCATGAGCAGTAGAGTCTTATCAATAGCCTGGTGTAGCCAATGGGTGTTATAGCGAGGCTTAGTAGAGCCATTTTGTACCTAAAACACCCAAGTTTTGGAAATTTTCTGATGTAAAAGACTGGATTCGATATATATATATATATATATATATATATATATATATATATATATATATATATATATATATATATTTTATTTTATGATGTAAATGTTTTTTAATGTTTTTGTAAATTTTTAACTATGTAAATATTTACTTTCATGCATGTATCTATAATAAATGAGACAAATTCCAATCTAATACATAGTTTTATAATGAGTAAGCAACTGCATTAAATTCTTGAGGAATGTGTTCATATGTAATAAACTCAAATTGACGTTCCAAGAGTCGTACCCTTAAATAATGACGTAACAAGATTGGATTGTGAATGTGATAATGATTTGTCAATTGCATAACAACAAGCTGAGAGTCTAACCTGACCACCAGATTGGAGATGTCCTGAGATGATGCTTCAGTGAGAACTGAAATTACATACATATACTTAGCAATATTGTTGGTGGAAGTCCACTTAGGTGTGTAAATGACCCAAGTAACTAATGCAATGTGTTGTGTGTGATGACAAGCACCATCCACATATCCTATGTATGGTAAGGGTAATCAAGACATCTACACAACGAGAAACATGTATGAGACAAATACCCAAAAAATGCCAAAAATCCATTCACAACAAAAAGAAGCAAAACTTATAAATACATAAAATTACAAATCACATGCCTATTGCAATACTAGGCATAATACTTTTTTTAGATAGAGCACGTTTCGGGGCTCTGCGAGCAGGAGTCCTTCATAGTCCTGAATTTCGTAGGCCCCTCTTGAGAGGGGCTTGGTGACGACATATGGACCGATCCATAAAGGTTGAAGCATTCCTTCCCCCAAGAGGTCTTGTTTTTTATCATAGAGTAAAACAAGATCGCCTTCTTGGTAAGAATAAGGCTTGACCTTTTTGTCATATTGGGCTTTGACCCGATGCTTGTGGGATTCGAGTGCCAGGGCGACATCTCGACGGGTTTTGTCCAGCTAATTGTGATATAAAAAGCTCTCTTCTTCGGCAGTGGTTTCGAGCAAGAGTTCAACAACAAGTTTTAGGGAAGGAATTTGGCACTCGATAGGGAGTACCGCTTTCAGGCCATAAGCAAGTTGGAATGGTGTAAAGCCTATAGTAGTTTTGACTGAAGTTTGATATGCCCAAAACGCAGGATATAACATGCAATGCAGTGTGTTTTGTGATTACCTATTAACATGTATATAATGGTTTTTAAGATTCCATTAATGGCTTGCACTTGGCCATTAGCCTTGGGGTAGTGGGAGGAAGATTGCTCCTGACGAAAACCGAGCAACGATGTTAATTCAGACATCATGTGATTCTGAAAGTGAGAACCATGGTCTATAACGATCGTGCGAGGTACACTGAAATGACAGATCGACTGATTGAACAAGAATAACATCACGGTTTCTTCATCGGACCTAAAGGTGGGAATGGCTTCAGCCCATTTCGTAAAGTAGCCATAACGACAATAATGTAGTTGTGTCCATCAGAGTAAGTGGGGTTACATGTGACGAAGTCAATACCCCATTTGAAAAAGAGCCGACAGAGATAACCAGGTGTAGGGGGGTCATGGATGTGCACATTTTCTTTTAAAATACTTGACAAGGGTGAAACTACTGGATTGCCTTGATATAATCTTTGAACAAGGTTCGCCAGTAGTATCCTATGCATAAATTTTTCTGGGCGGTATATATGCCAAAAATATGAACGCCACATGCCCCAACATGGCAGTCATTTAAAACATGTTATGTCTTTGCATGAGTGAGGAAATTTTGAAGAACTGTATCAGCACCACGATGATATAAAGTATCATTCAACACTAAATAGTGTCAAGCTTCGTTGTAGATGCGACGACAGTCATCTGACGATAGTTCAAGGCGGAATTGTTGCACTTAGAGGTACCATACCAAGGGTCAGTTGAGTCAACCAGATAGACAAATTCATCAGGAAGAGGAATGTGGGCTATCTCATTTGGATTGACAATGGGAAGATCCGACAATAGTTCTGCGAAGACCAAATCAAATTGCTAGAGGATAACAATCCATTTGGAATATTTCATGCAATGGCTTGACGAGATCAAATGTGTCTCATGGTATTCTCCAAAGCGATGATAGTAGTCTGTCGCGGTAGTATATAGTGTCGGAAATGATTGACAACAAAGACAACTACCAATGACAACTTTTCCACATGTGAATATCGGAGTTTGGGCCCAGCTAGGCCTTTCGAGAGATAATATATCGCATGCTCAGTAAGATCATCATGATTTGAACCAGTACCATTCCAATAGAAGATGGTGAGGCTACAAGATAGAGGACAAAGTTGCACGCATAGTGTGGAGCACTAAGCAGTGGGGAAGATATAAGTGCCTGTTTCAAGGCATCAAATGATTGTTGGGCTTGATCATCACACAAGTATGGGACTCCCTTCTTCAATAGGTGCATAAATCCTTTCATCAGCTGGGCATATTTTACGATAAATCGTCGTAAGAAGTTTGCTTTCCCTTGCAAATGTTGGAGCTGTAGAATGGATTGTGGTTTGGGAAATTGAGTAAGTGCCTTTACCTTATTGAGATCAACCGTAATCTCATCTTTGGAGATAATGCAACCAAGTAAGCGTCTCGAATCGACAAAGAAAACAAATTTGTGCAGATTTAGACGTATGTTATAGAACCTGCACCTAAGAAAAATTGCTCGTAAATCAACTAGGTGTTGAGTTCGCTTCCTGGAATGGGATGGAAGGTCATCGAAGTTATCTTGAACAATGTGTCTGATATCATAATATGCGTAGTCCATGGCTCATTGAAATGTTTCTCCAGCATTCTTTAAACCAAATGGGAGTTTTCTATATGCAAATATTCCCCAAGGGAAAATGAAGGCGGTTTTGTGCTGGTCCACGGGTTTTATGGCGGTTTGGTTATAGCCTAAGAAACCACCCATCAATGAGCAAGATTCACAACTGGCGCAATCGTCGATTATTTGGTTGATGAATGGTGTCAGATAATTATATTTTGGATATTCAATGTTCAAATCCTGGTAGTCGACACAGATATGGATGGTACCCTATTTTTTATCTAGAGGAACTAGATTGGAACCCATTCCGTTAAGGGAACATGGTAAACGAAAGCAACACAACAATTTTTCCACCTATCTTGATGGCTGCAATTTTGCAAGGGTGGACTGGTCGAAGTCTTTGGCGGACAGGTTTAGCATTGTCATAAACCTTGATCTCATGCTGGACAATAGATGGATCTATGCCAGGCATTTTCTCATAATACCAAGCAAATACATCACAAAATTCCTTGAAAAGGCAGGTGAAGCTTGCAATTTCCTCGGATGTGCAATCAGCTCCAATTTGTATGTTTTCCATGATGCCTGTCTTGACAGAAATATCGATGAGCAGTGCCTTGGAAAGATTTCCCATGTTCCCTTCTGAATCAAATTTTGGATGGTTGTATAACTCAAGGGAACAATCTAAGGTGTTTCAAAGGACAATATTTGTATAGGTATCACATCTGAAACAGATATCGAAACGTGATGGTGAGAATTTTCCCAAGGTCCATCATCTAAACACATGATCTCTCGAATAGCTTCATCCAAAGGTAGGACTTGATTGAGGAGATCGTTAGATGGAGCATTTATGGGAGAGGAGGCAGTACCATTGGTTGTGACCAAAGTGACTAGAGAATTAGATGCAGACTGAATGGCTTGATAGGCCAATTTGGCTGGTGACAATGACATTTGTTCTCCGTAAGAGTTAATGTCTGAAGGGGATGGGAGGAACTAGGGATTGGTTGGTTCATTAGAAATAGATGAGACAATAGAAAATGTATGTGGAACCACGGGTGACGAGAGAGGAAAACAACCCATCAGGGAAGAACCCTTCAAAATGCCAGTACTGATATTCACATAAGAGTCAGGTATTCCACCCACTAAAGGTACAAAGCCACTAGGTAATGGGGAGTAATTTGGGGTGCAAAAGGATAACTGGTACACGATGATTATCCTTCCATTCAATGGAAATAGGATGGTATGAAAGACAGTAGACACAATGGTGGTCATGGCATAAGTCCAACTACAACCCAACAACAGATTATAGTCGAGTTTTCGATCCATGACTTCAATTTCCACCGTTACCATTTTCCCACTCAAATTGATGGGGTAGCTGGAAAGGTAACCTTTTGGGATGAAAGTGTGGTTTTCGAAATATTTAAGGGAGTTTGATGATGGGGAGAGGGTTGGAGAACCCAAGGTGAGACAACATGAAGACAACATGATGCAAGTCAAAGCGCCTTCGTCAATGACAGTTCTATGTACCCCTTGTCCTTTCGAAAAAAAAATCACTTGAAATGCAAGCTGGTGTGAAAGGGGAGGTCTACATTTTTCCATGTCGAATCTTGTTAGCATGGAATCCTGAGGGTCAGCCGCACCAATGGCCAAAAGTAGAGCTTTCCTTTGTTCTCGACAAGTTTGTAATACTTTGAGTGATGATATAGATGACAATGCTTGCGCCAAATATTCTACAACATTGTATTTCTAGGAAGCACATGTAGATGTATTATGTTTTGTGCGATGAAGTGCCTCTTTTGGGGGTGAATCACAAGATCAACAACTGGTCGTTCGATATGAAGATCATTGGGTGGTGATGGGTTTGAACTCGAGGAAGCTTCCTTAGCGTTAGTGACTGGAGCTCCATAAATTTTGGCTCTTGTTTGAAGATCAACTGTTTCAAAGGTGTAAATGGTGGATGATCCTTCACCAGCTGAAGGATGATGTGAACCGTCGTTGCCCCCTTGCGGGGGTTGAGGCTGGTTTACAATAAGATGTTGTTGTTGCTAAGCAGGGAAAGGGTTGTTTAGGACTGCAAGGGTCCGACCAATGTCCTTTTGAGCAAGGATATCTATGCATTCTTGGAGGCATGGAAAACGATGTGTCATATGGTCTTCCGCACAGATCTTGCAAGGGAAATTGAAACCTTTGTCCTTTCCCATATCAGGTGGTGCAACAAATTTCTACTTTGGGTTGGACTGCTTGGTTGACTGCTCTTCAGAAGGAGTGGTCTTTTTCTTATTCTTCTTATTCTTACCACTGGGTTTTTGTGTAGATTGCATAGATTTTATCGCAGCGGTAGGAAGAGCAGTCGATTGGGTAGCGAGATCAATAGAAAACTGGGCAATGTGTCTGCTAAGTTGATTTACAGTAGCCCGAGAGGTCGCGTCGATAATACTATCAGCGTGTGCGCTAGGTTGCTGAGTAACGGGAGCATTGAAAGTTCTGGGGGCATTGGGAATGACGTCATATAATGTGACAAACTGTGAATAAATCGAATCTAAGTGTTGGGCATGACAAATAGATTGGTCTTCAGTAACCACACCACCTAAGGCAACATCCTTAGCGATTTGGGGGAGAAGATATTTGCAGAACTGATCCGCTAATAGATAATCCAGGAGGGAAACTTTGATAAGCCTCCGCCTACGTCTCCATTCATGGATATGATTGGAGATGTGGGTGGTGGTGTCCTGGAGTAAGGTAGTAAGGAGTTCTATCCCGGTTTCATAGCGAATGGGTAGCTAAAAGTGCTTTAAAAATTCCATCACTAAGGCGCCAAAGGTATTGACTAATGCACATGGCAACTCAATCTACCACTTGGCTACATTGCTAGTAAGGTGTTATAGACATTTTTAGGCACTGCAACCCCAATCATAAATTTCCATAAACCAAGGGCTCCTAAGTCCCTAAAAGTGTTGTTCCAACCCCTAAAAGAACAAGGTCAACTGATTACAGCATCTCCCAGAAGTTCTCCATGAAAAACTACTCAGAACTGGTCAAAACTGGACCATCTCACCTGCTCCATGGTCAAAGTGCATTGCATCCCACCTAAATGCACATGGGAGGTGCGATGCATACTGAAAAGACCTTCTATGGGGTGCGATGGGCTAGAGTGGACAAATGGCAGGGTCAATATGTGAGGTGGAGGATCATGGAATCTTCCAGAAACTTCTCTTGTGACACTTGCCTCTCTGCATTCGCCCAGGGATGAGTAAGACATCATCAATCTCCAAGTGGAATCAAGAACTATCAGAGAGAGGACACTAATCAAATCTCAGAAGCTGACTCACCCCCCTTTCAAACATCTATATATGGATCCCTCATCCCAGAGATCCAGAGGCTGGAATTTTGTATCTTGTAAGGAAGTGTTGCTGGTTTCTTAGTGTAACATCATAGTGTTGGGTGATCTAAGCTTTTCATGAGGTGAAGAAGGGCTTTCTTGCCGAGAGGATGACGCTGGGTCAGAATAATTGGTTGTAATCCTCTTTGCTATTCTTGATTATTAATAAAGCTATTTGATTTTTCCTCCACATTCTTGTATGATTGATGATATATGCATTTGTGTGGTCAATGTATATCTGGTCCTATATTGTTTATGATAGTAGATCTTTGTTCTTGGATAGTGTTATGCTGCTTTGATTCTACAGGTACTCTTTGAAGCTGGGTAAACGAGGAAGCAAGTGGCAAAGATCTATCAGAAGGGAGAGGAATCAAGCAAGGAACCAAGCGCAAGACAGAGGTTGGTCTCCTTTACTCCCCTCTTATCTACTTCTCATAAAGGAAAATGAAAGTGGATTTAGTTTGTTTATTTCTAAGGTAGCTACCAGCCTTAGTGGGACTAGAAGCTCTGCATAGACACTAGATTTCCCGATAACAAAATGGCGACTCCATTGGGGAGTGAATAGATTGTTTTTTTGTCTATATTTGTTTGCTTTATAAACTTACAGACGGAGCCTGAAGTCAAGCCAGCTAGCCATCGAACTGCATTTGCTATGCAAGTGCAAAGTAGATCAATGTTGCTTCAGTCTATCTCCGGGTTTTGTTTATGAATTGAACAATCGATTTACAAGCTCTCTAATTGCCCTTGTGGTGGCTCTAGTAACCTCCTTAGATCTACCCCTGTGATTTATTTACTGATTACCACTTGCTCGTCCAAAATCCCTGAACTGTGCTGCAAACTGTGATCAAGAATTGGATCAAAAGTCTCGCACTGTACCATCGCACCCTCTCTTCAAGGATATCAGTATGCATCACACTTCCCGTGTGCTGTAGGTGGGATGCACACTAGAATCCCTGTGTAACAGGTAAGCTGATCAGAAAGGGCTAATTTTGCCTTCAGACTTTGGTTTTTTCACTCTTTTCAGCTCTATTCAGGAGTTTTGTTGTCTGTAGTCAGTATACCTCTGTTGGAAACCCCCTTCCTTGCCATTATTCCACCTCTATTGTGCAAAGAACTGTAAATGTTTTTATGTGTTGTGATCCATTTTCAGTTTTGTTTTACAAAGAAGTAGCGTAATTAAACGGTCGTTTCTTGATTTGGAAGTGTCGCAAGTGTCGTTTTCAGTCATAGAAGAGAATCCGATTGTTCTTGATAGTCGATTACACTGTTACTCTTGTATTTGATTTGAATTAATAGTTTTTCAAGTGTCGAAAGCAAGTTTTCAATTCCAAATAACAAAGTGTCGTCATTGTCTTCATTTTGTCTTGAAAAGAAACTTGTTAGTAATGTCTCTTTGAAAATAATTCAGATTTGTGCTTAGCTTTCTTTTTATCATTCACACATTAAGAAGGCTGAAAACAAATACATGCATGTGCATTTGCATTTAGACTGTTTGTTGGTTTGATTTAGGACAGTGCATATAGTGTGTGCTCTCTGCTCTATGTTGAAAGAATATCGTCTCTCTTTCCTTAGTAGCTAGGATTTTCATTGCAAAAAAGAATATTAAACGATTGTTTATCATCTTAGATTGCATTTTAGGAATTGTATATCTACATCACGTGGTGAACCTGAAAGGAAAATTTCTTAAGCAAGATCAACTGTAAAATAAATTTAATGAATCTAAAAATGCTTTGGAACCTAATGCACAACATTTAGAAGTCTAGGCTAGAGACGTATTCCGGCGTCGTAAAGCCTGGTAACTATTGTTTTCATTGCTGGTTGGGTGATTCCTCCACTTTGAGACGATAAGTGCTAGTACGGACTTGTGCTCCCACGTACTGTCGAGTATATATTGGGAGACCACAATAGGCTTTATCCTTTATCCATAGGAAGCCATGTCTGCCACCCTATCAATCGCAATGCACTGAACACAACATTCGGGAATATTGACTGCCATACCGTAAAAAGTATTCTGCAGTTTTGCGATTGGTTTGGTAATCCCTCTGTCTAGATTTCTAGAGTAGTCTCCTTTGTTCCTTTTCAGACTCCTTAAAGGAAAAGGTCCATCTGAGCACTTGTCACTTCAAGCTCATTAAAAATTGAAGGCAACTAGAGTCATCTTTTGTTTTTTCTCGACTCTTAAAAATTGAAAAAACAAGTTGTGTCAAAGCGTCTAAAATTCATTTAATTCGGAAACATATTTCCCCTTGATTTTTAGTTGATCGAGTAATCCGCAATCGTGGAAGAAAGTCAATTGAAACCCCGTCGTTCGCGGAGACTTACGATTCAACCGTCTTTGTCTCCAGAATCAAAACTGTTACGGACAAAGCGAACTTGTTTAACCGGTTCCAAATCCCCTGGTAAAGTTAGAACAAGTGTTCCAACACCATCGGAGACTCCGGTTACTCCAAACATTTCTGGTATCCCTACCTTTACGGAAGAAGTTCCGCAACCACCAAAGGACAGTAGAGCTGATCCTAGTGTGAAGGTAAACACTTTTATTACTGAACCAGCTCCATATACGGCTGATTCGGAAGGTGTTATTCCCCAAACACCAGTCGCTGCAAATTATATACCTTCTTCGGCACCAGAAATATTTTACGGACCTGACGGTCTACCTCTTCCACCTAGTCTGATTGCTATAGAAGAGATTGTGGAGGACCCTCCATCTAGTACTCAATCGCAATTTGGAGTCAGGATCACCCTATATCCTTCTTCATCAGAAATTAGTCTACCGTTATCGGAAGCTCCTGTAGAATCACTAGGAAATCTTCTGGATAGACTAGAAATGTCTGAACAACCGTCGACATCTAGGACTGTGTCATCCGACACAACAACAGCAGAACTTCCTGCTGTCACTCCAACAATGTTCGTCGGCATACCATCTATCCCAACTAGCTCTCAATCGCTAGATGGGGCCCACTCAGGGGCTATTTCGACAGTATGGTCCATTCTCGTTCGTTCATCCAAAATAATATCTGGGAACTCTTATGTTGAGTCTCAGCAAATTGATCCTTCACGGTGTCAATTTGGGCAGTCCGGTCCTCAAGGACAAACAATTCCTTTGAGTACCAGATTACCGCCGTATGGGGGGCAATATACCCTTTCATTGTCTCCTCCGGGAGGACAACCATACGATAGTTCACAACAAAATTCAGGTTATGCTGGAATTACATCTAGCGGTTGGGTGCCAATACTGCCTCAACAACCAAGAGTTGTATACTCAATGCAACAACGTTTACCTATGTCTAATATACCAACTACGCTGGTTATTGTGATGGTGTCGCAAGTACAAGCGTTGCCTGTTGTATGCCAACCTCAGGTTTCTCAGGTTGTAATGCAACAACCTCTTGTCCCTGCGAATCAACCACAATCGCCAACTAGTGGAATGACACAGGCCCAAACGGGTACAATTACCCCTCATCTTGGTCAAACGGCCAGTATTGGACAACAGCACACGGCTTCACAGCCATGGCTAGTGCAATATCAACAACCGCAATTCCAACAAGTATACCAAGGATCTGAGCAACAAATCTTTGTAAATAATGAGCAGCCGTATATTCAAAATGGTCAAAATCAACCATTCTACAATGGTTATGCCCATCAACCTTACCAAAGTTACCAGCATCAAATGCATTATGTTGGTATGCAAAGACCATCTTCTCAGGCAATTCCATCTTATCCTGGGTATGCTTCACCAAACCTGAATCAACAGTTACCCTTCGTGGCAACTTTAGATTTACTGGATCTAAATCGACTAACGAACGATCCAATTACTTATGCCCCTTGGTGGCCAGCGATTCCGCATAAACTTCTGTCAGATATTCCTAAATTTAATGGAAATCTGGGTGAAGACCCGTCGAATCATGTGATGACCTTTCATCTCTGGTGTTCATCAAACACCCTAAACGATGATTCGATTAGGCTTCGCCTTTTTCAGAGAACGTTAACTGGTCCAGTAGCAAAATGGTATATCGAATTACCTAGAGCTTCGTTTGATAACTTCAATACCCTAGCCACAACCTTTTTAACCCATTTTCAGTTACCCATAAGGTACGAAACGAGAACAGAACTCCTTACCAATTTCAAACAAATGACGGCCACTCACATATCCGATCATATTCATGAGTGGCGACGTCGTCGTAGAATGGTAAAAACGTATGTTCCTGATCAGCTTTTAGCTGAATGGTTTATTAAGTCATTATTACCTTCTATTACAGAAGAGGTGGCAAAAGGAGGAGTCATCACCGAAGAGCAAGTTATTGCTCGTGCGCAATATCTAGACTTGATTTATACTTAGTCTGGCACGCTCTACGATAAAATCCCTGACGCTCCCAGACCGGAATTTTCCGTTCCTCCTCCTCCTAAATCAAACAATGACTCTCATGCCGGCGATGGCGTGATTGGTACGACAGACACAAAATCAACAAAGGCTACATCTAAAAAGGCCTGTAAGATTTCTGGTCAAAATGCAAAAGAAGAACTTCTCGCCTCGGAAGTAAATGTCGTCTCAACTGATAAAGGCAAAGAAACCAAGCAACCAGGAGGCAAGAAGAAAAACAAAGGGAAGAAGAAGAAACAGGAGGAATCATCACCTGAAAAATCTTCTGCAAACCCTTCTGGAGATAAGAAACCAAATCGTCCATGTCTTATATGTGATGAGGATCATTGGATGAGAGATTGTCCATATAAGGCTGAGCTTAGAAAATTCTTCAAGAATTCAAAAACCTCGGCGGTATTGACTGATCTATTTCCAAATCCAGGAACAAATCTGGTTGCTAGTGACAATGCTTCCCCATCCCAACTACTGATGTTGTCGGTTTCGAAACAACAAAATGATGCTTTGATAATGACAAGGAATAAATATTATGTGAATCCACAGCTGTCGAACAACAAGGATAAATATCAACCTAGTAGTTCGACAAGAACTTCGACAGAAGTTGCGCCGCCCATCATTCTAGAGCTAACAATATAACCGCCAAAGGGAGTAGTACACAAGTCGACATTTAAACCTCGTCCCAGAGCAGCACAACATTATAATATAGTGGAAGATCTGGCCCAATCGCCATCCGCTATGTCAACACTTGAGGTACTGCAAAATTGCCCCTCCCAAAAGCAGGCTTTATTATCAGCAATAGGTGGGATTGACCCAAAGGATTCTAATCTTGTGTCCTTTAATCACAAAGGATATGATCCTCAATTACCAGCTCAACTAGCTTTCCTCAATCAAGTGAAAGCCCTCAACAAAACTATTCATCGAACAATTATTGATGAGGGGGCATCTACATGTATTATGTTGATGAGTTGCTGGAAAACTTTAGGGTCTCCAACCTTGTCGCGATCTTCGACGAAATTAAAAGCATTTGATGGATGAACATATACCCCATATGGGATTCTAAGTAACTTGCAAGTTGAACTGGGGGGGAAAACAGTAGAAATAGATGTTGAAGTAATCGATGGAAACCTCGATTACAACATCCTACTGGGAAGGCCCTGGATATATGCTATGGCTGCGGTTGTGTTGACCTACTTTCGGAAGATTGAATTTCTTTTCAAGGAGGAATTACAATCATCGACCAACAAACATTTCTCCCCAATAGTTACCAAGTTATGGGAATCATTCCGATGATCCATGGAAGCCCCCATTTGCTTCAAAATATCGGAGTAGGCCTACTAAAAGACCCTATATTAATGGGGACTTTTCTCTCCCACCTCCAATCAATCTGGCGGAAGTGGCGACAGTAGGAACCTGCAATATGATATCTTCTATTCAAAAGATCTCAGAAAACGATATTAACATGGATCATCTGCAGGTATTGCCTCCAAGCTCAATAGAAATATTGTAGCAATCAATGTTTTTGGCATGGGAGGCAGACCCAAATCAACGCTCATCAAGCGTTTGGATAGATAGGTCTAAGGAATCTGACACCCCTTTAGATCCTTGGTTGCAAGTGCATTCCACTGACGAAGGAATTGTTCAGTCAATGATAACTGACAGGGCACCATGGGAAGACTACCACCATCGTTCCCATCTTCCGGATTGTCAAGAAGATACTCCTGATGACCTTCATCATCCTTCAGTTTTTGATTTCCTATCAAACACTGTAAACACGGTGGATTCCGAGCGAAACTTGTCCAATATCGAAGAGAATATCGCCATAAATATCTCGACCAAAACAGATGTTGTAGAGAATATTTATGTTGGCAAATGTTGTTCTCCTTCAGAACTGGAAATATATAACGCTCTTTTTCGCTAATTCAGAGATGTCTTTGCTTGGTCGTATGATGAAATGCCAGGCATTGACTCGAATATCGTTGAACACGAAATCAAGATGTATCCAGATGTCAAACCAGTACGACAACGGCTATGACAGGTCCACCCCAAGAAATCCACTACCATCAAGGCAGAAGTTGAGAAACTTCTCCATGCTGGTTTTATTTACCCGGTTCCTCTAACCGATTGGGTATCAAACATTGTTCCTGTGATGAAAAAATAAGGAACGATTAGAGTGTGCGTCGATTATAGGGATGTAAATCAAGCTTGTCCAAAAGACAACTACCCTACACCCTTTATTGACCAGATAATTGATGAATGCGCCAGATGTGAAATCTTTTCATTTATGGATGGATTCTTCGGGTATAATCAAATAAATATCCGCCCACAGGACCAGTCAAAGACTACATTTATTTGTCCATGGGGTACATTTGCATATCGCAAATTACCCTTTGGTTTAAAGAACGGAGGGGCAACATTTCAAAGGGCAATGAATTATGCCTTCCATGACATCAAAAACATCGTTCAACCATATCTCGATGATCTTCTGGTTCATTCGCGAAAGTGGACCGATCATCCGCAGCATTTGAGAGCAATATTTCTACGTTGCCGACACTACAAGATACAACTCAATCCACACAAATGTGTGTTCTGTGTCAGTTCTGGTCGTTTTCTTGGCTTTGTAGTCTCGAAGGAGGGGATCCGTCTCGACCCCTGTAAGGTTCAGGCAATCATAAATTTGCCTCCACCTTCAAATTTGCTTCAGATTCAGAAACTCCAAGGGAAATCAAACTTTCTGAGGAGGTTCATTCCAAATTATGCTGAACTAGCTAAAGGTTATACACGTCTATTGAAAAAAGAAGTACCCTTCCTCTGGGATCAGGTCACGCAAGCTTCCTTTGATGCTTTAAAAGAATCCCTAATGAAAGCATCATTAATGTACACTCTTGATTATCAAAAAGACTTTAACCTGTATCTGGCTACAGTGGATACAACCATCGCAATGGTTTTAGTTCAAGAAGACAATGGAATTGAACATCCCATATATTATTTGAGTAGAAACTTAAATGATACAGAAAGCAAGTATTCCTATGTTGAAAAGCTAGCTCTCGCAGCCGTTCAAGCGATACAGCGATTTCGACTCTATGTCCTCTTTCGAAAAACTACCATTTTGTCAGATTGCAACCCCATGACTTATATATTGTCGCGACAGTTGCTGGGGGGCAAATATTCAAAATGGATAGCAATCCTTCAAGAGTTTGATATGGAATTTGTAAAATCCAAATCAAAGAAACATCCGAAGAAACCATCGTGGATGAATCTTTGTTTCTGATATCTTCAAGCAATCCGTGGTATGGAGATATAATCATCTATCTCCAAACCCAAAAATATAGGTCTAATACCTCTCACTCGGAACAAAAACGTATTCGATACCAATCAAAAGACTACATGATCGTCGGTGATACACTTTACCGTCGTGGTGTCGATACAGTTCTGAGGAGGTGCCTCACCCATGAGGAGGCCGAAAAAGTCCTGAATGATTGCCATTCAGGCGCGTGTGGGGGGCATCAATCTGGTTACGCTACGGTGCAAAATTTTTTACAAGCAGGATACTTCTGGCCAACAATGTTCAAAGATTGCATAACCGCAGTCAGAAGTTGCCATGCATGTCAAATTTTCGATAGCAAAACCAGAAGACCACCCGCACCCCTGCAGCCAATAGTTTCGGTTGGGCCATTTGCCAAATGGGGCATTGATTTCATGACATGTAACCCCACCTCGACCAAGGGGTATGGGTATATCATAGTCGCAGTAGACCATTTTACCAAATGGGCCGAGGCGATGCCTACATTAGATAACACCGGTGAAACAGCTGCCCTTTTCTTTTTCAATATTGTAGTCGCCAGATTCGGCGTTCCACAAGCTATAGTCACAGATCATGGATCGCATTTTTGCAATCACATGATGGTTGAATTGGCTGCCAAATTGGGGCTGTCCCACAACAGCTCTACTCCATATTACCCGCAGGCCAATGGACAAGTTGAAGCAATCAACAAAGTCCTGAAGCGGATGCTGCAAAGGATGATTGGAGTCCACAAAAGGAGTTGGCACCTGATTCTGTACTCAGCCTTGTGGGCATACCGAACATCGGTGAGGAATGCAACTGGGTTTACACCCTTTCAACTGGTGTATGGCCTAGAAGTAATATTACTAGTTCAGTGTGAAATCTCGTCCCTCAAACTCGCAGTCGACCTTCTCCCCGGAACTTCAGAAGAGGAGGCTCATTTCTTGGAACTAATCCAATTGGATGAAACCTGTCGTGATGCCACTTTGGCTAACGAAGCCCATAAGAAATGAGTCAAGGTGCAGTTCGACAAAAATGTCAAACCTCGTGTCTTCTCAGAAGGTGACTTGGTCTTACTTTACGACCAGGAATCCGATAAATTGGGAGCAGGTAAATTCAAGTATTTGTGGATGGGCCCCTATATTTTTAAGTGTGTATTAGCAAAAGGAGCCTATGAGTTAATGGATTATGATGGGATTCCACTGGCGTAACCCCGTAACGGGTTGTACCTTAAGCGTTACTATGCATGATTCAGTGTAGTAACCCATATACTTTTGTTACATTTTTGTTTTCGCTAAGGGTAATTGTTTTGGTCAAGTAATCCACTTTTTACATTTGTCACAGATGTCGAACCCATTGGAATCTTTTGTTGGATATGTCGACGGAGCGAGTCGTAGTTCGCGGAACCTATCTTCTACGGCCTGGGCCATTTTTGATCCAAGCGGTGAGTTAGTAAGTTTCAGAGGGGTATGTATTAGTCGGTCAACAAATAACATCGCTGAATATAGCGCATTGATATAACTTCTCTCTGATGCCATCACACATGGCATAAGCTGACTTATCGTCAGGCTAGACTCACAGCTCGTCATCCTACAACTCACTGGTATCTACTCCGTCCGAAATCCAGCTATCTATCGCATGTTCCTAAGGGTCAAGGTTTTAGAAAGGCAATTTGATTTTATTCAATATCAGCATATTTCCAAAAACTTAAACACATTAACAGACTAATTGGAAAATTATGTGTTAGATAGACATTTGCAACATTTATAAAAAGAAGCATTTCATCAATATTTGCATCAGGATCATGTAACTTAACCAAAATAAAACTCCGAAAATCAAAAATATATATATAAATGTTTATGGTTTACATATAATGTTCTATAACCAAGACAAAATTGGTCAAATGACCCAAAAATCAAAACACTAGGGGGCACCCTAGTCTAATGATGCTGGTGATAACAAGTCACCGCCTGTGAAATCATGCGTAAAAGCCTAGTCCATCGACTCAGCACACCGATAATATGTCGCTGCAACCTCAGAGGTAGCTCGTCAGTCCTCACGTCCGAAATACCAAGAGTGAGGCCTTCGACCTGATTCTGCAATGCTGAAAGAGTCTCGGCCACATCAAGGTCGCGAAGGATAGCCCTTCCCACAGCCTCTCCTACTGGAGCGGCAGCGGGCACTCTCAGGCGTACTACTGGCCGAACTGGTCCAAAATCTACATGAGCACGTGAGTTTTGATTAGTCCTAATAGAAGAAACCACAAGAACATTATAAAGAGAAACGATAAACAGAGATATGGTCAAAGAATTTACCGATGACACCCCACTGCTCTCCAGCCGGCAGTACCAAATCCGGGTCACCCTAGAAATCCATACCAACATATGGATACTCAGAAAAAACCATCTCCTGACGGTTGAACCACTCAAAGAAGGTTTCAGAAAAGGAAACCTGGGACTGACCAGCATGTCTAGCCATAAGGTTGACCCATCTCTGCATCCGTGGCTCAGTCGGTGGAGGTAAACCAAGTGAAACATACTGCGGCTGCATCAGTGGGATCTTTTCCAAGGCGAAAGCTGTCAAGATAGAACCATATCCAAAGTTCTTTAATCTTCCATTTTTCACCTTGGTCAGTTGTTCTTTCATCACAGAGAGTACTGCATCACACCAGTTGAACACCTTTGGTTCAAGGCATTCCAAGGCATACTGCATATAAGACCTGTTGGCCACATGAAGAGTCGCACTACCAGCCAGTCTAGAAAAAGTGAATAGAATGGTCCTCAAGGACCTGTCAGTGACATCTCGGATATTGATCTTGCCATCCTTACTCAGTTGAGATCCCTCTCTGCAATACCTACGAATGTAATCTCTCACAGATTCACCCCCACGGGCTGAACCTGATAATGAGATAGGGGCATCCCGCCTCGATAAGCCGGTCAAAAAATAGATGTCCATGACAGTCATGGGGATGGATTTGCCCCTAATCTGGAACACCTGGGTGGTAGGGTCCCATGCATCGAGAAAATATTGCAACAAGTTGATTTGTTGCCTCATGCTAGAGATGAGGAAAAGCTTGAACAGACCACAGTTCCGCAGTGCATTTACCGTAACCGGATCATGTAAAGCAAGCATGTCCTCTTCTTCATGCTCACGTTCTCGCCATGTAACAAGCATTTTGCTCCAATGAATCTCTAAAACAAACAAGAGAAGAGTCAGGATCCTGATTTGGTGAAAAACAGGCAAAAATTTCCATGAAAAACTGTGCATAAATTTCCCTCTTTGCGCCCATCGCACCCCCAGCAGTGTTCTGGGTGGGATGCATGCTGATTGGCCAATGGCCAAGCTAGCATGCATCGCACCTTTCAATATAGAAGAGGTGCGATGGAGCCAGGGCGAGTTTTTCAAACCCGAGAGGCTCAGAAAAACCAGAAAACATGCTCAGAATTCAAAAAGGAAAGGATGAAACTGAAGAGCTTAGGTTTAGCTCCTACCTGGTCCAGACGGCACCAAGAATCATCCACAGAATCTCCCAGAATCAGCTAGTGAAAATCAAGGGGGAAAGCACCTCCAAAGCTCCAACAAACCAAAGTTCAAATGAAATGGTAAAATGAGAGGTAAAAAACCACTTTTAAATTAATTTTCACGTAATTCAAGTAAAATATTAGTGTTTTGACTCATTTTTCAAGCATATATTATTCGTTTCTAACTAGTTTGATGAAGCAATTGAAGAGGCAGTACAACCTTTGAAGGAACAAAAGTTTTCAATGGTAAAATCAAGATAATCAATGACCATTATATCGAGCAGTTTTAACGCGGAATTCAAGCTCGTTAAAAAATAAACATAAGCAATGAGCAAATGTTCCCCCAGAGTTTAAGCTCATTAAAAAATGAATCAATTTCCGGTAAATAACCATTGTGAATGTATTATCATCAGCCTTTGAAGCCTTGGTCATGTTCTCATCATCACCTCCACTCTATTTTGGCCGATCATTCACCTCCATTTGATTGTTTACCCTTTTTGAGGAACAGCTGCAAAGGTTGATCCTGTTAGCCATCCTTGTGACACTGCCGTGATTGGAAAATTCCAAACCTTACCTGGAATTAGCTGCTACCCAAATTTATCACTCGTTCCTCAAAAAACGAGTCTCCTTTAAGCTCTTTTCAACTGACTCGTAAAATATGAAAAGATTTCCGAGTAATTGGCCTCTCCAGCTCATTAAAGTGACCGGAAGTGCTATCCCTCCTTTAGATTTTAATCTTTTTGAACCTGAGGGATTATTACACAAAAATATTGAGCGCTTGTTTTGTTCGGCTCGTTAAAATTACCGAAAATTCATCCCTTCTGTATCATTTTATACTTTTTCGGACTTAAGGGATTATATGACAAAAAAGGATTGTTGGAGTTTTCTTTACGTCCCTTTTTAGGCTCTCTAAAATTGAAAAGGACCGAGTTATCTTTGTTGTTAAACTCGTTAAAACCGAATAGTGACAAACTTGTCCATACAGACAAGAACGAGTTTCACTATCACTAGGCTCGTTAAAAAATAGCGATGGGTTTGCCTGAAGGGAAAATTATAGAACAAGCATATGTTATCCTCCTCAAGCTTGACAAAAATAAAGAGGTACTGGTCAGCAATGACTGGGGAAAAATTGGGAAGAAAACTTGAAGAAACTTTATTGGTAGCAAGTCGCTCTTGAACATGATACTTTCACTCCGCATCCGAGTCGAGTTGGGTTGTTCCGTTCACTGGTCATATCACCATTGGTCCATCACACCATCGATATTTGGGGTTAACGCTACCAATCCATCATGTCAATGTCACCGATATGTTCAAGAGAAGTCGCTCAGAGAATTCACCTGTGTCTCATCCACTGCAATACATTTATGCTCCATTCTTTCATGACCGCCACCTTGAACCTTATGTCATCAAATCGTTTTCACATCCATTAAAATCATTTGCTTCGTTATGTGTCATTGATGTGGGATTCACTAAGGCCCTCCTATGATGGATCGCTTCTTGTTGACATCAGCTCATTATCCAAGAAGTCGATCTAGGAACAACCCTTTCAGTACTTTGAAGCTTGCATGCCTCAATGGCAAGTTTCTCACTTCCAGCAACAGGTTTACATCAATGGCCTTCGACCGAAAGATTTTGCGTGGTGTTCGACGCCAAGTCCCTTATTCACAACACGTGAATTGTACTGTAGTACCTTGAGGGTCATCATCATTATCGGTGATTCCTCTCGCGCCTGTTAACAGCTTACATCATTGGCTAGTAATCAGGCGATGTCTTTCCATGTTCGACTCCATAACATCTCTCACATGGATCGACTTGTACTTTGAGTGAACATCAAACGAGATTGAAGACCCCGGATCTAGTTTCATCCATCCGGGCTGCGATATATATTCAGGAAAATAAATACATCAAATGTACATCATTACTGCACAGATAATCATCCAATCCAAGGGATGATGGCTCTACCAGAATCATCAGTCTGTGCTCAGACGATTATCTATCTTATGTACAAGAAAATGAATTTATAAAGCTGAGCATGGGAATGCCCGCCTCAGCTAGATCATGAAAATATTATGAGGATAATGTATTGTATTATATCTTATTACAGGTGCCTTCCAGCTTGAAAAAGCTTCAGATCCTCATGATAAAGCATTTCACCCGACATCAAAAGATTAACGACCTCATGCTTTAGGGGGCAACTGTTATAGACATTTTTGGGCACTGCAACCCCAATCATAAATTTCCATAAACCAAGGGCTCCTAAGTCCCTAAAAGTGTTGTTCCAACCCCTAAAAGAACAAGGTCAACTTATTACAGCATCTCCCAGAAGTTCTCCATGAAAAACTACTCAGAACTGGTCAAAACTGAACCATCTCACCTGCTCCATGGTCAAAGTGCACTGCATCCCACCTAAATGCACACGGGAGGTGAGATGCATACTGAAAATCCATTCTATGGGGTGCGATGGGCGAGAGTGGACAAATGGCAGGGTCAATCAGTGAGGTGGAGGATCATGAAATCTTCCAGAAACTTCTCTTGTGACACTTGCCTCTCTACATTCGCCCACGGATGAGTAAGAGATCATCAATCTCCAAGTGGAATCAAGAACTATCAGAGAGAGGACACTAATCAAATCTTAGAAGCTGACTCACCCCCTTTCAAACATCTATATATGGATCCCTCATCCCAGAGATCCAGAGGCTGGAATTTTGTATCTTGTAAGGAAGTGCTGCTGGTTTCTTGGTGTAACATCATAGTGTTGGGTGATCTAAGCTTTTCATGAGGTGAAGAAGGGCTTTCTTGTTGAGAGGATGATGCTGGGTCAGAACAATTGGTTGTAATCCTCTTTGCTATTCTTGATTATTAATAAAGCTATTCGAGTTTTCCTCCACATTCTTTTATGTTTGATGATATATGCATTTGTGTGGTCAATATATATCTGGTCCTATATTGTTTATGATAGTAGATCTTTGTTCTTAGATAGTGTTATGTTGCTTTGATTCTACAGGTACTCTTTGAAGCTGGGTAAACGAGGAAGCAAGTGGCAAAGATCTATCAGAAGGGATAGGAATCAAGCAAGGAACCAAGCGCAAGACAGAGGTTGGTCTCCTTTATTCCCCTCTTATCTACTTCTCATAAAGGAAAACGAAAATGGTTTTAGTTTGTTTGTTTCTAAGGTAGCTACCAGCCTTAGTGGGACTAGCAGCTCTGCATAGACACTAGATTTCCCGATAACATAATGGTGTGGGGGAAGAGCCGAAGATAGATACTATCATCCACCATTGAGTTGCACATCCACCATAGATGATAGGTGGTGATATGTGTACCCAGATCGTCCCCTTGTTTCCCTTCGAACTTCAGGATGTCGGTAGGAATTTTGTGCATGATTGGAGGCCAAAGTAAGTTATGGAAGATGTGGTCATTAGTGAGTTTGTATAAATCAGGAGTGTTAATTATTGCCAAAAAAGGAAAAGTATTTGATGCCCCTAATTCAAACCAAGGTGATGACAAATGACTTGAGGGTCCTTGTGGTCCTCCCATCATATTGTTCCCAACATTATACATAGGATTTGCGGAATAATAATTTCCTTAGGGCACAGTCGTATATTGTGGATGTCCATAGGGGTTGTTAGGTTGGGGGATATAAGCTTGATTTCCCCCAGGATAATAAGTGCCCCCTTGACTCATTTGAGGTTGAGAATGGGGTGCCCAAATGGATTGAGCGAGACTGGGTTGAGGGATCCCACCAGCCACATAGTTGGTCGTCGGCACTTGACTGACATATGGAGGATTCATGTCAATCAATGATTGTCCAGTCTGTCCTATAAACAGAGGGGGAACTGCAATGTTTCAGGTCGATATATGCATGTTAGGAATGGTGCCCCCAGGCATTTCAGCCTAAGGGTTGGAACTAAACAAAGGATTCCAACCACAGGGGTTCCTGAAGGGACCCATGCTAACCGTGCTATATGGTGCACTATAAGGAGCACTATGTGGAGCACTTGGCGAAGGTCCAGGAGATGATACATAAGGGGTGAAAAGTGGTATGTATTGGGTTCTGCTCATGTTGGGTGTAACTATGGTGCTCATACCCGGCATAGTTGGGATAACAGGGTTTTCCATCAGCAGTGTATTACTGACTGTCGACTAGGGAAGTGAGGGTGGACCAAAAGTGTCCACAAAAGCCCATGACCCATTAGTTGTCAATGGGATGGTGGGTATAGGTACAGTGGAAGACATAGGAGGTACAGGTGCAACTTGAATCAATAATAGTCCCAATGGATTTGTGATCGGAGGAATATATGGAGGGATGAAACCTTTAGTAAAGAAATATTTTGGTAGATTTGAGTCATGGGATGTATAGACTGATTCAGTGTTAGATACTGGAGACTGATTACCTGAAGATGGGTAATCCTTCTCACTGGGGCTCGGCGGATCCTCGAAAGTTAGTAGAGGAAGACCTTATAGTCGTCTAGATTAACGACGGGGGTTGTATGTAGCCACGGTGACCGATATATTTTATCAAAATATTTTGATAGTGATATTTATTATAGTCTCAGTGATAACAAACTAGCACCTAAAAAATAAAAATACTATAAACAATCCAATCAATAATCAGAGGGTATGACTCTGTCTAATAACCACCGTTTTCTAGAGATGAAACCTAGTATCACAATGGATAAAAGAGAGAGTTAGCAAAATGTACAGTTACGATTACTATTGAGCTTCACCCAAACCTCAGATTAAGGGGCCAAGCACTCTCGTGAAGATGAAAACCTTCCCAAAAATTGAAGACAGAGTAGGTTCGTCTATTTAGGTACAAGGGAAACCCACCCCAGTCACATTGTGTTCGTCCCTAAAAAGTATGTCTGCTACGGTTACCTCAAATCAGAGACACTACCGGGGGGGAACATGGTCGTAGACAGTATGTTGTGTGGGTAGGATACCTGAGTCCCCAACTTAGCTCTGATATCCCCGAAGGGATCCATGATACACAGAATACCCAAAGGAGATATATCGAAGGCTGGCTACCTTCTTTCACATTCCAATGTTGTTCGCATTTAGCTTCGCTTTGACTGGAGTGGTCCCAGAGAGTATGAGTGTAGAAGGATTTCCCTCATTAATGAAACTAGTCTCGATTTACGATCTTGGGAAATTAACTCACAACTGCCAAACCCACGATCCTCGCCTAGACTAAGATGTGTGTTTACTCATAAAAGAGTTGCTGATTGATTTTATTACGAGGTAAATTTTAAATGTACTTTGTTAATGTCTTCGGTGGGTTTGTTGACATATGGATTTATGTGGGACTTTGACACAAGCCATGTAGAAAAATGATTTTAATTTCACTTCAATAAATGAGTTGCTTCTATAATGAGAGGGTCATTTATACATCAATATATACCATGCATCTAGTATAGTAAAACACAAGCACAACATATAGACATGCAATGCTCTCTAACAACTTTTAAAACCAAATAAATGCAGAATCTAACCAAGCAAAAAAATGTAAAATAAATTGTATTTTCCTTTTTATGAAAACATAAGCAGTAAATCTATTTTCCTAAAAAGAAAAATATTTTTAGGAAACAGATAGCCAAACAAACATGCATAACTGCAGATCCTTGATCAATCTACAAGAAACTTCCCCAACCCAGGAGTTCACAGAACTGGTTGTTTATCAAGATTTGGTTGGCTATCGCACTTCAGAATAGGACGCAGAGAGTTTGTGGCTGCACTAATGCTTTGTTTTCTGGGCAATGGTGCTTTATAAAGAATTGGTTCCACTGTTGGGGTGCGTTAGTGCGGTAGAAGCTCTAAAACAAGGTTGTTGGGATTAGATCAAAAGCTAAGCACTGTGAGAAGGGTGATTTATAGTATTGAGTGATCAAAAAGGGAATCAAGAAGCACAACAAGTCCTGGAAGAAAGAGAGATCTAGCAACTTGTAAGGAGAAAAGCGGGAATGAAGTATAGTTCCTAGCAGAGTCGCCAATTCTGTTATAAGGATTAATGCACGAGTGATTGTGGTGGAAATACCCTCAAGGATCTTCCCGAGATCCTTGGCAGACAGATCACATTAGCTACATCTGGCACAAAGATACATGCACATATCCATATTAATGAAATGATAATTAAATTAAGAAGGAATATTGTTACCTCAGATCTTGGTGTGGCGTTGCTGGAGAACTCAGCTAGCTCCTAGATCAATACCTTCACATAGACAAGACGAGACATAATATCACATCATATAACCTTGATAATCAATGCAAGAATACATAAGGATATCTAACTACACATACAAAAGCTACTCATAATCAATAGTGTTGCATAAACATGTAAATAAATCACAATACCAACGCCATGGAGTAGACAACACAACTGCAGGTCTATATTAATGATATGAAAGAGTGATTATAACCATCAATTGCATCAAGCTTCCCTTACTCATCTAACTCCTCTCTCTCTCTCTCTCTCTCTCTCTCTCTCTCTCTCTCTCTCTCTCTCTCTTAACCTTTTGATGATCCAATGTCTGATACAAAGCTTTGATAGTCAATAGGCAATCCTTTCAATACTTTTGACCACTTTCACAATGCCCCAAGCCTCAAATATATAGCATGAGAAGATAAGTCTTGCCAATCCTTTCATGAGTTATTTTGGGAAAAATCTGGGATGTTTCCATGATTATCACTCTTTCCCTATTTTTTAGACTCCATTAGGAATAGTGATTTCTCAAACAGGTCGAATATCGATGTTTCCCTACTTTATGGGCTGACATATGAGTGAATATATGGATATTATTCGGTCAACCTACTCCTTTGACCTTCAGAAACTCACTAAAGATTACTAACGCTGTCCCCAAGGCAACACAAAGAGTTATCCTAGGGACTAACACACATGTTTCATGGCTAGGAAGCTTTATAAAGCACCTTGCTAGTTCCTGGGGAGCGTTAGCTTGGAAAATAGGCCTGTGAACTTGTTCAATCTTTTATTCATCTTGCCTTTCTCCTTTGAGATGATGAGGAGGTCATTTTCCTGTATAACATGGCATAGGTCAAATCCATCTTGATGGAACCTCTAATATTTTATCTTGCAAGACCTGAGAAAAATCATACCGAACCTTGCAGGATGTCAACTACTACAATATCCATTACTACGCATTTTACTGAGATCCAGACCAAATTCATCACTAAGTCCTTAATCATTCCTAAGCACTTTACCCTCTTAGATTCAAAAGAGTAGAGGTCTTTGTATGGTTGAGTTATCTGCAGCCCTAGTTTCTTTGTGACAGATAATGGCATCAAGTTGTGATAAGAACTTGAGTCTAACATGCATTTATCAAGCAGGAGGTCATGCACTACTAAGGTAACATAAAAAGGAGATGTGGAAGGATCTTGTTCTTCAACATGGGGTCCAAAGATGACCATTGTCCTTTCTTCTTGGAGATTCAAACTATCATGTGAAGGGATTGAAGCAGATGGACACATGAATTGGGAAAATTGGGCCTTATAGGTGGGTTGTTTCAATAGTTCAACCAATGGGATCATAATTTTGACTTTCTCAAGTTCTTTTTGAAGATTAAAGATAGCAGGGCTTTTTTATACAGTGATGACCTATACAAGCTCTTTTTCTTTATCACAGATGGGTCTAGATAGGGAAGGTGGTTTCTCTTCTTTGAGGGCTTCTAGCTTATGGCACACTTGATCTCGGGACTCCCTTTTCTGTGTAATTGGATCTAAAGGCCACTTCCCTTTGTCAGTTGGCCTAAGAGGATTTTTGGAGGAAGCATCATTGTTTTCATCTTGACCCTTTGATCTCTTTCTAGAGGACTGAAGATCATATTTCCCATGCATTTGGGCCAGCACGAAATCATTGAACTACTTGCAGTAATCCTCAATCTCACCGTCATTTAGCATTGCATCTAGATCATTCCCCTTTTCTTCATACTTTCTGGCCTCCTATTCTTCATCATAGAAAGAGGAGTACAGGTTCCCCTGAACCTCATTGGAATCTTGTATCTTCTCTTCCGGATCGTTTTCTATATAATGGGGGATGGATGTGATCTTATTATTCTTTTCTCTCCCTTTGCAATATTTGCAAGGGAGGTCTTCTGTGTTGTGGATTGAAGCTTCAATTAGGAGCATGGGAATTTTATTATGGAAGGTTTTCATTTACTAGCTCTAGTTTTACCAGTTTATTTGATAATTTCTATATTATCAATTTTCCTCCAGCTTATGTTCTTTGGACTCTCTTCCATGACTTGAGTAAGATGCTTCATCTTTCCACTTTTTCCTCTCCCCGGGGTCAATCGTGCTTCTTGAATTCTTGTTTTATGTAAAATTTGCTTCTACCGCAAGAGCATCAATTTGAATTTGGTCCACGGTATGGGACTTCCTCTCTCAGAGTGTGAAACTGATCTCTGATTCAAATGCCCCAGCAAAAACTACTCCTGTAGCTGCCTGTGGAGGTTTAATTTCTCCAGGTATATTTTTATACAATTTATTAAATCTTTTTATAAACCTTGAGACATCCTCATAATGTTTCTTTTTCACAACATTAAACTCAGTGAAAATATATCCATGATCTCTCTTCTGCCCCCCGTTTCTACATAAAAGAATTTTCCATCTCTTCCCAAGTGGTAATGGAATCATTTGGCAAGGAATTGAACCATTCCCTAGCCTCTCCACCCAAATATTGGACGAAACGCCTCAGCACTACATCCAGGTGCTCAATGTTTAAGTTTTCTGCAAATGCACAAAAAGCTTCTATATGTCTTTGTGTTTCTCCATTAAACATGGGCAAGAGTTTGAGATAATCCTGTGGCATAGCATTCAAAGGCTGAGGTATGTCGAAGGGGGCATATTTGTTTAATAGGAAACTTGGGACGACCATATGGAGCAGAGGTGGTGGTGCTAGGCTTATTATTGGTGTTTGTGCTATGACAGAATGCAAGACAACTGATTGACAGTGGATTGAGAAATTGTTCACACTTTTAGTAGGACTACTCTTGAGGATGTATTTAACCTCCTCAACTTCAGGGAGGGGATGGAAGGAGAAAGAAGGATTGTTGACTAAAGCTTATTCTTCCTTGACTTTTATGGAGGTAATACTAAATATCTGACCACTTTCTAAAGGATATACCAGGACTCTAGGAGAAAAATCAAAGCAATGAATTACAACATTCTATGATCTGGACGAAGATGTTTCAGGAAATGAGGAGATAGCAGTAGTAGTAGTTGGGGTTTTATCCTTCCAAATAATTATAGATATCAGTATTTCCGATTCAAATAAAGATGGTGTTCTTTGCTAAGAGGTACCTCAGCAGGTATGGGATCTCTTAAAATACAGGGTGATGAACTTATAGTTGGACTGTGGAGTCGCCAAGGTGATAAATCTACAACACACACATCTTTTATCACCTTATCAAAGAGTGTATGAATGTTGTGCTGAGGGAAAATTTCTCTAATCTGTTCCATGACAAAGGTGCTAGAAGATGTTCTCACTCCTAGGGACAACCTCTAGGTTGAGAGGAGACCAGTGCCTATGACATTTTAATAAGTGTTGTCAAATTTGAACTGAAACTCATAACACTTTTACTTTTACATACAATTCAAATGAATTTGATTTAGAACCATTCATAAGAGATACAATATATGAATTGATACACATAAGAATGCACAGGAACATTATCCATTAATCTATGGTGGCCAATGCTGATTAGAGCTTGCATCTAATCAACTATTTTAAACATATGCGGTTACAGAAGAAAGTAGAGGTGAAACCCATCATACAGAGCTTAAACTTTAAGAATTCCATACATCTGAATTTAGAAAGAAACGAGAGAAAGGGAAATGTTTATGAGGTGCTAAGATACATGGAGCGCTTTTAAAGACTTGATTTCCATATCCATACAGGCATTATTCATCAACAATTTGATCTAAATGAATCTGTATTTTTATGAGAAATACATATGGAAGCTACTTGACATGAGATCTGAGATGAGAATTCAACATATATGAAAAAACACAAAGGAGAAGGAACATACTGCAAACCCAATAAGTTGGAATCACCAAAAATCTTGCATTAATTTCTAGAGAAGCATACATGCATCGAGATTCATAATATTGTTCTTATGAAACCAGAAAGAGTTCTTTTCCAAAAATTATGAACCCTTGTTCCCTCTTTCAAAATTGTTCATATAGGACCTCTAAGAAAGAGAGAGGTCGTTACAAAATATTATCTTCTTGATTTGTTCATGATGACTAAGCACTTCAAAACTTCAGCGTGTCTGATAACATAATTGTACTTAACTAAAACATAACAACTTAACAGAGAAAAATAAAACTAAAAAATGTGAGTAAAATAAAATATGCAAATAAGATGTCAGGATCGACATGATTAGAAATATTTTTAAGGAAGATGGGCCGAGGTAGCACGTTGTGGAGTACGATGTGCCCGTGGTTCGACGACTCAGACAATTGGTGGATTAACGAACTACTCAAATCGCTACCATAATTCTGAAGTTGGAAGAGGGATGGAGTTGAACCATTGATAATTGACCTTTAAATCGATTATACCAGAGTAATCCAACCTATGATGAAAAATACTTCTCACCATTCCCAGTAGTTGGAATTATTTATTCAGGAAATTCACTATTGTTTTCCCTTTGAGAGTGGCGGTTTTCTCATGAGACAAATCGACCTTTCTTTTAGCTTCTACTAGCCTCTAACTATATTGTTCCCAAGAGAGCAACTCCCCACGAGGTTCCTAGCAGTTGGGTAACCTAGCTTGTACTACCCTGTCGAATTCAACATTAAAGGAGGCCACTTATTTTATTACTATTCCAAGACATTGTTCATCTTTAACTCTGGCTTCCTCTCTCATGACTATTTTAGATATCTCCATTACAGTGTTGACTCTGTCTACTACATCAAAGGGCCTCATCTCCTCAGTTGGCCTCTCATTTATAAAGCGAATAAATCTCTTGGCAATGTGGGAATTTCTTTCACCTTCTTCTTTGGCATCCATGATGAACTGCTCGAACTCATTTCTTGCAACTTTTTGCTCATGCATTAATGTTACAGGCTCCCATTTGCGGTTCATTTCTTTGATGATCTCGTCCCATACTAGTTGTCTTTCTTCCATAAGAGACATAGTCCCCTTCAACATTTTTTTTAGCATAGTAACCTCATGTGCTACTAATTGCATATTTTCATTGACGAGTTCAATGTTTTTCAATGTAATCTCCAACTGTTTCTCTTTCTGAGCCTGTTTAGCAGAATCTAAGTCTCTTTGCACCCTCTTCAAATCTCCTTCTGAGAGTTGTAGCTCGGTCAAGGCCTTGGTGAGCTGCTCAGTAGGGTTTTGTGGATCTTTGGGTATTGCCACCACACACACATGAGAACTCTTTTTTTCTTGTAGTTCATCCACTTATTGTTTAAGAGCCACTATCTCATCATTTATTTCTACCAACTCTTTCGTCAGATTCTCCTTTTCCAACTCAACCTGAGCCAGCTCCTTAGTCTGCACATGTTCACTACCCGACATCTTCAACTTATGTCTTAATCCTTGGATCTCTTTATGAGATTGTTGAAGAAGATTTTCTACTCATGTCTTGTCTTTTGGGTTCACACCCAACTTGATTATCAACTCCTTGAAACTTTCATTCTGTATATGCAGGGCTCTGGAATTGTCCTTCTCCAATTTTACCCTATTTGAATCCTTTTCTAATAATGTCTTAGCTTTGCTAATGGTCATGGAATTTTTGTTGAGATCATTGTACACCACTTCCCCCACCTGCTTATGAAAGTTTACTTTATCTAATAAGGGGATGTTTGCTAAAACCAGGGACACATCCAAGGTTTTAAATTGAGGCCCTTAAGGTAATGACTGTGTTGATGGGTGTTGTAATGAAAAATTCATCTGATTATGTTCCAGGTCTGTAGCAACTAACAACTGTGTGTGGTGAGATACTGATTGGGAAGACATTACCCGTTGCATTTTCTCCCTGAATTTTCTATTGTTTCATTTCCTATAGGCCAGGTAGATCCATTGGTAGCAGCACTTTCCTTAGGGTATGAGATCGTTACTTCTGCAGAAGATGAAGTTGTAGATGGTGGTCGATCCTCTAAAGTAATCTAAAAACCAGGCTAATCTGGTCCTATTTCCACTAGTTGGATCACAATCTCTTCTTCTTCTTAGCCTTCACTCCTAGCCTTTTTATTTATGTGTGCTTCTTCCATCTCGGTATCCCCAACTTGGTCAATGATCCTCTTTGACGCTTTGCCCATGATTACTGGGGATTCGATCTCCATTTCTGTATTAAGAGGCCATGAATAAAAATTATCTTTCCATTCAATTTTGGGCTTGGGCTCATGTATGTAAGTTAATGCTTTTATATTTTCTCTCCTTTGTGCAATGATGCCCTTGGGATCATAGTGCCAAATGTCCCCCTTTTCAAAATCCATGGTTTCAAGTGAAGCCTCAACTATTTTAAAATCATGTCTTGTATTCACCACAAAAGGACCCACAAGTTGTCCCATTTTAAAGATATACCCTTTCTTTGTAGGAACCAAGTGAAGTAGGTCTATGCTCAGGAGTTATCGAATAAATTCAAGGGAAAATATTCTCATAGGCATGAACACTAGTAGGTGATAGGGATGAAGCTCGTACCCGTAAACCCTAAGCTTCGTGTAATTCTCATAGAGGTACTAGTCTCCTAGCATAGAATCTTTGCTAAGTTGGAGGAGATATTTTTGCTGAGGGAAGATTTTGGGTGGTGAGGTCCCATGTATAATCTTGTATGAAATGGCCATGAATGTTGAGATGAATTGAGAGTACCTGCCAATGTCGTGTCTTATTTTGATAGAAATATTCCAGTTGAAGATGGAATTCTGTTGTTTGTTGTGAGAAATCATGCTAAGGCCCAAACATTCAAACTCTTCGACGTAGGTATACATAAATAGGTAGAACATAAGTGATTAATAGCAGAAGTTAGAAGTGGCAGGAAATTAATGAAGTTGGAAGCATATGGCTATAGATAGGTAGAGAAGAATATCGAGCAGACAACCAGGTTGCTTTATTTTATGTAAAAATCCCAAGATGGCCTTATTAATCATATGGGAGTTATCTTCCCCCAATAAACATGCAATTACAGCCAGAATGGGTCGAACAGACTTGTTAAAGAGGATAATTGTGAAAGACTCATCATGGAGCAGGGATTTGACTCTCGTGGCTAAGATTTGGTCTAAGAAGGACTGATGCTCATGGGGAGGAAGAGTAACAAAGTGATGAGTTAGGGTAGCATTGGTAAATGACTACATGGTAGGAGAGACTGAGAAAATTAGAGCCTTCTAAATCAATTCGATGGTTACTTCCAGTATTTTAGCTCCTGAGGTGGAGACAAAATAATTCTTTTCATCTAGATATGTCGCAGTGAGCCATGAATTAAACTTCGGGAAGTGATGGACTGAGGGTGTGATTTGGAAATAGAAACGGGAATTGAAAACTCAAAAGGTGTCTTCCCCCCTTATATGGCCAACGAATAGCTCAAAGTGAAGGTCGGAATTCTGGTAAGCACCTGTTGGGTTTGCAATTTGGCTCTCAGTGACTAGTAGGGGCTCAAAGCTAGAAGGGGACTTGACCTCATGGGTTTTATTTGTTTCAAGCACCGTTTGTTTCATTTTAATGAGCGAACAAAACACAAATCACAGGTGGTCGGGTGATGGGTTACCTGGAGCCTGTAGGAGCAGCTGAAAGCGATGTTGGGAGGAAGTCCTTAGGTGGTCCAGGTACTTTGAGAAGGAGGTCCTGCATAGGTGACTATCTAGGATATTCACACCTGGTACTATAGAGTAGCTGCCGGAAAAGGGAATTAGAGTGGGATACTTTATAGTAAGGAGGGACACATGGCAAGGTGATGGTGTTAGGAGTGAAGGGGGTACATGGTGAATTGGGATTGGTTGGGAAAGGAGGACCGGAGAGTGGGAGTTGGGGATCACAAAGTCACCTTTACCTTTTTGTGATGTATTCGCTTGTCATAAGGGGCCAACGGGGTCAGACCACCTGGTGGGTGGACCCCATTGTACTTCGATGGGTCGGCCCGTGGGACGACGAGCCCTTCTCTCACCCCCAAGATTAATCCAGGTCGTCGGATCAAAGTGGACTTTTCAACTCTAATGAAGTCTCGTAGGTTAACCTCTGCCAAAGTCTCGCCCACAAAATTGGTTCTGGAGCATCGTTGGTCTGCGAGGAATGATGATTGCTTTAGGAGGACCATGACCTTTAACCTCACTCTTGAAACACTGTTGGGTCACTTGGTCCCTTTGGCTGTAGTTTGGTATGGACCTCGACGGGAAACATGCTTTGCTGTAAATTCCTTTTTAATTCATGCATCTGGTTCCGGAGCTTCTCCTCTGAGTGCGGTTTCCCATTCTAAATTTGGTTCTCATAACCATATTTCCAATCCTTGGAAATATTAATTCTGAGGGATAACAGAAAACACATGTACATCTTGAGGTCTTTCCTTTGCTTATTTATACCCTTTTATTCCTCTCCTTAAAGCCTCTTGGATTCTTCTCTTCTCCCATGATTATCTTGGAAGTAAAAATTTATATCTGAGACAAATATTGATCTAATCCCTCTTCAATTCATTTAGGTTGCTAGCTCTATCATCTCCAAAACCTCAAAAAGAACCTTTTATGATTTCTGGATCCATCCTTGAGGGTTTGTTGATTCATACAAGGGAAAATTATTTTGCATAATTCCATTAGTGTCTTAGATAATTAAACCCTACAACCTTGAGGGAAGATCCACCAAGGTTAGGATAAGGGAGGTATCATCTATTTTTAGGGAGCTTAGGTATTTTTATTCAACATTTTCATTTATTTATCTTTTGTATTAGTATATCTAGTGTTATTTCATATAAATGATATATATCTTTCTATAGTGGTTTATACAGTTCTTGTTTTGTAGGAAAGTTGAGATGCATACATGTAGGACTATATGGGATGTGGATTACTCTCGGATACCTGTCACAATTCTATTGTTTATCTCAACTAGCTTCAAGACCTACAATAACAAACTCTTTGAGTTCCTTCAATACTTCTCTTTATATTTTATAGCATTAGGTTTTTAACTCACTAAATGTTTTTTGGTAAATTAACCTTAGATTGTTTGTTTACATTTTTTTTTATTAATACATTGATAAAATATGGTATAAAACCCTCACAAATTAGCTTATAATATACATCCATGAGTTAACATAATCAAAATCTAAACTCCTAATTAAACTAATGTGCTCCCCCACCCCCTGCCCCTCATTTATGTTCATCTCTTATCTCAACCTAGGGTTTCTTGGTTTTTCCTAAAACCAAGTGGCAATCCTCTCTTATTCCCCTATTTAGTAGTGTGTATGTAGTAGGGTGGCTTTCCATCCTCTCCTCATGCTATATGTGGTAGCACAAATCAATTTTTTTTCTATATAATCACTAGTTGGTGTGCTTGTTTCTAACCCATTTCAACGTAATTTGCAATCTCTATCCAAGAATATAGTTTTGATGTATTTTCTACATTATAGCTTTTTAAAGTTGAAATTGAAAATATAACATTGTGGAAAGGATACAAAGATCATGAAGAACACCAAAAGTTTCATATCAATATTTAGGGGTGTATTGAAGTATAAGCACATGCATTTTTCTAATTAAAATAAAGCATAAAAATATCATTAACATGGCCATGTTTTAAACTTTTATATGATGAGGGATTGAGGAATCATTCATATATATATATATATATATATAATGATGTTGAACTCGTAACTAGTTGGAGTAATTTGGACAAGGTCATGGATTAAGATGGAACTTACAGTTGCCACTATAACACCAAGAGTAAGGTTTGAGAAATCATATTACACAACCCATCACATATCAATTTAGAGAACTGAGGAAATATAGAAAGATTGTAAGTCATATATGTAACATGGTATATTTGGAAAGCCAATTTATTTTTTTGACTAAAAGAAACCTTTTGTTGCAACATTTTTAAGGTTTCTATATAACTCCTACATATAGCTAAAAATGTCATTTTTGTCACCAAATTGTAATTTTGAAGTTTTTAAATTATGAAAATAATTTATGCCTTTTATCATTTTCATTGAGAATAAATATTTTTATGACTTGTATACTCACATGTTGGATGACATTTGGAAGTTTTTTTGAATTAGGCAACACTTATCAATATAGAGAATTGAGGAGATATAGAAATATTGTAAGACATATGTGACATGTTATACTTGGAAAGTCAATTTAAATTTTTTAATTTAAGGAAACGTTATGATGCAACATCTTTAAAGTTTCTTAAATAGCTCTTACGTGTAGGTAAAGATAGCTATTTTTTGTCACCAAAGTTGCAATGTTGAAGTTCCTAAATTATAATATAAAATTGTGTCTTTTAACATTTTCACTAAAAACAATTATCTTTATAACTTATATACTCACATGTTTGATGACATTTAGAAAATATAGAAAGAGTGTAAGACATATGTGACATGGTATACTTGAAAAGTCAATTTATTTTTTTTAATTAAAAGAAATATTGAATTGCAATCAAGGATAATTTTAGGGGCGAATGTTCGCCCTTTGGCGAAATTAAGGGGTTTTAAATTTTTAGTGGGCGAAAATTTTGTATCATAGTACATTTTTACAAATCACCTCAAATAGCCCACCTTATTTCAAGGGAGAGGGTAAAAAAGGTAAATTTAGCCCTTGAAATTAGGACTTACAACCTTCCATTCGCCCATTTTCAAGAATAGGTTTTATTTAAGTGAATCCATTCGCCCATTTTCAAGAACAGGTTTTATTTAAGTGAATCCTATGGGCCAAATACCATATTTATAAAAGAGGTGTGGTAAATTAATAAAAATATAAATAAATAAGAGGTATGGTAAATAAATATAAGATTTTTTATATTTACTCCATAAGTCACCTTATATACATGTAAGGGTGTAAACAAATAAAAATATAAGTAAAGTGGAGGTATGGTAAATAAATAAAACGTCTTTTTATACTTACTCAAAAGGTATGGTAAATAAATAAAAATATAAATAAACTAGACGTATCGTAAATAAATAAAACCTCTTTTTATATTTAGTCCATAACCCTCGTTCTATTTATGAAGCCTCAAGAAAGAGGTTTTATTTAAGTGAATCCTATGGGCCAAATACCATATTTGTAAAAGAGGTATGGTAAATTAATAAAAATATAAATAAACGAGAGGTATGGTAAACAAATAAAACATTTTTTTATATTTACTCCATAAGTCACCTTATATTTACGAACACTAAAAAATGGGTTATATTTAGTGAAACCTTTGGCCAAAATACTATGGGACAAATACCATGGACTAGATTGTTATTAATACCATGCAAAAAACCATTATTAACCCTAATATTAGAATTAATAAAAATAAAAATGGCACATGGTATTGACCCATGGTATTCACCAAAATGGCACATGGTATTGAACCATGGTATTCACCAAAACGGCACATGGTATTGACCCATGGTATTCACCTGGAATGTAGCCTATTTAAATGGGGGAATTAAACCAGCATGTAGCCTATGGTAAGATTCACTAGGACTTTACAAAGTTTTATTATTTAGTGAAAGACTTGCCAAGCTCTTACAAGATTTTATAATTGAGTAAAATATTCGCCATGCCTCGTGAGAGATTCGCCAAAAAATTATATATACATATCATATTATTGATAAAATCGCCTTCCATTTTTCCTATATACCATGGAGATTCGCCCATTTATTATATTTATAAATTTAGGGGTTCTTAAAATTTTCCCTGATTGCAATTTTTTTAAGGTTTTTAAATATCTCCACCTTTAACAAAAGATGCCATTTTTTACAACTAAAATTACAATATTTAAATTTGTAAATTATAATATAAAATTATTTCTTTTATCATTTTCATTTAAAATAAATATCTTTATGATTTATATACTCACCTATTTAATAATAATTACAACTTCTGTTTACATTATGTAACATTTTTTTAACTTAAAATATTTAATCATATTTCATTCGAAAAATGTTTAAATATAAAACTGTAAATTTAATAAATATTTATAAACATTTTATAACATAAAAATCCATTTTCAATTTTAAATATATTTTTGTTATAAATTTACTAAATATCTATAAACATTTTATAACACAAAAATTCATTTTCAATTTTAGGTATATTTTTATTAGCAAATTTAACCAAGTTACGTAATAAATAATATATGCATCATAAATCTGTTTCCACATAGATTTAGAAGATGTATTTATCACTCTAATATAAAATTTAGCAAATATTTTGTGTTTTTTTAAATATATATATTGTAAAGAAATTATTTGAATTCAGCTGTGTTAAGTCATATGATTATGTGAGTGAGCTCTCTCAGTTTTTTGCCCATGGAGATGAAGTATATCTCAGTATTAATATAAAATATAATTGGTTTTAGTTCGTGCATTTCTTTCGATCTCTCCTCATATGTGAAGTCATATGATTCTGTGAGTGAGTTTTTCTCAATTTTTTTTTGCCTATAGAAATGAAACATATTTCAGTTTTAATATAAATTATTTGAATTTATTTAAAAATTAATATATTTAAATGGTTAGTATTTTATAATTTGAAATTGAAAAATATTTTTCAAAATTTTAAATTAATTTATATATTCAAAAATATAATATATTACTAGATTTGATAAAATAAAAGAAAGATTTTTGTTTGAGGGTTTGATAAATTTGTGATTAAGATATATTATAATGGTTTTTCGTTTTTTCTATAGACTACAATTTTTCATTGTTTAAATTGTATTTGTGAATAATTTTATATTATTATTATATTAAAAATTGAATGAGTTAGACATTTTCTTCTTATTATTGATGATGATGATGGTTAACATCCACTAAGACCAAACTTTGGTCGACCTAAAGAAACGAATTATTTAGTTTGATTTAAGATTTTATTCGTATGCTCAAAAAGCTTGGAGAGAAGCCTCGGAGCTCACTATAATTTTGACATCATAAAAGGTTAGGAAGGTCAGTATTGCAACAAAGATTATGAAACTAAGATCTAATGTGGTTGTAAGCGGGACACTTTAAGAGGAAGTGATTTTCATCCTGGATGTTCATATTCTCACATAGATGGCAGATCCTTTCCATCCATGGTGTTTTAGGAACTGCCCAACGACCCGCTTCACTATGGAGCTCATGAGAGTTCGTTCTAATCTTGGATATATTAATTTTCTTCTTTGAGCTAGTTAAAACAGAGAGATACTTTTGATCTTCTAGGGTGGGGTTGATGACCTCCTTATAATATCTTAATTTTCTTTTAGCTGCTAAATCTTTCTCACACCACATTTTTTCTTTGAACTTAGAAGTAAAATATTTTTAATGTTATTAATGTTTTGCAATGCAACATTCTCGTCGATCTCCCAATGGTTTAACCAGGCCCTGGTGTCTTTATACCAACCTCGTTTGAGCCTTAGGTGGTTTTGGTTGGAATTTAAAGCTAGCTTAGGAAGTCTATGGTCTCCTATGTTATTGAGTTTGTGCTTGTACAATAGAAGCCTAGTCATAGCTAGGCTCTCGATAGGGGAAAGACCCACTTCTATAAGAAGAATAGGATAGGGTGTATTGCTTTTAATTTTGAGATTATACATTATAAAACGCTTCTGGATTTGCTCAATCTTTCTCCAAGATTCTCTAGAGATGCTGCAACCCCAAACCTCACATCCATATAAGATAACAAGAGTGACTAAAGTTTCAAAGAGGAACTTCTTTCTATCCCACATTACGAGGTTTGTCATTTTACAATTATTTTCAAGACCAAAATAAGCTTTCCACCCCCCATTAATCATTTTCTCAATGCTATAGTTCCAGTTGAGCTTGTGATGGATATCAATTCCTAGGTACTTGTAAGAAGACACTTCCTCCATGTTACTATTGTCATACATAAAATTAGCGTAAGTGTCCTTTTTGGATTTGATAATCATAACTTTTGTTTTGTCAGTATTAACAGTCATACCCATGGTAGAGCAGAAACCTTTAAGAAGTCTAAGTTGCTTATCAAGATCAAATTGGCACCTTGCGAGAAGAACAATATCGTCAGCATAGAGAAGAAGGATGATGACTATCCCAGCTAAGATCGTGCCAACACAACTTGCTTCCTCTAAACAACCTTCTAGCTTGTCAATGCGAATGCCAAATAAAATAGGGGAGAGGGGGAAACATTGTTTAACTATAATATTACACTTAAAAGAAGTATAAAATAAACATTAACTCACACAAATATATATATATATATATATATATGGATATTCAAATATGTATTTAAGTTCTATATTGAAATATTTATGAGAGATTACTTTATTTTTGTAAAGTTATATAAAATTATATGGTTTAAATAACTAAATAAATATAATTATAGATTTTTCCACTGGAAAAAAAACTAAATAATAAATATAATGAAAATTAAATTATTAATATTTTATAATATTTTTATTCCGTTTATGTTTTTATTAGGGTAATTTTTTTTTTCATTTAAAATATTTTTTAAAAATATATCAATTCATGAACAAAGTCAGGTCAGATACTAGACAAAATGAAAATAAAGAAGAAACAAAGTTCTTCCACTATTACACTGTTAGGCAGTATTATATTGTTGGAACTTTGGAAGTATAGTTATATTGTCGGTTTTGAAAATGTTCATGCAGCCCACAGCTCTGCAGACTCTCTGCGCTGCGCGTGCTACTGGCGCACATGCCAAAAAGCCGATGGAGGCAGGGGCGTGGTGGAAGAATTTTCGTCACTAAACATGACGGGAGAGGTTGACAGTTACCTACTTTACACGCAAGAAATTCCAGATGGACCAAAAGGTGGCGTTTTGAGGTTGACATTCATCAGTGTTTTATTAATTTAGATAAAACTGGGGGATAAGCTAGTTAGTAGGTATGGCCATAGTTGGCGTTCACAGTCTTCAATGCGTGGCATTGGGCAGGCAAATTTGTCAGAGAACGGAGAGTTTTGGCAGGGCTTGGGTACTGCACCACATAATGGCTGGAGGGAATGCGTGCAAGTGCTGCTAATATGAGGTCCAATGTAATGTATTCCATAAAAAAATGATTGTTGGGTATTTGTTGTTATAATTCCATTTTGGCATCCTCCGCGCAGGTGCCCTCCGACGGTGGTGCCCGGGTCATGGCAGCCTTGTGCAGGCAGAGGACGGTTCGGAAACGGGGAGCCCGCTTAACAAATGCCAAATTGCCTCCAGCGCAAGCTTCCAAGGAGCAGAGTAACGTACCTCCGTTGAAGGGTACGTACAGACAGAAAGGACTTGCAGGGTTGGAGGGTACAAACTAATATAGTGTTCGTGTGATCTGGACCACCGGCTGACCCGCCCCTCCATCCCACAAAGGGCGTGCATATCCGAAGAAGGACCCCATGCATGGTTCCATGTCCAGCCCATGTAACCAACGACAGGGAGGACGGCTGGGGCCGGAGGTAGGGGGTGGTGGGAATGGTGATTGATGTTCTGCTTTTCTATTTAGTTAAGCTTAGAGGTAGGGAGTGGTGGGAATGGTGATTGATGTTTTGTTTTTCTATTTTGTTAAGTTTAGTTTAATAGTTATGTTTTTTGTTTTGAAAGTTATGTAAATTTTGGTTATATTTTGAAAAAAAAAATTTGATAGGAAATTTTGTAAATCCAAATAAAAGCTATTAAATTTCATATTTTTTAGGTGTCTTAGACGTTTTTGATAGCGCTGAATCCATTTTCACCATCAAAAATATGATTCAAACACTGCCTTTACAATATTTTTTGAAATTTTTTTGTCCGAATTCCAGCCACTTTTGGTTGTCCAGGCAATTCCTCCACCTCCGTAGACGACTCCTTTAGTTAATGGGGATGAGTAAGGATGTGTGGTTGTTCTTATTTATTTATATATTTTCCCATTAGTTAGAGGAATCAACAACTAGGTCAGCCTTATACTCAAGTGACACAAGTCCTTTTTTATGAAGGTTCAACTTTATATTACTTGTGCCAAAAAAGACAGAGAGTTTTTTTGGTGTTATGGGCCGCCCTATTGAGAAACCAGCCCAAAAATACGTTAAGCTTCTTTAGATTATACATGTTTTCCTTGACTAGTCTCTCTAGCAAAAAACACTGATAATTCTGGTCAGAGCTATAGAATTGTTGACTACAAAATGGGCTTCCCTTTAATGGGTTAGTTGGAATTCGACAAAATTGATAGGGCAACTCCATACTTATGCAGCTACATAACAAAATTTTGAGTGAGTCCTTGGACTAACCATATGATAAGCACTTGAAAGGAGCTGGAAAGCTTGATTGACCCGCATTCCTTACTGAGATTGCCTTCCAAACGTTGTCACTTGTTGATCTTTGAGCTTTTGCAAACCTGATGTTGATGTTGCCTGAAGTCATGGAGCCTTCAACTGAGCCCTCAATCGATGCTTTTGAACCTGTCATTGAACACTCCATTGTAATCCCTAAGACGGGTGGGGTGTGATTGCTAATCCTCTGTGGGAGGAAGTGTGCCCAAATCCCCAATAATCTGCAGGTTGCGACTTGAGTTTTCCAAGGGGTAGAGTAAGCTAACATAGTGCCATAGCTGACATAGTTGAATTATCCATCTTGGAGGAGTTCCATTGACCAATTAGGCTCCTTTGTGAGTGAGAAGGAATATGCCCACATGGTTCAACATAAATTTTTGAGTCAAGGTCACGTGATCATACCAAACTTGCTAGAGCATCCAGAAAAGGTAGAGCTTATGCCAATTTTCATGCAGTGGCTACTGAATTAGTACTTGCGAATTATGATAAAGCAAAGGAGCCAACTAGAGGGTGAACAAATATTGTATGACCGAGAGGCCACTGTAAATACCATGACCACCCTGTGAATTGAGGAGGCCTAGGATGTTTGAATGCCAATCCCACTGTAATGAATGTATTCCATCGCCGAGATAGCCAGGGAAAGCTTTTAAAAGGACCAATTGTTGATTGGGAGGAGAGAAAGAGCATGAGAGGAATTGTTCTTGCTCATAACCAACACCATACTCATTGTGACCTTGGATGTCTAGTGATCACTAGAGGTTGACATAATTAATGGAGGGCTCAAGGAGGGACATCGTCTCATCCTGATGCCATCTTTGTCCTACCTTGCAACTGCAAAGAATCATTATGAGCCTTCATCATGCTCCCGCGAGTGATGCGACCTATGAAGTATGTCCTCCTGGGGCTTACCAATGTGAAAATTATATTGAGCTGATTATCGGTGTGCTAAAATATTAATTGCATGTCTAAGTGGCTTGAGATCTCCAATGGCCTTATACGCTTGTCAATTGTCGTCATATCTATGCACCCACGATGGGAGAGTGTGACACGAGGTCAATTCCAACTACTATCACTATAAACTGGCATACCTGTGTGACACATGGTCGATTCCAACTGCGACCCACGGGGACTTCACTGGGGGAGAAATATTGTAACAACCCTGGTAAAAAATCCATGTAATAAAGTTAATAAAGGAAAAATAATAACCAAGGTCATGGGACACGTATTCCAAGCTGAATGTTGGGCAAAAACATAGTGATGGGTGTTGATTTTCCACGACCTTGGGTCTAAGTTAGAGTCTTAAAATCACTGATGCTACCAAACAAAGAATCTCAACCAGAACTACTTTGCACATCGAAATATAAATAATAGTGAATCACACATGCACACAATATAGACAAATTTTAACAATTTTTAACCCAAATTCGTTATATTAATCCAAATGATATAATACAACAGTTTAGGGCTCCTGTACCAGGGATAATGGCCCTCATACATCCACTAGTACAAGATACAAACTAGGGCTTGATGTCAGTACATCGACAACCAATCTTCCCTCAACAAGATACTCTAACCATATGCCTGATGTAGCGCACTCTCATAGCTCCTCTCAGTCATACCTTGTACATGCTCAGTCCTTTGGCTCCCGATCTACAACTCCTGTCTTTATTAATGCTCCAAGTCCATCTGGCCACTCAATCTCAGCTATCCAATTTTCTCTCTAGTTGTGTCTTAACCCATCAAGGCCACAACACATCGAGACTCATGTCGAGTTGTTCATAACTCCACTTGTGAACAACTCTCGATCTGCGCACACGTTGCTCCTTAGCTACTCAGGGACTTCAACCCAATATGGTCTTCCTATGTTGCACCGATGAAGACCAACATAGGGCACAAAGGGCTACCATCTATCGCTGCAAGATGTCCATCTCCCACAATGAACATAGAGTAGGAGGACTACCCATTATCTGTTGTATAAGTCCTTCTCCACATAAGTCTCGGGCTCCACAAACTGCTTATGGTTGCTCAACAATTGCCTCTCTTGCAACTAACTTTGTACATCAAGTTGTTGCTCATCGGGCTCCAACTTGGACACTATCACACTTTCCTCCAGTAGACCATAAGTTCCCTATCCACGTTCACACTTGGTCCACTCTCACGCTGCCCTCCAATAGTCCACGAGTGACCAAGTCCACATTGTAGCCTCTACACCTAGTTAGGGAATCCTTATACCTAGGAGACCCTTACACACGACTTCCCACAAACTTCTCCACATCTGCCCTTTGCTCTGCAATAGAGGAGCTATTGCACAAATCTAGGCTCCAAACTTCACTGTGAAACTGCCCACTAGTTAGGGCTTCTAACATGCCATGTCAGCCCTACCTCCTTGGCTTCCACAGGCTACAACTACTCTATCCACAGTAGGACACCTACATCACTCCATAGCAGGATCTGTGCCTAGTTGGAGCTCCTTCATGCCCAAGGCAACGCCAACAAATGGCTCCCAACAACTTGCAATGTAGACTGATCCAAATCCGGTCAAAGCAATGACCCAACACAAGACAAATTCTTCTTTCTAAGTCTGTCAACTATCGCTATCATTCACTTCATCTGATTAGGGCACCTAGCATATTGCAATAACGCTACACACAGTCCCTTGAATCACTTGTGGCTCCCTTTATTTGTTGTGGCCTTCTCTTGGAGAGGTCTCCTCCTCTTCTGTGGTTGTTCTAGGCATGAACAACCCTCAATCCACCCTACGCTGCCCTCAAACAAGGTGGTAGGGCCTACAACCTACTCACAGCAGCGTCGACTGCCTCTCTAAGGGTCTGTCCTCCCTTTATTTTCTGCGGACTGCTACAGTAAGACCCGCAACATACTATTTCAGGGATAAACTACCCACAACAAACCCTTAAACATTCCAAACTTCACTTTTGTACCTCAGCCCTCCTTCCCTGCAATTTAGGTCACCAAAAGAGACCCAAAACAATGCTTTCTCCCATGTTGGTTAACCCTCCTTGCTGTAACCTAGAACATAAGAGTATTTCTCCTTGTACGTTGCCTTGTGATACATAAATTGATGAGGAATAAGCCTCATACTCACCCTCTATTTATACCAAAGAGAGGGGCTCGAAAATGTCACATTTTAGGGTTGTCTAGCAGTCATGAGTCTAACATAACCTTAGGCCTACCTTGACACATGTGGTGTCACCCCAAAATTACATTCACAAATTCATATCTCCAGTTCTACAATTCAGAATTTGATGATTCTCGAAGCATTAGATTCTCCTTTCCACCCTCTATCATCTCATGCCATGAAATATAGAAATGTGCTCTTGGAAATACCCACAACACAATTTGGTGCAAAACCTCAATCTTGGGTTCCAAGCCCACAAGCCTGCTTGTGGCGCTTTTCCTTCCAATCCCCGAACCTTAGGGCTTGGAGTACCTCCCAAGCTAAACAAAAATCAACACTCCCTCTGAGTGAGGGAGGTTCTTCCAAGACTAGGAAGTAACCATAATCATCCGACGACACTAGCCCATCTGGCATCCATTACTGTAACATACCTTGTAGAATGAATCCGACAATCTCGATAGTGCCTCTACCTCATCACATCTGAACCTGACGATATTGAACCTCCATAGGGCTACTCCCTTCAAGGCTAGACTCCCTCTGAGCCTACACAATCTCCACTGGCTCAGTCCTGCAAACACTCATCCTCCTGGATCAAATACCACTCGTGAAAATCCCACCAATATTGGATATACAACATCACGATCTGATGACGACTCTAGCCTGCCAATATCTAGTCCATCACATGAAGCCATCTCGATCAACCTGATCTTGTCCATGCCAAAGAAACCCTCAAGCTATCCCAACCATCCATGGAAAATCAATAGAAGTCCATGATCAATAATCTGCCCTACAGCAAACTATTGTTCACCAGGGTCACCACCAATCCACCAGAACTCCCAGCCAATCTCGTTGTTAAGGCAATCAAGACCACATCTCCACGTCTTCAGCTGAACCCTCTGCTCCATGATCTAGACACCCACAACTCTCTCTGAGTTGCTTCATTGTGCACACTTTGATTCACTATCCCTCAAAGTAGCTCAGATACCCTCTAATACCATGTTGATTTTCCACAACCCTGGGTCTAGGTTAGAGTCTTAAAATCGCTGACGCTACCAAACCAAGAATCTCAACCAAAACTACTTTGCATAGCAGAATATAAACAACAAAAAATCATACATGCACAAAATATAGACAACTTTTTACAATTTTTTACCCAACTTCGTTATATTAATCCAACTAATATAATACAATAGTCTAGGGCTCACGTACCAGGGATAATGGCCTTCATACATCCACTAGTACAAGATACAAACTAGGGCTCGGTTTCAGTACATCGACAACCAATCTGCCCTCAACAAGATACTATGACCATTTGCCTGATGTAGTGTGCTCTCTTAGCTCCTCTCGGTTGTACCTTGTACCTTCCCATTCCTTCAGCTCCCGATCCGCAACTCTTGCCTCTATCAATGCTCCAAGTCCATCTGACCATTGAATCTTGGGTATCCAATCTGCTTTCTGTTTGTGCCTTAGTCCATCAAGGCCACAACACATCGAGACTCCTGTCGAGTTGTTCACAACTCCACTTGTGAACAACTCTTGATCTTCCCACTGCTGCTTCTCAGCTAATCAAGGACTTCAACCCATTATGGTATTCTTGTGTTGCACTGATGAAGACCAGGGCACAGAGGGATTCCACCTATCACTGCAAGATGTCCATCTCCCACAATGAACATGGGCTAGGAGGAATAACCATCATCTTTTGTAGAAGTCCTTCTCCACACACAAGTCCTGGGCTCCACAAACTACTCATTGCTCAACAATTGCCTCTCTCACAACTACCTTTGTCCATCAAGGTGTTGCTCACCGGGCTCTTACTTGGAAACTATCACATTGTCCTCCAGTAGACCATAAGTTCCCAATCCACGTTCACATTTGGTCCACTCTCACACTTCCCTCCAATAGTTCACGAGTGACCAAGTCCACGATGTAGCGTTTGCACCTAGTTAGGGCATCCTTATACCTAGGAGACCCTTACACACGGCTGCCCACAAACTTCTCCACATCTACCCTTTGCTCTTCAATAAAGTAGCTACTGCACAAATCTAGGCTCCAAACTTCAATTTGAAACTGCCCACTGGTTAGGGCTTGTAACATGCCATGTCAGCCATACCTCCTTGGCTTCCATAGGCTACAACAACTATGTCCACACTAGGACATCTACATCACTCCATAACGCGACCTGCTCCTAGTTGGAGCTCCTTCATGCCTAAGGCAACTCCAACAAATGGCTCCCAACAACCTGCAATGTAGACTGATCCAAATCCGGTCAAAGCAATGACCCAACATAAGCTAAATTCTTCTCTCTAATTCTGTCAACTATCGCTATCATTCACTGCACCTGGTTAGGGAACCTAGCATATTGCAATAGCCCTACATACAGTCTGTTGAATCACCTGCGGCTCCCTTTATTTGTTGCAACCTTCTAATGGAGAGGTCTCCTCTTCTTCTGTTGTTGTTATGGACATGAACAACCCTCAATCCACCTTACGTTGCCCTCAAACAAGGTGGTAGGGCCTGCAACCTACTCACGACAGCTTCTTCTACCTTTCCAAGGGTCTGTCCTCCCTTTATATGCCACAGATGGCTACAACAAGGTCTGCAACATACTATTCAGAGATAAACCACCCACAAAAAACCCTTAAACATTCCAGACTTCACTTCTGTACCTCGGCCCTCCTTCCTTGCAATTTCAGTCACCAAAAGAGACCTAAAACAATCCTTTCTCCCATGTTGGTTAACCTTCCTTTTTGCAGCCTAGAACATAAGTGTCTTTCTCCTTGTACGCTGCCTTTTGATGCACAAATGGATGAGGAATAAGCCTCATAATCACCCTCTGTTTATACCAAAGAGAGGGGATCCAAAACATCACATTTTAGGGATGTCCAATTGTCATGAGCCTAACATAACCTTAGGCTGACCTTGACACTTATCATGTCAACCCAAAAATTACATTCAAAAATTCAAATCTCCACTTCTACAACTCAGAATTCACCGATTCTCGAAGAGTTGGATTCTCCTTTTTGCTCTCTATCATCTCATGCCATCACATGTAGAAATGTGCTCTTGGATATGCCCAAAATTTTTTTTTGTGCGAAACCCCAAGCTTGGGTTCCAAGTCCACAAGCCTACTTGTGGTGTTGTGCCCTCCAATCCCCGAACCCTAGGGCTTGGAGTACCTCCCAAGCTACACAAAAATCAACAATGGGGATCAATTGTGATTAATTAATGGCTATGAAAATTGGCAAGGGCAATGGCAAAGGATTTGGAAAGGCATGAGACACTACTTGACATTTTGTTTATGAAAATAATGGAAATTCGAAGAAAAGGAAGGTGAAAGTTCACAGGTTGCATGTGAGGAGGAAAGTGAAGGAAAATAATGGAAAATTGAAGAATTAGAGGCCTCATTAATAAAAAGGCTTATGAGGATCAATTGATAGAATTTTGTCAGTTTTAGCTTGGAGCTCTCTATTATACTCTCTCTCTCTCTCATACTCTTGGACACTTAGAGTTTTCTTGGAGCACTCTTGGAAGAGTGTGGCATACTTTGGATTTGGAGAAAGAAGGCAAGAAAGAGTAGAAAATACTAAGAGGACATTGGGATCAACAACTACAATGGGTTTTTATTGCATGTACCGAGTTGTATGCCTGATTTCATTGCTAGTTTTGGCATGCATGCACATACATGTGGTTTCTTGGTTATGATTTGTCATTGGCATGGAGGATAATCTGGATTGACAGTGGATTTTCCTAGCCTTGACATTTCCTAGATAGTCATGGTGTTGTGGGTTTCTTTCCTTTTGTTTTTTAGTTGGTTCTCATGTTCCTTATGGTTGTGGGTTGAGTTACTAGTTCCTGGAAGCCTTGGTTGGACAAATGCTCTGGAAGTCATGTAGGAGCTTGAGCTGAGTTACTAGTCCTAGAAGCCTTGGTTGGACAATCGCTTTGGAATCCCTTGGTGGGTTGAATAACTAGTCCTGAAAGCAATGGTTTGAAAAACGCTCTGGAAGCTCGACAACATCTATGGGTTGAGTTAATAGTTCCGGAAGCCCTAGTTGGAATAAACGCTCTGGAACGCTGGACAGATTGGGTAGAGACTAATCTAGTGAGGGTTAGTGATGTCCGACCCTTAGGTGGAATCATTGTTTGAGGGTTGAGGTGGTTTGGTCTCTGAAAACCCTGTTTTTATTTTTATTTTTTTATTCCATGAGATGCCACATTCATGCTTGGAATATGGCAGGGGGGGTGATTGAATGAAAGAGAGATTCGGTTCAGCTAATCTATGGTTCGGTGGTACGTGGAAGTCTTAGACCTGGTTTCACTTTGCATATGTTAATAAGATTTTCTTCTCTCTTGTATTTGATGGGTAAATATAATAATTCATATATGGCTTTTATGGTTGTTATGCCTTTGTTATTTTTGTTGAATATGTGTTGGTTAAGAGAATGTTTTATGATAGTCTTGATGTATGGTTTTTATCATGTTTTGATTAGAAAATAAATGGACAATCAATATATGACCTAATAGATGATAATGAAACTATTATGATAAGGCATTAATTCTTCCTTATGAATCTCAGATAAGTATGAGACCCCTATGCTCAGATATGTTGTTATGACCTGTAGATTACATGTTTGTGATATGTTTGACGAAATGTCTATCATGGCTAGTAGTGGTCCAGTCTAGTCATTGATCAAATGATTTCATTAGTAATCTTGTTTCAATGCTATTTATCATTTCTAAATTTTTCATGAAGTTCTGGGTAGTGGCCTGACTAATGACCCTTAAAAAGTGGCATAGAATCCGGGGTCGTTGGCTCATAACTAGCTGAAAAAGTCCATAGTTGTTGGCATGTCTTGTTGTGGGAGTGGCTGGAGAGCATTAGTTGCATGCATGGCTTGTCATGGGAGTGGTTGGGGGTCCGGATAAGTGGAATGTCAAGTTTTCTCAAGGGTTGGTCACCTGAAAGGATTGGTTGGCTCTTGAGGGTTTTGTAGCATGTGTACAAGGTTCAAATGGTTTTGTTTTGTCAATGCCACTTCCTTAACTGTACATGGGGAGTTGAATTACATCATAGTAGCCTCTCGTCACATGTTTATCCCTACGGACTGCTTAACTTGGGTAAATGTGGGAGGAGGGTGTTACAAATACCATACCACGTGAATTCATATTGGGGGATATATATTGAGAAAAAAATGACATAATATATTGAGCATATAATAGGGGTAAAGGGTTTTTATATTGGTAGGTATAAAAAATGGAGTTCAAAGTTAATGAAAAAATATAAAAGGGTATAAAAAATGTTAATGAAAAAATAGATACCTACAATATCTAGTGAGAGTAGGGGTTTTTTTAAATTGGGAAGATGTATTGGATTCGTATTGGTAGGGGGTTAAATAATGTGATTTTTAGAGGTATTTTCCAATATGTAGTAAAATTAAGGGTATTTTTTAGTAGGCCACGAATGCCTGTGATATTTCAAAGGTTCATTGAGTGGATCCCCTTGTGTCACTACCACTATAAATTGTAGGCATGTATGTATGCCCCTTCTGCACGCAGAAGGTGAATAAGGGGGATTTGAACATCAGACCTCCTCACACATAATATTTCATTTACACTACCATTGCCAGTTGAGCTGCCCCCTGAGGGCTATTGTGCGGTTGTACTTTTAATGAAAAAGGATATATGATTTGGATTGGATTTTTATATTAATTGTCATATATTTTGATGGTTTTATGTTGGAAATTTGGAATTAGCTTGCAGGTGTTATGGGTGAAACCACCCTAGGGATTTGGGTTAAGAACCCCAACCGAGCAGAGGGCAAACCTCAACAAGAAATGCTCAAGCAATCACCAAATTTAATGTTTATTCTAATAAATCGTGTAGGAGTGTCCTTACCCTAATGTCCTTCGTTTGGATAGATCTCGCAGGGTGCAAATCCTCAGCTTCTCCCGATGTTCTTGAAACCTGAAAATTGTTCATACGACAGTAGAAACATAAAGCATATACATGATGTTAACTTTAAATCCTATAAATGAATGACTAATTATACATCAATATAAGATTCATAAATTAATTACAACATAATTTGATGCATAAATACATTTCATATCGGAAATAGAATAACATTCTTTTTATTGAAGTAAGCTATAAATAAGGTGGAGAAATACGACCTAAGTCCTTCTTTGGCTCCAAGCGGAACTGTCCTCCGGATACATCCTTTCCCAGACTTCAGCAATCTTCCTCCATCACCAATACAAGGATATCTCAAGCAAGATGGGGGATATCTATAATCAAGGAAACACTGGTTTCTTGAAGGTCTGGGGAGTGCAGAAGGCATAGGGATTCTTCAGACTCGATCAGGGATAATCTCACTATAGTATCAATATCTCATCCTTTCTCCCTTAAGGCCTTCCCATGGAGGTTTATTTATACTTCTCCAAATTAGTTTTTTCAGTTGGGAAACAGTTGGGCCATGGGCAATAGGAGGTGAGTAATAAGAAAAACCCGTGAACTTCACCTGGGATTAAGGAAATTTATGTTTTTAAGTGTTTTAACATATGTACACGGGTTGGATATATGTTGACCCACGTGTACATGCTTTTATCACAGGGTAAAGTAGCGCATAGGGAATAAAATACTGTTTTTTAGATTTTAGAACAAGTCTAGAAGGAAGGGTTGCCCTAGGTCATAATCAGAGCATCAGATCTACCAAGAGTGGTAAATGGTGCTATAACAGATGCCCTATAATATATGAGGTCAGAAGGGGTGCATGATGGCTGAAATGTATTAAGTGTATGGAAGGAGTCATGCCGAGACCGAGGAGAATTTCACTAGAATTCAGCCTACCAAGCTAGCGAAAGAGATCAGAAAGGAACTACTGTCTGTGGCGGGCATACCCATGCTCAGAAATAGTAAAGCATGTCCGCATGTCAAGTACAAAAGTGGATCCAATATGCATAGAAGTATAAAGGAATTGAAAATACATAATGGATCATCTGATCATAATCAAGAAAGTACATTTCTGAATATCACATATAAAGTGCTAATCAATGACGCTGAAGTATGAAGCTGATCACTGAAGCCAAGAAACTGATCCAAATAGTACCAAGTGAACATGATGGCATAAATGGTACTACACTGCAACTCGAGTGCCAACTTATAAGATGTCACTATAAAGAACTGCAACATATAATGTGGATGGTGTCAACTAGTAGAAACAAGAGCAACTAACAAGTGAACTAGGACATGTTGATGCAAACGCGAGGTCTTCATTGACCATCGTGGTACATTTCTACATAATGGGAATGAATGATCTGAAGTCGACCATGTGATAAATTGTTTGATTACCGGTTATTGATGTATATTGTTAACAAATGCGAGACTATTCACCGATAATGATGATGAGAGTCGAGGTACCCAGTACAATCTAACAAGTGCGAAAAAATGAGCTCTAGTCGAACACTTGAAAGAATCTATTAATCAGGAGACAATGATGTTTTCCCACTGTCGATAGCAAAGGAATCTACCACTGATGACTGCAAACCCTAAGGTACTGCCAAATGGACTCTAGATCCCTTTCCCAGAGAAATGAGCTGAAGTTGATGGGAAAAGATCCGCTAGAAGGAAGGCATTAAGGCATCCTTCATCAATCTAGCACGAGTGTAACTCGTAGGCCAATAATGTGGAAGGAATTAGATGAACAAAGATGTAGTAACCCAAATGAAGCATGTTTTTTGTGTACACAAGATGTGGCTAGCGCACGATAGAAACCCTCTGAACCAACCAATAATGAAAGCCGACACAAAGGCGAGGAATCCACCAATAGGGTCAAATGGAAACCAAGGCATTGCATGAATCCCAATGTGTGATAATGAAAGCTAATGTCAAACACAAGGGAACCACCCAGTCAAAGACCCATGATACTGATCAATGTTGAGCACAAGGTGACCTATCAATAATGAAAATAGGGCTAGGGTTCAGCTCTAGACCTATCCTGAGAGAAATTTGTTGTAGTCGATAAGGACAAGACCCGCTAGCAAGAAGTCAATGGAGACCTTCTCAAACCGGCACGAGCAAAGAACCAATAAAACTGATGTGATAACGAACATGACGCTGACAACTAGGGATGACCGACTGAAAAATAGGTCAAGGGACACCACAGAGAGGCCGAATTAGGTTTACTTCCCTTGAACAAAAGCATGACTCAACTGTGACTACATGGCAACATATGATAACTTTGTATAAGTTTTTCATGCAGGAGGCATAAGAAAACTCTCCATATGATTGGAAGAGGTAACCAATCGGAGGAGGACTGACTCAATAATAAGGTTAAGGCTCTCCTAAGTCAAACTAAAGCCCATCCCAGTGGAGGAAAGACTTTATTTTGAGTGCTTTGTTCAAGGGTGACACCACTAAATCTAGTTGCCATCAAAATATGGAAATAATGTCCCGTTCCTGCTCTTTTTTAGAATATATAATTTTTTTGTCTTTTTCTTTTATATGAAGCTTGAAAAAGAATAAAATAATGCTATAGTATAGTGGAAAGAACGAGTGTAGAAAAAGTAAATGCTCTAGTTCCTGGGAGGGGAGCATTCTTATGCTCAATGCAAGGTGGTGAAACTAGTCAAGGACACTCAAAGGGATGTTCTTTCCATGGGTATAAGGGTGTGTCAAGTTGCAGAGGCTAAGTGATTACAAGGTTGATTTTGCATAAGACATGGTCGATAAGTGGCTTAAACACGAGTCCAAGTGAAGCCGGCTCAAGGCCAAAAGGTGCAAGTAGTCAATATGCAATGCAGTAGTACAACTCAACACAAAGGAGCCTCTAGGGTATAAGGCCAGAAAGTAGTGCAGAAGAATGAGAATGAGTCTTCAATGCACAAGTCATGGCGGGACTAAAGAGGACTCTCGAGCCTACTCAATATAGCAGCATGGGCAGCCAATGTTAGCGAGGATCTAACTAAGATGCCCATGTAAAGGTTGGCTCTACCATCGCATCATGATTTTTAAAGTCAGCGAGTGAAAATGGTTTGCAAATCAAGATACAATGGGGTCAACCCTATGGCTAACGTATCGCAGTATGGAGGCTAGTATGAAAAATGTAGTGGAAAGTGGTATTCTCTAACCTATATGCTAGTAAGAAAACGATACCTGCCATGACGGGTCTGCGGTCATGGGACCAAAATGATGTCTTGAAGAAGTATCCAAAATTTCCTGAAAAGACAACCCATTCTCGACACTCCAAGCCACAAGGTCAAAAAGTCCATAAGACAAAATCAAATTTTCAATTTTTTTATTTTTTATTTTTCAACTTATATAAGGACTTTTGGACTCACAGTTTTGTCATTTGTGTTTTGAGCAAGGAGCTGTGGAGACAAACCCAAACAAGCTTCCTCCGACCAATTGAACCGTTCAAATCGCTCCAAAACTTCCAGGTAACCCTTATATCCTGCTTGTAATTATTTGTGATACTTTTTAAATGTTTTTTTTCAAGTTTTGACCATAGGAAAATATGTCAAAAATTTCAACTCTGCGTACACGCGGGTTGAATACAGGTAACCCGCGTATACGAGGGCCCTACACGCGACTGTGTTAAAAGGCAACCCGCGTGTGTGCGAGTAAAAAATTTAAAACATAAATCTAATGGTTTGAAACATTTTTTTGGGCAGGATGACCATCACCTAGTGAGAAAGAGAGCATAGTGCTATAGATAATCAAGTAATGGAGGACCAAAATGCTTTGGATGCTTTAAGAGGTTGTGGCTTGCTAAAAAATTTTAAGATGCCAAATATGAAAGCCAACACACGATTGCTTGAGCTTTTGATTCATTACTGGAGTGCAGAGGATGACGCATTCATGATCGATCAGATGCCCCTAAGGATCGAGATCGAAGATATATACTTTATTACCGGTCTTTCTTGAAGGGGAGAGGTGGTGCATTCGACTGGTAGGACGAGGGGTAGTCTTATTGTAGAAGACTATGTCCACATATACTATCTTGGTCATCCTGAAAAGATTGGAAGTCAAATTCCAATCAAACATGTAGAGAGCTTGTCCTTGAAGATTTTACTATTTACCATTGCCAGGGTAAATGGCTCTGCTGCTTTACATCAGGCCTCACGAGTATCTATGAGCCTAGCAGTGGAATGTCTCACCACAGTGTTTGATTGGTGCACACCTCTACTGACCAATATGAAGAACCAACTGACCTCCATTCAGAAGGGTCAGACAAATAATTTTGGATATGGCACAATCTTATGCTCATTCTTCTTTGAGAAAGTACTTGGGCTTCGACCCAAGGTATTATCGACTATCAGCAGCCCTAGAGATCCACGAATGGGTAGATGGGATGACTTGATGAAACACCTTGGTGATGTGCCCATGACGACTTTTGATGATGAGTTTTTCGCATGGTGGGATCAACAGGTCATTGCAGTCGATGACTACCCCTATGTCGGGATGGATTTTCGAGGAGATCCAGATTTAGTGTTACCACCGAATGCAGCATGGGGTGCCATAGGTAACAATTTTTTAATTTTTAAGATTTTTTAAGATTTTTTGTTTTTTAATGAATTTAAAAATATTTTTGATGAGACAAGACACTTACAAAATATATTGATCATGTTTCATATGTGGGACTAGTGAGACTTGACGGATTTCCCGGACATAGGCGTCACGGGAGAGATTCCGAAGGGGCTGCAGCTGAGACAGAGAGAGTTCTCCATGTAGTTCAGAGGAACTTGGTGAGGTTGAATCACCAAGTACCCATTATAGCCATAGAGGATCTACCCAAGGAGATGCAACGCCGCGTGGTAGGAGTACCACGGGACGGGGTGCAACTGTTCCAGCATGTAGCCAACATTGTTGTTACACTAAAATTTGTCACCATGACTATTTGCAGTTAGTATGGCTCCATCAACTGTCATACTATCCTCCTTGGCAAGTCTCATACCTCTGCTCTTCATGTCAAACTCCAAGAAAGAGAGAAAGTCTTTAAAAATCTATATATCTCTGGGTACGCAGTTTCTCTTAACCTTACCTGCGTGTACGCACCACAAGTTCACAATACCTGCGTACTTGTACACTCTGTCTGTAAAGGGCTGGGTGCGTACTCCTGTAAAAGTCAAAAGGCGCAAGTTTCATTCCAAAAAAGTTACTTGTGGTCATTTCTAGAGCATTCTAGAAGCTTGTTTGACGTGTATTGAGCGCCTCCAGATGGTTCATGTATCCCTATGAAAGAGGAACTTATCCCATCAAGAGGGGAGCTATCCCATCCAAAGAGGGGCTTATCCCATTGATGGTGGACCTGATTAACTTCCTCTAGAACACTATAAATACAGGCATTGGACCAGAGGGAGGGGAGGTTGAAAGCTGAACATTCCTAAGGGTAGATGCTGCTGGAATTAGGACTCCCTTATAGAGCTTGAGAGGAGAGATTCCCATCCTTTCCTAGCCTTATTTGGAAGTGGTTGAGCTGATCAAAGTAAAGGAAAACTCTTGCTGGACCCTAGGAGGGACCTGCACAACACCAAGGCTCAGGTTGTAATGGTTTCTTTTGTTTCCACTTAATGCAAATAAACTCATTTTTCTCAACAGATTGTTATTCATGATTTGTTTCATATACTCCTTGGTCTGTATGATAAATATGTGTTATTTTATAAGTTTATCAGGTGCTATTTAATCTTTTGGCTTGTTAGTGAATGCAGGTTTCGAAGAGAAGGAGGAGCTCATCCGGATCGGCGAGGCTGGACTACTACAAAGCGTTGGACTAAAGGTATGTTATAATCACTTGATTACTTGTATTCTAAATGCATGTTTAGAGAAAGGTAGTGTTTATTTGTCTTGTTTGTCACTAGGGAGGTCGGTTTTGTCCGCAAAATTGACTCTTTCCGCATGACAAAATGGCGACTCCGCTGGGGAACTCCATTGATGTGAATGATTTTTCCTTTGTATGAAACTTTGATTTGAGAAAAGTCGTTTGTTTTCTGGTTTTTGACTTATTGACTGTGAATTTGGGTGGAATAGCTTAGGGTTAAGTTAGATTTTACTTTTCTTGGTTTTTGCTAGAAGTACACAGCCTCTGCGTTAAGCACAGTGCGTACTTGTACGCACTGCAGCTTTGTGCACAGAGCGTACACGCACCTATGCAAACAGGCTGCCTGCGTACCCCTGTCAAAAGCTTAGAAAATTTCCATTTTTTCCTTTTTCTCCTATTAGATTTTGTTTATAGCTTATTTTTGCTGCCCAGATCCACTGTTCACCTGTCAGAAGCTTTCATCTTGGCTAATTTCATTGGCATTCCTACTCTAAGCTTTCATCAATTGGGTGTTTTGAGTCTCTTTTTGAGAAATTCTTAATTTGATTTCCTTTGGTCATTACTTGGAGGTTTGTTTCAGTATTTTCACAATTTTTCATCTTTTTGCTTTTGTTTTTGCAAAAAAATTTCCCCCTCATTCGCCGGGGGGGGGGGCTAAATTGTGTATGAGTGTTAATCGCCTTTGAGTGTTTTTATTTTTTGATCTTTGGAACTCTCACCCAATTTTCTCGACTTGCACTTGATTGGTTCTTAGATTACATTAGAATCATCTTGTGTTTGAGAATTCTCTTGCATAGATCACATTTTCATAATTAGAATTCTCATTTTCAGAATATGAATGAAAAATGTGCATAGATTACATTTGCATACTTTTCAAGTGAATTGTGCATAGATTACAATTGCATAGTTTACATTCTGAAAAATCAATCGTAGATTTAGATCAGTTTTCTTTGATTTGAATTTGCACAAAAATAAAAATAAAAAAAAGGGTTTGGAATTGATTTGCATTAGTTTTTTCTTGATGAAATTAGTGCATTAGAGAATTTGTTATATTTTCTCTTAGTGATCAATTTTTTGCATTGTTGGAAGTGAATGGAAACTCTCTCCTTACTTTAGTTAGGATTCATCGAATTGAAAGGATTACATTATCATATTTGATTGCATTCAGCTGAGTCGGGTCATAACACCATTGGTTTCGTATCCATTTACCCCTTTGAGTAATAACAGCCTTAATAACACAGCGCTTAATTAAAATTCATCTAGTAATTTTTACATTTCTAGGGCTCTGATACACCAACATAGCTTAGGCTAGTGTCTTGGAGTAGGAGAGTAATTAACTCTCCAAGACAGCAAAACCAAACAAGTAGCTCATCTTGTGATAGGATAAATCCAACTGTTACATTTATGCTCTGGGAAAGCTCCTCTTAAAGGAGAAGCACGAGACCGTGTCCGAACCAGTGAGGGGATCAATCCTCCTTCATTGGGAAAGATGCCAGATACGCACGTGCCACAAACGGTAAACCTCGGATTATTGTCGAGGAGCCTGGGGTCACTTGTCGGTAAACCTTGGATTATTGTCAAGGAGCCGACAAGGGGATTGAGCTTGTTACTCTGCCCTTGCATGCTATCGGGTCGTAGACTGTTCCCCCAGGTGTATTTATTGTTGTTGGTGACCTTAGTGACCATTATCTTTAGAGTTCTACCCAAGGTGACGGTGGAGGGAAGATCCCACTGTACCTGGAGCAGACGTCGGCTAGACTCACTTGGATTTTCTGGGGGGTTCACTTCACTCAAGACGGTTAAAGTGGAGGAACTTGTGCCAGTCTATTCATTAAGCAGGTTGCCGGGGTAACTGTTCCACCCGCCACTTCTGTACTGAATTCTACGATGTTGGATTTCATCACCAACTAGTGTTTTCGGTCCGGAAGGCTACTGTTTGTGTGTGGTTTGACTCCTAGATTTGATAGCGCGTGTTAATTTGTTTGTTTTTACTTTTAGAGACCATAGGTGTGAATTGTGAATTTTAAATTGTTAGGTGTAAATTGTGAATTGTTAATTTTAGTTATAAATTGTTAATAAAATTCACTGAAGTTGAATATAATGGCAAACGTTCCGGAATTTACCAACCTAGGAACCCCTCCTAACGAGAATCCTAATACTTTTCCTTAGTTTGGAAATGTTGGTCCTCCTTATATGGCTACTTTTTCATTACCTGGATTTACAATAGGATTACCGATATGGTTATTTTCAACTTCGTTGGCCCAAAGTACTCCAATTGTTCCACCTCAACTGAATGCTTCACCTCCACAGAGTTCACCATCTCAACATCACCAACCTTCTGTTGACCCTTTACCTTCTTCGCCTAATTTTTCTTCCTCCATTTCTTCCTCTTCGCCTGGTAAAAGCCTTGATGCTAGTAACCAGGAGGCTAAGAAGAAGAAGAAAGGGAAGAAGAAGAAGAAGAAGAAGAAGCAAGATAAGAAAGAGGTCAACCAACCAACCACGACTGTAAGTGTTAGTTGTGTTGAGGAAAACTCCGACATGCATCGTAAACCCAAATACCCTTGCAGGCTTTGTAAGGGTGACCACTTCCTTGTCAATTGTCCTGGTATTCCAAAGGTCCTGGAAGTATGGTCAGAAAAATCACATCAACTTTCCATTGATCCGCCAACCAGTGATAGTCAGGTTCCTGGGAAAAAGGGTAAAGTTAGGTTTCCTTGTAAGTTATGCAAAGGGAGTCATCAAACTCACATTTGCCTTCACATGGATGAAGCCTAAACATTGTTGGAAAACCTTACTATTCCACAACAAGAATTTCCAACTGGTTACCGTAAACTTTCTCCCAACCTACCGTCAACTGACGGAGTGATTGATCTAATTTCAAGTACAGTTGATCACACTCTTCCATTGGAGAGTGAAACTCATGTCACTCGGGTTGATGATCAATTAGTTGATCAAGCGATCGATTCAATTTCACATTCGGTCGATCCCACTTTCCCTTTAGAGAGTGAACTTCATACCGCTCAGGTTCTTCTTGTTACATCAGATTCTTCTATGCCGGGGGGCATTTCACTTGTTTCTACAGAACCCCCTCCAAGTACTGAGGTCTTTTCCTTTGATTGGAATAGACTGACAGTACCTCGTCTTCCTTCCTCCATCCCTTTCCAAATCATTGTCAAGGCTGGTGGTAGGGACATACATCGTACTCAGGTAGATGAAGGTGCTTCTGTTAGTATTTTATCCTCAACTGTTTGGAAAGCTTTGGGTTCCCCTCAGCTTGCGCCTATTACGCAGAATCTGAAAGCTTTTAACAGAACCATTAGTGAACCTTTAGGGATCCTTCCTAATTTTTCCATTACCTTGGAAGGTAAAACTGTCTGTATTGATCTTATGGTAGTTCGAGGTCCCTTGGATTTCAATTTACTCCTTGGGCGAGACTATGTTTATGCAATGAAAGCTGTCGTATCGACACTCTTTCGCGTGATGTCTTTCCCTCACAATGGCAATATTGTGATTGTAGACCAGCTTTCGTTCCCTAGTCTTGTTTCAACTACCAATAACATGACACACCTAAATGTTCCTGATTCTAAAGTGGTATCTACCCTGCCACGGGTTAATTATGTGGCAACTGGTCCCATGTTTTCAGTTACCGATGTAAGTGAGCCTCTCACTGTTTGCTCATCTTCCTTTTCTTTAGATCCGGTAATTGACATGGAAAACTCTATGGGATTACTTGAATACGATGTTCTTATCCCTTTTGAGTCGCTTCACATGTGTTCCTTCCAGAGAAGTATTCTTCCTTCTGATGAAGACCTCTTGGAAGCCATGATCAAGGTGTGTCCATTGACATGTCTTTCTTCCAGTTGGAAGCCATGATCAGTGAGTGTGAGGAAAGTTCCTTTTACTGTGTCAACCTCGTTAAAAAATGAATCAGTGTATACGAGGAAAGTTCCTTTTACTGTTTCGACCTCGTTAAAAAATGAATCAGTGAGTGTGAGGAAAGTTCCTTTTACTGTGTCAACCTCGTTAAAAAATGAATCAGTGTGTGCGAGGATAGTTTTTTCCTGTACCAACCTCGTTAAAAAATGAAACAGGCTGCTGCGAGGATAGTTTTTTCCTGTACCAACCTCGTTAAAAAATGAAACAGGCTGCAGTGAGGAAAGTTCCTTTTACTGTGTCAACCTCGTTAAAAAATGAATCAGTGTGTACGAGGAAAGTTCCTTTTACTATTTCAACCTCGTTAAAAAATGAATCAGTGAGAGTGAGGAAAGTTCCTTTTACTGTGTCAACCTCGTTAAAAAAATGAATTAGTGTGTGCGAGGATAGTTTTTTCCTGTACCAACCTCGTTAAAAAATGAAACAGGCTGCTGCGAGGATAGTTTTTTCCTGTACCAACCTCGTTAAAAAATGAAACAGGCTGCAGTGAGGAAATTTCCTTTTACTGTGTCAACCTCGTTAAAAAATGAATCAGTGTGTGCGAGGATAGTTTTGTTCCTGTGTCAACCTCGTTAAAAAATGAAACAGGGTGTACGAGGATAGTTTTTTCCTGTCTCAACCTCGTTAAAAAATGAAACAGGCTAGCACGAGGATAGTTTTTTCCTGTATCAACCTCGTTAAAAAATGAAACAGGCTAGCACGAGGATAGTGTTGTTCCTGTCTCAACCTCGTTAAAAAATGAAACAGGGTGTTAGAGGATAGTTCCTGTTACTGAGTCAACCTCATTAAAAAATGAATAAGGTAGGTTTTAGGATATGTAGGTAGATTGTAGAAAGTAGGGTTTTGAGGATAGTTCCTGTTACTGAGTCAACCTCGTTAACAAATGAATCAGGTATGATGATAGTTCTTTTCTTGTGTCAACCTCCTTAAAAATGAAACAACTCCCTTTTCAAGTTAAATATTGAAAGTAAACCTTCATTCCATCCATCTGGTTGAATGCAATGAAGCCTGGGGGGCATGTACCTCGCTTTGCATCATTATACCGGGGGCATGCAAACTTTTTGAGCATAGTTCCTTGTCTTGTGTCAAGCTCGTTAAAAAATGAAACAAGGGTAGGTTAAGTAGGTAGATTGTAGAGAGTAGTCATGAGCATAGTTCCTTGTCTTGTGTCAAGCTCATTAAAAAATGAATCAATGATTTTAGAGCATAGTTCCTTGTCTTGTGTCAAGCTCGTTAAAAAATGAATCAAGGTTTTTAGAGTAAAGTTTTTGTTAGGTAGATTGTAGAGAGTAGTTATGAGTATAGTTCCTTATCTTGTGTCAAGCTCGTTTAGAAAATGAAACAAGGGTTTTGAGGATAGTTCTTTTCCTGTGTCAACCTCACTAAAAAATGAAACATCTCCCTCAAGTCTTTCCAAGATCTTGAAAGTTAAGCTTCATTCCATCCACCTCATTGAATGCAATGAAGCTTGGGGGGCATGTACCTCGTTTTGCGTCATTATGCTGGGGGCATGCAAACTTATAACAAGCATAGTTTTTCGTTTCAAGCTTGCGTAAACATGAAACCGAATCCGAGCATAGTTCTTTTCCTGTGTCAAGCTCGTTAAAAAATGAAACAAATCCTCCTCTAATTGAGTCGAGAGTTTGACTAGACATCATAGATGTTAGGTTGTATATTTAGGTTAGTTATTTCAGTTTTTTGCATAATTTTCTTACAGTTTTAGGTCGAGTCTTTCGAATGATCTCGTAACTCAACCTTCATTTCATCCAACTGGTTGAATGAAATGAAGCTGGGGGGCATGCGCTCTAGCAGTTACGCTTAGGGGGCATCAAGCACAGTTTTCTCTCTGTTTCAAGCTTGTGTAAAAATGAAACTACTTTGAAGCATAGTTTTTGTCTATTTCAAGCTTTTGTAAAAATGAAACCTATCTCGAGTCAATTTCAGTAATTTTCAAGACTCGTTAAACTCATGAAAATACCGAGATTATTTTGCTATCTTTCATTCTCGTAAAACAAATGAAAATGCCGAGTTCTTTCCGTCTTTTCCTGCTCGTAAACTAAATTGAAAGTCGGACATATGAGTACATTTTTATCATTTTTTCAAACTCGTTAAAACTTACGAAAAAGTGAAAACCATGAGTACATTTTTTATCATTTTTTCGAACTTGTTAAAACTTACGAAAAGGTGAAACCTTGGAGTTCTCTTTTAAGCCCTTTTCAGACTCCTAAAACATGAAAAGATTGCTGAGTTTTTCTTTTTAAACTCGTTAAAACAGAACTAAAAAGACGGTCCTCTTACAAGCTCTTTTCCGACCGTAAAAACACGAAAAGATTGCCGGATTTTTGTCGTTTCAAATTCGATATTGGAAATAAAACGACGTGTCCTTGATCGCTTTTTACTTTTCAGGTCAAAGACACTAATCATGAAAGTACTCCTTGGTCGTAAAGATCAAGCGGTTCTCTCAAGTATTATTTTATACTTTTTTCGGGCTTGGGAGACACAAATTTACGAAAAAGTTCAACCTTGGAGTCTTCTTAAGTTTTTCAGACTCTCTGAAATTGAAAAATGCCGAGTTTCTCCTATACTGGAATCGTTAAAATTTCACAGTAAAGGACCTGTTCGATTACAAACAGGAACGGACCACTCATTCTTAGGGTTCGAATCTAAACTAAGTTGGACTCATCCGAAGGATAAGCTTATAATCAAGCATATGTTATCCTCCTCAAGCTTGTAAAAAATAAAGAGGTACTTGCCAGAATGGTGGGGGAAAAGAGAGAAAAATGAACCTATTTGTTATCCTTTGTCTCAGAAGAAGCCTTATCACCACTCTTGAACATGACACTTTTCATTCACCTGGGTTGGGAAATCCTTTGTCTAACAGTTGATCAAACCACATTGAAAATCTTCAAACCGGTTCCGGGTATTAACTATTGGGTCCATTGTCACCAAGTCATCTGTCGTGTCGTTATGTGTTCAAGAGGTCACTGCAAATAAACCATTCATCTTCAAAATACCCGTCATCCATCTCGAACATCCCTGAGTCAGTCCTTACAGCTACATTTCTTCAACTTGATTTATGATTTCGTGTTGTGGTCTTGCCTGCAACGGGTCGCTTTCTATCGACATTAGCACATTATCTAGAAAGATGACCTAGAAATTCTCAGTACCTTGAAATCTGCATGCATCAATGGCAGGTTTCTCGCCTTTGACGATGGTTTACATCATTGACTTTCAATCGAAGGACTCCGTGAAATGTTCGACATCAACTCATTCATTCACATCTCATGGATTGTACTGGGTACTTTGAGAACCATTGACATCACTGGTGGTTTCTCTCACACTTGTTAACAGTTTACATCATTGACTGGTAATCAAGTGGTTTCTACCATGTTCGACATCAACTCATTTATTCGTGTGGATAGAATCGTACTATTTCGGGAAGTAGAAATGAAGACCCTGGATCTAGTTTCCACCATCCAGGCTGCGAGGAGTTTTCTATTCATTGTATAAGTAGACCAACTATAAACAGATGGCTGCATCCATACTGTGTCTACACAAGTCTATGATTATGATGTACTGCAAAATCATTCTTGTATCAGAGCAGTAGTTAGTTTGTTAGTTAAAGTTTTCAATCTGAGTATGGGAATGCTTACCTCAGCGATGATATGATCTTATATATGTATTTTGTGTTGAATATTTGCAGGTTTCGACTGGGCTCTCTACAAGATAATCCTTGAAATGATAAAGTACTTCACCCTTCCTAGATGATATGAAACCCTAATCTACTACAGGCTTCGCACTTTAGGGGGCAATCTGTTACACTAAAATTTGTCACCATGACTATTTGCAGTTAGTATGGCTCCATCAACTGTCATACTATCCTCCTTGGCAAGTCTCATACCTCTGCTCTTCATGTCAAACTCCAAGAAAGAGAGAAAGTATTTAAAAATCTATATATCTCTGGGTACGCAGTTTCTCTTAGCCTTACTTGCGTGTACGCACCACAAGTTCACAATACCTGCGTACTTGTACGCTCTGTCTGTAAAGGGCTGGGTGCGTACTCCTGTAAAGGTCAAAAGGCGCAAGTTTCACTCCAAAAAAGTTACTTGTGGTCATTTCTAGAGAATTCTAGAAGCTTGTTTGACGTGTATTGAGCGCCTCCAGATGGTTCATGTATCCCTATGAAAGAGGAACTTATCCCATCAAGAGGGGAGCTATCCCATCCAAAGAGGGGCTTATCCCATTGATGGTGGACCTGATTAACTTCTTCTAGAACACTATAAATACAGGCATTGGACCAGAGGGAGGGGAGGTTGAAAGCTGAACATTCCTAAGGGTAGATGCTGCTGGAATTAGGACTCCCTTATAGAGCTTGAGAGGAGAGATTCCCATCCTTTCCTAGCCTTATTTGGAAGTGGGTAAGCTGATCAAAGTAAAGGAAAACTCTTGCTGGACCCTAGGAGGGACCTGCACAACACCAAGGCTCAGGTTGTAATGGTTTCTTTTGTTTCCACTTAATGCAAATAAACTCATTTTTCTCAAAAGATTGTTATTCATGATTTGTTTCATATAATCCTTGGTCTGTATGATAAATATGTGTTATTTTATAAGTTTATCAGGTGCTATTTAATCTTTTGGCTTGTTAGTGAATGCAGGTTTCGAAGAGAAGGAGGAGCTCATCCGGATCGGCGAGGCTGGACTACTACAAAGCGTTGGACTAAAGGTATGTTATAATCACTTGATTACTTGTATTCTAAATGCATGTTTAGAGAAAGGTAGTGTTTATTTGTCTTGTTTGTCACTAGAAAGCCTTAGCTTCTAGGGAGGTCGGTTTTGTCCGCAAAATTGACTCTTTCCGCATGACAGCTGTTGTTTATTTTCTAGCTGCTCATCCTGAGCCAGCTAGATAGATGATCATATTTTTTTATCATTGGACATGATGATGGGAATAAGCCCAGATTTTGTAGGGAATTTTGTCCCAATTTTTGTATATTATTTTGGACACAAACACTCTATCTATATACAAGCGATTTTATGATATATTCAAATGACATTTTGATTATTTTTTATGTTTTTTAATTTGATGAATGATTTATATGCCAATCTAATGCTTGATTAGCAATAGAATCTGCTAATGAATTTTCTGATCATGGAATGTGGACATATGTGATATAAACAAATGATCATTGCAACAATCTCACTCTCAAAAATTGGTGATACAAATAGGGATCTCGTACCCAATAAGTGTTATTCAACTGAGATACCACCAGTTGTGAGTCTAAATAAACCACTAACAAATCAATACCAAGAGATATTGCTTCAGATAGAAAATTAATAACAACAGTATATTCAGAAATATTATTTGAAGCAGGACCGATACATACTCCTCTCAAAACCATCAACTGGTGAGATGCATAATAAATCACGCAAGTTGCGGAAGCAAGGTTCCAGGTATGCCTACTTGCACCATCGATGAATCCTAGATATACTAAATCATCCATCAATACCTGCCCAAAGTAGATAAAAATATCAACATCATTAAAACCGCTAGATAGATATGTACAAACATACAATATATACAAACAAGTGCGTGCTCGGCCGAAGCCTAAGCAAAGTACTTATTAAGGTAGAGCCCATTTCTGGGCTCTGCCAACTTGTTTCCTTCAAAGTCAATTAATTCATAAACCCCCTTTTTCAAAATGCGCTTGACTATAAAGGGACCGTACCACATAGATTTAAACTTGCCTGCCCCCAGGGCATCTTTGTCTTGATCATAGACCAGGACAAGGTCACCTTCAAAAAAATTCTGAGGGTGGACAACTTTATCGTATTGAGTTTTTACCCTCTTTTTATGGGCTTCATTTATTATGGCGGCATCTCGATGCTGCTCATCAAGATGCTCCAAATGAATGAGGCGTTCCTTGAGACTAGAAGTCTCTAGAAGAAGTTCAACAACTAGCTTAAGAGAAGGAATTTCACATTCAATAGGAAAGATAGATTCTAACCCATAAACTAGTTGAAAAGGAGTAAAACCAGTGGCAGTCTTAATTGACGTTCGGTATGCCCAAAGTGCCGGATACAACATGATGTGCCAATTGGATCGAGCTTTGTCAATCATCCTTTGTAGGATGATTTTAAGGGACTTGTTCATGGCTTCAACCTACCCATTGGCCTAAGGATAATATGGAGATGAATGCTCTTACCGGAAACCCAACTTGAGAGCCAATTCAGACATTAGTTGATTTTGGAAATGACTGCCATGGTCAGTGACAATCTCTTTAGGGATACCAAATCATGAAATAACCTGATTGAAGAGAAACAAGGTCATTGTTTCACTATCATTTTTGAAAGTAGGCATGGCCTCAGCCCACTTTGTAAAGTAGTCTATGGCTACAATGATGTACTTGTGATTCCCTGCCGAAGGCGGATTACAAGTAGTAAAATCAATGCCCCACTTCGTGAAAGGATTGATGGTGATAATAGGGAAAAGAGGAGTTGGATGCACACGCATTTTCCAAGTATATATTTGATAAGGATGGAATCTTTTGACCGCTTCAATACTATCTTTGAAAATCGAAGGCCAAAAGTAGCCTGCTCGCAAATTTTTTTGGGCTGTTGCAAGCCCCGATAGATGAATGCCACAAGCTCCACTGTGGCAATCATTAAGAACTGACTCAGCTTCTTCCAAAGTCAAATAACGCCTAAGGATTGAATCAATCCCATGACGATATAATGTGTCACCTATAATAACATAATTCTTAGCGAGGTGACACAACTTTCTATGCTCTTCTTTGGAGAAAGCGGGTGGAAACTTCGAAGTTTGGAGATATATAATGATATCTCCATACCAAGGATCTTGTGAAAAAATGAGAAATAAATGTTCATCGGGAAAACTTTCCTCGTGAATAATTTCTTCCTCACAAGGCAGCTCTAATATCAACTCTGCAAACACTAAATATTTCTTAGATTTAGCCGACATGAATTTGAGATTGAATTCTTGCAAAATTACAATCCATCTATTTTATTTGCCCCCAATCACTTGCCTACTGAGGACAAGCTGAAATGGATTGATGGCTGCTAAGACGAATGTTTTTCAAAGAACAATGTAATGCCGAAGCCGCTAGACAGCATGGACAACTGCCAAATCCAATTTCTCGATCGGAGAATAGCGTAGTTCAGGGCTTACCAATCCTCGACTTAGGTAGTAGATTACATGCTCACAGAAAGCATCATCTTCTTGAACTAGAACCAAACCAGTGGTTGATTCTGCTGCAACGAGATACAAAAGAAAGTCTTTGCTATAATCGGGTGGACTTAATAATGGATCAGAAGTTAATAATTTTTTCAAAGAATCAAAATATTGTTGCGTGAAATCATCCTAAATAATGGGACTCCTTTCTTAAGAAAACACATAAATCCTTTTGTAATCTCGGCATAATTTTCTATGAATCTCCTCAAGAATTTTTCCTTTCCTTGGATACTTGGAAGTTGATGAATGGAAGACGAGGGAGGCAACTGAAGTATTGCCTCAACCTTGAAGGGATCAACATGAATCCCCTCTGTTGATATGATGAATCCTAACAACCGACCGGATGTGACGGTGAAAACACACTTATTTGGATTCAACCGAATTTTATAAAAATAACACCATTCAAAGATCAACCGAAGGTGTTTAGGATGATCAATTCTCTTTCGAGAACGAGCAGCTAAATCATCTAGATATGCTTCGATAACGTGTTTGATGTCATGAAAATCATAAGACATGGCCCACTGAAAAGTGGCTCCAACATTTTTAAGGCCAAAAGGCATCTTTTTGTATGCAAATGTACCCCAAGGACAAATAAAGGTTGTCTTGTGCTGATCTTCTGGACGGATAGTAATTTGATTGTAACCAGAGAATCCATCCATGAACGAAAAAATTTCATTACCCGCACATTCATCAATAATTTGATCAATAAATGGCGTGGGGTAATTGTCTTTTGGACAAGCCTTATTTAGGTCCCTAAAGTCAATACATACTTAGATCGTTCCTTGCTTTTTATCTATGGGGACTGGATTAGAGACCCACTCAGTCAGAGGAACGGGGTATATAAAGCCCACCTTAAGCAGCTTTTCAACTTCAGCTTTAATAGCTGCTGCATTTCTAGGATTGACTGATAAAAGTAACGAATAGGTTTAGTGTTTTCGTATGTCTTGATCTCATGCTAGACTATAGATGGATCTATTCCAGACATTTCCTCATAAGACCAAGCGAACACATCACGAAAATATTTGAAGAGATCAGTGTAAATTTGAATTTCTTTAGGGGAACAATCAGCTCCAATGAAGACATTTTCGATTATGTTAGGATTCCTAGAGATGTTAATAGGTACTGTTCATGAGATAACAAACATTTTACCTTTGGCAGAACACTGTGCTGGGGAAGGGTTTAAAACTGTATGAACATCACTAGTAGACGGACTAGACAAACTTGACTCAATTTTTTGCAAATGAGGGAGGAAATATGAAAGATGATGTAAATCATCCCATGGTCTATCAACACCCATCATTGCTTCTAGAATTGCTTCCTTAGACGGTAATACTATATCTATGAAATCCTGAGCTGAAGTTGAATCGAGGGTCTAGGCCAGAGCCACATCTCCATCTAACTCCTTTGGTGAGAAAGGAGTAGGATGGGAGTCTGCAAAGTTAACAATAGACTGAAAAGCAATTTCTGTTGTAGATATAGGACATGCCATTCCACCTACCTTCCCTCCATCTAATGTGGTGGGTGATGAGGGTAAAGGCCAAGGGTCCAAAAAATAATGAGTTCAAAAGAACCCTCTTTGAGAAGGTCCCCTAGAGGATGAAATAGCATGGTTCTATCTGAAGGAGCAGGGAGATCAAAACTACCCATTAAAGAAGAGTACATCCCAACTCCTAAATTCTCAATATGTTGCTTAGGATTATCCACTAATGGAGCAGTAGAGTCAGAGGGTGAATGAGAATCACCAGGAGAATAATCCATCTGATCAACTTTTACAATCCTTCCCTCATGAGGAAAACAAAGGATGTGAAATAATGATGAAACTATGACATCCATCTCGTAAATCCAATTCCTGCCTAAGAGGAGGTTGTAATCTAGGTTTACATCGACAATTTCTACCTTAATATTTACCACCTTTCCCCCAACATAGATGGGAAAGGCTAGAATAATCCCATGCGGCCTATGAGAATTTCCATCAAATGTTGTTAATAGAGTTAGTGAAGGAACAACTTGAGGTGATCCAATGGCCTTCCAACATGACATGGACATCACACATGTGGAAGCTCCCTCATCTATAACTGTTCAAAAGATGTTAGTCTTTCGATATGTAGACTTTATCTGGAAAGCCATATGATGGGGAAGTCTCTTTTTGACGTTTGACATATCAAAAGTGAGCACAAGAGAATTTTTTGGATCTACTGCTTCGATTGTCGAGATCAAAGCACTCCTCTGAGAAGGGCACAATTGGAGTACCTCTAATGCTGACATAACGCAAGGACTCTGAGCCAAATCTTCTATAATCGAGTAGTTCTAGGCTACCCTAGAAATAGGGTTAATGGTTGAGTGCTTCGTGGAGCCTTTCGACATCCAAGGTATAGACTCAACAGAGGGCCTCTCAATATGGAGCAACTCTGAGGCATCAGAAGCAGACTTAGCCTTAGATGATTCTGATTCACCGTAATCATGTGATTGCATAGCGATGTCGATATGTGAGCTCATCATATAGACATTTGATGAATTGTCCCCTTCTTGGTTTCCCCCTGTGGGGGTACCAACATTAGAATTTGCGCCAGCAAGTAATTGCTGCCCTTGGGGAAAAGGGTTAGTGAGAACAACCTGGGAGCTAGAAGACCCCTGCTGCGCTAATAAGCACTGAGCGTCTTGGATCTTAGGGCAAAGATGAGTCAAATGATCCCCATTGCATAACTTGCATGGAAAATTTACCTTTTTCTTGGACTCTTTCTTACCCTCTCTGACATCATTGTCGGGTTTGTTTGCATTTCCCTTCCCATCCTGGTTCTTCTTCCTGCCTCGTCCTTTCTTCTTTCCATCGGATTGTTGATTTCCTTTGGGGTTAGAAGTTTGGACAACGTTTATAGACGTAGGTTGAGAAGGTGTAGATGTAGATGGTGATGCCTACATAGAGGAAGCAGTTTGTAAAGACAACTGCTGCAATTGATTTAGCAGGTTAACCGTGTTTACATCAATTGATTCGAGTAGCCCATCCACATGGGGACCTAGCTTCGGTTTGGCTATATCCACCTTAGATCTAGGAGCATCAGGTACAATTTTTTGAAGAACCCAAGACTAAGAATAGATCAATTCTAACTGCTGGGCCCCGAAAATAGCTCTCTCTTCAGTGAAAACACCGGAGAGGGACACGTCCTTAGAGATCTTAGGTTGTAATTATTTAAGAAACCATTTGAGAAGGAATTCTTGTGGGATATCGACTTTGATGATCCTATTCCTTCTCCTCCATTCCTCGATATGATTTGAAATGTGAGTCGCCTGGTCTTGTTGGAAATTAGCCAGAAGCTTAGTTCTGACAACATATCGAACATGCAATTGAAAATGATTCAAAAAGATAGTAGCCAAATTTTCGAAAGAAGTGAAGGTGCCCCTTGGAATCTCTATGTACCACTTAGTCGCATTTCTAGTTAGGGTACATTGAAATAATCTCAACTTGATTGAATCGTCTATCAAGGAGTTGGATGAACACCATAAGTGGGAGGTGGTTATGTGGTCACCTCGATATTCACCCGTTTTCCCCTCGAATTTTGAGAGATCGGAGGGAATTTTGGTTGGGACCGGAGGCCAAACCGAGTTATACCTAATCAGATCATTAGTTAATTTAGTGAAATCTAGCAAGTTTAGTGTTGCCAGAAAAGGGAGTCATGGCGGACCTTGAGGATTCCACCCGGTGTGGTTAGAACTCCCAATGTTTTGAAAAGAATGGCCTGGATTTGTGAAGGAACCAGGTTGCCCGAAGTAATTCGTAGACCCAACTGAACCATAAGGAGCCCCTTGTGGTCCAGAAAAATTCAGAGTTTGACCAACTCCTGCTGAAAATCCTCCGTAACTAGTAAAGTTACCCCCTAAAGAAGTGTTAAAAGGAGAAGAAAGCCCTTGATAAGGATTCCATGCATTAGCATAGGGAGAAAAGTTTTGAAAAGAATTGATAGAAGAATACAACATATTCCCCTGTTGGCTGAAATAAGATTGATTCCTGACTCCTAACCCACTAATTGTAGGGTTTGTCCAACTTTGAAATGGATTATAACCTTGACCTGAAAAGGAAAAAGGCATGGATCCCACAGTTGGGTTGGAATGTGGTATATGACCACCCCTAAATGGGAAACCCTAAAAAGAAGCTGATCCACTCACCATGGATGTGGAGGCAGCTGATGGAATACTCAATGGAACTGAAGGAATCGTGTTGGTTGGCATTCCAAAAGGGAAAAAACCAATGCCAGAGGCAACAGCTTGAGAACTTCCACTCGATGATGGAATGGAAGTAGAACCAAATATAGCAGTGCTAGGAGTAACAAAAGGTATAGAAATTGTTCCTCCTCCTTGTATAGATACAGGAGTCTGCATACTCGTAACACTTGTCATGGATGCCATGCTTCTAATAGTGGTCATCGAAGGAATAGATTGATGTAAACCTGGGCTCGAAGGCCTATTGGTCGGAGTTCCGACGTATAATAAAACGTCTGGATGATCAAGAGGAAGAGGAGAATTAGGAGCCGCAATAGACTCTGAAAGCTCTTCGACCTCGATATTATCTTCTGACTGGAAGAGGACTCGAGAAAGAACTGGAGTGTTCCTCTCTAACTCTCTACTTGTACCAAGTCTATCTTGTGAATCAATGACTCCAACCGGAGGATCAATCTCCGATGTGCCTGCTGCCATTGGTTGAAAACCATTGGTAGTATTTCTCCTACGCCTTCGAGGAGAAGGCTCAAGACTTGTAGGTGATAGCCCACGAAGTCTCCTAGACCGACGAGCTAGTCGATCAGCCACTTTGAATTATTTTTAAGAAATCTACTTAAAGACTCGAAAAAGTTGTAAAGCTAGGCCAACTAGGAGCAAAGAGCACTCTCTAAAAGTCCCTAAAGATACAAGAAATCAAACAACTTTCAAGTATTTCCGCTCTAGGTGATTAGGACCAGACACCAAAATACAAGAAAGCCAAAATCAAGGGCCTTCTGAAAATAGACTGGGGTAATTACGCCCCAGGCCTACTAGAGAATGAATCAGGGGCAGTTATGCTAACCTTTAGACAACCGCCTTTGCTGGTGCAAGAACCCGAGCTTCACAAGGGTACCCTCCAGAAGTACTACTGAACGTGATACAATGTCAGCCTTAGGTGCAATGGGATTCCCCTCTGCAGCCGCCTATGCGATGCCTAGGAAAGGAAACTATGGATACCAAATCGTATGAAAAGTCGGGTGGAAGAGTCGTGAGGAGGGATCAAACAAGTTGGAGAGGGGGTATCTCTCTTCCTTGTCTTCACTCTCCCTCGTGCTTAACTCCCAGTCATGGAGCTTTCCTGGTCTTTCTAACGATATTGGGTTTCACTCTTTATTCAACTTCTACGTTTTGTAATTTGAGTGGCCTTGGAGAGTTAACTCTCCACTCACCTAATCCAAGGCCCTAATGAACCTAAACTTGTTGGTGTTTGTTTAATGACAACAATAAAAGTTCTAGTTCATTTTATTAATCACTTGATTTTATATAGTTATTCTTTAAGTTAGGGGGAATTACAAGAGTGAAACTGATGATGTTTTTATGACACAAAAGAAATCAATAGAAAACTAACTATATGAATGCAGTCATTTTCTTTGATGAAGAGTGATCTCTACTTGGGTTCTACGAAAACTTATATATAAGAAAAATATTTTTCTTTTCTTTTCTGAAACAATCCACACACACCCAAAAACTAAAAAAACTAAGAATGCCTTAAAATGCAAACTAACCTAATGCAAATTACAATGATGATGCAAGATCCTAAACAACACTCATAAGCAAATGCAACTCTTTATAGAGACAATAAGCCAACTTAAAATGAAGAGGGAAAAAATTTGAACACAAATCTCTCTTCAAAGCAAGTGGAACAAATCGCAAAAGATCTCAATTCACTTTTCAACACTAAAACAAAAGAAACCGAAAACCAAAAACTTGGAAAAAGAAAAACAAAAGCAAAGTTTTTTGAGATTTTTCTTTTAAAGGGAACAAAACAACTTTTTGAGGTCACAAAAGTACTACTAAAACTCGGAAGATCAATAAATAGGCACAAGGAGTCTTTCAATCTCGCAAGTTATAAACTCGAAAATGAATAAAACTTGAACAAGAAAGACTACGAACTTGTACAAACTGACCCAAGTAGCAGCAAAAGATTTCGACAAACTGACAAAAAGGTCAAGAAAGAAATACTTTCAAACTTGTCAAAAAGACTCTCAAAATCAAGAAAAGCAACAAGGCCACCAAACAAGGGGAAGCAAAGCAAGGGACTTGAAATCCAGGTTGGAAATGAAATTGAAAACAATTTTTTGTTCTGGAAGACTAGAACAACCATGAACTTTATAACGAAGCCTTGAACCCAAGATACAAACTACAAACTTGCTTAAGAAGAAATCCTAGGCCAAATCTTTTCAGTGAGGATATTTTTGAAAAAGAAAGCTTGTAGGAAAAATGAATTCTCCAGACAGCAGATGACCATACAACAACATAGAGAACCAGGCAGAAGACCTAACTGGGAAGTAAGATTTGAAAAAACAATCCAAAAAATTGCATACACGAATTTGTAAAGACATAGAAGAGTGCACACGCGTTTCTAATACCGGAAACTCGCATATATGCGAGTCTGGTTTAAAGAAACATGCGTGTATACACTATTGTATTCAAAGAAAATAGCGTAGGAAAAACAAAAATCAGGGTCTGATCAAGAAGATCAGACTTCATTCCTGGGATACTAATGGACCAAACAATACTGTAAAAGCAAGCAATCAAGAAACTGAACCCTGATTGAGAAGAAACAACCCAAACCAGGAATAACAAGATTGTTATCCCCAGTAGAGTCGCCAATTCTGTTATGGGTGAAACCACCCTAGGGCTTTGGGTTGAGAACCCCAACAGAGCAGAGGGAAAACCTCAACAAGAAATGCTCAAGCAATCATCAAAAATGTTTGTTGTACTAAATCGTGTAGGAGTGTCTTTACCCATATGTCCTTCATTTGGGTAGATCCCTCAGGGTGAAAGCCCTCAATTTCTCCTGATGTTCTTGAACCTGAAAGTTATTCAAATGGAACATACATGATAGTAGAAACATAAAGCATATACTTGATGTTAACTTTAAATCATATAAATGAATGACTAATTATACATCAATATAAGATTCATAAATGAATTACAACATAATTTGATGCATAAACACATTTCATATCGGAAATAGAACATCATTCCTTTTATTGAAGTAAGTTATAAATAAGGTGGAGAAATACAACCTGAGTCCTTCTCCTTCTCCAAGCGAAACCATCGTCCAGATCCGTCCTTTCCCGGCCTTCAGAAATCTTCCTCCATTACCAATACAAGGATATCTCAAGTAACATCGGGGGTATCTATAATCAAGGAAACAAGGGTTTCCTGAATCTTTGGGAAGTGCAGGGGGTATAGGGATTCTTCAGACTCGATTAGGGATAATCTCACTATAGTATCAATATCTCATCCTTTCCCTTAAGGCCTTCCCATGGAGGTTTATTTATAATTCTCCAAATTAGTTTTTTCAATTGGGAAACAGTTGGGCCATGGGAAATAGGAGGTGAGTAACAGGAAAAACCCGTGAACTTTGCCCGAAATTAAGGAAATTTAATTTTTTTAAGTGTTTTAACATATGTATGTGGGTTGTATATATGTTGACCTGCGTGTACACGCTTTTACCACGGGGAAAAGTAGCGTATAGGGAATAAAACACCGTTTTTTATATTTTGGACCAAGTTTGGAAGGAAGGGTTTCCCTAGGCCCTAATCAGAGCATCAGATCTACCAAGAGTGGTAAATGGTGCGATAACAGTAGGGTCACTTTTACTAGTGCGTCTTAGTTTGGAGAATTGGGGTCTGAAACCTTTTAAAGACATTTTGACACATTAAATGAAGTATTTTGACACATTTGATACTTTTCAAACTTCTAATGCTTATTCGACAAATTTCTAGGGACATGTAGCAACCTATTGTGACCCATTAATGGCATGTGGCCTATCACTATGGTCTAACACATGGCACCCATGTGGCATTGCCACATCAACAAAGTATTTATCTCATGGATGAGTTTGGCACCTTAAGGATTAATTATCCCTGATAAGTTGTAAGAAGTGGCAATTACTAAGATAATGATCAATTTACCTCCTTTTAATCATGTCCATTGAATATCACAATACACTCATCCAATGGAAAATATACTAATTGCAGTTTCAATGATATGGATAAGATCAACTATGCCATCAGAAATTACTAAATAATTATCATTTTTTTGTTATTTTTTTATCCTTGGTGCCTTGGCATATGTTGGATTTCTGACTACTTCTTATCATCATCAGACTTCCTAAGAATTTCAAGGAACATGTGGGACACCATTGTGACCCGCCAATGCCTTGTGCCCTGCCATTATGGTCTGACACGTGTCACTTCTACTTCAACAAAGTATTCATCTCATGAATGGGTTTGGTGCCTTAGGGTTTATTGTTGAGGTGTAAGAAGTGGAAAGAAGTAAATCAATGATTGGTTTATTACCTTCAAATTTTTTCCATTTCACATTATTCTCATTCAATAGAAAATATGGAAAAGAAATAATATTTCTCATAATAGGTTTGCTTGCATGAGATGGAAAGGCAAGGAATGGATGGACAAAAAATTTACAAATTATAGATAGATAAGATACAAGCTACAAACATAGAAGGTAAGATACAAAGTATAGAAAGATAAGATAAGATAAGATGGTTATTCATTGATTTCAATACAAAGTGGGAGTGCTTAAGTGGCTCATTTAAAAATAGAATGTAGAAAGAGAGAATGTGAAGCTAATATAAAGCATGAGAAAACCAATTCCAAAATCCATATTTGGAAGTCACTCTAAGAGGAAGATGTACAGTATAAATTGATGTAGGAAATGTAAAGTGGAAATAAGAAATGATCAATATGTCTCACAAAATGTTGGAATTGGATCTATTTGATCTCCTAGCATTTGAGGCCAATGGAAAACAATGATCACCATTTAGTAAGCTTATTTTTTAACATGAATGTATTTGTAGTGCCAAGTTTCTTAATATGACCAGCTAGGTCATATGATGGCCAACCCTGATTGGTGCCACACAAATTTACATGCTCAACCATGTCAAGGAATGAAGCTACACTAGTCTGTGGAATTATAAAGGTCCACATAAATTCGTTGTTGCATCAACTTCTTGAAGTGAGATTGGTCAAGCCAAATGGGAGTTAATGGAGCTTTATCCAAGTACAAGATACATATCATGGTAAGTTGTCTTACAAGAAGTCTATGATAACTCATGGTGAACATATACCTGGTTGTATTAATTATTCCCATTCCAACCTAATCCTTTATCTCAAGCGCTTGCTCCCCAACACATCATCAACCATTAACCAACACTTCCACTTCTATCTTCCCAACTAGTGGTGCATATATATACCACTCTCCATATCTTCCATTAGATTATTTAGTGCATTACCAAGTTTAGAACCACCATGTACCAAGTAAGTTGCTTCTATACCACCCTATAGTATGAAGCTAGTTTCTAGATAAAATACACTTCAACGTATTTCTTAGGGAATTAAAATTATGCTAACAAGGTATAGTGTGCTTCAAGTAAGCACAATATAATTCTACCTCAAGTAGAGGTATTGGAAAGGAGATACTTGTTAGAGAGACTGTTATAGACATTTTTGTGCCTCGCATCATGGAGCATGAAATGTCAATAATCACAGGGATCCTCAGTCCCTAAACATGTTGTTCTTACCCCTAAAAGAACAAGGTCATCAAACAACAGCACTTCCAATTAGTTCTCCACCTGAAAACACTTCAAAACAGACTTATTTTGGATCATGTCAGCTGCTCCACTGAGCTTCTGCGCTGGAATGCAACTGTCCCTCCTTGTACCTGCGCTGGAAGTCAAGATTAATGAAGGCTACCTGCGCTGGACGAGATTGGCCAAGTGGCACAGTCATCCTGCAAGGTGTCAACTGCCCAGGAAGCTTCCAAACTGACACTTGGTTCATGAGATTCGCCCTGTGATGAGTAAGAGGTACTTGATCACCATGTGTAAGCAAGGATCTCCAAGTGGACTCAAGGACTGAAGTTTAACTGAAGAGGGAGAGGACACAAGGCAGCTTCATGTCAGTCTCAAGCTGACTCATCCTCTCTTCTTCTCTCCTATATATAGAGCTCTTCTATGAGGTCTAAGGAGGCTGGAATTTTGTGTAAAGCAAGGAGGTGCTGTTGGTTTACAGTTAGAGCTATTGGGTGATTGTTTTACTAGAGGTGAAGAGGAGAGTTCTTGCTGCTGGGGAGGTGCTGCTGGATTGGAGCCATCATTGGTTGTAACCTTCTTAGAACCCTGTTACTTCTATCAATAAAGTTTTGCATGTTCTCCTATATACTTGTATTGCATTGATGTATTGTATTTACATGTATATTTGATTCATCCTAATCCATGCTTCAGTTATGAGTACATGTATCTTGTAGTTTGCTCTCTTGTTTTGTGCAGGATCTGTGTGTAGCTGGACCGGCAAAGAGAGCAAAGAGCTGGGAACAAGAGACAAAGAGAGAGGACAAGGATCGACTAAGCGAAAGACACCAGGTTGGTTAATCTTTCTTCATTCTCTCTGTACTTTCATAAAGGAAATCATCAAAACTTTACTTTCAGTTGTTGCTAAAGACTGTCACCTTTAGAGTAGGGATAGGGTCATCTACATCGGATACTTTGCCCCCTAAAGTATGAGGCCGTTTATCGGGTGAAATGCTTTATCTAGAGGGTCCGAAGTTCATTCCAGTGCTGAGGAGGCGCCCTGTAATACAATACAATACAATACATTATTTTTCATTCTATTTTCATGATCTAGCTGAGGCGGGCATTCCCATGCTCAGCTTTTATAAATACATTTTGGTACATATGACAGACGATCGTCTGAAGGTAGACTGATAATTTTCTGCTGAAATTATCATCCTTTGAATAGGATGATCATCTGTTGCAATGATGTACATGACAAATGCTTTTATATTTCCTGAATATATATCGCAGCCCGGATGGATGAAACTAGATCCGGGGTCTTCAAACTCGTTCGATCTTCACTCTAAGTACAAGTCGATCCATGTGAGAATTGCGCTGAAGTCGAACATGGAAAGACATCGCTTGATTACCGGTCAATAATGAAAACCGTTAACAAGCGCGAGAGGAATCACCAATAATGACGATGACCCTCAAGGTACTGCAGTACAATTCACGTGGCGTGAATAAAGGACTTGGCGTCGAACGCCACGCAAAATCTTCTGGTCGAAGGTCATTGATGTATACCTGTCGCCGGAAGTGAGAAACTTGCCATTGAGGCATGCAAGCTTCAAAGTACTGATGGGGGTGTTCCTAGATCAACTTCTTGGATAATGAGCTGAAGTCGACAAGAAGCGATCCGTCAAAGGAGGGCCTTAATGAATCCCACAGCAATGACACGGAACGGAGCTAATGACTTTAGTGGAGGTGAAAACAAACTGTGACATATGATCCAGGGTGGCGATCATGAATGGATGAAGGATAATGTATGGCAGTGGATGGGACACGGTTGACACTTTCAGAATGACCCCTCTTGAACATATAACGACACTGATGCGATGGATCGGTAGCATTACCCCAAATGTGGATGGTTTGGCGAGGACCATGGCGATGAGACCGGTGAATGAAACAACCCAACCCGATGTGGTACGGAGGAAAAGTGTCATGTTCAAGAGTGACTTGCTACCATTAAACTTTGATGTTCTCCCAATTTTTCCCTAGTCATTTCTGACCAGTACCTCTTTATTTTTGTCAAGCTTGAGGAGGATAACATATGCTTGTTCTATAACCTGCCCTTCGGGCAAGCCCATCGCTATGATTTAACGAGCCTAGCGATAGGGAAACTCGTTCTCGTCTAAAGACAAGTTTGTCGCTATTTAATCATTTTAACGAGTCTAACGACAAAGAAAACTCGGTCCTTTTCATTTTTAGAGAGTCTGAAAAGGTATAGAAAGTCAACTCCATGATTCCTTTTTCGTCATCTAATCCCTTAAGTCCGAAAAAGTATAAAACAATACAGAAGGGATGGCTATTCGGTACTTTTACGAGCTGAATAAGACAAGCGCTCGATCTTTTTGTGTAATAATCCCTCAGGTCCAAAAAAGATTAAAATCTAGAGGAGGGATAGCTTTCGGTCGTTTTAACGAGCTAGAAGGCCAAAAACTCGGCAAACTTTTCATATTTTACGAGTCAGTGAAAAGAGCTCAAAGAAGACTCGTCTTTTGAGGAACGAGTGATAAACAGGGATAGCAATTGATTCCAGGTACAAATTGGAATTTTCCAATCACGGTAGTGTCACAAGGATGGCTAGGTGAAATCACTCTTCGCAGCTGTTCCTCAAAAAGGGTAAACACACATATGGGGGTGAACGACCGGCCAAATGAAATGGAGGTGATGGATGAAAACACGACCAAGGCTTTTAAGGCTTATAAATTTACGATCGCAATGGTTATTTACCGAGATAGGTTCATTTTTTTAATGAGCTTGAACTTTGGCGGAAAAACTTTGCTCACACTTTTCTATTTTTTAACGAGCATAAATTTTGTGGTAAAATTGCTCGATTCATGGTCAAGTTTAATTTTTTACTTTTACTAGCTTTTCTCTTTTCAAATGTAGTACTTCATCTTCAATTGCTGCAACAAGTTTTGTTAGAAATGGACAATATTTGCATGAAAACGAGATTATAACCCTAATATTTAACTTTAAACTGTGTAAAAGTCATAAAAAGGGTTTTTACCTCTCATTTACCATTTCATTTGCATTTTGCTTGTTGGAGCTCTGGAGGTGCCTCTTTTTCCTTGATTTTCACCAGCTGATTCCGGGAGATTCTGTGGACGATTTTCGGCGCCGTTTGGACCAGGTAGGAGCTAAACCTTAGCCCTTCACTTTCATGGTTTCCTTTTTCAGTTTCATGCATGTTTTTCAGGGTTTCTGAGCCCCAGGGGTTTCATCAGGGCGCCCTGGCATCAGCGCAGGTTCCCCTTTCGAAAATTGCGCTGTATTTCAGGCAGCCTTAAGGCAGACTGCCTTACAGCGCAAGGGGAAGCCTCTCTGCCTGCGCTGGGCCTAGAAAAGCTGACCTTGCATGTGTTTTTTTTGATGATTTTTTTCACCAGATTTTCATCAAAATCAGGAACTTACTCCTTCTCTTGTTTGCTTGCAGGGAACTTTAAACAAAATGTCCCTTACATGGCGAGAACGAGAACATGAAGCAGAGGACATGGTTGCACTCCATGACCCAGTCACGGTGAACGCGCTTCGGAACTGTGGCCTGCTGAAGTTCTTCCGTATCTCTAGCATGAGAGCACAGATTTCTTTACTGCAGTATATGCTTGATGCTTGGGATCCTGTTAACCAAGTATTCCAGATTAGGGGGAAGTGTTTCCCCTTGACCATAGAGGACATGTACTTCTTGACTGGGTTGTCAAGGCGGGGTGCCCCCATTTCTTTGTCAGGTACGGCTCGAGGGACTACTTCCACCAGAGACTATATCCGTCAGTATTGCCGGGAAGGTTCACAGCCGAGCAAAGACGGCAAGATCAACATCCGTGACATCACTGACAGGTCTCTCAGGTCCATTCTGTTTACTATTGGTAGGATGGCCGGTAGCGCAGCTTTACATGTTGCCAACAGATCTTACATGCAGCACGCCTTGGAGTGTCTCCAACCGAAAGTGTTTAACTGGTGTGATGCAGTACTTGTTCAGATGAAAAGTCAATTGACCAAGGTAAAGGACGGGGGGCTGAAGAACTTTGGTTTTGGTTCTATTCCGACTGCCTTTGTCTTGGAGAAAATCCCATTGATGCAACCTCAGTACATCTTGCTCGATTTACCTTCTCCGACCGAGCCACGCATGCAGAGGTGGGTTGACCATATGTCCCGACATGCTGGTCAACCTCATATTACTTTCACTGAGTCCTTCTTTAGGTGGTTCGAGCGTCAGGAGATGGCATTTTCCGAGTATCCATACGTGGGTATGGACTACCGAGGTGATCCGGACTTGGTGCTTCCGGATGGCGAGCAATGGGGCGCTATTGGTAAAATCTCTGACCATATCACTGTTCATTGTTTTTATTCATGATGTTACTGTTCAAACTGATCAAACTCTTGGGTGCATGCAGATGTTGGTCCTGTTCGTCCAGTAGCTCGTCCACGATCGCCAGTTGCTGCCCCAGCAGCAGAGCCTGCTAGGAGAGTTGTTATTCGCGACCTTGGTGATACTGAGATACTTGCAGCTGTGCAGGAGCAGGTTGAGAGCCTTACTCGTGGTCTTCCGGATGTACAGATTGACGAGTTACCTTTACAGTTGCAGCGGCACACTATTGGCGTGCTTAGACGATGGACTCGTCTCTTGCGCATGATCGCACAGACCGTGACGTACTTTCATGAGCACCACTAGGCTAGGGTGCCCCCTAGCATCTTTTTGAGTTCTAGGTCATATGACCAATTTTGTTTTGATTACAGCACATTATGTACAAACTATAAACAACTTTATATATTTTGATTTTCGGAGTTTATTTCAGTTTATTTGTGATCCACTTACATAGCACCGATGCATCTCTTTTTATATATGTTGTAAATGTCTATCTAATACATAGTTTGCTAATGAATCTGTTAATGTGTTCAAGTTTCTGGAAATATGTTGGTATTGAATTGAATCAAACTCTCTTTCCAAAATCTTAACTCTTAGAAACATACGATAAATAGCTGGATTGCGGACTGAATATATACCAGTGAGTTGTAGTATCACAAGTTGTGAGTCTAGCCTGACAATTAGTCGGCGTATACCATGAGCGATGGTATCAGAGAGGAGTTCAATCAACGCACTATACTCAGCGATATTGTTCGTTGATCGTCCAATACACACACCTCTGAAACTCACTAACTCGCCGCTTGGATCAAAAATGGCCCAGGCTGCGGAGTACAAATTCCGCGTACTACGACTCGCTCCGTCGGCATATCCCACATATGTATCAGAATAATTCGACATCTGCAACAAACGAGAAAGGTGGATTACTTAACCGAAACAAACATTTTAGCGAAAACAAAATACAACAAAAGCACTCAGGTTACTATTTAGGCATAGTAACGCTTGAGGTACAACCCGTTACGGGGTTGCGCCAGTGGTATTCCGTCATAATCCATTAACTCGTAGGCTCCTTTTGCTAACACCCTTTTAACAATATAGGGACCCATCCATAAGGACTGAAATTTTCCTGCTCCTAATTTGTCGGATTCTTGGTCGTAAAGCAAAACCAAGTCACCCTCAGAGAAGTTGCGAGGTTTGACATTTTTGTCGAACTGTGCTTTGACTCGTTTCTTATGGGCCTCGTTCGCCAAAGCGGCGTCACGACGGTTTTCATCCAACTGGATCAATTCCAGGAAACGAGCCTCTTCTTCTGAGGTTCCGGGGAGGAGGTCAATTGCGAGTTTAAGAGACGAAATTTCGCACTGGATCGGTAAGACTGCCTCCAGGCCATACACCAATTGGAATGGTGTGAACCCAGTGGCGTTCTTTACCGAGGTTCGGTAAGCCCATAATGCTGAGTACAGGATTAGATGCCATCTTCTTTTGTGAACCCCGATCATCCTTTGCAACATTCGCTTCAGGACCTTGTTGATTGCCTCAACTTGTCCGTTGGCTTGTGGATAATACGGGGTAGAGCTGTCGTGCGATAGCCCTAGTTTGGCAGCTAATTCAACCATCATGTGATTGCGAAAATGCGATCCATGATCTGTCACTATAGCTTGCGGAACGCCGAACCTGGCGACTACATGATTGAAAAAGAAAAGGGCAGCTGTTTCACCAGTGTTATCCAATGTAGGCATCGCCTCGGCCCATTTGGTAAAATAGTCAACAGCGACTATAATATACCCATGCCCCCCGGTCGAGGTGGGGTTACATTGCATGAAATCGATGCCCCACTTGGCGAAGGGCCCAACAGCAACTATCGGCTGTAAGGGTGCGGGTGGTCTTCTGGTTTTGCTATCAAAGATCTGACATGCATGGCAACTTCTGACAGCTATTATGCAATCTTTAAACATAGTTGGCCAGAAATATCCTGCTCGTAAGATCCTTTGTGCTGTTGCATATCCAGATTGATGCCCCCCGCACGCGCCTGAATGACAATCATTCAGGGCTTTTTCGGCCTCCTCATGGGTAAGGCACCTCCTTAGAACCGTATCGACACCACGACGGTAAAGTGTATCACCGACGATCATGTAGTCTTTAGATTGGTATCGTATACGTTTCCGTTCCGAGTGTGAGGTATTAGGCCTAAATTTTTGGGTTTGGAGATAAACAATGATGTCTCCATACCACTCATCGCTTACTGATATCAGAAACAAATTTTCATCCACGATTGACTCTTCTGATGTTTCATCGTTGGATGACGATGGGAGATCGCATAATAATTCCGCGAAAACTAGAGCTTTCTTCGATTTGGATTTTACAAAATCTAAATCAAACTCTTGAAGGATTGCTATCCATTTTGAATATTTGCCCCCAAGCAACTGTCGCGACAGTATATATGTCATGGGATTGCAATCTGACAGAACGGTAGTTTTCCTAAAGAGGACATAATGTCGAAACCTTTGAATCGCTTGAACAGCAGCAAGCGCTAGTTTTTCAACATAGGAATATTTACTTTCTGTGTCATTTAAGTTTTTACTTAAATAATAAATAGGATGTTCTATTCCATCGACTTCTTGCACTAAGACCATCGCAATGGTCGTATCTGCTGCAGCTAGATACAGGTTAAAATCTCTTTGATAGTCCGGAGCGTACATTAATGATGCTCTTACTAGAGAATTTTTCAGAGCGTCAAAGGAAGCTTGCGCAACCTGGTCCCAGACAAAAGGTACATCCTTTTTCAAAAGACGAGTATAACCTTTGGCAAGTTCTGCGTAATTTGGAATGAACCTCCTCAGAAAGTTTGCTTTCCCTTGGAGTTTCTGAATCTGAAGCAAATTTGAAGGTGGAGGCAAATTAATGATTGCCTGAACCTTACAGGGATCGAGACGAATCCCGTCCTTAGAGACCACAAAGCCAAGTAAACGACCAGAGCCGACGCAAAACACACACTTGTGCGGATTGAGTCTTATCTTGTAATGTCGGCAACGTAGAAATATTGCTCTCAAATGCCGCGGATGATCAGTCCGCTTCCGCGAATGAGCCGGAAGATCGTCGAGGTAAGGTTGAACAATGTTCTTGATGTCATGGAAGGCATAATTCATTGCCCTCTGAAACGTCGCCCCTGCGTTCTTTAAACCAAAGGGTAATTTTCGATAAGCGAATGTGCCCCACGGACAAATAAATGCAGTCTTAGACTGGTCCTGTGGGCGGATATTTATTTGATTATACCCGGAAAATCCATCCATAAAGGAAAAGATTTCACATCCGGCGCATTCATCAATTATCTGGTCGATGAAGGGTGTAGGGTAGTTGTCCTTTGGACAAGCTTTGTTTACATCCCTATAGTCGACGCACACTCTTATCGTCCCTTGTTTTTTCATAACAGGGACAATATTCGATACCCAATCGGTTAGAGGAACCGGGTAGATGAATCCAGCATGGAGAAGTTTTTCAACTTCCGCTTTAATGGCAGCGACTTTCTTCGGATGTACCTGCCGAAGCTGTTGTCTTACTGGTTTGACATCAGGATACATTTTAATCTCATGTTCAACTATGCTCGAGTCAATGCCTGGCATTTCATCATATGACCATGCAAAGACATCTCTAAATTCGCGAAAGAGAGCACTATATATTTCCAGTTCTGAAGGGGAACAACTTTTGCCGACATGAATATTCTCAACAACATCAGATTTTGTCGAGATGTTTATGGCTACGGTCTCTTCAATATTGGATAGGTTTCTCTCTGAATCCACCGTGTTTACAGTATTTGTTAGGAATTCAAACACTGAAGGGTGATATAGGTCGTGATGAGTTTCTTCTTCACATTCTGGAAGAAGGGAACGATGGTGGTGATCATTCCATGGTGCCCCCTCAATCATCATTGATTGTAAGATTCCTTCGTCAGTCCCATGAACTTTTGACCATGGATCTAATGGGGTACCATATTCTTCGGACCTATCTACCCAAATGCTTGACGAGCGTTCATTTGGGCTCGCCTCCCATGCCTGAAACATTGATTGCTACAATATTTCAATAGGGCTAGGTGGCAATACCACTTGATGATCCATGACGACTTTGTCTTCTGTGACCTTTGACGAAGATACCATGTTGCATGTTGCTACAAACGGGATATTCCCTTCATGGAAAGGAGGTGGCAACGTGAAAGTTCCCATCATTGTGGGATCTTTTAGCAAGCCTACTCCTATATCTTTTATTGAATGGTCGCTCCCATGGATCAGGGGAATGCTTCCAGTAACTTGTGAACCATTAGGGAGGAAATTCTGTTGGTCGACGATCGTAATCCCTCCTTCAAACGGGAATGCGATCTTCCTAAAATACGTCGACACTACAGCTGCCATGGCATATATCCATGGTCTTCCCAGTAGGATGTTATAGTCAAGATTGCCATCAATGACTTCAACATCAATCTCTACTGTTTTTCCTCCTAGTTCAACCTTAAAGTTATTTAGGATACCGTACGGAGTGTACGACCTACCGTCAAATGCTTTCAATGTCGTCGAAGATCGCGACAAGGTTGGAGATCCAAGTGTTTTCCAGCAACTCATCGACATGATACATGTCGATGCGCCCTCATCAATAATCGTTCTATGAACAGTTTTGTTGAGTGCTTTCACTTGAATAAGGAAAGCTAATTGCGCTGGCAACTGAGGATCATATCCTTTGTGATCAAAGGATACAAGATTGGAATCTTTAGGATCCACTCCACCAATTGTTGATAACAATGCCTGTCTTTGGGATGGGCAATTTTGTAGTACCTCAAGAGTCGACATAGCAGATGGCGATTGGGCCAAATCCTCCACTATATTATAGTGTTGCGCCGCTCTGGCGCGAGGGTTGAATGTCGACTTGTGGACTACTCCCTTAGGCGGCTTTATTGTTAATTCATGCATGAGGGGGGGTACAACTTCTGCCGAAGTTGTTGTCGAACTACTGGGTTGATCTTTCCCTTTGTCGTTCGACACCGGCGGATTCCCATAATCTTTATTCCTAGTCGAGATCAAAGCATCATTTTGCTTAGAAACCGACAACATAAGCACTTGAGACGGAGAAGCATTTCCACTATCAACCATATTTTGACCTGGGGTGGGAAATGGATCAGTCAACACAGCTGAAGTTTGGGAACTTTTAAAGAACCTCTTTAACTCAGCTTTGAACGGACAGTTCTTTGTTGAATGATTTTCATCGCATATTTGACATGGAGGAAATTGTTTCCCTTGCCCAGGAGGGTTTGAAGAAGTTTTTTGAGGGGATGACCCACCTTGTTTCTTCTTCTTCCCTTTGTTTTGTTTCTTCTTGCTTCCTGGTTGATTGGAGTTTTTGTCTTTATCCGTAGATACAGCATTTACCTCCGAAGCAAGAATCTCTTGATTTGCTTTTTGATTCGAAGTCTTACGGGCTTTCTTATTTGAATCCCTTGTCGACTTAGCGTTTGCAGTTCCAATCACGCCATCACCGGCATGAGAGTCACTATTCGATCCGGGAGGAGGAGGGATTGAAAATTCCGGTCTGGGGGCATCAGGTATCTTATCATAGAGCGTGCCCGAATGAGTATACACTAAGTCCAAATATTGAGCACGAGCAATCACTTGCTCTTCTGTTACGACACCTCCCTTGGCCACATCTTCTGTTATTGCCGGCAGAAGCGACTTTATAAACCACTCAGCTAATAGCTGATCTGGAACATAGGTTTTTACCATTCTGCGACGACGACGCCACTCATGTATATGATCAGATATATGTGTGGCTGTTGTCTGCTTGAAATTGGTCAAGATCTCTGTCCCAGTTTCGTACCTTATAGGTAACTGAAAGTGTGTTAAGAAAGTCGTGGCTAGGGAACTAAAATTGTCGAAAGAGGCTCTAGGTAATTCAATATACCATTTGGCCGCCGGACCAGTCAATGTCCTCTGGAAAAGACGAAGCCTTATCGAATCATCATTCAAGGTATTCGACGAACACCACAGATGGAATGTCATCACATGATTCGACGGGTCTTCGCCCGGATTTCCATTGAATTTAGGAATGTCCGAAGGAAGTTTGTGAGGAATCGCTGGCCACCAATGGGCATAGGCGATTGGATCGTTCGTCAATCGATGTAAATCTGGTAATTCTAAGGTCGCCACGAATGGCAACTGTTGATTCAGGTTTGGCGAGGCGTACCTAGGATATGATGGAATCGCCTGAGCAGTAGGTCTTTGCACACCAGTATAATGCAACTGATGTTGATATGACTGATATGGTTGGTGGGCTTGGCCACTGTAAAGTGGTTGGTTTAACCCATTCTGAATATAGGGTTGCCCACTATTTGCAAAGATCTGTTGCTCAGACCCCTGGTACACCTGTTGAAACTGAGGTTGTTGGTATTGCACCATCCATGGTTGTGAAGCCATGTTTTGTTGTGCGACACTAACCGACGGACCAAGATGCGGGGTTATGGTTCCCGTTTGTATCTGTGTCGTCCCGGCAGTTGGCGATTGTGGTTGTGTTGCAGGGTCAATAGGCTGTTGCATTACAACTTGGGGTTGACATACAACAGGCATCGATTGAACTTGCGACACGGTTACAATTGCTGGTGTCGTCGGGATACTGGACATAGGTACACACTGTTGCATGGAATATACAACTCTTGGTTGTTGGGGTACCATAGGTACCCAACCACTCGTCGTTACTTCAGTCAAACCTGAATGTTGTTGAAAACTGCCGTATGGGTATCCCCCCGGAAGGGGAAGTGAAAGGGCATATTGCCCCCCATACGGTAACAATCCGGAGCTCAAGGGTATAGATGGCCTTTGAGGACTGGATGGCCCAAACTGATTCCCAAAGGGATCAATTTGTCTAGTTTCAACATAAGAATTACCGGGTATTATACCGGAAGAACAAACTGGAACAGACCAAGTTGTCATAATAGTCCCTGGGTGGACTCCTTCTAGCTGATGAGAGCTAGTCGGGACGGCTGGTATGCCGGCAAACATCGTCGGATTGGCAGCAGGAGCTTCTGCTGTCGCTGTGTCGTTTGGCACAGTTCTAGATGTCGACGGTTGTTCAGACATTTTAAGTCTATCCAATAAACTTCCTAACGATTCTTCAGGAACTTCTGGTGGCGATAGACAAACTTCTGATGTAGAAGGAAAAAGAGGGGTACCTACTCCAAAATGAATTGGAATATTTGCTTGCTGGTCCTCTACGATTTCCTCTATTGCAATCAGACCAGGAGGAAGAGGAAGACCGTCAGGTCCGTAAAAGATTTCTGGTGCCGAAGAAGGGGTTGCTTCGACAGCAACAGTCGTTTGAACAACAAGACTCTGTGGACCGGTTTCAGATGGAACTGGTTCAGTTATGCAAGTACTTTTCTTTAGACTAGGATCAGTACCACTGTCCTTCTGTTGCTGTTGAACTTCTTCAATAGAGGCAGGGATTCCAGAAATATTGGGAGTGACCAGAATCTCAGATGTTGTTGGAACTTCCGTTCTAACCTTAAAAGGAGATTTTGACCTGGTCAAGCGAGTTCGCTTCGTCCGTACTACTCTCGGTTCCGGAGACAAAGGCGGTTGACTCGCAAGCCTCCCTGAACGACGGGGTTTTAATTGACTTTCCTCCACGGTTGCGGATTACTTGATCAACTAAAATACAAAAAGGGGAATTATGTTTCCATATTGAATGAATTTTATTAGACGCTTTTAGACACAACTTTGCTTTTTCATGTTTTAAGAGTCGAGAAAAAGCTAAAGATGACTCTAGTCGCCTTCGATGTATTAACGAGCCCGAAGTGACAAATGCTTGGTTGGACCTTTTCAGTTATAGAGTTTGAAAAGGGCCAAAAGAAACTGCTCTGGAGATCTAGGCAGAGGGTGTGCCAAACCTTTCGCGAAAGTACAGAGAGAATGAAGAAAGATTAACCAACCTTACTTTCAGTTGTTGCTAAAGACTGTCACCTTTAGAGTAGGGATAGGGTCATCCGCATCGGATACTTTTCCCCACAACAGAGACCTCACGAGGAATCTTCAAAGAGAAGAAAGGTCTAGAATCTATGTTAAGCCCTATAGTGCCCCATGTTAACCATAAAACCCCTTATTAATCCATAACTATTGAGTGATTACATTTATATAGTTATATTCTTATGTAGGATAGAACCTTTCATAGTCCCATTTTATTATCATTATACCCTTTATCACACACACACACACACACACACACACACACACAAAGAAACCTAGTATTAGGATCATCAAATCTTGTCATGTACATTGTATTCATTGTAAAAGGAGGCTTCCCCCTCAAATAAAACTATAATTATTGGTTTCTTATCATTTTTAAGGTGCAAGGTTCATAACATTGGGTATTAGAGTTTATCATCCTAGAGTTTTGTTGCCTCAAATGAGTCATCTTGGAATTTTAATTATAGTTTTTTTCTAAGATGCTCCATATGGTAAAATTTGGAGCATATTGAGACAAAACATTATGAAACATCTAGTTAAAATCTTAGTTATTTTTCCACTATACTAGCAGAGATATGCTCTAAGGAAGTTAGGGTTCCGAAACACTCCTAAAATTAGTTTCAAATAAGTTAGTTTGACATTTTTGTTATAATTATTTTTAGGGATGTTTCATATTGTGAAATTTTGAGGGAAAAAAACAAAAAATCAATAAGGATCCGTGATACAAATTTTACACTTTATTTCAATATATATTCAAATATGGTCTAAGGAAGTTAGAGTTTATGAATTCTCATAAAATCAATTTCAAATAGGCTAGTTTGGAATTTTCGCTATAACTTATTTTTAGGGATGTTAATTTTGAGAAGATATAAGATAAATCTCTAGGTACCTAAGGTAAGAATTTTATACTTTTTTTCACTATACTTTCAAAGATAAGGCTTGTGGAAGTGAGGGTCTCTGAATGGTCTTGAAATCAATTTCAAACATATTAGCTTAGTATTTTATTTTATTTTATTTATTGGACTTTTCAAACTATGAAATTTTCATTGATCTTACAAGACATATAGAAGTGCCTCAAGTAAAAATTTTTGAATTATATTTGAATAATTAGACACCTAACATGCTATACAAGTTTGTTTTTTGGAAGAGGCAAAAAATCAACAAGTTTTGGGAAAGCTACCATAAGTTTCACTTGACACATCAAATTCTGGTGAGAACTTTGGAATTGCAAATAAGACATATCATAGTATTACACACCGAAGTTTTAGATTCATAAGGGGTTAAACCTCATATATATATATATATATATATATATATATATATATATATATATATATAGATAATGAAAATGGTCTCATCCATTCAAATAGTCTCCAAATTAAGGTTTTAAAGGTACATAACTTACAAGTAAGATAACTTTTTGTTAGAAGATCCATTATTTTAGGTGACTATAAATTATGATAAAGAGGAGTGCAATTATTATTTTCTCACATGGCTTTAGAGAAAGATCATCTTGGAGGCTCATTCAATACTCGTGAATAAAGTGAAGACATAGAATTTAGATTCTCCCAATTAGAGAAGAAAGTTAATGAAATGGATGGTTGTATGTTAAAAAAGGTTGTTTAAGGTTAGTCCTAAACCAACAAGGTTGACTCTTGATAAAAGGGTCGAAAGAAGAGAGAAAGGACCATGTTTCAATTGTGACAAAAATTATAGTAAGGGGCATACATGCAGTGAGAAAATATTATTTTACAAACACTGTTAAGATGGAAAAGATCAAAAACTGTAATAATCACAATATCTATATCTAGAAGAGACTACTCCAAAAATATATTTTCATGAATTTGCCAGCATCAGTACTCCAAAAACTGTAAATATAAAAGTATATATAAAAAATAAAAGGGTAACAATATTGATAGATTTAGATCCATAACTTCATCAATTACAAATTGGAAAAACTTCCTAATTTCTTTCTATACCTGACACCAAAATTTCAAATAATGATTGCATATGGAGGTACCATAAATCATTTATGGATGTGCCATATTATTAAGCTAAATATAGGGGAGTATTTGATGGATAGTCCTATGATTGTGATCCAAATGGGTGGTGTTGATGTTGTATTAGGGGTCGAGTGGTTACAAACATCAGGAACAATAGCCCTTAAATTTCGAGATTTCTAAAAGTTTTTCCTTAGAAGGAAAGGAAATTGACCTTAGAGGTATCCAAGGGAAACCTAGTAAAGTGATAAGTTGTAATAGAATCACAAAATTGATAAAAAAAGAGACACAAAGGTATTGCACAATTGTGTTCTTTGGATGTTCAAACATCTATATCCTTTTCTCTAATAGATATCCAAAATTTTATCAACAATCATTCCAAGGTATTTGGAGATATTACTAAGGGTATTCTACCTACTCGATATCATGACCATGCTATTAATTTATAACCAAGAAGTGTACCACTTAGCATTATGATTTATTGGTATCCATATACATAGAAGAGTGGGATTGAGTGTATGGTTCACGGAATGTTAGAGGTTGGAATTATTCAACCTCAAAAGGTAATCAGTAACAAGATCCTAGTCCAAACTATTTCAACGAAGATTAATGAAGAAGGGAAAGACATATTAGGCCTAGAAATACTCCTGGAAACAAGGATTAAGTAGTTGAGAAATCAAGAAATTACTAAGTACTTCATCTAATGGAATAACCTACAAGTGGAAAAAGTTTTGTGGGAAGATGAGTTGTTCACGTAGAAATATCCACAAATAATCAATTGTTAAGGGCAACACTTGTTTCAAAGGAAGGGGCATGTTAAGCCCTCTTTAAGCTCTATGTTAACCATAAAACCCTTTATTAAGCCCTATATATTGTGTGATTATATTTCTATTTTTATATTGTTATGTAGGCTAGAACCTTTCATGATTTCATTTAATTATAATTGTACCCTTTGTATCCTATATATACACTAAGGAGACCTAGTTATAGGATCATCAAATCTTGTCTTGTACATTATTTTCATTGTAAAAGGAGGTTTACCCCTAGAGAAACTATAATTATTTGTTTATCATCATTTTTAAGGTGCAAGGTTGACAAAAAATTGTCTTACACTTTGTCAAGTTTTATAATGGAGATTGTAACTATGACGTATTTTATTTAAATATTTGTTGTTGTTGCAACAAGAACCCCCCTTAATTTTTCCTATGCTTGAATTTTTGAGCCTACTGAAGATCTTATGATCTGTCATTTTATGGTCACTTCATGTTCTGTTGATGATTTGTTAAGTGCTTAACTCTTCTTCTCAGATTCTATGCACCAAATCCACTTTCTCTCACATGCTTCGTCCTTCATAAATGCATGATTGCACCTTTCTTATGCAATCCTAGATTGTCAATAGTTAGTGCACATTTTCCATTCACGGTATCCCTCACTTCAGCTGCAATTGTATTTATTTTCTAGTGAGTTTTCTCAACTTTCACTTTTGCACACCTTCGCTTTCATAAGTGTCACTTTCACATTTGTGACTGTCACTTTTGCTTGCTTTCACCTTAACAAGTGACATTTTCATGTTATCTTCACTCTGGCATGTGTTTCTTTCAATTTCTTTAGCTTTTGCAAGTGTCGTTTTCACATTTTCTTACTGTCGTAGGTGTTTCTTTTAGTTGTTTCCACTCATGTATGTGTCACACCTTTGCACATCACTAGAGGTAGCTCTAATGCACTCTTCTACATTAGATGGTTTTACATATCATAAGAATATGCACCAGACAAATTCCTACAACTTAGCACAGTTTTTGGTCACAATCAACCTTTGTGTCTCAACTTATATTCTAAGTGTCGTAACGTGGATTTTAAACTTTTTTCACTTAGAAATAAGTGTCGCTTTGTTATGATTTCGAGGTGTGATTGTTGTTCATGAGTCTTGTGCATCTTATTTTCTTGTATAATGTAATTCATGTGTATGATCCATCCTTAAGTCTCGTTTAGATGCATTTCCCTTTCTTACTCTCTTGGTCCCACACTTAACCATTTTGGAGCTATTCTTGGTCCTACTTCCCAGTGCAAGTTATGAAAGTTACAATCCTCCTCAAAGTGATGAACATTGCCTATTCATGAGCCTTATTGTTGAGATATCTCCCTCCTAGACTTGTGCATTGAGTATTTCTTAAGTTTATCTCTTATGGCTACACATCAAAAACCTTGAAGGAAAAGTGACCTAGCCTTCTCCTACTTTCCTTAGTCAAATGTGCAATTTCCTCTTCTAGTGAGCCTTCCTAAGAACAGGGCACAATTTTAGTGAGAAATGATCCACTATTGAAGAAAAATATGCCCAACAGAAGGATATTCCTTTTAGAACCCACTTCGGAAAAAAGAATATTCTGAGAATACTTCAGGAAAACAAGGATCCTCTGAGTGCACTTCAGGAAAACAAGGTCCCTCTTGCCCTTCCAGAGCACACAACGCACTCTTAAACAACAATGTGCCCCTCCTTGTCTCTTGTGATTGCACCCTACGCTCAAGAAATCTCTCTCTCCCTGAGCACATGGCACACTTTTAGTGAACACTGGGGTCATCCCTTGCTCACTATTAAGTTCAAATGCGCTTTCATTGTCTCCTACTCCCTTGAGCCTAGTGCATGGTGCAATATTAGTCAGCAAGCTCATCACTATCTCTTACACCTTCCCACTATGATAGACCTTGAAGAGCTTATTCTTCATAGGACACGACACAATTTTAGTGAGAAATTTTGTTGTCCTAATCCATTTTTGAGCTCAACTATGCCCTCCCCATCAAGCCCTTCCTTCTTAGTTCTTTCACAGGGCCATCACAAGAAACTTATTCCAAGAGAAAAGTAGGATAAAATATATGATTTCAAGACTAAATTTGCCTTTTCATGAGTAATATTCATTAGCAGGTGTCCCTCGTCAGCATGACAAGGTGATGATCAAAGGAATATTTCAAGGAGAAGAAACAAAGAAGAACTTGCGGAGAAGAAGCATGAGGAAGAACCATCATGAAGCAAATCCTAGAACAAGATAGAATGAAGACATTGCATGATGACTCAAAAGATTCCAATACTGATCCAAGACCCTTTGGAAAATGAGGATGAGAAAAAAAGTATATATTTAATGAAAATGACGTACAAATCAGTTCTATCATGAAGAATGCAAGACATAGAAGCAAGAAAAGCAACTTGGGATTGCCACATCATCATGAAGATTCCTAGTCATCAATGCCAAGTCATGGCTATGCAAGTGTCATCACAATGTCATATGTGTTAATGCGTCTTTCCACATCATCATGTGGAATATAATGATGTAATTATAAAAATGAAAATGACAAAATGTAATGTGTGGAAGTCCAAGAGTCACATGTGGAATATGAAAATGTAGAAATTCCTTGTAGATTCAAGCTGCTAATTGTAATTTACTAAATAAATATACTTGAATCTACTCTACTCATCAATGGAAACAATTAAATGATTGCGAAATCATGAAGCATACAAGAGAAAGAATTCAATCAAGACATTACATAATGATTTCCTAGGGAAAGCCACAACTAAAAACCCCTGCTATCTGTATATTACAGTAGTAAAAAGATATGAGAAGATTACAATGCTTTTGTCAAGCCCAAGCAACCTCTACACTATCTTTATATGTCTCACTGCTTCCTAGAAAAGCCCAAGCCAATACTTACCCAATTTATTTCTTTCCCAAGTCCCAATTTCCTTGCGTTGTTTCCTTGGGAATTAGCCCCCTATTAATTAGGGAAATTCCTCAATTGGAATTGCGCAATCCTCATAGCACTTCCTCCGGCCTCATGCACCACTTGTAAAATTTGTATGATTATACAACTGATTATACACTGCGCTTGAACTCCAATCTCAATTGGGTAACTCTCAGACATGACATGCATAAGTTATTTATGAGTGAATCATCAGTTAACTAGTTGAACACATGAAGCAACACCCCACTATTAGACCTTCTACTAGTTCCTCCATTAGTTGGAACTAGTTTAACTGACTTTAACTTAGTTAAACTGAATTAATTAATTACAACTCAAAATAAACTCAACCAGGGCTCCTATAAAGTAGGAGACACTCTACATGACTCAAGTTAGATGCTCAACTTGAATTAACTGAACCAACTAAGTCAAATTAACTTAGTTAACTCGTACAAGTTGCCTTGTGATGTGGAATTACAATTTTTCTCCTAATTTAATTCAAGGACAAAATTAATTTAGGCATTTCTTGCTGCATTTTCAACAAAAATGTCACATATGGACAAATGAGTCAAATAGAAGTTCAAAGGTCATTTATAAGTCCAAGAGTAATGAGGGTAGTTCAACACTAATGAGGATATGAAAGGTCATTCCTCTTATTATAAATACAACCTCATAACTCAAGAAAAAGGGTTTTTGGAGTCATAGACTTTGGAGAGATAGCCTTAGCTTCTTCTGCTTGGCATAGGAGAGAAAAAAATTCCTTGGAGAAGAAAGAAGTGACTTAATGTTCCACTATTAGAACTAGTGCCTCACCATTGTAATTGTGTACTTGGATATTTCACCTCATAATTGAATATCATTGAGCCAACACACTTTCATGCATGTATCATGAATGTTTTAAGACTATTCTTTGGATTTGCGGTATATGTTGGCATTCTTTTGTACTAAAGAATTGAACTTTTTCGATGGATTTGGTGATTATCTTGTTAAAAGTGTGTTGTATTTTCTTTCATGAATCGTTGTTATCTTGTGAAGTAATTTGTAGGTTAATCAACGAATATTTCTTTGCTCTCATGTGCATCTCTTAGGATAGTACTATCACTTTCCTTCTATAGACTCACTCTTGTCTCCCTCTCATGAAGGCCTCCTTTTACACATTGCAATTAGCGTTTCACAGTGTTAATTTACTTGCAGATTTCAAAGTATATGTGTATAATCTCTTATGTTATTCTTTGCAAGTGAGGGAAACCTTAAGTTATGGTGATCAGGCGATACTCTGGACGGGGTTTCCCCTCCAAACGATGTGAGGTCTAATTGAGACTTCACATTGGGGCAACCCGCTGTATGTTGGTAGTATCGGAACCCATAAACAAGATCCTATTATTATGAGGAATTAATGGAAGATCAATATTGTTTTGGCACATACTTGTCTTATATGTGACAATTTTTGTGATCTTTAGTATTTAAGATATGAGATCTTTAAGATATATTTAATGCATCTATAATATCTAAGTTATGAACACTCTATTTCTAAGACATCCTTTTGGCTCTATTACGCATGCGTCATGTTCATAAGTAACTGTCAATATGGTTAACATCCAATAAAATTAACTTCATTCACAAAATATCATAGCATAACTTAGAATACTTAAAAAAAAAGACTTTCCTATGAAAAAATACTCTATAGACATAAAAGACTCTACAGTCATAAACATATTATGTTGTGCAAAAATAGGCAAGAGATTCCTAGTAAAACCCTAAAAATGCTAAAACTATCTGTAAAAAGTAAGCCAAGGTTGTAGTATACCTTAGATTTGAGTTGTAAAAGTTGTTGGAAGTGTCGTTTATCATATTATACCCATTCATATTATTAATTTTTCAATTGCAAGTTTAAAAATGGTTGTTGTACAAAAGATGCAAAATTTTCCTTGAAGGTCAAAATTGTACTAAGTGGCCAAATTAAAATGCACACCCTAATTTCCTTGTAGATCCAAAAAGTTGTTTTATAAGTTATATGATATTTTTAGATATAAATTTACCTATGTCACTTAGAGTGTAAATGAGGAAGATGAAAGATTGTCGTCATGTACCTAGATATGGGATTCATGTAAATTTGAAGGAAAAATTTCCTTGGTGTAAAATTCATGCGCTACTATCAATTTTGACCCAAATTGAGTGGTTCAATTTTAAGAAGGTTTAATTTTCGATTTAAAACATGTAATAACCTTATATTGGCCTTTTCAGACAAAAACCTTCTTGTTATGCATAAAGAATAAAAATTTCCTTGTAAAACCAAAGGGCATAACAAGCTACACTAAAATTCATGTGTAGGTATCACAACACATTCTGTTTGAGTGTTTCAAATTGCAAATGATATTTTAGATAAATTTATATGATCCCATGTACATACTTTTTCATTTTAAATCATAAAAGACTATGCCAAAATAAGCAAGAGTTGTGTTAGGTTTGGAGCTTGATTATCTTCCTGATTTTTTAGAGGTTTTTTGCTTCAGTCGTGGTTGGATATCAGTCCCTAACGAGGGGTGTGGGGGGGCTCCCCCCTCCCCCAATATTTTCATCAGGGGTGTTGGTGGGAAAATTTCCCTAAGGTAAGGGTTGACAACCTCAATAGAGAAGAACAATATAATCAACAAAGATCAGTCAAGCAAGCATGCCAAACATGTGAATTACTAAATGTGGATTTGGAAACATACCTAGAGGTCCTACATTTGATGATGTTCCTGTAGGGTCCAAACCCTCTGCTTCCTCTAGAATGAGCAGGCCTGCAAGTCAATTCATAGAAGCATATACATGATAGATAATTCAATGTGCATACATAAAAGATATGTTAGATCATCATATATAAGCATATAAATTACTATTCATGAGACAATAACATATCAAGAACAAGACATGAGATTCTTTATTGATTAACAACAATAGGTACAGGAAATGTACAACCTGATCCAAGCCAAAGCACCGACGAAGCCTTCCTCTAGATCTGTCTAGACCGAGCCATGAAGACAACCTCTCTAACAAATGCAAGGAGATGCTATAAAGATTATGAACATATCCACAAAGGGAATCAAGGTTTCCATAGAGACTGGGAGTGTAGGAGGCATGGGAAAATCAAACTTAATCTGGGAAAAAAATGGGTATAATGTCGATAGCCCTTCTCTTATGTTGTTTAGGCCTACCCAAGGGGTGTATATATACCATCTGAAATTAGTTAATTCAATTTTTGTATGGGCCCCTGTAGGTGGGCTCTTAGTAAAACTCGTGAACCTCACAAGAAAAATATCATATTTGTTTTCATATTTTAAAAGGGATACATGGGTATATAGTTATAGAACCCGTGTATGTACACGCTTTTGAATGGGAATAATTGCGTATGGAATTTAAAATATTGTTTTTTAACATAAGATCAAGTATGCATGGGAAAAGGCTATCCAATGCCATACAAGAGAATCAAGTCTACAGGAGTGCTAAATGATGCTATAATAGATACCCCCTATTATATGAGGTCAGAAGGGGTGCATGATGGTTGAAATATATTAAGTATAGAGAGAGGAGTCATCCGAAAACCCAGGAGGAGGTTGCTATATTCCAACTCATCGAATACCTAAGGAAGGAGTTAGAAAGAAAACTCATGTTTGAGACGAGCATACCCATGATCAAAAGTAATAAAGCATATCCATTTATCAAGTATAAAGCATTGATCAAGTATAAAGTGGATCCAAAATGTATACATAAGTGAATGGAAGGAGCTATAGAATACATAATGCATCATCAGATCATAGCTAAAAAGTACACAATAGGGCTATGTCTCAATATCACATATAGAAGAATATTTGATCAATGATGCAAGCAGATTTTCTGATCATTGATGTTGCATAGCCAATCCTCATAAAAGTACCAAGTCATAAAAGTAGAATAATGGTACTGCATAAAATTGGGTGCCAACATATAAGATGTTGCTATGAAGGACTACAACATGTAAGGGTGGAAGGTGCCACTGATAGAAAACTGAAGGAGCTGTAAAGTGAAACAAAATGCTGACACAACTCGAGGTCTTCACTAACTGCAGATGGTAGATTTTGACACTATGGGAATAAGTGAGCTGAAGTCCACCATGTGAGAAATCATTTCATTATTGATAATTGATGTATACCGTTAACAAATGCGAGACAACTCACCAATATTGATAATGAGTTTCAAGGTACCCCAGTATAATCTAACAAGTGTGAATAAATGTGTTAAAGTCAAACACTTGAAAGAATCTATCGATCAAGAAACAATGATGTATTATCATTGTCGATAGCGAAGGAATTCGCCACTAATAACTGCAAACCCTAAGGTACTGAAAAAAGGACTCTAGACCTTATTCCCAGAGCAATGAGTCGGATTCGATGGGAAAAGATCTGTTGGAAGGAAGGAATTAAGAAATCCCACATCAACCAACACGAGTGTAAACTGCAGGCCAATTATTTGGAATAACTCGAATGAAGAGAGATGAAGTAACCGTTTTGAAGTACATTTCCGGTGTACATAAGATGTGGCTAGTGCATGAAAGAAATCCTCTGAACCAACCAATAAGGAAAACTAACAGAATGGTGAGGAATCCACCAATAGGGTTAAATGAAAATCGAGGTACTACATGAATCCCAATGTGTGATAATGTAAGCTAACGTCGAACACAATGGAAACCACTTAGTCAAAGACCCATCATATTGATCGATACTCAGAACAAGATCACCTATCAATGATGTAAATAAGGCCAGGGTGCAACTCTAGGTCTACCCTCAAAGCAATTTTTCAAAGTTGATAAGAGAAAACTCACTAGTAAGAAGTCAATGGGGACCTCCTTATCAAGCATGAGTGAAAGACCAAATAGATGATGTGATATTGAAGATAACTTGACAGTTCAGATATGGTCGGCATAAATGATTCAAGATACACTGTAGAATGGTCGACAACAAGTTTACTTACCTTGAACAAAAGCACGAATCAATGTGACTTCATGGTAGCATAAAATAACTTTGAAATGGAAATGGTCATACGTGAATGAATTACTTAACGCAGTTGAATCCCAAAAATGATATCTAACTTTGAATAAGTTTGCAATGCAGGAGACATTAACAAACTCTCCATATGATTGGAAGAGATAACCAACCAAAGGAAGATTGACTCACAAACAAGGCTATGGCTTCCCTAAAGGCAAACCAAGTCCCATCCCAATGGAGGAAAGACTCATTTTTAAGTGCTTTTTTAAGGGTGGCATGACTGAATCTAGTTTCCATCAAATGATGAAGAAACTCTCATTCCTGCTCTTTTTGGAATATCTGAATTTTTTGTCTTTTTCATATTTAAAGTCTAAAAAAGAATAAAAAGAATGCCTATAGTACAGTGGAGAGAACAAGTTTTAAGGGAAATTTCAATAGTTCCTAGGACTGGAACAATCTTATGCTCAATGCAAGGTGGCGGATGTTAATCATCAACACTCAAGGAATGTTCGCTCCATGAAAAATTTGGTGTCAAGTTTCAAAGGCTAATGAATGCATAGTTTGAATTGGAAAAAGGTCATGGTCAAAAGTGGCTTATACATGAATCCAAATTATATCCAAAAGAGGTACAAGTAGTCAAATCGAAATGCAATAGTAAAACTTAACAAATTGGAGCCTGTAGGGTATAAGGCCAGAAAATAGCGAAGAAGAATAAGAATGAGGCTTTAACGCAAAGTCATGGCAGGACTAAAGAGGACTCTTGAGCCTACAAAATACTTGCAGCATGGGCGACATATGTCAGTGAGGATCTAACTAGGAAGCCCATGGAAGGAAAGGCTCTACCACTATGTTACGATGATTGTGACCAATTGTGATACTAACAGTGTGTGGCCTAGCAAATGGACTTCGATGACAAGGATTTTGTACGGTTGACCCAGAAACCATGACGCTGAATATTGATGAAGTTGCAGGTGCCTACATAGCTTGGGGTGGGAGGGAGCATCTCCAAAAAACCCAAGCCAAATTATGCTATGCTAAAACTGATGAATGTGAAGTAGGTGCCTACTTCAGTGGGGTGGGAGGGCACGTCTGCAAAGGGAACCTGCTCTTAATGCTGCTCCAGATTTAGAATGGGCATAACTCAGTAAATATAACTCGGAATATTTATTATAACCTATTTTTGGAAATAGAATGATCATTATGCATCTTACCATGTGATTGAAATCGCTATCTGGACACTTAGGAAACTCAAATTCGTGCTGCAACTATCCTCTCGTCATAAAAGTTCTGAAAAAAATAACTGATTTTAAATCAACGATATCTCCCTCATTCGAACTTCGATTCGACCAATTTTTTTTGAAATTGGGTGATTTTTCAATAGGAGCTCAGATATGGAATTTTTTTCTAAAATTCTGCACAAAAACTGCAAAAATGATAGGAGAGTCCGTCCATGAATTACCGTCCAAAAAATGGCTGCAACACAATGAATTTTAAATCAGCGATATCTCCCTCATCCGTACTCCAATTTGGCTGATTATTTTTTTAAAATTGGGTATTTTTTTGCAAGGAATTGATATTTGTAGCTTGTTTTTGTAAATTTTTTCACAAAAAGTTTTAGATCTGATCTGCAAACTCTCCCAAAAAAATATTGTAAAAAAATGAAAAACAAAATTCTTCTCGCTTTGCCCAAGAAAGTGTGATGTGGAGGTCGTAGCACATGCATGAAGTTTGTTGAATATTGCTGAAATTTTTTGAAACTAAAATATGATTCAAACCCTCATTCCCATGGAGTCATAATCTGAATTTGATCCCACTGATCTGGATCTTGGGAAGAGGGCCCTAAGGTCTAAAAAATTGAAATGGATCTTAGGGGGGAGACCCCCAAAATCTGAAAAATTGAAATTCCAAAAGAAAATAAGAGAACACACATTAAAAAGAAATCATAGATTTTTTTATTAACATAGACAATAACAGTGATAGCTACACTGTGGTGGATAATATCTCGTTTTGAAAAATGTGACTTGTTACTTATAGCATTTTTTTTGTTACAACACCACAAGTAAATTCCATGGGTGGGTAATTACCATGGGTGAATGAATACCATGGGTAGATGTCACTTACAATACCATGAATAAATTCCATGAGTGGATAAATACCATAACAGGATGAATACAAAGGGTCGATGCCACTTACAATACCATGGGAAAATACCATGGGTGGATATCACTTACAATATAATGAGTAAATTCCATGAGTTGATAAATACCATGGGTGGATGCCACTTAGAATACCATGGGAAAATTCCATGGGTGGATGAACACCATGGGTGGATGTCATTTTTTTCATTCGGATCAACAACCTTACTACAACCATGATCAATATTATGCAATGCAACAAGCACATGGAATGAAAGTGTAAGAGACACAAATGCAACTGACATGCATGCATGACCAACACACACCGTGCATCTTGTCCAAGTGGTGAACCATGCTCGGATACCACTCTGTAACACCCTCCTCCCACATCTACTGAAGTAACTAGTCAACCAGGGTAAACATGCGATGAGAGGCTACTATGATTGGATTCATCCTCCTATGTGACCTTAAGGAAGTGGAATCAATGTAAACATCACACACAAACATTCAAAATTAGCTTCAGGACCCTCAGGAACCAATCCAGCACTTCTGACAACTTTCCCTTGGGTCCTACTGAAGTCTTAAGCCTTTTAATCCCTAGTCACTCTCCTGCTATAGGAATGACAATGTCTAGAAGAAAAGGTCACTCTCATAGGCCTATGTGCTAGCGTCCATGGACTCTTTTCAACAGACCTGTGTCAGTGTCCCCGAGATTTGAGCCACTTGTTCAGGCCCAGATCCTAGGTGACTGCCCATAATGGAATGATAACTTAAGACTAGTAAAAGAACGGGAAAACAATGATGCAAAAGCAATAAGTTAAACAAGACCTTAATCAGACTGCTACTAGCCATGACATGAATTTCGTCAAACATATCACAAACATGTAATCAACAGGTGTAACCAATAGAATTAAACATAGGGGTATCGTACTTATCTGAGAATCACTAAGAACCATTGTTCCCTCATGTCATTTGTTGCATTATCATCTACTAGGTCATATATACATTATCCATTCTTTTACAAGTAAAAACATGTTGAGAGCCATACACAATCGTTGTCATAAAACATAGATATAACCATCAAAGTAACAACAAAAATACCATAAATGTATCAACCATAAGATCCACATATAAATCAGTACATTTACACATGAAACCAAGGGAGTGAATTCTTCATTATTGAAAGCAATAAACCAACCGGAGATGGGACTACCATGTTCCACCTGACCATAGATTGGTTGAGCCAAGCCTCTCTTCAGCCAATCACCCCCGTGCCATATTCTGAGCATGAATGTGGGACTCATAGAACACGCCAAAAAGAACCAAACAAGCATGAATGCCACCAGACTTCTCCACCTACACCATGAGGAATTTGAGTGCCTCTTAGTCTCTCAGGATTTATTATAATCCACAGTCCGATCCAAGTATCACTAGGCCCTACACCGAGGCATACTCTCTAGGATTTACCATACATCCTATCTCGGGACTACTAGGCCAAACTGAGAGAAATCCACCTCTTGGCTTTACCATATATCTCTCCATTCACCGGCAAGGATTCCTAGGCCTACTGAAGAAAACAATCATGGCTTTACAACAACCCACAATCTGGCTCATGGGTTATTAGGCCAGTGATATTACCATGATCCATAGTCTTGTTCAGGGACCACTAGGCCATGTGTTTTTCATTTCGGAGATACACCCCACTCAGCTTTGAATCCATCTGTGTTGAGAAATTGCAATAAGAAATTCCAGTTTAATTCTTCCTTGAATTAAACTGTGAATTAAATTCGAATTCTATTCTCATAGCAGCTTAAAATAGTTAAATTAAGTTTATTAAACTTAACTCAGAAAATTCGAGTTGGAAGTCTTTTGAAAGTCATGTATACATTCTCCCTACTTTGTAGGAGTCCAGTATGAGTTGATTGTAAGTTGTAAAATAGAAGACTCAGTTTCATGAGTAGTTTTGTTAAATTAGTTCTCAAACTGATTGTGAGAACTAATAGTGAGTTAATAGTCAGTTGTGACACTAATGAACTCCACCAGTGTTACTCTAGTTAACTGAATATTTACTCATTAGAAGCTCATGCATGTTGATTTCGAGAAAGACCCAGTTGAGACTAGAGTGGAGGGACAATGTACTATTTGTTTTAGATTTTTCTGAGTTGCAATGATAGTGCATGCATTCAGGAATTGATCCTTGAGGGATTGTGCTATTTTTAGATGCTTTATTTCCCTTTAATTACAAGCTATCCTTCATAGGAATTATACATTGGAATAGAGACTTGGAGAGCCTGTGAAGAGGCTAAGATTTGGCCTTGAGCTTTCTTATGAGTTGGAGAATGAATTTATTGATTGTTGGGATTGTTCTAGAGAGAACAAGAATTGTAATTTCATCTTGATTTTCTAGATTAATACAATATAGTAGCGGGGTTTTGAGTTGTGGCTTTCCCTAGATATTTATTGTGTTATGTGCCTTTGATTATCTTCCTCTATTGATTATTGTTTTATCATTGTTTATGGGCTTCCACTGTAAAGAGTAGAAGTATATTCTTGTCTCTTGCCTTAGCAAATTGCATTAGCTTGTGAATCTATAGGATTTTTTACATGGTATAAAAGCAATATTGTTTCTTGGGTCGAGAGTTTGCAGAGCACATATGATAATTTTTGTGCAAAATTTTCAGAAAAAAATTGAAGATATAGATTCCTTGGGAAACTATACCCAAATTCAAAAATAAATCATCTGAATCGGAGTTCAGTTGAGGTAGATATCGCTGATTTAAAATCATTTCTCTAGAGGAGATTTTGAGGTTTTGAGTTTCTAGGTTACAGGTGAAAGTCAAATTTACAATACATACCACACGATCGGCAGATGGAATTCAATGGGTTGAGGCTTGAGTATGACTTGGAAGGCAGCTCAAATTTTATACCTTGGAGGGACAGGATGGAGGTTGTGCTAGAAGATAATGGCTTGAAGGAATTCATTGATCAAAGAGTCCCCAAGCCAGTAGTTATGTATGCATAGAACTTGGCCGAATGGAAGAAGTGTGTGGTGAAGGCAAGGTGGATAATCCTTGAGGTATTTTGAGATGATATTGTCTTGAGTCTCCATGGAAAGGAAACCCTGCATGTTGTGTGGAAAACATTGACGGATTTGTATTAGAATAGAAGTGATCAAAGGAAGTTGGTACTAAAGGATAGACTTCGTAAAATCAAGATGGAGAAAAGTGAGATGATTCCAAAGTACTTGACCAAGTTCAGTCAATGTTGGGATGAACTTGGAAATGTTGGAATCAAGGTTTCCAAGGAGGATATGGTGAGCCTTTCTCTTCTTGGACTCCCAAAGAGTTGGCATAGTTATCAGGACACTATCAATGGATAGGAGAAGCAGCCAGATTGGGAATGAGTATGGTCAGATTTGATGTAGGATGAGATCAGGAGGAACACCAGGGATGGCTCTTCATAAAAGACTGATGATGAAGAGAACTATGCCTTAGAAATTAAGGCAAGGAAGGGGAAAGGTAAAATTTCTCGTTCCAAATCAGATTCTTATCATGGAGGTAAGAAGAAAGACATTTTGAAAGTTAAATGCTTTCATTGTCACAAGATGGGTCACTTTGCTACAAATTGTCTATTGAATAAGTCCAAGGAGAATTCCTCAGGAGGAGCGGAGGGTGAGGCTTTGGCCTCCATATTTGAATTGGACTTTTCCCTCATTACATGCATGGTGTCTTCAATAATGGGAAGTGTCTGGTACTTAGACAGTTGAGCTTCATACCACATGACTGGGGACAAAGAGTTATTCAGTGAACTGGAGGAGAAAGATCTCAAGATGCATATCAAGATGGGTGATGACGGTAAGTATAGTGTTAATGGTGTGGGAACTATTACTTTTCAGAGGGAGCATGCCGCTCCACTCACCTTGAATAATGTTATGCATGTACCCAGAATGACGAAGAAATTGGTCTCTATTTCCATGCTTGAGAATATAGGCTATCATGTGATCTTTTCGAAAGGAAAGGAATTCCTTCGACACATAGCTGCGACTCAAGTAATGAAGATAGAAATTTGAGTTTAGAATCTCTATAAGATAAAGGTAGAGGATTGTGTTTCTTTGAGTTCAAAAGTGGAAAAGATGTTGAGTCGAGACGTCAGCAAGTTGTAGCATAAGCAATTGGGCCACTTGCATCATGGGGCTTTGAAGACATTGCAGCAAATCTCTACCGATCTTCCCAAAGGTACTCTTGAGCAAGTTGATACATGAAAGGGTTGTACTTTGGGAAAATACACCAAGTCTTCCTTTAGAGACAGAGACAATTGAGCAGAGTCTATTCTAGAGAGTGTCTATTAAGATGTGTGTGGACCATTATTGACAACATCCACGGCCAAACACAGGTATTATGTGTTAGAAAAATTATATATTACAGAGCAATGGAACACATAAAATATTGCAGAAATATAAACACAGAAAATGCATAAAACAAGAGAGACACAGATATACGTGGTTCACCTAATTTGGGCTACGTCCATGGAGAAACAGCCAGTCCTTCCTTTTATATTATCCAGCAAACTGAAGAGATACAACCTACAACAGATCCGTTGTAATTCCCTCTTCTCTCTTGCTCAATCTCCTCTCTCTTCTCGCTCATAATACAGATCTACATAGACGTAATACAATTCCCTCATATATAGCGAGGGGTTTCCGTCTAGGGAAAAAAAACCCTAAATTAAACATAACTTCTACCGTCAGTCTCCAGCTAATGAACGACCCAAATTGACTACAAAATTACAACATTTTACAAGGAAATTTTACATCTATTTTTAGCTTCGGGGGTGCTTCCCCCTAGCAGCATATATTTTATGGGCAGCATTGCCACCACATTATGAACTGGGGTCCAATGTGGCGATACCTCTAAATAAAGAAGATAATCAGGTTCCAAACCCAACATTATGTTATATTTATTGATGAATATTCTCGTAAATACTAGGTATTTTTTATGCAAAAAAGGATCAAACTTTCAAAAAGTTTTGTGAGTTTAAAGAATTGGTAGAGAAAGAGTCTAAAAAGAAGGTTAAAGCTCTACAGAGTTATAAAGGTGGTGAGTATGTCTCCAATGATTTTAATAACTTCTTTGCAGCGGAAGGGATTAAATGAGAGTTGATGACACCCCATAACCCTCAATAGAATGGGGTTGCCGAGAGGAAGAACAAGAGCATAGTAGGGGAAGCAAGGGTGATGTTGCATGATCAAGGCCTACCACTACACTTGTGGGCTGAGGCATGAAACACAACCATTTATGTTTAGAACAGTAGCCTACATCGAAGACTTGAGATGAAGACACTAGAGGATGCTTATTCCGATAAGAGGCCAGATGCTGGTCGCATCATGATTTTTGGGTCATCAGTTTATTGCCATGTGACCAGTGATGCACGGAAAAGGCTTTAGCCAACAACAGAGTTGGGATCTTTGTGGGGTACAATGATACACCCCACAACTATCGGGTGTACATGCCGACCAGTCAGATGATAGTGGTTCACAGGGATATTAGGTTCAATGAGGAGAAGGCCATGTGAGTATCCCTTGAGAGGGAGCTTAAGCTACATGCAGATGAGGAGATTTTAGCTCCTAAGGTTGAGGGGCCTCAGATTGATGTGGAGTAGCCACATGTAGAGGCTAAGGGAGTGGAGACATCCACTTAGGCACAGTCTTCCAGAGAGGGAAGAACGCACACTAGAGAGGCTAACAGATTGTTCGATGATGCACAGGAGAATGTGGGAGCACCCTCTTCTCAGCGCAGATAGAGGAGGTCACCAGAGAGGTACACTTGATAAATGGCACTTATGGGTGCATGTGTTGTGACAGAGTCATCTTCCTTTCATGAAGTAGTGCAGTAGTTGTTTTGGTTGATGTGACGGTGGAGGAATATGACTCCCTAGTTCGAAGGAGTGTTTGGGATGTGTTCCCAAGACTAGAAGACAAGTCAGTTGTGAGCTCTCGTTGGATTTACAAGGTAAAGCAAGCTGTAGATGGTAGTGTGGAGAAGCATAAGGCCAGATTTGTGGCCTGTGGCTTTTCATAGGTAGAGGGAATTGACTATGATGAGACCTTTGCTCTTGTTGCAAGTTACTCGTCAATAAGATCTATTTTGGCACTATCAGTAGAGATGGGTTGGAAGATCCATCAGATGGATGTGAAGATTGCCTTCTTCAATGGCATGATTTAGGAAGAGGTGTACATAGAGCAGACCAAAGGTTTTGAAACCTTGGACCGTGAGTCACATGTGTGCTGACTCAAGAGAGCGTTGTATGGGATGAAGCAAGCACCCCATGCTTGGTACACCAGGATAGATAGCTACTTCACTGGGTTGGGCTTCACAAAGAGTAAAGCGGATGTGAACCTCTATCACATAGTGGTAGAAGGTAAGCTATTGATCATTGTACTTTATGTAGATGATCTTATACTGATAGGTGATGACAAGCTCATCAAATATTGCAAGGTGGACCTTGCAAGAGAGTTTGGGATGAAGGACATGGGGCTCATGCATTAATTTCTTAGCATGGAGGTATGGAAGGGAGATGGGGAGCTGTTTGTATATAAGGGAAAGTATGCCAACATGATACTCAGGAGATTTCGCATGGTGAGAAGTAAACCCATGGAGACTCCTCTAGTTGGTAAATGGAGGAAGGAGGATGCTACTTTAGGGGAAGTAGTGAAAGCTACTATTTATAGGTAGCTTGTAGGTTCAATCATGTAGTTGGTGAACACACGACCGTATATGTGCTATGCAGTTAACCAGCTTAGTCAAGCGATGGTTAGGCCTACCAAGATGTATTGGAAGGCGACAAAGCATGTATTGAGATACCTCAGAGGCACTACTGAGTTTGGGTTATGGTATAGACAAACAAAGGGAGTGAATATTCAAGGTTTCACTGATGCAGATTGGACAGGGAGTCCATCCGATAGGAAGAGCACATCAGGAGGGATTTTTAGTATTGGGTCAGTGGCAGTTTCTTGGTACAATAGGAAACAGAGATCAGTTTCACTCAGTTCGGCAGAGGTAGAGTACATGGCTGCAAGTCAGGAGGCATGTGAGGCTATTTGGATGAGGAAGATCCTGATTGGTTTGTTTGGTTAGCAGATGGATCTGACAGTGATTTATTGTGATAATCATAGTTGTATAAAACTCTATGAAAATCCAGTCTTTCATGATCTGTCCAAGCATATTGATATCTAGTATCATCATCTCAGAGATTGTGTATTGAGGCGTATCATGTTGTTAGATTACATTCCCATGAAGGAGAAAGATGTCGATATTTTGAAAAAGGAATTGTCAAGATGTAAATTCAAGTTTCACAAAGATAGGATCGGGGTGGTTGATAATACCTTTCTTGTTGAGAGGAACTGTTGAGAAATGGCATCAAGAAATTCCAGTTTAATTTGTCCTTGAATTAAACTATGAATTAAATTCGAATTCTATTCTCATCGCAACTTAAAATAGTTAAATTAAGTTTATTAAACTTATTTAACTTAGGAAATTAGAATTGGAAGTCTTTTGAAATTCATGTATATGTTCTCCCTACTTTGTAGGAGTCTAGTATGAGTTAAATGTGGGCTGTAAAATAGAAGACTCAATCTCATGAGTAAGTTCAATTAAATTAGTTCTCAAACTGATTGAGAGAACTAATAGTGAGTTAACAATCACTGGTGACACTAATGAACTCCACCACTGCTACTCTAGTTAACTGAATATTTACTCATCAGAAACTCATGCATATCAATTATGAGAAAGACCCAATTGAGACTAGAGTGCAGGGGCAGTGTACTATTTGTTTTAGATTTTTCTGAGTTGCACTGATAATGCATGTATTCAGGAATTTCTCCTTGAGGGATTGCGCTATTTTTAGAGGCTTTATTTCCCTTTAAATACAAGCTATCCTTCATAGGAATTATACATTGGAATAGAGACTTGGAGAGATTGTGAAGAGGCTAAACTTTGGCCTTGAGCTTTTTTATGAGTTGGAGATTGAATTTGCTTGGTGCTTGGATTTTTCTAGAGAGAAAAAGAATTGTAATTTCATCTTGATTTTCTATATTAATACAATATAGTAGTGGGGTTTTGAGTTGTGTCTTTCTCTAAATATTTATTGTGTTATGTGCCTTTGATTCTCTTTCTCTATTGATTATTGTTCGCTCGATGTTTATGGGCTTCCAATGTAAAGAGTAGAAGTCGATTATTGTCTCTTTCTTTAGCAAATTGCATTAGCTTGTGAATCTAGAGGATTTTCTACAATCTGGCCATCCCACATCAACCGAAGTTTGAGAACCCATCTCATCAAGGCTATCAGGAAATTGCAAGGCTAGGCTGAAGAACACTGTCACACCTGGCAAAACCCATGCCATGATAGAAAATAACCACATGCAATACCATGCATGACAAATCTAGAAAGGAAAATAAACATGCAAATTGATAGCTGCAATGAATCTTGTTGTATATGCTTGATCCTGTCTTTCCCTGCTTGATCTTTGCTTCCTCTTGCGTTCTCTTCCTTTCTTGCTCCAATGCCAAAGTGCTCCAAGAAAACTCTAAGTGTCTGTTGATGCCTCGAAAATCACTGCATCGACATCAGGGAAAACCACCTGGTCCGGACCTTAAAGGCAACTCCTTTTCCATTTGGTGTGGTGGCTCCGACTGGATATAATGGGACCAATTTCCCAATGGTTTGGAAATAGGATGGATAAGTGATTGATCTTCTATTATCTAATGATAATGATGGATGATTTATTCTATAATGCAAAATTATAAACAACTAATCTATCCCGGGAAATTTCCACTTTAGTGTAACTTTTGATAATCTTTATCCACAAATAGGCATATAGATGACTCCACTTATAAATAAAGACATTCATTCATATGATAATTACTTTGTTCAAGTAGTTGAACAAAGTAATAATTAAAACATTATTACACTTTTTCTCATATATCATTGACATAAATATGATTGAAAGAATAACATTCCTTAAACATTCAATAGTGATAAGTAAAAGGAGTGCTGTTAAAATGCATACATATATCTAATGATAGAAATAATTGAATAAATGTTGATTCATATAAAAGAATGGAACAAAGACATAGATAATAGTACCATATGTAATTTGAATCCCCTTCGATATCAATCACATTCAGATCCCATCTTTCAATTTAGAAATACTCTCACAAAAAGCAATAGTGCATATCTTATCAAAGCATTCTTCATTAAAATTCAGAATGTAGGCTCAGTCTTCATAAAAAAATATATATTAGAAGCACAATAGTGCAACTCCTGATCCAAGTTTTGATACAAAAATTGAAGACCCTTTCTAAATACATGTAAGGGTCTATAAATGCTTACTAATTAACTAACTATGAAATAAAAATGCTATGAGGTGGTATAACCAAATCATGAAAATCTTCTTGAAATAGACATGCTTGCAGTCGACAGAACGATTCACTGTTTCGGCTGATTATCCTTTGGCTTGAGCTGGCATATAGCAAGCATTGGTTGCAATTCTGGAGGGTGACTCATGCGTGAATGTAGTTGGGCTGAATACGTAGCATCATGAATTTCAGGAATCATGTAACCAACTGCATCGGTTAAACCTTTAATTGCTATTTTTTGACTATGGAGATTAACCAGGAAGAACCAAAAGGTGTCCCAAGTTAAACATTGGATGCCTGCGATTAATCTCTCCTTCTTTGCTAATTCCTATTTGCACTTCTGTTCCAATGCTTAAGCTGATGGTAATTTACCTAGAGTACATTCTAAAATCAAATTAGACAGATAAAGTGTATCATTGATTAATTCAGTCAAATTACCAGTTGTTGATCTACATCTTGAAGTTGCCCGCTCTGCTTTCATCAATTGAGATTGCCATTATAGGAAAAGAATTTTCTTGTGCGATTCCAGAATTTGAGGCAGATTTGCAGCTTGTCCCTCCTTGGTTTCTTGCCAAGCAAGAAATTCTGTTAATGTCTCATCGGCCTGCTCCAAATTCTGTCTTGCTTCAACTGATTTATCAACCATTGATGAAGAAATCTCACAGAGGGGCTCAACAAGAGAAATATTATGACATAGTAAATTTAATTGATTAATCAATGCTTTATTGATCTGGAGTACTTCGGATTTGAATTCTGCTGTTTGAGGAAAACCTTTGAACTTTTCTATTTGTTGTGAAAGTTGAGCGATTTGCTCATCTTTCATTTTGCTCAACTGTTCGTTCATTGTCTTCAGCTTGGCCAATGCTAAAGATAACTCTTTTTCCTTGTGAACTGCACTTTGGTCTATCCTCTACTTCTCCGTGAGAAATTTCTCATTTAGCTGGTTGTTTAACTGCTGTTGCGCTGCTAATTGCTGCTCTAACTACTCTATCTTTTGTTGTTTGTTAGATACCTGTGCCTCAAGTGAAAGGATTGTTCGATCTTTTTCTTTGAGTAGATTACTGACTTCTGATGCTTTATCCATAGTAACTGCCGAGTATGCCCCGACATATTGAGATAGTTTCTTGAGGTCTTCGAAGGGGTTAACTTCCTCTCTCCATACCACATTAGCCATTTCCATTTTCATAGGTAAAAGAGAAGGTTGATCAAGCTTTCTTTTTTTCCTTTGTCTTTTTACTACAACCCTGTGCTTAGGACTGTAGAAGACATCTAAAGGTGGTATTTCTTCTACATGCAGGATGATTTCATTAGATGGATTCTCTGGAATTATCTCCACATCCTTTTGAGTGATTGGTGGGCCACTGGTTCCTTCAGTTGCAACCATTTCATTTGCCGTCTTGTGACCAGTTGTCACTAAAGGTGTACTAAACTCCTGTAGATTCTCAGTATTGCTTATAATGGAATCAAACTGCTGCCATTCTTTAAGAATCTTGGGGCCAATCTGAGTATCTGTGAATTGACTATCTTTTCCCTGTCCCTGTTCCTATTCCTGTTCCTGTTCCTTTTAATTTTCCTTTTCGGAGACCTTTTCAAAGACCTTTTCAATATCAGAAGGCTTACCAATGACTATTTTTTCAGTCTGAGTAGATGAATGGACTGTAGGAGCTGTGACTAAGAGGTCTAGAGGAAGAGTTTGCAACCTCTGTTCTCTAAGCTTGTTAAACACTTCCAGACTTTCATCTTGATATTTGAGTTTAGCCAATGCTTTAACTTGGAATAGTGATTCCGATGAGGAAAATAGATCATCGAATACATCATTTTCATGATTGAATTTGGCAAGCTTGGCTTGGTCAAGAACATTATAGGCCACCTTCCTGGGATCATACTGTCAATTAGGAATTGTGGCAATCTTTAGTGTTTTCAATTTCTTCGTCTCTTTCTCTGCGTGCTTATAATCATGGAGAGTGAAAATGCGGCACCGTAATGGAAATGTAGGCCATATCTGTTTCTTGGAGTTTTTAAGGGTTTTGGATGTCCCATCTATTGTTATCTGATAAGCCAATTCCCGAGATAATAGTTTATCGGGCACATACAAGGGAAGGACATGGGGTTTTGTATTGCTACCAAAAAGCCTTATATAAGTGAATTTCTCTTCGCGAAACCAACTTCCCACTGCTGTCAAATCTGTTTCTGCCTCTGGAGATATTCGAGGAGCTGTCTTATAAAAAATGGAATAATAAATAGGTAAAATAAAACTGTTGCGGATTTTATATAGGTGATTTTTGTAATTGGCCTTGCATAATTGGTCATGATAGATATGTATTGTTTTGGGGTCTGCGGGGGTCCATCTCCAATCAAGCAATGGAAATTCAGAATTAAAACAAATAGTGTCCATAATGAATGCACTATAATAGAATGGGGGAATGGTCCTAGTAGTATGATATACATTTGCCCTGTACTCTAGGATTGTTGTGGCTAGTTTATCAGATAAAATACTGGCCGAATCCATCACATAGTCATTGATTGCAGCCTCCATTAGAGGGACCATTTCTATAGTAAACTTAACAGAGTCATGTATTCCCCACATTCTACACATCATAGGTCCGGTGTAACAATAAGGAGAAGCCAATGAGTGTACGGAGTACTTACCCGATGATTCATGCTTGTGCTTCTCAAGGAAGTGTCTCCACTGCTTAATTGGGGTTGATTCTAGCTCGTTTTCCTTCGCAAAAGCTTCTAAGAATGCTTTGTTGTACCGCTTGTCAGGCTCAGGTAAGTGATACATTTTCCTTAGATCATCAGGCTGAAATGAGCCGAATATGCTCCTGTTAATTATGCAAAAGGTTCTATTTGTAACAGGAATTTTCTCCACCACCCATCTCATGAAATCAGTATATGGGAGGACTTTAGCTCGTGCTGCTATTCTATGAAGAAAGTAGCATGCCAACTATTTGAGAGTTCCTTCAAACTTATTAATTGAATCAGCCATGGCTTCTTCGGATAACTCCTCAGGCTCTTCAACTTCAATCAAATTATAGATACTCTCCTAGCTTGTATTTCCCAATCCAAGACACATTGTGTTTGATATCAATCCCTTTTTACTTGGTCTTGGATCTTTTGCTGGAGGAGCTATTGTACAGATTTCTTGGATTTATTTCCCATTTTCTTGAGATTTCTAGTCTCAGCGGAATTTTGCACAAGTGATTACAAACCGTGATATAGAGAAATGCTGCTATAGACCAATATGATAATGAAAAAGAGATACGTTGATTGATAGGTGATAATGGAATATAGGTAAAGTTTGCCGTGGATGAAACCTAACGAAAGGATCTATCCTTAACTTCTTCATTGAATAGCCGCTTAACCTGTCAATCGTTGTAAAGACTGTTTTAAATGCCCATCATGTTGTTTATATGCTGAATGATTAATTCAAGCATGCCTTAGATTTCTTTGATGGATGATTAATGATAAATCGCTAATCGGCGATCGGGAATGTCAAGGTGCAGGCCTCAGTATTTGCTTTAAATATCTCCGATTTCCAAAAAGGTGATATAATGCATGCAAACCATTTTAAATACATTTTCGAGATGTGTGCCTAATTAATACATTGCAATCAGGAATGGGCTCGGGCTTTCTTGTTTAGTTATTGTGATTTCGCCTATTGCCGATTGCGATATGCTTTATCGTATCGGAGGTTTAGAACATTCCTTGTTTATATGTTGGCTTGTTGACGTCGCCGATTTGCCGATTGTGATATGCTTTATCGCATCGGAGGTTTCAAGGGCCTTGATTATATTGCGCTTGGATTTTGGCTTCTCTGGTTCCCGATTGTGATTGTATTTTATGATCAGAGAAAATGGATAAGGGTCTTTGTGGCCTTTTGCATATGTTTCCTTTGTCTTTGCGATATGCGATCTTTCGATTTCTTTATCACAATGACAAAGAGTTTTATAATATTTTTAAAGTCACGCTTTATTCTCATTCAAAAGGCTTTTATAATAATTCATTTACATTAAGCCTTTTCCTAAGGGTTTCCCCTTATGATGGGTTAATACTGATTTTATTTATTAACACTCAAATCTTAACTAAGTTGATTTACAGGGACCCATTTCTTATTTAAAATATTTATATAAAGATTTTATAGGAAATGGGGGGTTGTTGTTTAGCACAACAATTGGCGATTTACTGGGAGAAATAATTTTCTCTGAGAAAGTAACATAATACTTTAACTTTCTTGATATGAAAACCTTAATTGATAGAGAAAATCTATTATAACTAGTTACTCATAAATCCTGAATGTAAAGATAACTATTTTTTCTATCTCTTTCTCTACTTAAAAGTAAATACATTCTAAGCTTTAGATTCATCTTAAGTGGTTGATAATGATAAAACAAATCACTTTTCCAATTTAGCTTTTATAATGACTCTTTTGTCATAGGTAGAGCCTCTGCTGCCAACAAACGTCTATAGTCTCGGCAGGGTTACCTTTTAACCATTAGATCGTTCATTGTTCCATCCATTTCAAAGCATAATTAAAAAGAATGAATTCAAAAGATATGTTTCCACATTTTTGTATTCATTTTATTTTTTCTTTATTTTGTAAGATAAAAAGCCATTGTCCTGGTTTGGTGGCCAACTGTTGACAATGCCATTCACTGGTTGTAATTTAACTGAACAAGTTGGCTCTTGATGAGACCCCTTGTCTTATAATAATAAGCCATTACCCTATTTTAGTATGCAGTATTGGTAATGTCAGTTGAACTATTCCCCCATGATCATGGTAATCAGGCTTGTAATAAGACCCCTTATCTTTTATATCAAATATATTTTAGAATTACACTCTGAGTAATTATAAACTTTGATGAATGGGATGAACAATTTTCTCCTTAAGAGAATATGGATGACAGGGTAAGAGTTGAATATGCTAAGATTGAATCAGTTTCTATTTTGTATTGATAACCATTCTTGGGCTTCTAAAACTTTAAAATGATTTATAGTATTTCTAAGCTTTTGAGAAGATTTCAGAAAAATAAAATGGGGTTTTCAGAATCTAATTATACCTAATTTCCTAATTTCCTGACGATGAACCACACTAGTTGGTTCGAAACGCGTCGACAAATGATGTTCCATGTGATTTTCGCCGAAATCTTTCTCTAACATAATATGGATCACAGAAGCCTAAACTCCATTAATTTTCCTTTTCTTTCCTGGCTTCCATTTCTTAAAAGTAAATATTAAAACTAATTTCTTTTGAGTAACTTTTTCAATATAGCAAAGACCAATGGAAGGCTTTTTACAACTTTATTTGCTAGGATTTTAAACAAACTAGTTTATTCACACAAATCTTGCCGAAAATTGAATATTTACAAAGGGAGAAGGGATTACCTTCTCAATTGAAGAATTTTTTGAGAATAAGGCCGTTGACAGGAAGAGAATCTCTCTTTCCTGATAAATCTTTCAATATGAATGTAGAAGGGCCTATCTTCTCACTAATTTGGAATGGTCCAAGCCACATTTTCTGAAATTTAGTGTATTTTCCTTTATCTTCATGGGCTTTGTCCCACTTCAAAACTAGATCACCAACTTGTAAATGTTTTGAGCTTGTTGAAGTTGCATCAAAAGATGACTTAATTATCTATTGATGTTTTGCATGTATGATTCAGGCTTTCTCCCTTTCTTCCTCTAGTTTCAGGATCCGATCATGTCTCACTTGGATAGAAGATGAGGGAGTCTCTTCAATAAACTAAACTAGGGCTAGTGATGGAAGTACTAGATTTGTTGGCATGACAGCTTCCTTTCCATACACTAGATTAAATGGAGAAGTGCCTATTGAGGCCTTCTGTGTTATTTGGTCAGCCCATAGTGTGAATGTCAAAGACTTGTGCCAGTTTTTATGATTCTGCTTGATAGTTCTCTTAATGATTTTGATGAGATTTTTATTGGTAGATTCTACTAAACCATTACCCTGAGGGTAGTAGTTTGCAGAATATTTCAACTTAAATCCCCTTTTGATAGCAAAGTAAAATATAGAATTACCAGAGAAGTAAGACGCATTATAAAAAATGAGAGCATTTGGGACACCAAACTTGGTAATCATGAACTGATCTATGAATTCGATAATTGCCTCAGAGTTTGTTGTCTTCAAAGGAATTGCTTCAACCCACTTAGTAAAGTAATTAGTGGCTGTGAGGATATACCTATGTTGTTTGGACAAATGTGGCATGATTTCTCTAATGATATCCAATCCCCATTGTTCAATAGGTTGTTCTATGTTGACTGGTTGCAAAGAGAAAGTTGGCTTCCTTTGTCTTCCACTATTAGTTTGACAACTTTGGCATTTCCTTACATATTCATGAGTATCTCTGAACAAGGTGGGCCAATAATACCCAGCATGAATGATTTTGTGGGCTGTTGTATCAGATCCAAAATTTCCTCCTGCCGGTCCATTGTGTAGCTCTTGCAAGATCTTTTGCGCTTCAGGTTTTTCTAAGCATCTTAATAGAATTGAATCATAATTCTATATAAACAATACATCATCTACAATTATAAAGTTTTTTGCTTTCAATATTCTAGCACGTTTTTTTTATAGGAAATATTAGAAGGAGCATATACATTTTTCAAATAGAAAATCAGATCTGCATATTGGGATTTAGGATTAGAGGTACTTATCTGATTGATTTCTTCAGTATCTTTTGTACCTTCAGATTCCTGAATGTTAGAAGCTCCTGCCAACAACCTACAAAAACCTTGGCCTTTGACAATCTTTGCTGGTTTTATTTCCAAGTCATATTCTTGTAGTGTTGTGACCCAATTTGCTCGTTTTTCTCCTAATTCCCTTTGAATTAATAATTGTCTTACTGCTGAAAAAGGGACTATAACTTTCGTGTGAGATTTTAAGAGAAAGGGTCTGTAGTGTTTGATGGCTTTATATACAGAAAAATATTGCTTTTTAACTTCCGAGTAATTAAGTTCAACACCTTGAAGGTTTGGACTATAAAATGAGATTGGTGCTTCCAAGTTTTCTTCGTTAATTTGTGTGAGTACTGCTACGTAGGACGAATTGGATGCAAGAGTATATAAGATGAAATGATTTGAAAAATTAGGAGTACTTAAAGTAGGGGCATTAATGATTGATTGTTTGATGGAATCAAATGCCTCTTTTTATACAGGCCCCCATTTAAACACTAATTTTTTCTTAATCATAGTTTGTAATGGTAAAACAATCTGTGAAAAATCTGGTACAAATATTTTTACAGAGTTAATTTGACCTAAAAATGATTGCATGGATTTTTTTATTATGAGGAAATGGAATATCAGAAATCTCTTTGATTCTATCCAGATCAATATAAATTCCATCTTTTGAAATAATGAAGCCCAAGAGTTTACCTTGGTCAAGAGTGAAAAATGATTTCTTAGGATTGAGTGAAATACCATACCTTTTGCAACGTTCAAAGATTTGTTTCAGATCATGCAAATGACTTGATCTTTTCTTAGAGAATATAGTAATATCATCTAAATAGACAACTACTGATTTATTGATCAGTCCTTTGAATGTTATGTCCATCGCTCTTTGGAACGTAGCTCCAGCATTGATTAACCTGAAAGGAATTTTTTGGTAGGCATAAGTTCCCCACTTAGTTCTAAAAGTAGTCTTAAGTCTGTCATCAGGGTGTACCAAAATTTGGTTATACCTTAAAAAACTATCTAAGAAGGACATTAGTTCAAAACCAACTATTGAATAGAGATTTTGCTCCATTGTTGGTAGAAGGAAGTTATCTTTTTGACTTGCTTTGTTAAGATTTCTAAAATCAATACAGATTCTGATGTCACCATTTTTCTTCCTAACTGGCACCATATTAGATACCCAATTTGAATGTCTAACAGGAAAGATTATCTTAGCTTTTAGGAGTTTATTTAATTTAGCTTTTATTTGACTCTCTAAGTTAGGATGAATCTTCCTTAATTTCTGCTGCACTGGTTTTTGTTCAGAAAGCATTGGAATCGTATGTTGTATGATAGATGTATCATATGTTTTCAAATCATCATATTTCCAAGCGAAGACATTTTTATACTTATGCAATAATCTAATGAACATAATTCTTTCTTCTGAAGAAAGTCCTAATCCCAAATTGATGTTTTGTGGATTGTCCTTAGTACCAAGGTTTATTAATTCAAATCTCAAAGTTGAACTTTGGAGCTTTGAATTAGTAACCTGTTTAAATCTGTCTTTGATGTCATAAAGATCTTCAAGCTTGACCACTGGTCTAGGTATTGAGTTTTCTTCGAGATTTTGCTTCATTTGAAGGTCATGGTCACTTTCATCAATAATTTGATCATCATAGGATTTGTCAGAAGTTAAGAAATTTAAAATGTCTTCATCATGATTGAACACTCACCAGTTAGTGACATTATCAGGAATTGATGGCCTAAAAATTAATTCTACTGAGAATCTATCGGGACTGTAATCTTCAGATGGAAGGAGCTTAGAAGCAACATTAGCTAGCAAATCTGCTGCTGCATTCTGGGATCTAGGGATTGGAGAAATATTAAATGCCAGAATTGAGATATTAGGTCTTGTACCAAGCACTGATAGTGTTTAAGGTGATTAGAAAGGCAATGAATAGTATTTCTGACCTGTCTTATAACAATCTCTGAATCACCGAACACTTTCAAATATTAAACTTTAAGACCAATTTCTTTACAAAGTCCTTGAATCAAGGCTTCATATTCAGCCGTATTGTTTGTGCATTCAAATTCCAACCTACATAATAACATGGTCTTTTCCCCCTCGGGACTAACTAAGATACATCCTGCTCCTGCACCTTCACTAGATTTAGACCCATCAAAATATAGTGACCAAAAAAAAGATTCATATACAGTTTTATTTACAGTTTCCTTAGCAATTTTAACACACCTTGATGTATCTGTTTGAGAAAATTTTTCGATTTGAGATGTGAAATTATTAACTAAGAAGGGGGATGGTTGAGCAGTAAAATTGCCAAAGAATGATTCAGATGAGTAATTCCCCAAAATGTTATTATTGAATGCTATTGGTTGATTTTCTTGTTCGAACTCTGTTAGAGTATGAGTCATATGTTTCTCTCAATCGATCTTTATTTGATTTGGCTTCCCTTTATAAGGTAACCACATATGAGACCAATTGGTGGAAATATAACTATGAAGTTTCTCAGACCAGTCTCTACTCAAAATCAAACCAGAGAATTCAGGTATATCAGCGATTAGAATATCAATTCTCTAAACCACTCGTGGATCAGTTGATAACCTGATAGTAACTGAATTGATTTCTCCTAAAACCTGGACCTTAGTTCTATCCAACTGAATGATTTGAACTACAGACTTTTGGGGTTCTATGTTTAGTTTGGAACAAATCGAAGTTGGCATTATATTCAAAGAAGCCCCCGAGTCAATCAAACAGTTGTGTAGATTTCTATTATAGATTTCGTAGGTTAAGAGGAAAGGAGGAGTATGGGAATTTGATCTATCTCCAATTAAAACAACATCGGTAGCTTCTTCCCTACCAGAAGGTGGTTTACTTGATTCATTGGCAGCTTTGGACAATACAACATTAGGAAGAGGAGAATATGGTACCACATCTAACTCCTTAAGCAACAACTTTTGTTGGTGTTTGAGTTTACTGAGTTCAAACATTGTAATATTTTCTTTTGTTTTCTTCATGTCTTCAATAATGTTGTAGTCCATAGAGTGCGTAACCACTAATGTTTTAGCTGTTGTAGGTGGATTTGAAACTGATGGCTGGTTTTGAGAGGGTAGATATTGAGATTTTAGAGAGTTACAAAGCCGATGTTGAAGTTCATATTCCCTATTGAACAAGCATTTGTAATGGAGGAGTGGATGGTTGACTTTGCAATGGAGAAGATGAAATGGAGGAGGATGATGAGATTGTTCACTATCAGATCCTTCAGTTGTTTTCCTTGCCCTTTCCTTTTGGGTAAAGGTAACTCAATACATTCAATAACAAGCTTTTCACTCGGAAGTCTGGTGAGGGGGTGAGAGGGAACAAATTACGAAGTCACACTGCCTTGAGATACCTCAGATTTCTGTGGTCATATTGAGAAGCCTTGAAGTTTATGGATGAGAGACTGTACTTCAGGGGATTCAGTACTTAATTTGTCTGAGATATGTTGAGGTTGAGTAGTCGTAGCTGTTTCTTCTTTTTCTCGTTTGAAGACTGGAGTTCCAGCATGCAAAGGAGAAGTTGGAGGTGAGGTGGAGGGAGAGTTACTCCCAGAATGGGTTGTAGGTTTGGATTTTCTCGCCATTCATAGCTTAGACCCTCCTTCTAGCTCCAAAAATGTTGATGCCTCAAAATCGCTGCATCGACATCAGGGAAAACCACCCGGTCCGAACCTTAAAGGCAGCTCCTTTTCCGTTTGGTGTGGTGGCTCCGACTGGATATAATGAGACCAGTTTCCCAATGGTTTGGAAATAGGATGGATAAGTGATTGATCTTCTATTATCTAATGATAATGATGGATGATTTATTATATAATGCAAAATTGTAAACAACTAATCTATCCCGAGAAAATTCCACTTTAGTGTAACTTTTGATAATATTTATTCACAAATAGGCATATAGATGACTTCACTTATAAATAAAGACATCCATTCATATGATAATTATTTTGTTCAAGTAGTTGAACAAAGTAATAATTAAAACATTATTACACTTTTTCTCATATATCATTGATATAAATATGATTGAAAGAATAACATTCCTTAAACATTCAATAGTGATAAGTAAAAGGAGTGATGTTAAAACACATACATATATCTAATGATAGCAATAATTGAATAAATGCTGATTCATATAAAAGAATGGAACAAAGACATAGATAATAGTACCATATGTAATTTGAATCCCCTTCGATATTAATCGCATTCAGATCCCGTCTTTCAATTTAGAAATACTCTCACAAAAAGCAATAGTGCATATCTCATCAAAGCATTCTTCATTAAAATTCAGAATATAGGCCCAGTCTTCATAAAAAAATATATATCAGAAGCACAATAGTGCAACTCCCAATCCAAGTTTTGATACAAAAATTGAGGACCTTTTCTAAATACATGAAAGGGTCTATAAATACTTACCAACTAACTAACTATGAAATAAAAATGATATGAGGTGGTATAACCAAATCATGAAAATCTTCTTGAAATAGACATGCTTACAGTCAGTAGAACGATTCACTGTTTCGGCTAATTATCCTTTGGCTTGAGCTGGCATATAGCAAGCATTGGTTGCAATTCTAGAGGGTGACTCATGCGTGAATGTAGTTGGGCTAAATACGTAGCATCGTGAATTTCAGGAATCATGTAACCGATTGCATCGGTTAAGCATTTTATTTCTATTTTTTGACTATGGGGTTTAACCAGGAAGAACCAAAAGGTGTCCCAAGTTAAACTTTGGATACTTGCGATTAATCTCTCCTTCTTTGCTAATTCCTATTTGCACTTCTGTTCCAATGCTTTAGCTGATGGTAATTTACCTGGAGTACATTTTGAAATCAAATTAGACAGATAAAGTGTATCATTGGTTAATTCAATCAAATTACCAGTTGTTGATCTACATCTTGAAGTTGCTTGCTCTGCTTTCATCAATTGAGACTGCCATTCTAGGAAAATAATTTCCTTGTGTGATTCCAAAATTTGAGGCAGATTTGTAGCTTGTCCCTCCTTGGTTTCTTGCCATGCAATAAAGTCTGTTAATGTCTCATCGGCTTGCTCCAAATTCTTTCTTGCTTCAGCTGATTTATCAACCATTGATGAAGAAATCTCAAAGAGGGGCTCAACAAGAGAAATATTATGACATAGTAAATTTAATTGATTAATCAATGCTTTATTGATCTAAAGCGCTTTGGATTTGAATTTTTCTGTTTGAGGAAAGCCTTTGAACTTTTCTATTTGTTGTGAAAGTTGAGCGATTTGCTCATCTTTCGTTTTGCTCAATTGTTCGTTCATTGTCTTCAGCTTGGCCAATGCTAAAGATAACTCTTTTTTCTTGTGAACTGCACTTTGGTCTATCCTCTGCTTTTCCTTGAGCAATTGCTCATTTAGCTAGTTGTTTAACTGCTGTTGTGCTGCTAATTGCTGCTCTAACTGCTCTATCTTTTGCTGTTTGTCGAATACTTGTGCCTCAAGTTAAAGGATTGTTTAATCTTTTTCTTTGAGTAGATTACTGACTTCTGATGCTTTATCCATAATAGCTGCCTAGTATGCCCCAGCATATTGAGAGAGTTTCGTGAAGTCTTCGGAAGGGTTAATTTCCTCTCTCCATACCACATTAGCCATTTCCATTTGCGTAGGTAAAAGAGAAAGTTGATCAAGCTTTCTCTTTTTCCTTTGTCTTCTTACTACAACCATGTGCTTAGGACTGTAGAAGACATCTAAAGGTGGTATTTCTTCTACATGCAGGATGATTTCATCAGATGGATTCTCTGGAATTATCTCCATATCCTTTTGAGAGATTGGTGGTCATTGGTTCCTTCAGTTGGAACTGTTTTATTTGTTGTCTTGTGACCAGTTGTCACTTTGGGTGTACTAAACTCCTGTAGATTCTCAGTATTGCTTATAATGGAATCAAACTACTTCCATTCTTTAAGAAGCTTGGGATCAATCTGAGTATCTGTGAATTGACTATCTTTTCCCTGTCCCTGTCCCTGTTCCTGTTCCTATTCCTTTTCCTTTTCAGAGACCTTTTCGGAGACCTTTTCAATATCAGAAGGCTTACCAGTGACTATTTGTTCAGTCTGAGCAGATGACTGGACTGTAGGAGTTATGACTAAGAGGTCTAGAGGTAGAGTTTGCAACCTCTGTTCTCTAAGCCTATTAAACACTTCCAAACTTTCATCTTGATATTTGAGTTTAGCCAATGCTTTAACTTGGAATAGTGATTCCGATGAGGCAAATAGATCATCGAAGACATCATCTTCATGATCGAATTTGGCAAGCTTGGCTTGGTCAAGAACATTATAGGCCACCTTCCTGGGATCATATTGTCTATTAGGAATTGTGGCAAGCTTTAGTGTTTGCAATTTCTTTGTCTCTTTCTCTACATGCTTATAATCATGGAGAGTGAAAATTCCGCACCGTAATGGAAATGTAGGCCATATCTGTTTCTTGGAATTTTTAAGGGTTTCGGATGTCCCATCTACTGTTATTTGATAAGCCAATTCCTGAGCTAACAGTATTTCGGGCACATACAGGGGACGGACATGGGGTTTTGTATTACTACCAAAAAGCCTTATATAAGTGAATTTCTCTTCCCCAAACCAACTGCCCACTGCTGTCAAATCTGTTTCTGCCTCTGGAGATACTCGAGGAGCAGTCTTATAAAAAATGGAATAATAAATAGGTAAAATAAAACTGTTGCGGATTTTATATAGGTGATTTTTGTAATTGACCTTCCATAATTGGTCATGATAGATATGTATTGGTTTGGGGTCTGTGGGGGTCCATCTCCAACCGAGCAATGGAAATTCAGAATTAAAACAAATAGTGTCCATAATGAATGCACTATAATAGAATGGGGGAATGGTCCTAGTAGTATGATATAAATTTGCCCTGTACTCTAGGATTGTTGTGGCTAGTTTATCAGATAAAATATTGGCCCAATCCATCACATAGTCATTGATTGCAGCCTCCATTAGAGGGACCATTTCTATAGTAAACTTATCAGAGTCATGTATTCCACACATTCTACACATCATAGGTCTGGTGTAACAATAAGGAGAAGCCAATGAGTGTACGGAGTACTTACCCGATGATTCATGCTTGTGCTTCTCAAGGAAGTGTCTCCATTGCTTAATTGGGGTTGATTCTGACTCGTTTTCCTTCGCAAAAGCTTCTAAGAATGCTTTGTTGTACCGCTTGTCAGGCTCAGGTAAGTGATACATTTTCCTTAGATCATCAGGCTGAAACGAGCCGAATATCCTCCTGTTAATTGTGCAAAAGGTTCTATTTGTAACATGAATTTTCTCCACCACCCATCTCATGACATCAGTATATGGGAGGACTTTAGCTCGTGCTGCTATTCTATGAAGAAAGTAGCATGCCAACTATTTGAGAGTTCCTTCAGACTTATTAATTGAATCAGCCATGGCTTCTTCGGATAACTCCTCATGCTCTTCAACTTCAATCAAATTATAGATACTCTCCCAGCTTGTATTTCCCAATCCAAGACACATTGTGTTTGATATCAATCCATTTTTACTTGGTCCTGGATCTTTTGCTGGAAGAGCTGTTGTTGCAGATTTCTTGAATTTATTTCCCATTTTCTTGAGATTTCTTGTCTCAGCGGAATTCTGCACAAGCGATTAAAAACCGTGATACAGAGAAATGCTACTATAGACCAATATGATAATGAAAAAGAGCTACGTCGATTGATAGGTGATAATGGAATATAGTTAAAGTTTGTCGCGGATGAAATCTAACGAAAAGATCTATCCTTAACTGCTTCATTGAATAGCCGCTTAACCTGTCAATCGTGGTAAAGACTGTTTTAAATGCCCATCATGTCGTTTATATGCTGAATGATTAATTCAAGCGTGCCTTAGATTTCTTTGATGGATGATCAATGATAAATCGCTAATCGGTGATTGGGAATGTCAAGGTGCAGGCCTTAATATTTGCTTTAAATATCTCCGATTGCCGAAAAGGTGATATAATGCATGCAAACCATTTTAAATACATTTTCGAGATGTGCGCCTAATTAATACATCGCAATCGGGAATGGGCTCGGGCTTTCTTGTTTAGTCACTGTGATTTCGCCGATTGCCGATTGCGATATGCTTTATCGCATCAGAGGTTTAGAACATTCCTTGTTTATGTGTTGGCTTGTTGACATCGCCGATTTGCCGATTGCGATATGCTTTATCGCATCGGAGGTTTCAAGGGGCTTGATTATATTGCGCTTGGCTTTTGGCTTCTCCAATTCCCGATTGTGATTGTCTTTTCGGATCAGAGAAAATGGATAAGGGTCTTTGTGGCCTTTTGCGTATGTTTCCTTTGTCTTTGCAATATGCGATCTTCCGATCGCTTTATCGCAATAACAAAGAGTTTTATAATATTTTTAAAGTCACGCTTTATTCTCATTCAAAAGGCTTTTATAATAATTCATTTACATTAAGCCTTTTCCTAAGGGTTTTCCCTTATGATGGGTTAATACCAATTTTATTTATTAACACTCAAATCTTACCTAAGTTGATTTACAGGGACCCATCTCTTATTTAAAATATTTATATAAAGATTTTATAGGAAATGGGGGGTTGTTGTTTAGCACAACAGTGTCCAAGAGTGAGAGATAGAGAGAATAGAAAAGAGGTCCAAAACTGAACTCATCATAAGGTTACCAACTGATCTTCAGAATTCGTTTTATGAATGAGGCCTCTATTTTCTTCATTTTCTATTATTTTCCTTCATTTTCCTCCTCGCATGAAACTTGTGACCTTTCACCTCTTTTTTCTGCTAATTTCCATTGTTTTTATAAATAAATGTGCCAAAAATTCCATTTTGCCTTTCCAAGGCCTTAGCCATTTCCTTTGCCAATTTCCTTAATCAAAAACAAGCAAATGATGACCCACATTAAGATGTCTTGCCCACCATTCATATTGGAATACGTGTCCCATGAATTGTGGTCTTATATATTTTTACATGGAATTTTTACCATGGCTATTACACATCTATTATTGGGGTTGTGCAGGGAAGGAATGAGTCAAAATGACAGGTTGTTGAGTAGACGGTGGTGAAATAAGCCTATGGAATTCATCCATTCGATTGCATTCGTGAGTAAGGTGGTCACCTTGAGAAATTGTAAGGGGAACTTGACTTTATGACGACGTTCACTAGTTCCCTCTTCCTGAGTCTGAGGGTTGGGTTAGGACTCCTGAGCATTTTGGTTATTTTTTTTATTCCCCTTATTATTATTTTTACCACCTGATTTCTGGTTGTTCTTGGGGTCAGTGGACTTCACCTTGAGAACATCGGTGGACTACTCATTCGGGGGTGCTTTAGTAGAGCCAAAAGCACTTACTTGGGCCTTAGATGTAACAACCAATTTCCGAAGTTGGGCAACAAGTTGGATCATAGAATCGAAAACAAACCCAATCACGTCATCATCATGTGGTCCAAGAATAGGTTTGGGAGGGTCAACAGAAGGCCTAGGTACATTAGGCAACACTTCATAAAGCATACCTGATTGTGAATAGATAAGATCCAACTGCCAGGTAGCTAAAATGGCTTATTCCTCGGTAACAACTCGAAAAATAGACACATCCTTAGCAATATAAGGTCAAAGAGATTAGATGAACCATTTACGTAATATGTCATCAAGTAACTTAGTTCTCTCCATCCTCTTGCGACGATGCCACTCATGAATATGATCTAAAATTAACATGGCATGATCTTGCTTGAAATTAGACAAGAGGTCAAAATCGATGTCATACCGAGTAGGTAACTGGAAGTGTGTTAAAAATGTTTGAGCTAGGGAGGAAAAGTCAATGTAGGATGCAATATCTAACTCGATGTACCACTTTGCAACATCCCTAGTTAATGTACGTTGGAATAAATGAAGTTTAATAGAATCATCCACCAAATAATTGGATGAGCACCAAAAATGATAAGTGGTAATATGTGTGGATGGGTTTTCCCTAGGCTTTCCTTCAAACTTGGGAATATCTGATGGTAATTTGGTAGGCATGGGTGGCCACCAGGGATCATGACAGATGGGGTCATTAGTCAATTTCACCAAATACGGTAAATCAAGAGAAGATAAAAATGGATTGTGAAGTTGACTAAATGGGTCATAGGTGGGAGAAGCCCCTGACCAACCATGTGGTCCCCCCATATAAGGAGTAGAATGATGTACCTACTGGTGAGGAAAAGGGTTCACCCTGACATAGACTATTGCGAGCCAACTGTTATACAGGAAAATGACCTCCTCATCAACTCAGAGGAGAAAGACATGATCACTGAAGGACTGACCAAGTTCACAGGCCTAGTTGTCAAGCTAATGTTGTCTAAACACTAGCAACCTACTTTATAAAGCTTCCTAGCAAGGCTAAGGGTGCATTAGTGCCCAAAGTAACTCTGTCTGTTACCTTAGGAAGAGCGTTAGTGAACCCTAATGAGTTTCTATTGGTCAAGAGAATGAGTTGACTGAGAAATATCCCAAAATCCTCTCTTTTGTCAGCTCACAAAAGCAGGGAAACATCATAACTCGAACTATTTGGGGAATTACTAATTCCTAATGGAGTATGAAAATGGGAAAGAGCACAAAGGCATGGAAACATCACTTCTTTTGCCTAATGGAACTCATGAAGGACTTGGAAACCCTATCCTCACATACTATACATGCAAGGCTAGGACCATTGTGAAAGAGGTCGAACCATTTGAAAGGATTGCCTATTTGACTGTCGAGTAGAGTCTCATAGTAAGGCATAAAATGAGGTTAAGAAGGGAGAGAGAGAGAGAGGAGCTGGAGGGATAAGGGAAGGAAGACGAAACTGATGGTTGTAATCACTCTTTCTACGTCAATATAGAACTGCAATTGTGTTGCCCACTCCGAGATGTTGGTAGTATGACTTGTTTGTATGTTTATTCAATATCATTAGCATGAGTGGTTTAGATGTATGCAACTAGATATCTTTATATGTTAATGTATTTTTTAACAAGGTTTTATGTTGTGATATTACACTTGTCTTTTCTATGTGTAGGTTTTGATCTGGAGTTGGCTCAGGGGTCTTTCGCCTAGCTACATTGCGCTCTCCAGCAACACCACACTAAGAATCGAGGTAATAATTCCTTCTCGCTTTGATACTCATTTGTTAAGCATATATATGCATGCATCTTTGTGACAGCTTCATCTAATCTAATTGTCTGCCAAGGATCCCAGGAATATCCTTGAGGTTTTCTACATCACCAAACACCCATGCATTAATCCCTATATCAAAATTGGTGACTCCACTGGGGACTACACTTAGTTCCCGGTTTTTCCCAGAAAGTTCCTAAATATCTCTTTCCTCCAGGCCTTCCTAAACTTATTCATCCCCTTTTCGATCACTCAGGACCATACAACACCCTTCTCTCAGTGATCATCCCTATATCTGATCCCCACAACCTATTTTTTGAGCCTTTTTCCTCACTAATGTTGTCTGCTAGTGTAAACAATGCTTTATAAAGCACTGTGTCCTCACAAACAGTGCGTTAGTGTTGAAACTAACTCTCTATAGCCTCTAGTACAGAGTGTTAGCCAACCATTTCTTGATAAATAGCTTTCTCTGTGACCTCATGGGTTGGGAAATCTTCTTGTAGACTGATCAGGGATCTGTAGTTGCACTTGTTTGACTGATCTGTGTCCTGAACATTTTTTTTTTAAGAAAATAGGTTTACTTAAAGTTTCTGTTTTCATTAAAGAAAAAATACAAAATTTTTATTGTTTTCTGCTTAGCTAGTTAGATCTGCATTATTTGGTTTCAAAAGTTGTTAGTGAGCATTGAAGTTCTACTGGTTATGTTAGTGTTTTACTGAATAGGATGCTTGGTATATATATTGATGTATGAATGATTCTCGCTTTGTTGAAGCATCTTATTCATTGAAAGTGAAAACTTACAAGCATTGTTTTTATATGATTTGAGTCAGAGTCCCATATAACTTCATAAATCAACACCCCTATCGAAGACTCTAACGAAGTACATATGAAATATACGTAATAAAATCAATAAAAAAATCTTTTTAGAGTAAAAACAAATTATTTTAGGCTAGGATCTTGGGATAGGTAGTGTGAGTTAACTGCCCAAGATCATACACCAAATCTAGTGTCATTAAACATAGAAATCCTTCTACACTCATACTATCTAGGACCACTCTAGTAAAAGCGGAGCTAAATATGAGAAAACATCAGTAGCCTACCTTTTCTTACATCTCCTTCGGGTATTCTGTGTATTGGGGATCCCTTCAGGAATATCAGAGCTTAGTCGGGGACTCAGGTATCTTGCCCACACAGCGTACTGTCTGCGACTATGTCCCCCTCGATAGTGTCTGTGATTTGAGGTATCCTTTGTGGCCATACTTTTAGGGACAAACATAAGGTGATTGGGTCGGTCTACCTTGGTACCTAACATAGACGAACCTACTTGGTCTTTAGTTTTTGGGAGGGTGTTCATCTTCACGAGACTACTTGGCCCCTTAATCTAAGGTTCAGGCGAAGCTCAAGAGTAATCGTAACTATACATTTTGCCAAATCTCTCTGTTATTCATTGTGATACTGGGTTTCATCTCCAGTGATCAGTGCTTATCAGACAGGGTCATTTCCCTCTACTTGTTGATTGATTTCCTTAGTGTATTTTTTATTTTTTAAGTGCCATAGTGTTATCACCGAGACTTTAATAAACATCACTGTAAAATTTACTGATAAAATTTATCGATCACTATGGCTACATCTGGCCCTCATTGTCAATCTAGATGGTTGTTAGGTCTTCCCCCACTCACTGTGGAGGATCCGCCAAGCCCCAGTGTACCGGATTCCCCATCTTCGGGAAATTAGTCTCTGAGATCTAACACAGAATCAGTTTGGACATCCCACGATTCAAGCTTACTGGAAGATTTATTTACTGAAGGATTCCTTCCTCCATACAATCCTCTGATCATGAATCCATTGGGACCACTCTTGATTCCCATTTCATTTGTACCTCCTTTGTCTTCCATTGGAACATTTCCACCCATCCTATCAACGACTAAAGGTTTGGGGGATTTTGTGGACACTTTTGGTCCACCACCAACTCCCCAGTCGACAATGAGCATTGCACCTCTGATGGAAAACCATATTATCCCATATGTCCCAGGTTCAAACCCTATCATGACACCCACCACGAGTGGAACCCAATACATTTCGGGTTCCGCCCCTTTTGTTTCAGCCCATAGACCTTGAAAAAGTGCTACATATAGCGCTCCTTATAACGCTCAATATATCATGGTTAACATGGGTCCCCTCAACCAACCCTATGGTTGGCATCCATTATATAGATCTAGCCCCCAGGTTTAGATTCCTCGGGGTACAGTTCCCAATATGCATATACCAGCCTGGAATGTAATAGTTCCCCGTCTGTTTACAGGTTTGTAGGGTTAGTCATTTTTTGACATGAACCCTCCTTATGTCAGTCAAGGACCTATAGTTAGTTATGTGGCGAGCTGGAGCCCTCAACAAGGTCCCAATCAATCCATATGGGTGCCCTACTGACAAACTCATATGATTCAAGGGGTCACTCCTTATCTTGGGGGAACTTCCAACCCCAATCTAACAACCCATATGGAAACACATAGTACAATACTATACCCCAAGGCACTTACTATACCATGCAACCTGTGTATAATATTGGAAACAACACGATGGGAGGACCGCAAGGATCCTCAAGTCATATGTCATCGCCTTGGTCTGATTCAGGGGCATCAAACACCTTTCCTTTCTTGGCAATGCTTGATATCCCTGACTTGTACAAACTCACAAATGACCCCATCTATCACAACTTACTTTGGCCGCCAATCCCACATAAAATCCCGACAGACATCCCGAAGTTCGAAGGGAAACAAGGGGAGGATCCGGGTACACACATCACCACCTATCATTTATGGTGTGTTTCTAACTCCATGGTGGATGATAGTATCTGGTTACGGCTCTTTCCCCACACCCTTATTGGCAATGCATCCAAGTGGTACATTGAGTTACCATGCGCGTCAGTCAATACCTTTGGTGCTTTAGCGATGGAATTCTTAAATCACTTCCAGCTACCCATCTGCTATGAAACTGGGATGAAACTCCTCACTTCATTACGTTAGGACATTGCCACCCACATCTCTGATCATATACATGAATGGAGATGTAGGCAGAGGTTAGTCAAAGCTCCCCTCCCAGACTATCTATTAGTGGATTGGTTCTGCAAGTCTCTACTCCCCCAAATTGCTAAAGATGTTGTCTTAGGTGGTGCGGTCACGAAAGACTAATCCATTCATCGTGCCCAACACTTTGGTTTTATATATTCATAGTCTCACACTTTATATGACGTCATTCCCAATGCCCCTCGCAACTCCAATGCTCCCGCTACTCATCACCCCGTAGCACATGCCAATGGGATTATCGGTGCTACATATAGGGCTACTGTAAAACAATTCAGCGGTCACATTGCCCAATTGTCAGTTGACCCCTCTACCAATTCGACTACTCTTCCTACCATTGCGATAAACTCTGTGCAATCTACACAAAAACCTGATGGTAAGAACAAAAAGAATAAGAAAGAGACTGCTCCTTCTAAAGAGCAGTCAATAAAGTAGTACAGCCCAAAGCAGAAGACTGTTGTGCCTTCTGATAATGGAAAGGACAAACCCGCTTGGTTCCCTTACAAAATATGTGCGGAAGACCACATGACATATCATTGTCCGCGTCTTCAAGAATGCATGGATTTCTTCGCTAAAAAGGACACCAACAGGACCCCATGTGGTCCTAAATAATCCTTTCCCTGCTCAGCAGTAGCAACACCTTGTTGCAAACCAACCCCAACCCCCATAAGGGGGCAATGACGGTTTACACCATCCTTTAGCTGGTGAAGGACCATCTACCATTTACACCTTTGAAATGGTAGATCTACAAACCAGAGCCAAATCTTATGGAGCTCCAGTTGCTAATGCTAAGGAAGCCTCCTCGAGTCAAAACCCACTGCCACCTAACGATCTTCATATCAAAAGGCCGGTTTTTGATCTTGTGATTTGACCCCCAAAAGGGGCACTTCGTCGCACAACGCATTATATCTACATGTGCTACCCAAAAATACATCATTGTAGAAGATTTGGCGCAAGCACCGTTAGCTATGTCGGCGCTTGAAGTATTACAAACTTGTCCAGCATAAAGGAAAGCTCTACTTTCGGAAATTGGTGGTATCGACCCTCAGGATTCCATGCTTGCAATTTTCGACATGGAAAAATGTAAACCTCCCCTTTCACACCAGCTTGCATTTCAGGTGCAAATATTTTCGAAAGGGTGAGGAATACATAGAACTGTCATTGACGAAGGTGCTTCAACCTGCATCATGTCGGCTTCATGTTTGTTCACTTATCCCCGCTGTCAAATTCCATTAAAGCTTTCGATGGCCACACTTTCATCCCAAAAGGTTACCTAGATAGCTACCCCATCACCTTGAATGGGAAAATGGTAACGGTGGACATCGAAGTCGTAGATAGAAAGCTCGACTATAATCTATTGTTGGGTTGCAGTTGGACTTATGCCATGACTGCCATTGTGTCCATTAGATGGAAATATAGTTATAGTGGACTAGCTGTCCTTTTGCACCCCTGGTTATTCCCTGTTACCCAACATGTATCTACCCTTAGTGGGTGGTGTACCTGACTCTTATGTCAGTATCGGTACTGGTCTATTGAAGGGCTCTTCCCTGATGGGTTGTTTCCCTCTTCTACCGCCCGCGATTCCACAGAAAGTCAATATGGTTTCATCCATTCCTCACGAACCGACCGATCCTTGGATCCTACCAGCCCCTTCAAAAATTGACACTTACGAAGAACAAATGCCATTGCCACCAGCCAAATTGGCCTACCAGGCCATTCAATCTGCATCTAAATCTCTGGTTACTTTGGTCACGGCCAACGATACTACCTCCCCTCCCATAACTTCTCGTTCTTTCAATCTCCTTAATCAAATCTTACCTTCAGACGAAGCTATTAGAGAGATCATGTGTTTAGAAGAGCGACCTTGGGAGGACTCTCACCATTGTCTTTCGATATCTGATTCAAACACAATGCCTCTTCAAATCCTATCATTTGACACACCTGAAATCATTTCCTCACCTTATACGACTATCCAAAATTTGGATTCGGAGGGAAACATGGGAAATATTTGAAAGACATTTCTCATTGATATTTCTGTCAAGACAGGCATCGTAGAAAAAATCCAAGTTGGAGTAGATTGTACTCTTGAGGAAATTCTAAGCTTCACCTACCCTTTTAAGGATTTCTGTGATGTTTTTCCCTTGGTCTTATGAGGAAATGCATGACATATACCCTTCTATTGTCAAGCATGAGATCAAGAAGTCTTGAACATTATTTTTATGGTATTTTTATTGCTCTTTAATCTGAAAAAACCTTGTGTCTCCTTATTTGGGCTCATTAAACTACCACGAAGAAGAACGAGCATTCTTTTTATAGTATTTTTCTTGCTCGTTAATCTGAAAAACCTCGAGTCTCCTTCTTTTGGCTCATTAAACTACTACGAAAATGAAATGAGCATGATCTTTTTTGGGAACTTTTTCTTGCTCTTTAATGGAAAAATCCCCAAGTTTTTCATTGTCAGGCTTGTTAAACACTTACAATGATAGTCTGAGAAAATCTTTTTCTGTCTTTTTCTAACTCACTAAACCGAAAAATATCAATTGAGCATTCTTTGGGACTTTTTTCTCGCTCATAAAATTGAAAAAACCCTGAGTTCCTTTTCTAGGCTTGTTAAAAAATTAAGAAGAAGCTCTGAGCATTCTTTTTAGGAACTTTTCTCACTTGTTAAATTGAAAAAACCCTGAGTTTTCGTCATTGGGCTCATTAAAAACTTACGACGAAGATATGAGTGCTTTCTTTTTTGGGAATATTTCTTTCTCTTAAATCGAAAAAACCCCGATTTTTTCCTATCTTCGGGCTCGTTAAATCTACGAAGAAGGAATGAGCAGTTCTTTTACCTCTTTTTCCTCGCTCACTAAACTGAAAAAGATACCTCGATTTTTCTTCATTTGACTCCTTAAAATTTGATGAAGGTCTATTGAGTTTGTCATCACGTGACTCATTAAAATTTCACGACTAATATCGAGTGTACGTTGTCTCCTCATACTTGTAACAAAATGTGGAAAACATCTATTAAGCATAGGTTTCTCTTTATCTGGACTCTGCAGATTAACTTATGGAAAAGGAACCATTCCTGGTATACTATTAAAACTTTGTCGCACCTGGTTAGAAGCTATGACAAAGAGACCAGCTTGGAGTCATTCTTTACGATATTTTCAGACTCTCAAAATATGAAAAGATGACCGAGTTGTCTCCTCTAGACTCATTAAATTACACAGATGAGGAATAGAGTCACTCCTTCTACGATCCTTTTTAGACTTTTAAAACATGAAAAGATCAACGAGTTTTCCTGTCTGGACTCATTAAACTAATCAGATAGGGCATAGAGTCGCTCATTTTATGGTCCTTTTCAAACTCTTAAAACATGAAAGGATTGACGAGTTTACCGATATGGTCTCACTAAACTAATTAGATGGGGAAAGTGGACAATACAATTGCTTTGTGTTTCGTATTGTGAAAAGATTTTTTTGGCAGCAATCGCTCCCTTGAACATGGCACTCCCTCAGATAAACCTTCCTTGTGATGGCCTCTCAATATGAATCTCACCATCCTATGAGTTTAGCCTATATACCCCGATGTTCTTGCATCTCTGTATCCTAACACTCTTTGGTGTTCATGAGTATAGTGTTGCATGGTTAAAACCATTGCCGTGCCTTCTATTGTTCAAGGGAAAACCTTTATCTTCTGTTTCCTCCATCAAACCATCAAGAATTTCCTATCATCATGCCCTCTATCACTTTGACCCAATTCTCAAAAGATTCCTCAAAAAACAATCATTCTTGTCCTGTTTCGTGTTGACTAATGTAGGACACCTTATTGCCTACCTTTCGACAGGTCTCTTCCTATCGACTTCAACACTCTATCTAGGAAGAAGACCAAAAAACACTTTAGTGCCTTGGTACTTGCAGACATCAGTGGTAGATCACCTTGTTTTTGTTCAGGGGTTTTCATTATTGGCTCCCGGTTAAACGATTCTACGAGTGTTCGATGACAAAAACATTTTTCGTACGTGCTAGATTGTACTGTGCATCTTGGAGACCATCACCATTATCAGTGGCCATCCTCGCATCTGATAACGGTCTCCATTATTGACTAGTAATCAGAGGATTTCATGCAATTTCGACATCAACGCCTATATTCACATGTATCGATCTATGTTGTTCGCTAAAGCGGAAATCAAGACCTTGGGTAGAGGCTTGCATCACTAAGCCTTGTTTCCTCTCCCAAGTTGCATTTATTATTTTTTTGAGACAGCTCATCAGAATGATCCTATTATGACATAGGTTCCACATTGTGCTTATCGGCGGCCAGCATCGTCATATCTCTTTTATGAGAAAATCACTTTGACATAGCTATTGAGCATGGGAATGCCTGACTCAGGACATGATTTTAGTTGTTTTATATATATGTGTTGTATCAAGTTTCTCATACTGCCTGAAGCTCTGATCCTCTCTCTCTTTTTTCCAAAGAAAAGGACAGTTAAATATAAAGTATTTCGGCCATCGTCGCAGCCTCTGATCTCAAACTTTAGGGGGAATCTGTTATACAGGAAAATGACCTCCTCATCAGCTCAAAGCAGAAATACATGATGACTAAAGGACTGACCCAGTTCATAGGCCCAGTTGTCAAGCTAACATTGTCTAAACACTAGCAACCCGCTTTATAAAGCTTCCTAGCAAGGCTAAGGGTGCGTGAGTGCCCAAATTAACTTTTTCTGTTACCTCAGGAAGAGTGTTAGTGAACCCTAATGAGTTTCTATGGGTCAAGAGAACTAATTGACTGATAAATATCCCAAGATTCTCTCCTATGTTAGCTCACAAAAGCAGGGAAACATGAGAAATCAACCTGTTTGGGGGAATTACTACTTCCTAATTGAGTTTGCAAATGAGAAAGAGCACAAAGGCATGGAAACATCACTACTTTTTCCTAATGGAACTCATCAAGGACTTCACAACCCTATCCTCACATGCTACATATGCAAGGCTAGGGCCATTATGAAAGAGGTCGAACCATTTGAAAGGATTGCCTATTTGACTATCAAGCAGAGTCTCATACTAAGGCATCAGAAGAGGTTAAGAAGGGAGAGAGACAGAGGAGCTGGAGGGGTAAGGGAAGGCTGATGCAACTGATGGTTGTAATCACTCTTTCTACATCGATATAGAACTACAATTGTGTTGTCCACTCAGAGATGTTGGTAGTATGACTTGTTTTTATGTTTATTCAATATCATTAGCATGAGTGGCTTAGATATATGCAACTAGATATGTTTATGTGTTCATGGATTGTTTATCAAGGTTGTATGTTGTGATATTATGCTTCTCTTTTCTATGTGCAGGTTTTGATCTGGAGCTGGCTCAGGGTATTCTGCCTAGCTACATTGTGCACTTCAGCAACACCACACTAAGACTCGAGGTAATAATTCCTTCTCGCTTTGATATCCATTTATTAAGCATAGATATGCATGCATCTTTGTGATAGTTGCAACTAATCTGAATGTCTACCAAGGATCCCATGAAGATCCTTGAGGGTTTCTACATCACCAAACACCCTTGCATTAATCCCTATAGCACTAGCATGATTGGTAAATGGATGTTGCCCCCCAGGATAGGTACTACCAGAGAGAAAAGGACCCCCAAAAGCATGGTTACTGATGGGGTTGTAACTAGGGATAGAAGAAGGACCCCTCTACGCAGTAGGACCGATATAAGGAGGATAACCTATGTGAGTGACGAAACTAGTAGCGGGGTTGCCCCTAGGTAAACTAACCCCTGCAGGAAAAGTACTAATAGGTGGCGCCCCTCCAAAGAGAGAACTATAGCAAGCTTGTGACATACTAAAAGCAATGTTGCCCCTAGGCTGACCAGGAGCAACTGATTACCCCGCCCCCCCCCCCCCGCCCCCCCCACATATTGCTAGAAGTAACCATGCCTAACTAAGGAACACAAATAGTTGGTTGGGAAAATTGTGGTGCAAATATTCCTGAACTTATTGGCTGACTAGGCTGAGGCACCATGGTCAGAATAGTAGATGGTGTGAGCATGGAAACATTTGAGAAATTTGTGGGAGTTATAGAAGAAATTGGTGGAATTCCCCAAGAAGAAGTGAGAGGTGTGGATGGAGGAGTGGGTATATTCATGCTAAGAGGTGGAAATGATGACATGGCAACTGATACTACCAATGAAGAAGGTAAGGAGTTCTCATACTCCGTCATAGGGTAAATCACGGATAAAGGTACGTAAGTGTAGGCTGGTGTAGAATCATGAGGGTTTAGCCGCAATAACTTTGGTACTAATGGATCAGTCAAAGGTGGATTGGTCGGAGTGTTAGAGTTGTTCGCCAAAGTCTCGATAGAAATCATGTCACTACCAGAAGGACCAGGTATAGACTCCAAGACAATGTGTTGGTATAAGTCTTGAGCATTGTCAGACACTCTTCATGCAGGATTAACAATTCCACCTCATTCAAGAAGTAAATTGTGAAGATGACATGACCGTTGATGAACAAATTTAGCTAGGGCGATGAATTTTAATTTAAAGGCAATTATGTTAGTGAAAAACACCCTAAGGTGAAAACTACTAACTCAGACCAAAGAACACACACTAGAAACGTCCTAAAATATAGAAAACACAAACCAAAATACAAAGAAGCTAGCGGTTGAGTTGATCTAAAGATGATTTTAGGTTGTCATTGATGTCAACCCAAGCAGCACGAGGGGCTACCCTGATCTTGCAAGGGAAATTTGACTTGACAACTTACTCTATTTTGATTCAAGGATCTTCTAGATAGATTCTATTCGTCGAGATGTTTCCGTTGATATATGGCACGCCAAGTAATTGTTCACAGTTTGAGAGATATTCATATTTGAAGTTGGTAACCCCAGTTAGTGGGATAAAACGCTATGGGATTGTGGCATGGCACTCAAATTGGTCTTGATCATTCAATAGTCAATAATTAATATTTTTTTAAGCTCCTAAAATCCCTCCAACATTCTCTATAGAAGCCCCTCTCAACTCTATAAAAAGAAATCTCATATATCCTCCAAATGAAGTGATCATGGAATTTTCGCTATAACTTCATTTCTGCGAAGTATTAGATTCTGAAATTAAAATCCATTTGATTCACAATCCTGATGAACGTGGTGACTGAACTTAAGATCTTGGTTTGCTATATTTTCGGAGATATGATTTATGGAAATTAGGGTTTTTGCAGGCTGCCAAATTTCATCTCAAAGAAGTGACCTTGGGAAAATTATCATAACTCTCTCTCAAAGAAATGGATTAGAATTCTGTAAAAAATGGCGGATAGTGCACAGACTATAGTTTTCTATGTATCAATTTTAGAGCCGAAGGAGGAAACAGTGACACGTGGTACTTCATATAAGTTTGCTCTACTGAACTAGTCCATAATTAGGTCATTGTGAGATATTGGGCATAACTTTGTCTTGAAGACTCCAAATCACATCAGACCTGTGGCATTGGAAAGAAAACTCAGAGGGCTTCTACAGGACCAAAGATCACATGTTGAGGATATGAAATCACAGAGATACATCAGATTAAATATCGTGATCCTAGAAGGCAAGAAAAACTAGATCAAATGTTGCCAAGGGTTGCAAAGGACTACATTTACTAGGGCAACAAAGAGCAAGGTGCAACAAAATGATGCAGCAAAGGTAAGCTATAGGTAAGTATCTTTTGTATATGCATGTTCATCTCTTAATTTCATTAGTTTCTTTATATTCTAATTTGTTGTTTTTGTTTAGCACTGACATATGTTCTACAGGATGATGTAAGTTTTGTTATTATCATGTCATGGGTATTTCTTTGAAGACTTTTTGCAGGTATTATATATTCATCAAGAGAAGACTAAATTCATAATATAATGTTCTGAAGAGTGAGAAAGGGTAGCATGAAAAGAGCAAAAATCAAGTTTCATAACAACAGTAAGAAGTTCACCACATGAAGTCTTCAAGTGGGAAGCACTGCATAGAATCATTGTAAAAGTATCATTATACAAAGTCATTGTAAAAACATCATTCTAAAAGTTGTACAAGTGTCTATCTTCCAAGAGTTGAAGAGGCAGTGTCGGGAGGTCTAGGATCATCATTAGGTGGTTGTGTCATAGTTGGGGTTATGGTCTAGTGTGTCTTCTTCTTCTACATCATTCTATATCATTGCAAAGTGGACCATTTTCCCTGGTACGGGAGTCCATTCTTCTTTATTCTTCTATAGGGTAGTAGGGTGGTGCTAGGCTGGTGCATGAAGTCACCAATAGGTTCAATCCTGCGAAAACTTCAGGGTGGTAGGGTGGTGCTAGGGTGAGTTGTAACTCATTGGGTGTTGGGGCATCCATTCAGTTGACTACTGAAGAATCTCGGGCATTGGAGTGTCCATCCAGTGGGAGATAGAGAAGAATGTTTTTCTAGATTCTAGGAAGTTGGAGCTTCTTTTTCAATTGGAGTTGAAGATTAAAGAATTATTAGAAAAGCTTTCGGTGATTTTTAACCTAGAGGGGGTTTTCCACCTAAAATTTTTGTGTCTCCTGTGTTCTTTTATTCACTATTGTTACTGCATAAAAGTTAATGATAATTGAATATTAACTAATGCTCTGAAAATATCTAAAAGTGATAATTTCTAAGGAATATTGATTCACCCACACCCCCCCCCGCCCCCCCAGTATTTTCCAACAATTGTTATCAAAGCTTGGTTCCTTCAATAGCAGCTTAACAACTGGAAGGAGATCATGGAGCATACCAAGAATGGTGTACCTATATTCAATGAAAATAATTATGCACTCTAGAAAGGAAGAATGGAGGTCTATCTCTTGGCGCAAGGTTACGAAGTATGGGACACTGTTCAAAGTGGCTTTACACCAACCACGGATGAACAAGGTAAGAATAATTTGGTAAATGATGCAAAAGCAAAGAATAATATTATCAGTGGACTTATTGAATCTCCTTATCATAAGATGTTGGCTTGTAAAACCACCAAAAATGTATGGGACAAGCTTGAGAATATATATGCAGGTGACTCAAATGTCAAAGAAGAAAAGCTTAAAATCTACAGACCAAAATTTGAGCAACTCAAAATGAAAGAATATGACAACATTATTGCATACTTCCAACACGTTGACGAAATAACCAACACTCTGGAAGGATTGGGAGAGCCCGTTGACGAGAAGACTATTATATGAAAGATTGTTATAACGTTACTAGGAAGATTCAACCCAAAGGTATCGGTCTTAGAATATAGTGAAAATTTGGACAAACTCAGCAAAGAGGAATTACATGGAGTTCTCATAGCATATGAAATGAGACTTGATGAAGAAGAGGGTACGTCGCATCTAGAAACTGCGTTCGCTGCATCTAAGAAAACCAATAAGGACAAACAACCTTCAAAGGAAAAGACCTACACCTACACCTGCAAGTGTGAAAAAAATGAAGATGATGAAGAAGGTTTCTCAGATGGAGAATATTCTTACTTTACTAGAAAACTAAAAATTGGTAAGGGAAAATTCAAAGGTAAACTTCCATTGATATGTTTCAGTTTTGGTGAGGTTGGGAATTTTGTAGCAAAATGTTCGAACTGAAGTGATGGAAACTCAAAAGGAAAGAAAGGCTTTAAGAAATTCAACAAGCAAGGCAATAAGAAAGGATTCAAAAGGAACTTTCTCTCTAAAGAAGATAGATCATCATCCGATGAATACAATGACAGTGAAGACGAAGCCAATGAGAGAGTATTGTTTATGACCAAGCACAATAAACAAGAGATATCAAACAATGAAGAAGAAGGGTTGACCATAGAATAATTTTTTAAGGACGCAATCAAGCTTATAAAAGAGCTCCAAGCTGAGAAGATCCATTCCAAAAACTCTTGAAGAACAAGTTCAATGTCTCAAAATTAAAGTTGAAGAACATAAATGTATTGAAGAGTCACTTCAAAAGAAGTTGGAAGAAAGCAACCGAGAAAGGGAAGCATTAGAAGCCAAAGTAGTCTCGCTGTGTAAGGAAGTGAAGAAGGGAAAATCTATCCAAAATTATGCCAACAACGCAAGGGCGTTGGAAGAACTCATCAACAATCAATGATCTTACAATGATAGAACTAGCGTCGGTTACAAAGAAGAAGAAGTAGGACCTTCTACAACAAAATAATGAACCTATGAGATTTGATAGGAATGTAGACTTCATTGGACAAGATTCATAAGAATAACCTTGGAAGACAATTCCCTAGTGAATATTTTCATCTAGGTACCAACATATTTTTCATGGCTATTGTTATTCATGTGGAAAATTTGGTCATAACGATGTAGAATGTCGCACGTACCCTCGGAACCAATACAATTCCAGGAGATCTGTCAAATATGCACCTCCCAGGGCTGAACGAAACATCAATAGATTTGAACATTTAAGAATTAATATTGAATATTACAAATTTCAAAACTTTGGACACATAGCCAAAGATTGCAAACTTGAAAATCCTCCAAAAGAATCTTCGAAGCCACAGAATGAACGAACATGGAAGAAGAAGAACACTGATAATTGTGCTCTCGCTCTCAAGGCTCAAAACAACAAAGATGTGTGGTATGTTGATAGCGGTTGCTCAACGCATATGACTGGAGATAGAAAGAAATTTGTATCTCTGAAAGAGAAGAAGGATGGAACCATGTCCTTTGGAAATGATGGATCTTCAAATGTTATAGGATCAGGTACTGGCGGTCTCGAAAGAAAAGATGCTCTAGCCAAGAATGTTCTATTGGTTGAAAACATGAATCAAAATCTGCTCAGTGTTGGACAAATGTGTGATCAAGGACACAATTCTATTCAACTCCACAAAATGTGAAATCAGGAAAGGCAGGGATGGTAAAATTGTGGCTATAGCAAGTCGAGATCCAAACGACATATATGTTCTCGATGAAGAAACTAAAGCATGTCTACTATCTAAAGAAGATGAAAGCTGGTTATGGCACAAATAAATGGGTCACATAAACTTTGACAATCTTGTGGATAAGCAAAAAGGAAGCAGTACGAGAAATACCAAAATCTCAAAACCTTCCAACACACTATGTGAGGCCTGTTAGCACGACAAGCAAACAAAATGCGGATTTAAAACAAAAGAACACTTTGCATCACATCCATTGGAATTGATACATACTGATCTACGTGGTCCTATGGGAAAAAAAGGCTTAGATGGAGAATTATATTCCGTGTTAATGATAGATGACTATACCAGGATGACAACCCTCAATTTTCTAAAGAAAAAATCTAAAGCATTTGCGTGCTTTAAGATCTACAAGGAGTTGGTCGAAAATGAAACTAATTTAAAAATAAAGTGTCTAAGATTAGATAATGGCAAAGATTTCACTTAAAATTATTTCAGCAATACTGTGACGAAAATGAATAAAAAGACAATTTTCAACAGCACGAACACCTCAGCGAAATGGAGTTGCTGAAAGAAAGAACTAAAATGTACAGGAAATGGGTAGAACAATGCTGAAGGACTCAAAATTGGATGAAAAATTCTAGGTTCAAGCAATTGATACGATAGTCTTCATTATCAACAGAAGTCTTCTCAGAAATAATTGCAATAAGACCCCATATGAATTATGGAAATGAAAACCAGCTAATGTAAAATATTTCAAAATCTTTGGAAGAAACTGTTATATCAAAAAAGAAGATCAAAAGTTGGGTAAGTTTGAATCGTGTGTTGATGAAGGTATCTTTGTTGGTTACTCACGCAAAATAAAGGCCTATAAATGCTATAATCTAAGACAAAAACAGATAGTGGAGAGCATAAATGTTACATTTGACGAAGATAGTGTTCTAACGAATAATGATGAGGATCTAGAATATTTGAAACTTGAGACAGAGGCTAAAAAAAGTACAAAGAAAATTCTAGAACAAGAAGCTATTGTCAACTAGGAAGAAGTAAATAATGATCAACAAGATATACAGGAAAAACAACAAGAAGGTCCTCCAAAGAGGAAAAAAGAATGGATTCAAACGAACCATCCATCAAATCAAATCATTGGTGACATAAATGAAGGAATTGGAACAAGAAAAGGTCGACAACATCGTTCATCACAACAAGCTCACATTACTTTTCTAGAAACCTTTGAGCCTAGTAGTTTTGAGGAAGCCAGCCAAAATGAACATTGGGTAGTAGCTATGAATGAAGAATTGGATCAAATCGAGATGAATAACACCTGGGAATTAGTTCCATGACCAAAATATAAAAATGTCATTGGGACTAAATGGGTGTTCAGGAACAAATTGAATGAAGATGGACAAGTTACTAGAAACAAAGCAAGATTGGTTTGCAAAGGCTATGCACAAGTGGAAGGAATTGATTTCGACGAAACATTTGTCATTCCGGATGTTTCTCACCTATGCATGCTCAAGAAAAATAAAAGTCTACCAAATGGATGTTAAGTCAACATTTCTGAATGGAGAATTAGAAGAAGAAGTTTACATCGAACAACTTGAAGGTTTACTACTATTAGAAAAAGAAGACTATGTTTGCGGTTAAAGAAGGCTTTGTATGGTCTCAAGTAGGCTCCCAGAGCATGGTATGCTCATATTGACGGATATCTATGTCAACAAGGGTTCAAGAAAGGTACCGCTGATAGCAATATTTACGTACAAATAGATAAGGATAATTTAACAATCATTGAGGTATATGTGGATGATATAATCTTTAGTAGCAATGACAATCGACTAAGTAAGAACTTTGTTACAAATATGCAAAGTGAGTTTGAGATGTCTTTACTTGGTGAGTTGACATCCTTCTTAGGGCTTCAAATATCTCAGCAAGAGAAAGGAATATTTATATGTCAAGCCAAGTACATCAAGGAAAAATTAAAAATGGAAGATTTCAAACCCGTCCTTACTCCAATGGTAACAGGTTGCAAATTGAGCATATATGAATCATCTAAGGATGTGGATCAGAGGTTGTACAGATCTATGATTGGTAGTCTTCTATACGTAGCAACCTCTCGACTAGATGTTATGCAAGCAGTTGGACAAGTAGTAAGATTCCAAGCAGCACCAAAAGAATCACATATTATTTTCGTCAAAAGAATTCTTTGATATCTAAATGGCACAACAGAATATGGCTTGTGGTATCCCAAGGGCAACAATCTCATTATTCAAGCATTTGCAGATGCAGATTGTGTAGGAAGTATTGATGATTGTAAGAGTACTATTAGAGCAACATTCTATCTAGGTGGTTGTCTCGTATCATGGTTGAGAAAAAAACAAACCTCAATCTAGTTATCTACAGTGGAAGCAAAATACATTGTAGTGCAGCTTGTTGTACTCAAGTCCTTTGGATGAAACAAACTTTGCAAGATCTTCAAGTACAATTTAGTGAGCCTATTCCCATCTTCTGTGATTACACCAGTGCCATCAACATCTCCAAGAATCCTGTTATGCATTCAAAAACAAAACACATTCTGATAAAATATCATTTTGTTAGAGAACAAGTCGCTGAAAAGAATATCAAACTTAAATATGTTGTTACAAAATAACAAATCGTTGATATCTTCACTAAACCTTTACCTTGTGAAGCATTTGAATATCTTCGGCAGAAGCTTGGGATTCTCCCAAGTTCTCATCAGATTTTCCTTATTCAGAAAATAAAGGGGGAGTGGAAATGTGTACAGGTCCGTAGGATGGTTGTGTGTCAGGGGGAGTTACCATTTTCCATTTATGTCAAAAGGGGAGAGAAGGCAGTAGGAAGAGGTGGCCTGGCTGCAGGGGGAGTACTTGTGTTGCCATCAATGCCAAAGGGGGAGATTGTTGATCTAAAGATGATCTGAGGTTGTCATTGATGTCAACCCTGGAAGCACCAGGGGCTACCCTGAACTTGAAAGGGAATTTTGACTTGACAATGTACTCTATTTTGAGTCAAGGATCTTATCTATAGATTCTACTCGTCAAGATGTTTCCATTGATATATGGCATGGCAAGTAATTGTTCACGGTTTGAGAGATATTCATGTTTGAAGTTAGTAACCCCAGTTAGTGGGATAAAACCCTATGGGGTTGTGGCATGGCACTCAAACTGGTTTTGGTCATTGAATAGTCAATAATTGATCAATTTTTAAGCTCCTAAAACCCCTCCAACATTCTCTATAGAAACCCCTCTCAACTCTATAAAAAGAAATCTCATATATCCTCCAAATGAAGTGATCGTGGAATTTTTGCTATAACTTCATTTCTGCGAAGTCTTAGATTCTGAAATTAAAACCCATTTTATTCACAATCCTGATGAACGTGGTGGCTGAATTTCCAATCTTGGTTCGCTATATTTTCGGAGATATGATTTGTGGAAGTTAGGGTTTTTGCAGGATATCGAATTTCATCTCAAAGAAGTGACCTTGGGATAATCGTCATAACTCTATCTTAGAGAAGAGGATTGGAATTATGTAAAAAGTGGCGGATAGTGCATGACTTTAGTTATCTATGTATCAATTTCAGAGCCGAAGGAGGAAACAATGACATGCGGTACATCGTACAATTTTTCTCTATTGAACTAGTCCATAATTAGGTCATTATGAGGGATTGGGCATAACATTGTCTTGAAAAGTCCAAATCGGGTCAGACCTGAGGCATTGGAAAGAAAACTCAGAGGGATTCTATAGGACTGAAGATCACATGTTGAGGATCTGAAATCGTAGAGATATGTCAGATTAAATATCGTGCTTCTAGAAGGCAAGAAAAAATAGATCAAGTGTTGTCAAGGGGTGCAAAGGACCAGACTTACTAGGGCAGCAAAGAGCAAGGTGCAGAAAAATGTGTTGGGTCCCTATAATACTAGTGATTACCCCATTACTATTGTATTTATACCCCTTATTAATATTGTTGTGCCCCTATTGCCCCCATATTGTTATTACTGTGCCCCATAGAATCCCTCTATTGTTGTTTTTGTGGCTTTATATTATTATTGTTAGGTCGGCTGGATTATATTGTGACTCCTTAGACTCCTATTTATAGAAATGAGGTTTTTTCATTTGAATCGTACAAGAATTGTTCATTTATGTAATGTAAAGGAGGTTTCCCCCTCGAAGAGGCTGAATTCTAAGGCGTTGATCTACCTTTTCTATCATTTTTTGAGCTGGTTTCATAACATTTGGTATCAGAGCTTTGGATTCTAGGGTTTCGCTGCTCCAAACAGGTCATCGTGGCATTTTCGCTATAACTTTTTTTCTGCGATGTTTCAGAAGTTGCAAAAAAAAAAAAAAGTGAGAAGAAATCAAGCTAAACCTTGGGTCTGAATTTTAGAGCTTTTCACGCTATATTTGCAGAGATATGATCTGAGGAAGTTGGTCTTTTTGTAGACTCCTGAATTACATTCCAAACGGGTGACCTGGGGAAAATCGTCATAACTTTCTCTCTGGGGATCGGATTGAAATTTTGTAAGAAGGTACAAAAAGAGGATGGAATTTAGTTTCTTTTATGCATTTTTTAGATCCAAAGGTCGAAACAGTGACTCATGGCATGTCATACAAGTTCGCTCTACTGAACTAGTCTATAATCAAGTCACTATGGGAGATTTCGCATAACTCTTCCTTGGAGAATCCAATTTGGGTCAGACTTGTGGTATTGAAAAGAGGACACAAAGGGTTAATGCAGGTCACAAATTTAGAACTAGATGATTGGAAAGTACAGAGATACATCAGAGGCAATATCAAGCTCATACAAAGTGAAAAAAGGTGTGTAGATTTTCTTAAATTTTTTCTTAAGCTTGGTTTGAAAATTTATTTTGAAGGAATTCAAAGGGCATAATAGAGCATTATTATCGGTAACTGATGCCCCAAGGAAAGAAAATGAAAACACCTAGTAAGGAACCTGAAATATCTAGCATTACTCATGAAGAAGAAGAATAAATGCTATATGATATATCAAAATTACAAGAACAAGTGCAACAAGTGTCACTTGCACAAAAAGCAACAGAATCTAAGATGGATGGTTTAAGGAAAGATGTAGAAGCTAATATGGATGGTTTAAAGAAAGGTGTAGAAGCTAAGATGGATTGTTTAAAGAAAGGCGTAGAAGCTAAAATTGATGGCATGGATGATAAGATGGAAGAATTGAAGATAAATATGAATAAGTTGCTACAAGAAATGGTCACTAAGGGTGAAAGGGTACTAAAGGAAACTCATGATGAGAACAAAAGAAATGTTAATCATGATTCCATAGACTCTAATGTTGGATCGAAGACTCACCATATTCCAAAAATCGATATGAGGAAGTTTGATGGCAAGGATCCTGCCACATGGATATTACAGATGGAGCAATTCTTCGATCTCAATAATGTGAAAAACACACAAAAGGTACGTATGGCAACTTGATATTTGGAACCAAATCAGTTTGTATGGTATCAATGGCTTTTCTCTCGTAAAAAATTTATCACTTGGGCAATTTTTACGGAAGAATTGATAGCACATTATGAGGATACAAAAAGCAACACTTTTTTTAGCCAATTGATAAGTCTCAAACAAAAGGGTTCAATAATGGAGCACATTGACGAGTTCCAAAAATTGAACATAAGGGTAAAAGATATTCTAGAGAAGCATAGGATTGATGTGTTCATAGGGTCTTTAAAGGATAATATCCAACATGATGTTTGCCTTTGGGAACCTGATTCATTAGAGAAGGCATTCAGGTTAGCAAGAAAAATGGAAAGCAAAATTATGGCAACCAGGAAGCATACCACTCACAACTATAAAGACGTAAGTGTTGTTTCCCCTAGTCTTCCACAACCTATAAGGTTGACACCACAACAATTGGAAGAAAAAAGAGAAAAAGGGCTTTGTTACAGTTGTGATAGCAAATACACTAAAGGTCATAAGTGTGCTGAGAAGAAATTATTCTACATAGATTGTGAAGAGGAAGAAGAAAAGGAGCAAGAAAGGTCAAAAGAAGAGGATATACTCCAGGAATAAAGCCTAGATGAAGAACAAATAAATCCGACCATATCTTGTAATGCATTGGCAGGAATTACCACTCCTCAAACCATCAAGATAGAAGGACAAATCAAGAAGAAAAAGGTAATAGTGTTGATTGATTCCGGAAGCACCCACAATTTTATTCATTGTAAGGTAGCAAAAGAATTGAATTGCTTCCTATATCCAGCACCAGAGTGTCAAGTGATGATTACAAATGGAGGAACAATAAATTGCTCTGGAAAGTGCCATAATATCAAGCTATCCATGGGAGAATATGTATTGACTAGCCCAATGCTTTCCATTCCAATGCGAGGTGCTGATGTTGTACTAGGAGTCCAATGGCTACAATCCTTTGGTACAATAGCTTTTAATTTCAAGAACTTTTCATCAAATTTTGTACGGAAGGAAAGGAAGTTGAATTAAGGGGTATTGCAGGGAAACCAGGAGCAAAGAGGTGTAATTGCACAATTATGTGTTGGAAATAATACTGAGAGGGGGGGTGAATCAGTATTATCAAGTTCTTTTAATAAATCTTCCTTATTTATACTTTGAATTATTTTTGTATGTCAGTACCATAAAATAATGAGCATGAACAAGAAAAACAGATAGTCACACCAAAGAACACCAGATATAAGGTGGAAACCCAATGTGGGTGAAAACCACCTGCTGCAATATGTCTCTATCTTCTTTCAAATTAGAAACTCCTTTTACAATGATTTTGTACTGGTGCAGTCCTTTACCAGTACGCAGGCTGCAACCTGCAGAGAGCTACAACTCTCTCTTGTTTTCCAGTCTCTCCTGGAAGGGAGCTACAACCCCCTACTTCTTTTCTTTCAATGATCACTTTTCAAACTGGATCCATAAACATCAAGTGATCATCAAGTACAAGTAAATCACCCAGTCAACTGCAGTAACAAGATCAATAGTAACAGTAAACAAAATCCAGAACACCTTATCAACAGAGAAAGGTCAGTCAAATAAATGCCTTAATACAGATCCGCAGTTTTTCTTTATCTGGCATGCGTTGCTACGCACTTCACCTCATGCACCTCTGCGTATCCCCGCATAGAGCCTTGAACTGCACTGCGTATCCACACACTGTGCCTTTAAATGCGCCGCGTACCTATACTGTGCCCCCGCACCCACTGCTTCTATCGCGCCGCGTACTTTCACTGTGCCTCCGCAGTCACTGCTTCTATCGCGCCGCGTACTTTCACTGTGCCTCCGCAGTTACTTCTTCTATCGTGCCACGTACTTTCACTATGTCCCCGCACCTGCGGCTTCTGTCGCACAGCGTACCTCCGCGCTTCTGCTTTCTCTTCACTGCGAACCACCGCACCTGGACTTCTGTCACGCTGCGTACCCATGCACTGCGCCTTCTTTTGCTATGCGTACCCCCGCACTTGCACCGTTAATCACCTGCGAACCTCTGATTATGGTCAAATTGGCAGTCCACCAGTGTGCCACAGATAGTCAGATGCCCAGATCTGATCATGCGCTCGAGAGATCACACTTCATAGATTCACTTTCAACTTCAATTTTATATAGATCAAGCTTTTAAACCGATAACCCAATATTTCAGATCTTAAGATATTCAATTTGCAAAAGATACCTTGGCCAAGTGATCTCTTTCCCTATTTATAGTCAAGCCCTCATTCACACCATGGGACAAAACCATCAAATAATCAAAACAAGGGATCCAAACCCGGGCTAAATTAGATCCTATACCACGGGCCAAAACCATAGGATCATGAACGATGGGCTAAATACCACGGGCCATACATAAGAAACCCCACTTCTCTGCCTTGAAGTGAGTGAATTGGGGACCGCACCTTCTGAACAGGTAACCTGCAGGTATGACCGCATTTCCTGCACGGCGTACCTGCGGGTACGCACGCTTTTCACTGAGCACATGCGGACCTCTTAATTTTTATCATTTTGAGAGCCTGATCAGAGTTTTGCCACTTGTATGAGTTGCCATCAAGTACAACACATGAACCATAGAGCCAAACCAGAAATCATAATGCCAACATTATGTTCGCTAGATGTTTCCACATCGGAATCATCTATTTCTCCAGATCTCCAAAAAGTCTTGGACAATCATTCCAAGGTATTTGAGACTCCCAAAGGTCTCCCACCTATGCGTGATCATGATCATGCTATTCATCTGATTCCAGGAAGTGTTCCTCCAAACATCAGGCCGTACAAATATCCCTATGTCCAAAAGAGTGAAATTGAACGTATGGTTGTAGAAATGCTAGAGGCTGGTATAATTCAACCGAGTCAAAGTTCTTTCTCTGCTCCAGTAGTATTGGTGCACAAGAAGGATGGATCATGGCGGATGTGTCCGGATTATAGGGAGCTCAACAAGCTCACTATTAAAGATAAGTTCCCCATTCCTGTCATTGATGAATTACTGGATGAATTGCATGGATCAATTTACTTCACCAAGTTGGATCTTCGTTCAGGATATCATCAAATCAGAATGAAGACTGAAGACATTCCGAAAACAACATTTAGAACTCATGAGGGTCATTATGAATTTTTGGTCATGCCTTTTGGCCTTACCAATGCACCTTCAACATTTCAAGGTTTGATGAATTCAATTTTCAAACCATTCCTTAGAAAATTTGTGTTAGTATTTTTTGATGATATACTAATCTACAGCAAGTCTTGGAAGGATAATGTTGAACATGTTGACAAGGTGCTACAACTATTGGAGGAGAAACAATTATCTGCAAAAAGATCCAAATGTTTCTTGGGAGTCCAAGAGGTGGAATATCTGGGTCATATTGTATCTCATGAAGGAGTTAAGGTAGACCCTAGCAAAATTAAAGCCATTAAGGAATGGAAAATCCCCACATCCATAAAGCATCTGCAAGGATTTCTCGGGTTAACAGGGTATTATCGCAAGTTTGTTAAGAATTATGGGAGAATAGCAGCACCTCTAACAACATTATTGAAGAAAGATGCATTTTCATGGACTCCGGAAGCAACAAAGGCCTTTGAACATCTTAAAGAGGCAATGTGCCAAGCACCGGTCTTAGCTACACTGGACTTCACAAAAACATTTATTGTGGAATGTGATGCTTCAGGAAATGGAATTGGTGCTGTTCTAATGCAAGATGAAAGACCCATTGCTTTTGAAAGTCATCCAATCAAGGGAAAGTTTTTAAGAAAAGCTATTTATGAGAAGGAAATGTTGGAAATACTCCATGCACTTAAGAAATGGCGACCCTACCTAATGGGAAGACACTTCAAGGTAAGAAAGGATCATGATAGCCTTAAATACTTTTTATAACAAAGATTATCCTCTGAAGAGAAACAAAAGTGGGTCACAAAGATGTTGGGTTATGACTTTGAAATCATATACAAAAAAGGGAAGCAAAATGTGGTGGCAGATGCACTCTCAAGAAAGGATGAGGATGTGGAAGCATTGTTGTGCGCCATTTCTATTATCCAACCAGATTGGATAAATGAAGCAAGGGAGGAATGGAAGAATGACGAAGAAGTGTGGGCACTTATTCGAAAGTTACAACAAGATTCCAGTACGTCTGATACATTTAGCTAGCAAAATGATTCGTTATGGTACAAAGATCGCTTATACCTCTGTAAGAATTCCCAGCTAAAACAAAAGATTCGTATGGAATTGCACACTTCTCCCTTAGGAGGGCACTCAGGATTTTTAAAAACTTACCACAGGGTTAAGAAGGATTTTTTTTGGGATGGCCTTAAATCAGATATTCAAAAGTTTGTGGCGGAATGTTTGGTTTGCCAATAAAATAAAGTTGAAACAATTAAGACACCGGGTCTATTACAACCTTTATCCATTCCAAGCCAACATTGGGAGGAGGTTTCAATGGATTTTATCACAGGTTTACCCAAGTCTGAGGGAAAGAGTGTCATCATGGTGGTAGTTGACAGACTTACCAAGTATGCACACTTTTGTGCATTATCACATCCATTTAAAGCCAGTATAGTTTCTACTGCATTTATGGAAACAATTCAAAAGATACATGGAAACCCAAAGATTATTGTAAGTGACAAAGATCCCATTTTCACTGGAAATTTTTGGACATAATTATTTTCTTGTCTTGGTACTCAGTTAGCTCATATCTCATCTTATCATCCTCAATCTGATGGGCAAACGAAGATAGTAAAAAAATGTTTGGGAAGGATATCTTCGTTGCTTTGTATCTGATAAACAGACACAATGGGTCAAATGGTTTCCTCTGGTTGAATGGTGGTATAACACTTCCTTCCATACAACAACAAAAATGACCCCATTTATGGCACTTTATGGGTATCAACCACCATCCATCACATCATATTTAAGAGAAAATTCTAAGGTTCAGGCAGTGGAACATCACATCGAACATCAACAACAAGTCCTCCAACTCTTAAAGGATAACCTCGTGTTGGCACAGAATAGAATGAAACAACAGGAAGATCAACATCACAGTGAAAGAAGTTTTGATGTAGGTGATTGGGTATTCCTATGGATACAACCATATAAGAAAATGTCCCTCAAGCAAGCTAAGAAGGATAATAAATTATCACCAAAGTATTATGGTCTGTACAAGGTGTTGCAAAAGATTGGTACTATGGCATACAAATTGGAGCTTCCTGCAGCTTTTCGATTGCACCCAATTTTCCATGTTTCATGTTTAAAGAAGGTTATAGGCGACAAGCTCCCAGTTCAAACAATATTGCCAGAACTCGATGAGGAAGGAAAAATTATATTGGAACCGGAAGCAGTCACAAAAACAAGAACTCGACATCTACGAAATCGATCAATTTCAGAGTATCTTATCAAGTGGAAGAACTTATCCGCTGAAGATTCCACATGGGAGGATGAGAATTTTATGCAGAAGTATCCAGAACTACTCAAGCGTTGAGGACAACACTTTTTTGTAGGAGAGGGGCATGTTGGGTCCCTATAATACTAGTGATTACCCCTTTACTATTGTAGTTATACCCCTTATTAATATTGTTGTGCCCCTATTGCCCCCATATTGTTATTACTGTGCCCCATAGAATCCCTCTATTGTTATTTTTGTGGCTTTATATTATTATTGTTAGGTTGGCTGGATTATATTGTGACTCCTTAGACTCATATATATAGAAAGGAGGTTTTGTCATTTGAATCATCCAAGAATTGTTCATTTATGTAATGTAAAGGAGGTTACCCCCTCGAAGAGGCTGAATTCTAAGGCGTTGATCTATCTTTTCTATCTTTTCTTGAGATGGTTTCATAACAAAATGATGCAGCAAAGGTAAGCTACAGGTAAGTATCTTCTCTATATGCATGTTCATCTCTTAATTTCATTAGTTTCTTTGTATTCTAATTTGTTGTTCTTGTTAGCACTGACATATGTTCTGTAGGATGAGGTAAGTTTTTCTATTAAATATCTTGGGTATTTCTTTGAAGACTTTTTGCAGGTATTATATATGCATCATGAGAAGACTCAATGCATAATCTAATGTTCTGAAGAGTGAGAAAGGGTAGAATGACAAGAGCAACAATCAAGGTGCAAAATGACAACAAGACATTCACCACATAAAGTCTTCAAGTGGGAAGCACTGCATACAATCATTGTAAAAGTATCATTATACAAAGTCATTGTAAAAGCATCATTGTAAAAGTTGTACAAGTGTCTCTCTGCCAAGAGTTGAAGAGGCAGTGTCGAGAGGTCTAGGATCATCATTAGGTGGTTGTGTCATAGTTGGGGTTATGGTATAGTGTATCTTCTTCTTATACATCATTCTATATCATTGTAAAGTGGACTATTTTCCCTGGTACGAGAGTCCATTCTTCTTTTATTCTTCTATAGGGCGATAGGGTGGTGCTAGGCTGGTGCATGAAGTCACCAATAGGTTCAAGCCTGTGAAAAATTTAGGGTGGTAGGGTGGTGATAAGGTGAGCTGTAGCTCATTGAGTGTCAGGGCATTCGTTCAGTTGACTACTGAAGAATCTCGGGCGTTGGAGCGTCCATCCAATGGGAGCTGGAGAAGAATGCTTTCCTAGATTCTAGGAAGTTGGAGCTTTCTTTTCAATTGGAGTTGAATATTAAAGAATTATTAGAAAAGAGTTTGGTGGTTTTTGACCTAGAGGGGTTTTTCCACCTAAAATTTTTGTGCCTCATGTGTTCTTTTATTCACTATTGTTACTGCATAAACATTAATGATAATTAAAGATTAACTAATGCTCTAAAAAGATTTAAAAGTGCTAATTGCTAAGGAATATTGATTCACTCCCCCCTCAGTATTTTCCGACAGTCACTACCACAAGGACTAGGTATAGACTCCAAGACAATGTGTTGGTCTAAGTCTTGAGCACCATCAGATACTCTTCATGCGGGATTAACAAGTCCACCTCATTCAGGAAGTAAAATGTGAAGATGACGTGATCGTTGATGAAAAAATTCAGCTAGGGCGATAAATTTTAATTCAAACACAATTATGTTAGTGCAAAACACCCTATGGTGAAAAATACTAACTCAGACCAAATAACACACACTACAAATGTCCTAGAATATAGAAAACACAAACCAAAATCAAAGAAGCTAGCGGTGGAATAGTTATACTAGCGACTTGCTTCCCAACTCTTTTAGCTCTAAAATCTGTAGATTTTCCCTCACAAGATGTGGAACAACCCCTGAGAGGACTGAGAGAACTGTTGAGTCTTGAAAATGTCATTCATTTCCATTACACTTTCACTATTATGTCCGTTATATCACCTCCATTTCACTTTCATTATCATTGGGCCACATTTATGTTTTTCGAAACTTTATTAATTCTAAGTTTTTAAAGTGAATTTGTTGTTAAAAATTATAAAATAATGTGCATATGCTTATACCTAACAAATGGGTTGAGATTGTTGACATGTGAAGGTTGAAAGGAGGCTTCTAGAAGACCCTTATGTGGCACTCTAAGGCCAAATTCGAATTTGAGTAGAAAGAATCATGGGATCATGAGGATATGTGTCACATCTCCTAATTATATTGTAACTCTAAGAAGACATGTGTCTTATCAGTTCCTATTTTGATTAGGACTCTAGAGGTAGAGGGAGAGATTCATGGACTCTCATTAATGAGATGGCTTCTCATATTTTTGTATAAATAGGAGATCTCTCTCCTTCATTTGTTAGCTTGTGAGTTCTTAAGTCTTAGTTTGTTAGTTCTTAGGCTTGTTAGCTTGTGAGATGGCTTTTGAAAGCTTTGGAGAGCTTTGTCGTACTTTGTAATTTTGAAGAATTTGAATAAAGCTTTGATGTTCTCAACATGGAAGGATATGTGAAGTAGATATCATGGAGCATATTAGAATGTAAGGTAGAGTAGATTTCATTTTGTAATTTTTCTTTGATTTCATTATGTCATTTGATTGCTTTCAAGCTTGATAGATTAGATTTTTCATTCATGCAAGTGTGTTCAACCGGTTGATTGTAGATTAGTTTTTCTTTATATGTTTTTGCATCAACTAGTGACATGAGATTAACCTCTCTGCTGACTTTTCTTTTCTTAGTTTTTTTTTTTAATTCCAGTTTTGTTTTGATTTCAGTCTTCTTTACTTGCTTTGTTAGTTAGTTTAGAAATCAACTTGCTCATATCATTGACGGTTACCTCCGAAAGCCATAGCTAGACTACTGGCGAGGGATTGAATTATGAATGTGTAATTTGATTTTAGTTTTACTTTTCTACAATTAGATATTAAATTACTCATATCATTGACGGTTACCTTCAAAAGCCATAGCTAGACTACTGGCAAGGGATCGAATTATGAATGTGTAATTTGATTTTAGTTTTACTTTTCTGCAATTAGATATTAAATTGCTCATATCATTGTCGGTTACCTCCGAAATCCATAGCTAGACTACTGGCGAGGGATCGAATTATGAATGTGTAATTTGATTTTAGTTTTACTTTTCTGCAATTAGATATCAGATTGCTCATGACATTGATGATTACCTCCGAAAGCCATAGCTGGACTACTGGCGAGGGATCGAATTATGAATGTGTAATTTGATTTTAGTTTTACTTTCCTTGCAATTTTTTATTTCTTTGAGTGCAGTAGCTTAAATCGCTTTTCTGTATTTAGACAACAACAGAGATAATAGTTTCATGATTAGTAGTTCATTATTTACTTGTCTAAATAGCAACACATTTTCCATTCTTGTTCAAGCATTACTGTCATCACTAGTATATTCTAAGATCTTCTGAAGTGTTAAGTTCTAGAAATCATTATAGAGGACATAATTGCCTTAAAATCTGTATCCATACTTTCCTTCTAGAGACTTAGGAATAGGATTTCCATTTGAATTAGACACTTTAGGAGATCAACAAGAACAAAACCCCAAAACAAAACAAAAACTATAAAACAACCAAGTAAGAAAAAGGTTAACTAAGCACATATGGTGCACCACACTTCATCAGTTTATGATACCCGGATTGATAATTTATGTAGAGAAATTTAAGACGTTAAATTGAATAGACAAGAGTATGACTAATATATTTCCCAGGTACAGAGAAGATGGCCCCGACCCTGCACTTGTGTATGAGACCTAAGAAGATAGGCCACTATGGTCACCACCTACAAACAAAAGACGAGAGGGTCTAAGTCCAATCAAAGATAAAAAATCTTTCTTAATGAAAAGTGAGTGATCTAGGGAAATCAAGAAAACAGAGACAGATTTGGACTAGATCCAGCAAGGAAGTAGGAGGCCCAGACTGACTAAGGACAAAAGCAGAAACTTCAGAAAGAAAAAGTTAAATTTCCAGTGCTAAAATCTTGGACGCACGAACAACAGAGGGAACATCGACATGATCGCACGATAACTACAAGGGAGTGAACAGGATCTCCTGGATGCGTGGATGACTCCTTGTGGGAGCGCTTGGGAAAAAATTTCGACTAGCTAACTTTAATTAGCCATAAAATCCTCATACGGAATCCATTTTTAGTGATTTTTTTTTCTTTTGGATGAAATTGTGATATGAATCCAAATCTATGGTTAATTCAATCAAATTTTGTACATAAAATTCCAAAATTGTATTTTAAATGCACGATATGTTCTACTCCCATAGAAAAAAGAAAAATAAAACTCCAGATCTAAGATCAACTAAGATCTGAAGCAAGTAAAATCATTAATGGAGATAAATATGAATCCAAAAAAATAAGAGAACTCAATGGGAACAAGAGAAAACAAAAAAACATCAATAAGAATATGAGATCTAAAACAAAGAGAGAAAAAGAAATAATCTCTCATTGAAAGCACCAATTTTGTTGCATTTAATTATGCAAGGAGCTATTTCTCTGTGATATCATGTCTGATTGAGATCACTAGAAATCAAAATAGAATGGATAAGATAATCTAATATTAATCCCCAATCCAGATGTCCATGCATGGAGCTTTGATGCAATTTCTAATGATGCATAGTATGAGCAAGGACCTTGACTCCTCGCAGGTTGGTGAAGGATTTTGGGATTGATGCAGAATCCTTGTGCTCCAATCAATCGATCTATTTCATCACCTTGCGATCCAAAGCCTACACATAAACACAACCAAACAAATACGACAAGTGATCTTCCATAAAATATCGTCAGCTCAAAACATCTAGAAATCACACATATAAAATACTTCAAAACTGATATAAGGGGAAGGAACATATATTTTTATTACCAATATAAATGAAAGTAAATCAATATACCTTCAACAAATAAGATCCTCTGCTCCATCTTGTAGTATGGTCTGCTCTCCCAATATAATAGAGCTCTCGCTCTATAGTTTGAATATCCTCCCCTCACCCCTTTCCTCTTGGTGAGATTATATAGGCTCATTCTATCCTCCAGGAGAATGTATCTAGACACCTAGGGGCTTGAGAAGTTAGGAAGCTTCTACAATAATGTACCCCTAGCCAAATCATACACAAGTGGGTCAAGTTGATCTATTTGAGAATGTAAAATCTAGAAACCTTTTTCACAATTATGAGATTTTTCTCAATTATCTCAATAATGAAATAAATATTATCTCATAATTATAATATTTTGCAAAATTAATTATGAGAAATAACTCAATCATGTAATTCCTCCCTTTTATCATGGGTTAAATCTCACATAAGTAAAATAAAAGGTGAAAAGGGATGCATTTTAGCCAAACAATTGAGGTAATTTGATATTGGTTTTCTCTCACTATAATGGAGTGGAAAATATGGTTATAACAATATGCCTCCCATGAGGCAGCACTGGATGTATCTCCCCCACAACCCCCAAGGTTGGAAATCCTGTCAAAAAGTATATATCCTGGATAACGATCTCGACCATATGCCCCTATACCACAAAGTTCTCCTAATTTGGATCCCAATAACTCACAATCTTGGATAATAATGGCTCACTAGCCCTCATCACTACATTTTCCAAGAACTAAAGCAACCCATATCACTCCATAACCCCTCTGACTGCTTGGTTCCCTTGAACCTCATCACGAAGAGTATAAAAATATCATTCTTGATATATGTCATGTTTTGTTAGTTCAGAGTCAAAAGCATCTAATTTTGGTTCTTAGCTTTAGCTTAATAGAGACCTCCAAACTTACTTTTCCATTCAGTCCAAAATGCATTTTTTCCTTTCAAAACTATATTGGACACACTTTTTGCCCTATTTACCATGTTCCAAAATGCAAAAAATGGGAAAAAATATGCATTGCAACCCCAAGGAAAAGCAGGGGTTTCCTCCACTGAGATAAAGGCCTAATCTGAAAATTCAATTGACTGAAATTGATGAGTAAGGTTAGGCCACCTATCTGAAACTCACAGATCCAAATTCTAATTGTCGGTTTGTCTGCTATGATCTCCCCAAGATTTAGGGCCTTCTCCTCATCTCTAAATTCTCCAATAGCTCACTATGAAAATGAATTGGATTCAAGGGCAATAAGCCCTTTTATAGGAAAAACCTAGTTTTGTATGTTGCCCATTGCGACCAAACAATAGGTCAGTTTGACAAACCATGAACACTGTTGGAAAGCTTTCGCCAAGTTCTATAATGAGTCTCTTTTTTTTTTGGTAATTTGAAACTTCACGAGGAAACCATTTTTTCCATGAGGTCTCACTTTTCCAACCATCAAAACTGAATTTCTTTATGTGAGTCACCTGTACTCTAGTACCACTTTTCCTTTGCACCTATTGACTTATGTGTCGATTTTCGTTATGAGTAACCATTATTTAATCATGTTTTTATGGTCCCCTTTAGGCCTCTCCCATGCGGTAGCATCATCGATTCACCCTTGCTATGAGCATTAGAGATGAGTCACCCTTGCATTCATGGAATTTGTTCTATGTCCCATTGATTCTAATTACAATGTTTCACACATCTTTGTGTCACATTTGTAGGTCTTAACCCTATACAAAAATTACCTACTTATGAATTCTAAAAATAGAAAATAAACATTGGTGAGAACATAAAACATAAAATAGATATACATAGATATTTTCCCCTAGATCCCAAAATTGACACTACCAGATTGATTTTTCATTATATTCCTTTCAATTTTATAATACATATATATACATGCCAAAGCATTCACGAACCCCAATCCATTAACCCTGGATTAGAACATAACCATAGTTGCCTTGACTAGATTTACAAAATACCATGCGTAGAAAAACATCATGCCCAAAACCATGTGCAAAAACCATGCAAAAAACCATAGGTAAGTCCACCCACCTAATATAGGGTTGATCAGGTGCTCAAAATTAGGCTAAAAAATCAAAGTGTAAGAATCTTGATAAAATTAGCTTGAGATCGAAGAGCTTGTCATTTTGATTCCAACAGTGTGAATGACGCTCAAATCCGAGCTCATATGAAGAAGTTAGAGCAAGTCAAAGTTTAGGTTTGACTTGCTCACATGGCAGGATTGGATGACATGGTAGGTTCCATCAACGAATCGGGAGGTGCCAAGTGGAAAGCTACAATTGGTCCCCGAATTTCACAAATTTCATATCAGCGAAGGGAGGTGTTATAGAATTGGCCCCTGACAGGTACCGGGTTGCGATGCAATCACACATCTCGCATGGCACTACAGAATCGGCCCTAACAGGTTTGGGTTGTGATACGATATCACAATCGTAATCGCAACACGATGCAAAGTTCCACATATACAGGACCTCAATAATACACTGATTTCGAAAGGATCCCAGACGTGATACAATTATAAGCTCCAATTAAGAATTCCATCGGGTCTGCTGAATTTTAATCGCATATCACTTGCCTAGTTCATAGTCCATAAGATCGTAGGACTTTGACAATTATGATTTACGATGGACAGTCAGTGCTGATGGATTATGGCCCACCACGTGGAAAAATTCTCACTCAATTAGCGGATTTTTGGAGCGAAATTGTGGGTTCTTGTCAAATGTGGAGGAATTTGTGGAGCGAATAATGTGAAAACAAGGGGAAGTCATAACATCTTTAGTTTTTGATCCGGATTTAAACAGGAAAGCAACAAATTACAGAGATAACCATATACACAAAGATGCAGCGGAAATAATACTTCATTTCATTAATGGAAAATACTGAAATATGCTTACAACCAGAAATGGAAATAAACCATCTAGGGCGATGGTAGCTTACCTCTGAGAAGAGATGTGATGGCTACATGCCTCTGAACTATGTTACAATGAAGCTCGAAGGCCTATTTATTGTTGAGAAACAATGGAAAACCCTTAACATTCCAAAACCTAACCCTAGGAGATGAAACGCCAAACTGTGGGCCCCGTTTGGGGTAAATTGGTACATCAACTTCCCGGGGTCGTAACTTTGGCATATGATCTCCGTTTGACGCGTACAATGGCTCATTAGAAAGATCTATCTGAGCACTATCATTGTTGGAACGGGCAACATGGTTCCATTCCATGGACCCATGTTGCCCCCGGATTCCCCAAAAAATGTCGTTTAGGGCCTCAAAACGGCTCCGGAAGTTCAGGACCCGAAAAACTGCTAAAAATAGTAAGTTGTGCTACAATTAAGGAAACTGAAAATGCTGAGAAAGACAATGGTGGGGGTCCAGGTGGACTTGGCTGGTGGCCACCAATATCCACCTGGATCATTCCTCCCCCCTTAGGAAGCAATGGTCCCCATTGCGTTGAGCTCCTCCATGAGATGAGGAAACTTTTGCCGAACTTGTTCCCTGGTGAGCCACTTGCCCTGCTGAAGGAGTTGACCTGCTTTGACAACTCGATACAGTTGGATATTCTATTGGCGATTGTTCTTGATCTGTGTGTCCATGATCCGATCAGTTGCAGCTTGTTCCATGCAATCTGGATTTAATTCTGTGGGTTTGAGCTGTTCTGCAATGTCGGATGTGTCTAGCAATGGTGGAAAGTATGGCCGAAGGCAGTCCACATTGAACACTGGGTGCAGGCCAAGGAATGGGGGAATGCTGAGCTCAAATGCATTGTCTCCCATGGCCTTAGTAATGGTGTAAGGACCATATCAGAGTGGTCTCAATTTCCGATAGGCTCCAGTAAGGCATTCCTTCTGCAAATGCAACCAGACTTTGTCGCCCACCTGAAACTTGTGTGGCACCCGATGTTGATCATGTCACTGCTTGTACTTGGCATTTGATTTCTCAAGAATGTCGTGGACCTGCTGGCGAATATGTTGGATGCGCTCAATGAAGATGGTGGCCTTATCTGTTTCGGACTGGACATGAGCTGAATTCATGTGAGTAGCTGCAAGTGGAATGGCCACATCAATGGGGCATAGTGGCTGGAATCCCAAACCCACCTAAAAAGGGCTATGGCCAGTGGAGCTATGAAGAGCTCGGTTGTAGCTGTGCTGAACATAGGGGAGGCTCTTGTCCCATGTGCGTGGATGCTTTGAGTTATACATGCGCAGAATGTGCACAATCATCCTATTGACAACCTCTGTCTGGCCATCAGTTTGAGGATGGAAGGCTGTGGACTTCGTGAGTTTGGTGTCCAGCATTGACCAGAGACTGGACCAAAATGTGCTGAGAAACCGACTGTCCCGATCTGAGATGATAGACTGTGGGATCCCAAAGTGCACCCACACTCGTTCAAAGAAGAGTTTAGCAGTGGCTTCTGTTAGTGTCGGTCTTGAAAGCCCTCCATTAGTGATCAAAGCTCTTTGCATTTGCATTGGTAGGTGTCTCATCAGTGTCAAAATTTGCATCCCGTTAGGCATGCCATAACCCTGATGGAGGAGCTGGTCTATTCATACCCCTCTTGGCTTTGCTGGATCAGGTCATATCAGTCATTGAGTTTGTCAAGCTGCTTTGTTTGGTCTTAATGTCAAAATTTTAGGTCTAGGGTTTTGGTCAGTTGTCTTAGCAAGGTCATGTCTCTGAAAGTCCTTGAGTGACTAGCAAGCCAAAGGGAAGATGGTAAACATGTTCCTTTCAGATTTTCATCATGTACAGTTCATTTTTAGCCTTGGATTTAAAAACCCTGTTTTTAAAGCCAAGGTCATGATAATTTTTGTAAAAAGAATAAGTTTCCAAGAAATCTTCAAAAAGGCAGCAACAACCCTGGTCCCCTTGCCACAGTCCTTCAGATGATCTCCCTGCAAAAAGAATCAGGTGAAAGCACTCAAAAAGTCAACTTCAGGATAAAGGAAACCAAGAAAATCAGTGTTTTTAAAAAGTGACAAATTAGACTTTATAAAGTGGGTTTTGGATGAAATTTTTTCAAAAGTGAGATTATAAAAGCTAATTCTCCCTCCTTACACTCTTATTATGCATTTCGAGCTTCCAAGAGAGATTGTGAGAGAGTGCAAGTCGAAGAAGGCGAAGATACAAGTGTTTCGGGCAGTTTCCAGGTGCGCGACCCGTCCAGGCTCGTGCGCGACCTGTTGGGCGGTGCGCGACCCGTCCAGCAGCTTCCGGCAGTGCGAAAACACAACGGGCGCGACCCGTCGAGCTGTGCGCGACCCGTCCAGGGGTGTGCGCGACCCGTTCGTCTGCCAGCTTCCAAAACTGCAAATAAATTTCCTCCTTCCTCTTCAAACTTGCTAAATTGATCGAGGTAGGCACTCAATTCATGAAAGTTGATATGGATGGTGAAAATAATGATGTGTGTCATGGTTTTATCATTTAAATTTGCAAGTGAATGGATTAATATGGCTGTTGCTAATGTTTGTAAAATGCTAGGGTTTTGTGACTGTTTCAAGTGTTTATTGTCCCATTGATCCCTTCCTTTTTCCCCTCTTTCATTAATAATCATGTTTGCATCTCTGTCCTATTTCATTTGCACATAAAATGTTGCCCTACCCCCATCCCTAAGTTATAAACCCTACCCCTCTCACAAGCACTCAAACCCTAATTCCCTCTACCATACACATGCAAAAACCAAAACAAAAAGAAAAGATACATTGTAAAGGCAGAAGAGAGTCATGTAAATTTAATGTGCTGTATATTTAAAAGCATGTACAAACCCCTATATATCCTTGACATCCCCTTGTACATGAAACACTTTCCCTTCATGAGAAAATGATGAGTATGTACTCCTTAATGTGCATGTAACCCTTAAAGAACAAAAAGAGCAGAATCTGCCTTATAACACACATGAACTCCTGAGTGAATTTGGTGTATGGTATCCCTATGCCCCTATTGATATCTATAATCCCCCTTACCTGTTCATTATTATGCATGTTTTGTCCCATATGAGATGTTCTTTGCAAATGATTTCCCAATGTTAAAACTGTTCCTATATGCATGACAATGTGTAAAGTTTCCCTTGAAAATTCCCTATTATTATCATATATTTCCATTCCTTGTTCAGAAATTCCCTCCCCTAACCTTCCCATCATGTTTTTCCCCTTGAAACAGCATAGAGTTCAGTACTTTTGCAGGCAGGGGCAGCAGTTCATTTACTCCTTCAGTTTTCCCACCTTGCTCCAAAACCATGTCAGATACCGAGACTCATGAGCAAGGTGATGACCATTCATCATCTACAGAGATTGAGGAACAGAGGAGGCCTCGTAGAGGGGGTAAAGGAGGTCACCATAGGAGGGAGGAGCCCACTTCATTGGCAGAGTTACAGGCTTGTCCTTTGGCACTGAGTTGTTTCCAGTACATGTCATGCTATCAGTTTTGTGAGAGGCTCACTCAGATTCAGCATCATAGAGAGTTGGCCCGCTTGTTTGTCTTACACCTCCATGATGGACATGTCACTCTTGCAGGGGTGAATTTCATATTGACACCCGAGGTGATCTCAGAGGCTACAGGTATACCGAATGTGGGGGAGGTGTGGTCTAAGCACAGACTTCTTGATTTTGTTCACTTTGAGCCCTATATCCGACCATCATTTGTGAAACTATTGACAGGTGTTTTCCCATTCAGATTTCTTCGGAGTGAGTATGCTCCTCTCATGAGACTCATCATGCATTATTTCATATGTGAGGGCAGATTTTCACAGGTGTATTCATATCACATTCGCCTGTTGATGCATTTCACCCGGGTGAGGATGATGAACCTCCCAGTTTTCTTGTTTCAGAACATTCAGAGGATGGTACCCATGTTGCAGAGGAAGACCCCGGCCCAGCAGTACAGGAGTCTTTGTCACTATGGTTTGATTCAACTCATTGTTTTGCATCAGTTGACACAGCAGGGCATCTCGTGGGAGGAGTTCATCTCCCGTGAGTTTTTCACAGTGCCACCTTAGCCACATCAGGAGGCTATTCATGAGGAGGGAGGGCCATCACAGCAGCCCAATGCTCCCATCACCCGACATGTCAGTTCTACTCCTATGGTCACCTATCAGAAAGGCCCAAGGGCCTTATTTGCAGTAGCTAGGCGAGTACTATCTCCGCAGCAGGTGGAAGGGGTCTCGCCTTCATCGTCAGAGCAACGAGTGTTATCTCCACAGTATGTGGAAGGGGCCTCGCTTTCTTCACCAGCAGATGTATTGCAGAGGGGCAAAGAGCCCATGGTTCATGAGGATCCAGTGATCGATCTTGAGGTCAGTTCTCCTAGCCAGGAGGCAAAGGAGATCATTCAGCAGCTCAGGGCCGAGAATGAGACTTTGCAGTGGAGACTTGAGGGTGCTCAGTGGACCATCACATATTTAGAGCAGCAGAACACTCAGCTGGAGGAGGAGAAGGCCCTTGATGAGATTTGGAGGATTCGAAGTGATCGAGTCCTAAACCGTAGGAGGCCCGGTGACCTATTGCCTAAGGAGAGAGAGTCAATGTTCATCCGGGTGAATGCACACTTGGAGAAGCTGTTGGCTAAGGCCAACCAAGACAAAAGGCTGCTAAGAAACATGAAAAACCACTATTGGGCTAGGATGGATGTTTGTAAAGCAAAGATGAAAGTGTTTCAAAGAAGATTGACCGAGGCTCTTGGGAGGAAGAAGAAGGCCAACCCACTCCGCATCTTGGCCGAGGCTTCTCTCACTCATCATGACACTCACTAGCCTCTTCACAGCACCAAGTACAAAAAATTTTGGAAGTTTTGGCTCATTTTTGGCATTTTTGGGCAATTTACAGGTTTTGGCTTCTCAACGGGTCTCACCCCCGGTGAGACCCTTTGTCATCGTAGCTCCGTTTTGCGGAAACTCAGCATTGGTGGATTTTTCATGCAAAGTTACATATGCCCATCCATTACCTTGAGTTTTCATGGAGTTTTGGGCCTCCAAAAGGTCAAAATACAGTCAAATTTTGACTTTCTGCCCCTTTTTTGAGCTGCAGAAGTAGTCTTGGGAGAATTGACTTTTGACTGGGAAAATGACCTCCAAATCCAAAAATTCCGGTTGGGTTGGAAATTAGACTCAGAGACATTTCCAATGAGCTATCCTACACCTCATTCTGACACTAGGAAGGCCTCCAAACATGGCTCCAAAGTGCACGACCCGTTGAGGAAGATGTGCGCGACCCGTTGAGGAATTTGTGCCAGATTTGACCAGTTCAGCCCAGAATTTGCAGTTTAGCTCCAGTTTGACTTGCTGAGGTCGATGGTGGTCCTTTTGAATGTACTTGTGGCACTTTTTGGATACTTTTACTCTTGTTTTACTCTTCTATAAGTTTCTCTCATGTAAAAGGGTAAAATTGACTGTATGAACTGGTTTCCAAGTTTTTAGAGGCAAGTTGTTTTGACTGCCTATTTTGTAGTGCTTAGTTTAGAAGTTGTTCAAACAGTTCCTAGGATAGTGAGCTCGACCCATGGAGGCAGGGAAAGAGGTTAGATCATCTATATTATGTACTTTCATGCTCATTTTCATGGTTGGACTCTTGAGGGAGGAGCTATCATTGTATATTTCACTTGTATCTCTGCAATTTTTGGCTAAGGAAGACCAGGGTTTTGCAGTCATCTTTGGGATTCATGTGGACTCAGGTGTTGATGGTGTGTTCCTTCATGTGATTGTAAGCTTTGTTATGTGATTCATTTCCTTTCTATACTGCTGCATATTAAACAAATGAAGTGATAAAGTCAGAATTCATGTTTGCCATGCTCTACTTTTAAATTTGTTTAATTTCTATGTTTTCTGCTGTCTAAAGAGAATTCAAATCCATTGTTTGCTCTCTTTAGCCTTCTTTTCTTTCTTCCTAATCATCCCTTTCAGCTAAAGACATCAATACAGCTTCCTACCTTGCCCCAAAGACCCCCCTGCAGAAACTGTGTCCAATCCCCGCACCCTAAATTGCAGTTCCTCAATTTGCCACCAAAAACCCCAAAAACCCCCAAATCAACCCTCAAATCAGTTTACTAGCCTAATATCAGTGTTACCTTTGATTGGTCATCTCATCCCATTGAAGATCTACCGAGATTGACCGGAGAGAGCCTTCTCCTGCCCCGTAGGGCTAGCTACGAGGCTAAATGGTTTGATGTAGCCTTGAGGTTTACCTTTCTCAGCCTGAGGTGAAATTTCAAGTGCTAACAACTTCTGCTGTGATATTCTTCTTGCAGGCCATCATAATGGCCATCTTCGAGAACCTGTCGATGACCACAAAAACACAGTCATTTCCATGTTTAGTGGAAGGAAGGCCTGACATGTAATCCATGGAGATGGATTCCCAAGGTCGACAGGGGTTAGGCAACGGGGTATAGAGGCCGTGCTTCTTAATGGTCGGTTTGGCAATCGCACAGGCAGTACATGATCGGATGTACTTCCCAACATCCTGTCGAAGATTCGGCCAATAGAAATAATTTTGCAGTACTGCCACTGTTTTCTCGACCCCGAAATGCCCAACAGCCTGACTGTAGTGTGCTTCCCAAATCATCTTGGCACGCTCGCTTGAAGGAACACAAAGGTGACCGAGGTGGCATAATAGGGCATCCTAGAGGTGAAAATCTGCAACATGCCGACCCTCCAAGAGTGTCTAGTATGTGTGGCCGAATTCTGGGTCGCTTTTGTAGAGAAGTGGCCAATCAGAAGTCTCGTGCCCACAAGAGTTGAGCACGGTGGTTAGCGCCATGATCGGTGGTCGACTGAGGCAATCTGCAACATTATTGGTGCTGCCCTTTTTATACTTGATATTCAAGTGAAACTGTTGCAGGTATGTAGACCACTTCTGATGGCGATCATTCTGCAATTTCCCTTGGGTCTGTATGAACTGCAGAGGTCGGTGGTCTGTGTGGATGACCGTTTCCTTCCCCAAAATGTAATGCTTCCATTGTCGGCAGGCCTGTACAATGGAATACATCTCTTTATCATAAGTGGGGTACTTCCGGACTGTGTCTGAAAGTGTTTCACTGTGATATGCCACTGGATGTCCATGTTGAGTAAGGACTGCCCCAATAGCATAGCCAGAGGCATCTGTCTCGACCTCAAATGGTTGTTGTAAATCTGGTAACACGAGCACTGGTGCCGTGCAGAGGCGATCCTTCAACTCCCTGAATGCCTTCTGTTGAGATTCAGACCAAAAGAATTTTTCTTTCGCCCCACCCTTGGTGACTTGACTCAAGGGCCAAGAAATATGAGAAAACCCCAACACAAACCTGCGGTAGAAGTTGGCAAGACCTAGAAAGCTGCGGAGCTCTGTTAGAGTGGTTGGAGAGGGCCAATCCCGAATGACTTGGATCTTGGCTGGATCGACATGCACCCCCTGTTCATCAATGATGTACCCCAGATACTGAACCTGGGTCATGCCAAAAGTGCATTTCTCCAAATTGGCACATAGCTTGTGTTGCCGCAGTGTTTGGAGAACTTGTCGGATGTGGTGGAGGTGCTCTTCCCAACTCTGGCTAAAGATTAGAATGTCATCCAAGTATACTACTACAAAGGAGTTGGTGAATGGCCGCAAGATGTCATCCATTAGCCTCATAAAGGTTGCAGGAGCATTCGTCAATCCGAAAGGCATGACCAACCATTCGAAGAGGCCCTCCTTGGATTTGAAGGCAGTCTTCCACACATCGGAGGGTTCGATTGGTACCTGGTGATATCTTGACTTCAAATCGATCTTGCTGAAATATTTCGCCCCCTTTAGTTGGTCTAGGAGGTCATCAATCCGCGGGATCGGGTACCTATTACGGACAGTGATCTTGTTCAGCGCCCGATAGTCAATACACAGTCTCCACGTCCCATCCTTCTTCTGTACCAACACGATCGGACTCCCACAGGGCGATGAACTCGGACGGATGTGACCTTTCTGCAGGAGCTCCTGAATCTGCCTCTTGATTTCATCGTTCTCCAGAACAAAGCGCCGATAAATTGGTCCATTGGGTAGCGGCGCACCTGGGGTCAGATCAATGGAGTGCTTGACTTGACAGTGCAGAGGAACCCCTGCCGGGGAGGTGAAGATGTCCTCATACTCCTCCACAATCTTGTCCATCTGTAGTTGTCGTGTAGAGGGACCCCGTTTGGAGGCCGCGGCCACTGTCTTCTTCTTTCCTTGAGGGCGTATCATCAGGAAAACAAATTTCCTGGTTTTGGAAATGATCTTACTGCATTGTTTTGCAGTAATCAAAGAGATGGCGGCAGGTGGTGCTACCTTTGGTATCCTGAAAAACTTATTTCCCAATGTAATAATAACAGCACGGGGCCTTGATTCATACACAGCATGTCGCTTCCACAAGTATGGTTGTCCTAGTAATACATCACAAACTTCAAGGGGAGCAATATCACACAATACCTCATCCGTGAAGGGCTTGATGTTGTATGGAAGGCGACACTGCTGGCTCACGCGAAGATCTCGTCCTTGGTGAAGCCACCCAATGGTGATGGTTGTGGATGTGCTGTGGTCGGTAAGCCCAACTGCTTCACGACCTCTGCCGAAATGAGGTTCTTTTGACTCCCGCTATCAACAATGAACTATATCGGGGAGCCCTTTACCCACATCTGGGAGTGGAAGAGACGCTCCTACTCCTCTGGATCTTCGGGTTCATTTTTCTGGATCTTTGCGGTAGCAACAGTGGTGTTGGGATCCGCATCAATGATCTGCTTCCCTTTTTCATACCCTTTATCGGGTTCTGACTCAGAGTCGGAACATGCATCTGACTCTGAAACCTTTAGCGCAGCCACCAGTGACTGCTTCGCCCGACACTCACTTGTGTTGTGAGTGGAGCTCTTATGGAACTCGCACCATTTTCCAGTGTCCTTTCTCGGCTTCGCGGCGCTATTCTTTGCTTGCAGCTTCGGCTGGTTGTCTTGGGCTGTCCCGCCTTGGATTTGTCCTTTGTTCTGTGGTTTAGGGGCACCTTTCCCCTTTGGATTCGCAGATCCGAAGTCTCGCTTCTTTTGTTTAAACTTCTGCTCGACCTTGACGGCATATCGGTATGCTGCGCCGAGCAAGGGGATGTTTAGGAATTGTATTTCTTCCTAGATGTACTTGTGCAGGCAGCCACGGTATTTGAGTATCAAATGTTGCTCCGAATCCTTGATACCCAACTTTGTGCGAAGGGTATGGAAAAGATTGGTGAACTCTGGCACGTCTTGGTCCCTTCCCTGCCGCAGCGTGGTCCACTTTATGTATTCATCCTCATAGCTTCCGACAGGGTAGTACTGCTCCTTGATGGCATCCCGGAATGAATCCTAGGTGGGTGCGGCTGAAAATAGTGAGCCAGTACTTTCATCCTTCTGCTCGTAGTAGGTTTCCCACCAGTCCTTGACGTGGGGGGCTGCTTTGAGAAGAGCAAAAACAATCTTTTCCCGACTCGAAAATTCATGAACAGAAAAATAACCCTCTAGCAGATTTAACCATTTATCTACGACATCTGCGTCTATCTGACCCTCGAATATGGGGATTTCAAAATTAACTTGTACCTTAAAGGGTGTGGCGTTTCCAGGGTAGCTGCTGGAAGCCGATGCGTTGGTTCTGGGTAGCCGCTGAAGGATCTGGGCAAAGCTGTCCATCATCGCGTTCCGTTGTCGCTCGAGGGCTTCTTCGAGCAAGATTTTGATGGGATCTCCTGCCCCCTCGTCTTTCTTCTCGTCCGCCATGGGAGGCCGTCGGGATTTGCGAGGCTGGTCTTGCAAAGGTTCAACCAATTCAAGCCCTAACTCCTTATATCCCGACCTTGTTGGGGACATGCAAAGAAAAACAGAGAAAAAGCAGACCGCTCTGATACGACTGATCCGGATTTAAACAGGAACGCAACAAATTACAGAGATAACCATATACACAAAGATGCAGCAGAAATAATACTTCATTTCATTAATGGAAAATACTGAAATATGCTTACAACCAGAAATGGAAATAAACCAGCTAGGGCGATGGTAGCTTATCTCTGAGAAGAGATGTGATGGCTACATGCCTCTAAACTGTGTTACAATGAGGCTCGAAGGCCTATTTATTGTTGAGAAACAATGGAAAACCCTTAACATTCCAAAACCTAACCCTAGGAGATGAAACGCCAAACTGTGGGCCCCGTTTGGGGTAAATTGGTACATCAACTTCCCGGGGTCGTAACTTTGGCATATGATCTCCGTTTGACGCGTACAATAGCTCATTAGAAAGATCTATCCGAGCACTATCATTGTTGAAGGGGCAACATGGGTCCATTCCATGGACCCATGTTGCCCCCGGATTCCCCAAAAAACGTCGTTTAGGGCCTCAAAACAGCTCTGGAAGTTCAGGACCCGAAAAACTGCTAAAAATAGTAAGTTGTGCTACAATTAAGGAAACTGAAAATGCTGAGAAAGACAATGGTGGGGGTCCAGGTGGACTTGGCAGGTGGCCACCAATATCCACCTAGATCAGTTTTCCACCAAATTGGATGCAAAAAGAGGCTAGATAGCCATTTTTGAACATTTAGAACTGATTGGAGCAGGTTTTAGAAGCATTTGAGCATTGTAAACATAGATTTTTACACTTTTGAGCATAATAGAGAGGCCCAAGCCATTGGAAGCTGGACCTAGGAGACGTAGCCTAGGAGGGGTGAACTCCTTTATCATGTGCTTGTTGTAGTGTGCTTTTGATGATGATCTGTACATGTTTATGTTGCTGTTCAGTTTCTAGTTTATGTTAAATTTCTCATAAAATTAACATAAAAACTCTTCATTTCACTTGCAAAAATTGATGAATGCTTAAGCACAATGAAAGCATTTTGTTTATAATTTTGAGGAAGATATTAACACTGAAAACTAATATTCTAAATCAGATCAAGGGTCCAAAAAAATTTCTTGGGGCACCCCCTTGGGAACCCCATGCTACGCCCGACACAATGAATAGGGGGGCTATCGCCCCCCTATGATCCCACCGCGTTAGCAACTAGTCGTCGAAAGAATACAACACAAACCCAACAACATTCATACCATCTTGCTCATATTTGGCCTCCAACTATACTGCTCCATCTTTGAAAAGCCTTCGTCTAGGTAATTAACCATCCCCTTCAGAATTGAGTCAGTCACTACCAAGTCAACTATGCATATCACTCTTTGACAAGGAAAGTCATCACTCTACCTCTCATCTTGTCTCCATACATCATCATCCATAGTGTCAGTCCATTAGTCAAATTACTATGACTCTTGTGCCTTTGTTGAGGAATCCTCATTGCATCATCTTTGGTAGGCCCTCTTCTATTGACTTGAATACATTTTTTCCAAGAGAGTGGTCTAGAGGGTGTTGTAGCTTGGTTCCAAATTTCATCATTATTTGGTGGCTTAGATCAAGCAAAGGGAATCATCATTTCCCTTTGACTTGGTTTTTTTTTCACATGCTTGACTCCAGCTCATTATCGCACGATCAAGAATCATACACTTAATGGTCTAGTGATCTAACCGATTATACCTACATTTCCTGGGTGTGTGTGAGATGTTCCATACCTCACAAGAGGGTGGCCCTTCATGTAGCCCCCCACATTCCTAAATGTCATCAGATCATGATCTAGCCTCATATGTAGTTCCATAGATTTGATTGATTCGATTTCAACTACTTGCGGCACCCAAAGCGTGCATGTCTCCTTCAAATGGTCCATTTTGATATTCATATACTTTTTCTTTTTAGCAGGGCCTCTCTAGTTGTGATTCCCCCCTCATCATGTCAGCTTGAGGGGCAGTGTGTCTCATGTACTCAAATCAATAGATATTATTGAGTCTTGGCCTCTGTTTTTCTAGGAACATTATGTATATGGGACTCATTGTATCATTGTATCACTTTATGGCCCATTAATGCCAAAATATCACATATCATGTACTTTGTAGCTCAGTTCCACATTGTTGGGCACACCATTATTATTTGTACTTAATTATCTTGGCAGGTACGGGTATGCCTCTCCTACCTCATTTGAGAACATGTACTCCAAAATAAAAGGAGACTTATATCAGATTAGTAGGTCTCACTCCCTCTATTTCTTCATCCTTCTTTTCATTGCTTCAACTATCTCTCTCTCTCTCTCCGACTCCCCTTTGGTGTCTCATGGAATTGTAACCTACAACGTATTTCGGTCATACAATTTGCTCCTAATGCTCATACATTGGGGGGAAATTTTGTGTCACCTTAAAAATGATCACCTAGCCATTTCTAACTATGTGGATTGAAATACACCTTGTAGGATTAATTTTACCATAGTAAAATCACTTTGACCATAGGAAATAATTTAGTAAACCATTTTTATTATATTATTTCTGATTAAAATTAAAAACCCCATAATAATATTGAAATAAATCAACATTTATTTTATATTCTCTAGGAATAATTATTAAATCATTATTTGATAATTATTCCTTGTCACATTTGACTAAATCACCTTGGAATACTTAAATAAATCATTATTTATTTATTATTCCTTATTCTTATATTTGGAATAATTGTTAAACCATTATTTAATAATTATTTCAAATTCACACTTTTTTCAATTCTCACAAAAAGATTAATAAATCATTTTATTTGTTAATTACTTCAACCATTTTCAAAATAAAGATATTTTACCATTTTAAATATCTTTCCCCTCTCCAAAAAATATAATAAAGCAATCTTAATGGTTAGATTTCAATTTGGTCAATAATATTTTATTATTTTCCAATTCCTAACTTAGCTCAATACTTTGTTATAAATAAGAGAGTTTTCTATTCATTCTTCACCATGATCATTATAATTTTCACCATTATCATCTCACAACATTTGAGATCCCACTTGAGTTCCATCTTGCTTTTGGGTTTTCTGCATATTTGAGAGAGAAGAACAAGATTGTTGAAGTGCAAGGACATCAAAAGGACTCATCCCATGGAGGGAGATCTACAAATCCATGTTGTAAATATTCCTCACTGTGTGTTTTTAATAAAATATTATTCCTTTAAAGTCCTTATATCGGGTTATTTCACTTTTCTTTACTGCTACCATATGTTTTGGAATTGCATCAAATATTTTCTTGTAGGGTTTTACCATGTTTTATTGCAGATTTGAAGCATATAAGAAACCATTTTTTGTTGTTAGGGTCACTTCTCATTAGTGAATTAAGTGAAGCATTTTTGGTACACTTTTCCAAAATCTTTACGCTAACAATCCTATTTTTAGTGGTATTGGATCTGTTGCTAATTTTATTAAAGAAGTTAATTCAAATATTGAGGAAATACAAATAATTTCCTTTATGGGTAATTCTCTATAAGAGACCCCCATGCATTGGTGGGGAGATTGTTGCAACCAGTTCCAAAGATGGGACTCAATTAAGTTTGCTATGTTGTGTCGGTTCATTGTTCTTGATAAGAGTTAAGATGTTACTCATGTGTATGAGGGTTACATTTTCCCTGAGAAGAATGTTCAAGTTTGGAGTTATGTTTCGACAAAAGTTGGACTTCCTGTTGAGTTATGGGTGCATCAATTTATTCATATATTGAGGACATTCCCACAAGCCTAGTATTTAAAAGAAAAAATGAAAAGGAAGACAAGTAATTGGGAGCAATTGATAGCTTAGTTCTATAGTGATTTTTACTTTTCAGATGAGGATGTGAAGACAGTTGAAGCTTTGAAAGAAATTTAGGGGGTGTTATTCCTTACTGGAAAGCCTGTTGCTGAATTTGTTACCAACAAATATTGTGTAAATCTATATGAATCAGGGTTCCAAGAAGTTGTTTCTTGTGGAAAAATTAATAAATAACCCATTGAAGATGATTTGGAGTAGTTACGGCAGTTTTCCTTTAAATAATTTGAAGGGGAGAGGTATAAAAGATGATCTTGTGGTAGATGCTCCCCTTTTGAAACCCCTGAAGTTGCACAAGCCCAATATTGGAAATGAAGAAAAGCCAAAGCTAGCCTCTATTAGTGAATATTAGGGCAAACAAACTACAAAAGAAATATTTGATTTGCTAAATAATATGAATATTTGTTTCCTGCTTCAGTTTCAGAACTCAAAGGAATCAAGGGAGATTTGGGGGAAATGAGGATAATTTTGAAACCTAATGCGAGACCTGTCAAACACTAGTCATATTGTATAAACCCACAAGTTGAAGAAAAGGTTAATAAGGAAATAGATAAAATATTGGTTGTGGGTCTTATATTTCCAATTGTTGAAGCAAAATGGATCAGTCATATTGTTATGCAGGACAAAAGGTACTTAGATGATATTAGAGTCTATGCATATTATCGAAGTCTTAATAATGCATGTGCTCATGATCCATTTGCCACTCCTTTAAGTGATGAAGTGTTAGACAACGTTGTGGGTCAGGAAGCTTACTCCTTTACATATGGGTTTTCTAGATATCATAAGATCCATATTGTTGAAGAGGATAAAAAGAAAACCATTTTCACCACCAAATGGGGTTCATATTCTTATCATGCTATGTTATTTGGTCTTAAGAATTCTCTAGCTATCTTTTCTAGAATTGTTATTACTACTTTCAAAGAATATATTCGTAAGTTTCTTGAAGTCTACATAGATGACTAGATATTCTATAGCCTCTTGAATAAGTAATCCAGTTTTTTTTGGGTCATGTTTGATCGATCTAGGCAACTACAAATATCACTAAATTTGAAGAAATGTATTTTTTTGTGCCTTTTGGTACTTTGTTAGGCGATATTGCTTGCAAGATTGGTGTGAGTGCAAACCCTGCTAAAGTTGTAGTGATTCTGAATATGCCACCACCAAAATGTATTAAACAGTTGTGGTCTACATTGGGACATACATGGTATTATTAAATATTCATCCACAATTATGCTTTAATTACTGTGCCATTGGAGAAATTGTTAAAGTAGGCCAAACATTTTATATGGACTGAAGAATGTGTTGTTTCTTTTGACACTTTAAAAGAAAATCTTGTGAGTACCTCGGTATTAGTTTATCTAGATTGGAAAAAGAGTTTCATGTCCACATTAATGCATCTGGAATTGCTTTGGGTGCTATTTTTGTTAAAACCTAGTGAAGGTAGCCTTGATAATCCCATTTGTTTTTCTAATAGGAAAATTTATAATGTTAAAAGGAATTATACCATAACTAAGCGAGAGGCTCTCTCTATGTTATATTCTCTTCAAAAGTTCAGGATTTACTTACTTGGAAGCCCTTTCAAGTTTTTCACTGATCACTCTGTGTTGAAGTATCTTGTTAACAAGAATGTTCTTGAAAGGAGAATTTTTGGTTGGCTTCTTTTGATCCAAGAATTTTCATTTGAAGTTCTTCTAAATTTAGGTCGTACTAATGTGGGCCTTGATCATTTCTCACTTGGATTCTAGAGAAGGGGAAAGGTCATTTGATGATCAATTTATCGATGGTGATTTATTGAGGGTCAAAACCATGCTAGATTATCTTGAAGACACATCACTATTTTTAGCAACTAGCAAGTTCTGAGATGACTGTAATACTACACAAAATAAGAATTTGGTCATTTGTGCAACAAATTACTAGTTAATTTCAAGCCAATTGTACAAGATGGGACTTGATAATATCTTGCACAAATGTAATCTCAACCATGAAATGGATTTCATCTTATGGAAATGTCATTTCAGTATTGCGGGAGGCCATGTTGGGGGGAAATCAATTGCAAGGAAATTACTGCAAGCTGGACTATGAAGGCAAACTCTCTTCAAAGATGCCAAGGAATATGCTAGAAACTACAATGTGTTCCAGTAGATTGGGAGACCTTTTGATCATGATGAACTTCCACTACATCCAGTCAAAGCTATTGAATCCTTCAAGAAGTGAGCTATTTATTTTGTTGGTCCAATAAATCCTCCGACATGATATTCACATGCTCACTACATTATTATTGCAACAGATTATTTGACACGACGGAACAAAGCATCCCCTATTAAATGTTGTTCTGCTAGTACCGTAACCAAATTCATATTTGAAAATATTATTACATGGTTTATCTATCTAAGAAGCCTTACAAGTGATTAGGGGCCCACTTCATTAATGAAACTATTTCCATTTTGTTGCGGGAGTTCATGATTCAACATCATAAAAGTGTCCCATATCATTTGCATATGAATGGAGCCATTGAAGCTTTCAACAAGATTTTGGAGAAGGGGCTCACTAAAGTAAGTTTTCTAATAAGGACAACTGGGATGAAAGAATTCATGTTACATTATGGGCCTCTCACACTATCATCAAATGCTTGCACAAATAGAGTCCCTTTCAACTTGTATATGGAAGACAAGTTGTGGCACCTATAGAATTTATTGTTTGAAATTGTCCATTGCGCAAGCCACCAAAATGCTTGAGGATGAGTTTGTTGTGGAGTGGCTCCAAGAGTTATGGAATTGGATGAGAAACGTTTTCCCACAAATTTTCATCATTGTGTTGAGAAAGAAGGACAAAAATCTTGGCATGATAGAGATATCAAAAGGAAGTTTTTCTCTGTAGGAGACCAAGTGTTGTTATATGACAATAAATACCTTAATAAATATAGGAAAGTTACAAATGAATTGGTTGGGTCCTTTCATTATTGTAGAAATTGGAGAATCTAGGGTCGCCAAGCATGCACAGGTTGATGGAATTATTTTGCATGGTTAGGTGAATGGAGCACGCCTAAATAACTACTATGGTCGTTAAAATCATTTTGTTCTTTTCTCTCTATTAGAGGGCACTGATTAGGTTTAGGGTCAAGTTAGTTGCATTGGTTAGTTAGTCAGTCTAGTTGTGTTGGTCATTTATCTTATTTCTTAGTTGCGACCCATCACAAAACATTGTGGTCAGGGAGGTATATGTTGTCATTTCCATAATCTATTAAGCCATTTAATGTGATTCTTTTTAGCTATTGATTTGTTTCCATTGTACCAATTAGTTTTTCATGATTTGGTTTTTGGTTTAAAGCCTTGAGGTACTTTTAATTATATTTGTTGTCATGGAAATTCATCTTTGGGTCATTCGCATCATGTCTTGGGGATATGTTTCCTAGTTTTCATTAATACCTGAATCGAGTCTATTTTTGTTACATTGTCTCATTTAATAGATAATGTCTGAGTCATTCATCACCACCTCATAACTTTTTCTATACATGTCATGCATCAAAGCATCATTACTCATTTTTGTTTTTATAACCTTTGGAGTGTTTCACCCTGGCTTCCACATATGTTCCCTAATTTTTTTAAAGTTCATTACCATCCCCTTGTTCAGTTTTTTATACCTGTCGACCATCTGCCATGGGCTTCTATACTTAACCTGTCACTCCTTTTGATTTATCAGGTGATTGTATTGATCCTACAAAGGATTTTTTAGGGAAGTATGAGAAGGAAACTCTGGTCAATAATGATTTGTCTGACTCAAGTTTTTTTCTAGCTCTTAGTCTAGAAGTTTACATGTATTATTTTGCAGCTCCATCTGGAAATTTTGATTCAAGGATCAAGTCTGAGTTTCAACCCTTTTATTGGTCTACCATTATGAAATTGTGGGATCTACTTGTATTTGACACTACAGGTGAAACCATGTGATGTACCAATTTCCTCATCAGTTGGATACACAATGGTTCATTGTGGCTTGAAAAAGAACATTTGATTCATGTTAGTGATATCCATAAGTTGAATGGATTTTCCATGCATTGCTGAGATGTCTCAATTTCATTTTAGAGCACCTCAAAGCAAGGAAAGAACAAGGGTGATGAATATTTGTATGAGAAATACAACACTCAACACAAGGGACTTGGAGCTGTTATTGATATGATCAACAATGACAGGGTCAATTTTGCATGCTATATCATTTCTAGAAAGGTTATAAGGCATTGTACCCAAGGAGAACATATGTTGGACACTATTTTTGTTGCTGAATTTTGTGTACAAGGTGCACCATTGAACTGATGTAAGTTCCTACTAGATGAACATTTTTAGGCATGTAAATATGTGTACAAGAGGGCCACATACTCTATTTATGGTTATATATTAATAGCTATAGAGATGATGAAGTGGTGTACTCCTAAGGGATGTGATTTGGTAGATGTACCAGAAGGAAACGCTCTCGCTCTCTCCTATGATCCATGGCATAAATGAGCCGATGCTACAAATCAAGCATTCAATGAAAAGGTGTTTGAGAAATGGCACACCAAGATGCTTAATGCTACTCAGATGATGATCAAGGTGCCCAGGTCCATTCTAGATAAATATGCATGCCAGATGTGGTTTGGTATCAACCACAACAACAATTATATTAATTATTATAATAATAATTAATATTAATTAATTAATATAAAATAATAATTAATTTTATTATATTATATTAATTTATATATTAATTATTATATTAATTAATATATGAATTATTATATTAATTAATTATAAATATTGATTATTTATAATTATTAATATGATTTAAATATATTAAATTAGTTTAATATATTAATTTATTTCTTATTGTCCCTAGTTTTATAATTAGGTTATGAACTAAGTTTCTTTCTCTTAAAAATTTTAATAATATTAAGAAAAATAAATATAAGCAATTTATTAGATTAAATAAAATTATATAAAATTAAAAATTAAAAGATTCTAGCCGACAGTGTGTTCTTCCTTGAAAAATTCTTCCTCATTAGTATTTATTTCCCTTATTTGCTCTTCTTTTATCATCATTCTTCAATCCTGATGATGGATCCCACTTGGGATTTGAAACGTTGGTATAAAAATGTTCATACTGTGGATTCTCCGGTCTCTGATTCAAAAGATACAAACCACAGATCTCTTAAATCCAATAAAGACACTTTTAAGATGAAGGAATTACAATACTATATGTTAGAGGAGGCATTCCATCCTGAAGTTCTATCTTGGTTGGGAATTCAGTCTATGAAGACCTTTGAAGCAATTGTTTATTTTGTCAACGCACTACAACCTTGTAGTATAGCTTTTGATCCTCCTTCGTCATCCAAGAAGCACTAAACCACTTGTTCCTCTGATTATAAACCTGTCATGAAGTGACTCCAGGCATGCGTATCCTTTTTTCATGCCACTATGTCTACTATGGAATGACTGGTAATTCCACCTACCTCAACTTGCTTTATTCTTGACATTGTTCCATATGTAGGTAATATGTTTAAACCTCTAGCACTTTCATTTATTTCCAGAGGCTGTATATCATCATCTCTTCCTACCATTGCAGATATTGACCCTTCTACCTTTGATGCCTTCACTTTTACTCAAGGACCATTATATATATCCTGGATGATGAGCCTGAAGAAACTATCCTTTGCACCACCGTTGTTGAAGAACATGTTCATGCCCCACATGTTACGTCTTTGATGCACAGTCCTGTGTCATCCCCTCACTCTGCCACACCTTCTGAAACCATTTCTATCGGGCCTTGTTAGCACTCTAACCCTGAAGATACAACTGAAAACGTTACTAATATGGATATAGTCTCCAAGCCCAATTCCAAAGACACTAGTTATAATGCTATTACAAAATTTTCTTATCTCACAACTGGAATCTAAAATTTTTTTCCTCAGTACAACCATGTACACTTAGTTGAGATCTAACATATTGCAAAAAAACTTTACATCTATTTGTACAATCTCTTGATATTGTTACCCTTCTTCCATCTCATGTCATTTCTAAAATTTGAGAAGAATCTCAATAGGAGAAAACTGAGGAGCCAGGGACCTCACTGCAAGGAAAGTCTAAGAAATTTATCGCAAGTGGCCAATCGTTGTACACTAAATTTCCTCCTACTGAATACCTTTCTACCATATATATTTAGACCTAGTCTTCACAATAGCTTTTTCAATTTACCAGGGTGTCCTCAACTCAATTAGAAGACAAATTGGTTATTACTGAATCAAAGTACAATGAGATTGTCAATATGCATGAACAAAAAAAAATCCTCAGTGTCATTCAGGAACATGATCAGTTACGTCTAGACAAAAAGAAACTCACCAAAAAAATTGAAGAGATTAGCTCTGAGTTTCGGAATATGTTACCACTAGTTGCATAACTTATTCCTAATACCCCACATGATTTCTCTTTATGTTAGCCCACATAGTGTCTTGAGTTTCTCAAGTTTTCTTGCATAGACTTGATTTCCTCAAACAAGGATTTGTGTCATACTGTTGTTGACTTGAAGAGTTCTATTCTAGATCCTACAATATGATTCCAGTAGCATATTATTGAACATTGAAAATGCCTCCATTTCTAGAGACCTACTTCAGTAGTGTAGTCGTGATTCCCAAGAGATATTTATCCAAGTCCATGATTGGCTAGGGTTACTCTCTAAGTGTAACCGTCCTTTATATCATTTGTGAGACCAAAGTAAAAAATTTATGGAGTAAGCCCTTGATAAGAAAATTCATCACTTAGAGGAGGAATCACATAAGGCAAAAAATTTAATATGAGATATCTATCTAGTAGTTGAAGCCGAATTTATGCAGCTTTACAAGCTCAATCATGATTTTGATACTTAGTGGAAATTTTTTCTTGCTTCTTAGCCTGAGAAACTTGTTGTAGAGGATAAAAGACAATTTGTTGATTAAGTTACTACCCTTATCACTACCTAGAAAACGGTTGCATAAGATTATAATAGTTTGAAAGCTTAAGATTTACAGACAATTCTTGAGTTGGGTCCTTCATTTGAAGGACAAGCATCCAAACAGGGAGAAAGAGAATTGATAATGGTTGCTCAACCACATGAAATTCTAGAGATGCAGACAAATGATTGACTAGAGGGAGAGTCATAGATTGTGGTCTGGATCCATTGTTGCAATAAATTTTACATGCAAGGAAATATTGCTCATTAATCATATGCCTTATTAGGGTTACTGGACAAAAAAAATAAATGGCTAACTGATAAAAGATAAAATCCCTAACCATATGATCATACAAGAAATAAATTATGCATTCCATAATTCTATAGGGTTTGAACCAACACCTGTCATCCTCACAGATTGGTGAAGGCTCTTGAGTTCAATGCAGAATCCTCTCACTCCAACTAGGAGATCCCACTCTTCTGCCACCGATCTAAGCCTGCACACAAGCACAAACAAACAAGGACAACAAGTGATCTTCTGCAAAAGATCATCAATTCAAAGCAATAAACAATAACATGAAAAAATAGATGAAAGTATAGATCTAAAAGGAAAGGAACATATATCTTTATTAATCAATAATCAAATGGTACAATTATACCTTCAAGCATAAGATCTCCTCTCCAAAATTTGGCAGAGTCTCCCCCTCTCTGAGCAATATGACCTCAAAACAAAGTATGTCTCTCAATCTCTAAATCAAGGTAGCAACATCTCAATATAATTCCCACTCTCCCCTCTCCCTTTCCTCTTGGTGAGATTATATAGGTTTATTTAATCCTTTGGGAGAACGTATCTAGACACCTCGGGGCTTGAAAAGTTAGGATGCTTCTACAATAATGGACCCTTAGCCAACTCATATACAAGTGGATTAAGTTGATTCCCTTGGGAATGACAAACTCTAGAAACATTTTTCACAATTATGAGCTTTTTCTCAATTATCTAAATTATGAAATAATTATTATCTCATAATTATAATATTTTGCGAAAATAGTTATGAATAATTTCTCAATTATGTAATTTCTCCCTGTTGTGGCAGCTACAACCACCCTCCAAGACTTTTCCTATGCTTTGTTTTGGAGCCTCCCTCCTAAAATCACAAAAAATCATCTTATGCTGACTCAGGTACTTGTGATTTGATTCGGATTTATCCTCTGCTTACAGCTTGTGTTTTCTAACTTGCTTTCTTATTTGAATCTTAACTCATGAAGTAACCTAAAATTATAAGAATATACCACACTCAATCTCCCTTCACAAGATATAGATTTGAGGATATGGTAAGCCACCTCATCCTAGGGGTAAGGTATGCTTTCCCTTCTCACTCCATTCTTATCTTCTACAAGTTTCTCCTTCAAAATGAAGAATTTTTTCCTGGATGTGAGACTCACTGCCTTGCCTTCTTTTCTCCATCGAATTCCTAGGGGTAATGTGGTTACTTTTCTTATGGTTTCAGGACTTAAAGAGATGGCCAATCCTCTAAAAACATTAGTCGCACTATCTTATCCTTGAGAATGTAATTCCCTGAAAAATTCATGAGTGATATCATCATCATGCCCTTTTAGCAATCCAAAGAAACCTGTTATGAAACCAGCTCAAGAAAAGATAGAAAAGGTAGATCAATGCCTTAGAATTCAGCCTCTTCGAGGGGCAACCTCCTTTACATTACATAAATGAACAATTCTTGGATGATACAAATGAAAAGACCTCCTTTCTATATATAGGAGTCCAAGGGGTCATAACATAATCAGAGCCGACATAACAATAATAATGTAAGGGCACAATAATAACAATAGTGGGCTTCTATGGGGCACAATAGTAACAATATGGGCACTACATGGGTACATCAATATAATAAGTGGTTTGTACTAATAACAATAAGGGTTTACACTAGTAGTATAGGGGCCTAACATGCCCCTCTCCTTCAAAAAGCGTTGTCCTCAACGCTTGAGTAGTTCTTGATGCTTCTGTATAAAATTCTTGTCCTTCCATATGGAATCTTGAGCGGGTAAGTTCTTCCACTTGATGAGATACTCTGAAATTGATTGATTTCATAGTTGTCGGGTTCTTGTTTCTGTGACTGCTCCAGGTTCCAATATGATTTTTCCTTCCTCTTCAATTTCTAGCAATATCGTTTGACTTGGGAACTTTTGCAACTTTTGAATAAGTGGCCATACTTCTTCATCCTTCTTCCATTCATCCCTTGCTTCGTTTATCCAATCTGGTTGGATAATAGAAATAGCACAAAACAATGCTTCCACATCCTCATCCTTGAAGAGTCTTCCCATTCGGTAAGGTCGCCATTTTTTAAGTGCATGTAGTATTGCCAACATTTCCTTCTCATAAATAGCTTGCTTGAGATGTAGCAATAAAAATACCCAATCACCTACATCAAAACATTTTTCACTACGATGTTGATCTACCTGTTGTTTCGTTTGATTTTGCACCAAAGTGGCGTTATCCTTTAAAATTTGGAGAACTTGTTGTTGATGCTCAATGTGATCTTTCACTGCTTGAACCTTTTTCTTCTTGATATGTCCTTCTATCTCTGGAGTTTGAGGAGTGGTAATTTCTTCCAATCCTTTACAAGATATGGTCGGATTCATTTCTTGATGCTCGATGTGATCTTTCACTTCTTGAATATTCTTCTTCTTGATATGTCCTTCTATCCTGATAGTTTGAGGAGTGGTAATTTCGACCAATTAATTACAAGATATGGTTAGATTCATTTCTTCTTTCTCGATGTGATCTTTCACTTCTTTCACCTTTTTCTTCTTGATATGTCCTTCTATCTTGAGAGTTTGAGGAGTGGTAATTCTTGCCAATGCTTTACAAGATATGGTCTGATTCATTTCTTCTTTCTCTGCGATGGGGTCCTGGCGTATATCTTCTTCTTTTGATGTTTCTTGATCCTTTTCTTCCTCCTCTTCATATTTTATATAAAATAATTTCTTCTCAGCACACTTATGACCTTTAGTGCATTTGCTATCACAGTTGTAACAAAGCCCTTTTTCTCTTTTTTCTTCCAATTATTGTGGTGTAACCCCTGTAGGTTATGGAAGGTTAGGAGAAGCAACACTTCCATCTTTATAGTTGTAAGGGGTATGCTTCCTGGTTTCCATAATTTTTATTTCCAATATGTCACAAAGCCCTTTTACTCTTTCCAATTGTTGTGGTGTTGCTCTAAAGAAGGTGTTGCTCTTTGTATCCTCATAATGTGCTATCAATTCCTCCATGAAAATTGACCACGTAACAAGTTGTTTACGAGAACAAAGCCCTTTATACCATAAAAATTGATCTGGTTCTAAATATGAAGATTCAATACATACCTTTTGTAACAGTGGTACACCATGTAGATCAAAATATTGCTCCATCTGAAGTATCCAATTTACCGGATCCTTGCCATCAAACTTCCTTATCTTGCTTTTTCTTGATTTTAGGAGCTCAATATTGAAATGACTGTAACTCTGTACTTTTGGAACTTTAAGTTCTAAATTGCGATCTGTGGTATCCCTCTTTTTCCTCTTTCCAATGCCACAAGTCTGACCCAAATTGGATTCTCCAAGGAAGGGTTATGCGAAATCTCCCACAGTGACTTGATTATAGACTAATTGAGTCGAGCGAACTTGTACGACGTGCCACGAGTCACTGTTTCGACCTTTGGATCTGAAAAACGCATACGAGAAACTACATTCCATCTTCTTTCTGTACATTCTTACGAAATTTCAATCTAATCCCCAGAGAGAAAGTTATGACGATTTTCCCCAGGTCACCTGTTTGGAATGTAATTAAGGAGTCTGCAAAAAGACCAACTTCCTTAGATCATATCTCCATAAATATAGCTCAAAAAGATCTGAAATTCGGGCCTGCGGTTCAGCACGATTTCTTCTCAAATGGGTTTTTTTTTCAACTTCTGAAACATCGCAGAAAAAAAGTTATAGCAACAATTCCACGATGACCTGTTTGGAGCAGCGAAACCCTAGAATCCAAATCTTTGATACCAAATGTTATGAAACCAGCTCCAGAAAAGATAGAAAAGGTAGATCAACGCCTTAGAATTCAGCCTCTTCGAGGGGGCAACCTCCTTTACATTACATAAATGAACAATTCTTGGATGATACAAATGAAAAGTCCTCCTTTCTATATATAGGAGTCCAAGGGGTCATAACATAATCAGAGCCGACATAACAATAATAATGTAAGGGCACAATAATAATAATAGTGGGCTTCTATGGGGCACAATAGTAACAATATGGGCACTACATGGGTACATCAATTTAATAAGTGGGCTGTACTAATAACAATAAGGGGTTACACTAGTAGTATAGGGGCCTAACAAAACCCGATCATTTATGTCTTCTAAAGATTTTCACTGCAGGAGGGTGTTGGTTAATCCTCTTGGTGTATATGAGTTCTCTTCTATTAAATCCTCCCCCCATTTCTTCTTCTTCCCCTCCGTGGTGTTAGGTGTGGAATTCAATTGTTTAAGGCAATCTCAGTTGTGGAAACAATGTTAAACTCGTTTTTATCAGTGAGGGAGAAGGATGCTAGAATTGATATCAAACAAATTATTTTTCTCTTCCTCTATCCACAACAATTTCCAGAAAGATCTATTGCTCAATTTTTTATTACATATTATCAATTTCATGCAGAATTCTCATGCAAGTGCATGGAAAACAAGGAAGGAGGATGTCACTTACTTCTTTTCAAAATAGATTTGTATGTGCATGAGGGTTTGGAGACAATTTCAGGTTAATGTGGCTTTGTTTCACCCTTCAATTCCTCCTGTAGCACCTTCTTGGTCCACCTGTAGCATTTAATACCATCTTGTAGCTTCCTCCTATAGCAGTTGTAGACAGGGTTTGAAACTTCTCGGTGGTGCCCTAGGTGGTCTAATAGAAATAGCTAATCTTTCCTCTAACTACTTTGGAAATGAGCGATGGTGTTAATGAAGTCAAGCCTAATACATAATATTCTGTTTGTGGTAAAGGCTCATATCGCTTTGGTGACATGGCATATACACAAGTTTCCTTTTTTTGGACCGTTTTCCCCACTTCTTGCAATCATTTCCCCTCTCGTGATTATCACACTACTCCTCATGAAAACCACCTCACTTTTTGTTGAAATATTCACGTTGCATGGGTGACTAATACACACTTAAGTTTACTAGTAAAGGGTGGCCAAGTTCACTCACCACCTCCAACCTATTAAAACTCCTTTCTCGACCATTAACACATTTTAACATTTTATGCATAAGGAAGAGGTGAGGGTTGTCATACCTGAGCCTACCTATGGATCGAATTTCTAGAGATTTCTACATGCTGGAGTTGGGCCTCTTATCATCATGATCTTTGAGGGAGTTTATTCTTTTGCTTGTTTCTATGCATGTCTTCATAATTTGATGATATCCTGACTGATAACTTTGATGTGTGTAGGTTCCTTCCTTATGTCCAAGCTTGCTGCTACTGCTGGTGGAGTTCCTTCCCGAGGATTGTTGGAATATAATCCTAACATATACATTTATTTTTTAGCCTAAGTATCCTTGACTTAGCCACATGCACTAAAAATCACGTTCACACTTGGTTTTTGGTAAACTAGCTCGGTAGACCAACTTTCCCTTGTTTTTTTTCCTTTAAAGGCTTAAGATTATGGAAATATTGGTCCAACCACTTTCCTAAACCATTTAGACATCTAAGTGAATGTTCACACCTAACCACACCTCATCCACTTGAGTTATTTGAGGATTGGCACCCCACATGAAGAATCCCCCTTAAATCAAGGGATTTGGTTGCCCATACTATTTTAGCATGTTTTAAAGTTGCCTTCCTTGGGAAATGCACCCCTCCTCATGCTTTCCTCGTGGCTGATAGTTGGCATAGGTTGTCTTGAGTCATTGTTGCTATTTTAGGCCTCCCTTTAGCTTTTCTTAGCCTTTTCTAGTTTTTTACTAGTTTTTTCCTAGTTTTCTAGATTCGGCAATTTCTATATAACCACCTCCCTTTGGGATTAGAGGTTTGGTTGCTCATGTATTAATATTGTTCATTAATTTAATGCATTTATTTTATGGAGCAAATTCTTTCTCTCCTCTATTGAATATCAACAAATTACTTGTGTTTAATTTAACTAGAATTCTAGATCTATTAGAGTTTCTGTAGGAATTCTACATGGTATCAGAGTTAGTTCGAATCTAGTGGATTGTACACGGTTTTATTTGCAGGTATATATCATCAGGAGGTGAAAAAAGCAGCAATGGATCATCTCTCTCATCCCACAAAACTCATTTTGAATCCTTTCAATTACTTCGAATGGAAGATAGAGATCACTCTGCTCCTTCGAAGCAAAGGGCTTTACAGGGTAACAATGGGAACGGAGACTAAACCAACTTCTGCAGTGGAGAAGATCAAGTATTTCAATAAATTAGATGAGGCAATTGGGCTGAAATTCCTATCAATTTCCAGAGAATTCCTCTTTCATGTCAGTGGAGCCACTACTCCCGATGCTATCTGGACCACATTGGAAGGACTATTTGGCAAGCAGGATGAAATGAGAGTGCATCAACTAGAGAATGAACTCATATCCCTCAATCCAACTCATTTCAGCAACCTGAAAAAAATACTTCACCAAATTTAAATCCCTCCTCATTGAACTTGATGCATGTGGAGTCAAGAAAGAGGAAGATCAACTCATCCTTTCAATTCTCTCGAAATTAGGCCCTGAATATTCTGTATTTGTATCGTCTTTTCAAGCAATATAAATTGACTTAGGAAAAATGGAAAATGCTTGCATTGAATGAATTCATTGCAGCGTTGACTCAAGAGCAAGATAAGTTAGTCCAAATTCATGCCATTCAAGCTTTCAAAGAACCAAGCACTTGTGGCTACTGATGCTCCAAAGAGCAGTGGAAGAGACAAGCAAAAAGGGAAGGGTAAATTTAATGAATCAAAGAAGGAGAGACTTGCACAATCTTCAGAAAGTTATTCTTTGCCTAAGGGTAAGAAGAAGAAGGAAAAAACACTTTGCAGCTACTGTTCCAAAGGTTTTCATTTTCTTGAGGAAAACAATCGATGAGATGGCTAAGCAATTGCAGCAGCACAATGTCACCGTGCTCGAGAATGCAAAGAAGAAGGATGATAACAGAACAGGAGATGGGAGAGGGAGAGCACCAGATGGTCATGCTTTAATGGTTGTCACATCACTCCATCAGCTTGGATCCTTGATTCAGGTGCATCGAACCATATGGCTACATCAAAATATGATTTTTCCTCCATTGAAGAAAGCACCAAATCCCCAATTTACTTGGGAGATGCCACACCCACAAAGGTGTGTGGAGAAGGAATTGTAGACATTGAAGGGGGATACTTCATAAATGTGCTTCATTTTCCCTCTCTATTCTCAAATCTTCTCTTGATATATCGGATCACTCATTCTAGCTCTGGAAGGAAGGTGGAGTTCACTCCGAACTCCGCAATGATTACCGACATTTCCATGAGCTCACAGCTTGCACATGGAATTGCAGATCATGGTTCTCGTTTGTATTTCTTCTCCCACTTTGTTCCTAAATATATTAGCACTATATTTCTGTCACAATCTAATGATATCAGCAGGTTATGGCATGAAATATTTGGCCATCTAAACTATAAGTACTTGCATCAACTCAGCAAGGAAAACATGGTAGAAGGATTGCCCGCTATTAAATTCACAAGCGGTGTATGTCAAGGATGCATTCTTGGCAAGAGTTTGGAGCAAAAGTTTGACAAAGGGAAGGCACAGACAACTTCTTCAACTCTTGGGCTGATTCATAGTGACATCACGGGCCCATTCCCATAGCCTTCAATCAGTAAGGCTCGATATGTACTCACCTTCATAGATGATTTCTCTCGCTTTACTTGGGTATTTTTTCTGAAATTAAAATCAGAAGTATTTGAATGCCTTCTAGAATTTAAAGCAATTGCTAAGAATGAGTCTAGGTGTAAGATTAAGATAATTCATACTGATAATGGGGGGGATTATGTCAACAAATATGTGCAACAACTTTGTATTGATGGAGGTATACATCTACAACACACAGTGCCATATACACCACAGCAGAATGGTGTCGCAGAGAGGAAAAACCGGTCGTTAAAAGAGATGGCCAATTCTATGTTATAGTCCAAATCATTAGCTACTAAGTTATGGGCTGAATCTATTAATTGTGCAGCATACATTCAAAACCAAATTCCTCACAAAGCACTCAAATGCACCACTCCATTTGAATGTTGGACCGATAAGAAACCGAAAGTGCCGTACGTTCGCATTTTTGGTTCACGAGCATGGGCTCACATTCCGACAGATAAGAGGAAGGCTTTGGAGCCTCAATGTGTTGAATGTATCTTTGTTGGATATCCTGACAATGTCAAAGGATATAGATTGCTATACTTTCACACTAAAAAGTTCCTTATAGCTCGAAGTGTGAAGTTTGAAGAAGAATCACTGCAAGATTTTTCAGCAGAACATGCCGAGGAACCACTTGTTGCCATTGATGAGGAGGAGTGCGAAACTTCTTCGAGCACTTCAGAGAAGCCATCAAAGAAGCCTCTTGGGTCTGATTCAAAGGATTAGGAGTAGGTCATGGCTTCTCCAACTCAGTTGCCATCTTGGGCAGAGAAAACCCTGCAATATGCGAGTGAACTAGTAGGTGATCCTGCGGATGCGAGAAGGACTAGATCACAGTTTTTTGGGGCTCCTCAAGCCCTGGCTGCCACCAAACCATTGATTCCTATACATTGATATATGAAACTTAGTTTAGATCCACATTCACACTCTGAGGCTGCTAGAAACCTGCTTTGGGAGGCTACCATGGATGAAGAGTACTCTGCTCTCGTGGAAAACAACACATGGGACTCTGTTCCACTTCCGAAAGGAAGAAAGCTTGTTCAATGCCGATGGATCTATCAAAAAAAGATTGTTTCATATGGTGAGATCATAAAGTACAAAGCTAGACTTGTTGCAAAAGGTTACTCGCAAGTACATGGCATAGACTACACAGAGACATTTGCACCTGTTGCAAAAATGGACTCCATTCGACTAGTTTTAGCCATTGATGCTTCTCGCAGATGGGAAGTTCATCGCATGAATGTGAAGAGTGAATTTATTCATGGAGATCTCAAGGAGGAGATATATATGGAGCAGCCATAGGGATACATTCAAAACTCTTCCCTCATTTGCAGATTAAAGAAATCTTTGTATGGCCTAAAACTCCCAGAGCCTATGCAAAGATGGATTCTTTCCTGCTTTCCATTGGATTCATTCGATGAAAATCTGATCCAAATGTTTATTTTCTGCAACATGATGATTCCCTTTTGCTGATAGTACTTTTTGTAGATGATTTACTGATGACAGGGAACCTTACCTCAGCTATTGATTTGGCAAAATCAGCATTGCATGATTGATTTTCCATGACAAATTTGGGACTATTGCACTACTTTCTTGGTCTTGAAGTTTCTCAGTCTACTTCAGGGATAAAGATGGAACATTCTAAGTATGCATCAAATCTACTTGTCCACTTTCAGATGACAGAATGAAAGCCAGCAACATCTCCCTTTCTTTCGGGGATTAGATTTGAGGATGCGGGTACTACACCTTTGGTGGACAGTACACTATATCGACAGTTAGTTGGGATTTTGTTGTATCTTACTCACACCCGACCTGATATATCTTTTACAGTAGGAGTCTGTTCCAGATATATGCTGGAGCCCCATGAGCTTCATTGGAAAGATGCAAAGATAATCCTTAGATATGTGAAAGGTACTTCTAGTTTTGGTATCTTTTATGCTGCAGATTGGCCACTTTCACTGATTGGGTACACAGATTCTGATTGGACTCGCGATGGTACAGTGCGCAAGTCCACCTCTGGTTATGTTTTTAGCTTTGGTTCAGGGCCTTTTTTCTGGTCTAGCAAGAAGAAATCCACGATTTCTTTATCTATAGTCGAGGCAAAGTATAGAGGTGCAGTGAATGTAGCTACACAGGCTGTTTGGTTGCAGGGGCTTCTCTCCGAGTTTGGTATTCAGTATCCACTTCCGACTGTCATATTTTGTGACAATCAGGGGTCCATTCAGATATCGATTGATCCAATTTAGAGGCAGAGGACCAAGCACATCGAGATTCACATGCATTACATCCACGAGCTGATCCGTGACCAAGTCATATCACTGCAATACTGCCCCACTGAGCAGCAGGTTGCAGACATCTTCACCAAGTCTTTCACTGAAAATAAATTTTCATAACTGAGAGCTATGCTTGGAGTGGTGGAGACAGCTGAAGTAGGCCCTTCTGGCCACTTAGCCCTTTTTTCCTCTTTTTTTTTTTTTTTGTGGGGGGGGGGGGGGGGGGGGGGGGGGGTGTTTCCCACGAGGTTTTCCCTCTTTCTTCATTTTATGAGGATCTTTTATTTATTGTACCTGAGTACCTAACATGGCATCTTGGCTGGGACTCAGTTTAGATAAGTGAGTTAGGATGAAGGGGGGGTGTTGTAATATAATCCTAACATCTACATTTATTTTTTAGCCTAAGTATCCTTGACTTAGCCACATGCACTAAAAATAATGTTCACACTTGGTTTTTGGTAAAATAGCTCGGTGGACCAACTTTCCCTCGTTTTTTGCCTTTAAATGCTTAATATTATGGAAATATTGGCCCAACCACTTTCCTAAACCATTTATACATCTAAGTGCATGTTCACACCTAACCACACCTCATCCACTTGAGTTATTTGAGGATTGGCACCCCACATGAAGATTCCCCCTTAAATCAAGGGATTTGGTCACCCAGACCATTTTAACATCTTTTAAAGTTTCCTTCCTTGGGAAATGCACCCCTCCTCATGCTTTCCTCATGGATGATAGTTGGCATAGGTTGTCTTGAGTCATTGTTTCTATTTTAGGCCTCCCTTTATCTTTTCTTAGCCTTTTCTAGTTTTTTACTAGTTTTTCCCTAGTTTTCTAGATTCAAAAATTTCTATGTAACCACCTCCCTTTGGGATTAGAGGTTTGGTTGCTCATGTATTACTATTGTTCATTAATTTAATACATTTATTTTATGGAGAAAATTCATTCTCTCCTCTCTTGAATATCAACAAATTGCTTGTGTTTAATTTAACTATAATTCTAGATCTATCGGAGTTTATGCAGGAATTCTATAAGGATGATGTGTCTCCTCCCTATGGTAGATATGGCTTCAAGATTCTCTTTGTGGGTGAAAAATGAATTCTATGGAATCATGTTGTGACTACACATATTGCTATAGGAGGAGTTTCTTTCTTGTAGAAGTCATTTAATCCTCCCTTCAAGTCTTAATATTGCATGCTAGAGTTGAGGGGAAGTGATGAAAGGCATGAGGACTAGATTAGGATCATGAGGAAGTGGTGTAGCTGTTATAAGAACTGAAAACATGGATTTCTATGTTTTTTTAGATTTATGACAGAGTGGAAATTTTTAGCAAATTTTTGGCTAAATGGAGTGGATCGGTGATGGAATTGAAATTGGAGGATCGCCTCTTAACATTTCCTAGAGACATAATGGCCCTCTGGTCTCTTTTTCCATTAGATCCACCTCCTATAGCCTCCCAGGCTCCTCTTGTAGCATTATAGAACCTCCTGTAGCATTACAAGTCCTTCCTGTAGCATCACATCGAGGAGGTAAAATTAGAGTCTCTTGTTGATTGGATGATGGAGAGAGGTGGGAATGTGAGTGGAGAGTGTGGAAATGAGGTGTATGGATCAAAGGATGGAGGTATACTTCTGGATTCTTCCTTGTAGCCATAATTATGCCAACCATGTCAAGTCTTGCAAAATAAATATGTTAGTGTAAATGGTGTAAGAATTCCCTCCTCCTTCTCTATTATCTTTTGTTTTTCCTCTCTTTTTCTTTGAGACAAGAAGGATTTTTGAAAATAGCAACAAGAAATGATAAAAATAGAATCCAGAAATTCCAGTTTAATTTTTCCTTGAATTAAGTTGAGAATTAAAATCGAATTCTATTCTCATAGCAACTTGTAATAGTTACTTAGAGTGAGTTGACTTAATTAACTTAGGAATTTCGAGTTGGAAGTCTTTCTGAAGTCATGTATATATTCTCCCTATACTATAGGGGTCCAAGATGAGTTAAGTATGAGTTGTAATTAGTTAAATCACTTTACTGAGTTAAAGTCTAGTTAAATTAGTTCCAAACTATTTGAGGAACTAATAGTGAATTAATAGTTAGTTGCTGCACTATTGCATTAACTAGTGCTACTCCAGTTAACTAAATATTCCCTCATCAGAAACTCATGCATGTCAATTCTGAGAAAGACCTAGTTGAGACTAGAGTGCAGGGACAATGTACTATTTGTTGTATATTTTTCTGAGTTGTAGAGATGGTGCATGCAATCTGGAACTGAACCTTGAAGGGATTGCGTAGATTTGGATGCACTAGTTTCCCTTTAAGATGGGTTAATCAGCCATAGGAACTGCATAAGGAAATAAGGACTTGGAGACCTATAGAATTGGCTAAGTGTTGGCCAAGAGTTTGCTTGTGAGTTGGAGATTGATTTTACTAAGTGCTGGGATTGTACTTGAGAGAACAAGCATTGTATTATCATCTTGGATTTCTGATTAATGTAATATAGATAGTGGGGTTTTGAGCTATGGCTTTCCTCGGATACTTATTGTGTTATGTCATTGATGTTATTCCTCTTGTCAATTATTTTTTTCATCGATCTTTTTGGGCTTCCACTGTAAAGAGTAGAAGTAGATTCTTGTCTCTAGTTTTAGTAGATTACATGAGTTGTTGAATCTATAGGATAATTCTAAAAGGTTGCCTTTGTAGAGGTTTTCAACCTGCATGCCTGCCCTAGGTGCCTTAAAGGAGGTTTTTACCTAGGGACCTTTTATTTTTATTTTATTTTTTCTTTGCTCCTGGGATGCCTTAGATAGGTTTTTAACTTAAGAGTGGGCCTTATATGCCTCATGGAGGTTTTCATCTAGGCCCTCTTGTTATTTTTTCTTTTTCTTTTTTCTCTGTGTGTGTGTGTGTTTTTTTTTTTAGAATTTTGGTGGACTGAGGTGTATGAGCCTCCCAATTACATTTAACTCTCTATTGACTAAACTGACAAATTATTCCTTGGACAGAGGTTTCTTGTACAATTTCAACCTATGACCATTGACAAGTAAGAGAATCCTTTCCTCATCAATGGTTCTGATTTGGACAGACCCATTCTCATGACACTTCTCTACTAAATAGGGACCCAACCATCTTGTCATCAACTTCCCATTTAAATCCTTGAATATCGAATCATACAATAGGGCCCAATATCCTTCTTGGAAATTCATTTCTTTGATGTGCTTTTCATGCCAAATATTCCTCTGTAGTTGAATTACCTCAGTGTGTAGGAGAGCTGGCATTCAAAATTCATCTAGATCATTGAGTTGGAACAACCTTTCCTATTGTGTTGAACTGGTATCTAAGTCTAATTGAGATACCATCCTCAAGGTGTTATAATCAAAGTCAATATAGAATAGGGCTTTCTTCCCATAGAATAGCTCAAAGGGAGTGAATCTAGTGGTGGTCTTCCAAGTGTTGTTGTAGGCCTAATTAGCTTCGACAAGTTTGTGTGCCCAATATTTTTTGATGTTGCTAACAAACTTTGTAAGAATATTCTCCAATGATCTATTAGTGACTTACACCTACCCATTTACTTGAGGGTGATATGAGGTAGATGCCATTTTCTTTATGTGGTGCTTCTTCATAATGTCTTCAATAAAACTTGATGTAAATTATTCTCCTTGATCAATGACTAATTCCATCAAAAAACCAAATTTGTAGAAGATATTCTCCCTCATAAATCCAACCACCTTCTACCCAATTGTTGATTTTACTACTTTTGTTTTAGCCCATTTGGTCAAGTAATTAGTGCATACAATGATATACCTTTTCCGTCTTGATGGGTGATCAATAGGCCCAATGAAATCCATGCCCCACTTTTCAAATGGCTCTAAAGTCACTTGAGATTGTAAGGACACCTCATCCTTGGGTGTTGGGTTACCTATCCATTGGCACTGATCACACTTGGTGGTGCACCTCCTTGCATCCTGATGTAAAGTGGGCTAATAATAACCTAGTTGTAGAAATTTGAATTTTGTCCTCTTAGCAGCAAAGTGGTCCCATAGAGTCCATCATGTCATGCTGAGAGGATGTCAAAGACCTCTTATTCCCTCACACATATTCTTAGGATATGATCTGACCCCAATCTGAAAATATTTCACCCAATCTAAATTAATGGGGAACTCTTTCTGACAATGTTTATTTTCTCCCTAGAGGATAGGTTAGAAGGTAACCTCCCAACAACCAAATAGTTGGCTATATCAGCGAACCAATGAGAAAGAAACGAGATGGAAAAGAGATGTTCATTTGGAAGTTGATCATCTATCATTTCTTCCTATCTTCTAGGCAGAGGTAGTCTTGATAAGAAATATGCAACCACATTCTCCTTCACTGGTTTATCAACAGTAGTCAAATCAAATTGTTGTAATAATAACAACCATCTAATTATCCTAGGATTGACATCATGTTTATTCATTAAATATATAATGGTTGCATGATCAATGTGAACCAAAGTTTGATAAAATGCGAAATGATCCCTAAACTTGTTTAGAGAATGTACTACAAGTAAGAGTTCTTTTTCAATGATAGTATAATTCAACACAGCTTTAGATAGATTCTTACTAATGAAATAGATAGCATAAGGAAATTTGTCTTCCACTTGTTCTAAGGCAGTCCCTACAACTTTGTCTGAGGAATCTGTGTGTATATGGAAAGGTAATGCCCAGTTGGGACCCCTAAGGATGGGTATAGTGGTCATATTTTATTTTAGTATTTCAAAGGCTTCTTCGCAGTTGTTTGTCCAACAAAAATATGAATATTTAGCCAACATACCAAACAAGGGTGAAGCTAGTTTGCTAAAATATTTAATGAACCTTCTATAATACCCAGCTAATCCAAGGAAACTCATGACGTCTCTTTGATTTGGAGGGATAGGGACCCTTTTGATGATGTAAATATTGTTTGGGTCAACCTATATTCCATCCTTGGACATGGAATGACCAAGGACAGTCCTTGCATTCATAAAAAATTAACATTTGTCAGGGCTCAATGAGAGATTCATTTCAATACAGTTCTTCAAGAATTTTTGTTAGTGTGAAAATTCTTGGAAGGTGTACCAAAAATAATTCACTTAAGTCACTAGGTGGCAAGTGACCCTAACAACAAGTTGATGGCTACTATCGTCTTATATCTAAAACACAAATAGAAAAACCGCAGTAAAAGAAGATACAATCTAATATAGAAAGAAACAATATAAAGTACCAGTATAATAACCCAATTGGAAAGACTATTTTAAATGAGTAAATATTTTATTGATAACACTTAGTGAAGGAGATCTACATATTGGTCGGTAAGTCCCACTCTATGGGATGGTTCCTTTCATATCCTTGATGCTTCAAGAACTGATTCTCTCTCTCGATGTGTGAAAAACCCAAACAAAAGTGGAGAACTCAAAATGGGAGCTCAAGAAAAATGATGATAATGTTGACGATGGTTATGATCATGGTTAAGAATGAATGAAAAATCCTCATTTATATAGCAAAGTATGGATTTAATCTCAAAAATGGAGAATAATAAAATATTATTAACCAAATTCAGATCTAACTACTTGGAATACTTTATTATATTTATTGGAGACGGAAAACATATTTAAAATGGTTAAATACTTTTATTTAGAAATAATTAACAAACAAAATGTTTTATTAATTATTTCGCAAGAAATAAGAACAGTGTGAAATCAAATTAATTATTAAATAGTGATTTAAAAGTTATTCTAATAACATAAATAAGGATATTTTTTTCCCATAGAAAAAGTCATAATTTTCATTAGTAAGAGAAAATTACATTTTGTAGATGCAGAGCATATGCAGTATGTAAGGCATTGCCTATCCAATATAAGTTAACAGTGATAGAGATGCTCCACATAGGGAGTGAACTATTCAAAAACCAAAAAATTAAAGTCTCTACGCAGAGAGAGTATAGTTCAGCTTAGTTCTGCAAATAAGTGACATGAAGAAAACCATAAATATTTACATATAATCAAAAACTTCCTGACTCATATTGAGCCATCCAGTTATGCCTCTAGGTCTATGAACGGTCTATGATAGTGTTGATGGGTAACACCGTCCTTCTCCTCATGGATCATCCAAGTGCCATCATGCCTGTGCGCTGCCTCCTTGGATAGGTGATCGGCAGCTGTGTTGCGCTCCCTGAAAATGTGATGGCAAACAAAAGTGTCAAAAGTCAAGATGAGTTTGTGAATATCATCCAAGATATGCCTCAATGTGTATGCATTGTAGTTATATTTTTTGTTTATCCAATTGCATACTAATTTTGAGTCCCCGAAGAGTTGGAGATTCATGCACTGTTTGTTCAGAGAAAAATGGATGAGGAATTTGGCTGTTATGAGCTCTGCATAATTATTAGTGCCTCTACCCAGACCCATTTGGATTTTAAAGGTATGGGTTTCTGATATATGTAGAATGGATCCTCCCCAACAGCCTATCTCCTGGGCCGATCCATCAAAGTATGCCCACGGTATAGAAGTGTTTATGATTTCTGGGCTGATGTTTCTGTTGTGTTGTTGAGTGGTCTCTTCGGGAATGTAGTGATAGTCAGCAAGTATTCTTGACAAAATAGAGGGCCAGTGAGGAGCCTTCTGTTGGAATATGATACAATTCCTAGCTATCCATATAGCCCAACATGTAAGTAATGGCAAGTTCCTCTCCTTTCCTGTGGTGTCCTTCCACCAATTATTCCAGGCTTCTTTTATATTTTCACCATGCCACTGACATAAGGAGGGAAACGATGTATGTAAATTGTTCCATAGCTCCTGTGTGATAGGGAAATCCAGGAAAAGGTGATTATTGTCTTCACTACAATTTCTACAGAGGTGGCACCAAAAAGGTCCTAGATAAGATCGCTTCATCAAATTTGCACCAGTCAGGGTTTTGTTGAACAGAATTGACCACATTAGCAGCCTAGTTCTAGGAGCCGCTTTGAGCTTCCACATCAGGTTCCACCAGGGCTCAATGGTTTGGGGTTTATATGGTTCCATCAATGCCAGATATCCTTCTTTGGGTGAATATGAGCCATGTTTGGCATATGCCCATATAAGTTCATCATCCCCTTCTATGATCCTGATATGGGCCTCTGTTAATGCAGTTGTATAGTCGTGCCAGTGTTGTTGCTAGTGTAGTGGGATATTTAAAGAGTTCCTTGATTTCCAGGCCTGTTGTGTCATGGTAGAGCGGGCATTGTTAGCTATATGGCAGATGTGGGTGATGCCTTGATCAACGAGGAGTGTTTTCAACTTCGCGGGTATCTTATGTGTTGGCTTCTTGGGTCCTGACCTAGGTTCGGAAGAGTTATTAGCCAAACAAATCCTACAACTACCGGCCCTTTTGGAAACAACCAGCGGAGCATGGGCTGAGGTCTCACCCAAGGTAGTAGCGGAGGGTGTTGGAACCAGGTTTCCACACCCTTGGGATGTCTTGATGTGGTCTGGAGGGGTCACGAACCGTTCTGTGGCCCCGCACCACTCTATGCCATTAACGGGCTTCCGTGTAGATCCTTGCGGGTGTATGTTCTTATTAATGAAATTATTATAGATTTGATCTTCTTGTTATTAGTCTTTAAGAAAACATTTAATAATAAAAACCAGTGTGCACAATCATAAAAAGATATAAACTCATATAATAGATGCATAAACCAGAACACAATAGATCGGTGATACTTCAGAAACCACTTATCTTTATTAAAAGCTCTGTTAATACAACCAGATCTGTCCTGCGCACTCAGCTGTAGGGGTCCGTGCACACAGCTACAGACTCTACCAGGCCTCTGCACACATAGTTGGAGAGCCTCTATCTATCTACCAACACCCTTGACTCAGACTTACAGACGCAGATAATACTATCTTCGCAAACCCATAACACCAAGATCCAAGACAAAAGACTTCTCAAAAAACTGACTTCTAGACATAAGGCCTTGCTCTATTTATAAATTCCCATGGTCTACGGACCATGGGCAGGCCAACTCTCTTCCTATTATTTTACATTATTCTTGGGTGGACAACCCTTTGACTTGACTCATTACAATTCATGCTCCACGCACTTCACGGAGTCTTTACCATACTTTTTCCCAAAATTGTGGACTTTGAGTCCCAAAACCCTTACGCGGGGCCTTCGCTACCCAACACTATGTGCATTGCCACAACCAACCTAGGGATCTTCCCCAATGCGAACTAGTGATCCGGATCGAATTCTTCAAGTTAGACCATTCCAAATATGAGTCATTTCATTTGTTACAACCTTCCAAATGATGGATATGTTTGAGGTGTTCCTTTGTGCTTGTATGATACAATCAAGAGTGTTGATAGGGGCAATATATTTGGAGACTACAACCTTTGTCCATAGGCTACGCTTGTTGAGTAGTTTCCATCCTAGCTTTGTTGCCAATGCTTTGGAGAAGACATCCAGTCTTTTGATCCCCCATCCTCCCCATTGTTTGGGCAAAGCAAGGGTTTGCCATCTAGCCCATGCAAAAATTATCCTAGGCTATTTCCCCTTCCATAAGAACCAATAGAAAATGTTTTGTATTATCACTAATATCCCTCTACGAATCTTGGCCAACGTCATCCAGTATACAGGCGTTGCTTCCAGAACAGCGTTAATCAGGACCAGTGTGTGTGCTCTTGATAAGTATTTATGGTACCAAACATTGAGGCGTTTTTCTACCTTAGTGATTAGCCAGGTCCAATCAGAAATTTTATATCCATGAGGCTTTAGTCGATAGCCAAGGTACCTCAAACCTTCTTCTAGGGGAAGGAGAGTGAAAGAAAATCTCCTAAGTGCATACTGTATTTCATGTTGAGAACATCCTGTAGCTGTAATAGTGGACTTTGCTTCATTCAGAACCATTCCTGTGGCTTTTTGAAATATTCCGAAAGCATTGTGCAGTGATGTTAAGTCACCAATGCCTCCATTGAGGAAGATAAGTACATCATCAACAAAGAGTAGGTGTGTCAATATACAAGTGTCAGTGATCTTTATTCCTGCAATCCAACCTTGCCTGTGATCTTCTCCAATAAGTCTGCTGAGACCCTCCATGATGAGGAGGAATAAGAGAGGGGATAGTGGGCATCCCTACCTGAGCCCTCGTTCCGCATGAAAAAAGGGGGATGTCGATCCATTGATAAGTACGCTATATGTAACGTTGGTTATACAACACATAATCCATTTAATGAAGGTATAGGGGAATCCCAAGTGTGTTAACAGAATTCGGATATAGAGCCAACTAACTCTGTCAAATGCTTTTGATAAGTCTACCTTCATTATCATGCCTTTCAACTTTTTGTACTGTACAGTGTGAAGTAGTTCCTGAGCTGTGCCGACCGCCTCGTGAATCTGTCTGTTCTGTAGAAAGGCAAATTGTTCTAGGGAGATGTGCGAGGACAGGATTGGCCTTAGACAGTTAGCGATGATCTTGGCATTGATTTTGTAGATGCAATTACACAAAGATATAGGCCTGAAATCATCAAAGGTAGAGGGTTTATCAGCTTTGGGGATGAGAGCTATGAAGGTGGAATTAAGGGCTTCTGACATCCTCCCGCGCATTTGACAGTATTCTATGATCTTTAATAGGTCTGCCCCTATGATGTCAAAAAATGCAATATAAAATTCCACTGTCCAGCCATCCGGCCCCGGGCTCTTGTCCTTCTTGAGCCATTTTAAGGTTCCTTCAAGCTCATCTAAAGTGACTTCTCTTCTAAGTTCCAGTTCTTCCTCCTGATCCACAAATCTAAGGAAGAGCTGGGTAGTGTGCATCACTTTTGCTAGGGTGGTGTTGATGCCTCTAAAATCCTAGCACCAACATTGGGGATAACCACCTGGTTTGGACCTTAGTACATCTCCTTTTTTGTTTGATGTGGTGGCTCAGACTGGACAATTATGGGACCAGTTTCCCTTAATGAATGGTTTAATGGATGGTTGTTTTGTAATGTATAATGGAGGCGGTAAATGTTTTAACCTATAACTCAAAATGTACAAATATATATATATATATATATATATATATATATATATATAACCCGGGTATTCTGTAAACAATGCGATTTCTAATTATTTCTAATAGATCAATAATCATATAGATGAATTACTAATCAATAGAAAGATGAAATTTCATAGATAATGATTACTTTGTTTAAGAAATTAAACAAAGTAATTATTAATAAAACATATGCATTCATAAACAATATATATAGATATCTATATATATATATATATATATATATATATATTGCTAACATATATCTTCAAAAGATAACAATTCTAAATCTTTAGAAATGATGTGACAAAGAATTATTTGAAAAAACATATATTTATATATCAACAATAGCAACTTTTTAAAAGGAATGCTTCATCACATAAGGAAATAAAACAAAAACAGTGATAGGAATACCACATGCATTTGAATCTTTCCAATGTAAATAACACTCCGATTCCACTTTCTTATTCAAGAAAATTTCCAAGGTCTTGAAAAGGCTTCTTTCGCAAAAATGTAGAACCTTGATCCACTATTGATAAAAAAAATACTTAGAAGTACAAAATTGAAACTTCTCCAGTCAAATCCTATGCAAATTGAGGACCCTTTCTTAAAAGACATGAAAGGGTTTAAATAAAAAATAAAAAATAAAACTAACTATCAATAAAAAGCACTATGAGTTGTTAAAACTGAAAACATGAAAATCTGGGATTTGATTCATGAAAATAACAATGTGATAGCTTTTGAACTGATTTGTTATATCTACTTGTTCTCTTGCGCTTGCAGCTGAAAAATTGAGAGCATTGGCTGAATTTCCAGAGGGTGACTCATCCTGGAAAGTAGTTGGGTTGTGTATGTAGCATCAGAGATTTATGGAACCATGAGATTGACTACGTCAGAAAGACATTTCATGGTCATCTACTGGCTATGTGGCTTGACTAGCAAAAACCAGAATTCATCCCATGTCAAGTTTTGTACCTTGCCGATTTGTTCTTCTCTGCTTGCCAGCTCCTGTCTCCATTGATCTTCTAGTGCTTTTGCTTTCGGGAGTTTTCCTGGAGAGCAGTCAGAGATCAAGTTAGCCATATACAAGTTGTCATTTACTAACCTGATTACACCATTCATTGTAGCCCTGGCTCTAGAAGTCACTCTTTCGGCTTTTATTAACTATGATTCCCACTCCGAAAACAAGATTTCCTTGTGCGATTCTTGTATTTTTGGTAAATCGGCAGCCATGCCTTCTTATGAATTTTTCCAAGAGAGAAAGTTTGTTATCTTATCATCTGCTTTCTCAAACTCCAGCCTGGTGTCAACTGCCTGTTCAATAAGTGATGTAGAGATAGTGTACAATGGGTCAACCAATGATATTTTATGGCAAAGGATGTTTAGCTGTCGAGATAAGGCTTTGTTTACTTCCAGGGCTTCTTTCTTGAATTCACTAACCTTTGGATAACCCTTGAATTTCTCTATCTGTAATTGCAGTTGTGCAATTTGATCTTCTTTAGCCTTCTTTTCATGCTGAATTGCCATTTGAAGCTTGGTGAGTTCTTGAGACAACTTCTGTTGTTTCTGGAGAGCCTACTGATCAATCTTTTGCTTCTCCAGATTCAACTGTTCTTTTAGTTGCTCATTTTGTTGTCTTTGCTCTGATAGCTATTGTTCAAGCTGACTAATCCTTTGTTGTTCTTCTGCCAATTGCCCTTCAAGTTGGGTGATCCTTAGATCCTTTTCCCTGATTAGTTGACTAACTTCAGAGGCTTTGTCCATTGTTGCAGCTGTATAAGCACCTGCATACTGAGATAACTTGGTTAAATCTTCAGAAGGATTGACTTCTGAGTCTTTCCATACCACATTCATTAGTTCGACATGAGGAGTTGAAAGAGGTCCTTGGTCAATTTTCCTCCTTTTTCTTTGCCTTTTGACCACAACCCTATGCTTTGGACTGTAGAATACATCTAGGGGTGGTATTTCTTCTACCTTTAATACAATCTCTTCTATAGGATTCTCAGGAATTATTTCAATATCCTACTGAATGTTGGGTGTGCCGACTGCCCCTTTAATTGGAATATTAGTAACAACAGGCTCCTGTGTTGTGGGCGATTTTGGTGTAGTGAGGTTTTGGGAGTCATTCTAGTTCTTGATCATTTGATCGAACTGCTCCCATTCCTTGATTAAGGTGGCATCAATGTTTACATCAGTATCTAGGAGCTCAGTGGTCCCTTCATTTGTCTGCTCCTTCTCAGGACTCTTCTCCCTTTCAGGGCTCTTCTCCTTTTTAGGAGTCTTCTCCTTTTCAGGAGTCTTCTCCTCATTGTGGCCTTCTTGCTCCACCATAGGGGTAGTGGCCAATAAATCTATAGGCAGTGTTTGTAACCTCTGTGCCCTGAACTGCGCAAACTTATCTCTCCCCCTTGCTCCTAATTTGATCTTGGCTAGATGTTTTACCCACGAAAATACTTTAGCTGAAGTGAACAAGTCATCATATTCATCTTTCTCATGTTCAAATTTGGCAAGCTTCGTTTTAAGCCACTGCTCTTGGATCATACTGTCCCTTTGGAATGACTGCTAACTTGAGAATTTTTAACTTCTTAGTTTCTTTCTCTGCATGTTTGAAATCATGCAGTGTGTAGGTACCCCAACAGAGGGGAAATGGAGGCCACATTTGTTTCTTGGATTCTTTGAGATTCCTTGACATTCTTGTTTCTGTTATCTGGTAAGCTATCTCTCTGGCCAAAAACTTATTAGGAATGTACAAGGGCAGAACATGTGGATCTGTGGTGCTGCCAAAAAATCTGACATAGGTGAACATTTCTTCACCGAACCAACTACCGATTGATGTTAGGTCAATGCTAGCTTCATCAGATAACCGAGGAGTAGGTTTATTGAATATGGCCTGATGGACGGGTTATATAAAACCATGACAAATTATACATACATACATATATATATATATATATATATATATATATATATATATATATATATATATATATATATATGATCTTTATAATGGGCCTTCCATAAATACTTATGATAAATGTGAATCGGAGTTGGGTCTTGAGGAGTCCATTTCCAACCTAGGATGGGGTAATCAGAATTGAAACAAATGGTATCCATGATATAGGTGCTCATATAGAATGGGGGTATTGTATGTGTAGTTACAAACCTATTTCTTCTATAATCAAGGATTTGGTTGGCCATTTTATCTGATAAAATGGTTTCCCAATCCATGATATAAGAGTGGATTGTTGCTTCCATTAAAGGCACCATTTCTATAGTAAACCTAGCTGAATCAGGGACTCCAAAGAGTCTACATAACATAGCGCCAGCATGGCAATAAGGAGATGCCAAGGAGTCTACGAGTACATACCAGAAGATTCATGCTTATGTTTCTTCGAGAAATGTCTCCATTGCCTGATAATGTTCGATTCTATATCGTTCTCCTTGGTGAAGGCTTCTAAAAATGCTTTATTGTAATGCTTCTGGGGGTCCAGTAACTGATACATCTTCTTGATATCTTCTGCCCTGAATGTCCCGAACATCCTTCCATCAGCTATATAGAAGGCCCTGTCAGTTATGTTGATACTTTCTATGACCCATCTCACCATGTCATTGTATGGTAACACTTTCACTCGGGCTGCTATTCTGTGGAGGAAGGAGCTAGCTAAATCGTAAAGAGTATTTTCTGATTTATCAGTTGAACCAACTGTTTCTCCTTCTTCTTCAACTTCACTTGGATCCTCGGCTTCGAGTAAATTATATATACCCTCCCATGAAGTCTTTCCGAGGCCTGCACAGGTAGTATCAGCTATCAGTACCAGCTTAGTTGGTTCATCTTTTGCCACGACGGGGGCCTTTGCTTTCCGAGCTCTCTTAGACATTTTTATTGGACTGATGTTTTCAGATTCACTCTGCAAAATGAAACAAAAGGATGTAACAGTGGAAAAACTTGTTCAAAGCTAATACACAGCACACAAAGACTAACAGTAGTTAAGCGCAAATGGGTGATATGGATTTTTAATATATTAAGCTACCACGGATGAAATCCTTGAAGGATTCAACCATAACTGCTTTCTTAATGATTTCTCGTAACTTCCAATGTGACACTTTAATGCCATAATGACATGTCGCATCGAAAATTTATAACGGTCCTTTTAAAATGAGTATCGTGACTTCCTGATCGGCGATTAGCAATAATCGCATATCACAGATCGGGAGGTACAAGCATTATGCTTAAATGTTTCCTTTGCATATTTGTGATTGTGACTAATGGTGAGCTGTCATGGGAAGGCAGGATGACTTTTAAAATTAATAAATTGTTTGGTTTTTCTTTATCTTTGATTTATAACTTTAACCCGCAAATGTTCGTAATAGCTCGTATTTCACCTTTATTGAAAACACGCTTAATAATGAAATCGCATCAGAAGATTTCAAAGGGGCTTTTGATATGTGTTTTATGATTTTAGCGATACGCGATTGCGATTGTCTTATCGCATCGGAGGATTTATATGAACACTTGGAAGGGTTTCTTGATAAGTAGCGATATGCGATTTCCGATGGAGTTATCGCATCGACAAATGTCAATGGAACACCTTAAGTCCAACATTGAAACAAAGGATTTGCGCGATGTGACATACTCCTTTTAAAATTGTTTTATGATAAGGTTTTATTATAATTTAAATTGAATCGGACCTTATCAAGAGGACTTTCATAGGTTAAATGGATTTGCACATTGCGATTGTTATTTAACTTATCCTTAAAGCAAAAAACCTATTATAAAATTTTTTCAAATGTTTTATTGATTTTATTTATATTCTAAAGGGGACCCATTTCTTATTAAAGTTTTATATGAATTTTTTTGAAATGGGGAGGGTTGTTGTATAGCACAATAGGTGGCGATGGGGGGATCCTTGTAAATGTCCTTAAAATGTGAGTTAGCCAGTGCTGCCAGCTCTCGAAAGGTTTGTACAACTTGTCCATGCTCATTTTTTAACTCCCATATTGTATTGATCGCCTTCCTCCCGTTGGCAAATTTGTGATAGAATTTGGTATTGTTATCCCCATCCTTAAGCCAAATTGCCTGACTCCGTAACCTCCAGCTCTCTTCTCTATCCTTCAGGATTTGTGTCCTCTTGTGCATCAGAGAGGCGATCTTATCTTTGAGTTTTTGGGAGGGAAATATCCCTCCAGTGTTCTCCTCGAAAGTGTAGATTTCCTCCTCAGTTGTCCTAAGAAAATGGTCTTCCAGTGTTCTTTTCCTGTGAGCCTAGGTTTTGGATAGGGATTTCAGCTCCTTCAGGTTGTGGGAAAAGTCATCCACAATGTTCCCGTCAACACCTGGTGGGTGAGCCTTCCAGTAGTCGGCCACCATCCTCATATAATCTGCATCCCTCAGCCAGGTGGAGTTAAATTTAAATGGGGCCTTTGGCTTATCAATGGCATCCTGCATTTCCAAATAGATAGGTTTGTGATCAGATAGTCCCCCAGATCCTACCCATTGTCTGATACGAGTGCCTCTATTTACCAAAGGTTCTTTGATTAGGAATCTATCAAGCCTTCTTGCAAGGCTAGCCTCACTAGTTCTGTTATTCCTCCATGTGGGCTGGATCTTTGCAGAGGGAATGTCAATAAGGTTGTGGTCCTCCAGGAGATTTTCAAAAAATGCTGATAGCATGTCCACCTATGCTTGATGGCCCCAAGACTCAGCAAACCCTATGGAAAAATTTAGGTCCCCCCCCAGGATTATGTTGTCTTGCTGGAGTATGGATGAATTTAGCAATTTCCTCTAGAAATCGGCCCTATCGTGACAAGGGCCATATACGTTGATAATTCTATAATCAGCTTCAAGAGTGGATGAGTATATATCAACTCCCAGGAAACCATAACTACCCCATACACTATTCAGCTTGATAGATCAGTTGTTTATGCCCAAAGCTACCCCTCCTGATCTTCCCGTGGCATCCAGCGAATGAAATGACCATCCTGGTAACCATGTTTCGAGTAAAGGGGTAATAGTGCTAGCAGGGCCTAGGGTTTCTTGGAGAAAAAGAATATCTACAACTTCTGAGGCAATCAATCGTCTCATGGCTAATTTTTTCCCAGGGCTAGCCAACCCTTGACAGTTAAAGGAGAGCATCTTCATGGAGGGGGGAGGTCAAGGGTTTGCTCTGCTCTAAGAACCCATTCTATATTTTTTTTTTTCCAGTGGCAATCTCCTCCCCTGCCAGATGTTTAGCTTTGGAGAGTGAGGAGGGGCGACCCCAAGGTGGTTTGGGAAGTAAGGGGGTTGTGTCAATGCCAAATCCTATGGCATCAAGACCTTGTGAGCAGATCCTCGAGCGTAGGGGGTATCGAGGTTTGGTGCTCATAGAAGGATCAAGGAGAGGATGCAAAGGGGCCTCCGAGATGTATGGCTAGGAGGAAGTGTAAACAGGAGGGGGGGACTTGATAGGATAGTGCTGATTGATAGAGGATATCTGGTTTAAGCTAGGGGGTTGATGAGAGCTAGATGCTCGAACAGTGTAATGAGAAGCATCCGAAGTAAGAACATGGGATTTAGCAGGAGAGTGTGAAGAAGAATTACTAGGAGATGCAGATGAAATAAAAGTAGTGGAGAGTATAGGAGTTGACATACCCGTGGAAAATGCATCCCCTATAGCTGCCCGAGCTCTCGTCAGAGGTGGAGAGGGTGGCCGGAGTGGTGCTTTCCCATGCCTCTTCTTTGTCTCTTTCTCGTGAACCTTGCTTGCTTCTACTGATGCCTATTGTGGCTTCTCTTCTGCTTCCATTGTAGACTGTTGCTAAGTTTGAGGGTTTGGTGTACCCATTTCCTTTTCATTTAACCTCTGACCCACCTTATTGTTCAGGGGGAAATCCCTGAATATATGGCCCACCTTATGGCATCTTCGGCATCTATAAGGCACTCCTTCATAATCCAGAAGTTGTTTCCGAGAGTATGACCTCCATTGTATGGTGATGTGTTCCTGTAAACCCCCTCTGGTATCCATGTGCACCAATATCCTGGCATAGGCCATCATACCCGTGGATTGATAAGACTTGTCATACTCCATATACATGCCTAAAGAATTCCCAATGCAACGGAAGATGTCTTCAGACCAAAATTGTAGCAGGAGCCCCAACAATCTAATCCATATTGGGCTGACCCCTATCTGCTATGTTTCCGGGTCAAATAGTGGAGTCCATCTCTTCAGAAGGATAGGCGCATGCTCAAAGTTCCAGTATGAAGATAATACCCAATTCATGTGATCAGGTCTAGCGAACCTTAACGCGAACCAACCCCTCACAAAGGTTTGCACAATAGGTATGTCGGCTAGGTGGTGTCCCCATACCTCAGAGGCCCATGACTTTAAACAGGTTGCAGAGTAGTTCCAACCTCAGATTCTTCCAACCAGTACTCTGTCCGCAAAATCCATGGTATCCCCTAGCTGTATGTCCTCCCCGAGCCTGAGAATGATGTCTTTAGCTTTTGATCTAAAGCATCTAGATTTCTTGTGAGGCCACATTTCGGCTGCTGTATCACCTCGATGGTTAGAGTTATCCCTAGAAACGAGTGGAGCCTCAGGGGGAGGGGGAGGGTCAGAAGGGAGGGCGTTCGATAAAGGTGGGATGTTCGAAAAGATGCTGGATGGAGGGGCTGATGAGTGCGGTGTGATCAGGGGTTCATGGATGACGACAGTAGAAGAGCTGGGTATAGAGCTGATGATGCTAGAGGACGATGAGTGAGAGGGTAGGGCAGAATTGTTATCCACAGGGTTAGGGTTAATGCAACCCAAGGCAAACCCTAGTGAGGATGGTGACGGCGAGGGGGTGGAAAGGGTTGGCCAGGTCAGGGGGTCGTCTAACAGTATCACCGAAGAATTCGAATGGCCCGAAAATGGAGGTAAAATGGTGATGGTTTTTGTGAACATGCAGCTAAACGGGGTTGACAACATAGAGCCTTCCATTAGTGGTTCTTCCGAGTAGTCAACGAGATCGAGGTCCATTATTGTCGGTAAGCACATATCGCCATCTGCCTAAGGGTAACCATTGAGGAAGTAGTGATTAGAGTGGGTAATAGTAGAAACATAGGCCTATACATCGGACACAGGAGAGGTAGGGTTACGGGACACAGTAACTTCAGTAAAACATTCATTACAGTAGAAAAAATGAAGGGTAAGGTTGGGCTCCCATCGCTGTCGAGGGTCCTCCATGTGTTCCTTCTATCCGCTGCCAACTACAGTGACCCGTACTGCAGACACAAGACCCTAACCATATTCGCCTACGCGTCCCTTCTCCATCCTTCCAATTAGCGTTCCTAACCTACCCGTTGAGGTTGATGAGTTATTCTCTTTGAATTTATCGTCAAAATAAGAAATTTGAATAAATAGAAATTTATTTAAATATTCCTAATGGATTTAGTCAAATATGATTAGGAATAATTATTTAAATAATGATTTAATAATTATTCCCAAAGAAAATTAAATAAATAATGATTTATCTAATTATTCTCATGGGTTTTTTTTTTTAATATTTATATCAAAAAATAACTTAATAAAGTTGGTTTACTAAATTGTTTTCCATAGTGAATGTGATTTTACTATGATAAAATTAAATCTACATGGTGAATTTCGATCTAACTAGTTAGAAATGGCTAGGTGATCATTTTTTTGTGATAACACTTTTCAGAGATTGGAGAGATATTCATGGAAGTCACATCCATAAGGAGTGAAATCATCCATTTATATTTCAATAGAGTCATGAACAAGCTCAGCAAAAATACTCAAAACTTCCCTCTGAAAAGTAGCAGGGGCATTGCACAGACTGAATGGAATAACTATATAGGAAAAGGTACCCCAAGGACATGTAAATGTGGTCTTATCATGGTCTTCAGGGCTGATATGGATTTGGTTGTATCCACTAAATCCATCCATGAAGAAGAAGAATTTCTTTCCTACAAGACCATATAGAACTTTGTCAATGAAGGGCAAAGGAAAATGGTCCTTCTTTTTAGACTTGTTAAGTTTCTAGTAATTAGCACGGATTTTCCACTTCCCATTATTCTTGGGAAATACAACAAGAGGTGACAACCACTCACTATATGAAATGGGGTATATGAACCCTACATCCAGTAGATTTTGTAATTCTTCTTTCACAATGTCCTTAAGGGTTGGGTTCAACCTTCTCTGGGGTTGGCACATAGGCTTTGATCCCTCTTTGATGTAAATATGATGAGTACAAACTGAGGGATGCACACCTTTCATTTCTTTCTAATCCTAAGAAAAAACATCTAGGTGTTGCCTCATTACATTGCACAATTGTTCTTCCTATTTTTCCAAGAGAGAGTGGTTAATATTTAAAGTTATGGCTGAGACAAACTCTAGAATCTTGACATGTTCTTAACTTGAGTCAATAGAGCACAAGTCAGTCCAAGGACTAATCCTATATTCTTTCATGAGCTCATCAATTGGTATGGGAGTGGAAGGTTGATTCTAAACGATATGGTCAATAAGGTCATCTTCATCATGTTTTCACCATCCTATAACAATATCTAGAGTGTAGACTAGGTAGGGGGTTGTATGATACAATTCATCCTCTTCCTCATCCTCTAACCGTATGGGTAAATCATGTTCAATAGAAGGTTGAGAAGGAGGATACACCACAAGTTTTTTGGATAAATGTCCAATCTTGATAGTCATTTCCATTCCGACCCACTCTCTACTCCTCCTTGGTATATAGCTTTTAGGACTGGAAAAGAGGGGCATTTGTCTCTTGCGTGATTCTCTTCACAGAATAGGAAAACTTCTATGACATTCAATGGGAATTCATTTCTAGCATTTATTTTAGTATATCTAGGGAAGAAAATAACTAGTTCCCTATTGTAGTTGTTGCACTAGCCTCAAAAATTTTGGCTTACACTCAAATTTTAGATCCTTCTTTGGTCTTTTACATTTTGGTTGCAAACACTACAAATTATTTCGTGAGCTTTCTCGCATTTTTTTGGTCCCTTTTGCAGGTTGGGTTAACTGTTGTCTTTTGGCATGTTTGACTTTCATACATTTCTTGCGAGCCTTTTATGATGTTTTCAAAGGTTGGTCTTTGTGTATATGAGTTGTCCCCACCATGTAAACATCTGTCACATCCATACACAAAGTCTTGATCACTATCGCACAAGTGTCGTCACAATCATCCTAAACCCTATCTTAAGTGTTGCGCTTGTTGTATCTTAAGTGTTGAGTTTACATGTTCTAATGATCTATGTTGTCATGTCATCAGAGTATGCCAAGTGTGTGATCATAGTCAAGGTTCATCTCAGTTCACCACCCATCCCACACTTAGCCATTTTTAGAAAATCCTCCCGACCTAGCAACTTAGCTTCATTGGGTCACACGGTGCAGTGTTAGCCCTCTAAGTTGTGACCTTGCTACTTGAAACTGTGCAATGTGTAGTCCTTGTCCTCCAGGGCTATTTCTCTACGCAATTCCTGAGCCCAACTCTCGACCTTGACCTCTAGAATTGTGTAGTTGTGTCTCCCAGTTTTCCTTGAACAACGCACTTCGCATCTTCAACCCTCATGATTTTCCATTGTCTGCTGGAACTACACAATGTGCAGAAGCCCAGCCTCCCTTGGCACCCAAAACTATGCAAATGATTCTTCTAGTGTCCCTACCCTCAACTGGACCTCACTGCCTCTAGAAACTACATATTTCTGTCCTCCAAGCCCCCTTGAGCTGCGCATTGTGCAGTCTTAGTTTCCCAGTCCCCTTGACCTCCTGAAATGATGTAGTTTGTCCTCCCAGGGTCCCATCCTGTAGCCTCCACTTCCTACTTGAAATGTGCAATTTTTTTCCCTCAATGGGCACTGCACAAATGTTTCCCTCAGTGGGAACTATGCAAATGTTTCCCTTAGTGGGAACTGCACAATTTTTTTCCCTCAATGAGGACTACGTAGAAATTTCCATCACTCTAGCCTAAGTTACACACTACAAAGTCTCAGTGATTAAGATTGAACCTTGGATACTTGAACTGCATAGTCACTAGGCCTTCTCTCTTGACCTGTTAGTGAGTCCCGTCCTAGTTCATGAATCAAAATTCCCTATCTTAAGATATGGGTTTTCAAACTGATGCCATCTCATCATGAGTGGGTTGTAGATGCAGGTACTCTCTTACATCATGGCAGTATAATGAAGAAGGAGATGCAGAAGGGGAGCATGCAGAAAGACATATTTGCAGCTAAAACATGCAAGCTCATCTATCAAAGCAAAGAAAAAGGACACAAGTTTGAAACTACCATCCAAGGATAAAGATCATTGAAGACTCTGCATCACCAAGCCATGCAAAGGAGAAGAGAAAGCATATCCAAGAATACATCCAACACTCAACAACAACAATGATTTGACATTTCCACATCACCAAGTAGTCCATGTCAGCAGTGTCATGTCATGTCATGAGTGGTCATATGCCACATCAATATTATGGACCATGTATATTATATTCAAATGTATTGTAAAGTGGAAGTAAAAAGGACACACATGAATATGGAGAGTCATATAAGTTGAAAAGTCATAGGAAGTTGAACAGTCATGAGGGTAGTCAACGAGTCACAAAGAGGAAGCATAAACCCTTGGTTATATATACTCCTTCATTGTATGAGCAAAGGAATTTTTCATCTTGGCTCCTCCCGCAAGGCATTAGAGAGATTAGCTAGTTCTTTAAGGAGCAAGGAGTGGCTCCAATTTCCCACTATTGGGGCTAGTGATGTACACTGTAAACATGTGTGTTGGAACCTTTGCTTAATAGAAGAAGCCTTTTAAGGCCAACATGTTCTTCATGCATGGACTATGAATGCTTCTAAGAATATTCTGCGCATGTTTGTATTTCATGTTTTGTTTCACATGTGCTAAGATAATTAAACTATTTAGGTTATTTTAGTCCTTATCATATTGAGGATGTGTTGTAATTGTTGCTATTGTTGTCCCATCCTTGTGGAATTCTCCATGAGATACTATAAAATATTTCCTTTCTTATTGGTTGTAACTACCGTTCCATCCGCTGTGGACTATTTTGCTGCATGTTAGACGAAGCCTTCTGGTTCATGTGTGTCTCTTCCTAGGTGGTACCATTACCTCTCACTTAGAGGCTCACGTTTCTCCCCACTTTGCAGTAGAAGAACCTTGACATACTTGCAACTGCACATTTACCAGGTACACCTCCCTTTCTTTTCAAAGACACCATTGCATCACTCTCTTGTGCTAATTTCTAGAGCCAAGGCAAATCTTTAATGATTTGGAAACCAAGCCTTTATACCGGATGGGAACCCTACACCAAATGGTGTGAGGTTTGATTGGGAATTGATATCGGGGAGATCCCCTTAGTTGATGGATTTTGAGCACCAACAACAAATGGCACTAGAAGGAGGGCCAGATGATAGGTTGTGCCCGTTGAGTTTGATTTGAATCTCTTATTTAAAATTTCCCTTCCCCAAATCATAATCTTGGGATTTTTTATAAATATCTTAATTGTACCATCCCTGCGAAAGTTATTCATAACCTATATGAATTTAAGTTCGATGGTGAGGGTGAATCAAATTTTCATGAACATCTATTTCAAGTTGTCCATCTTTTTGTTTCTAACAGAATATATTGGAAAGATGTCATGGCTAGATTACTCAACCTCACATTCCAAGGTTGTGTTAATTGATGGTGCCATACATTACCCATTGCTTCTATCCATTCATTCGACCAACTTGCCAAGAAGCTTCATAAAGCCTTCGATAAGTATAACTACTAATATGTTTGTAGAAGAATCAATCTTTTAAGAATGAAGTCTGATGAATCAGTTAATGATTTTTCTAATAGATTCCTTCACCTCTGTTATGAAATTCTTGAAAAACAATTGAATTGGGATTTCTTGAAACAAGAGTTTGAGTGCTTGGTTCTTGTCTCTTCATATGGTGAACTTGACCCACAGTTTTTCCTTCTTCCCCAAACTTTTTGAATCATGAGACACCTCAAATTTAAAAGGAGGAACTTAATGCCCCTTCCTCCTTTTTTGGTCCTGATGTGGCTGCCTCCTTGTAGTGGTTGTAAAATTGGGAAATCTGCGAATCAAATCTCCAATCCATGTTTTCATTGTTCTTCCATTTTTCATGATTCAGATTCAATGGAGAAAAGTCCAGAATGGCTCATGAAGCCTACAGTGATGACTGACTCCTCTGTTTTGCAAGATGTTGTCACTGTTCATAACTCTAGTCTCCAAGTTGATCTCAATTTCTTTCATCCTCTATCATCCACATGCCATGACTCTTCGTACCATGATCTGCTCAATCAATCTGCTCCACCAGTTATTTTTCCACACTCTCTTGGTTTTCAAGCTTCTTCTCCAAACTACAAGCATGTATAAGGTAGTCACATTACATAGGCAGAGGAGAAGAAAGGTGAATATGCTTTCAATATTTCCTATCTTTTTCATAATCTTCCATGTCAAAAAAATGCGTTTCCATTCTTTGATGATTCTCAATCTACTAATCTCGATAGAGAATCCAATGCAATCAATTATTTCAATCAACCCTCATCCTTGGGCAGTAATCATTCCAATGATGATGACTCTATTGTTGTATGTCGTGACGAATGCCCAAGCACATCATATGATCTTTCAGTTTCTCATGAATATTTTAATTTAGATCTAGAATCTAGTTCGGTCAAAGAAGATGTTCATATAAAAACTTCCTCTTCACCTCACTATCCCTTATGCCCTGTTGTTTGCAATGCATATACTTATGACAATGATACTCCATTCTCTTCAGTTTCTTCATCTGATGAGTTATCCCCTTGATTGACACAAGGAGGTGAGGTTGTCCATGATGAAATTGAAAATAGTCAAATCATAGAGTACTCTTCCCAACCCTCACCATCTCTTCTCCTACATGAAGACAAATCTTCAAATCATCTTGATCATGAGATCTCACTGATTCATTTATCTTTGAATTTGTGATCAGAAGAGTCTTCCGACTTGAGCAATCTAGTTGTTGAAGTTGAAAAATATGGTAAAATATGTGACAGAGATGGATGCTATCCGATGAGAAGTGGCCTTACTAAAAACAACAATAACAACTATCCTCAAACCATGTATGATCTAGTTCAAGCTTCAAAATTCGATTTTACAATCCTAAATTTTTTTGGGACCCGCCAGGGAGTCGAGGCACTTCAAATTACGTTGATGGATATGTTAGGATCTCATGACTTTGGTAAGCCCCCCAAACTAAGGTAGATTTGGTTTCTCTCACACAATTTGTCTCTATACATGGTTTCACTTAATGTAAATTTCCTTGTGAAAAATGTTTGGTATTCTAGGTGTGGCCTTTCAAATTTTCAAGATTTTACTTCTGACTGAATTCAAGAATCTATTATAGTTCATTCATCTTCATCCAAATATCTCACATTAAACTCGGGTTGGTAATGTGCATCTCTCACGGAGTGATGGAATTTTGAATTTGATCATTCTAAGGACTATATTTTCCTAAAGGAATCATGCTTATTGAATTTACCCCTTACTGGTCAGCTCCTGGGTCTTCTTGTGAATTTTATGTTGAAAATATGTCCTCTCATCACACTAGAAATCCTCTTGAGTGATAATGAATGCACAAATTGTTTCCTGAATCGCATTATTCTCCAGTCACCATGTATTTATGGTGCTGACATCCTTTTTAAACTCTTTTGATGACTACAATTCTCGTACAATATGTCACCAGTTGCAAGAAAATGGTTTGTCATATTTGGCTCGGAAGGAACTTGGTTCAATTTTTAGAGCTTTCGCGAGACTGTTCAAATTGATTTTTCTTTGTTTATTGCAAACTGGGAATCTGATGCTTTAATCAACCCATATGATCATTCTTTTGTCTTTTGTGACTGTCATTCAGCTTATCATTTTCCCATCGGCACATCCAATGACATTTGTTTCACACCCCTTGATATTCATTGTCCAACATCTCTTTATTCAAATTTTTATCAAGAAGGTGAGGCACTACAACCTTCACTGATGGTTATGGTAGGTCGTCATTGTCTTGACATGACTATTGAGTATGATCAGATCTATTTTTCCTCACAATATTCCCATTGTGATCCTACTACTCTAATTGAAAATTCACCTTTTCTAAGATTTAGAGTTTTCAAGAGGGCCATCATAAATTTTATGATCCATTCTCTAAATGGATGGAACAATCTTACCTGGAAAGTTGTGTACTAAACACCAAGTTTTGATATTTGCTTGCACTTGCTAAGGAGCTCGGTGTAGATGAAGACACATATACAAGAAGCTTCCGAGGTTTGTTAAAAAATGGTATTCATAAAAAATGTAAGCATGTGAAATGGATGAAATTAGTGGTTGTGACACACCTTTCTGGCCACATGAAAGACCTTCCTTTTCTTGTGCAAGTTATTAAAGTTCTTATCTTTTCTGTTACATATCACTTTATATTTGTTTTAACTATTCGTATCTTTGTGAATGCAGGTCAAGAACAACTATTATGGCTTCATTGGAAATTCCATTATACGTGACCCCAACCTTGTAGTTGTTAGTTTAGGAGTAGGATTAGCTGCACCTTAGTTTCCTTCTCTCGCACCCATCCTGTGTTGTTCTCTTCAGTCTCTCTTGTCTTTTCATAATTCTCTTGCATTATGCTTTGGTTTAGCTTCTTTTGTTTGTCTTCTGATTTTGTTCCTTTGTTGTGTGTTGTCTTTCCTTTCATTTTATTTCTTTTGTTTTTCTTTCTTGTTGTTTGTCTTTTTTTTGTTTTCATCATGTGAATAAGTGTTGTGCCTAGACATGTTGTGGCTTCTTAGTATGTGTGTGGCCAAACTATAAAGAGTCTTATGACACTTCAACATTTGGCTAGCCTTCTGTCTGTCTTCCTTGTGTTGGTTACATCTTTTGGCTCATGAATTTCTAACAAAAAATATGATCCGTCTGTAAGGAGCGTTTTGGTCCAACCATGAACCCACATATAGTTCGGAAACCTCATTCCTATACTCGGTCTTTTCTGCTTTGGCTCTCAATCTTATCCAACTAGTAGGAATCGATAAGGGGAAAAATCTAAACAAGCAAACCTAAATCAGAGGTCTCAATATGCTTCTCTGAAGGAACAACCTCTTTTGCTCTCAATAAGACGGGATCCCTCTTCCGTCCCAAAATAAATAAGTGCCAATTCAAAATTCTCTTTAAATAAATAAATAATGACGTAAAAAGAGAAATGATTCCTACACAGAGAGGTGAAGCAAGAAACTTTGTCGGGGTATTGTCTAGGCTCACTGGCAACGGATCAATTTTTGTGTTCCTACATGACTCTGCAAGGGTATTGTCTAAGCTTGTTGGCAGCGGAGCAACAATAGAGATGAAAAATTATACTATGAAATTATTAAGGTCGCGAGCTACACTACCCTTCCCAACTCAAAACATTGTGATTATGATGAATATTATGTTGTGTTCAACTGAGAAGGTATAAAGGGGACCGTATATGTTCATAGGGTAAGTGGGAAGTCCAAGGTAATCTACATTATGAATCAATACTCCCAGAAGAACCAAGGCCCTGCATGGAAGAAGTTAACCAAGGAATAGAAGTTGGACTTCAACCAATGTGTTGCCAAGCGTTGTAGCTACTGCAATACCCTCCAAAATTTTGGCTTACACTCAAATTTCAGATCCTTCTTTGGTCTTTTATATTTTGGTTGCAAACATGACAACTCATTTCATGAGCTTTCTCAAAGTTTTTTGGTCCCTTTTGCATGTTGGGTTAACTGTTGTCTTTTGGCATGTTTGACTGTCATACGATGCTTGCAAGACTTTTTTTATGTTTTCAAAGGTCGATCTTTGTGTATATGAGTTGTCTTAACCATGTAAACATATGTTGCATCCATATACAAAGTCTTGGGCATTGTAGCACAAGTGTCGTCACAATCATCCTAAAGCTTATCTTAAGTGTCACGCTTGTTGTATTTTGTCATGAGGAAATCATACAGAGGGAAATTCTTTGTTTACATGTTCCGATGATATATGTTGTTACGTTTTCAAATTATGCCAAAATTGTGATCACAGTCAAGGTTCATCCCAGTTCATCGCCCATCCCACACTTAACCATTTCGGATAATATTCCCACCAAGAAACTTAGCTTCACCGAACCCCATATGAACTACAAATTGCACAGTCTCAGCCCTCTAAGTTGTGACCATGCTGCTTGGAACTGTGCAATGTGTAGTCCCTATCCTCCAGGGTTATTTCTCTGCACAATTCTTGAACCCAACTCCCAATATTGACCTCCAGAATTATGTAGTTGTGTCTCCTAGTCTTCCTTGAATTGTGCACTTCAAATCTTCAAGCTTCAAGCTTTTCCCTTGTCTGCTGGAACTGCACAATGTGTAGACTCTCAGCATCCCTTTGGCACCCAAAACTATGCAGATTTTTCTCCCAATGTCCTTTCACTCAACTAGACCTCACTACCTCCAAAAACTGCGTAGTTCTATCCTCCAAGCCCCCCTGAGCTACACATTGTGCAGTCTCAGTTTCCCAGTGCCCCTTACCTCATGAAAATGCATGGTTCTTCCTCCTAGGGCCCCATCCTATAGCCTCCACTCCCTGCTTTAAATGCACAATTTTTTTCCCTCAATGGGCACTACGCAAATGTTTTCCTCAGTGGGCACTATGCAAATGTTTCCCTTAGTAGGAACTGTGAAAAATTTTCCCTGAGTGAGGACTACGCAAAAAATTTCCCTCAGTCTAGCCTGATTTTCACACTGTGTAGTCTCAGTGGTCAAGCTTTACCCTTGGTTGCTTGAACTACACAATTATGTTGTAACTTGGCCTTCTCTCCTGACCTAGCACCCAGTCCCGACCTAGTCCCTAAATCTAAATGCTCTATATTATCCTAGGGTTTTTTAGACTGATGTTATCTTGTCATGAGTGAGTTGCAGATGAAGGTACCCTCTTACACCATGATAGGATGATGAAGAAGGAGATGTAGAAGGGGAACATGCAGAAAGACATCTTTGCAGCAAAAAAATGCAAGCTCATCTATCAAAGAAAATCAAAGGGATACAAGTTTGCAACTAGCATCCAAGACTAAAGATCATTGAAGACTCTTCATCACCAAGATATACAGAGGAGAAGAGAAATAATATACAAGAAGACATCCTACACTCAGTAGAAACAATGACTTGACATTGCCACATCACCAAGTAGTCCATGTCAGTAGTGTCATGACATGTCGTGTCATGAATGGTCATATGCCACATCACTATTGTGTACCATGTATAATATATCTAAACGTATTGTAAAGCGGAATTCCAAAGGACACACACGAATATGGAGAGTCATATAAGTTGAAAATTCATAGGGAGTTGAACAGTCATGAGGGTAGGTAAAGAGTCACAAAGGGGAAGCATCACCCCTTGGTTATATATACCCCCTCATTGTATGAGAAAAGGACTTTTTGACCTTGGCTCCTCCTACAAGGTATTAGATAGATCATCTAGTTCTTTGAGGAGCAGGGAGTGGCTCCAAGGTCCCACTATTAGGGTTAGTACATTGTAAACATGTGTCTTGGAACTTTTTCTTAATAACAAAAGTCTCTTAAGGCCAACATGTTCTTCATGAATGGACTATGAATGTTTGTAAGACTATTCTATGGATGTTTGTATTTCATGTTTGCTTTCACATGTACTGAGATAGTTTAACTATTTTGGTTATTTGAGTGCTTATCTTATTGAGGATGTGTTGTAATGGTTGTTATTTTTTTCCCATCCTTGTGGACTATTATGTAGGATACTATACAAGTCTTTCCTTGTTTGTTGGTTGTAATTACCGTCGCATCCATTCCGGACTATTTTTCTAGATATTAGATGGAGCCTTCTGGTTCATGTGTGTCTATTCCTGGGTGGTACTATTACCTCTCACTTAGAGGCCCACTTTTATCCCCCATTTACAATATAAGAACCTTGACACAGTTGCAACTACATACTCACCAGACACACCTCCCTTTCTTTTTGAAGAAACCATTGCATCACCCTTTTGTGCTAATAGCTAGAGCCAAGGAAAATATTTGAGGATTTGGCAACCGATCCTTTATATCATATGATACTCCTACACCAAACAATGTAAGTTTTGATTGGGACTTCATATTGGGAAGATACCCTTGGTTAATGGATTTCTAGCACTGTCAACATTCCCTCTCTGCCTCCTCTTTCTTTCTTTTGATGCATGGCATCCATTTGTAGGAAAAAGGTGTGCAACATTTCACTCTTGAAATCCTCCAACATATTCCCTATTTCATGCTTGATGGATGTTGTGGAGGGAGAGGAACTAACCAAGTTTTGGCTAGACCTACCCTTCTTCCTAACAACCCTAGAGTAATTCTTGAATATAGTTTTGATGTCATCATAAGGAAATTGGTAGATATCTCCTCCATATAACATGTTGAGGGTTTCCATTACATCTTCCCTGATCCCTCAGAGAAGAACTAGCTTGAGTGACTCAACATCAAGGGTATAATTGGCCCTCCTATAATTGAGTTGAAACCTTTCCTCATAGTCTTCCAAAGATTCATCAGGTCCAAGGGTCATCCTAAATATTTCCTCCTTTGTTTCTTTGGACCTACAGTAATCCTAGTATTTATCATTGAAGGTTTGTTGCATTTGGGCCTAGGTAGTGATGTTGCCTCTAGGTAGACTCATAAACCAACACAAGGCTACATATTTGAGGGTAGAAGGAAACAACTTCAACTTTTGATCATCAAACGCATAGTCATAGGTCCTACAGGAAACAAAAAACTCAAACATGAAGCTGTCATGATCTTCATAGGTTAGGCTATGTAAATGTGGAAGGGAAGCGGGGTTTATATTTTTAATTCTAGCCTCTCCATTGGTGTCTCTAATAAGGAAGAGCACATTGTTCTGGTTTTCAACCATGGTTTGGGTATGTGATATGTATTCATCTTCATCCCCAATAGGTTATTTAAAAAATTCAAGTTTCTCACGTAGAGGATCTTCTAAATCCCCTGTAGTTAGAGAGGCAAGTTCATAATCAGCGAAGAAGAATGAAGGTTGATTGCTTGAGGGTGTGGGGGTTTTTGGTAATATTTTTTCTTGGTTATCCCTACTCCTACAAGGCATGAAATAACAAGTTATTTCTTTTGAATTTTATAATTTTTCAAACCAATAAGACTGATGTAAAATAGAAAAACAATGCTCAACCGTAAAAAACACATAATTAGACACCTTCCCGACAATTGTGCCAAAAAGGGTGAGCCCTATTATTGGACCAACAATGTTACAACTCCCAGGGGCTCCTCAACTTAAATTATCACTCTGGGCTTTGTACAAACTTAGAGATGACATGCTATATGCATAGTAGGCTAGGTTCTACTCATGCCATCCTCAATCATGCCATTAGATCAAGATGCTCAGAGACCATTCCTTCAACTTAACTATAGTGAAATATTTCCGATGAAAACACAATTGAAAAACTTATTTTTAACTATGAAATTGAAAATTCCATTTGTTAAAATTATAGATGTTAATTAACATTACATGAAGGAGAAAGAGCTAATATACCTACAGAGGTAAAGCCACTCTATCTTGCATAATTCATTAAATCAATATCCCATTTTCATGCATCATTGATCTACTTCACATTTTCTTGAAAATCATAAACCTAACTTGTATCATTCTTGTGAATGAAAAATACTAATTCTACTATGTTTTGTATTGAGGAAAAGATGTGGTTGGAGTGGTCTAGGAGCTTCTCTTAATCATCAAATCACAAATTGGGGTCATTATTCATCTTGACTAAGCTGAAGTTGAAGTGGGGAGAAAAATAGTTGGAGGAAAATGGTGTTATAGAACTGCTATAGGTGCTGCTATAGGAGGTCATGTATTGCTACCGGAGGACTTGTATTGCTACAGGAGGGATTTCGAGAGCCTTTTTAGGGTGGAAATGTTTCTTGAGGGAATGAAGAGGTTGATGAACTTAGGATGGAGTGAATGAAGGTTTGGGAAGCCTCCTAGCCAAGCCCATGCCCTCTCAAAGGTCTATCCTGTACCAAGATGAATGCACATGGTGTCCTTAATTGTCTAAACAGAGTGACTGTGGAAATAGAGTGTTGGGAGAAGAATTGAAGGGTGGAAGGATAATATGGTGAAGTCCAAGTGGATATGAAAGAGGTGCCTTCACCTATAGATCAACATAACCTTGCAACAAGCCACATGCATGCATCAATTGATCATAACACAGTGATATAAATTATGATGGAAAAGATGAGTTGAATTAGAATAACATATATTTTATGCTAGAACACTATTATGGTCACTGAACCAACTCCTAAGTTACAAAAAGTAAATATGAAGAAGGAGAACTAACATATACTTTTTTCCAAGAAATCATAAAAAAATGTTTTTATACTGAGATTGTAAATTCTTCCAACCATTCTCCCACAACTGAGGTGATATAGAAGCCTGCAATCATAGGTTTTTATAGCTTAACATCTACTGCAATAAAAGAAAGGCATGAAATTCTTTAAACTAAGAATAATATATAAGTACATAAGAGGTACCAAAGGCTCTAGGTTGGGCCCAAACCCAAGGGTTTCGACCCTCTAAAACTAGCTCAGATGCAACTTAATAACCAGCTTCTCATTATCATAAAATAGTAGTCTCATACATCACATGAAAGTTAACAATGACAATGTCAAGCCTTGGGCTCAATAGCTACTCCTATTTGAATAAAAAAATTGAATCCTAATGAGCCTTTCAACTTTTTTATTTGTACAAAAGGGTAGCTTATAGTATTTCCCTTGAAAATAGGATTGATTCCCTACTTGATCTCGAAAATTTTGGATCTTTTCCTCCTTGAGCTTCTCATGCACTTGGAGTTACTCGACTATTAGTGAATTTGATCTTGTGAGTGAGGATTTGGTGATCTCAAGTCACGTTATAGAGTTAAGGATGTGGACAAGCCTCCCTAGATTCCCTCTTGGTTGTCTTCATCAAGCCCCTGCATAGTAAATGCCTAAAAAATGCTTCCTTTTTCTTGCAATTTAACCACATTATGCCACATATTATGACAAACACCTTTTACTCTTCTTACGAAGCATATTATAACCAAACATGTGAATTAATGTGAGAAAATGATAGTTTTAAGGCTGGAGGATAGCATAATGAACTTCAAGATATACTTATTGATGCGACTCATGACATAGCGCCACAAGAACGACATGCACACAACACCACATATACAACATGTACACAACACCACATGCACACAACACCATATGTACATAGCACCACATGCACAACATGAACACAACACCATATGTGCATAGCGCCATATGTACACAACACCGCATATCCAACATGCGTAGAACACGCACACAACACCACATATATATCATGTGCATAGTATAATATGTACACAACATTGCATATCCAACATGTACATAAAACCACCTATACTCAGCCGTGCATATTCAATATGCACACAACACTATATATACAATTGGGATACAACACCATATGTACAATCACTAAATATACAATATGCACAACATATACACAACAATAGAAATGCACATCTAAAACCACACTATCTCTACTAGGAAACCTTGTTTCTAGTGTCCTTCCATCATCCATGCTTTCCCCAGCAAGCCGCAGGTCATACTGCTTTCATTGTTTTGATGTATCCCTTAGCATTACCCGCCATAACATAGATATAGTATAATCACATAATATCAATTCATATCAACATGATACTGACCCTATATATTTTTCAGGGCTACTCTTCCCACTTGATTCCTCATAAGACTATGAACCTCTTCATGCCATTCACCTGCATAAGAAATCATTCCTCCACAAGAATGATCCTTGACAACCCTATCAGAGAGTCACATAGATACATATATACATATAAACATCAAAATTAAACAATCATGATCATGACGATCTTATCAAACATAGCATACATATAGACATACATGTATACATATATAAATATCAACATAATCATGATCACAACATAATTACCAGATGGCATAAGGTCAAGGTTAATAGAACTTACTTTATCCATGAAAAACATGCATAACATTGAGAGAAACAGTTCCCAACTTAGCCAAGGTATATTTACTTTACCTTTCATGTTACCTTTCTCATGAATGTCCTACCATTTTCCATTTATCCCATTGGAACCAAACAATTCAACCTATTAGGGTCCCATAATAGGTATCAGTGATGTTGGTCTCTTACTATTCATTTTGGTCAATTTATCCTATGAATCACTAGGTTTCATAGCCTAAAGGTTTACTCGTCAAAGGAGCCATTCAATTCTTGAAGTCCTATGATCAAAACAAGTCTAAATGTTTGGGATATTTTTTTTATATGAAGTATAGTTCAAATCATGTTGGATGTGTTTTCACTGCATAGGGCTCAGAAGGAGCTTTCCAATGGAATATCCAGTTCTTCAAATTGACTTCTGGATCAAAAGTTGGAGCAAGTTCTAGTTTACTCTTCAAAACCATAGAACAAAGGAAAAATGACTAAGTGTTGATCCTACATCCCGCATATCAGAGATTTTGTAAAGAGAAGTAGTGGAGGTCTGAGTGAATCAGCAATCAACAATAACTGATATCGCATATCGATGATCAGAGATCTGATACACAATGAAAATAGAGCAATAGATCAATGAAGTGGAATATCAGTGGGGTCATGTACATAGTGCAATCGACAGTCAGCGACCAGGCCATATCACATATCAGTGATCGACATTTTCAAAGGGTCAATCCTAATGAAATTGTGATGTGTGATATACAAATAATGCTTTCAGTGTTAAATCATTGGGAAATGTGTTGTTAGTGTTAAAGTGTTGGGAGGATGGCTGAAATATTTCACAAAGGATTTCACTAACAAACCAGAGTAGGTTCGGGTCCTTTCTCTCTGCTCCAACGGGACACGTGGTGAACACTGATTGGTTTCGATTAATCCATGTGGTAGCTGACGTTATCATGATGTGGCTATCTGGTGGATGCATGGCATACAAATTCGACATTTTCAAGGGGCCTAAGGGGTAAATTCAAAATGACACATGTCACCACTCACAATGTGACATGTGGCAAAGGATGACATCAGATCGCATACCGACGATCACAGGTTGAGGAATGTCACTACATCAAATAAGAACCTCCAATTAAAAAAACGTTAATAGATATACTCCAATATGGGGACTGGCCCACGGTTAGAAACAGCTCAAAGGAGCGAGAGATATTGACACAAGGCGGGTGGCAACATAAATATATGTTTTACATGTTAAAATCATAAGGTTTGGCGGAAACGTTTTAACAAATGTTTTATGTGCTAAATCCTTGGCACAAGCCCTCACTATTCCTTTTCACAACTAAATGCCAACTAAATGCTACGTCACTCATCAGAGATCACAACTTTTGAAAGGTGCAACTAAATGCCATGTTACGAGATCGTTGATTGCTGAGTTTCGATATTCAAAAGGGATCTAGCACATATGTGTTGTGGTTATATGTGTTCTATGTTTGGATTGTATACAATGCAATACTTCAAAGAATCAACCCCTTTTGAAAGGGTTTAAGCCCCAAAAGGATATCAGAATATTTATATCTCGCACAGTCCAAAGTGGCATGAAACAAAAAGATCTAATATAAAGAAAGCTCTGATAAAGTGAGGCAGAAACTGTTGCAACAATTTCAAAAGAAGAGGGGGAATGAACCAAGGCATCAGGAAGATTTTTAGCAGGATTTTTGGAACCATAGCAGGTAGTTCGAGATTTTCAAAGGAATATGTAGAGTTTTATAAAAAAAAATTTGTGAGATTGATGTTATTCAGTCTGGGAAAATGAGGATAAAGATGATTTCCTTTTGTTGACCCAAATATTTTTGTTCTATTAGGAAAAACGATAAAACACACCTTTTGATCCACTTAGGTGGATAAATTCACTTAGGTGTATAAATTAAGGAAGTAGAACATGATGATGTCAAATTGAGGTTGTTTACCCAAAGTATTTCAGGAGAAGTTAGGAATTGGTATAGAAATTTGAGAGCTGGAAGCATTCATAATTTCCAATGGTTTGTACACATTTTCTTTGACATATGGTTGTTTAAAAGGAACCCTTTCTAGGTCATGGATGAGTATCAGAATCTTAAGGGGTAGCCTTCTGATACAGTCCAAGATTTCTCAACCAAATTCAATAGTGTTTATAATTCCATACCTACTTATGTAAATCCTCCCCCTGGATTAGCTATGCTTCATTATCCATATGGTTTTGATGTCGAGCTTGCATATTATCTTAGAGAGAGGAATCCTGCCACTTTGGAGGATATGCAGAAAAGTGTTGTTGATGTGGAAGAAAATTTGTTGACCAAAAGAGCCAAAATGGAAGCTAAAAGAAGGGAAGTGGTCAAGGAGGATCTTTCTCCATTGTCATACCATAAGCAGGATGCATTGATGAAAACCATGGAAATGTTGATGGAAACATTCATTATGAAAAACAAAACTGTTGTTAGAGGGCAGCAAAGAAGAACTCCTCTCCAAGAAGATTTGGTAGAAGAAGAAGAGGTTGTTGATTTATGTCACCATAAGTCAGAAACTGGTTGTTTTATCTATTCATTTGAAGACAGTCCTGAAGAGAAACTAGTGACATGTTCTCAGCAAAAGGATGTTCAATTTCATCAATTTAAGGAAAGCAGTCATCCTAAAGAATATGATGAAAGTATTGATTCAAGTGAGCAGTCTTATAATTTTGACATTGAACATGAAGAAAATAATGAATTTGCTGATGGTAACTCTCTACCTTTATGTTATGCTACATTTGAATTGTTGAAAGAAAATTATAAGATCACTAAGAAGGAAAGAAAGCAAGTTGAATCTAGCATAACTTTGAAGCAACCTTCTGATATAGTTGAGGACCCTGTTACTTGTTACATTGAAGACTCCTTCAGTCAAAGATTGCAGTAGCCTTCTTCAGTTTTTGATCATCCAATAGATGATTACTTGGATGATTTATGCAGTCAAAGGTATCCACATTTAGCTAGTTGTGAGTATGAAAATAGGGGTGATGTAGACTTAGGTTGGCAGCCAGCATCATTATCTTTTCCAATAGTGGTTTCATCACAAAAGTCACAGGAAAATTTGTAGCAGGTTTGTAATCTTTTGTAAGATGGTGGTAAGGATGAAGGTATTCAAGTAAATTTCTAGTAGACAAAGGTTTCTTCTTTTGCTGAAAATGAAATAGATTGTACTCTTGGTGATGAATCTCATGTCTTTCCTCCTGAATCTGATGGGTATATTCAATAGCCTTTCCCATGGCTAAGTAACCAAGAAGAAGATCAAGCTATTATTTTGAGATATTCTTCAACCCATTCATTTTTTTAATTCTTATTTCAAGAAGAAGTCTGTGAAAATAAAAGTTTTGAATTTTCATGCATAAAGGCTTTAGATAATGAAATTGCTCTAAGTTATAGCCACTCACCATTACAGGAAAATTATGAAGAAGAGGAGATTGTTGAAAACATTATGGATGTGGACATTTTTGCTGTTGATAAGCTAGTGGTTGAAAACAAGGAGAGTGCTTGTATTTTAGTTGGCTTTCAAGATGGGTTAATGCTTTAGATTATTGAAGATTCTTTTGCTGATTTGCTGCAATCATCAAAAGAGGTGAATTTTCATGTTCTTCAATATCCTTTGGCCGATATGTTGCAGTCATCAAGGAAAATGGTTGTTCTTACATTTTTGGATTGCACACAACAGTTTCAATGCAAGTTTGGGTTACCAGTTTCATATCTTTTTTTCCTGCTCATGAGAAGTATGGGCATCATTCATTCAAGTAGCCATTTACTTAATTAACTACATTGGAGGGATCACATCATATGATTGTACATATTATCAGCAAAAAAAATCTATCCTCATGGTTTGAAGCCCAAGGAGAAGGACCTAAGACTTTGGTGATGTGTTGTAAATTTTCTTATTTCCTTTAAAGTTTTTAGTTTGTAGTTAGTCAGTTATTTTTTTGTTTTTATGTTGACTCCATTTCCCAATGGTTAGGCTGCTAGTCTACTTTTTGTTCTTGGAACCTCACAAGGAGGATGCCATCCCCATTAGAGATAGTGTTAGGGTCCCATAATAGCTATCAGTGATGTCTTTCTCTTACTATTAGTTCTGGTCAGTTTAGCCTATGAATCACTAGGTGTCATAGCCTAAAGGTTTACTTGTCAAAGGAGCCTTTGAATACTTGAATTCCTATGGTTAAAACAAGTCTAAAATGTTTGGGAGATTCTTTGTATATGAAGTCTAGTTCAGATCATGTTGCAAGTGTTTTCACTGTATAGTGCTCAGAGGCAGCTTTCTAAAGGCATATCCAGTTCTTCAAACTGACTTCTGGATCAAATGTTGGAGCCAGTTCAAGTTTACTCTTCAAAACCAAGAAACAAAGGAAAACAAACTAAGTGTTTATCCCGCATCCTGCATATCGGAGATTTGGAAAGAGAAGAAGTGGAGGTCAGAGTGAATCAGCGATCAACGATCTCTGATATCACATATCGGTAATCATAGGTCTTATACACAACACAAACAAAACAACATATCAATGAAGTTACATATTGGTGGGGTCCAATCGGCGTATTTGTGGGGTCCTATACACAGTGCAATCGACAGTCGGTGACCAGGCCATATCGCATATCGGTGATCGACATTTTCAAATGTTCAATCCTAATGAAATTGTGATGTGCAATATACAAATAATGCTTTTAGCATTAAATCACCAGAAAAATTGTTGTTAGTGTTAAAGCGCTAGGAGGATGGCTAAAATGTTTTAGAAATGATTTCATTGACAAACCAGAGAAGGTTCGGGTCTTTTGTCTCTCGTCCAACGAGACATGTGGCGAGCAGTGATTAGTTCTGATTAATCCACATGGTAGTTGATGTCATCATGATGTGGCTATACGGTGGACACCTGGCATGCAAATTTGACATTTTCAAAGATCCTAAGGGGGCAATTCAGTGTGACACGTGTCACCACTCACCATGTGACACATTGCAAAGGGTGACATCATATAGCATATCGACAATTGCAGGTTGAGAAATGTCACTACCTCAAAGAAGAACCTACGACTTAAAAGAAGCCGATAGAGGGACTCTGATATGGGGATTGGACTATGGTTACAAAGAGCTCAAAGGAGCAAGGGATATTGACATAAGGCAAGTGGCAACATAAATATATGTTTTATGTGTTAAAATCATAAGGTTTAGTAGAAAAAGTTTAACAAAGGTTTTATGTGCTAAGGCCTTGGTGTGGCCCCTCCCTATTCCCTTTCCATGTGGATTAGGACACGTCACTCATTGAAGATCGCAAGTTTTGAAAGGTGTAACTAAATGCCATGTTACAAAATCACTGATTGCCAAGTTCCGATATTCAAAAGGACTCAGGTGCATATGTGTTGTGGTTTTATGTTTTCTATGTTTGGACTGTATACAATGCAATACTTCAAAGAATCGCCCCCCTTTCTAGCCAAAGGGTTTAAGCCCCAAAACGCTCTAGTCCTAATTCCCTGGGCCTTGATTATATAATTTCCACCTAATTCCCAAGGGCTATGCCTATCGGAATATTTATATCTTGCGTAGTCCAAAGTGGCACGAAATAGAAAGCTTCGATATAACGAAAGGTATGATAAAGTGAGTCAACAGTTGTTGTGGAAATTTAAAAGGAAGAGGGGGAATGAACGAAGGCATCAGGAATATTTTTAGCAAGATTTTTGGCACCACAATAGGATGTTCAAGATTTTCATGGGAATATGGACAACTATATAAAAGCGGTTTTGTGAGATTGATGGTGTTTAGACCGGGAAAATGAGGATAAAGGTGTTGTTCTTGTGTTGACATGAATCTTTTTGTTATGTTAGGAAAAATGATAAAACACACCTTTTGTTCCACTTAGGTGGATAAATGCAATGTACTTGGTCTTAGGCTGAAAGGGTATTTAATGGCTAAATATACAATGTAATAGGGGAATGGGGAATTGTTGACAATAGGAAGAGGCCCTATATGTAAACATTTTTAATGAAAAAGCTCAGAGCATACTTTGTCATCTATTTTTAGAGATTCCTGTGGTGTGCGTTTTCAAGTTTGTGTTTTCTTTATGTTATTTTAATATCCATTTCTGAAGTTGTTGTCTTGAATTCATATTTATATGCTGAGGATAATTGTGGATCTTATACATGATAGAATTATTTATTGCTCTATCATGTTTCTTCTGAATATTTGTTATAAGTTGTGTAGAAAATTCATAACCTTATGCTTTGCTACATTTGACCGAGTATATATCTGTGTCCTTCATTCTTCACTATACTACAATCGATAATTGACTTGAAATATGTGCCTACCTTGCCTCTATTATCTAGATGGATCATACATGCCCTGATGTTCTATAAAGTCATACTTTAGTGGCCCTCACTCCCAACAATTTTCATTCAATTTTATGTCATTTACTTCTAAGCTTAATAACCAGTCTAAATTCCATATCATATGAGTCTTTGATTGATAGTTAATCTAGCGAGAGAGCCCTCTCCAAGGTTTTTGGGACTGGAACTTAGCCTACAAGTGGTTTGTGGTTACCTCTGGGATCCCTTTCCTCAGCCTTAAGGGATTTACGGAGCACTAACACAACCCACTGTCATAAGTTTGCCTTCAGCTGCCCTTATACATGCACTGAGCTTCATCTGGGTCTTACATTACCTATTGGGTTTCATTCATATCTCCCTAAGCTCCATTAAATTTTCTCTTTACCAAACCAATTTACAAGACCCTCCAAACAGAAAAGGAAATACCAGGAAATCAACCAAAGGAAAAACATGAAAACAAATAACAATACGACACCACAAAGAAAGTGGCATGATCATGCACTATATGCAACGAAGATTGCAAATCAAGCATAAACAAATCAAAAATACTGAAAGCATAAGGCTAGTGACAAACACCATGACTCAATCCCCATCGTTTGCAGCACTTCCAAGGGAAAGCTCAACCTGAGCCTTTTTCAAGATTTCATTTCAGTCTCTTTTTCCATGCAATCCCTACATCATACTTCCATAAACACATATTTTTCAGTGTATAAATAAATATGACAATATACCAATTATTTTACCTTGATGTGCCAAGCATGTTTCCTTGTAACTAAACACACATGTTAGCCACATGTTCCAAAGATCAAGACAACATATCTATTAATTATCTTTTACAAAGACTAACAACCATGTCATAATCAACAGTGAACTAATAGCCTAAAATCATAACACTACAACTAGCGCTCACTTGCACTTAAGTACATATCAGTTGTCTCAACACATAATGTGTTAGTACAACCATGTTAAAACAAGACCACTCTTTCATGCAATCTTACAAACACATACTCATATCATGAAACTAATCAAACATTCAAACAACAAATAGATGAAATAATAGATACCAAACACTCAAACACCAAATAAACGACAAAATCAAACATTCAAGCACTAAATAGAGGACATAAGCAAACACATAACTTGATGTATCTGAAGGGAGGCTATCTTATCTGCACATTCAATCTAGTTTAGCATGATATAACCTCACAACACTTTAACTCAAACATAAATAAGGTCAATACATCCATAACAATAACTAACTAACATGTTCACATCATAAACTCATAAACAATTCTCATTCACACATAACAATCACATATGCACAATCAGTCTAGATTAGTATGCCATAATATCACAAATAGGTCGACTCATACCTAAATGTCATAATCCTAACCATGTGCATAGGCCAATACAAATTAGCATGATACATATAACATCAGGATCTCAGTTGCAATCACCATAACTATCATGCATATGACCGCAATGCATATAAGAAAAAGTTAACTACCATGCATGACTAATCCATGCATGTACATATGATCACACTAATCAACTAGCATTTATCATACATGTAACCATAATAGCAATAGAATTACAAGCATATAAGTAACCCTAATGCTTATAACAACTAGTAACCGCATACATGCATGCTAAACATAAAAACCTATATGATGATCTGATATTACTCCAAAGTCTAGTGCCGCAACCTCACTTTGATGATCTGCATCTCCTACTTCATATTAGTCAACACATTAGAATCATAACATACTAATAGTATCATAATGACATAATTGCATACAATGAGCTCATGCATGACAACCTTCACCATGACAATGCATGCATAACAATATATAGACATTGATATGCATAACAAATGCATATACAATTGACATGCATTGATGACTAATGTGTACCAACAAAAACACCATGAAATCCTACATGAAAACACAATTGCAAAAATGACCATCACCATGCATATATAATAAGAACATATAAAACCTTCATGCATGCATGAAAAACAAATTCTGCCCATCTAGTCCAAATGTTGAACCATGCTCTGATACCACTCTGTAACACCCTCCTCCCTCACTTACCCAAGCTTACTGGTCCATTGGGGTAAATATTTGATGAAGATTTAATATGATATGATTCAACTCCCTAAGTGTAGTTAATGAAGTGAAACCATTGAACCAACACTTTACAGACCTCCCTTAGGTGCTATAGGACCCCTAAGATCTAATCCACCACTCCAGGTGCCCAACCCCTGAGTTATCCTATCCTTTCAATGAATTAAACCCATAGTCACTCCCATGACATGGGCATGCATGTGACTAGGACCCTCCAGTCACTCCCACAATGTATGCAAGGGAGACACTATAGTTTTTTTTAGTCAGTTATGTGCCAGAGATTGTGAGATTTAAGCCACTTTTTTAGGGCTATTCTCAAAAGCACTGCTCGAAACTTGATGAGACTTTCCAAGACAATAAGTGACACCAAGACAAAGCCTTTAACACAAAACTTGATCAAGGACTTAACCTAACCAATCCCAACCATGACATTCATTTCGTCAAACATATCACAAATATGAAATCTACAAGTCATAACAATAGATCTAAAAATAGGGGTCTCATACTTATTTGAGAATCGTCAAGAAGGTCTAATTCCCTCTCATATTAGCTGAAACAACATCTATTAGGTCATGCATTAGATAACCAATCACATATTCATCAAACATGTCAAGAGACATAAACAATATAAATCATATAACCACCATATAACCAACTAATAACCAACATATAAACCATGACAACTCAACCATAATATCATCATCATAATAAATATATATGCTCATAGATCATAATAGAAAATACATCTTCTTAACAAGCCAGGGAATTCCATATACCACCCGACCATAGATTGAGTTGAATCAAATCTCTCTTTCAACCAATCACCCCCATGCCATATGCCAACATGAATGTGGAATCTCATGGAACAAATTCAAAAAAATGAAATAGAGCTTCTAGAGGAAAAAGCACCTCAACCCTCAACTAGTGACTCCACCTCATGGTTAGACATCACTAACCATCACTAGATTGGTCTCCACCCAAGTTTTCCAGGGTTCTAGAGAAATTTTTCCAACCAAGGCTTCTAGGACTAGTAACTCAACCCACAACTATTGTTAGGCTCAAGACATTTGTCCAACCAAGGCTCGAGGACTAATAACTCGACCTACCAAGGGCTCTAGAGCATTTTTCCAACCAAGGCTGTAGGAGTAGTAACTCAACCTAAGTTTCTACAGGGCTCCAGAGCGTTTGTACAACCAGGGCTCCAGAGTGTTTGTATAACCAGGGCTCCAAGGACTAATAAATCAACCCAGAACCAAAGGAATATGAGAACCAACCAAAAGTAAACCCCACAACAACATGACTATCTAGGAAATGGAAAGGCTAGGAAAAACCATTGTCAATTCAGGAAATCCTCCATGCCACTAACATATCATAACCAAGAAACCACATGCATGTGCCGTGAATGCCAAAACTAGCAAGGAAACCATACATGCAACTAGATACCTACAAAGAAAAACCCATTGTAATTGTTGATCCCACTGTCCTCGTGTGCTTTCCTTATCTTCCTTTGCATTCTTACTCCAAAAATCCAAGCATGCCACACTCCTCCAAGAGTGCTCCAAGAAAAATCTAAGTATCCAAGAGTATGAGAGGGAGTGAATAGAGAGAGAGCTCCAAAACTGAATTGACAAAAGTCTAAACTGAACCTCAGCATCCTTTTTATTAACAAGGCCTCTATTTTCTTCAATTTTCCATTATTTTCCTTCATTTTCCTCGTCACATGCAACCTTTCACCTTTCACATTCCTTTTCTCCTAATTTCCATTATTTTCAAAAATAAAATGCCAATTAATGCCTCATCCTTTCCAAAGCCTTTTCCATTGCCTTTTCCAATTATCTTAGCCATAATAACTGAAATGAACACCCGCTAGGATGTTTTTCCCACCATTCAACTTGGAATATGTGTCCCATTACCCTAGTCTTATATTTTTTTTTTCATTAATTTTTACTAGGGCGGTTACAATATTATCCTAATGGGGGGTCCAGGAATAAAGAGGAAGACTTGTTGAATACTTGCATATTACTCCACATAGTAAAGAAAAATATTTAAATAATGACAATATTCATTCAATAATAGCCATAACTAACCAAAAAATTAGTTCATCAAGTTAGTATGTAAATAAAGCAACATATACCATAAACATGACTAGAATAGTCCAAATACATCTATGATACATGTATGAAGGAATTCTTGCTCATTGAGCTTCTGAATAAAAGTGTAAGATCCCAAGTATATTGTTACATGATCTATCTCCCATGTCTTACAAGAGAAGCCAAGGAAAGACCTCTAGAATCTAAATCCTTCCAAAAGCCCTTTGCTTGCTTTATGAGGAGATATTTATAACAATTGAAAGTGACCTTTGTGCTTCCTCATGACTCTTTGAATTCTATGATTGTTCATATTATATACATGAATCATTACATTCCAATGTGTGAATTTTCATATTCCACATGTGTCCTTTGTACTTCATCATATAAAATTTATTACATAAGTCAATTTAGAAATGAGACAGTGGCTTAATAAGACAAAACTAACAATGGGACAAAACTCATCAATTGGATAAATAATTTTCTTCCTCATCGAGTTCAATTGTGATGTAAGTGTGCCATGCTCTAAAATAATTTGTAATGGCTTTGACCCAAATTGGCAAGTCCCCTTTGTAGCACATATTCATCTCCAATGCATGCATTAGTATGTTCTTGGAGCTTCACTATACATTATTCCATATCCATGAGAGCTTAATGTGTGCTTTTATTGGTGCAAAGGCATACTGCTGAATAATTTATTTTGTTACCTCCAATCCTTCCCATTCAGTTGCCTACTTGAATTGTTCAATATATTCCCTAATCTCTTAGAAGAAGACTTCTTAGCCTCTAATTACTTCAAGAGATCCAATTGTGCGCATCTTGTGTTTCTATGTTAGAAACATACCCATTATGTAGTGGATTGTATGAAGCCATAATACTAATCGATTGTACTCCAATATGCAGGTAGTTATGTAAGTGGAGTCTCAACTAAAATCTGTCAATTTTTGCGACAATATTGTCCTTCTTTTCCAAATTTTGTGGAGCATCTGGATATTTGGTAGTCCACTCTTGCATCTGATCAATTTCTCTATTTTCTATCTTCAAGAGTTTCACCACTTCCTATACATTCTTCTGAATGCCAATGAGAGGATCCATGACCTATTGTATAAGTATCATCTCATCATATAGTCGCACCATGGTATCCTCCATTTGCCCCAACTCTTCTTGCATGGTTGACTACCATTCCATGATGTTGAATTTCTATGATGAAAGCCATTGGTTTTTTGCTGCAATATGTTCTTCCTTTTGCTTCATCGCAACAAGTTCTCTTCTAAACTTGGAATTCTAGTTCCACAAGTACTCAAATTTCTCCTGTGCCACTGTAGCTAATGAAACATTTGCCACCATGACTGCCCTCAGATTTATTCTAGTGTTGGCAGTGATCACCTTCCCTATAGACACTGAGACTACATTCTAAGGATCCTTCAAGAAATACCTACGCCTCTATTGCATGATCCTCTTCTTCGAGAGATTGAATGTTACATTGTATACATCCATGAATTTGTCTACTAATGGAGGTGTGATCCCCATCTGGAAGATGACCGCTTGTGAGAGGATCGCTATCCTAGAGTATCCAGTTCTTCCTCCACTGGATGGGTGATATCTTCCTCCTCGAACTTCTCCTCTTCCATCTCTTGAGTCAACTATTCTTCTTCCAATCTTTGTGTTGCTTCTTCCTCTTGGGACTGCCTCAGTTTCTCTTCTTCTATCCTCCTCTTCTCTTCTTCTGCTTATTGCTTTTCCAACAACTAATCCCGTTGACTCTTCCTTTCTTCTTCTTCCACCTCTCTCTCCTACTCTACTAAGGTAACTCCTAAGTTTAAGGGATTACATTTCTGTTTATTGCTTCTCTTTTGTTGGGTCGTGTTATATTGTTTCCACGACTAGCCCATGGTTTTGTGCATGGTTTTGCACATGGTTATGGGCACAATGGTTTTCGGTCCATGGTATTGGATGCTTTGGCATGTATATATATGCATTGTAACATTGAAAGGAACAAAAATGAAAAATCAATCTGGTAGTCCCGATTTTGATATCCAGGGGAAAATCTCTGTGTATATTTGTTTTATGTGTTATGCTCTCGCCTTTGTTTATTTTCTATTTTAGAATTCGTATGCAGGTAATTTCTGTATCGTGTTAAAACCTAGATTTGGTATCAAAGTTGTTTTGGCTTCAAGGGGATGCCCTTGTTGCTGAGGGGTTTCGCTCGGGCCTGTGGTAGACCTTATTCGTTGGGAGATCTGTGGGATCGATTTTGATGGTGAAAGAAGATGGCGAGCAGTGGAAATATAGAGATCAAAAAATTTAATGGTCAGAGTTTTGAGTTGTGGAAACTCAATATGGAGGATATGTTGGTGGATAAAGATAAGTGGATCATGGTAGATCTGAGGAAGCGACATTGAAGGTTTTGTGGGACAAGTTAGGGACTTTGTACCAATCTAAGTCTCTGGTGAATAAATTGTTCCTACAAAAAAAGTTGTATAACCTGAGGATGAAATATGGAGACTCGGTGGCAGAGCATCTGAACGCATTTAATATTGTGTTAAGTCAGTTATTATCTATTGATATTAAAATTTCAGATGAAGATAAGTGCATTAGTTTGTTGTTTTCTCTACCAGATTCGTGGGATAGTCTTGTTATTGCAATACGTAGAAATGAAACTGCCTTGCAGTCTGATGAAATTGTCTCATCCTTGCTGACAAAGGAGATGAGATGGAAAAATATAAAGAGCCAGAATGGTGATGTCTTGTCTGTATGACAATGGTCCCAGAACATAAAAAAAATAAGTCATCAAGTGGGAGATCTAAATCTAGAGGGAGATCTAAATCTCCTGGAAAACCTGTAAAGGTGTGCTGGAAATGCAGAAAGGAAGGGAACTACAAAAGGGACTGCAAATCTAAAGCTCCTGAAAATGGAAAGGGATCTGATGATGCTCATTTTGAAGAGGCAAAAACCACCTCAAATGAAGGTGGGGATGTGTTCTTGGATTCTTCTTCAAGTACACATGTATATCATGAGGTATGGTTGATTGACTCAAGTGCATCCTTTCACTTCACTCCCTATAGAGCGTGGTTCTTCGAGTATGAGAAATATAATGGTGGTGATGTCTTCTTAGGGGATGACAGGAAGGCTAGAATCCTTGGTCATGTAAAAGTCAAGTTGAAGTTGCAAGGTGGAAGGATTAGAAAACTTCTGGGTGTTTTGCATATTCCTGCATTAGCCAGAAATCTAATTTTTGTAAGCAAGCTGGATGATGCAGGAGTAAAAGCAATGTTCAAGAAGGATACCCTTAAGATGGTTTAGGGAACACTGGTATTGATTCAAGGAACTCAGATTGGAACTCTGTACAAGCTGCAAGGTAGCACTATTATTGATGGGTGCAGCAATTTTGTGGTTCCTGAAAGTGGAGCAGAAAATCTAGTCGTCTCTAGAGAGAAGACCATGCTATGGCATCAAAGGCTTGGACATATTTGAGAGAAGGGCCTTCAAATACTTCATGGTAAAGGTATGACTAATAGCTCTTTGGATTTTGATTTCTGTGAAAATTGTGTATATGGGAAGCAGAATCAGGTGAGTTTCCCCTCTGGTGGTAAGAGGGCAAAACATATATTAGAGCTTGTGCACAGTGATGTGTTTGGACCTATGAAGGTTCCATCACTGGGTAAGTCTATATACTATGTATCATTTATAGATGATTTCTCAAGGAATACATGGAGATATTTCCTCAAGAAGAAATATGAAGTATTTGAAAGGTTCATAAAATTTAAGGCTCTGGTGGAAAACTAGACAGAGAAGAAGATAAAGGCACTGAGGACAAATAATGGTGGAAAATTTTGCAAGAAGGAATTTGAATATTTCTGTAAGAAGTGTGGTATTGCATAGAAAAAGACTACTCCATACACACCTGAGAAAAATGGAGTTGTAGAAATAATGAACAAGACATTGATGGAAAGGGCAAGAAGCATGCTCAGTGGTGCTGGGTTAGGACAAGAATTATGGGTAGAGGTGGTGGAGACAACATGTTACCTAGTCAACATATCACCTTCATCAGCGTTGGAGGATAAGACTCCACAAGAGGTATGGACTGGTAAGAAACTCTCTCTTTCACATCTAAAGGTATGTGGATGTGATGCATATGTACATGTTCCAAAGGAGAAAAGAACAAAGTTGGATAGTAAATCTTAAAAGTTCATCTTTATTGGGTATAAGGATGGTTTAAAGGGTTATAAGCTTTGGAAACCAGTAACAAATAAGGTTGTGTACAATCGAGATTTGGTGTTCAGAGAGGTGAAAGATTTTATTAACCATGAAGTCCAACCAAAGGAACCCGAGAAGATAGAGTTTGAGCTTAAGGAGGAAGAATCAAACTCTACAGTAGAAGAGGAATCAAAAGATGAAGAGCCACAAAATCCAGTTGTGAGAAGATCAGTTCGAGAAAGAAGGTAGCCAAAAAGGTATAGTCCATCTGATTTCTGTTCAAATTTTACTTTATCTATTACTGATGATGATCCCATATCTGTGAAGGAAGCAGTAGATTCAGAGGATGGAAAACTCTAGAAAGAGGCCATGGCTGATGAAATGGCATCTTTGCACAAAAATGAGGCTTGGGATCTGGTGGAGTTGCTAGATGGAAGGAAACCGATTGGCAGAAAATGGGTGTTCAAGAAGAAGACAAATGCAGAAGGAAAGGTGGAGAAATACAAAGCTCGGTTGGTAGCAAAAGGTCATTCCCAGGTGCCAAGAATTTATTCTCATGATATTTTTTCCCCTGTTGCCAAGGTTGGTTCTATTAGATTACTTTTATTTGTTGTTGTTGCTTTTGATTTTGAGGTAGAACAGATGGATGTGAAGACATCATTTATTCATGAGGATCTGGAAGAAGAGATCTACATGAAGCAACCTAAAGGCTTTGCAGTGAAGGGTAAGAAAGAACTGGTATGCAAGTTTAAAAGTCTCTGTATGGGTTAAAACAATCACCAAGGATGTGGTATCAGATTGATACATTTATATGGGGACTTGGCTTCACCAGAAGCAAAGTAGACCATTGTCTGTAATTTAAATCAATTGGTTACCGTGTTATTTATCTGGTGTTGTATGTGGATGATATGTTGCTGGTTGGAAATGACAAAGAAATTATCCAGGATTTGAAGACCCAATTATCCTCCAAATTCGACGTGAAAGATCTTGGTGCTGCAAACTATATTTTGGGCATGGAAATTAAAAGAGATTAGGAAAAGAGGAAGCTCTGGTTAAGCCAGAGGAAGTATGTCGAGACAATACTGCATAAGCTTAATATGCAGGATAGTAAAGCAATGAAGGTTCCTATTCCTGTAGGTGTAAAGTTATCTGTTGAACAGTGTCCCAAGACGCAAGAAGAGGAGGAGGACATGTCCCGTGTTCCATATGAAAGTGAAGTCGGTAGCCTGATGTATGCGATGGTATGTACTAGACTGGACATTACGCACGTAGTGGGAGTATTGAGCAGGTTTATGTCAAAACTAGGGAATGAGCATTAGACATCAGTGAAGCGAGTTTTCAGGTGTTTACGTGGCACTAGTGATTATGGTTTGTGCTACTAAGGAAGACCAGGATTGGACAAAGTTTCGGATATTCGTGGATTTGTTGATGTAGAATGGGCTGGATATCTGGATTAGAGAAGATCTACAAGTGGGTATGTGTTTAACCTATTTGGAGGTGCAATCAGTTGGATGAGTAAGAAACAATATGTAGTGGAACTATCAACTACAGAGGTAGACTACATGGCAGCCACTCATGCAAGGAAGGAAGCAGTTTGGTTGCAGAGATTGTGTTCAAGTATGGGGTTGGTATAGGGAGCTATAAGGATAGACTATGACAACCAAAGTGCACTTTTCTTGGCAAAGAGCCATGCTTACCATTCAAAGACAAATCACATTGATGTTCAGTATCACTTTGTGAGGGATATAATAGAAGACAAAAAGGTTTTGCTAGTAAAGGTGGATACTTTGAAGAATATTGAAAATGCATTGACAAAATCTGTTCTGAGAAGTTCTCTTGGTGTAGAGAAACAATGGGCGTTGAAGGGATGAATAAATGATTAAGCTCTCCTATGTCCCCCTGTAGAAAGAAAACAACAAGCGGTAGAATGTTGGGTTGTGTTATATTCTTTCCACAACTAGCCCCCCTAGCTAGGTTGGGTCCAAATGTTTTTTTGGACCCATGGTTTTGTGCATGGTTTTGGGCACGATGGTTTTTGTTCCATGGTATTGGATGCTTCGGCATGTATATATATATATATATATATTGAAAGGAACAAAAATGAAAAATCAATTTGGTAGTCCCGTTTTTGGGATCTAGTGGAAAATCTCTGTGTATATTTGTTTTATGTGTTATTCTCTCGCCTTTGTTTATTTTCTGTTTTAGAATTCATATGCAGGTAATTTCTGTATAGGTTTAGAACCTACATCTTGCCCGTTAAAGAATATCTGATCCTTTTCTTGGAAGCTAGTTTCCTTACTTGAGGTGTTATCTCCTCCTCCTCTTGCACTTGCAAGTCTTGAGCTGGTGGATAATGGGGTGAACTGGTATCCATTAGTGGATGTGTCTTCATGTTAGAATTGTACCAATTCTTTATCTTCTCATATTATGTTGTGGACATTGATGAGTACCCCATATTGTGACCAATCCTTTGACAATGTTGCTTGACAATTCGCCTACGATCATATCTGTGGAAGTTTTTAGTGGTGAAATCTAGACAGTGTAGCTCCTATACCTTTGTTGTTCTCACCTTGTGACTCTTTAATTCATACAATCTGATCCTCAATGGAATGATAGGCCAAGTGGCTTTATTCCTCCAGTGGATAATTCCTGGCAATCCCTTATGAAACTGATTGGAAATTTCTTGCATGACCACTTTCCTGGTCACATATCATGGCATAAGATGACAGTAAATCTAACAATAAAAGCACCTAATGTATGTACCCTCTAGAGCTACAAACTGGTTCGTGATAGTTTGAAGTGACTCCTTCACCTGATTTTTCATGCAAGGAGGATCGATCTCAAAAATCATGTGAAAGATGGTTGCAAAGAAGAATTTAGATAATTTTTCATATACGTCTCTGAAGCTTGTTTATGATAAAACTCTGTAGTAGAATTAAACCAAGAAATTATCCTTAGGAGTCTAGTTCCAGTTCATTCCTGGTAACGCATACTATGCACAGATTTTGTCTAATAGAAATGCAGACATGTATAAATTTGGTGTCTGCTTCACCCCTAAAGATCCTTTTGCTTGCCCGAATTGATGCTGCAACTCAAATGATAGGATATCTGCCCAATTAAAAACTCTCCCATGGGTAACTACTATATTGAGAATGTATATCCAATTCTCTTGGAACAACTTAGCCTTCTTAAGTCCATATAACTAACAATACATGGCTATTAATTACTAATAAACATCTCTGAGAATATTTTTTGGATAAAATGGAGATGGAAAATGGTGAAACTTGGCAGGGTCTCGACACTATGTTTTGATAATGTCAATAATGTCAATGGTTTCCCATATCATGTATAAGTTGTCGTTTGCATATTCATTGGGTTTAATCATCTTAGAATATGTCTACATTTCTCTTCCATAATAGGTGATGAGATGACTGCCACTCTCACTGCGTAACACAATGTGAGAATCATCCATATGTGTAATGATCAATTCAATTACTTTTTTCACATGGCATGACTGGCAATCTACACGTGATCTTGTGCATCCTAGACTTCTTGATGCTGATATATGCATGTAAATATTCTAATTCCCCAGGAAACTTCTCTCGCATGAATGTGTTGTGTGTTTTTCTTTATGTGACCTATGTATCCTTATCAATAAATCACTGAGTAACTATTTATATGGGAATATTGGGCCTTGTAACTTCAACAGGTTCATCGGCGCTTGCTTTTGAAATTTCTTTGGGGTCAATTTGCAAGGCAACATGTCTCCAATAGATGATGAAAAAGTCGTAATACTTGTAGCATGAACACCTGTTTGGGGAAACACACTCATAGTGACAGTATTAGCTTAGAACAACCTAGCTATGCAGCAATACTTGTAAATCACGTACAAAGAGCCATCATAGATGATATATCATGGAAAACTATGAACGACAGCATAAAATAACTTGCATGCATCAGAAAATAGGCATGCAAACTAGGAGGGCACACTTTCAAAGCACAAAGGAGACATGCAAGTTCATTTAGGTATTTGCAATGCACTCATGAGCTCAAGCAAGGGAATAAATCAACTAGGGCACATTGCCACACCGTGAAGGGTTGAAAGGATGGAATACAGGGCCTTCAGGTCTTCCCTATGCGCCCATGCGTTCAAGGAGACAAGGAAGGAACATTGTTGCACTCTGAAGGGATGAAGGAGGAGGTTAAAAAGGATTCGGGCCTTCATAATGTGCCCATGTGCTCAAGGAAAAGGAGGGTGCATTGTCTCATGTTGAAGGGTTTAGTGGGGATGCTTCGTGCCTTCATGGTGAAGAAGCACACTCTTGAGGAAAATTTTATTAGATAAGGTGCAATTTTCAAGTCTGATTGGGCTTTGAGCTCAAGAAGTGTGCTCTACTTGTTGGAAGCTCATAAACAAGTTTGAACAATAGAACTTGATGATAAGATGAGGAAGAGAAATATCTGCAAAGATTTATAGTTGTTGTCACATGCATGGTGGAGGATGAAAGGTTTCAAGAAAGTGAAGAGTTTTTTCATGTGAAAGAGTATTAACACTTGCAATATGAAGATATAGCATAAATGTGAGAAAAAAAGCTGAAAAACAAATGGTTGACAACAAGGAAATCACGATTTGGTGGTGAAATCATGAAATGCAATGGAAAGATTTGACATGGAAAACTTACTCTTTCCACTGGTTGATGAAGAGATTCTTGAATCCTAGCTATGCACCCAACTCAGATGGAATGATTATGAGAGAAGAATGATTAAATGAGTTAATTTAAATAGGTTAACATGCAAAATTGATTCATGCATGAGTTCATCTTGTCATAAAGTGAATCGATTACTTAAATAAGTTAACTGGGATTCTATTTTCTAGGAGTGCGATCACATGCAACAAGATTGTCCGATGTATGCACTCAGGAAGGGTGCATGTCTTTCACACGAAGATGTGTGCTCATGGGGGGTGCATCTGTTCACCATGAAGGAGAGCACTCAAGGATGGTTCACTCCTTCGAGAAGAAGGAATGCGCTCAAATTGAGCACATGTATTCATCAACTTTGAGTGTTTTTTTTCTTTCTGCATGTCTTTCTTTGATTTTTGTTTGATTTGTCATGCTTTTTGTGCTTTTTTCAAGTATGTGCATGGTGATAAGGCAAGTTTATAAGTTGAGAGATATCATGAATTCACATAACCAAGAACTAACTAACTCAAACATTTCTAATGGTTAAGTGATGATGCTTCAGAAACATTAACTCGGGAGCATGCAACACTAGGTGAAAACACATAGATACCAAATCAAACAACATGATGACTCAAGTGGGCTTCAAACTATAGTTAATGTAGACTCTAAAATTGACATAGGAAAAAAAATTGGAGAGTCATTGTCGTAGCGACAAGAGGACCATGATTGTGTAGAATGAATTAATGAATCTTGTCTTGAACAAAAACAAGTCACCTCTAATCTACTTTGCAAGCGATAAAGAATTAAATGAAATATGGCTAAGTGTAGAAGCTGTAATTACAGTTAATGATAGCCATGCCTTCAATACACTCTAATCTCTGTGGGAAATTAAGAAGGATGGAGTGCCTTGTTGAAGCGCTTATTTTGAACTAAGAATTAATTCCCAGCTTGGACAAATTATTAGGTGTCCATTCTATGATTTAATGCAATTGTAGTGGTTGAGTAGAAAAAGCCTATTCTCAGAGACTAATTAAGTTATAGTGGCCAAGAAATTTAGTGGAATGATAGAATGGAGAGCCTTGTTGTAGTTGTGAGATTAAATACATAGACATGTCCTATGTAGCAAGGGTATCCATGATGGTGCATGCCCTTAGGTAGTGTGGATGTCAGCAGAGAGCTCATCATTCACCGTGTTGAAACAAAACTTAGGATTGTTGTTGTGTTGAATGGGGGATGTAGAGTTGTTGTGTGCAACAGTATTGTGAGTGAGGTGTTGAATGTGAGTGTCTGAGATGAAGGGTGGCTTGCATCGAAAGTTAGCATTTATACAGAGTAGCTAAGGGCTGAGAGCAGAGTTGGTTGAGTAGTAAAGAGTGTAGTGAAAAGAAAAACTGCAGAGAAGAAGGGAAAGTGATGTGTGGAGCAACTGATTAGGTTTATATTTACGAGAATTTTTATAAGCCTCCGTTTTCAGTCTGAAAATTGCACGAAAAGTAGAACAGTTGGCGAGAGTAGGTGATGGATTGCATTCATAAGATGTTCATGCCTCTTAGAAATTTGTGGCTTGCTATTTAGAAGGGGGTTGGTGGCCTCTTGTGAGTTGGTTCTCACAAAAAAATTGATGTAATTAAGTAGGAGCTTAAAATTACATCATAAAACAAATAGATTGGTGGTTTTCTCCCTTTGGGTTTCCACGTAAAAATACCTATGTCAATATGTGCATGTTTCTCTACTAATGGATTGTGTGTTCATGTGATGGTTTAAATTTATACTTAAATGTTGTTTTGACAATTATCACATAAGTAACATCCAAGAGTAAAAGGAACCTTATAATTCAATTAAGAACTGAAAAATACAACTGATTATTGATTCACTCCGCCCCCCCCCACAAGTAATTCCTTATTCAAACAAATAGGACTAGTTCTTATTTCTTGTTTGGAAATGAAGTTAAAGTAAATATAAAACAATGAAAAAGTGTGTAAAATCATTAAATAAAAAATCTATAATTTGAATCAACCATATTGGGCAATAAATGAAGCTTGGGCATGCATTTTAGTAAAGCAAGGAAATTTTGTCCTGCTTCACAAAAATGCACACCCAACCTTCATTTCAAGGCCATATTGAATTATTCAACTTGGAAAATATTTTTTTAATCATAGGTAACATTAATACAATTACATATTTTTAAATTTTTCACATATATTTTTGTTTTGTTCAAAAGTACTCCAAATTGCATGGATTTCAAAGGTAAAATGTAGGGTTTTTGTGCCTCAAATAAATGTACACTAGGAATGTCTGGGAATAAGGTGATGGATTAAGAAAAATCAATCTTGAGTTTTAATAGTTGAAACTTGTAGTTTCTTAGTTAAAACCCTATAAATAAGGTTGGTTGACCTTATAATATAAGTAGTAATTAGGTTAAATTTTTGTCAGGGGATAGATAAAGAGATAGAACCTAGGATTTGCATGACCTATTTTAGGATTTTTCTATATTGTACTATTGTAGCAACTGCAACACCCTCCAAAAAATTTTCTTGCACTTAAATTTCATAGCGTTCCTTGGTATTTCCCTCTATTGTTGCAAACACTTGAGCTCATTTCATGAGCTTTCTTAGAGTCTTTCACCCCTTTTGCTTGTTTTATCAATTGTTATCTTTTGGCATGTTTGATTGTTTTACCATGCTTACAGTCCTATTCTGGTGATTTCGAAGGTTTTCCTTTGTGTATTCAAGTTGTCCTAGCTATGAAAACATTCGTCGTACTCATACACAAATTTTTAAGCACTATTTCACAAGCATCATCACGGTCGTTCTAAGTCCAGCTCAAGTGTCGCACTTGTTTCTTTTCATTCTAGGATAGTCTCATAGAGGGTAATGATTTGTCTTGTTGTTCCAGTGGTCTATGTTGTCGTGTCATCGAAGTATGCTAAGTGTGTGATCACAAGTTCAAGTTCCTCACAAGTTCACTTTCCTCCCGCACTTAGCCATTTCTCCGAAAATTCTTTCGACCGGGCAACTCACTTTCATTAGACCCCGACTAAACTACGCACTGTGTAGTCTCTGCCCTTAGTGATGCAACCTTACTTCATGGAATTGTGCAATTTTTGTCCCATAGGGAAGTTTTACTATGAAATTCTAGAGTTGAGAAATGTGCCTTCATCCCCAGAATTGCACAGTAACTCCTGACACCCTAACTTGAACTACACATTTCACAAGGTCAGTCCTCAAGCTTCCACCCTTGCCTACTAGAAACCCACAATTCATAGATAACCAAGCCTACCTTTCCTTCTAGAACTGCACAAAAGTGTCCCCCAGTTTCCTCCCTCAGTCAGGACTCTCTGATCGCAAGAACTGCACAGATCTGTCCTCTAGGCCCCTCTACTACCCAGTCATGCCTTGCCTTTGAAAATTGCACAAACCTACCTCCCAAGGTCCCATCCTACTTTAGCCACTGACTATCACAACTGTGCAATCTTGTCTCCTAGTGGACCCTAAGAAATTTCTCCTTGCAGTGAGGACTGTTCTCATAAGTTCCTCAGCCAAGCCTGAGCTATGCTCCGCGCAATCTTAGTGACCAACCTCCATCCATGTCACCTGGAACTGCACAATGTGCAGTTATTGGGACCTCTTTCCCAAGCTGTGACTTGTTCTGAGCCCAGTCCATGGATAACGATGCATCATCTTAGACTAGTGAGTTTTGGATTTGACGTTATCCTGTCATGAGTGAATTGCAGGAACATGTACACTGTTATATCATGGTGAGATGATGACGAAGAAGAATGAGGAGTGAACATGCTAAAAGACTCACTTCCAGCTGGATGGATAAAGAATCTTATCAAGAATAAGCAAAGGGAACACATGCATGCAACCACCTCTCAAGGCAAAAGATCATTGAACACCCAACATCATCAAGCTATGCAGAGGAGAAGAGAAAGCATATCCAAGAACACATCTATCACTCAATAGAAACAATTCCTTGACATTGCCACCTCAACAATCTAGTCCATGTTAGCAGTGTCATGTCAATTCATGTCATGAGTTTTCAAAGGCCACATCACTATTATGAGCCATGTATATCGTAAGTCAAATGTAATGTAAAGTGGAATTCCAATGGACACACATGAATATGAAGGGTCATGTCAGTTGAAAATTCACAGAAATTTGAACAGTCATGAGGGAAATCAAAGAGTCACAAAGGCCAAGCATCACCCCTTTTTTATATATACCCCCACATTGTATGAGCAAAGGAATTTCACCTTGGCTACTCGCGCAAAGCATAGAGAATTGTAGTCAGTTCTTTGAGGAGAAAGGAGTGGCCCCAATGTCGCACTACTGGCGCTAGTGATGTATGATGTAAATATGTGTCTTGGAAATTTTTCTTAATACAGAATACTTTTCAGGCTAGCATGTGTCCATGCATGACTTATGGATGTTTGCAAGACTATTCTGTGAGCATTTATATTTGATGTTTATTTTCACATGTACTAAGATAGTTGAACTACTTCGGTTGTTTTAGTGCTTATCTTGTTGGGAATGTGTTGTAATGGTTGTCACTGATGTCTCATCCTTGTGGAATATTCTGTAGGATACTAGACATACCTTTCCCCATTCATTGGTTATAACGACCATCACATTTGTTGTCGAATATTCCACTGGATTGTAGACAAATCTTTCCCTATTCTTTGGTTTTAATGACTACCGCATCTGTTGTCGATTATTTCGCTAGATGTTGGATAGGTCTTCCTAGTTCATGTGTGTCTCTTCCTGGGTGGTACTATTACCTCTCACTTAGAGGCTCACTTTTCTCCCCCCCTTTTGGAGTAAGAGAACCTAGAAAAAATTATGTTTCACACTCACCAGGCATACTCACCTTACTTTTTGAAGGTACCATTGCAACACTCTCATGTGTTGAAATTTAGAGATGAGGAAAATCTCTAATTATTTGGCAACTGGGCCATCATACCAAATGGGAATCCTACACCAAATGGTGTGAGGTCTAATTGGGACCTCATATTGGGGAGATCCCTTTAATGTTGGCAGATCCAACACTGTCAACATGTACATATTTTTTAGGGTTTTAATTTTAGTATTAGGTCAAGTGAAGTAGTTAGGAAATTTATTATAAAAAGGTTTGATTTCCATTTTAATGCAAAAAATGAAATTTACTATAATTTATGAATAACCAATTGCATGATATAGATTTGGTCAATTCTACCCATGAGGAAGAAGTGATGTCCACCTTAAATGCCATCAAAATCTTGCATCCCTATTTTTTAAAAATGTTATTTTTAATAAAATGTATCTTATATCTAAATATTAAATTTGAATTTTTAATTATGTGTCTGAGAAAATATAGGAGTAAAGGAGCAAAATTAAAGCACCTTATAAACAATTTTATTCACTTAATAAAATTTTATTTTCTTTATAAAAGTGATTTATAGAAAAATAAAGAAATAAGTTTAAAAAAAAACTCATTTGCATGTGCATTATTCACAATTTATTCAACGTGCATTTTTGCATTAAGTGTGAATTTGTCATGATTTATTCAACTTGCATTTTTGCATTAAGTGTGAATTTATCACGATTTATTCAATGTGCATTCCTCACGATCTATGTAGTGTGCATTCTTGCATTCCACAAGGATGCCTTGACCCCAGACAATGATGGCATCAATTGAAATAATGGCGTCCTCTTCCTCGCAAAAAAATGATAGATGGGGTTCCCAGGAGACTTTCATAGTAAAAAATTTCAAAGAGTGTGCCGATACATAGAGATATACAAAAAATTGTCCACCTGGTATGCTAGATATCCTGAGAAGAGCAAAGGTTTATAAATTTATATTTGGACAATTCGATTTGCAAATGATGAGATATATGAGGCCATAGAAGATTACAATGATAAAGAAATGTAATTAAAAACATTTGGGCATAGGATTAACATGGACCCTAACTTTTTTGCAAGAGCAACAGAAATTTCACGTAGACGAGGAGTAATATTTAACTCCAAGAAAACCCCTAAGCTAGAAAAGATTGGAATGGGTAGTAAAATATGTGGGAAAAAAGTATATTTTCCGAGGAATCGATAAAAAATGCAAGATGTTCCTCAAGGACTATACAGATCCTTGATTCAAGTTATCCTTAAGACAATTATGAATCATCACAAGCTTCATATTTCCGGTGACTGCACGAGGCTAGTTATTCATTGGGTTAAACACACGGTCATAGATATCCCTCATCTGTTGGTTGAAAAATTACATTATGCCTTGCAAGAAACTAAAATTAAGAAGGTTAGGTTCAATTTCCTAAGAACATTGCAAAAAAATATTGATTTCTATCGACTTGGTGTTGAAACAGGGGCTCTTAAAACTTACATTAGTAAATCAAAACCAAAGAAAACCATTGTGGAAGAAGCTAAACATACTCTAGTTGAAGGCGTGGAAAATTTTGTTGATACAATTTTCCATGTTGAAGATATAGTTATTAGTGTTTTAGCAGACTTATAGTGTGTGTGTGGATGAATATGAAGAGCATGAAGGTATGGACCATTATATGGAAACATGTAATTATGATTTTTATATAATAGAGAAAATTCCTTCTAAACAATTGACACCTCGGTATAATTTTCCTTTTATGGGTGATTTAACATATACATCTCCAAGTTTAAATGTCCTTAGTTCACCATACAGTTTCGATAATAGATTCTTTTTCTTCGTATATGATAGAATGATCCATTACAAACAAGTTGCAATGGAGGATTCTTCCTCTATATACAGTTGGAAGGAAAGGTACATACTAAAGGTGAAGGACATTGTTGAATGCATGAAGAAGATTGCAATGTTGGAATCAATAATTATTCAACAAGCACAGAAAGCAGTGATGAATTATTGATTAAATGTTAAGGATAAAATTATATGTGAATTGTGTAGTTGAGTGTCTAGAATGAGTGACGAAGATATGAGGGAGATAGATGAACTACATGAAAAGTTTAAAAAATTTCAAGCTACATATGATAAAAAAATTAGTGAACTTGAAGAGGAGTTGAGAAGAAGTTGAAATGTTCTCAATATACCTACATTGGCAACTTTAGATACTTATGACGATAAATTAGTCAAGTTATTGAATGAAAAAGATAAATTTATTGAATATTTAAAGGCTGAAATTTGTTACGGGTAATGTCACCCTAGGGTCTTGGGTTGAGAACCCCAACAGAGCGGAGGGCTTACAACATAAAGAGGCATGCAAACAGGAAATCCTAATACTTAAACTATTGAAGTAGGAAGAAGAGGTATTACCTGGAGGTCCTACATTTGAGGTCGTTCCCGTAGGGTCCAAACCCTCTGCTTCTTCCAATGCTTTAGAACCTGCAACTCATTCAAGCAAAGCATATACAACAACAGTAATAGAAATCATGTTCATGATATAGGTGTTAGGTCATATAAGCATGTAAGCAAATAAGAATTAACATAAGATTCATAAGAAAATCATAACATAGATTAATGCATTAAGATCTTGAATATCAAGAACAAAACAACATCTCTTTATTGATGTAAACTAAGAAGTATGGAAGAACTACAACTTGATTCATCTGTCGACTCCAAGAAAAACTATTCTCCAGATCAATCCCATCCAGGCCTCAACAATCCTCCTCCATCGATATACACAAGGATTTCATAATGGGATGAAGGACATCTCGAGAAGGAAATAGACGTTTCTTATGACTTGGGAGTGTAGAAGGCACTGAGATATCTTAAGACTTGATTAGGGACGTAATAAACTATAATATCAATATCCAATATTTTTTTTTCCTTAGGCCTTCCCATGGAGGCCTATTTATACTCCTCCAAATTAGTTTTTCAGTTGGGAAACAATTGGGCCACGGGCTATAGTAGGTGAGTAACCGGTAAAGCCCATAAACTCCACCTGAACTTAAGGAGATTATATATTTTTTAATGTTTTAACACATATATGCGGGTTGGGTATAGACTGACCCGCGTGTACACATGATTTATATAGGGAAAAATATTGTATGGGATTTAAACATTTTTTTTTAAATTTGGACCAAGTCTGGAAGGGAAGGGTTGCCCTAGGCCATAACACAGAGCATCAAATCTACTACAGGTGGTAAATGGTGCTATAAAAAAATTGCAGATAAATCTAAATATGAGGACCAAAAGAACCATGAAAAAAATGTTGAATAATAAAATAAAAGAGTGACTAAGTTCGATAAAATTTGTCATAGGAAAGCTAATAAGTTGAGAGAGGGATATCTTGAAATTTCCCAAGCAGAATATTATAGAACTTGAATTGGAAAAATATCAACTTTTTTTAGAATGTAGTACTTAGAGTAGTGATAAAGGTAAGGGTGAGGGTAAAGGTACAATTCAACATAGAGGAGTAAAACAAATGCCATCAATGATTTGGAGGAATCCATGCTAAAAGAACAAGTGAAGGTTTTAGAAGCCATTGTCTCAACCATTAAATTTCTGGGTGATTTTTATGTCTCACCACCAGTTGTTCAATTATTGAAGCATATGGAAGATGAGACATATAAAATAATTACAAAGCTACACATTAATCTCATGAGAAGATGAAAAGCAAAACATTTGGGATGTGACATGGAGATACAAAATTTGAAATCCGAAGTTTCTGATTTGTCGCGACAATTAGAGAGGGAAAAACAACAATAGTAGAAAAATTAGTAAATAAAAAACAATCAATGGAAAAAAAATCTTGAGGATAAAGTACAACAACTCACTAGTGAATTGGCCAAATATGGATATCAACTGAAATCTACAAAGGAAATATTGAAAGGAATATAATTGAGAATCAACAGAAATATAAGAAGAATGTGGATTTATTGAAGAGGATAAGACAAGAAAAAGCTAATATGAGAGAATATTATGAAAGGAAAATTTGACAACTTTAGTAAGGATCAAAGGATGTGTCTATTGTAGTTCCCAAACAATCATAGTTGTCCATAGAAGGAAAGAGACACTCTTCTTCTGAAGAGGAAGGTTTGCAAAATCCTCCCAAGCATCCTCAAGTTTCAGAATAACAATTTTTAGGTGTTGTATCTATGTAGACACATTTCAACATGTCATATTCATATATATATACTAAACTATATATATATATATATATATATATATATATATATATATATATATATATATATATGTATATGATGTTAACATGCATTATATATCATTATGTTCTCCATTAACGTGCATTTTTAATAAATTGTTAGTATTTTTTAAGACTTACTTTTATGTCTCCTTCATGGAGTTTTTATCTGGTTGTGGTCTCACTGAGATCTAGTTACTCTTTTTTTTTGGACAATGTAATGGACTTTTATAAGCTGATAGCTTACTGAACCGAGAAATCAGTGCTATGGAATGTACTAAATTTCTATTTGAAATACAAAATATGTCTTCTTTCCATAGTAGAACAAATTTACAATATGCTTAGTGCATCATATGGAAAAATTTACCATAGGGTGCCTCAAAAGGAAATCTAGGGGTTGTTGGAGCTGGAGGTGTAATTTTTAACCAAAATGGTAAAAAATTCTTATCTTATGCCTGGGGGATTGGCACTGCCTCAATTAATCAAGCAGAGATGTGGGCTACCTGGAAAGGTCTCTCCATTCTTCTCCAACATGGTTTTTTCTATTAATAAGAAAATTGCATAAAGCTTACATGAGATACAAATTTAGTAGCATCAAAACAAAATAGTTGCATAATAAGATTGTATATATCAACATCACCAGGAATATAATCCACATATCCTTATCTCACCAGACAAAATATCCTTCTAAGACTGACAAAATAGTACAAAAATAAGGGCTTCAAGTCTCAACAAATTATCAACTCTAGCTCCAACATTCCAAAGTATCAAGAAAAAGACATAATGTCTTTACTTAGTAAATAAATAGTGTACAATTTGAATCAACCATATTGGCGAAGAAAAGAAGCTTGGGCATGCATTTTAGTGAAGCAGGGCAATTCATCCCGGTTAACAGAAATGCACACCCAACCTTCATTACAAGGCCAAATTGAATGATTAGACTTGGAGAGTCTTTTTTGACTCATAAAGAACATTAAAATAATTATTTTTTTCTAATTTTTCCCATAGAAAATAATCTTGCTTAGGTTTAGTGAAATATTTCAATTTGTTTTATAAAGCAAATTAATGAACAAACTTTGCATGCATGTAGCCTAATGGTTTGGATTTAAATTTTTTACATATACGATATATGTAATTTTTTTTTAACAATTGAATATTTAATGTATTGCTATTCAATAGGCTCTTCATCCTAGTTCAATCTAATTCTAACCAATAAGCTAGAAACACCTATAAATCATTATTAACCAATAAATTATCACTAACCATGCTAACTCTTATCCAATTAATCCTAATTCTTTCTACCAACAATTCATAACAAAGATTGAAAACTTTAAGTGTTATAGCACCATTTACCACTCTTGGTAGATCTGATGCTCTAGTTATGGCCTAGCACGACCCTTCCTTTCCAGACTTGGTCAAAAATCTAAAAAATAGTGTTTTATTTCCTATACGCTACTTTGCCCTGTGATAAAAGCATGTACACGCAGGTTAGCATATACCCAACCCACGTACATGTGTTAAAACACTTAAAAATAATAAATTTCCTTAATTTCTTGCAGAGTTCATAGGTTTTGCCTGTTACTCACCTCCTATAGCCTGTGGCCCAACTCTTTCCCAACTGAAAAAACTAATTTGGAGAGGTATAAATAAACCTCCATGGGAAGGCCTTAAGGGACAAGAAATGAAATATTGATATTATAGTCGATTGATCCCTAATCAAGTCTGAAAAAATCCCTATGCCTCCTGCACTCCCCAAAGCATTAGGAAACCCTTGTTTCCTCTTTTAAGATATCCTTCATCCTTCTTGAGATATCCTTGTGTATGATGATGGAGGAAGATTGATGAGGTTGGGAAAGGACGGATCCAAAGTATGGTTCTACTTGGAGCCGGTGGAAGACTCAGGTTGTAGTTTTCAACCTTTCTTGTAGCTTACATCAATAAAGAAATGATGTTATGTTCCCAATATTAATCGTGTTTATTCATTGATCTATATTATGATTTGTTTATAAATCTTATATTAATGCATAATTGTTCATTCGCTTATATGATCTAGCATATATATCATGAATATGCTTTATGTTTCTACTATTGTATATGCTTTGCTTGAATAATTTATAGGTTTCAAAGGCATCAGGAGAAGCAGAGGGTTTACACCCTATGGGATCTACCCAAACGTAGGACCTCCGGGTAAGGACAATTCATCCTAGTTTAGTATAATAAGCATTTAGATTATTTGTCTGAGCATATCTTGGTATTGTTTGCCCTCCGTTCAGTTGGGGTTTTCAACCCAAGACCCTAGGGTGTTCTCACCCCCAACATAATTTGTGAATCCACTGGGGATAACATTCTTGTTATTCCTGGTTTAGGTTGCTTGTTCTTGATAAGGGTTTGTTTTCTTGATTGCTGGCTTTTATAGTGTTATTTGACTTATTAACTTCCCAGGCATCAAGTCTGATCTTCTAGATTAGACCTTGTTTTTTGTTTTTTCTTAATTGAGCCTTGTATACGCTTTTTTCTTAGGTAACAATCATGTATACATGCAAGCTTCCTCAAACATACTCGTCTATACATGAGTTTCTAGTGTTAGAAATGCGTGTGCACGCCTTTGTGTATTTACACAGTTGCATATACAATTTTTTGAATCGTTTTTCAAATATTTTTTCCTAATTAGGTTTGTTGCCTGGTGATTTATGTTGTTTTATGGTCATCCACTGTTTGAAGAACTCTGTTCTCTTGCAAGTTTTATTTTTCAAATCTCCTTCTCAGTGAAAAGCCTAGTTGGCCTAGGATTTCTTTTTGAGCAAGTGTTTGGTTTGTATCTTGGGTTCAAGGCTTTGTCTGAAGTTCTTGGATGTTCTGGTTTTCCAGAACAAGAAATTGATTTTGATTTCATTTGTAACCCAGATTTCAAGTTGCCTTGCTTTGCTTTTCCTTTTGATTGGCCTTGTTGCTTTTCATGCTTTTTGAGTGTCTCTTTGGCAATTTTGAAAGTTTTTCTTTCTTGACATTTTGTCAGTTTGCTGAAGTCTTTTACTGTTGTTCAGATCAGTTTGTGCAAGTTTGTAGTCCTTCTTGTTTCAAGTTTCATTTATTAATGAGTTTTATAACTTGCAAGGTATAAGGATTCCTTGTGCTTCTTTTTTCATCTGTCAAATTTATTAGTGATTTTTGTGACCTCAAAAGTTTCTTTAGTTTCCTTAAAAGAAAACACAAAAACATTGCTTTTGCTTTTATTTTTTCCAAGATTTTGGCTTTTGGTTGCTTTTGTTTTGCTTGTTGAGAAATTGTGATATTTTTCAATTTGTTTTTCTTGCTTTTGATGGAAATTTATTTTTAAAATTTTTTGCCCTCTTCATTATCAAGTTGGCTTGTTGACTCCGTAAAGAAGCACATTTGCTTATAGTATGTGTTATCACAAAATCAAGCACTGAAGGCTGCTAATCAGTCAGACTCTGTGTAACTATTTCAAACCAGACTTTTGACTAAGGCTTAGCCTCCTTAGCCTGAGAGGGCTCTCTCAAAGGGTTATTGATTTTAAATATTGATGAGATGGCTAACTCTTGCAAAGTAAATTTAACATATAAATTGGCTGGACAGACCTTACAAAGATTCCCATTGGGCTCATGGAGTTAATCATCATTTCAACAAACTATAAAACCACTCATTCATAGAAGTCAGGGCATGTAATGTTTAAACACTCAAGACACCTCTCAAATAAACCTCAACTTACAAATACACACAGGAAATCAGAGCAGCAGAGTGAATTCTGAGTGATTGTGTATCTATAAAGCTGTAAAACATAAAGGATAAAACAAAACCACATATATCTTGAGCATCTGAAACAATGTATGAATCCTGAGAAGAAAAAGCAGTCATTTGTATTACTGAAAACAAGTTCTTACATAAGCCAAAATAAACTCTGTTTCTCAAAAACATCCAACCCCCATTACATCAATGTTTGATCTATATATAGAGATACACCCTTAAATAATTTGAGCTTCCTCCTCCAGCATGAGGGGAGCTCGATGACTGCTACTAATTACCCCTATCTACCATTTAACTAACTCATTAAATACATTAAGTGCTGAGCTGTAATTACAAAGAGTCATAACTAAACTAAAACTCTGATTCTGTTCTCCTCGTAGCATGATTCTTTCTTGATCCTTGACACCTGTCTCCTTAAAGCTTGGCCGAGATAGCTAAGAGAAGGATGCAATGAACAAGATAGCTTTGGATACTGAATGCGTTGATGGTTCATTAATCATAAGGATAAAACCCCTGTTTTTCCGGTCCTTGTCTCCCACCATTCTTCAAAAATTAAGCAGCATGTTCCCAGCTCTTTAATACCCCAAAAATAACGAGCATCACCATATTCCCAAATGTGCTGGAAGCTTCTTTGATGGACAGGTGTGCCAACCAACTTCTCGTATGCAGCTCCCTCAAAACCCTAATCACCGAGAATAAAGTGGCTTTATAACCAAAAATCTTAAACTTAGGTTAAAAGATTTCACCTTTTGTTAAAGGTACACCTGGCATATGTTGAATGGCTGTAGCAGCTTCCTTTGATCCCTTTCATGTCACTGAGGTGTTCCCTTTGCAAATTTCTGATTCTTCTTTCAAATTGTTTGCCTGCGTTTTAAAAATAACACCTACAGCAGTTCCGCAATTTCGTAGCGCGCTACGAAACTGCAAAACTGTTTTAACAATTTTCATTTCCCTTGAGATTTCTACTGCTCTGCCACCTGATTGCAAAACTCCTTTTTACCTTGGATATGTATAGCAGGGTCTACATGCCTTCAAAATAAGAAACTAAGCAAAATTTTACAAAACTTAGAACACACCTTTCTCACCATCAATAAGCAGCCAGTTAACCTAGCTGTGCTTTTAAATCTGCAACCTCTCTCTTTAAATCTTTGTTTTCAGCTCTTAAACGCATGTTCATTTTTCTGATGAGTTTAGCTTGTTTGAGAGTTGGAACTGTCCATGTATACACATCAGCCACTGAATCCACTTGACTCACTAGGTTTTTACTACCCTTTAACACAGCTCTTCGATAGTTGGCATACCTGACTGCAAGCTCCCTAGTGACATTCTTTGCTTTGGCAATTTCATCTTTTGCTGTCTCCATCTGGCCCTTTATGGCTATGATATTTCCCCCTTGGGAAATAATGACTGTTATGTTCTTGCCTTTTTGCTTGATTTGTTTTGCCTCCTCTGTTCTAGACAGCTCTTCAACTACCTCTGTTCTGGGCATTTTTAAAACTTTCTCTCCTTTATGCAGCTTCTCAGCTTCCCTCACTTGTTTCCTTGTAACCGGCCTTCGTGGTTTGAAAATAAATTCCTCACCAGGTTCATCAAACCTTAGTCTCTTTGAAGCTTTGGACTTTTTAGTGTTCTCCGGTGATGATTGAGTCAAATCAATGTGCATTGGTTCAATATGCACTGGTTCAACCTGCTCAAACTCAATTGCCTCAAGCAAATCACTCAAACTGGCCTTAGATATTGGACTTTCCTCAACAGCTACTGATTTGCCCTTCTCTTTGCTTAATTGACTCCTTGTCTTAACTCTTGATACTTTTTCAGACCCACTTGATCCAGGTACATCCTTCTTGTGCTTGACCTCTTCTTTTGATGATGGCTGAGGTGGCTCTTTAATAACCAAGGGCTTCACTGATTTTTTCAATTTAGACTTGGTCTTCTTTTTATCCTTTACCTCCTTTCTAAGCTCAGCTATTGTGGGTTCCTCAACTGATTCTTCTCTTTCTCTAACCGGCTGTGGAGTAAGGCCTGTTTTACTCTGGAAACCAGCCATAAAGATAAAAGAGTTCCAATCCCTACCAATTTTCTGAAGACCATCCAACACTAACAGTTTCACTAAACCATGGTGAAATAATGATGTCTCACAGTCATCCTTCCTTAATTGAACTTTATCACACATCTTGCTGAGACTACGAAACAGGTAAAATGGAATATCTATGGATGCTTTACCAGTAAAATGCAACAACAACTTAAAGTGATAGGAGTAAACCTTGTTATATCTACCCTCACAGGTTAAATACTTTTGAATACAAGTAAGCAGAAGGGCATAGTGCTCTTTAACATAATTTCTAGGTACAGCCTTTGTTAAATCCTCATTCACATATGCCTCTTTAAGAAATTCTTTGCAGGGGTTCAAATCAAATTTAAAGTTCTTAAACCACTCCTGCCCCCCTCTTGGAATCTCAGTTACATTAGCAATTGCCTCTGGAGATACTTGAAATTCTAACATAGATACTTTAGAATTTAAACCTGTAAAGTTCAAGGCAAACTCCTTTGTTACTTGAGCATGGCCACCCTGCAGCTTCTCACAGAAATTCCAACAGCCAGCATCCTTGAAAGCTTTCCTAACACCTTCATCTCTCAATGCAAGGTCCAATCCTTCAGGCTCTGTTCTCTGACATCTTCCAGACCGATGCTCCTTCCTCTCCATTCCGCTTTCGAAATTTTTTGCACAGAGAATCACCACCAGCTTCAACTCAAATGGCAAATTCAAATTTTTAGAACGCAGGCTCGCTTGAAAAAGAAACTCGGGCTCATTTGCAATTCGAATATCTTATCACACAAGCTGGCCACTTTATGCATTATTTACAAACATCATAAAACATCCATGCATAATAAAACCATTAGAATGATTTTTATGTGCATGCCTATGAATCTATTGGTGGAGTGATGGCTCATAAGTGTTTGGGAGGTACGCCAACTGACAATAACCGAACGGAGACAATGACTCATCCCCAGACGTGACCCTTTAGGAATCTGCGCTGCAAAATGCCCGAAACTGCGATTTCGTAGCGCAGATAGTTATAAATTAGCAAAATGCGCTGCAAAATGGCTGGATGCTGACGCGCTGCGAAAAGGCTAAAACATAATTGCGCTGCAAAATCAACATATAAGACTGCGCTGCGAAAATACGGAAAGGACCAGTGACATGTACAAGATAAGACATGGCTTATGCAATCATGATGGAGGATGACCAATAGTATTAGATAATGATTCACATCAAGACCCTTTAGAAACATGACCCCTAAGTAAGAAACATAGGACAAAACCCATTTGACACCAATTTTTGACAGTGAACTTTGGACAAAAATTATATACATGTGACTGTAGATCTAGGTGATAACAGTATGATTGTTTTTAGGATCTTGCATCATCATTTAAATTTTCATTAGGTCTAGTTTGCATCATTAGCATTCTTAACCTTTTTAGATTTTGAGTGTGTATAGAGATTTCAAAAAATAAAAGAAAAATATTTTTCTTATATAAGCTTTTCATAGAACCCAAGTAGAAATCCCTCTTCATCGAAAGAAAACAAATGCATGCATATAGTTACATTTCTATTGGTTTCTTTTGCATTCTAAAAATCATCAGTTTCAATCTCGTAATACCCTTGACATAAAGAAAAACCCTCTAAAATGAAGTGATTTAATAAAATGAACTAGAACTTTTTATTTTTGTCATTAAAAAACAAAAAAAAGTTTAGGTTCATTAGGGCCTTGGAATAGGTCAGTGGAGAGTTAACTCTCCAATGCTGCTCAAATTATCAAACATAGAAGTTGAATAATGAGCGAAATCCAATATCGTTAGAAAGACCGAGAAAGTTCTGTGACTAGGAGTTAAGCACGAGGGAGAGTGAAGACAAGGAAGAGAGATACCCCCTCTCATACTTGTTGGATCCCACCTCACGAGTGTTTCGCCCGACTTTTGATACAAGTTGGTGCCCATAGTTTCCTTTCCTAGGGATCTCATAGGTGGTTGCGGAGGGGAATCTCGTGGCACCTGAGGCAGATGTTGCATCACATTCTTCAGTACTTCTGGAGGGTACCCTTGCGAAGCTTGGGTGCTTGCACTGGTAAAGGTTGTTGTTTGGAGGTCAACGTAACTGCTTCTGATACCTTCGCTAGTAGGCCTGGGCCATCATTACCCCAAAATATTTTTGGAAGGTCCTTGATTTTCGCTTTCTTGTATTTTGGTGTCTGGTCCTCATCACCCAGAGTGGAAATACTTGAAAGTAGTTTGATTGACTACATCTTTAGGGATTTTTAGAGAGTTCTCTTTGCTCCTAGTTGGCCTAGCTTTATGACTTTTTTGAGTCTTTAATTAGATTTCTTAAAAATAATTCAAAGTGGCTAATCGACTCATTCGTCGGTCTAGGAGAGTTCATGGGATTTCACTTATGAGTCCTAATCCTTCTCCTCGAAGGCGTAGGAGCAATTCTGCCAGTGATTTTCAATAAGTGGTAGTAGACGCATCAAAGATTGATCCTCTGGTTGGAGTTATTGGTTCACAAGATAGACCTGGTATAAAAGTAGAGTTGGATAGGAACACTCCAGTTCTTTCTAGAGTGCTCTTCCAGTCAGAAGACATTATTGAGGTCGAAGAGCTTCAAGAGTCTCTTTTGACTCCTAATTCTCCTCTTCCTCCTGATCACCCGGATGTTTTATTGTACGTTGGGACTCCGACCAATAGGCCTTCAAGCCCAGGTTTATATCGATCTTTTCCTTTGATGACCATTGCTAAAAGAATGGCATCCACCATAAGTGCTATTTGTATGAAAACTCCTGTATCCATACAAGGAGGAGGAATGATTTCTATACCTTCAGTTACTCCTAGCACTGGAATATTTTTCTCTACTTCCATTCCATCTTCGAGTGGAAGTACTCAAGCTTTTGCCTCTGGCATTGGTTTTTTCCCTTTTGGAATGCCGACCAGTGTGATTCCTTCGATTCCGTTAAGTATTCCATCGATTGCCTCCACATCCATGGCTTCAATGGAAAGTGGATCAACTTCTTTTCAATATTTCCCATTTAGGGGTGGTCATATACCACATTCCAACCCACCTTTGGGATCAATACATTTTCCCTCTACGAGTCAAAGTTATAATCCTTTTCAAGGTTGGACTAACCCTGTGGTTAGTGGGCTTGGAGCCGAGAATCAATATTATTTCGGCCAATATGAGAATATGCCGTATTTTTCTTTTAGTTGATTCCAAAAAATTTCTCCCTATGCTAATGCATAGAATCCTTACCAAGGGCTCTCTGCTCCTTTTAACACCTCTCTAAGGAGCAATTTTACTGGCTACAGAATTTTTTCGGCAGGAGTTGGTCAAACTTTGGTTTTTTCTGGACCACAAGGAGCTCCTTATGGTTCAGTTGGGTCTATGAGTTACTTTAGGCAACCTGGTGCCTTCACAAATCTAGGGTATTCTTTTCAAAACGTTGGGAATTCTGCCCACACCGGGTGGAATCCTCAGGGTCCTCCATGACTACCTTTCCTGGCAACGTTAAACTTGCCAGATCTTTCTAAATTGACTAATGATCTAATTATATATAACTCAGTTTTGCCTCCTGTCCCAACCAAACTTCCCTCAGATATACCTAAATTTGAAGGGAAAACTGGTGAAGATCCGAGTGACCATGTAACCACTTTCCACTTATGGTGTTCGTCAAACTCCCTGATAGATGATTCAATCAAGTTGAGATTATTCCAATGTACCCTAACTTAAAATGCGGTTAAGTGGGACATAGAACTTCTATGGGGCACCTTCGCTTCTTTCGGTGATTTGGCTACCATATTTTTGAACCATTTTCAATTGCCTATCCGCTATGATGCTGGAATTTAGCTTTTGGCTAATTTTCACCAAGATCAAGCAACCCACATTTTGGATCACATCCAGGAATGGAGGAGAAGGGAGAGGCTCATTAATGTCGATATTCCACAAGAATTCCTTCTCGAATGGTTTCTTAAATATTTACAACCCGAGATCTCTAAGGATGTGTCGCTCTCTAGTGTGTTCACTGAAGAACATGCTATTTTTAGGGCCCAACAGTTAGAATTTATATATTCTCAATATGGGGTTCTTCAAAAAAATTTGGCGGATGCTCCTAGGTCCAAGGTTGATATAACAAAGCCAAATCGAGGTTCCCATGCCAATGGGCTAGTCGAATCAATCGATGCTAACACTGCTAACTTGCTGAATCAATTGCAACAATTGTCTTTATAAACTACTTCTTCTATGCAGGCATCGCTGTCAGTACCTATGCCTTCTCAACCTATGTCTATAAATGTCATCCAAACTTCTAACCCCAAAGAAAACCAACAATCCAATGGGAGAGAAAGGACGAGGTAAGAAAAAGAACCAGGATAGGAAGGGCAATGCAAACAAACCCGATAACGATGTCGTAGGGGGTAGAAAGGAATCTAAGAAAAACGTAAAATTTCCATGCAAGTTATGCAATGGAGATCATTTCACTCATCTCTGCACTAAGATCCATGATGCTCAATGCTTATTATTTCAGCAGGGGTCTTCTAGCTCCCAGGCTATCCTCACTAACCCTTTTCCCCAAGGGCAACAATTACTTGCTAGCGCGAACTCTAGTACTGGTACCCCCGCAAGGGGCAACCAGGAAGGGGAGAATACATCAGATGTCTACATGACGAGTTCACATATTGACGTTGCTACATGATCTCATGATTATGGTGAATCAGATTCATCTAAGGCTAAGTTTGATTCCAAATGTTCAAGAGCCACTCCATATTGAGAGGCCCTCTTTTGAGTCTATACCTCAAATGCCGAAAGGCTCCGCAAAATGCTCGACCATTAACCCTAATGCTAGGGCAGCCCAGAACTACTCGATTGTAGAAGATATAGCTTAGAGTCCTTGTGCTATGTCAATGTTAGAGGTACTTCAGTCATGCCCCGCGCAAAGGAGTGCACTACTCACTACGATCAGAGCAGTTGATCCAAAAAATTATCTTGTGATTACATTTGATATGTCAAACATCAAGAAGAGACTCTTGCATCATATGGCTTTCTAGATAAAGTCTACATATCGAAAGACCAATATCTTTCGAACTATTATTGATGAGGGAGCTTCCACATGTGTAATGTCCATGTCATGTTGGAAGGCTATCAGATCACCTCAAGCTATTCCTTCACCAACTTTGTTGACAACATTTGATGGTCATTCTCATAGGCTGCACGAGATTATTTCAGCCTTTCCCATCTATGTTGGGGGAAATGTGGTAAATATTGAAGTATAAATAGTTAATGCAAATCTGGATTAGAACCTCCTTTTAGGCAAGAATTGGATTTATGAGATGGATGCCATTGTATCATCATTATTTTGCATCCTTTGCGAAGGGAGAATTGTAAAGGTTGATCAAATGGATTATTCTCCGAGTGACTCCCATGCATCTTCTGAGTCTATTGTTCCATTAGTGGATAATCCCAAACAACCTATAGAGAATATAGGAGTTGGAATGTACTCTTCCTTAATGGGTACTTTTGATCTTCCTTCTCCTATAGCTAGAATTAATGTTATTTCATCCTCCAAGGGACCTTCTCGAAGAGAGTTCTTTAGAACTAATTAATTTTTGGACCCTTAGCCTTTACCCTCATCTACCACCATATTAGATGAAGGGCAGGTAGGTGGAATGGCATGTCCTATGTCTACAGCAAAAATTTCTTATCAGTCTATTGTTAAATCTGCAGACTTCGATCCTACTCCTTTTTCACCAGAGGAGCTGGATGGAGATGTGGCTCTGGCTTGGACCCTCGATTCGAATTCTACTCAGAATTGCTTAAATATTGTCTTACCATCTGAAGAAGCAATGATGGGTGTTGATAGACCTTGGGATGATTTGCATCATCATTCATATTTCCTCCCTTACTTGCGAGAAGTTGAGTCAAGTTTGTATAGTCCTTTTAATAGTGATGTTAATGCAGTTCTAAACCCTTTGGCCCCAGCATAGTTTTCTGTTGAAGGTAACATGTATGTTATCCCACAAACTGTACAGGTGAACATATCTAGGAATCCCAACATTATTGAAAATGTCTTCATTAGAGATGACTATTCCCCTGAAGAAATTCAAACTTATATCGATCTCTTCAAAGAGTTTCATGATGTGTTCGCTTGGTCTTATGAGGAAATGCCTGGAATAGATCCATCTATAGTCCAGCATGAGATCAAGATGTATGAAAATGCTAAACCTATTCATAAAAAAATTCGACTGATCAATCCTAGAAATGCAGCAGCTATCAAAGCTGAAGTTGAGAAGTTGCTTAAGGCGGGTTTCATATACCACGTTCCTTTAATTGAGTGGGTCTCTAATCTAGTCCCCGTAGACAAAAAGCAAGGAACGATTCAAGTATGTATTGACTTTAGGGACCTAAATAAGGCTTGTCCTAAGGACAATTACCACACGCCCTTTATTGATCAAATTATTGATGAATGTGCGGGTAATGAGATCTTTTAGTTTATCGGCGGATTCTATGGTTATAATCAAATTACTGTTCGTCCAAAAGATCAACACAAGACAACTTTTATTTGTCCCTGGGGTACGTTTGCATACAAAAATATGCCTTTTGGCCTCAAAAATGCTGGAGCTACTTTTCAGTGGGCCATGTCTTATGCTTTTCACGACATCAAGCACATTATCGAAGCATATCTGGATGATTTAGTTGCTCATTCTCGAAAGAGAATTGATCATCCTAAACATCTTCAGTTGATTTTTGAGTGGTGTTGTCTTTATAAAATCCAATTGAATCTGAATAAGTGTGTTTTCACTATCACATCCGGTCGGCTATTGGGATTCATCGTGTCAACAGAGGGGATTCAAGTAGATCCCTTCAAGGTTGAGGCAATACCTCATTTGCCTCCCTCGTCTTCCATATGTCAACTTAAGAGTTTCCAAGGAAAAGAAAATTTCTTGAGGATATTTATAGCCAATAATGTTGATATCACAAAAGGATTTATGCGATTACTTAAGAAAGGGGTACCATGCTTATGGGATGATTTCGCACAACGATCTTTTGAAGCTTTAAAAAAACATTAACCTTTGTTCCTTTCTTGAGTCCACCTGATTATAGAAGAGATTTCCTCTTGTATATCCCTACAGCAGAATCAACCATTGGTATGGTTTAGGTTCAAGAAGATGATGCCTTATGTGAGCATGTAATTTACTATCTGAGTCGAGACTTGGTAGGTCCTGAGCTGCACTGTTCTCCAATCAAGAAATTACCTTTGGAAGCTGTCCATGCTATCCAGTGGCTTTGACACTATATTTTGATTCAAAAAATGTTCGTCTTAGCAATGGTCAACCCATTTCAGTTTGTTCTCAATAGGCGAGTGATTGGGGGCAAATATAATAGATGGATTATCATTTTGCAAGAATTCGACCTCGAATTCATGTCAGCTAAATCTAAGAAATCTTTAGTATTTGCAGAGTTGATATCAAAGTTACCTTGCCAGGAAGAAATCATTCAAGAGGAAAATTTTCTTGATGAACATGTTAGAGCCTAGATTTATCTCAGACTGAAAATACAAGGTTGTAGGTCCACATCAAACCACGCTCAGCCTCATAGCTAGCCCTACGAGGACAGGAGAGGGCTCTCTCTGGGTCGATCTCGGCAAAATACAAGTGATGGGGCTCGAGATGACTGAAATAAAAGCTAATTTTAGGCTAGATATGAAGTATAAGGGTTTGTTGTGATTTTTTGGGGGTTTTTTGTTGGAAACAGGGAAAGGCAAATTGGGCTCGGGGATGAGGCACAATTTCTACAGAGTTCTGATTGGGGCAAGGAAGGCAATCGTTTTGATGCTTTAAAGTGAGTGAGATGGATAGATCAGACTAGTGAGCAGCTAAGGAGAGCAAGAGAGTCTCAATAATTATCCTTAAACAGATGAAAACATGGAAATTTAAACAAATTCAAAGGCAGAGCATAATAGTTAATGGATTCTACCTTAATCACTCATTTGTTCAAATTTAGAAGAAGAGATAGAAAAATGATACACATAACACTAATGAACTTACAATTACTTAGATAATAACACCATCAAAACATAAAGCCACATGGATCCCAAACAGTGCTGCAAAACCCTGGTCTTTCCTTAGCCAAAAGTGCAGAGATAGAATGTACAATGATATGCCAAAGCAATCCCTAGTGTCCAACCCTGAAAATGACTTAGGAATTACATGATATAGACTAGCCAAACCCATTCCCTTGCCTCTAGGGGTCTAACTCATCATTCTAGGAGCTGTTTCAACCAATTCTAAACAAAGCACTAAAATCTAGGCAATCAAAACAACTTGCCTCTATAAGGTAGGAAACTGATTCATTCATTAAATTTTCACTTTTTGGTGAATGAATCCTCTAGAGCAAGTAAATAAGTGCCAAAATTACATCATGTTTATCCAATTACATCAAGATAGATCAAAAATTACATCACAAAGCAAAACTAATCAAATTGGCCGAATTTCTGAGCTGGAAGGTAAAAAATTGAGCAAAAATCCTCTGTGCACCATGCCAATTTCTCTGTGCATCACGCCACTTTGAGGCTGAGTTTGAGGCAATTCCTGAAGTCCAAATTGAGTCCAAGTTTTCTTGTTGGAAATCCCTTCCTGTCTACTTTCCAACCCAAGTGGAATTTCTGAATTTGGTGCCCATTTGCCCCTCCAAAACTTCAATCTCCCAAGACTGCTTCCTGTGTGTCAAAATAGGGGCAGAAAGGTCATTTTTGAGTGTTTTTTGACCTCCTGGGGACTCAAAACTTGCCCAAACTTCTTGTACATGCACCAGAAGTCATGATTTTTCATGAAAAATCGAAAAATATAATTTTTTTTCCATTTGGAGCTTCCTATCAAAAGCGCGCGCCAAGTGGCGCGGCGCAAGGGAGAAAAACCCTGTTTTTTGTAAAAAAAAATTCAAAATGTCAATAATTGCTCCAAATTTATTGAAATTTGGGCTGGAGCTTCTTCATCAAGGACAATGGTGGGCCAAGGATGCCTCAGCCAATATCTGGAGTCCATCGTGCTCTTTTTTCCTCTTTTGTCTTTATCCTGGACCTGTGGCATTGATGTGTCAAACTGTGTTGGACTGTCTTAATGATTGTGCAACCTCTGCCACCAAGGAAAAATAGTGAAATAAGGAAGGGGAGGGAAAAGTAGTGAGGGATTAGGGACTATTGGGACTATAGGAATTATGGAAATGTAGGAGGGTTTTGAGGGATTTGATGAATAGGGTTAGGAATTGTTGTGTAGGGTATGAGGTGTGGGGTTTGAGAATTTGGGAAAGGGAATATAGGAGAAGGAATTGATGAACTTAGGGAGATAGGGGAACTTAGGGAATGATGAAATCAAAAGACAAATGAGATGAGGGAGTGAACTTGGTCACAAAAAAATGATTTGAAATCCTAGCAACAAGTTTCCTTGAGGTATTTTAAAAGATAGGGTTTGATGTTTTTGTTTTAACCATTACCATCCATCAACCACCCTACCCTATCACAAACTTGGATGAAACACAAAAATGGAGGCTCTACCTAGTTGTGGAAAGAATAATTTGCAATTTGGAGGAATATTTCAATGAATTTCAGGCCTTTTAGCCCAATGCAGTGCGCCAGTGTAAATTTACATTGGAAAATTTCTCCCAGTGCGCCGCACTAGTGTAAATTTACATTGGAAAATTTCTCCCAGTGCGCTGCGCCTCCCCAGTGTGTCGTGCCTTTTTCCTGGTGACTTTTGGAGGCCTTCCCAGTGTCAAAATTGGGTGTAGGATAGCTCGTTGGAAATTTATTTGAGTCTACTTTCCAAACCCACTATAATATTTCAATTTGGAGTTGATTTTCCCTATCAAAAATCAAATCTCCCAAGACTGGTCAAAATGTGCCAAGTGAGGCTGCCTCAAGGCAGAGTGCTGTTGCAGTAAAATTTTGAATGCCTTCCTCAACTCCAAATTGAGCTCATGATAGATAATTGGAAAGATATTTGTGTCTAGGTATCATTTGGCTCATCAAGAAAGTCATTTGGCCAACCAAGCTAGGAGAAAAATTGATTTTCCCAAGGTCACTTCAGAGGTGCATCAATTCTCCCGAGGCAACTGTATTTTTGACATTTCTCCAAAACCGTGACACCTGTGTAAAAAGTGAAGGAGGTTTTTCTTCCCTGGCCTATTTTGGACAAAAAAATCTCTCAGTTTTTCCAAATTCATCTTTCCGTGCTCAAAAACATCATTTGAGTAAAACCTACCCCAATGTGTGGAACGAGGGATTTGTCGAAATGAAGCGAAATGAAGGGGATAAGGAGCTTCTAAATTCTTGAGGAAATTTTGGGAAGTAGGGAGGGATGTTAGGAAGCAGGGGAAAGTGGAATTTCAAATATTGAGTGGGGGGAAGGGGTCAAGAAGGGCGAAACATAGACCTAACCTAGAAAATAGGGTTTGTAGCAAGAAACTTGGGTTTGTGCGAAAATGAGGAATTTGGGGGATTTCAGTGATGGAAAATGTTTAATAAGGTACATTAAGGATAGGGTAAGGTGGATGAACATTAGGATACAAGTTTTGTTGATGATTTGACTGTCCAAGAGAAATTGCCTTCAAAACCCTAGGAGAGGGAAATGACCTTACCTAGGTGCAACTGAAGCATGAACAATGTGTAAAATGACCCATTGGAACCTGACATGATGATGAAAACCCTCTAAATGATGGTACACTCAGCTGAATGGTGACATGGACTGACATTTGGACAACTTTGAAAGGAGTGAATGCAAACCCTAGACCTAATGCCTAGTGACCAAAGTTTACTTGAAGACTCACTGAAATGGTAAAATTTGACCTTGACACCTTAAAATCACTTTGTAAGAGCATGTTTGATCACTGGAGGAAGGCTGGAAAGACTGAAACTAACATTGGCTCCAATGGGGATGGTAGCTCCTTGGAGGTGCCAAGAACGACAGATCTTTGGGAGAGCAGACAGTGCCTTCATCCATTGGGCCATGGAATCAAAACTCAGGATAAAATGCTTGATTGAAAACCGACACAAACTAACTTAACAACAAGATTGAAAACTGACTCAAAAATGACTCATGACTCAACTAAAAACTGACGCGATACTTAAACACAACCAACAAACTGAAAAAGATGCTCAAAGTTGAGCATATTCATCAACCCTACCCTAACAGTTTCATTCATCACCTGATCAAGTGAAATGAAACAACCAATATAACCAAGTAAGCATTCCGGCTACTGTTTGAATTCTCCGAAAGTGCTTGCTTATGAACAACAAGAGAGAACTATTGAAAGGCAATTCCCATGACAACTTAGAAGCAGATCCGTTGAATGATATGGATTCTCTAGCCGCCTCCAAAAACACTGCATAAGGATCTTGAAGTTCAAGCACACTGGGACTTATCTCATTCAATGGATTACCTCCTTTCTCTTCATACCATGAATGCAAACTTTTATCTGAGCTTTGTGACGAGACTCCTGCTGAAAACGACAAAGAAACTAGCCGGCAGATCAAGTTTATATCAGCACACATTTCAAGTTCACATGTAGTTAATGGAGAAGGACTTTGACTGTAGACATCATCCAAAACATCAGCAATAGGATCATCAAAAAGTTGAGAAGACTGATGCGATGTTCCCATTAAAACTGTATGACATCCTACTGGTTGTTCATTGTTTCCTTTAGAGATATTACGAAGATTCTGCCTTATAAACTGAAATGCTTTGAAACAAAAGGGTACAAAATCCTCTTGCATCATTAAATCATGTATTTCGGCTGCCACACCTTCATCTGTAATTTGACCTTCAATTGCGTTTAGTGGCTGCAAATATGGTGCTAGGGAGGATTTTGTATTCAAAATGATTACATCAGTCATTCGGGGGAAGATTTCTCATTAACAACCTTCTCAAGAATTTCGCCATTTGTCTCATCCTCAACATTAGAACTGAGAAATTGTTGACTTCATACAAGCTGTTCATTTGAAGATTTACTATGCAATTTACCCTTCAAAAACTGAAATGATTCAAAACAAAATGGTATGGAATCATCTTGTATCATTTGATCACATGTGCCAACTTCCATGTCTTCATGTGCAACTTGACAATCAATGGGTTTCAGGGACTGCAAAGCTGAATATGAGAAGTCTTGAACAAGGTTTTTATTGCCTTCAAGATGGTCCAGATCAAGACTTGTTGACAACTAATTTCTGATTGCATGAATGTTGTCTTTAATGAACTGAAACGAAGCAAAACAAAAAGGCAAAGATCCTTCACTTACTTCAAAATTTGTTGCACTTTCCTCGTCATTGTCATAGCTGATATGCATCGATTGATCACTGTATTCGAGCTGCTGAAAACAAACTTCCTCCCACAAACTAGCTGTTGATTTGTTTGCAAGATTAGCTTCTGTTTGGAGAACATAATCATCATCATACTGATCAAACTGAGGCAAATCATCAGTATAAAACGCATCATCAAGCATACATGTCATATCAACAGTTCTCTCTTCTCCAAGATGATCTACAAAACAATCATTATCAGATCTATAACAATTGGGATAAGAAACAAAATGTTTTGGAGAAGCCATTTGTTCTTCTTCAATCAACGAGCCATGGGCTTGAACATTATAATCATTCTTTGTGGTGATCTTTTGCATCATCTCTTCCACTGCACTTGTCAAAATGTCAAGCTTTACCTCTAGAGATGTTGTTTCCTCCGGATCTATGTTTTTCATTTCTTCTTCCTTCAACCTTGCCCTTCGGATCAGCAGATGAGCCTCTACATTTACTGCACTGTTCTGCATCTCTTCAAGTCTTGCAACATTCCTTTCTCTCATCTGAAACTCCATTTCCAGATCAAAGGCACCCGGGTAGTGGAAGAGAGTAGATCTAGGAGGAGGTCTTATATCAACCGGCATTAAATAATAAACTTTCTTAAATCTGGCAGAAAACTATTGTATTGTCTCCCCTGGAAGTATTTTCAGCTGGTTGTACTCTTCTATAATAAGGAAAAAGTTCTGTCTGATCACCCAGCTATCGAGGAAAGCTTTGACGAACTGCTGGAAATATGAGATGCTCGCATCAGGCAAGGCTTCGAACCAACTCTTCACTTTGCCTTGCAAAGAAAGAGAAAAAAGCCTAATACTGACATCTTCTTCATCAACCTCAAAAAGATCAAGAAAAGTCTCAACATTCTGCACATGTTGATCAACGTTGACATTATTACATTCCCCATCAAACCTTGACAAGTATAGATAATAGTTTTTGGGGAAGCATGAAGAACAAAAGGTAAAACAAGAGGTTTATACCTATCGGGACTATAAAAGGTGTAGGAGTATATACGAAAGGTATAGAATCAGTCTTGGTCTCTTGGGGCTCATCAATTTGAAGATGGTCATCACAAGATTCAGAAGAAAGGTCTTGATCAAGCTCAAAGGTATGCAAATCTTTGGTATTCACAATCTTCAAAGGGAAAGAATCAACTGCAGGCTGAGGATCTCTTCTCAAATACAGTATAGTTTGCAAAGCATTCTTTACATTCTCGGGAAAAGAGAAGAAATAATTTATAACAAAGAACAAAATGTCTTGGATGAAATTCCAACTTGAATACCTGATCTATCCATATTGTCCTTTCATGTTTTTGCTGGTCAGTATCGTCCTCTAGTGGAGTCTTTGGATCTGATCTCGAAAATGATTTGGAATCACCAGGTGAATGATTTCAGCCTTGTTGTGTCTGATCATTGTTCACCATCAACAATCAGATCTGAACTTCATTCATGTACTGGGGTGATTCACAAGTCAAGTGTCACAATTACAAGCTAGACTAGAGATTGACTGAAGCAACGTTTATCTACTTGCGCTAATGCAAATCAAAAGCGTTTCGAAGGCTACCTGGCATAACTTCAGGCTCAGTTCGTAGCTTATAAAACAAATGACATCAACAAGTAAACCATTCTCATCCCCAGTATGGTCGCCACTATGTTAGATCCTAGATTTGTCTCAGGCTGAAAAGACAAGGTTCTAGGTCCACATCAAACCATGCTCAGCCTCGTAGCTAGCCCTACGAGGATAGGAGAGGGCTCTCTCTGAGTCGATCTCGGCAAAAGACAAGTGATGGGGCTCAAGATGACTGAAATAAAAGCTAATTTTAGGCTAGATATGAAGTACAAGGGTTTGTTGTGAGTTTTTGGGGGTTTTGTGTTGGAAACAGGGAAAGGCAAATTGGGCTCGGGGATGAGGCACAATTTCTGCAGAGTTTTGATTGGGGCAAGGAAGGAAATTGTTTTGATGCTTTAAAGTGAGTGAGATGGATAGATCAGACTGGTGAGGGGCTAAGGAGAGCAAGAGAGTCTCAAGAATTCTCCTTAAACAGATGAAAACATGGAAAATTAAACGAATTCAAAGGCAGAGCATAACGGTTAATTGATTCTACCTTAATCACTCATTTGTTCAAATTCAGAAGAAGGGATAGAAAAATGATACACATAACACTAATGAAATTACAATTACTTAGAGAAGAACACCATCAAAACATAAAGCCACATGGATCCCAAACAGTGTTGCAAAACCTTGGTCTTTCCTTAGCCAAAAATGCAAAGATAGAATGTACAATGATATGCCAAAGCAATCCCTAGTGTCCAACCCTGAAAATGACTTAGGAATTAAATGATATAGACTAGCCCAAACCATTCCCTTGCCTCTAGGGGTCGAGCTCATCATTCAAGGAGTTGTTTCAACCAATTCTAAACAAAGCACTAAAATCTAGGCAATCAAAACAACTTGCCTCTATAAGGTAGGAAACTGATTCATTCATTAAATTTTCACTTTTTGGTGATTGAATCCTCTAGAACAAGTAAATAAGTGCCAAAATTACATAATTTTTATCCAATTACATCAATATATATCAAAAATTACATCACAAAGCAAAACTAGTCAAACTGGCCGAATTTCTAAGCTGGAAGGTGAAAAATTGAGCAAAAATCCTCTGTGTGCCGCGCCAATTTCTTTGTGCATTGCGCAACTTTGAGGCTGAGTTTGAGGCACTTCCTGAAGTCAAAATTGAGTCCAAGTGTGCTTTTTGGAAAGCCCTTCATGTATAATTTCCAACCCAAGTGGAATTTCTGAATTTGGTGCCCATTTTCCCCTCAAAAACTTCAATCTCCCAAGACTGCTTCCTGTGTCTCAAAATAGGGGCAGAAAGGTCATTTTTGAGTGTTTTTTGACCTCCTGGGGACTCAAAACTTGCCCAAACTTCTTGGCCATGCACCAGAAGTCATGGTTTTTCATAAAAAATCCAAAAATATAAACTTTTTCCCATTTGGAGCTTCCTATCAAAAGCGCGCGCCACGTGGCGCGATGCACAGGGAGAAAAACCCTGTTTTTTGTACGAAAAATTTCAAAATGTCAAAAATTGCTCCAAATTTCTTTAAATTTGGGCTGGAGCTTCTTCATCAAGGAAAATGGTGGGCCACAGATGCCTCGGCCAATATCTGGAGTCGATCATGCTCTTTTTGCCTCTTTTGTCTTTATCCTGGACCTGTGGCGTTGATGTGTCAAACTGTGTTGGACTGTCTTAATGATTGTGCAACCTCTGCCACCAAGGAAAAATAGTGAGGGATTAGGGACTATTGGGACTATAGGAATTAGGGAAATGTAGGAGGGTTTTGAGGGATTTGATGAATATGGTTAGGAATTGTTGTGTAGGGTATGAGGTATGGGGTTGGAGAATTTGGGAAAGGGAATATAGGAGAAGGAATTGATGAACTTAGGGAGATAGGGGAACTTAGGGAATGATGAAATCAAAAGAAAAATGAGATGAGGGAGTGAAATTGGTGACAAAACAATGATTTGAAATCCTAGCAACAAGTTTCCTTGAGGTATTTTAAAAGATAGGGTTTGATGTTTTTGTTTTAACCATTACCATCCATCAACCACCCTACCCTAGCACAAACTTGGATGAAACACACAAATGGAGGCTCTACCTACTTGTGGAAAGAAGAATTTGCAATTTGGAGGAATATTTCAATGAATTTCAGGCCTTTTATCCCAATGTGCCGTGCCTCCCCAGTGCGCCGCGCCAGTGTAAATTTACACTGGAAAATTTCTCCGAGTGCGCTGCGTCTCCCCAATGCGTTGCGCCTTTTTCCAGGTGACATTTGGAGGCCTTCTCAGGTGTCCAAATTGGGTGCAGGATAGCTCGTTGGAAAGGTATTTGAGTCTACTTTACAACCCAACTGGAAGTTTTCAATTTGGAGTTCATTTGCCTTGTCAAAAGTCAAATCTCCCAAGACTGGTCTAAATGTGCCAAATGAGGCTGCCTCAAGGTAGAGTGATGTTGTAGTCAACTCTTGAATATCTTCCTCAACTAAAAATTGAGCTCATGATAGCTCATTGGAAATATCCTTGTGTCGAGTTATCATTTGACTCATCAAGAAAGTCATTTGGCCAACCAAGCTAGGAGAAAACTTGATTTTCCCAAGGTCATTTCAGAGGTGCATCAATTCTCCCTAGGCAACTGTATTTTTGACATTTCTCCAAAACCATGACACATGTGTAAAAAGTGAAGGAGGGTTTTCTTCCTTGGCCTGTTGTGGACAAAAGCCTCTCTCAGGTTTTCCAAATTCATGTTTCCTTGCGCAAAAACATCATTTGAGTAAAACCTACCCCAATGTGTGGAATAGGGGATTTGTCGAAATGAAGCGAAATGAAGGGGATAAGGAGCTTCTAAATTCTTGAGGAAATTTTGGGTAGTAGAGAGGGATGTTAGGAAGTATGGGAAAGTATAATTTAAAATATTGAGCTGGGGGAAGGGGTCCAGAAGGGCGAAACACAAGCCTAGCCTAGAAAATAAGGTTTGTAGCAAGAAACTTGGGTTTGTGCGAAAATGAGGAATTTGGGGGATTTCAGTGATGAGAAATGTTTAATAAGGTACATTAAGGATAGGGGAAGGTGGATGAACATCAGGATACAAGTTTTGTTGATGATTTGTGTTAGGGTCCCACCCTAACCCCCTTATTTATATCTTGGGATCACGTCATAGTCAAAGAGTCAATAAAGCCCATATATTTTGTAAGTGGTTAACCCGAAATTAATGACGGGACCACAATTAGTTGCAAATGGGCCATAGCCGTAGTATTAGATAGATGGTATTAATAAAACTCACGGTATTGACCTGTGGTATTGCATGTATGAGTCATATATAAAGGATAGAGACTCCCTGCGAGGAGCATCGTGTCTTATTTTGTAATCGAGCTCTGCTCTATTGGAGGTTGCCCCCTCGAAGAGGCATGTGAACATTGCTCTTTGAATAATAAAATCATTGCTATTCTATGTTCTGGGTATCTTTTCTTCGCATATTCTGTGTTCTGGGTATCTTTTCTTCGCATATTCTGTATCTGGGTATTATTTTGCAGGTTAAGAGCATAACAAGTGGTATCAGAGCACTTTCAAGGGCTCGGTGGGATCTCCAATTTTTAGCAAATTTTTTTTTGGCTAGAGACGTGTTCCGGCGTCTTTAAACCATGGGATCTGTCGTTAAGCGCATAAACCTGCAGATTTGGGGAGGCATGCATGCAGGAAATACAAGAGGTGGTCACGTCTGTTGGACTCCCTTGTAACCCCTGTGGATACCCCTTCGAGTAGTAGCGGATTAGATAGAACCGTGCACGGAATGTCTTCCACGTACCCTCTGGGTATATAGGAAGCCCCCTAGGCTCCCTTGAAACCTCGCCATAGATAAACCTTCGACCGTCTTGTGGCTACAGTACACCGAGAACAGCACTCGGAGAGATTACTCGCCCGTACGATAGGGTAGTCGGGTTGTACGGATAAGGGTATGGTCGATCCTCCTTAGTTAGAGCCCTGAAACATTGGGCCGAGTACTACTGTCAGACCCTTATGTATATTGCAATCTGTAGCACCTGACACTCCTCTAGACCATAGCTCCTTTTTCTATCGGGGATCACACATCAGATCCGCGTGTGCAAAGACGTGCTGCAGCAGCAGACATCAGTCCCGCAGCTCCATCAGATCCGCAGCAGCAGTTGTTCCACCATTCAGATCTCTCAGATCCACCAGATCGGAGTTGTTGTGCAGGGTTCCTATACAGGGGAATACTTTTCGCAGGACTTTTGGCAGCATTGACATTTTGAGGATTTGGCGACTGCAGTATTGATCAAGAAGGAGTAAAACTCCGTTAGGAGTTTTCCAAAAAAAAAAAAAAGTCTGAGATCTTCCGAAGCGCTTATTTGTGATCTAGCCCATCAGCATCAGGACGACGAGCTGAGCACGGTGGTACCATTCAATTTATTAGAAAAAAAAATTTGGAGGTCCCAATTTTTCATCAAGTTGGTGTATGGTAGAAACTAGAGCTCAAGCGATGGCCAATGAACGGCTAGACAAAATTGAAGCAGATATGGACAACCTCAAAACTATGATTAGCGGACTAACTCACCAGGTACAGCAAGCACTCGATAAGGGAAAGGAGCCAGCCCTCGAGGAACCGTATAATGGCCATGAACACCATGAGGGTGAGTCTAGCCACTCTCCTCACATTTGGCACACCCATTCACCACCCAGTCAGCGACCTCCCAAGTTGGATATGCAGAAATTTGACGGTTCTCACGCGTCCGCATGGCTAGCACAAATGGACCAGTATTTCAAATTGAATCGTCTCCTAGATGATTGGACTAAGCTTATGGTGGGGACCATGTACTTGGACAATGAACGATGGCAATGGGCGGAATGGCATCAACGTCGCAATGGACCTTTTCAGAGTTGGGCCCAATTTACCAAAGCTCTTCGAGATCGCTTTGAACAGGGAGACTCCTTTTTGGGACGTCTCACTAAGCTCCGACAGACGGGTACAGTGGATGAATATATCACCGCTTTTGAAGCCTTAGCCTTCCGCACTCAGAGTCTCTCAAATGAGTTCTACACGGAATGTTTTATCAGTGGTCTTAAAGAAGCCATCAAAGCTCAAGTTCTACTCCACCACCCTCCCACGTGGACGAAGGCTTGCCAGGTAGCTCGTAAGGTGGAATGTGCCATAACAACCCAATACAGCCGCCCCAATTTCCCCACTAAAGGTCGTCCCCCACAAGCTCACAACACGACTCAGACACTTAAGGTCCAAAAGGTGTCACCTCAGGAAATGGCCGAAAGAAGGAAGCAAGGACTATGTTAATACTGTGATGAAAAGTATTCCCCTGGTCATAAATGCAAGGAGCCCAAGTTTTTTCAAATAGATGCCACTGACTACAGCTCAACCGAGGAAGATCCACCACTTGAGGAACCTGAGGCGATAGAAGAAGACAACCAAAAGGAGATTGTATCTGACGAACCAGTTATTTCGCTAAATGCGTTGGCAGGAATTTCTTCACCTCAAACTCTCAAAATCAGGGGTTTTCTTAAACATCGCCCAGTAGTAGTCTTGATTGATAGTGGAAGTACCCATAATTTCATCCATCAAAAAGTCGCCGACGCAGTGCATTGTTTTGTACACGCAGTCTCTAACTTCCAAGTCCAAATCGCGGATGGGGGCACAATGAAATGTGAAGGCCGCTGCGAAAATGTCAAACTTCAAATGGGGGATTATCAGTTGAAAACACACATGTTTGCCATCCACATGGGCGGATGCGACATTGTCCTCGGCGCTGAATGGCTTCGCACTCTTGGGCCAATCACAATGGATTTCCAGGAGTTATATATGAGTTTTAAGCAAAACAACTACACATATACCCTTCGTGGCCTCCAGGCGGGAGCCCCCTCGATCATCAGCTCACATAGGATGGAAAAATTGTTAAAAAAGGGAAATCATGGCGTGGTAGCTCAATTCAATGCCATCCAGGTCGTTGAAACCCAGTCCCTGCAAATTCATCCTGAGATGCAACAAATTTTAAATAAACATCGGCAGGTCTTTGACAAGCCTAAGGAGCTTCCACCATCGCGAGGGGAACATGATCATAGCATCACATTGGTTCTAGGGGCCCAACCCCCAAACGTGCGGCCATACAGATATCCATTCACCCAAAAGAATGAAATAGAAAAGATAATCAAGGAACTTTTGGAAGCAGGTGTCATTCGTCCCAGCGTTAGTCCTTATTCATCCCCAGTGGTCATGGTGCTCAATAAAGACGGAGAGTGGCGGATGTGTCCCGACTTCAGGGCCCTCAATAAGTTGATAGTCAAAGATAAATTTCCCATCCCGGTGGTTGACGATTTGCTGGACGAACTCAATGGGGCTCAATTCTTCACTAAGTTGGATCTTCGCTCAGGCTACCACCAAATTCGCATGAATGAAGTCGACATTCCCAAGACGGCGTTCCGAACACATGAAGGCCATTATGAGTTCCTGGTCATGCCATTTGGTCTTTGTAATTCCCCTTCTACTTTTCAGAGCCTTATGAATCACCTTCTTAAACCATATCTCAGGAAATTTGTCCTGGTCTTCTTCGATGACATCCTCATCTATAGTGGCACTTGGGCTGCACATCTTCACCATGTAGATCTACTCTTGCAACTGCTCCGCCAACATAAATTATTTGTCAAATTGTCCAAGTGTTCGTTTGGCATGGAAGAAGTTGAGTATTTGGGCCACATTGTGGGGCGGGAAGGTGTCAAGGTGGACCCCAAAAAGATCCAGGCAATGCAAGAATGGCCTCAACCTAAGACCTTGAAGAGCTTGAGAGGATTTTTGGGACTCACCGGCTATTATCGTAAATTTATCCGCAACTATGGCCGCATAGCGAAGCCCCTTACTCAACTCCTAAAGAAAAATTCCTTCTTCTTGAATGAGAAAGCCCAACAGGCATTTACAGCCCTCAAAAATGCCATGTGTTCCACTCCAGTCTTAGCACTACCTGACTTCAACAAATCTTTTGTCATTGAATGTGATGCTTCAGGGACAGGTATTGGGGCAGTCTTAATACAGGAAGGGCGACCCTTGGCCTTAACAAGCCAACAACTAAGTGGGAAGAATCTGGGCCAATCTACCTATGAAAAAGAAATGATGGCCATCTTACATGCAGTCGACACCTGGCGCCCTTACTTATTGGGGCGACGTTTCCAAATCCGCACAGATCATCACAATCTTAAATATTTTCTGGAGCAACGCCTATCTTCCCCACAACAAAATAAATGGCTAGCTAAAATGCTGGGATATGATTATGAGATCATTTACAAGAAAGGGAAAGACAATAGGGTAGTAGATGCATTATCTCGCCAATTTGAGGAAGAAAGTACTCTGCTAGAAATTTCCCTACCGATTCCAGAATGGATTGAAGAAGCTCGCAGAGAATGGTTTTCACATCCAGGGCTATCCCAACTCATTTCTCAATTGCAGGTCGATCCAAGTTCCATCAAGGGATACTCCTAGTAGGATGATATTCTTCGCTACAGGGACAGAGTAGTAATATCACCAACATCAACCCTCAAAAGTTGCATATTGGCCGAATTGCACTCATCTCCCATTGCAGGACATTCGGGCTTTCAGAAAACTTATGCTCGCACCAGAAGATCATTTTTTTGGACCGGCATGAAAAAGGACATCCTTACTTTTGTCGCAGAATGTGATGTCTGTCAACGCCACAAAGGAGAAACCGTCAACACACCAGGCACATTACAACCATTGCCCATTCCGACATCAATTTGGACGAAGGTTTCCATGGATTTCATTATAGGTCTTCCAAAATCAGGGAACAAGTCAGTCATCATGGTGGTGGTGGACTGCTTGTCAAAGTATGCTCATTTTTGTGCCCTACCCCACCCGTTTACACCAACTTTGGTTGCGCAAACTTTCATGGATCAGATATTCAAACTACATGGCATGCCCACTTCTATTGTGTCTGATCGCGACCCGATCTTCACCAGTAATTTTTGGCAAGAACTCTTCAGGATACAAGGCACTCAACTAAAACTCAGCACTTCCTATCATCCACAAACGGATGGTCAAACCGAAGCCGTCAACAAATGTCTAGAACCCTACCTCAGGTGCTTCACTTCAGAAAAGCAACACCTTTGGGTACAGTGGTTACCTCTAGCAGAATGGTGGTATAACACCAACTATCATGCCACTACTAAAATGACTCCTTATGAAGTAGTATATGGTCAACTCCGCCTTCCCCTATTTCTTATCTCCAGGGATGCTCCAAAGTACAAGCAGTGGATCAACTCCTACAACACCGCGCCACCATGCTCGCCCATCTTAGAGAGAATCTTCATCAAGCTCAGAACCGCATGAAGCAACAGGTCGACCAACATCGCTCAGAGCGCCAGTTTCAAGAAGGGGACCAAGTCTTTGTGAAGTTGCAACCGTATAAGCAAACATCACTCAAAGACAAGGGTTGTCAGAAGCTATCTCCAAATTTCTACGGACCCTACCAAGTACTTCAGCGCATTGGAGAAGTGGCTTACAAGTTGGCTTTGCCACCTACTACAAAAATCCATCCAGTTTTCCATGTATCATGCCTCAAGAAAGTAATTGGGAACAATTGCCGAGTTCAAACCAGCCTACCTGAACTGGACGACGAAGGGTCAATCTGGCTTCAACCCGAACAGGTCCTCGCCACAAGAGACAAGCACCTGCGCAGCCGCATGATTAAGGAAGTCCTCGTCAAATGGAAAGACACCTCTCCGGAAGATGCAACTTGGGAACCAGCTACTATTCTTCAGTAGTTTCCGCAACTTCAGCCTTGAGGACAAGGCTAGTCTTAAGGGGGAGGGCATGTTAGGGTCCCACCCTAACCCCCTTATTTATGTCTTGGGATCACGTCATAGTCAAAGAGTCAATAAAGCCCATATATTTTGTAATTGGTTAACCCGCAATTAATGACGGGACCACAGTTAGTTGCAAATGGGCCGTAGCCGTAGTATTAGATAGATGGTATTAATAAAACTCATGGTATTGACCCGTGGTATTGCATGTATGAGTCATATATAAAGGATAGAGACTCCCTGTGAGGAGCATCGTGTCTTATTTTGTAATCGAGCTCTGCTCTATTCGAGGTTGCCCCCTCGAAGAGGCATGTGAACATTTCTCTTTGAATAATAAAATCATTGCTATTCTGTGTTCTGGGTATCTTTTCTTCGCATATTCTGTGTTCTGGGTATCTTTTCTTCGCATATTCTGTATCTGGGTATTATTTTGCAGGTTAAGAGCATAACAATTTGATTGTCCAAGAGAAATTGCCTTCAAAACCCTAGGAGAGGGAAATGACCTTACCTAGGTGCAACTGAAGCATGAACAAGGTGTAAAATGACCCATTGGAACCTGACATGATGATGACAACCCTCTAAATGATGGTACACTCAGCTGAATGGTGACATGGACTGACATTTGGACAATTTTGAAAGGAGTGAATGCAAACCCTAGACCTAATGCCTAGTGACCAAAGTTTACTTGAAGACTCATTGAAATGATAAAAGCTGACCTTGACACCTTAAAATCACTTTGTAAGAGCATGTTTGATCACTGGAGGAAGGCTGGAAAGACTAACACTAACATTTTTAAGAACATGTTTGATCACTGGAGGAAGGCTGGAAAGACTGACACTAACATTGGCTCCAATGGGGATGGTAGCTCCTTGAAGGTGCCAAGAACAACAGATCTTTGGGAGAGCAGACAGTGCCTTCATCCATTGGGCCATGGAATCAAAACTCAAGCTAAAATGCATGACTGAAAACCGACATAAACTAACTTAACAACAAGACTGAAAACTGACTCACAAATGACTCATGACTCAACTAAAAACTGATGCGATACTTAAACACAACCAACAAATTGGAAAAGATGCTCAAAGTTGAGCTTATTCATCAAACCCTACTCTAATAGTTTCATTCATCACTTGATCAAGTGAAATGAAACAACCAATGTAACCAAGTAAGCATTCCGGCTGTTGTTTGAATTCTCCGAAAGTGCTTTCTTATGAACAACAAGAGAGAACTACTAAAGGGCAACTCCAATGACAACTTAGAAGCAGATCCGTTGAATGATATGGATTCTCTATCCGCCTCCAAAAACACTGCATAAGGATCTTGAGCACATTGGGACTTAGTTCATCCAATGGATTACTTCTCTTCTCTTCATACCAGGAATGCAAACTTTTATCTGAGCTTTGTGACGAGACTTCTACTGAAAACGACAAAGAAACTAGCTTTCGGATCGAGTTTATATCAGCACACGTTTCAAGTTCACATGTAGTTAATGGAGAAGGACTTTGACTGCAGACATCATCCAACACATCAGCAATAGGATCATCAAAAAGTTGAGAAGACTGCTGCGATGTATCCATTAAAACTGTATGACATCCTACTGGTTGTTCATCATTTCCTTTAGAGATATTACAAAGATTTTGCCTTATAAACTGAAATGCTTCGAAACAAAAGGGTACAGAATTCTCTTGCATCATTAAATCATGTATTTCGGCTGCCACACCTTCATCTATAATCTAACCTTCAATTGCGTTTGGTGGCTGCAAATCTGGTGCTAGGGAGTATTTTGTATTCAAAATGATTACATCATTCGTTTTGAGGGGAAGATTTCTCATTAACAACCTTCTCAAGAATTTCGCCATCTATCTCATCCTCAACATTAGAACTGAGAAATTGTTGACTTCCTAAAAGTTGTTCATTTGAAGATTTACTATGCAATTTACCCTTCAAAAACTGAAATGATTCAAAACAAAATGAGATGGAATCATCTTGTATCATTTGATCACATGTGCCAGCTTCCATTTCTTCATGTGCAACTTGACAATCAATGGCTTTCGGGGACTGCAAAGTTGAATATGAGAAGTCTTGAACAAGGTTTTTATTGCCTTCAAGATGGTCCAAATAAAGACTTGTTGATAGCGGATTTCTGATTGCATGAATGTTGTCTTCGATGAACTAAAACAAAGCAAAACAAAAAGGCAAAGATCCTTCACTTACTTCAAAATTTGCTGCACTTTCCTCGTCATTGTCATAGCTGATATGCATCGGTTGATCACTGTATTCGAGCTGCTGAAAACAAACTTCCTCCCACAAACTAGCTACTGATTTGTCTGCAAGATTAGCTTCTATTTGGAGAACGTAATCATCATCATACTGATCAAACTGAGGAAAATCATCAGTATAAAACACATCATCAAGCATACATGTCATATCAACAGTTCTCTCTTCTCCAAGATGATCTACAAAACAATCATTATCAGATCTATAACAATTGGGATAAGAAACAAACTGTTTTGGAGCAGCCATTTGTTCTTCTTCAATCAACGAGCCATGGAGTTGAACATTATAATCATTCCTTGTGGTGATCTTTTGCATCATCTCTTCCACTACACTTGTCACAATGTCAAGCTTTACCTCTAGAGATGTCGTTTCCTCCGGATCTATGTTCTTCATTTCTTCTTCCTTCAACATTGCCCTTCGGATCAGCAGATGAGCCTCTACATTTACTGCACTGTTCTGCATCTCTTCAAGTGTTGCGACATTCCTTTCTCTCAGCTGAAACTCCATTTTCGGATCAAAGGCACCTGGGTAGTGCAAGAGAGCAGATCTAGGAGGAGGTCTTATATCAATCGGCATTGAATAATAAACTTTGTTAAATCTGGCAGAAAACTATTGTACTGTCTCCCCTGGCAGTCTTTTCAGCTGGTTATACTCTTCTATAATAAGGAAAAGGTTCTGTCCGATCACTCACCTGTTGAGGAAAGCTTTGACGAACTATTGGAAATTTGAGATGCTCGAATCAGGCAGGGCTTTGAACCAACTCTTCACTTTGCCTTGCAAAGAAAGAGAAAAAAGCCTAACGCTGACATCTTCTTCACCAACCTCAAAAAGATCAAGAAAAGTCTCAACATTATGTACATTTTGCTCAGCGTTGACATTATTACATTCGCCATCAAACCTCGGCAAGTATAGATCATAGTTTTTGGGGAAAGCATGAAGAACAGAAGGTAAAACAAGAGGTTTATACCTATCCAGGACTATAAAACGTGTAGGAGTATATACAGAAGGTATAGAATCAGTCCTGGTCTCTTGGGGCTCATCAATTTGAAGATGGTCATCACAAGATTCAGAAGAAAGGTCTTGATCAAGCTCAAAGGTATGCAAATCTTTGGTATTCACAATCTTCAAAGGGAAAGAATCAACTACAGGCCGAGGATCTCTTCTAAAATACAATATACTTTGCAAAGCATTCTTGACATTCTCGGGAAAAGAGAAGAAATAATTTATAACAAAGAACAAAATGTCTTGGATGAAATTCCAACTTGAATACCTGATCTATCCATATTGTCCTTTCATGTTTTTGCTAGTCAGGATCATCCTCCAGTGGAGTCTTTGGATTTGATCTCGAAAATAATTTGGAATCGCCAGGTGAATGATTTCAGCCTTGCTGTGTCTGATCGTTGTTCACCATCAAAAATCAGATCTAAACTTTATTCATGTATTGGGGTGATTCACAAGTCAAGTGTCACGATTACAAGCTAGACCGGAGATTGATTGAAGCAGCATTTATCTACTTGCGCTAATGCAAAGAAAAAGCGTTTCGAAGGCTACCTGGCATAACTTCAGGCTCCATCTACATCTTATAAAACAAATGACATCAACAAGTAAACCATTGTCATTCCCAGTATGGTTGCCACTATGTTAGAGCCTAGATTTGTCTCAGGCTAAAAAGACAAGGTTCTAGGTCCACATCAAACCACGGTCAACCTTGTAGCTAGCCCTACGAGGAGAGGAGAGGGCTCTCTCCGGGTCGATCTTGGTAAAATAAAAGCGATGGGGCTCGAGATGACTGAAATAAAAGCTAATTTTAGGCCAGATATTAGTACAAGGGTTTGTTGTGAGTTTTTGGGGGTTTTGTGTTGGAAACAGGTAAAGTCAAATTGGGCTCGGGGATGAGGCACAGTTTCTGCAGATTCTGATCGGGGCAAGGAAGGCAATCATTTTGATGCTTTAAAGTGAGTGATATGGATAGATTAGACTGGTGAGGAGCTAAGGAGAGCAAGAGAGTCTCAAGAATTCTCCTTAAACAAATGAAAACATGGGAATTTAAATAAATTCAAAGGCAGAGCATAACAGTTAATGGATTCTACCTTAATCACTCATTTGTTCAAATTCAGAAGAAGAGATAGAAAAATGATACACATAACACTAATGAACTTAAAATTACTTAGAGAAGAACACCATAAAAACATAAAGCCACATGGATCCCAAACAGTGCTGCAAAATCCTGGTCTTTCCTTAGCCAAAAATGCAGAGATAGAATGTACAATGTTATGCCAAAGCAATCCCTAGTGTCCAACCCTGAAAATGACTTAGGAATTAGATGATATAGAGTATCCCAACCCATTCCCTTGCCTCTAGGGGTCGGGCTCATCGTTCTAGGAGCTGTTTCAACCAATTCTAAACAAAGCACTAAAATCTAGGCAATCAAAACAACTTGCCTCTATAAGGTAGGAAATTGATTCATTCATTAAATTTTCACTTTTTGGTGATTGAATCCTCTAGAACAAGTAAATAAGTGCCAAAATTACATCATGTTTATCCAATTACATCAAGATAGATCAAAAATTACATCACAAAGCAAAACTAGTCAAACTGGCCGAATTTCTAAGCTGGAAGGTGAAAAATTGAGCAAAAATCCTTTGTGCGCCGCGCCAATTTCTCTGTGCATTGCGCAACTTTGAGGCTGAGTTTGAGGCACTTCCTGAAGTCAAAATTGAGTCCAAGTGTGCTTTTTGGAAATCCGTGCCTGTATAATTTCCAACCCAAGTGGAATTTTCGAATTTGGTGCCCATTTGCCCCTCCAAAACTTCAATCTTCCAAGACTGCTTCCTGTGTCTCAAAATAGGGGCAGAAAGGTCATTTTTGAGTGTTTTTTGACCTCGTGGGGACTCAAAACTTGCCCAAACTTCTTGGCCATGCACCAGAAGTCATGATTTTTCATGAAAAATCGAAAAATATAAAATTTTTTCCATTTCGAGCTTCCTATCAAAAGCGCGCGCCATGTGGCGCGGCGCAAAGGAGAAAAACCTTGTTTTTTGTACAAAAAAATTCAAAATGTCAAAAATTGCTCCAAATTTCTTGAAATTTGGGCTGGAGCTTCTTCATCAAGGAAAATGGTGGGCCAGGGATGCCTCAGCCAATATCTGGAGTTGATCATGCTCTTTTTTCCTCTTTTGTCTTTATCCTGGACCTATGGCGTTGATGTGTCAAACTGTGTTGGACTGTCTTAATGATTGTGCAACCTTTGTCACCAAGGAAAAATAGTGAAATAAGGAAGGGGAGGGAAAAGTAGTGAGGAATTAGGGACTATTGGGACTATAGGAATTATGGAAATGTAGGAGGGTTTTGAGGGATTTGATGAATAGGGTTAGGAATTTTTGTGTAGGGTATGAGGTGTGGGGTTTGAGAATTTGGGAAAGGGAATATAGGAGAAGGAATTAATGAACTTAGGGAGATAGGGGAACTTAGGGAATGATGAAATCAAAAGAAAAGTGAGATGAGGGAGTGAACTTGGTGACAAAACAGTGATTTGAAATCCTAGCAACAAGTTTCCTTGAGGTATTTTAGAAGATAGGGTTTGATGTTTTTGTTTTAACCATTACCATCCATCAACCACCCTACCCTAGCACAAACTTGAATGAAACACACAAATGGAGGCTCTACCTACTTGTGGAAAGAAGAATTTTCAATTTGGATTAATATTTCAATGAATTTCAGGCCTTTTATCCCAATGCGCCGCGCCTCCCCAGTGCGCCGCGCCAGTGTAAATTTACACTGGAAAATTTCTCCCAGTGCGCCGCGCATCCCCAGTGCATCGCGCCTTTTTCCAGGCGAATTTTGGAGGCCTTCCCAGTGTAGAAATTGGGTGAATTATAGCTCGTTCAAAATTTATTTGAGTCTATTTTCCAACCCAATTCAATTTGGAGTTCATTTGCCTTGTCAAAAATCCAATCTTCCAAGACTGGTCAAAATGTGCCAAATGAGGCTGCCTCAATGTAGAGTGCTGTTGCAGTCAACCTTTGAATGCCTTCCTCAACTCCAAATTGAGCTAATGATAGCTCATTGGAAATATATTTGTGTCTAGTTATCATTAAACTCATCAAGAAAGGAATTTTTCCAACCAAGCTAGGAGAAAACTTGATTTTCCCAAGGTCACTTCAGAGGTGCATCAATTCTCCCAAGGCAACTGTATTTTTGACATTTATCCAAAACCCTGACACATGTGTAAAAAGTGAAGGAGAGTTTTCTTAATTGGCCTATTTTGGACAAAAATCTCTCTAATTTTTTCCAAATTCATATTTCCTTGCTCAGAAACATCATTTGAGTAAAACCTACCCCAATGTGTGGAACAGGGGATTTGTCGAAATGAAGCGAAATGAAGGGGATAAGGAGCTTCTAAATTCTTGAGGAATTTTTGGGAAGTAGGGAGGGATGCTAGGAAGTAGGGAAAAGTGGACTTTGAAAGATTGAGCTGGGGAAGGGGTCCAAAAGGGCGAAACATAGGCCTAGCCTAGAAACTAGGGTTTGTAGCAAGAAACTATGGTTTGTGAAAAAATGAGGAATTTGGGGGATTCCAGTGATGGGAAATGTTTAATAAGGTACATTAAGGATAGGGAAAGGTGGATGAACATCAGGATACAAGTTTTGCTGATGATTTGACCGTCCAGGAGAAATTGCCTTCAAAACCCTAGGAGAGGGAAATGACCTTACCTAGGCACAACTAAAGCATGAACAAGGTGTAAAATGACCCATTGGAACCTGACATGATTATGAAAACCCTCTAAATGATGGTACACTCAGCTGAATGGCGACATGGACTAACATTTGGACAACTTTGAAAGGAGTGAAAGCAAACCCTAGACCTAATGCCTAGTGACCAAATTTTACTTGAAGACTCACTGAAATGATAAAATTTGACCTTGACTTTGTAAGAGCATGTTTGATCACTAGAGGAAGGCTGGAAAGACTGACACTAACAGAACATCTATTTCTTATTTCCTCACAATATCCTTGGTATGGATATATCATTATATATCTCCAGACTTCGAAGTTTCCTCCCGCTTTTTCCAAGGAAAAGCGTAGAAAATTGCGTCACCTCGCTAAGAATTATGTTATTATAGGTGACACCTTATATCGTCGTGGGATTGATTCAATCCTTAGATGTTGTTTAACCTTGGAAGAGGCTGAGTCAGTGCTTAATGATTGCCACAATGGAGCTTGTGGTGGTCATCTATATGGGCATGCTACAACCCAAAATGTTTTGCAAGAAGGCTACTTTTGGCCTTCAATATTCAAAGATTGTATTGAGGTGGTCAAGAGATTCCATCCTTGTCAGGTCTATACTCAGAAAATGCATGCACATCCAACTCTACTTTTTCGTGTTTTCATCGTCGGTCCTTTCACAAAGTGGGGCATTGATTTTACTACTTGTAATCCTCCTTCGGTAGGAAATCACAAGTATATCATCATGGCCGTAGACTACTTGACCAAGTGGGCTGAGTCCATGCATACTTTGAATAATGACAGTGAAACAATGGCCTTGTTTCTCTTCAATCAAGTTATTTCCTAGTTCGGTATTTCTAAAGATATTGTCACTGGCCATGGCAGTGATTTCCAAAATCAACTGATGTCTGAATTGGCTCTCAAGTTGGGTTTCTAGCATGAGCATTCATCTCCGTATTATCCTTAGGACAACGGTGAGGTTGAAGCTGTGAGAAAATCCCTTAAAATCATCCTGCAAAGGACGATTAACAAATCTAGATCCAATTGGCACATCATGTTATATCCGGCACTTTGGGCATACCAAATGTCAGTTAAGACTGCCACTGGTTTTACTCCCTTTCAACTGGTTTACGGGTTGGAATCTATTTTTCCTGTCGAATGTGAAATTCCTTCCCTTAAACTGGTTGTTGAACTTCTTCCTGAGACTTCTAGTCTCAAAGAATGCCTCGTTCATTTGGAGCATCTTGATGAGCAACGTCGAGATGCTGCCACAATAAATGAAGCCCATAAAAAGAGGGTAAAAACTCAATACGATAAAGTTATCTGTCCTAGAAATTTTTCTGAAGGTGACCTTGTCTTGGTCTATGATCAAGACAAAGATGCCTTGGGGGCAAGAAAGTTTAAGTCTATGTGGTACGGTCCCTTTATTTTCAAGCGAGTTTTGAAAAAGGGAGCTTATGAATTGATTAACTTTGAAGGAAACAAGTTGTCGGAGCCCAGAAATGGGCTCTACCTTAAGAAGTACTTTTCATAGGCTTCGACTAAGCATTTACTTGTTTGTATATATTGTATGTTTGTACATATCTATCTATCAATTTTAATGATGTCGATATTTTTTTATCTTCTTTGGCAGGTGTTGATGGACGATTTGATATATCTAGGGTTCGTTGATGGTGCCAATAGACACACCTGGAAACTTGCTTCTACGACCTAGGCAATTTATTATCCATCTAGCCAGTTGATGGTTTCAAGAGGAGTATGTATCGGTCCTGCTTCGAATAATATTGTTGAGTAGATTGATGTCATTAATTTATTGTCTAAGGCGATATCTCTTGATATTGATTCATTAGTAGTCTATTTAGATTCACAACTGGTGGTATCTCAACTAAATAACATCTATCGGGTATAAGATCCCTATTTTTATCGCCAATTTTTGAGAGTGCAGTTATTGCAATGATCATTTGTTTACATCACATTTGTTCACATTCCATGATCAGAAAATTCCTTAGCAGATTCTATTGCTAAACAAGCATTGGATTGGCATATAAATCATTCATCAAATTAAAAACATAAAAAATAATTGAAATATCATCTATATATATGATCATCATAAAATCGGCTGTATATAGATAGAGTGTTTGTGTCCAAAATAATATACAAAAATCAGGACAAAATTTCGTACAAAATTTGGGCTTTTTCCCATCATCATGTATAATCACAAAAAGATCTGATCATCTATCTAACGATCCTGCTCAAGATGAGCAACTAGAAAGTAAACGACAGAATTGGCCACACACCGAAATAGTTGCACCCAGTTCCATGGTACTCTTACCACGCGACACTGCATCTCCTCTGGTAAGTCCTCTATGGCCACCATGGGTACTTGGTGAGTCAATCTCACCAAGCTCCTCTAGACTGCATGGAGAAATCTTTGAGTCTTAGTTGCAGCCCCTTCGACATCTCTTCCATGATGTAGTTTTTAACCCCGTACAGAAATTACCTGCATACGAATTCTAAAACACATAAAATAAACAATGCAATAGCATAACACATAAAACACATATACATAGAGATTTTCCCCTGGATCCCAAAACTGGGACTACCAGATTGATTTTTCATATGTTTCTTTCAATGTTATAATACGTATTTATACATGTTGAAGCATCTAATACCATGGACCAAAAACCATCACATCCAAAACCACAGACCGAAAACCATCTCTTCCAAAACCATGGACTGAAAACCATCGCGTCCAAAAACATGTGCAAAAATCATGCACAAAACCATTGGTGGGTCCGCCCAACCTAACATAGGTTCCAAAACCAAAATTTTCCGAGGCACTGCCCCGAATCCCGTAGAGTGGGGTTACCTACACCCCTCAAAACCCCTGTGACCCCCCCACTACGCAGTCGGCGCAACGAATGGGGGGCTCCTCCCCCCCTCTAGCCCCCCGGTTAACTACGTGGGCTAGTTGTGGAAAGAATATAACACAACCCAACACACGAAGCCTATGTTGAGGAAATTCATCAAGTCTCACTGGTCCCACATCTGAAACATGATCAATAAATTTTGTAAGTGTCTTGTCTCATCAAAAATATTTATAATTCATTTATATTTAAAATCCAAAAAATCTTAAAATATTCAAAAATTAAAAAATCAAGTATACCTATGGCACCCCATGTTGTGTCTGGTGGCAATACTAGATCCAAATCTCCTCGGAAATCCATTCCAGCATAGGGGTAGTCGTCGACTACAATGACCTGTTGATCCCACCAAAGGAAAAAATCGTCATCAAAAGTCCTCCTAGGGACCTCATTACCACCTAGCCATTTCATGAAGCCAGCCCATCTTCCCATCCATGGATCTCTCAGGCTACTAATGGTAGATAATACCTTGGGATGAATCCCAGGTACTCTCTCAAAAAAGAATGAGCATAAGGTAGTGTCGTATCCGAAATTCTTCGTTTGACCCTTTTGAATGGAAGTGAGTTGTTTCTTCATGTTGGTCAGCAAAGGTGTACACCAATCAAAGGCAGTAGTGAGGCAATCCACTGGTAGGCTCATGGACACACGTGAAGCTTGATGTAGAGCAGCAGAACCGTTTACCCTAGATATGGTAAATAGTAGGATTTTCAATGATAAACTCTCTACATACTTGATTGGAATCTGACTTCCAACCTTTTTTGGGTTGCCAGGATAGTATATATGGATGCATTCTTCTACATGAGACTACCTCTCATCCTGCCAGTTGACTACACTCTCTACCCCCTTCAAAAAAGACCTATAATTAAATAAATGTCTTCTACCTCGATCCTCAGGGGCATCTGATCAATCATGAATGCATCATCTTCTGCACTCTAGTAGTGAATCAACAACTCAAGCAATCGAGTATTCACCTTCATGTTTGGCATTTTGAAGAATTTTAACAAACCACAACCTCTCAAAGCATCTAAGGCATTTTGATCCTCCATCACTTGGTTATCAATGGCACTATGCTCCCTTTCACACCAGGTAATTGTCATCTTACCAAAAAATATGTTTCAAATCATTAAATCAATGTTTGAAATTTTTTACTCATGCACATGCGGGTTCACTTTTTACACAGTCGCGTGTAGGGCCCTCATATACGTGGGCTACCTATATCCAACCCGCGTGTATGCAAAGTTGAAAATTTTAACATAATTTCCTATAGTCAAAATTATGAAAAAACATCTAGAAAGCATAAAAAATGATCAAAAGCATGATTAAAGGGTTACCTGGAAGATTTGAAGCAATTTGAACAGTTGAATTTGACGAAGGAAGTTTGTTTGAGTTTTTCTCCATAGCTCCTTGCTCAAAACACAAATGACAAAAATGTGAGTCCAAAATTCCTTATATAGGTTGAAAAATGAATTTTTTTTTTTCTAAAGTTGATTTTTATATTATGGACTTTTTGACCTTTTGGTTTGGAGTGCCGGGAATGGGTTGTTTTTATAGGATATTTTGGAGACTTTTTTGAGAAATCACTGTCAGGCGGAAAGAGTCGATTGTGCGGACACAACCAACCTCCCTAGGAGCCTAAGACTCTCTAGTGACAAACAAGACAAACTAGAACTATCCTTCTCTAAACATGCATTATAATATGAGAAATCAAGTATTTTGTTCTTACCTTTGTCCAAACGCTGTTGTAGAAGTCCAAGCTTTGTTGATTTGGATGAGCTCCTCCTTTTCTCCAAAACCTGCAATCACCAACAGTCAAACAATTAAATAGCACCTGATTATAACATAAAACAAAGCATATTCAACATATAGACCAAGGAGTACATGAAATAACTCATAAACAACAAGTTATTGAGAAGAATGGACCAATTTGCATTAAAGGTAATCAAAAGGAACCATTACAACCTGAGCCTTGGTGTTGTGCAAGCTCCTTCCAGGGTCCACAAGAGTCTTCCTTTACTTTGACAAAGCTCACCCACTTCCAAATAGAACAAGCAAAGATGGCAATCTCTCCTCACAAGCTTCTAAATGGGAGTCCTAATTCCTGCAGCATTTACCCTTAGAAATGTATAGCTTTCAACCTCCTCTCCTTCTGGCCCAATGCCTGTATTTATAGTGCTCAAGAGGAGGTTAATCAGGTCCACCATCAATGGGATAATCCCCTCTTTGGATGGGATAGCTCCCCTATTGATGGGATAAGTTCCTCTTTGGTAGGAGTGCATGAACCATCTGGAGGCGCTCAATACACGTCGAACAACCTTCTAGAATGCTCTAGAAATGACCACAAGTGACTTTTTAAAGATGAAACTTGCGCATTTTAACCTTTTTAGGGGGACGCACCTGCACCTTTACATACAGAGCGTCCAAAGACGCAGTTTTTGTGAACATTGGGTGCGTCCCCGCAGGTAAGGTTGAGAGAACCTGCGTCCCCAGAGATAAATACATTTAGAAAGACTTTCTCTCTTTTTTGGAGTTTGACATGGAGAGCAGAGGCATAAGACTTGCCTAAGAGGGTAGCATGACTGTTGATTGAGCCATACTAACTGTAAATAGTCATGGTGACATTTTTTAGTGTAACAGATTGCCCCCTAAAGTGCGAAGCCTGAAATAGATTAGGGTTTTGTATTATCTAGGAAGGGTGAAGTGCTTTATCATTTCAAGGATTATCTCGTGGAGAGCCTGGTCAGAACCTGCAATTTTCAACAAAAAATACATGTATAAGATTATATCATCACTGAGGTAGGCATTCCCATACTCAGATTAAAACTTTAACTAACAGACTAACTACTCTGATACAGGAATGATCTTGCAGTACATCATAATCATAGACTTTTGTAGACACAGTATGGGCACAGCCATCTGTTTGTGATTAGTCTACTTAGATAATGAATACAAAACTCCTCGCAGCCTGGATGGTGGAAACTAGATCCAGGGTCTTCATTTCTACTTCTCGAATTGGTACAATTCTAGCCATGCGAATAAATGAGTTGATGTCGAACATGGTAGAAACCACTTGATTACCAGTCGATGATGTAAACTGTTAACAAGCGTGAGAGAGACCACCAGTAATGTCAATGGTTCTCAAAGTACCCAGTACAATCCATGAGATGTGAATGAATGAGTTGATGTCGAACATTTCACGGAAACCTTTGATCGAAAGTCAATGATGTAAACTGATGTCAAAGGCGAGAAACCTGCCATTGATGCATGCAGACTTCAAGATACTGACGATCTCTAAGTCATCTCTCTAGATAATGTGCTGATGTCGATAGAAAGCGACTCGTTGCAGGCAAGCCCACAACACGAAATCATTTGTTCAAGTTGAAGAAATGCTGCTGTAAGGACTGACTCAGGGATGGTCAAATGGATGACAAGTATTTTGCAGATGAAAGTTTTACTTGCAGACCTCTTGAACACATAACGACACGACAGATGGCTTGGTGATGAATAACTCAAAGTTAATCCCCGGAACCCGGCTGAAGACTTTCAAAGTGGTTTGATCAACTGTGAGGTAAGGATTTCCCAACCCAGGTGAATGAAAAAGTGTCGTGTTCAAGAGTGGTAATAAAGTTTCTTCTGAGACAAAAGGTAACAAATAGGCTCATTCTTCTCTTTTTCCCCCACCATTTCTGGCAAGTACCTCTTTATTTTTAACAAGCTTGAGGAGGATAACATATGCTTGATTATAAGCTCATCCTTCGGATGAGTCCAACCTAGTTTTGATTCGAACCCTAGGAAGGAGTGGTTCGTTCCTGTTTGTAATTGAACAGGTCCTTTACTGTGAAATGTTTAACGAGCCCAGTATAGGAGAAACTCGGCATTTTTCATTTTTAGAGAGTCTGAAAAACTTAAGAAGACTCCAAGTTGAACTTTTTCGTAGATTTGTGTCCCTCAAGCCCGAAAAAGTATAAAATAATACCTAGGGGAACCGCTTGATCTTGCGACCAAGGAGTACTTTCATAATTAGTGTCACTGACCTGAAAAGTAAAAAGCGATCAAGGACACGTCGTTTTATTTCCTTATCGAGTTTGAAACGACAAAAACCCGGCAATCTTTTCCTGATTTTACGGTCAGAAAAGAGCTATAAGGGGACCGTCTTTTAATTCCGTTTTAACGAGTGTAAAAGAAATGCTCGGCAATCTTTTCATTTTTTAGGAGTCAGAAAAGGGCTTAAAAGATGACTCTGATATTTTGGTTCGTGAAAAATGACAATTTTCCCTCTAAGTCCCTTTGTCCTGCACAAAAGCAACACATTACTCATACCTGTTTAAGATAGGCAAAAATACATCGAAAAACATCTTTCCGTGGTGAAAAATGAACAAATTCATCCAAAAAACCTATAAAAAGACTTTTTACCATGTCATTTTTACCATTTCACTGTTGAGGTTGAAAAAAGGGCTTTTGGCAAGAAACTTCCCGTGGTTGCTGCGGAAAATCCGACCGTCAGAATCGAACGCCGTCTCTTCCAGGTATTTTACAACATCCTACTCTTCAATTTCATCCAATTAAAATTGTATTTTAGGTTTTAGTTTTGATTTTTGGGGGGTTTTAGGTTTCAAAATGCGCTCTGCGGTGGACGCAGGTGCCCTTCGGGTGACCTGCGTCCCCCGACTTTTTTCTATACAGAAAAAAGGTCGGGGGACGCAGCCCACCTTCAGGCCAGCTGCGTCTCGATGCCCTGTGTTCTAAACGCGGGGTGCGTCCTCCGCAAAACGCGGATTTTGAAACCCCAAACTCCAAAATCAACCATTCAAATTTCCCAAAATTAATTCTAATGCCTATTTATTCATGTGTAGGGCACTTACCATGCTGGATTGGAGAGAAAGAGAGCACGAGGAGGTTGATGAAGCTGCAATCGAACATCAACCTTCCCTGGATGCCCTAAAAGCGTGCGGGTTATATAAATACTGGGCCATACCGGGCATGAGGGCTCAGGTAAGATTCTTGGAATGGCTGGTTGAGAGATGGAACGTTCAAGAACAATGTTTTTACATCGGAGGGCACCAGCTCGAGATAGAGCCCTCTGATATATACTTTCTCACTGGCTTGCCAAATAGAGGCGAGCAACTCAATCTAGCCGGGACTAGGCCGGGTGGCCAATCCCTTGTTAGTCTCCGGGAAGATTGGTGCACACCTGGTGCACACCATTCGAAAGGCGTGGAGATAAAACACATCTCTCTGCGTGAGCTCAAAGTTATAGCGTTCACGGTTACCAGAATTTGCGGCGCAACCGCTTTACACATTGCTTCCGGGTCCCAAATGCGGATGGCAATTGACTGTTACCAAGGCACCATTTTCAACTGGTGTGATGCTGTGTCGGCTAATGTGAAGAGCCAACTAACTAAGGCAAAGAACGGACGACTGAAAACTTTTGGATATGGGCCTTTAGTCGTGAGCTTTGCCTTAGAGAGAGTTCCGATGCTGATCCCTCAGCAACTCACTGTTGATATCTTGGGTCCTCGGGAGCCAAAGCTGGTACGATGGGTTGCGGTGATGGCCCGGCATCCTGACGAGGGCGCGGCAGTTGTTCGATTTTCTGATAGTTACTTTCACTGGTTGGAGGACCAGGTTTTCTCGATCCAGGACTTTCCGTATGCCGGAGTAGATTTTCGACATGATCCGGACATGGTTCTTCCACAGGGAGAACAATGGGATGACAGAGGTACTTTATTTTTCACAAGTTTTCAAATTATGTATTTTTTTTGTTTTTATATATATCGTCTCAAAACTGACAGTAAAAATTTTCAAAATGCAGATGTTGGTCCACAGCGCCCAGCCAACCTCCGGCCTTTTGAGAGGAGACATCCAGTTGCACCGGTACCGGCCCCACAAGACGCGGCGGCTACAGAGGTACTGGCTGAGTTGGAGCATGATCTAGAGCGTCTGACGGCGGATATGCCTGAGACTACCATGGATGATATTCCTATCAGGCTTCAGCGCTATGTAGTCGCGGTCCCTGGACCGTTTAGGAGATTTTTGCGCAAGGTAGCCCGTGCAGTGGTGTCGTATAGGGAGCACCACCAGTGATTGGCTAGTCACTTTGTAGACACATGTGACATTTTTGACTTTTTGTACTCTATCATTTTTGCCGATCATAAGGTGTTTTTCAACCTATGATCGAAGACGATGTATATTTTTTGACACACCCCTATCTATATATATATCACTATTACCGGCTTATCTTGTTTAACATATGTGATGAAATGTTTTTAAATTTACTTGCATGATTATCGTAAATGTCTGTCCAACATTCGAGAAGCAATTGCATCTGCTAATGTATTTAAAGACCTTGGAATATGCTGATATTCAATGTAATCAAATTCACGTTCCAAGAGACGCACTCTCAAAAACAACCTTAATAACACAGGATTTCTAATGGCATAAACTCTATTAAGCTGTAATACAACAAGTTCAGAATCTAACCTCACTATCAAACGTCGAATTCCAAATGAAATAGATTCGGATAATAATTCAACCACTGCACTGTATTCTGCAATGTTGTTCGTTGTTTGACCGAGGCTTACCCCATGCATAGAAACTAACTCGTCAGAGGGCGAATAGATAACCCAAGCTGCGGAAGAGATATTCCGTGTACTACGACAAGCACCATCAGCAAATCCAATGTATGTTTGGAGAGGCGTCGACATCTGCAATATCAAGAGTAAAACCAAGATAAGCCAGAATAACGACGAAAAACACACTCTCTAAGCTAAACACACTGACTAACTAACAAGCATACTAGCTAGAAAGAAAACCTAACCTAATCTAAAAATTCTCCATACCCACCATTTAAGCATAATACCTCTTTAGGTAAAGTCCATTTCTGGGTTTACCCAAAGAGTCCCCATCAAAATCAACCAGCTCATAAGCCCCTTTTGCTAGCTTTCGCTTTACAATGTAGGGTCCATGCCACATAGGAACGAATTTTCCAGCACCTAGCTTATCGTTAGCTTGATCATATAATAGCACTAGGTCTCCCTCCGAAAAACTTCGAGGGGTCACATTTCTATCATACTGAGCTTTCATTCGCTTCGCGTGAGTCTCGATTGCCAATGTAGCGTCACGTCGAGTCTCATCTAATTTAGCTAAGTATAATAAACGTTTCTCCTCTTCGGAAGTAGCTGGGAGTAATTCGACAGCCATTTGAAGTGATGGGATTTCGCATTCAATGGGTAACACAGCTTCCAAGCCATAAACTAGCTGGAAAGGAGTGAACCCTGTTGAATTTTTCACTGAGGTTCGGTATGCCCATAGCGCTGAAAATAACATGTTGTGCCAATTCGACCGATGAATACCAATGGTTCGTCGGATCATGATAACCAGAACTTTGTTGATAGACTCAACCAAACCGTTGGCTTGCGGATAATAAGGAGTAGAGCTATCGTGGCGCAAACCAAGCTGGCTTGTAAGCTCAGTCATCATGATGTTTCGAAAATGGCTCCCATGGTCAGTAATGATTGCTTGTGGGACACCAAACCTAGTTATAATATGATTGAATACGAAAACTGCAGCTGTTTTGCCGCTTGCGTCGAATGTAGGCATCGCCTCGGCCCATTTAGTAAAATAATCAACCGCGAGGATGATATACGCATGCCCCCCGGCCGAGTGAGGGTTACAAGTAATAAAGTCGATACCCCATTTGGCGAATGGACCAACGGCAATTATAGGGTGGAGAGGAGCAGGTGGTGCGCGCATCTTTCGATCAAACACTTGGCAGTTGTGGCACTTCCGGACTGCAATGATACAATCTTTAAACATAGATGGCCAGAAGTAACCAGCGCGCAACACCTTCTGAGCTGTGGCATACCCAGACATATGACCGCCACATGCTCCAGAGTGACAATCATTCAAAACCCTCTCAGCCTCTTCGTGAGTTAAACAACGTCGAAAAACTAAGTCTGCCCCCCGGCGATAAAGTGTATCTCCAATAATTTTATATTGCTGGGATTGAAACCGAATTTTTCGACGGTCCGCTTTGGAAGCTTCAGGCCGAAAGGTTTGGGTTTGGAGATAGATGATTATATCTCCGTACCACGGATCTACAGTACTGATAAGAAACAAAGATTCGTCCGCAATGGACTCCTCTGCCACAGTTTCTGTGTCAGCACACGGGAAATCACACATCAATTCCGCAAAAACTAAGGATTTCTTAGACTTGGACTTCTCGAACTCCAAGTCGAACTCTTGCAGGATAACGATCCATTTAGAGTACTTGCCCCCTAGCAATTGTTTTGTCAAAATATAAATCATAGGGTTGCAATCCGAAATAACTGTAGTTTTACGGAGAAGAATGTAGTGACGAAAACGCTGGACAGCTTGAACGGCTGCCAGGGCCAATTTCTCCACATGCGAATATTTTAACTCAGTGGGATTTAAGGTCCTACTAAGATAATATATCACATGTTCCGCTCCGAATTCATCTTCTTGAACTAACACCATTCCAATGGTGGAATGCGAAGCTGCGAGGTATAAGAAGTAGTCCTGGTTGTAGTTGGGAGGATGCAACAACGGTGCATGGGTCAACGCGTGTTTAAGTGCATCAAAAGATTGTTGGGCAATCTCGTCCCAAGAGAATTGAGCGTTCTGTTTCAACAACCGTGTAAAACCTTTAGTGACCTCGGCGTATTTTGGGATGAATCGGCGTAAAAAGTTCGCTTTCCCTTGCAAACTTTGGAGTTGGCGCAAACTCGAAGGAGGAGGCAATTTGATGATAGCTTCGACCTTCGAGGGATCGACGCGAATGCCGGCTTTTGAAACAACAAATCCCAGCAATCGACCTGTTTCTATACAGAAAACACACTTGTGGGGATTCAACCGAATTCGATAATGCCTACACCTCATAAAGATTGCTCGTAAGTGGACAAGGTGATCAGCTCGATGTAAAGAATGAGCAGGAAAATCATCGAGGTACGGTTGCACAATGTGCTTGATGTCATGAAATGCGTAAGACATCGCCCGTTGAAAAGTGGCTCCGGCATTCTTAAGCCCAAAAGGTAATTTGCAATAAGCAAATGTCCCCCATGGACAAATGAATGCCGTTTTTGGTTGGTCGGCAGGTAGAATATTGATTTGATTATAGCCCGAAAAACCATCCATAAAGGAAAACATTTCACTTCCGGCACAATCATCAATAATTTGATCGATATAAGGCGTAGGATAGTTGTCTTTTGGACAAGCTCGATTTATATCCCTATAGTCGATACAGATTCTTATTGTTCCTTGTTTCTTGTTGACTGGAACAATATTCGATACCCAATCCGTTAACGGGATCGGATAAATGAAACCTGCTTTCAACAGCTTTTCGACTTCTGCTTTAATCGCAGCCGCTTTTCGAGGGTGAATCTGACGCAACCGTTGCCGGACGGGTTTAGCATCCGGGTAGGTCTTTATTTCATGAACAACAATGGCAGGATCGATTCCCGGCATTTCCTCGTAAGACCAGGCAAACACATCGCGGAATTCTTGGAATAGGGCCTTGTAAGTTTGGATTTCATCTTCTGTACATGCGGCACCTATATGAATGTTTTCCTCAATTCCGGGCTTCACTGAAATATCAATGGGAATAGTACGAGAAATATTCCCTAAATTCAACTCTGAATCAGAATGTTTCGTTGGATCCTGAGCGTCTTTGACATATTCAGCGGTAAAGATAGATGAAAAATCATTTTCAAAAGCATCATCCTTAGGTAAAAACGAAGATCTGTGATGGAGATCTTCCCATGGTAGATCGTCTACACTTAGGATTTCGCGAAGTTGTTCGTCAGATGACACGACTTCGGGAAACGCTATCCGTTCTAAGGTTGAGGTGAAAAGTGATTCTTCACTGACCACATTCATTTGGTCGATTTCGGTTGACCGCGAGTCGGTAAAAGACATGACAGCTTCATAAGCAATTTCATATGGACTCAAAGGCATAGCATCACCGAATGAGTCTATCTCAGATTCAGATGGGACAATCCAAGGATCATCATAAATAATGTTTTCTGATGTAATCATATGAATTGTTGCAAATGAAGAATCTACGCTGAGTGGAGGGAGAGGAAAAGTTCCCAGTAAACCGGAATCTTTAACTAAACCTACACCAACGTCCCTATAAGGGATTGTCGTCTTACCGACATGCTGGATACTCTCTGAAGAGGCTGGGTCGGATGAAAAGTATGTCAGCTGATCAATAGTCACGATCTTACCATTATGTGGAAACTTAATTACTCTGAAGACCGATGAAACGACCGCTGTCATAGCATATGACCAACTTCGACCCAAAAGAAGGTTGTAGTCTAGAGGGGCATCAACCACCTCCACATCCAGACTAACGGTTTTACCTTCTACCCCTATAGGCAATTCCTGTAGAATACCAAACGGACGGAACCCACGGCCATCGAAGGCCTTAAGGATGGTGGGGGATTGGTTCAACGAAGGAGAACCAAGAGATCTCCAACATTGAATCGACATAATACACGTAGAGGCTCCCTCATCAATCACAGTCCGATGAATAGGCCTGTTTTTGACTATCACTGGAATTTGGAAAGCCATTTGATGGGGGAGACGTGGTGTACTATTTTCTAGATCGAAGATTATCAGGTTCGGGTCCTGAACATCAACAGCTCCGATAGCCGACAAAAGTAATTTTCGTTGTGCTGGGCATGATTGCAACACTTCTAATGCCGACATTGCTGAGGGTGAAACAACTAAGTCCTCAACAATGTTGTAATTCTGGGCTGCTCTCGCATGTGGATTGAAAGCAGACCTTCGAAGTACACCCTTGGCGGGCGGTTTAATTACTAAGTCCGGGTTAGGTTTTTCGATCTGTAGTGGATCGGAACCAGGAGCTGAGGTTGATGGGTTAGACTGAGAAGATTCTGCTTCCTTACCATCAACAGGAGCCTTACTACCATAATCTTGCGATCGAGTCGCAATCCGCACATGAGACATCATCAAAATGGGTTCTTCACTGGCATTTGAGGAAGAACCTATCATCTTATTCTCCTGCTCCGGAAATGGATTTTTTAACACAGCAGGAGTGGGAGAACCTTTGACTATTTTCACAACCTCGGCCCGATGAGGGCAATCTCTCGTAAAATGATCCTCTTCACAAATAAGACAAGGATATCGAGGTTTGCGTTTTTCGTCATTGGTTTCCGACTTTTCCGTTTTCTCCTTCGGAGCCTTGTCTGCTTTAGCCTTCTTCTTTCCTTTCTTCTTTCCACCGTTTTTTGATTTGGCCGTAGATGTCTCTACAGCGTGAATATCGGCGGTAAGTTCAGGAGAAGACTCTCCTGTCGGGGAATCAGGCAAAGTGATAATAGGAGTAGTCGAAGCCTTGGATTCACGATACCAATCATACCATCAGTGGCATGAGATCCCGAAGGAGCAGCAGCAATTTGATTTGACTTTGGAAGATCCGGAATCTTCTCGTGTAACGTACCTGACTGAGTATAAACTAAGTCAAGGTATTGCTCCTGAGCAATGACTTGCTCCTCAGTAACTACTCCGGCCTTAGCTACATCTTCAGTAATCTTCGGTAATAATGATTTAACAAACCATTCAGCTAAGATTTGGTCCGGGATAAAAACTTTCACTAGCCTTCTTCGACGTCTCCACTCATGAATGTGATCAGAAATATACGTGGACGTTGATTGTTTTAGTGAAGTTAATAACTCCGTGCCGTTATCGTATCTGACCGGCAACTGAAAGTGAGTTAAGAACGAGGTAGCTAACTGGCTAAAATTGTAAAAAGAGGCCCGTGGTAACTCAATGTACCACTTGGCCGCGAGACCAATGAGTGTACGCTGGAAAAGACGTAAGCGGATCGAATCATCCGAGATAGAATTTGAAGCACACCAGAGGTGGTAAGTCATCACGTGATTGGACGGATCCTCTCCAGACTTACCTTCGAACTTGGGTATATCACTGGGCAACTTATTTGGCATTGGCGGCCAGAACTGAAGATATTGAATTGGATCGTTCGTTAGGCGCGTCAAGTCTGGTAAATCCAAAGTTGCGATAAACGGTAACTGTCGGTTAGGATCTCTAAAACTCTGGGTCACAATACCGGCCCCAGGAGGAGGATATCCAGGATAACTAGGAACAGGAGTCGCATTTGGGATATTATATCCTCCTGGAAAACCAGGATTAACCGGACCATACTGGGGTTGTTGAGGTTGTTGATAAGTGTACCCAGGATACGGTTGATACTGGTAAACCGGTTGTTGGACAGCTTGCCCAGGTTGGTACTGTCCCTGGTACGGTTGGTGAACAAATTGAGGTTGAGTAGTGACAACCGTACTTATACCAGGCTGACCTACAGGCATCTGGACCGTGGTTTGAATCGTAGATCCAGACAACGGTAAAGATGTCTGAGGAGTGGTTACAGAGACAGTAGAAACCGGAGCCGTCGATACTCCAGAAGTAAGTATGGTAGATGTGGCGCTAGTTGCGGCAGCCGTTTGAGATGGAGTACTAGGTGCAATTGGCGGCTGAGTAACTACCGAAGTTACAGAAGTTTGAACATTTGACTGGACAGGTTGCGGTTGCTAGGGTGGACCAGAAACTACGGGTTTTCCAGCTTGAGGTACCGACTGTATACTTGGCTGCAACACCTGTTGACCCTGTGATGGATCCCACACTAAAATTCCAGGGTATTGACCCGTAACAGGTTGAGGATACTGAGATCCATAACCGGATTGAGGATAGGATTGATAATTGTAAGGTGCAGTTCCTATACTTTGACCATATGATTGACCTTGAGGTGGTTGATAACCTTGACCTGAGTATTGACCTTGAGGTTGATAACCTTGAGGTAAATACGGATACTGGGGTTGACCTTGCCCTTGAGGTTGGTACCCTTGAGGTTGATACCCTTGGGGTTGATACCCTTGAGGTTGATACCCTTGGGGTTGATACCCTTGAGGTTGCCATCCTTGAGGTTGCCATCCTTGAGGTTGATATTGATACTGAGGTTGACCCTGGGGTACATATTGAGGCTGGGATTGACCTTGAGGTATGTATTGCACCATAGGCGTGTACTGACCTTGAGGTTGTCCCCCAGACACAAATGATGTACCTTGAGGTTGCCCCCCAGGCATTAACTGAGGCTGCCCCCCAGGCGGTAATTGGCCACCTTGAGGTTTGGAAACAGGAACTGAACCTGACATCATGTAAATGTCTCCTACACCCAATGGTATATTACCACTGTTTCCAACTAATAACCCATGATCAACGGGTTGAGGAGATGCCCCCGCAAAAGTACCAGAAAGAGATTGATACCCGGTGGGAACAGAAGGACCGCCGTGTAAGAAAGATTCAGGACTTTGAGTAAACACGGACGACTGACTAGACATATTTACAGGAGTATGAATACCTCCAGGTGGAAAAGGAGTACGAGGTGTAGAAAAACCTAGCCCAAAGTTGTCTAAATAATTTGTTAACGAAAGGTACCAAGTAGTACTTCTAGGAGGACTGTAAAAGATAGATTCACGCTCCCTTAGATCAATAGTAAGTTGATCTTCAAGGTTAGAGACGCCTATTTCTTCCTCTGGAGCAAGTTCTTCAATAGCAATCAAACCAGTAGGAAGATTTTCGGTGATAATTCTTTCTATTCTCGCTGAATCAGGAACACTAGAAGTCGGAGTAACAGGTTCAGATATTTCTGGTTCTTCGCCTGTATCGCTAGCAGACGAAAAACTACCAACAAGCTCAGAAACTGTAACAGCTTCGGGATTATAACCTGTCTCTAAATTTTGGTAATCTGGATGGACTACCAAGGAAGATTCTCCTTCTTCAGGTGAACCTACTCTACTGCCACTAGGAGGAGTTACAAGGACCTTCAACCCTTCGTACTGACCTGGAATGTCTTCAGGAGATCCACCCCACGATCTACGGAGTTTTCTTAACAAATCTGTTCCGGTAACAATTTCAGGTGACTTGCCCCGAAGTCTACGGGACTGTCTCGGTAATTCTGCCACAGCTAAAAAATTTTAACTACTACACACGAAAACAAAATAAAATTTCAAATCAAAACACCTAAAGTCTCTAAAGAACCAAACAAATTTGAATCACACGCCTAAAGAATCTAGGGCGTCAAACCAAGCACAAACAGTAGCCTTCCAGACCGAAAGCGCTAGTTGGTGATGAAGCCCAACATCGCTGGATTCAGTACAGAAGTGGCGGGTGGAACAGTTACCCCGACAACCTGCTTAATGAATAGACTGGACCAAGTTCCTCCACTTTAACCGTCTCGAGTGAAGTGAACCCCCCAGAAAATCCAAGTGAGTATAGCCGATGTCTGCTCCAAGTACAGTGTGACCTTCCCTCCACCGTCACCTCGGTAGAATCCTAAAGATAATGGTCACTAAGGTTACCAATCGCAACAAATGCACCTGGGGGAACAGTCTAAACTCCGACAGCACGCAAGGGCAGAGTAGCAAGCTCAATCCCCTTGCCGGCTCCTTGACAATAATCCAAGGTTTACCGACAAGTGACCCCTGGCTCCTCGACAATGGTTAATCTGAGGTTTACCGTTTGTAATACGTGTGTGTCTGGCATCGTTCCCAACGAGGGGGGATTGATCCCCTCACTGGTTCGGACATGAGCTCGTGCTTCTCCTTTAAGAGGAGCTTTCCCAGAGTACAAATGAGACAATTGGATTTATTCTATCACAAGATAAGCTACTTGTTTGGTTTTGTTGTCTTGGAGAGTTAATTACTCACCTACTCCAAGACACTAGCCTGATCTAAATTGGTGTTTCAGAGCCCTAGTAAATAAAAATTACTACGTCGATTTTACTTTAAGCGTTAATTTTATGGTTTTTCTTAAAGACAAAAGGTAGCGGAAGTGAAACCAATGGTGTGTAGACTCGACTCAAACCACTACAAAGATGCACCTAAGATGATTTACGCTACTTTTCCTTTTTTCAATGAAATTCTTAACTAAGAGAGTTGAGAGAATGCAAATTTTAGAGAAAGCAACTTTCTTAATAAAGACAATCAAAGAAACAATTCTCTTTATCTTTTCAAGCATACAAACATGACCACTCCTTACGTGCACGAAAAAACTCTTTTTCTTTCAAAACTTTTCAAAGCTACTTGAAACAAAACTTTTCAAAGGAGATGTTTTTTGTATTTTCTCTTTTTAATAAAGCATATAAATCTATTGTAATGAAAATCAATCTTAAAAGCTATAAAAACTATGAAAACTTTACTCACAAGCAAATCAAAAAGGAAATTACTCTAAGCAAATCTAACAAGGCAAAAGCTCACAAAGATGATTCTAGGTTGTTTTACTTGACCAAAATCAAATCAAGGACCAGCTAATGCAGAATCAAAAGACTAGTCAAAACAAAACTCAAATCTTTTTGTTCTTTTTGTAAAATGGAATTCAAGACTTAAACAACAAGCACTTCGAAATTTGCCCAAAGAGACAACTCAATGGTAAGGTGCTCACACAGGTAGACTTTACGACAGGTCTGACTTCTTAGAATGCTGACAAAACCAGAGAGATCTAAGGCTTGACAACTTCTACCGCCAAAGTCACTAGAAGACCTACTCAAAAATCAAACCCTAGGGCTTACACTTCGATGAAATCCACTAAAACACTCAATGCTATCGAAACAAGTTCAGGTGAAGATCTCTGACAAAGGACTAATGAATCTGGGCAGTAAAAACTAAGAAAAAACTAAATCTAAGAGCAAAAATGCAAAAAATGGAATTTTCTCAAATTTTAGCAGGGGACGCAGGCGACCCGTTAGCACAGGTGCGGGCCCGCTCTGTGCACACAGCGACAGTGCATCCAAGGACGCACTGTGCAACACTCAGAGGGTGCGTCCTACTGAAAAACTCAAGAAAAACCAAAAAGAATCTAATCCTAAGCTAACCCACCCACAGACAAAGTCACAGAGCCAAAACCAGAAAAATAAACCAATTTTCTCAGAGCAAAGTTCACACAAAGGAAAAGACTTTTCACATCAATGGAATCCCCAGTGGAGTTGCCAATTTGTCAGGTGGAAAGAGTCGATTGTGCGGACACAACCAACCTCCCTAGGAGCCTAAGACTCTCTAGTGACAAACAAGACAAACTAGAACTATCCTTCTCTAAACATGCATTATAATATGAGAAATCAAGTGTTTTGTTCTTACCTTTGTCCAAACGCTGTTGTAGAAGTCCAAGCTTTGTTGATCTGGATGAGCTCCTCCTTTTCTCCAAAGCCTGCAATCACCAACAGTCAAACAATTAAATAGCACCTGATTATAACATAAAACAAAGCATATTCAACATATAGACCAAGGAGTACATGAAATAACTCATAAACAACAAGTTATTGAGAAGAATGGACCAATTTGCATTAAAGGTAATCAAAAGGAACCATTACAACCTGAGCCTTGGTGTTGTGCAAGCTCCTTCCAGGGTCCACAAGAGTCTTCCTTTACTTTGACAAAGCTCACCCACTTCCAAATAGAACAAGAAAAGATGGCAATCTCTCCTCACAAGCTTCTAAATGGGAGTCCTAATTCCTGCAGCATTTACCCTTAGAAATGTATAGCTTTCAACCTCCTCTCCTTCTGGCCCAATGCCTGTATTTATAGTGCTCAAGAGGAGGTTAATTAGGTCCACCATCAATGGGATAATCCCCTCTTTGGATGGGATAGCTCCCCTATTGATGGGATAAGTTCCTCTTTGGTAGGAGTGCATGAACCATCTGGAGGCGCTCAATACACGTCGAACAACCTTCTAGAATGCTCTAGAAATGACCACAAGTGACTTTTTAAAGATGAAACTTGCGCATTTTAACCTTTTCAGGGGGACGCACCTGCACCTTTACATACAGAGCGTCCAAAGACGCAGTTTTTGTGAACATTGGGTGCGTCCCCGCAGGTAAGGTTGAGAGAACCTGCGTCCCCAGAGATAAATACATTTAGAAAGACTTTCTCTCTTTTTTGGAGTTTGACATGGAGAGCAGAGGCATAAGACTTGCCTAAGAGGGTAGCATGACTGTTGATTGAGCCATACTAACTATAAATAATCATGGTGACATTTTTTAGTGTAACAATCACTTCGGTCCCATGACTACAGACCCGTCATGGCAGGTATCGCTTTCTTACTGGAATGTAGGTTAGGAAATATCACTTTCCGTTGCATTTTTCATACTAGCCTCCATACTGCAATATTTTTTCCATAGGGTCAATCCCATCATGTCTTGATTCACAAACCATTTTCACTCACTGACTTTTAAAATCGTGACGTGACGGTAGAGCTAACCTTTACTTGGGCATCTTAGTTAGATCCTTGCTGACATATGTTTCCTATGCTGCTATATTGAGTAGGTTCGGGAGTCCTATTTAGTCCCTCCATGACTTGTGCATTGGAGACTCATTCTCGTTCTTCTTCGTTATTTTCTAGATTTATACCCTAGAGGCTCCTTTATGTTGAGTTGTACTACTGCATTGCATATTGACTATTTGCACCTTTTGGCCTTGAGCCGGCTTCACTTGGACTCATGTTTAAGCCACTTTTTGACCATGTCTTCTGCAAAATCAACCTTGCAATCACTTAGCCTTTGCAACTTGACGCACCCTTTTACCCATGGAAAGAACATTCCTTTGAGTGTCATTGACCAGTTTCGCCACCTTGCATTGAGCATAGGAATGTTCCCCTCCCAGGAACTAGAGCATTTTCTTTTTCGACACTCGTTCTTTCCACTGTACTATAGCATTCTTTTATTCTTTTTCAAGCTTCATAAAAATGAAAAAGACAAAAAATATATATATATATATATATATATATATATATATATATATATATATATATATATATATATATATATATATATATATCTCAAAAGAGAGTGGGAACGGGAGATTATTTCCATATTTGATGGCAGCTATAGTCATTTATGTCGCCCTTGAATAAATCACTCAAAAAATAAGTCTTTCCTCCTTTGGGATGGGATTTATTTTGACTTAGGAGAGCCTTAACCTTGTTATTGAGTCAATACTCCTCTAGTTGGTTATCTCTTCCAATCATATGGAGAGTCTACTTATGCCTCTTGCATGACAAACTCATACAAAGTTATCATATGCTTCCATGTAGTCACAATTGAGTCATGTTTATTTCAAGGGAAATGAACTTGAGTCAGCCTCTCTGTGGTGTCTCTTGACCTATTTTTTAATCGTTCATCCCTAGTTATTAGAGTCATGTTTGTTATCACATCAGCTATTTGATCCTTTGCTCGTGTTGGTTTGATAAGGTCTCCATTGACTTCTTGCTGGCAGGTCTTGTGCATATCGACTACGACAAATTGCTCTGAGGGAAGATCTAGAGATGCACCCTAGCCCTATTTTCATTATTGATAGGTCACCTTGTGCTCAACATCGATCATTATCATGGATCTTTGACTGAGTGGTTTCCCTTGTGTTCAACATCAGCTTTTATTATCACACATTGGGATTCATGTAGTGCCTTGGTTTCCATTTGAACCTATTGGTGGATTCCTCACCTCTATGACAGCTTTCATTATTGGTTGGTTCAGAGGGTTTCTATCATGCACTAGCCACATCTTGTGTATGCAAAAAACGTGCTTCGGTTGGGTTACTACATCTTTATTCATCCGATTCCTTCAACATTATTTGCCTACGGGTTACACTCACGCTAGATTGATGAAGGATGTATTAATTCCTTCCTTCTAGCAGTTCTCTTCCCATTGACTTCAGCGCATTGATCGACGAAGGAGATATAGAGTCCATTTGATAGTACCTTAGGGTTTGCAGTCATTAGTGGCAGATTCTTCACTATCGACAGTGGGAAAACATCATTATCTATTGATTGATAGATTCTTCCAAGTGTTTGATTACAGCTCATTTATTTACACATGTTAGTTTGTACTGGGTACCTTGGATCTCATCATCATTATCGGTGAGTATCCTCGCGTTTGTTAATGGTATACGTCAATGACTGGTAATCAAATGATTTCTCACATGGTCGGCTTCAAATCATTTATTCCCATTGTGTAGAAATGTACCATGGCAGTCGGTGAAGACCTCAGGTTTGCATCAACATTTCTTGGTTCACTTGTCAGTTTCTCCTGTTTCTGGTAGTTGACACCATCCACCTTATATGTTGCAGTTCCTTATAGCAACATCCTATATGTTGGAACCCAAGTTACAGTGTAGTACCATTTATTCCACCATTTGACTTGGTACTTTTTGGATAAGTTTTATGACTTCAGTGATCAGCTTCATACTTCAACATCATTGATCAGTTCTTTATATGTGATATTCAGACATGTACTTATTTGGATATGATTGGATGATCCATTATGTATTTTTAGTTCCTTTATACTTGTATGCATATTGGATCTGCTTTTGTACTTGACATGCGGACATGCTTTACTATCTCTGAGCATGGGTATGCCCGCCTCAGACAACAGTTTCTTTCTGATCTCTTTCACTGGCTTGGTAGGTTTATTTCTAGTGAACTCCTCCTCAGTCTTGGTATGATTCCTTCTATACACTTAATACATTTCAGCCATCATGTACCCCTTATGACCTCATATATTGGGGGCATCTATTATAGCACCATTTACCACTCTTGGTAGATCTAATGCTCTGATTATGGCCTAGGGAAACCCTCCCTTTCCAGACTTGTTCCAAAATCTAAAAAATAAAGTTTTATTTCCTATACCCTACTTTTCCCTGTGATAAAAGCATGTACACACGGGTTAGCAAATACCCAATTGGCGTACATGTGGTAAAACACTTAAAAATAATAAATTTCCTTAATTTCGGGAGGAGTTCGTAGGTTTTACCTCTTACTCACCTCCTATAGCCCATGGCCCAACTATTTCCCAACCTAAAAAACTAATTTGGAGAAGTATAAATAAACCTCCATGGGAAGGCCTTAATGGAGAAGAAATGAGATATTGATATTATAGTTGATTGATCCCTAATCAAGTCTGATGAAATACCTGTGCCTCCTGCACTACCCAAAGCTTTAGGAAACCCTTGTTTCCTATTTTGAGATATTCTTCATCCTTCTTGATATTGCAATGGGTAATTTGTATGGACACAAATAATATTGAAGCATTTCAAAGTTTGGGCCATAAAAATCATCATTTTTTAAACATGGATTACAAATAATTCTGAAAAATTAGAAGTCTTACTCATTAACATTATTGTCTACAACAATGTCATCCATTGTATCATTACTAATGTTCATATTTTACTTCAAGTATTTAATATTATGATCATCATCATCTTGACCTGCATCATCTTCATCATTATTGAAATTTCACTGCAGACCATCTATATTGTTACTAGATTTATTTGGATCATCATTTTATATACGATCCATATTTCTTTCTTCTATAAAATCATCTAACTCTAGATTGTTATCTTCTTGTGCTTAAACATAACCATCTTCAACATCATCATGGATGTCAATTTATTTGATGTTCTCTAATTCCTCTCTTTCATTTTTTTGGCCATCATTTTTTTGCTTAGTATCCACTAAAGCAACATCAAACACATCCCTTAATCTTGGATCATAATGTATCACAAATATCCCTTTCAGATCCAAAATATCTTCATAGAAAAATACCTATACATGAACAACATACATATGTTAGACCCATGTTATAACAATTTTGCTGTTTAATAAAAACACACTCACACATAGATATATATGAACTATGAACTAATAGACTAATGATCACCACCACTTCTTGTTTGAGTTAAAGAAATACTTGCTCACAATGAATTGGTAGAACATAATGCTACTTATCCTCTGGTAGGAATGTTGAGGAATCTATAGAAAAGAATCCACTATGGGTATCATGTCTCTATGTCCTCTCAAATGCTTCATATAATCTACACTTAAAAATACAACATTTAAAAGAGTGGTAATCCAACTCAATAATTTGTTGGATTTTCTCAACATATTGTAGATTCCCTTCAATAATATTCTTACCTTTTGAGCTTTCTCGATTTGACTTCTTGAAATCAACCATGATTCCATAATCAAAGATCATCTGTTTACATTTACACTTTCTACATGATAATGTTGACCATATTCCTACATTACAAGATATTTCCTCGCCTCTGAAAGACCATTTATTTAAGTGAAAATAAATATAATGATGAATATTAAAATAGTTGATAGTGTCAAAATTGTAAAGAAAGAACATTTTGTAATATTCCAACTGTACCTTTCTTTCAAATCCTCTATACATGTTGATTTCATCTTCTTTTATGTTTTAATCTATAACTACATCTTCTATTTTATTTTGAATTTGTTAAGTAACCCATTTTAGTGTGTAATCTTTGCCCCATTCACCAAGAAGATCAGTGGGAAGTGGAGTACTCCTTGGGTTGGATCTCTTAAATTGTCTCCTTTCTTCCAACACTTCTCTATTTTTATCATATAAATCAATCCATTTTCTCATAAATTCCAAGTGTATAGAATGAACTTGTTGAATATAGTTCTTTCGTATACACCTATTACATGTCAGCATGTTTATTTCAAACTCCAAATGTCATGATGTAATTTCAAAAATAAATTACAAAATAAATTAATGATTGCAAGGAAAAAAACCACAATGATCATGAATTTACTTACTAATTTCTCCTTCAACACCATTATATTGTGGCTTTTCTCCATCAATAATATATTATGCTCATTCTTCATCCCAGAAGCATGGCCCATCTTCAAAACCCCTACCAAGGAATTCACATAGGAATAAAGACACTTCATTCAATACATACCCTTCATCCATGCAACCCTCTAGATGTGCCTTTTGTTGGACATATCTTTCTAGATTTTTCATATACCTCTCATATAAAAACATCCACCTTGTTGATACACACCAACCAATTCAATGTCATTGACTAGTTGTATAGTAAATGGACTTGTATGTCCATGAAACTTGTAGGGATCTCCTTCTTAAATACACATACAATTTCAGCAATTTCCTTCTTCCATTTTGGCACTTCACATTCGTGGATCTCCTTGGAGGTCACCCACCTAATATAAGAATAGAAAACTAGTATGAAATTTTAGTCAAAAATTAAAAATAAATATAATGTCTCTATGTCTCTCACACACGAACATTTCATATCACATACCTTGCAAATGCTGACAATTGATTTATGACATTCCTTAAGTCAATGGTAAGACATGAAGCCCCCCTAATTGTTAATGGCATGATATGCTATCAAACAAATTTCTCAAAGGTCATTAGTAATTACAACAAAGTATCAAAATATATTTTGTACTTAATCAATGCTACCAGTAAAATTTAAATGATGATAATACCTTCATGAAATTATGAAAATCATGTGTTTTAAATCTTGTCGGATGTCCATCAACTGTAAAATATTTTTCCAATGATGAACCATAGCGAGTAGATGTCCTCATTGAATGGATGGCTTTTTTTTAGTTGTTCTATCTCTTTTTTTTCAAAATTCATGGAGCTTCTACATATATTTCATTTACCATGTTTGGCCACCACTATCCTCTATCAAATATTGTATGTGAAAGAGAAACAACTCTCTTTAAAGACAAGGTTTAATTCTCTTTTCCTGATATATATAAAAATATATAATATGGGACATTTTTGAAGATGTGCATAGGATCTAATAGGTGAGTTATTAATAAATCCTTCCAGTAAGGGAGCTCAAAAAATATGGATTTCCTTTTCAATATTCCTTTGGAATATTAACTACAACTATTTTTGGTTCTTCAATTGAATCACCCCGATCAAAAAAATCCTTGCAAGCTTTCGATTCAAAATCTTCATACTTCTTAAGCCAATCACCTGGACCCATAATTAAAGGAGGGCCTCTATTTTCAAATTTTCCATCAAATTGATTCTTCTCACAATTTCTAAACTTATGATCTAGGGGTAGAAAAACCTTATTGTTTGCATAAATAAATTTACGTAGATATTTAGAATAACGCCCTTGAAATTGTTCTACACATATTGGACATGAAAATATCCCCTTTGTTTGAAGCCCTATAATTCAATAAGTAATAACCTACTATCAGTGTGAATGTGTAAATATTTTATCTTACTAGAAAAAACACCAAGTCCTGGGAAATCATGAATAGTCCAACATAGCACACCATACAACATGAAGGTTCTATTTGATGGAGGATGTGACATGTCATACATTCTTATGCCTTTCGATGGTAGTTTCATCTCATCAATAAAAGGCGCAAGATAAACGTCCATTTTTTTTACTTGATGTTTTCCTAGAGCGATTAGAGTCATTATAAGGTGCTCCTTTCTAACACTCATCCATGGGGCAATATTGTATACTATCAATATGACTAGAAAAACACTATAATTAGAGCTTAGGAAAGAGAATAGGCACATGCCATCAATTGCAAGACCAAACATAATACTACGAGGTTCATATTTAAATTTTCTTAGCCATTTTCCTCTATGTGTTTCATTGCTTTGGTGTTGACCGAAATTCACATGAATTCATCTTTACTCCTATCCTTTATGTTATAAAATTGTTTTCATTGGTAGAAAATTAAAAGCATTGATGGCAAAGGAAAAGAAGATGATAACAAAGGTGTTGCAAGGTTCAAATGTTTCCATGCATATTGGTGAGGCAAGCAATAATGGTGCAAATAATTTTGAGTTATTACCTGTATAGAAAATCATGTCAAATGTAGATGAAACCCACTTATATGGATGGAGCTCTTAAAGATATTTCAAGTGGTATGTAGAATTCTTAAAATGGTCTTTTCAATCAAAATTTAGATCCAATCAAAGCTACGGACCCCAAAGTCAAAATTTCAAGAGCTAAGTGGATGGAGGACCCTTTTTGCACTTCGTTAAGTTTGTCACGAAAAAAAAACATAATAGACTCTTTGGCGAAGGTGCTACCAAAGTCTTGAGTAGATGTGGAGTAGACAATGTCATAGTAGGGAGCATGTTGATTGGTCTAAGGCAGAACCCACACAACAGCCTAACCTGATGGAGGTAGATGTTGGTGTCCGAGTATGAATGTTGTGATTCAACCCTTTAACACTTTAATATGTCAATCTGGGGTTGTTTATTATTGCAAGGGTATCATGTATTATATATGCAGGGGCAATTTCATAATCCAACAATTGATCAAGAGTTCAATTAATTAATTAAACATGCAATCTGAAATAATAAATAAACTGTAACAGCATGACGACTCACAACATCAACTGTAACAACAATACATTTCACAGCAGCATGCTAACCCTCACAGCAAAAAGGAAATAAAATGCATAACCAAAAAAAATACACACATAAACACACAAGCACAACACCTGATCAGGAGAGCGGGCCCAACTCCCTGGTCAAGGCGGTTCTTAACTCATAGATTCGTGAAGGAGATTAGAAAGTTGGAATTTATATTAATATCAAAAGTAATTGTTACAAAACTTAGAGATATCAAGCTAAACTGGACTTCCCAGCTACAAATCCTAGAAAGCCCTCAAACCATGGTGGTTGTTCACCTAAAATTACATGATAGTTGTAACCGAAAAACTGAATCAAAAGATAGATGAAAGGAGATCTGCAATAGTTGCACTATAACAGCTGTGGGTTAACAATAGTACTGCCAGCTTTGGTAATTAATCTTGACCTCGTGGCTCTAAATTTTCGTAATTAATGAGATTATCATCCTTTTGGTGATGATTCCTTAGGCTTAAACATAAATGACTAAATAACTTGTGAAACATGACAAGGGTTATACCTGTAGGTATTTTAGGCACAAAATAGCTGGTATGGAAGTATAATTAGCTTGAAAACAAGGTAAAAAGGTAAATAAAACGAGTAGTTTTGGCCCCCAACATCTCCCCCCAACTGAATTTTTTGCATGCCCTCATGTTGTTCATCGTCGTCGCAAGTCTAGGTTCGCCTGACTATGTTCGACATGCAGCTAGGCAAGGTCGTACTTCTCGGCCATCTCACTACCAGATAGTTTGTATCCTCGACTTATTAGAACATCCTTCCACCACTCGTTGTTCACCTTGTAGACTGGGGTGTATGTGTCAACAGGCAACCAAAGAAGTGGAAATTGAAACCTGATATTGCTATAGGGATTAATGTATGGGTGTTTGGTGATGTAGAAAACCCTCAAGGATCTTAAGAGGATCCTTTGTAGACAGACAGATTAGCTCCAAATGTCACAAAGATACATGGATATATATATTTTTAACAAATGAATATCAAAGCGAGAAGGAATTATTACCTCGAGTCTCAGTGTGGTGTTGCTGGAGAGCGCAATGTAGCTAGGTGGAAGGCCCCTGAGCTAGCTCCAGATCAAAATCTTCACATAGAAAAGCCAAGCGTAATATCACAGCATAAAACCTTGATAATTAATGCATGAACATATAAAGATATCTAGTTGCATATAAGTAAGTCACTCATGCTAATGATATTGAATAAACATGCAAACAAGTCATTCTATCAACATCTCAGAGTGGACAACACAGCTGTAGTTCTATATTGAAGTAGAAAGAGTGATTACAACCATTAGTTTCATTAGCCTTCCCTTACCCCTCCAGCTCCTCTCTCTCTCTCCCTTCTTAACCTGTTCTGATGCCTTTGTCTGAGACTCTGATCGAGAGTCAAATAGGCAATCCTTTCAAATGGTTCGACCTCTTTCACAATGGCCCTAGCCTTGCATATATAGCATGTGAGGTTAGGGTTGCTAAGTCCTTCATGAGTTCCATTAGGCAAAAGCAGTGATGTTTCCATGCCTTTGTGCTCTTTCCCATTTGCATACTCCATTAGGAATTAGTAATTCCCCCAAACAGGTCGAGTTATGATGTTTCCCTACTTTTATGAGCTGACATAGGAGAGAATCTAGGGATATTTTCTCAGTCAACTTGTTCCCTTGACCCATAGAAACTCATTAGGGTTCACTAACTCTCTTCTTGAGGTAACAAACAGAGTTACTTTGAGCATTAACACACCCTTAGCCTTGCTAGGAAGCTTTATTGTTGGCTTAGTGGGGCCTGACCCAGGTTCAGAGATGATTTAGCCAAACAAATCTCGGTACTACTGGACCTTTGGGCAATAGTCTACAGAGCGCAGATTAAGGTCTCACCCGAACTAGTATGGGAGGGTTCTAGAACTAGGTTTCCACACCCGAGGGATGCCTTGATGTGTTTCAGGGGGTCCGCGGTTTGACCCTGCACACACGTCGCTATGCGCACCTATCAATACCTCGCATCCTGCGATGTTGCCCATGTGCAACCTTACTCAGGGGCTGAACAATGTTATTACCCAAGTCCTTGTCAGTAACCCATTATTAGTTACTTACCTTAGCTTATTTGTATGTGTTTAGTTATACTTAATAGTGTTCACCATTCATACAAGTGTGCAAAATAATAAATAGTATAATTGCAAATGATATCAAACAGGAAATAACACAAGAACAAATACACAAAATTCAGATAAAACTTCTCTTTATTATTCTTCTTCATTGATTACAGACTCAACTCCGCTCTGCACACTCAGTTGCAGGGGTCAGTGCACTCAGCTTTAGAGCCTCTTCCTACTACTATGACCCAAGACACTTAGACCTTTTCTCTATGCTCGCTATCTCATTCTATCCATCAAATTCTATCTATCATTCCTTATCTTTACAACTTATAGCCTCGCTCTTATTTATACAATCCCATGGTCTACGGACCATGGATAGGCCGACACTACATTCAAAACTTAGGGTGGACATCCCTATGACTCTAACATACAATCTGTAATTCGTGAACTCTTTACAATAGTATTACTCAAAACTTGGGCTTTGAGCCCCAAAACATGCTGTGGGGGGATTCCATGCCCAAGAGGCCCCCAACTCAAACATCATGACTCATCCGCAAGTCACTCTGTCGGCGTGGAGATCTTGGCACAGAGTCCCTCCAGCTGGTCCCGACGGTCTTGATATCTGTAGCACACTGAGCTGTTGTTTGTTGATCCTGCTACACTCTGTCTTCCGAGACCTCTGTGTCCGGTGTACTGCCCTGCATCTGTGCATGCATTGCCTAAATCTGCCTAAGATTTCCTTCAATATCTATCGTGATTGTGAAGGCTTCGTCAATCCATGTCTGAACGCACGCTTTGAGAACTTCTTCCTTGTGGTGCGCTGCGTCCACCTACTGCTTTAATCCCTTGGCTTGCTGTATCCTTACAAGCTGCTAAGTAAGGACTACTATCTGTGCAGTCCCTCTGATGTTGTCATACTATTGTTGGAGTTCGCGTGCCTCAGCCTCTAGCTGCCAGATGTTGGGGTCCTCCTGCAACATCGTGAGGACCTCAAGCGCCTGCGCCAACATGTTGGTACAGTTGCATACTACAGCTCCAATCTCTTCCATCCCTACTACAATAGCACTGGCGCACTACCCTCTGACCTTTAGGGGAGTGGAAGGTTGTGCCTTCAACTGCAGCTCAGTAATCTGAAGGTTCAGCTCCAGCTGAACCTTTGTTTCCTCTTCTCTCACATCACAGACTGCAGTTTCCAAACTGTGAATTTACACTTCTACCGGTAGATCTACTATGATAGCCAGCTCTGGGACATGTCGGCAAGCGTCATCTACTATTTGCACCAACTTTTGGTTTTGTGACACCAACTCGTCACACTACAAGCTGAGTTTCTCCATATTGATCTTCTATTTACTAAGAACTTGGATTGCGTGGTTCTCCCTAGCGCACAACTCTGCTGTTATTCCATCCTGTAGCTGATATAGCATTTCCTGGGGAAGGGCAGCTAGATTAAGGCCAAGGCCTTTCATCATGTTAACTATCATTTGGTCCATCGCATCCAATGATACTAACGCTCCCTCTGGCAACATTATTATGTTGGCCATCCTCGCGTGCAACATCTATTTTTCTGTTGAAGTGACCGCTGCGATGTGGGTAGATACTATACCTTCTTGAGGGGGCCGCACCTTTAACTCCTGCAGTTGCACCCTGAGGGCCCCCAAAAAACTCTGGTGCTTTGTCATAAACTCGTGGAGTACTTCACTAGTGACATCGCGGACTGTCTCACCTATGTCATGGAGATCACCTTCAGTTAAGGTGATCAGGTCGATGGCTAGCTTCGAGGCCTTGATCTTCTTTCTTGGACCCAATCTTTCTGCGATGCACGGCCGTTTGAGCTGTGTAGACGCAGTCCCTGGGTCAGCGCTCTCTTCTGTTACTTTTGTGCCCTCTACCTCCTACCCTAAGGACGTGGCTTGGCCCTCCTCTATCTGTGTTGCTGCCACCTCTACTACTTATGTTGTTGCTGCTGCTTCTACAACCTTCTTCTATTCCACCGCCTTCTGTGCCGCTTCGTGAACTGCCCTTACCTCAGCTGTTGCTTTTTCGTTTTGCCTTCTCTTGGCCAGTTGGGTGACACGCAGCTTGGCATCATCCTTCTTTTTTTGGGCTGCCACCTTTTCCAGTTCTGCCAAATCTGGGCGTGCCACTTGGGAGTCCATGTCTCTAATATAGTGAAGATCACGTCATCAGTGGCTATGAATGGTAGCTTTGTCCACTGCTGCGCCGGATCCTTTTGCGCCCCAATGTATATTTTGTGCATATCCATCTTGAAGTCTGCAAAACTATGTAGATTATTGTGCACCGTAGGTGATAGGCGTGGCCTCCTGTTAATCCACATTCAGATGCTCGCCTGCATGAGCACATAGAAAATTTTCATATCGTGAATTTGTTTCACGTCCTTGGTGGCCCAGAGAGAAGTGTACTTTGCGGCCTCTGGTAAGTCTCAGTCAATAGGTGGGAATTGACTATCCTCCAACAGTTCTCCTACTACCAACAATATGGATAAGAGTAACCACGTTTAGTGGAAGGTCATACCCTGCTCCTGGGCCTCATGATAGTTTAACAGAAATTCCTCGCAGAGGAACTCGGCCTAGTTGAACTGGACCCCCTCCGTGTACTATTCAGCCAACGCGACCACCAGCATTGGTACCTCTTCAGCGCGACATTTTATCATCACTTTATCAGCTAGGAGTTGGGTGGCTACGTGCACCCCTTTGTCCTTGATGCTGGTGATAGCGTAGCCCCTCTTTTTCTTCTCCAACTTATACTTGGCCTTCATGTCCTCTACAAGAGCAAAATCTCTGCTTTTCCTGGCTATCATTGTGGGGTATTTTCCCTTACAAGGAAGCTAAGAAATTTAGTGGATGAGGTCGGTCATGATGGGGATAGGCTCCTCCAGCCATAGATACCCATCAACAGGCAGAGCAGCTGCCTGATGACAAAAATTGTGATGGGCGCACGGTGGAAATGTGGTATCCATAATAGGTGCAGTAATCCAGCCTTTTCCACACCGCGCAACCATTTTCATGGCTTTAACATGATCACCACCCCTTCAGTATTCTGCTCCATTAGATTTTCCGTCTCTAAATGCAGGAACTTCTCACTGTCCGCGAGGTCCCAATCTTCAAATTTCATGGTGGTTATGTGGCTTAGGTATGAGCCCTTAAATACAATACCATTGGGGAGGACCGGGGTCTGCAGTGAACTCTTTGTTGCTTCCAGATCCTTTGGTACCTTAGCTTTCCCTTTCCACAGAGGGACATATGCAGGAATTTTCACTGTAGAGCGCAACGGTTGGACATCCTCTTCCATGTCTTCGTCTTCTTCTTCTGTCGTGGTGACCAAGGCCTGCAAGTCTTCTTCTTCCTCATCTTTTTCAATTGTGACTGCCTTCCCCTTTTCCTCCATTGACAACTTGTTATGCCGTGGATTCCTCGAGGACATGTGTACTAGTACCATTGCCTGCTTATCCTTCTTCATTCGTGACGTCCGTGGTGATTTAGGGATTTCTATTACCGTCCCAACGCCCTCAGGAACATCCTGCACCATGGGGGTCTGTGCGGCCTCACCGGAAGTTCCTTCTTCAATTCCTAACCCATCCCTAGTGGTCGTCATCATCTCTACACTATATGCGGTTTCTCACGAACTTAGGGGCTCACTTATCACTTGGTTCACAACGCTCTGTGCTCTGCTCAACCGCTCAATTCTCAAATAACCAAGTGTTGTTCGCTAGCTAGCCCTGTGGGTTTTATAGTGCTTTTTTAATTCAAACTCGATTGTTCCCCCCAATTATGAGCCATCAATTCTTTCTTGGTGGCAGATTTTCCCAAATCTTTCCCATAACTCACGTCTTAAATGCCCGTCGTCTGCTACATTTGCCCTCAAATCGGACATCTTGTCATGAATAGTGACACCAATGGTCACTTCCCAGCCAACCCACATGGCAACGTAGTCCTCCATGCGCGGTCGTAGACCCTTTGACGTTCTGCTCCCACGCGCACCTCTCAGAGCGTGTAACTCCCAAGTAGGATAATTTATAGTCACGCGGTCTCCTTCAATTTCCTGTAGTGCTAAGATTATTCTTCCTACGGCTAGTCAGGTGGTCGCACCACCTGTGCGGGGCCCTATCCCATCCTTTTCCATGGTCCGCAGAGAGTCCTCATCTGCCATTGTGGTGATCGGCACCACGTGCTCTACTTCATGTAATGCGCTTCCCTGGTTACTGCGGTTGTCGATATGCAATCCTAGCCACAACAACAGACTAACCAAATGTCGGCGATAATCCTCCAATTCTTCAGTATGATCGGTTGCACCTTGCCTTGCCATCCTTGGTTTAACAAGAAAGGCTTCCTTTATTTTGTTTTTCAAACTCTTGACCTTTATGTCCATTGAAGCACATTTCTCCCTTAGCCGTACCCAGTCTTCTTCAATTTCGCGAAGTCTAAGGTTTCCCCGTCAAATCTCTTCCTGAAGCCTTATAAGTTATGCTTCGTGCAGTTGTGTTGTTTCCTCATTCTGGTCTGCGCAGATCATTTTATTTGTGTGTGCTATTACATGTGGACTCGGCTTCGCATGTTCCTCGGAGATTACATCCCCTACTTCATACTTCAGCTTCGGAATTTCTCTCGTGGTTAGAGTTTTGCACATAGTCCTATAGGCCCATCAAACTATTGGTACGCGTAGGTCCCAGTCAGTTTGTTTCACATGGTGGACCCTATTCAGTACCTTGCACACCTTATCAAAGGCTTTTCCCTAGATAATCTTTGGCGTGCTTCTATGGTCCTACTTCTGCGTGTCATTCCTATTTTCTATCGTGAGAATAGTGTTCATTTGTGTAGGTTGTGTACCATACATTCATATCCATCAGGAAAGGTGGTCGCGCAAGTTGTTTCATTCCTCAAAACCGATTCTCATCCACAATGGAGGTTTTCCAAATCACATAATCATCATCGTTCTACAGTTGCACCACTTTTCAAAACTTCTTTGATGCATACCCCACCATCTTGCGGGCGTAGCGCGCAGTGCCCATTTTAGAGCATCAAACCGCTGCTGTTCTGGCACTTCGCTCTCAAATTTTTTCAGGAATTTACCCACCAATGCAACCCGTCAGACATAGGCAGATACCTTGCCTTCGTTGCTACACAGCGTAGTGACCTTATCATCATGTTGCAATTTAGCGTGGTTACCTTGTGTAACCGGTTCTGCCATCTTTCTACTTCCTCATCTGAATTGGAAGTGCAGGAGCTATCCTGCTCCCACAAAGTTCTACCATCTACTGTAGGATTCACCCAATCCTATTACTGTGTGGTTATCCTATAGATGCAGTCGAGATCGTCATCACTTTCATCGTCGCGCACCGGTTCTATGTAGCGTGCTCCCTCTGCAGGATCTAGCAGTACTACTAGGCGTAGTTATTTTTTCTCAAAATTCATTTTGCGTTTTTTTAGATTTATTACTCTGTTCATATCAGTGGCCCAATCTATTCCCAATGGTGCAGGATAGGGATTGTTGTCATCGACAATCTCTATCACTTCAAAATCATCCAGCGCACTCGCACTCTCAATATCCACCATTACTCCTTGTAATCTCCCCATTGGTAGGATCTTTTGTTGGTTTTCCATTCTTAATTGAATAGGGGACCATTGAAATGCAGGCTTACCCATGTGCTCCCAGGTTTGTTTTGGTAGAATGTTCACATCTGATCCTAGATCCAAAATTACTTGATCCATTTCATATTCTCCGATTTGCGCAGTCAATCTCATTTCCCTTCCAGTTCACGATGTATGTTTCCCAAGCTTCCAAACTACACGTGGTTCTCCTAACCCAGCGCATCTAGTGATAAGTTCCTATAGTCCTTTCATAGCTTCTGTCGTGTAGCAGTTTCATACATATCTCCAGAAAGGTAGTGGGCATTGAAGGATCCATCTGTGGTTCTAGTTGATCCTTACTACCTGAAGTAGAGGCCTCTGTGAAGCTCTTCTTATCTTCCATGAATGTCTCCTTCGCACGCTCCAAATCAAATTCAGGTTCCTTTGTAGGAGCCTTGCGAACCCACGCACTTCCTTCTGGATGCTTACCTTTGTCATCTCCTATCGTGATACCACTTCGAAGCACCATGTTCACATTCAGATCTTCATCACGCGGCTCAGACCTCATCATTTGCAAATTATGAGTCGGGGGAGGCTGGAGTACCCCTTTCTCATGCAGCCTCGCTATCAGTGTAGGGCAGTCTTTTGCGTCATGATCCAACTGAGTATAGTATAAACATGATGTTCTTGTTAGATTTGTACAATCACGGGCATAGTGCCCTGGCCCTCTGCAATTGTAACAAAATAGTTTTATGCGTCCCCTTCCTGGTCCCATTCCACTTCGACCCCATCGGCACCCCTGAAATCCAGTGCGCACCATTCCTGCATTTGGGTCGAGGGCTCACGTTTCGGTCTGTACTCTATAGGTAGGAGTCTGATCCATCATTAGTTCATAGCTTCTATAGGTGCGCTCATCATGGCCTACAGACCTGCAGAAATTACAAAACAATTGTTGGGACGTTTGCATATACTTTTGCAATAGATGACAATTATTCATGGCATGTTTTCCTCCTATCTGATGAACTGTGCACCATAATGCAGGCGCCGTGCTCAGTCCTACTTGTACCTCTGGTCTTAATGGCATCGGCCCTCCTCCCACCAAGTAATTCACGAACACTAGACAGTGATCCTTGTCATGCCCCTAGCCTTTTCATTTTATGCACCATACCTCCTAGCGCGCCTCTGGCTGAGGTGTCCTATCCTGTTTCAAACTCTGCATTTCTGGACACAAATTTTACAGTTGCGTGTGGATTTGTTGGACTTCTAGACTAGGATCTTGTAGAGGGGTCTCATGGAATCTCATTGCAATCTCCAAAGCTTCGGCCTGGGTGGATAGCTTTTGTTGTGACAACGCTGTCCTTAAATGTGGCGTTAGTGACGCTACAAACCATGTACAATGTTGTCCATCCATTAAGGTCATGTTGGATTCGCGAATCATACTCTTTAGTCTCTGGTCCAAATCCCATGGGGTCTTGCCCGGAAGCATCGTGATTTCCTTAAACCTGATAATCGATTGTGTCCCCGATTTTGGCCTGCTAAATTCCCTGTTCAGCACCGCCTAGATATATGCGATCCATGTGTTTGGATGGTCATTAGAATGCTTAGTGTACCATGTTAGTGCACGATCTTGCAATGCGCTTACCAGCGTAGCATTCTTTATATTGTCATCCATGACTCCTTGTGCTTTCCATACTGCTTTTAATACGAACCAAAATTGGTCCAGATCTTCATTCCCTACTCCTCTGAATACTGGTAGTTTGATCGCACTCGCCATATTGAACTGTGGTGGCGGCGGAGGTGGGGTGGGCGGAGATGGAGGTGAAGATGGTGAGACAGGTGGTGATGTAGGTGGAGGTGGTAAGCGCGGAATTCGTTGCCTTATCAGACTGATCACACTTCTCGAAGAAACTTTCACGAGATCTTCCTCGCTTTCCCATCGAGGTGAAATCAAGGGGTTATTTTCTATCCCTGCACTACCTTCATTTCCATAGATCCTCCCACTTCACGTAGCCCCAAACATCAATTTATTCGCATAACCCACTTTTCACAAAGTAGCATCTTAATCCAAGTGTTCAAAGATTTAATGTACTTACCTTGCGGTCCTTTGAGGAAGCATCATTCCTTCTCATTGTAGCTGACTGTCATGTCCACCGTGAACTCAGTGATAAATCCTCCTATAATTCAATCGAATGGTCCACAGGCGCATGATCTTATCTTCCAGTGATTCTTGTTTGTGCACTAATTCTGGATTCCACACGATTGGTTTTTCGAGCCTACAGCTTCCCTGACTGTCTGCTAGCTTCATGATCCATTCATACAACTCAAAGGGAAAGGATGCATAGAAAATTTCATGGATTTATGTATATAAGTAGTGCTCCAACCACTATTCCTTTGATACTCGTGGATTCTTGTTTACCTGCGTCGCAAACTAGTGAATCTTCTTGTCCAACCAACCTTCAATTTCTTTCTTTGTTGTATTCCAATGACACGACATTAGACATCACTTATGCAGATCCCGGTCCTGGCAATGAAACCATTTGTTGGCTTAGTGGGGCCTGACCCAGGTTCAGAGATGATTTAGCCAAACAAATCCCAGTACTACTGGCCCTTTCGGCAACAGTCTGCAGAGTGTGGACTGAGGTCTCACCCGAAGTAGTATGGGAGGGTGCTAAAACTAGGTTTCTGCACGCTATGGATGTCTTGATGTGTTTCAGGGGGTCCGCAGTTTGACCCTGTGCACACGTCGCTACGCGCACCTATCAGTACCTCGCACCCTGCGATGTTGCCCTTGCGCAACCCTACTCGGGGGCCGAACAATGTTATTACCCAAGTCCTTGTCAGTAACCCATTATTAGTTACTTACCTTAGCTTATATGTATGTGTTTATTTATACTTAATAGTGTTCACCATTCATACAAGTGCGCGCAATAAATAAACAGTATATGTTATGAAACCAGCTCAAGAAAAGATAGAAAATATAGATCAACGCCTTAGGATTCAGCCTCTTCGAGGGGGAAACGTCCTTAACATTACATAAATGAACAATTCTTGGATGAATCAAATGGAAAAACCTCCTTTCTATATATAGTAGTCTAAGGAGTCACAATATAACCCAATTGACCTAACAATAATAATATAAAGCCACAAAAATAACAATAGAGGATTCTATGGGGCACAATAATAACAATATGGGGATAATAGGGGCACAACAATATTAATAAGGGATGCAACTACAATAGTAATGGGGTAATCACTAGTATTATAGGGACCCAACATGCCCCTCTCCTTCAAAAAAGTGTTGTCCTCAATGCTTGAGTAGTTCTGGATGCTTCTGTATAAAATCCTCATCCTCGCATGTGGAATATTCAGCGGATAAGTTCTTCCACTTGATAAGATACTCCGAAATTGATCGATTTTGTAGCTGTCGAGTTCTTGTTTCTGTGACTGCTTCCAGTTCCAATATAATTTTTCCTTCCTCGTCAAGTTCTGGAAATATTGTTTGAACTAGGATCTTGTCGCCTATAACCTTCTTTAAACATGAAATATGGAAAACTGGGTGCAATCGAGAAGCTGCAGGAAGCTCCAATTTGTATGCCATAGTAACAATATTTTGCAACACCTTGTACGGACCATAATACTTTGGGGATAATTTATTATCCTTCTTAGCTTGCTTGAGGGACATTTGCTTATATGGTTGTAGACGTAGAAATACCAAATCAACTACATCAAAACTTCTTTCGCTGTGATGTTGATCTGCCTGTTGTTTCATTCTATTATGTGCCAACATGAGGTTATCCTTTAAGAGTTGGAGGACTTGTTGTTGATATTCAATGTGATGTTCCACTGCTTGAACCTTAGAATTTTCTCTTAAATATGATGTGATGGATGGTGGCTGATATCCATAAAGTGCCATAAATGGGGTCATTTTTGTTGCTGTATGGAAGGAAGTGTTATACCACCATTCAGCCAGAGGCAACCATTTGACCCATTGTGTCTGTTTATCAGATACAAAGCAATGAAGATATCCTTCCAAACATTTGTTTACTATCTTAGTTTGCCCATCAGACTGAGGATGATAAGATGAGCTATGAGCTAACTGAGTACCAAGACAAGAAAATAATTCTGTCCAAAAATTTCCAGTGAAAATGGGATCTCTGTCACTTACAATAATCTTTGGGTTTCCATGTAGCTTTTGAATTGTTTCCATAAATGCAGTAGAAACTGTACTGGATTTAAATGGATGTGATAATGCACAAAAGTGTGCATACTTGGTAAGTCTGTCAACTACCACCATGATGACACTCTTTCCCTCAGACTTGGCTAAACCTATGATAAAATCCATTGAAACCTCCTCCCAACGTTGGCTTGGAATGGATAAAGGTTGTAATAGACCCGGTGTCTTAATTGTTTCAACTTTATTTTCTTGGCAAACCAAACATTCCGCCACAAATTTTTGAATATCCGATTTAAGGCCATCCCAAAAAAATTCCTTCTTAACCTGTGGTAAGTTTTTAACAATCCTAAGTGCCCTCCTAAGGGAGAAGTGTGCAATTCCATAAGAATCTTTTGTTTTAGTTGGGAATTCTTACAGAGGTATAAGTGATCTTTGTACCATAAAGAATCATTTTGTCAGCTAAATGTATAAGACGTACTAGAATCTTTTTGTACATTTCGAATAAGTGCCCACACTTCTTCGTCATTCTTCCATTCCTCCCTTGCTTCAATTATCCAATCTGGTTGGATAATAGAAATGGGGCACAACAATGCTTCCACATCCTCATCCTTTCTTGAGAGTGCATCTGCCACCACATTTTGCTTCCCTTTTTTGTAGATGATTTCAAAGTCATAACCCAACATCTTTGTGACCCACTTTTGTTGCTCTTCAGAGGATAATCTTTGTTCTAAAAAGTATTTAAGGCTATCATGATCCGTTTTTACCTTGAAGTGTCTTCCCATTAGGTAGGGTTGCCATTTCTTAAGTGCATGGAGTATTGCCAACATTTCCTTCTCATAAATAGCTTTGTGTAAAAACTTTCCCTTGATTGGACGACTTTCAAAAGCAATGGGTCTTTCATCTTGCATTAAAACAACACCAATTCCATTTCCTGAAGCATCACATTCCACAATAAAGGTTTTTGTGAAGTCCGGTGTAGCTAAGACTGGTGCTTGGCACATTGCCTCTTTAAGATGTTCGAAGGCCTTTGTTGCTTCTGGAGTCCATGAAAATGCATCTTTCTTCAATAATGTTGTTAGAGGTGCTGCTATTCTCCCATAATTCTTAAAAACTTGTGATAATACCCTGTCAACCCGAGAAATCCTCGTAGATGCTTTATGGATGTGGGGATTTTCCATTCCTTAATGGCTTTAATTTTGCTAGGGTCTACCTTAACTCCTTCATGAGATACAATATGACCCAGATATTCCACCTCTTGTACTCCAAAGAAACATTTGGATCTTTTTGCATATAATTGTTTCTCCTCCAATAGTTGTAGCACCCTGTCAACATGTTCAACATGATCCTTCCAAGACTTGTTGTAGATTAGTATATCATCAAAAAATACTAACACAAATTTTCTAAGGAATGGTTTGAAAATGGAATTCATCAAACCTTGAAATGTTGAAGGTGCATTGGTAAGGCCAAAAGGCATGACCAAAAATTCATAATGACCCTCATGAGTTCTAAATGTTGTTTTCGGAATGTCTTCAGTCTTCATTCTGATTTGATGATATCCTGAATGAAGATCCAACTTGGTGAAGTAAATTGATCCATGCAATTCATCCAGTAATTCATCAATGACGGGAATGGGAACTTATCTTTAATAGTGAGCTTGTTGAGCTCCCTATAATCCGGACACATGCGCCATGATCCATCCTTCTTGTGCACCAATACTACTGGAGTAGAGAAAGAACTTTGACTTGGTTGAATTATACCAGCCTCTAGCATTTCTGCAACCATACGTTCAATTTCACTCTTTTGGGCATAGGGATATCTGTATGGCCTGATGTTTGGAGGAACACTTCCTGGAATCAGATGAATAGCATGATCATGATCACAAATAGGTGGGAGACCTTTGGGAGTCTCAAATACCTTGGAATGATTGTCCAAGACTTTTTGGAGATCTGGAGAAATAGATGATTGCAATGTGGAAACATCTAGCGAACATAATTGTGCAATTACACCCCTTTGTTCCTTTTTTAGAAGCTTTGTCATACCATTAGAGCTGATTATCTTTCTTGGTTTCCCTGCAATACCCCTTAATTCAACTTCCTTTCCTTCCACAGAAAATTTCATGAAAAGTTCTTGAAAATTAAAAGCTATTGTACCCAAGGATTGTAGCCATTGGACTCCTAGTACAACATCAACACCTCCCATTGGAATGGAAAGCATTGGGCTAGTCAATACATATTCTCCCATGGATAGCTTGATATTATGGCACTTTCTAGAGCAATTTATTGTTCCTCCATTTGCAACCATCACTTGACACTTTGGTGCGGGATATAAGAAGCAATTCAATTCTTTTGCTACCTTACAATGAATAAAATTGTGGGTACTTCCTGAATCAATCAACACTGTTACCTTTTTCTTCTTGATTTGTCCTTCTATCTTGATGGTTTGAGGAGTGGTAATTCCCTCCAATGCATTACAAGATATGATCGGATTCATTTCTTCTTTATTTAGGCTTTGTTCCTGGAGTATATCCTCTTCTTTTGACCTTTCTTGCTCCTTTTCTTCTTCCTCTTCACAATCTATGTAGAATAATTTCTTCTCAGCACACTTATGACCTTTAGTGTATTTTCTATCACAACTGTAACAAAGCCCTTTTGCTCTTTTTTCTTCCAATTTTTGTGGTGTCAACCTTATAGGTTGTGGAAGACTAGGGGCAACAACACTTCCATCTTTATAGTTGTGAGTGGTATGCTTCCTGGTTGCCATAATTTTTCTTTCCATTTTCTTGCTAACCTGAATGCCTTCTCTAATGAATCAGGTTCCCAAAGGCAAACATCATGTTGGATATTATCCTTTAAAGTCCCTATGAACACATCAATCCTATGCTCCTCTGGAATATTTTTTACCCTTATGTTCAATTTTTGGAACTCCTCAATGTGCTCCATTATTGAACCCTTTTGTTTGAGACTTATCAATTGGCTAAAAAAAGTGTTGCTTTTTGTATCCTCATAATGTGCTATCAATTCTTCTATAAAAATTGCCCAAGTGATAATTTGTTTACGAGAGAAAAGCCATTGATACCATACAAACTGATTTGGTTCCAAATATAAAGTTGCAATACGTACCTTTTGTGTGTTTTGCACATTATTGAGATCAAAAAATTGCTCCATCTGTAATATCCATGTTGCGGGATCCTTGCCATCAAACTTCCTCATATTGATTTTTGGAATATGGGGGGTCTTCGATCCCACATTAGAGTCTAAGAAATCATGATTAACATTTCTTTTGTTCGCATCATGAGTTTCCTTTACTACCTTTTCACCATTAGTAAGTATTTCTTGTAGAAAATTTGTCAAATCTATCTTCAAATCTATCTTCAAATCATCCATCTTAGCTTCCACGCCCTTTATATTATATTCCATGCCATTTATCTTAGCTTCTGTTAGCTTTTGTGAGAGTGACATTTGTTGCACTTGTTCTTGTAATTTTGATATATCATGTAGCATTTCTTCCTCTTCCTCATGAGTCATGCTACGAATTTCAGTTTGCTTACTAGGTGTTTGGATTTTCTTTCCTCGGGGTATCAGTTACCGATAATAATGCTCTACTATGCCCTTAGAATTCCTTCAAAATAAATTTTCAAACCAAGCTTAAGCAAAAATTTAAAAAATTCTACACACCTTTTTTCACTTTGTAGGAGCTCGATATTGCCTCTAATGTATCATTGTACGTTCTAATCATCTAGTTCTGAAATTGCCACCTGCAGTAGCCTTTTGTGTCCTCTTTCCAATGCCACCAGTCTGACCCAAATTGGATTCTCCAAGGAAGAGTTATGCGAAATCTCCCACAGTAACTTGATTATAGACTAGTTCAGTATAGCGAACTTGTACAACATGCCATGAGTCACTGTTTCGACCTTTGGCTTTGAAAAATATCTACCAGAAACTACAGTCCATCCTCTTTCTATAACTTCTTAAAAAATTTCAATCCGATGCTCAGAGAGAAAGTTATGATGATTTTCCCCAGGTCACCTATTTGGAATGTAATTCAGGAGTCTTCAAAAAGACCAACTTCCTCAGATCACATCTCCGCAAATATAGTGCAAAAATCTCTGAAATTCGGACCGAGGTTCAGCATGATGTCTGCTCAAATGGGTTCTTTTTAGCTTCTGAAACATCACAGAAAAAAAGTTATAGAGAAAATGCCACGATGACCTATTTGGAGCAGCGAAACCCTAGAATCCAAAGCCTCTGATACCAAATGTTATGAAACTAGCTCAAGAAAAGATAGGAAAGATAGATCAACGCCTTAGGATGCAGCCTCTTCGAGGGGGCAACCTCATTTACATTACATAAATGAACAATTCTTGGATGAATCAAATGACAAAACCTCCTTTCTATATATAGGAGTCTAAGGAGTCACAATATAACCTAGCTGACCTAACAATAATAATATAAAGCCACAAAAATAACAATAGAGGGATTCTATGGGGCACAGTAATAACAATATGGGGATAATAGGGGCACAACAATATTAATATACAATAGTAATGGGGTAATCACTAGTATTGTAGGGACCCAACAATATAATTGCAAATGATATCAAACAGGAAATAACACAAGAATAGATACACAAAATTCAGATAAAACTTCTCTTTATTATTCTTCTTCCTTGGTTACAGACTCGACTTCGCCTTGCACAGTCAGCTGCAGGGGTCCATGCACTCAGCTGCAGACTCTACTAGGCCTCTGCGCACTAAAATGCAAAGCCTCTTCCTACTACTATGACCCAAGACACTTAGACCTTTTCTTTATGCTCGCTATCTCATTCTATCCATCAGATTCCATCTGTTATTCCTTATCTTTACAACTTAGAGCCTTGCTCTTATTTATACAATCCCATGGTCCGTGGACCAATGGTACGCCAACACTACATTCAAAAGTTAGGACAGACATCCCTATGACTCTAACATACAATTTGCGCTCCACCCCCACAATTCGTGGAGTCTTTATAACAGTATTACTCAAAATTTGGGCTTTGAGCCCCAAAACATGCTGTGGGAGGATTCCATGCCCAACATTTATAAAGTAGGTTGCTAGTGTTTAGGCAGCATTAGCTTGACAACTGGGCCTGTGAACTTGGTCAGTCCTTCAGTCATCATGTCTTTATCCTCTGAGCTGATGAGGAGGTCATTTTCTTGTATAACAGATGCCCCCTAAAGTGTGAGATCAAAGGCTACGACGATGGCCGAAATACTTTATATTTAACTGTCCTTTTCTTTGGAAAAGAGAGAGAGAGGATTGGAGCTTCGGGCGGTATGAGAAACCTGATACAACACATATATATAAAAAAACTAAAATCATGTCCTGAGTCAGGAATTCCCATGCTTAGTAGCTATGTCAGAGTGATTTTCTCATAAAAGAGATATGACGATGCTGGCCGCTGATAAGCACAATGCAAAACCTGTGTCATAATAGGATCATTTTGATAAGAAGTATCCAAAAAACAATAACTGCAACTTGGGAGACGAAACAAGGCTGAGTGATGCAAGCCTCTACCCAAGGTCTTGATTTCTGCCTCACTGAACAACATAGATCATTACATGTGAGTATAAGCGTTGACGTCGAACATGCACGAAATCGTCTAATTACTATTCAATAATGGAGACCATTAATAGATGCAAGGATGGCCACCTATAATGGTGATGGCCTCCAAGATGCACAGTACAATCTAACAAGTGCAAAAATGCTTTTGTCATCGAACACTTGTAGAATCATTTAACCAGGAGCCAATAATGAAAACCCCTGATCAAACACAAGGTGACCTACCATTGATGTCTACAAGTACCAAGGCACTGAAGTGTTTCTGGGTCTTCTTCCTAGATAGAGTGTTGAAGTTGATAGGAAGAGACCTGTCGAAAGGTAGGAAATAAGGTGTCCTACATCAGTCGACACGAAACGGGACAAGAATGATTGTTTTTTGAGGAATCTTTTGAGCATTGGGTCAAAGTGACAGAGGGCATGATGGTAGGATATGCTTGATGGTTTGATGGAGGAAACAGAAGATAAAGGTTTTCCCTTGAACAATAGAAGGCACGAAAATGATTTTAACCATGCAGCACTAGACTCATGAACACCAAAGAGTGTTAGGATACAGAGATGCAAGAACATCGGGGTATATAGGATAAACTCATAGGATGGTAAGATTCATATTGAGAGGTCGTCACAAGGAAGGTTTATTTGAGGGAGTGCCATGTTCAAGGGAGCGACTGCTGCCAAAAAACTCTTTCAAAATATGGAACATAATGCAATTATATTGTCCACTTTCCCCATATGATTATTTTAGTGAGTCCAGACGGATAAACTCATCGATCTTTTCATGTTTTAAGAGTCTGAAAAGGACCGTAAAAATATTGACTCTATGCCCTATCTGATTAGTTTAATGAGTCCAGACGGAAAAACTCGTCGATATTTTCATGTTTTAAGAGTCTGAAAAGGATCATGAAAATAGTGACTCTCTTCCCCATATATGTAATTTAATGAGTCCAAATGAGACAACTCGGTGGTCTTTTCATTTTTCGAGAGTCTGAAAAGATTGTAAAGAACGACTCCAAAGTGGTCCCTTTGTCATAGTTTTTAACCGGGTGCGACAAAGGTTTAATAGTATACCCAGAATGGTTCCTTTTCTGTGAGTTAATCTACTGAGTCCGGATAAAGAGAAACCTATGCTCAATAAATGTTTGCCTCATTTCGTTATGAGTACAAGGAGGCAGAGTAAACTTGATATTCGTTATGAAATTTTAATGAGTCACAAGATGACAAAATCAATACCTTCATCGAATTTTAACGAGTCAAATGAAGAAAACTCAAGGTATCTTTTTCAGTTTAGTGAGCGAGGAAAAAGAGGTAAAATAATTACTCATTCATTCTTCGTAGATTTAACAAGCCCAAAGAAGGGAAAAACTCTGGGTTTTTTCGATTAAAGAGCAAGAAATAGTCCCAAAAAAGAAAGCGCTCATATCGTCGTTGTAAGTGTTTAACAAGCCCAATGACGAAAACTGAGGTTCTTTTGATTTAACGAGCGAGAAAAGTTCCTAAAAAGAATGCTTGGAGATTATTCATAAGTTTTTTAACGAGCTTGAAGAAGAAACTCGGGTTTTTTTCAATTTTATGAGCGAGAAAAAAGTCCCAAAAAATAATGCTCAATCGATCTTTTTCAGTTTAGTGAGCTAGAAAAAGAGGAATAAAGAGTTGCTCAGACCATCGTCGTAAGTGTTTAACAAACCCAATGATGAAAAACTTGGGGATTTTTCAGCTTTATAGCGAGAAAACATCCCATAAAAGAAAGTGTTCATAGAGAATTGTACATGGTCATTTCTATTGTCCAATCCTGAAAATTCTTTCATCAAAACATGAGCAATTTCTACCAATATGGGGTCATGACGCATGATAAATATCATTGGAAATGGATTACTTCTACTTTAATGACTTCAATTAAGATAATTCATGTCTCCAAAGTGACTATAAGGGAGTTTTTGAGCCTTCACTTTCTCCATTTATATTATTTGAGAGATGTGAGAGTGTTTTGGAGCTAAAGAGGAGTAGATTTTCCACAGACGATTGTGGGAGATCCGGGTGACCATTCGACGTGCCGTCAGTCCCAGGTAGATGCCAAAACCTTGATATTGCATTATTCAACCTTTTTTATTAGCTTTTGGGGTGATTTTTTGGAGAATTGGGGAGCCCTAGTTCATTAATTGCGCCTAACACCCCCTATTAGGCCTGTAGGGAGCGTTAAATGCCCTTTATGACCTGGTGGAGGGTGTTAATCCTCCCTGTGTGTCACTAGGGGGGTGTTAGTGCATGAGAGCACACTCCAAAACCCCAGAAAGTGATTTAATGAGCATTTTTACCCCATTTGCATTGATTTTTGGGTTGACATCTGTAGGTTTTGAGCCATTATGACTAGTCTATGGAGAGAATGGGCCTATGACCAACAAGAATTACTGATGCGAAATGATCCTACTTGTATACTTACATTGCACCATTGTGGTTTGATGAAGTATGCTTAGTTGGACTTAATGAAAGGTCATGAGGACCTTTTGAGCTGGATTATCCAGCGATGGGATGAACACGAGCAAGTGTTCAGGATTGGGGATCATGAGTTGTCCATTGACCGAGATGATATATATTTCTTGACCAGTTTGTCGTGCAAAGGAGCACGAGCAAACCTGATTGGGGTAGGCCTGATCCTAAATCCACCCTAGAGCTGGTTCGATCTTATTGCATCCCTGAGAGTGGACTCGTCAACAATAGAGTCCCTATAGAGAGGATTAGATCCAGATCTATGAGGGCCCTTTTATGGATGATTATGCATTTGGTGGGGTCAAAGAGTCCCCAAGTTGCGAAAAAGGCCCAATTGTTGCTTGTAGTTGACTGTGTCCAGCTGTAGATATTCAACTGGTATGAGGCAGTGCTTTGTCAGTTGAAGGCAGAATTGACCACATGGAAGACTCAAACCCAACAGAGTTTTGGCTATGGAATTCTCATTGTCTCATTAGTACTAGAGAGGGTACCCGTTATGTGCCCTCATATGAGCTTAGGTCCCCTTTATCTGAGGGATCCTAAACAAAGGCGATGGGCACCACTTGATCCATGCACAGGAGGAGGACCTATCAGACATTTTTTCAAAGAATATTTCTTTGAATGGCTTAGTGGCCAGATTTTGATGATTGATGACTAGGCCTACGAGGGCATGGACTTCACTGGTGACCTTCACTTGATTCTGCTTCCTGGAATAAACTGGGGGCCTCAGGGTAAGAATGATTTTTTCGAGTACTTAAATTATTTTTAAGCTCTTGAATGTTTGTGTTATGAATTTGTTGATTTTATGGGTGAACAAGTATTGACATGAAGCTTTTTGCTTGACACAAATGTGGCAGAGGTACGACCTACAGGCGAACCTCACCAAGTGAGACAAGGAGGCCAAATACCTGATGGAGGGGGGGGGTGATATTGAAAGTCTTCGCGAGGTTCTGAGGAACCTGGAGGTCTTGAGCATGGGTGTGCCCCACCTTCATATGAGGGAGATCCCCGCTCATATGCAGCAGCACACAGTCGGTGTTCCTGAGTGGTTTCTAGTTCCTATTCGGAGGATAGCTATAATAGTGTTATAATTCCATGAGTTTTAGGCTCTATTAGCATGCACTTTGATATAGACATCGGGTGTTTATAGCTAGGCTTAATAGCCATTTTTTACTTAAAACACCCAAGTTTTGGGAATATTTTGATGTAAAAGATTGGAATCGATATATATATATATATATATATATATATATACCTACAGATATTTTGGTATTTTATGATGTAAATTTTTTTTAAGTGTTTTTGTAAATTTTTAATCGTGTAAATATTTACTTTCATGCATGTATCTACAGCGATTGAGACAAATGCCAATCTAACACATAGTTTGCCAATGAATCAACAACTGTATTAAATTCTCTAGGAATGTGTTCATATGTGATAACCTCAAATTGACATTCCAAGAGTTGCACCCTTAAATAATGATGTAACAAGATTGAGTTACAAACATGATAATAATTTTTCAATTGCATAACAACGAGTTGAGAGTCTAACCTGACCACCAGATTGAAGATGTCCCTTGATGACACTTCAGTGAGAAGTGAAATTACGGACATGTACTCAGCAATATTGTTGGTGGCAGTACCAAGAAAGACCCCCCGCCCCCCGCTGCAACAAAAAAATTCTAACTTAGGTGTGTAAATGACCCAAGCAGCTGATGCAATGTGCCATGTGTGACGACTGGAACCATACACATATCCTACGTATGCTAAGGGTAATGAATGCATCTATATTACGAGCAATATTTATGAGACAAATAATTCAATAAATACCAAAAAATCTAGTCACATCAAAAAAGAAGCAAAACTTATAAATACATAAAACTACAAGGCACATGTCGAGTGTAGTACTAAGCAGAATACTTTTTCAGATAGAGCCCATTTTAGGGATCAATGAGTGGGACTCCTTCCCAGTCCTAAAGTTCATATGCCCCTTTTGAGAGGGCTTTCTTAACAACATATGGACCAAGCCATAAGAGTTGAAGTGTTACTGTCCCCAATAGGTTATTCTTTTGATCATAGAGTAAAACAAGATCTCCCTCTTGGTAAGAACGAGGCTTGACCTTTTTGTCGTACTGGGCTTTGACCTGATGCTTGTCGGCTTCGAGTGCCAATTCGACATCTCGATAGGTTTCATCCAGTTGATTAGGTATAGAAGTCACTCTTCTTCGGCAGTAGTGTTTGGAAAGAGTTCAACGGTGATTTGTAAGGAAGGGATTTGACACTCGATTGGTAAAATTGCTTCCAGGAAATAAGCTAGTTGAAAAGGTGTGAAGCCTATAGTAGTTTTAACTGAAGTTCAGTATGCCCATAGTGTAGGATATAACATTCGATGCCAGTGGGTTTTATGATTCCATACCAACCTATAGATCATAGTTTGTAAGACACCATTGATGATCTCTGCTTGACCATTAGCTTGGAGGTAGTAGGAGGATGATTGATCTTGGCAAAAACCGAGTAGCGATGTTAATTCAGACATCATGTGATTCTTAAAATGAGACCCATGGTCTGTAACGATCATGTAGGGCACACCGAAGTGAAAGATGACCTAATTAAACAGGAAGAGCACTACAGTTTCTCCATCGACTTGGAAGGTGGGAAGGGCTTCGACCCATTTCATGAAATAGTCCATAGCTACAATAATATAGTTGTGTCTGGTAGAGGAAATGGGGTTTCAAGTTATGAAGTCTATCCCCCATTTGGAAAAGGGGCTGACGGAGATAACCAGGTGCAGTAGGGTTGGAGGAGCACACATTTTCTTTGTAAACACTTGACAAGGATGGCACTACCAGATAGCCTTGATACAATCTTTGAACAAGGTTGGCCAGTAGTAGCTTGCGCGCAAAATTTTCTAAGTAGTAGATATGCCAGAAAGATGACTGCCACATGCCCCAGCATGGAAGTCATTTAAAACGTGTTCTGCCTCCTCATGAGTGAGGCAACGTCGAAGAACTGTATCAGCACCACAATGATATAATGTATCGTTAAGCACTAAATAGTGCTGCACTTGGTGGCAGATGTGACGACGGTCACCTAACGATAGTTCAAGGAGGTGTAGAAATTCTCACTATAGATCACCTGATAATGCAATATACTAAAGAAAAATACAAGATCTAATTCTACAACAAACTTGCAAAAGCTTAATCGAATTTGAGCAAGATCTAATAGAACACATATAACTGAGAATGAGAAATCAATCACACATGAACACATAAGAATAACCCGGGGAAAGCCTCAGCCTAAAACCCCAATCTCTATATTATCATACAAGTGGAAATATGTTCAAATTACAAAAAGAATCATCTCACAAGCTATCATGCTCTCTTTGCAATCCAACTGCTGCTCATAGATAGTAAAAGGCTTCTCAAAAACCTTCTCCTCTGCCTTCCAATCCTCATATTTCCTTGCGTATTTTTCCTTGGGGTTTAGTGCTACCACCTGTGTGAATTGGCCTCTTCACACACTCACTAACCTTTGATCTAACTACACAATCCTGAAGGATATAATTCCTTCTGCATGGATGAGTTTCCTATATAGGAAAAATCCTCCAACCGATAGTACATTGTCCCATCCTCTGATCTCAACTAGATATCTGACTGAACGGGTATGCATGAGTTATTTATGAGAGAATATTCAGTTATCGAAAGTGCAACAGTTACATGCATGCATGCATTAACTAACTGAATTCACAATTAGTTCAACAAACTATTTGAACTAATCTAACTGAACTTGACTTAGTTAACTGAGCTAACTAATTACAACTCAAATTACAACTCATCCTTATCTCTTTAACTGATGGATAAATTCCTCAATCAATGGAGAAACTGTTGCATGTCTTCATATAGACTTCATGTTTGATTTTCTACAAATAATTAACTCAAGATGAATTAATTAATTATTTTACAAACAACTGCTAAGATAAAATTTGAATTTTACTTCTCTATTTTAGTTCAGGGACTAACTAAGATAGGAATCCATCCCAAAATGTTATTTATAGCAATGCTATTGTTAGCATTTCTTGTTGCTATTTTCAACACTCCCTCTTAACAAGAAAGGCATTCAACTTGAACCCGATCCTAAACCTTTGGAATATTTTGCATGCAACACTTCTCCCAAGTGTTATTGCTCTAGCAACTCTAGAAACAAAAAAAATCTCCCAACTGACATCTCTGTTGGGATAGAAACACCCTCTGATGCCGAAGCTCTATCTGCTGCTGACAAGTTCTCCCTCTCTAACCTCTGAACTATTGCAACACTCCATGCATCTTTCACCGTTGCACACCTCTCTATGCCATCCTGCACTAGTGCAACACTCCTGTGTCGCTCGCATTGCTGGAGCTTGCTAGCTCTACACAGTCTTGGGACTCCTACACTATAGCTCTCTCTGTCGCTCCATTTGCATCTATCTCTACCCACTCAACCAGTCCTGCTACTCCTCGTCGGGGTTCCTGTAGAAAGTTCTAATGAAAGAGGTTGGGTCCCTCAATGATCCTGCCCCTATTCCAGGCTTCTTGGGACTGTCACTCCACATCGCCCCACCTCCTACCTGGAGGTATAGATGCATGTGATCCCTCTACTCACTTGGCTCGAAACTCCCCCCTACTAGAGGTCTCTACATGAGTGGATGCCTTCACTTGGTCTCCTCTCGTCTTCTTCAGTTGTGGCTGTTCCACAACCTCCTGAAGCGGCTTCACCAATTGTGGCTCCTCCATAATTGTCTGAGACTTCTTTTGGCGTTGCATGTTGAGAGGTAATTTACTCTCTCTCTCAACCACCAAGTCTCCATCAGTTTCCTTTCTCCTCAAGGCTTTGCATGCATCTTTAACCTCAAGAGCATACAGGTTCTTGACTCGTGAACCGATCTACTTCACCTGTCTTATGGTGATGTGTCTAAGGAAAACCTTTCCCTTACTGAAGACTACATCATAGCCTTTGTCTTCCAGCATTGCAATCGACACCAAATTTTTCCTCAGTCCTAGTACATAATTGACATTGGTCAAGGTAATGCGAGCTCCATGCTCCCTCTAAAAAACAACCGTGCCTACACTTGAGACACTATACTTTTCATCATTACCCATCGTTATGAGTATCTGGAGATCTTTCTCCTCCAAGGTACTGAAAAAACTCTTGTCGCTGGTCATGTGGAAAGAAGCTCCACTGTCAAGAAACCAACCCCATCCCACCATGGATGAAACCATGCATGCAAAGAGGGTGAAATCCAACTCGAATTGTGAGGCCAATGCTTCACCTTTAGATCCTTCCTTGGATCCCATCTTGGATTTCTTCAGTGGACAATTTGTAGAAAAATGGCCCACCTCATGACAACGAAAGCATCACACTTTCGATTTGTCAAAATTCTTCCCACCACAGGAAGAACTCAATTTGGAATAAGAATCCTTCTTCTTCCCTTTCTTTGCCTTACTCACTAAGGCGTGGTTTTCTTCATCCTCCATGGATGAAGAACCATCTCTGGTGCTTCTTCTTATCTCCTCCTCCATCATATATGACCAAAGTCGTTCCCAATCTGGCATTTTCTCTCTCTTCCATTAACCGAGTCTTGGTATCTATGCCAGCTCTTAGGAAGACCGAGGAGTGCAATACTCACCATGTCATCATCAGCTGTCATGATCCCTACACTTCCAATCTCATCCCTGCAGGTGGTGAGCTTGTTTAGATATGTAGAGATCGTGTCACCCTTTTCACACTTGATTTTTTGAAGCTTGTCTTTCAGCACCAGCTTCCTCTGATTGCTATTGTTCTGATATAGATCTTTTAATGTTTTCCACATTGAAAATGGTGTCTCCTTCCCATGGAGACTCGAGACTATGTGGTCTCAAACTCCCTCCAAAAGGATTCTCCTTGCTCTAGCCACAAATTTCTTCCATGCTGCCAATTCTGTAGCATCAGTAAGCTTGGGGACTTCTTGATCAATGAAGTCCTTTAGACCATTATCCTCTAATACTGCTTCCATGCGATCTTTCTAGGCTATATAATTCGAGCTGCCATCAAGGGAATACTCACGCCCTAAACTGTTGAACGCCATTGGTGAAATTTAGATTTGATAAGAACTCGATTTCTTTATTTAGGAACCTCAAACTTCGAACTTCTCCCTTCTATACTGTTCTTCGCTTTGATCACCTTTGCTCCGATACCATGTAGAAATTCCCACTGTAGATCACTTGATAATGCAATATACTAAAGCAAAATACAAGATCTACTTCTACAACAAAGTTGCAGAAGCTTAATCAAATTTGAGCAAGATCAAATAGAACACATAGAACTGAGAACAAGAAATCAATCACACATGAACACAAAAGAATAACCTGGGGAAAGCCTCAGCCTAAAACCCCATTCTCTGTATTATCATACAAGTGGAAATATGTTCAGATTACAAAAAGAAATAGCTCACAAGCTATCCTGCTCTCTCTGCATTCCAACTACTGCTCATAGACAGTCAAAGGCTTCTCAAAAACCTTCTCCTCTGCCCTCCAAGCTTCCTATTTCCTTATGCAATTTTCCTTGGGGTCCAATGCTGCCACCTGTGTGAATTGGCCTCTTCACACACTCACTAACATCTAATCTAACTGCACAATCCTGAAGGATATAATTCCTTCTGCATGGATGAGTTTCCTATATAGGAAAAATCCTCCAACTCATAGTACATTGTCCCATCCTTTGATCTCAACTGGGTCTCTGACTGAACTGATATTCATGAGTTATTTATGAGAGAATATTCAGTTATATGAAGTGCAGCAGTTACATGCATGCATTCATTAACTAACTGAACTCACAATTAGTTCAACAAACTATTTGAAATAATATAACTGGACTTAACTTAGTTAACTGAGCTAACTAATTACAACTCAAATTACAACTCATCTTTATCTCTTTAACTAATGGATAAATTCCTCAATCAATGGAGAAACTGTTGCATGTCTTCACATAGACTTCATGTTTGATTTTCTACAACTAATTAACTCAAGATGAATTAATTAATTATTTTATAAATAGCTTCTAAGATCAAATTCGAATTTTACTTCTCTATTTTAGTTCAGGGAATAACTAAAATAGGAATCCATCCCAAAATACTATTTATAGCAATGCTATTTTTAGCACTTCCATTTTTCATTCCTTGCTGCTATGTCCAACACCGGTACCCGAACTTCTATTTATAGCAATGCTATTTTTAGCATTTCTTGTTGCTATTTTCAATAGGCAGAAACGTTGCACTTGGAGGTAGACAAGAATGTCACCATACCAAGGGTCAGTAGTGTCGATAAGATAGACAGCTTCATCCGAAAGAGGATCGTGGGCTATCTCGTTAGGATTGACAATGGGAAGATCCGACAAAAGTTCGGCGAAGACTAAGGAATTTTTCTCCTTGGCAGCAGTGAACACCAAATCAAATTGTTGGAGGATCACGATCCATTTGGAATATTTCCCTCCAATGACTTGACGAGACAAAATGTGTCTCATGGGATTCTCCAAGGCGATGATAGTAGTCTGTTGCAGTAGTATGTCATGTTAGAAGTGGTTGACAACAAAGATAACTACCAAGGAAAACTTTTCCACATGTGAATATCTGAGTTCGGATCTAGCCAGGCATTTCGACAGATAGTATATCACATGCTCACTACGGTCATCGTGAGTTTGAACCAAGACCATTCCTAGAGAGGATGGTGAGATTGCTAGGTATAGAAGAAAATCGCGCCCATAGTTTGGAGCACTAAGGAGTGGGGTTGATATAAGCGCCTTTTCAAGGCATCAAATTATTGTTGAGCTTGATCATCCCACAAATACGACACTCCCTTCTTAAGTAGGTGCATAAAGCCTTTTGTCAACTCAACATATTTTACAATGAACTTTCGTAAGAAGTTTTCTTTCCCTTGCAAACGTTGGAGATGTAGAATGGATTGTGGTTCGGGTAATTGAGTAATTTCCTTTACATTATCGGGATCAACCCTAATCCCGTACTTGGGGACAATGAATCCAAGTAAGCATCTAGACTTGACAAACAAAACGCATTTATTCAGATTTAGACATGTGTTATGAAACCAACACCTAAGAAAGATAGCTCTTAAATGATCTAGGTGTTGCGTTCACTTCTTGGAATGGGTTGAAAGGTCATCCAAGTAAGCTTGAAAGATATGTCTGATATTGTGAAATGCATAGTCCATTGCCCATTTAAATTTTGCTCCAGCATTCTTTAAACTGAATGGGAGTTTTCGATAGACAAAGGTTCCCCATGGGACAACAAAGGTGGTTTTGTGCTGGTCTTTTGGTTTTATAGCAATCTGGTTGTAACCCTAGAAACCATCCATGAATGAGAATGATTCACAACTGGTGCAATCATTGATGATTTGGTCGATGAATGATGTCAGATAATTATCCTTTGGACACACGATGTTCAAGTCTCGATAGTCGACACATACGTGGATGGTTCCTTGTTTCTTATCAATAGGGACCAGTTTGGAAACCCATTCCATTAAGGGAATGGGATAGATGAAACCAAAGCGTAACAACTTTTCCACCTTAGTCTTGATGGCAGCTGTTTTGCGGGGGTGGACTGGTCGAAGCCTTTGGCGGACAAGTTTAGCATTGTCGTATATCTTGATCTCATGCTCCATGATAAAAGGACCCATGACAGGCATTTTCTCGTAAGACCAAGCGAATACATTGTGGAATTCCTTAAAAAGTAGGTGAAGCTTGAAATTTCCTCAGGATTGCGATCTGCTCCAACCTGGATGTTTTCTACGATGCCTGCCATGATAGAAATATTGATGAGCAATGTCTTTGAATATTGCCCATGTTTCGTTCCGAGTCCAAAGTTTGGATAGTTGTGTAAGGTGAGGAAATGATTGCAGGTGCATAAAATGACAGGATTTGAAGAGGGATTATGTTCGAACCAGATATCAAAACACAATGGTGTGAGTCCTACCAAGGTCGCTCTTCTAAACTCATGATCTCTTTAATAGCTTCATCTGTAGGTAGGACTTGATTGAGGAGATCGAAAGAAGGAGCAATTATGGGAGGGGTGGTGGTACCATTGGTCATGACCAAAGTGACTGAAGATTTGGATGCAGATTGAATGGCCTGGTAGGCCAATTCAACTGGTGATAGTGACATTTGTTCTTTGTAAGTGTCAATGTCTGAAGGGGCCAGTAGGATCCAAGGATTGGTCAGTTCATGAGGAATGGATGAAACCATATTGACTGTTTGTGGAACCACAAGTGGCAGAAGAGGGAAACAACCCATCAGGGAAGAGCCCTTCAATAGACCGGTATTGATACTGACGTAAGAGTCAGGTACACCACCAACTAAGGGTACAGAGCTGTTGGGTAACAGGGAATAATTAGGGGTGTAAAAGGACAGCTCGTCCACCATGACTATCTTTCCATCCAATGGAAATAGGATGATGTGAAAGATAGTAGACACTATGGCAATCATGCATGGGATCCCCTGCAGTAGGTTTTTGGGCTTAAAGCCTGAGTTTTGGTCAATTGTATTGTAATACTCCATGAAGTGCGGGCGTGGAGCACGAAAGTCTAGGATGATTCATAGGTTGGTCCACCGTAAGAATTGTAAAATAATGTCAAATTGTATCAGCCTACCCATGGTTCGTGGACCATGGGATTGTATAAATAGAGCAAGGCTCTAAGTGTAAAGACAATTTTTTTGGGCAAGCAAGGAATAGATAAAATAGCGAAGGCATGGTAAGAGAATAGAGGGAAAGTTGAAGTGTACTGGGTCATAGTAGTAAGAAGAGGCTCTACAGCTGAGTGTGTAGAGGCCTAGTAGAGTCCGCAACTGCGTTCGCGGATCCCTGTAGCTGAGTGCGCAGGGCGGAGTCAAGTCTGTAAGTGAGATTGTACTTGAAAAGGAATACTAATAAAGACAAGTTTGATTCTGAATATTGTGCATCTATGTTTCTATTTATCTTTATGCATTTATAATGTTTATGATTATGCGCACTTACCTGAATGTTGAATGAAGTAATAATAATATTGGGCCCTCACAAGTTAAGTTAAGCACTAATATAATAGCACAGTAAGAATAGAGATCAGTGTAGTACTTTCCTCGTGACCTTACAAAGGTACGTGGATGTAGTGGCATAGGTCGTGAAGGATAGACAGCTGTGCAAAGTAGCGCAAGCGTGCAGGTTCGTACCGTGAATCTCCAAAAAACTTCATCAAGGCATCCCTAGGGTGTGGGAACCTAGTTCCAACACCCTCCCATACTACTTCAAGTGAGACCTCAGTCCATGCTCCACACACTGTTGCCAAAAGGGCCAGTAGTACCAGGATTTTATTGGCTAAATCACTTCCGAACCTGGGTCAGGCCCCACTAAGCCAACAAATGATTCCATTTACAAGACTGGGATCTTCATAAGGGATTACTGATGTCATGCCACTGGAACCCAACAAAGAAGGAAATTGAATAGTGGTTGGAGAAGAATATTCATCAGTTTGTGACACAGGAAAATAGAACTCGGCAAGTATCTGAGAAAAAGTGTTTGGATCACTACGTGTATACGGAAGTCCATGAGATTTTCTTTGCATCCTTTCCTTTTGAACTGTATGAGTGGATCGAGAGGTTAGCGGACAGCCAAGGAAGGTGTAGGCTCGACCAACCGATAGTGTGGACTCTGGAATTAGTGCGCAGACTAGAAGCCTCAGAAGATAATATAGCGCGAGCTATGGACCACTAGCTCGACCGAATAATAGGAGGATTTATCACTCAGTTCGCGGTGGACACGACCGTCAGTTACAGCATGGTAGAGCGACATTTTCTCAAGGGACCGTAAGGTAAGTATATTAAATCTTTGAATACCTGGATTAAGATGTTGTTATGTGAAAAGCGGGTTAGGCAAATAAATTAATGTTTGGGACTACGCAGAGTGGAAGAATCTACAGAAGTGGAAGTAGTGAAGAATTAGAAAATAGTCCCTTAATTTCACCCTCGCGAGAGAGGGCGATATCGCGAAAGTTTCTCCGAGAAGAGCAGTCAATTTGATAAGGCAGTAGATTCTATGGTTACCACCCACACTGCCACCCACTTCACCTCCTTCATTTCCATCTCCACCCACTCCACCTCCACCACCTCCATGGTTCAGTATGGTGAGCGCGATCAAACTACCAATATTCAGAGGAGTAGGGAATGAGGATCCAGACCAATTCTGGTTTGTGGTAAGAGCAGTATGGGAAGCATAAGGTGTCATAGAAGACAAAATTAAGAGGGCTACATTGGTGAGTGTGTTGTAGGATCACGCATTAACGTGGTACATCAAGCACTCTAATGACCACCCAAATGCAAGGATAGCAGAGATCTAGAATGCATTGAACAGAGAATTTAGCAGGCCAAAATTAGAGACACAGTCAATCATCGAGTTTAAAGAGATCATGATGCTTCCGGGCGAGACCCCCTGGGATCTAGACCAAAGGCTAAAGAGTACAATCCATGAGGCTAATATGATGCTAACGGATGCCCAACATCGCGCATGGTTTGTAGCTTCTCTGGCACCACACTTGAGGACGGTGCTGTCACAATAGAAACTTTCTACCCAGGCCGAAGCATTGGAGATGGCGATGAGATTAAATGAGACCCTGATACAGGACCCTGGGTTGGGAGTTCAGCAAATCCACACACAACTACAAAATCTATTTTTGGAAATGGAAAGCTTGAAACAGGATAGGGCACCGCAGCCAGAGGTGCGCGAGGAAGTATTGTGCATAAAATGCAAAGGCCAGGGCCATGACAAGGATCGCTGCCCAGTTTTTGCGAACTACTTGGTAGGAGGAGGGCCAATGCCACTGAGACCGAAGGTGCAGGAAGGGCCGAGTGCGGCACCCACTTTATGGTGTGCGATTTGTCAGATAGGAGGGAAACACACAACAGACAATTGTCATTTGCTGCAGAAATATACACAGACACCCCAGCGATTGCTTTGTAATTTCTACAGGTCAGTAGGCCACAATGAGAACACTTGCTACAGTTACGAGCTAATGATGGATCCAACCCCAGCCTATAGGATGTAGATTGAAGTGCGAGCCCTCAACCCAAATGCGGGGATGGCACACCCTAGATTTCAGGGGCAAGGTCGAGGACGAGGAGGAATGGGACCAGGAAGGGGCCGCAGACAATTAATTTGTTACAATTGTGGAGGAACAGGGCACTATACCCATGACTGTACCAACCCAACAAGGATATCCTGTACGTATTGTGCTCGGTTTTATCATGAAACAATAGACTGTCCTACATTGATCACAAAGATGTTCAAAAAAGGGGTATTCCAGCCTCCCCCGACTCAGAATATACAAATGATGAGTTTTGAACCACACGAAGAGGACCCAAATGTAAACATGATGCTTAGAAGTGGTGCGACCATGAGAGAGGATAAGGGAAAGCAGCTAGAGGAAAGTACATGGGTTTGCAAGGCTCCTGCAAAGGAACCCAAGTTTGACTTAGAACGCGCAAAGGAGACATTCATGGAAGCTAAGAAGAGCTTCGCAGAGGCCTCCACTTCAAGTAGTAAGGATCAACCAGGGCCAGGAATGGATCCTTCAATGTTTACTACCTTTCTGGAGACATGCATGAAACTGATGTGTGACAACAATCTGGTTAAAGGACTACAGGAATTGATCACTAGGTGTGCGGGGTCAAGGGAACTGCACATCGTCTGGAAATTGGGGAAGCATGCATTGCGCACTGGAAGAGAAAATGAGGTTGACTGCACAGATTGGGGAATATGAAATGGATCAGGTAATCCTAGATCTAGGTTTGGACATGAATGTATTACCGAAGCAAACATTTGAATGTATGGGTAGGCCCGTGTTACACTAGTCCCTTATTCAATTACGAATGGCGAACCAACAGAATATTTTGCCCATGGGAAGGTTGCAAGGGGTAACAGTTGATATTGAAGGCGCGAGCACACAAATAAATTTTGAAGTGATAGAGATTGTCGATGACAACAATCCCTATCCCATGTTGTTAGGAATAGATTGGGCCATTGATATGAACAGAGTCATCAATCTGAAGAAGCGCAAAATGATCTTCGAGAAAAATTCATTATGCGTAGTAGTCCCACTAGACCCAGCCGAAGGAGCATGCTACACTGAACCAGTGCGCGACGATGAAAGTGACGATGATCTTGATTTTATTTACAAGATAACTATGCGAGACTAGGATTGGGTGAATTTGACTGCAGATGGGAGGATCTCATGGGAGCATGAAAGCTCCTGCACTTCGGATTTAGACGAAGAAGTAGAGCGTTGGTAGAATCGGTTGCACGAAGTGACAACGCTAAATTTCAACATGATGATTAGATCACTGCAATGCGTGACAACAAAGGCATGAGAGCTGCCGACATATGATGGATTGACAGCGGTGGATGAATTCTTGAGAAAATTTGAAAGTGCAATATCGGAATAGCAACGGTTCGATGCATTGAAATGGGCAATGCGTGCAACACCCACATGATGGTGGGGTACACATTAAGAAAACTTTGAGGACTGGCGTGGATGTAGAAGGATGATGTGCCTATGGTTTGGAAGCCCCCAGCTTCGAATGAGAGTTGGGCAGCCAGGACGAAGCAGCTTGCATGCCCACCTATGTCAATGGGTACAGACGTGTGCTGTGCAGTCCACACAAGCACACCCCAAACTAAGGATTGAAAATTGGAACAAGACGCAGTACCAAGAAAGGTGACACACACCACAAACATTCCACGTAGAAGCATTCAAGAAGGTATGCGGAATCCTGAACAGAGTTCACCAGGTGAGATGAACTAATTGGGACCTACGCGTACCAGCGGTCCGATGGGCCTATAGGGCCATGTGCAAAAACCTGAGCACGGAAATGATTTCGAAGCTGAAGAGTAGAGTCGAGACCATAATTTTGGAGGAAAGGAATCCTCACACAATAGCTCTCATAGGTGGGACAGCACGCGAGGACCCGAATGAAGGAATTATGCAGTTATGGGAAGCCATTCGGTGAGGGAACATTAAACTTCATGAACTTGAAGAAGATCGGGTACAAATGAGGAAGAAAAGCATGTTAATGGACGCAGAAATCAACAAACTAGAAAACAAAATCGCGCAAGCATGTTGCGTCGATAAACTAAGAATGAAAGGACAAGATATGGGCAGCCATACTACTACATTAGAAGATTACCGCTGAGAATTTGTGGCTCTGCTACCATGGCTGTGACCACACCTTACCGGAAAAAGTAACTAGGGGAGTGCACCGCATAAGGAAGAATGTGCGGCACTGACTGTCACGAGGATAATTGAGGAGTTCCCGCGGACTAGGCTGGAAGGTGAATTGGTGGTGCGACCACCTAACTATCTGTAGGGAGCACAGTCTTAGCGCTCTAAGCAGTTGAAAGAGAGCATAGGATTATAAAAGAGTCTGTATGGTAGCTGCGCAATAAGGAGGTTGCGCACGGGATCAGTATGTCACAGGGGTCACACCCACACATAGGGGGCTACGTTGCCACGTAGGTAGGCTGGGAAGTGACCGTTGGTGTCACTGTTCATGACAAGATGTCTAGTTTAAGACAATGAGGAGCGGGCGGCGGGCAATTAAGACACGAAATTAGAACTAGATTTGTGACGATCTGCTGCCAATCTAGCATTAATGGGCTGAATGAGGGGGTAAAGGTTGAATTTGAATTCAAAAAGACCTATAAATCATAGGTGGCTAACTAGTGAACAACCCTTGGCATTTTGAGAATTCAATTTTTGCGTTATCAAGTGGGTATGGACCTTACGAATTTGGAGGTTTTAAGAGCAAGTTCAATGTTTGAGACATTGCCAAAGGAGACGTGGGACTTCCTGAATAGAATGATGTCGACAACCGAGGAAGTCGCGTAGAGCCCTACATTACTGGTGGAGGATGCACTGGAAATTCTAAAATTGCCCTAGATGTCGAGGCCCAAAAAGGATCCACAGGCAGTAGGACCAGTCCGCATGTCTCCGCGAAATCCATGGTTTGGTAAACTGTCTATGGAAGACAAGGGCAAGACTGTTAATCTTGAGATAGATGATGAGGAGGAGGATCTCCAAGCTTTCATAGAAGAGATCGAGGTGGATGAAGAAATGGAGGAAGACATTCAGCCAGTGTGCACTACAGCAAAACTACCCAAGTATGTCCCTCCGCGGAGAGGGAAAGTAAAAGTACCCAAGGATTTGGATGCCATTAAGAGTGCACTCCAAACCCCGCTCCTCCCAGATGGAATTCTGTTTGAAGGTTTGGTTCTGGGCCACGTGCCCACAATGAAATTTGAAGATTGGGACCTCGCGGACAATGAAAAGTTCCCACATTTGGAGACTAGCAAACTCATGAAACAAAGCAAGGAGGGTCAGTTACAATGCTAGAGCTGCGGAAATGGCTGCGCAGTGTGGAGGAGGCCAGGCTACTCCACTTACTATGGATCCCACACTTTCACCGGCATCGATCATGATCTTTGTCATCAGGCAACTGCTTTCCTGGTGCATGATGGCTATCTTTGGCTAGAGGAGCCTATTCCCATCACGGCTGACCTAATTCACATAATTTCTTGACTGCCCTTCAAAGGACACGACCCCGTGGCCATAGCGGGAAAAAGCAGCGAATTGGACCTAGCAGAAGCCATGAAGGCCAAGTATAAACTAGAGAAGAAAAAGCGGGGGTACGCAATAGCAAGCATTAAGAACAAAGGGGTGCGCGTAGCCACCTAGTTGTTGGTCAGCAAGCTGATGAGGAAATGTCGTGCCGACGAAGTACCAACTTTTGTGATTGTGCTAGTAGAGCAGTGTGCGGAGGGGGTATAATTCAACTGGGCGCAATTCCTCTGCCAGGAGTTTCTGACGAACTACAAAGAGGCCCAGAAGCAGGGTAAGACCTTCCATTACACGTGGTTGCTCTTATCCATCTTATTGGTTACAGGAGAACTGCCAGAGGACAGCCAGTTTCCCAGTATTGAGGATGATCTACCCGAAGCCACGAGGTACACCTCACTCTGGGCTACAAAAGACACGAAGAGGATTCGCGAGATGAAGGTGTTCTGGGTGTTCATGGAGGTGAGCATCCGAATGTGGATCAACCGAAGGCTGCACCTGTCTCCCACGATTTATAATAGCTTGCAGAGCTCGGCAGAGTTCAAGGTAGATATGCATAACCTGTATATCTGGGCGCGCAAGGATCTAGTGCAGAAATGGGTGAAGCTTCCGTTCATCGCAACGGATGATGCGATCTTTGCAGTAATGGAGTCATGGCCTCCGGAGTGGCGCACCCCGAACTTGGCAGGAATGGAGAAGGCCGCAACCCAGCAAAGAAAGAAGGACACCAAGCTGCACATCATGCAGCTGGCTGAAAAGAGGTGCTAGGAACAAGAAGTAGCTACACAGCAAAAGACAGTCGATGCAGTAGCAGTGGTGCAGATGGAAGAAACCACAACAGCACCAACAGAAGAGCCCGAGGAGGGCCAGGAGATGTCCATGGGGTAGCAGACCAGGGAAGTGGACAGGACAGAAGAGTGCGCGGACCCCGGTTCAGCACCGACCCAACTCAAGTGGCCATCCATCCATGAAGAAACAACTCCCAGGAGGAAGGTAAAGGCGACAAAGACATCCGTCGACCTGATCATGCCCACAAAAGGTGATCTATTTGACATCGGTGAAACGATTCGCGAGGTCACCAAGGACGTGCTTCAGGAAATGAGAATGGAGTAGAACATTGTGTTTGGGGTGCTCAAGGCGCAGCTACAAGGCTTACAGGTAAGACCCCCCCAAATAGGTAAAATGGCTTCGTACGTCACAGCAGGAACCATAGAAGCCAAACAGACGCTACGTGCTTGTAGGGACAATCATTTCATGTTGCCCGAAGGTGCCCTAGTAGTAGCAAGCGAGGTTGACCAGGTTGTGGTGAGCAGCATGAAAGGCATCAGCTTAAACTTGGTAGCCCTACCATGTGAAACCATGTACCAGTTACAAGATGGGGTCATCACAGAGATCTGCGCCAAGGAAGGCCACGCGATCCAAGTCTTGAATGAGCATAAAATCAACATGGATCAGCTCAGCCTCTAGTGTGATGAGTTGGTTGCACAGGCTCACGAACTAGAGCAGGTGGTAGAGGCTGCATGTAAGAGCATCCTAGAGTTGGTCGTGTCGGCAGAGCTACCAGCAGCAAAGTGGGTCCACAGATTGGCAGCCGGAGTCTATGAGGCCAGGGAGGAAACAATGAAGGTTTAGTTGGAGCTGAACCTATAGATTGTTGAGCTACAGTTGAAGGCGCAGCCTTCCACACCCCTAGAGGTTAGATAGTAGCGTGCCTGCACTATCCAAATAGGGTTGGAGAAAATTGGCCAAGCGGTACAGGAATGCACCAGGATGTTGGATCAAGCACTAACCATGCTTACATACATGCAGGAAGATCCAAACCTATAGCGCCTAGAGACAGAGGTGCGCGAGTTGTAATAGGAGTACAACAGTGTATGGGGGACCGTGCAGATGGTTGTCCTTACTCAACAACTCACCAAACTACGGTAGGCACGAGCACTGAAGTACCAATTAGACGCCGTGTGACAAAAAGAATCCCTGCTTAAAGTGTGCATCCAACCATGGATTGATGCATCTTTCACAATTATAGCTACCATTGAAGGAAAGCTGGCACAAATGCAGGAACTTTATGCAATTAGATAGGAATGTGACCCTGCTCACCAAGGTTTAGAGATACACGTGCAGCAAGTACAGCAGACAACGGAATAGTGTGCCATGAACACCCAAGCTGCGCGAGACCTGCTAGATGGAGTCCGCGCAAAGATAGACACACCAACAGAGTGACTCGGGATGAGTCATGATGATTGTGTTGGGGGCCTGTTGGGCATGGGATCCCCCGCAGCAGGTTTGGGGTTTAAAGCCTGAGTTTTGGTCAATTTTATTGTAAGACTCCATGAAGTGCGAGCACGAAGCATGAAATTCTAGGAGGAGTCATAGGGTGGTCCGCCCTAAGAATTGTAAAATAATGTAAAATTGTGTTGGCCTACCCATGGTTCGGAGACCATGGGATTGTATAAATAGAGTGAGGTTGTAAGTGTAAAGACAGTTTTTTTGGCAAGAAAGGAATAGATAGAATAGAAAATGCATGGTAAGAGAATAGAGGGAAAGTTGAAGTGTACTGGGTCATAGTAGTAGGAAGAGGCTCTGCAGCTGAGTGTCAAGAGGCCTAGTAGAGTCCGTAGTTGAGTGCACGGACCCCTGCAGCTAAGTGTACAGGGCAGAGTCAGGTCTGTAAGTGGGATTGTACTTGAAAAGGAATACTAATAAAGACAAGTTTGATTCAGAATATTGTGCATCTATGTTTTTGTTTATCTTTATGCATTTATAATTTTTATGATTACGTGCACTTACCTGAATGTTGAATGAAGTAATAATAAAATTGGGCCCTCACAAGTTAAGTTAAGCACTAATATAAGAGCACAGTAAGAATAGAGATCAGGGTAGTACTTTCCTCATGACCTTACAGAGGTGCGCGAAGGTAGTGGCACAGGTTGCGAAGGATAGATAGCTGCGCGAAGTAGCGCAAGCGCGTAGGTTCAGACTGCGAATCTCTAGAAACTTCATCGAGACATCCCTAAGGTGCAGAAACCTGGTTCCAGCACCCTCCCATACTACTTCGGGTGAGACCTCAGTCAGTGCTCTGCAGACTGTTGCTGAAAGGGCCAGTAGTACCGGGATTTGCTTCGCTAAATCACTTCTGAACCTGGGTCAAGCCCCACTAAGCCAACACTAATTGTGACCCAACAATAGATTATAGTCGATATTTCTATCTATGACTTCAATGTCCATTGTTACCATTTTCCCATTCAAGGTGATGGGGTAGCTAGCTAGGTAACCTTTTGGGATGAAAGTGTGGTCACTGAAAGCTTTAAGGGAATTCGACGGCGGGGATAGGGTTGGAGAACCCAAAGCGAGCCAACATGAAGCCGCAATTACGCAGGTTGAAGCACCTTCCTCAATGAGAGTTATATGTATTCCTTTCGCTTTCGAAAATATTTACACCTGAAATGCAAGCTAGTGTGAAAAGGGGGGTTTACATTTTTCCATGTCGAAAATTGCAAGCATGGAATCTTGAGGGTCAATACCACCAATTGCCAAAAGTAGAGATTTCCTTTGTGATGGATAAGTTTATAATACTTGGAGCATCGACATAGCTGATGGTGCTTGCACCAAATCTTCTACAATACTGTAATTTTGGGCAGCACGTGCAGATGCATTGTGCATTGTGCGACAAAGTGCCCCTTAAGAGGGGCGAATCACAAGATCAGCAACTGGCCTTTCGATATGAATATCATTAGGTGGTGGTGGGTTTTGACTTGAGGAGGGTTCCTCTATATGAGCGACTAGAGCTCCATAAGATTTTGCTCTAGTTTGTATATCTACCATTTCAAAGCTGTAAATGGTAGATGGTCCTTCACCGCCTGAAGGATGTTGCGAACTGCCATTGCCCCCTTGCGGGGGTTAGGGTTGGTTTGCAATAAGGTGCTTCTACTACTGAGTAGGGAAAGGATTATTCTAGATAGCGGGGGTCCTGCTAGAGTCCTTTTTAGCAATGAAATCTATGCATTCCTGAAGATGCAGACAACGATAGGTCATGTGGTCTTCAGCACAAATTTTGCAGGGGAATCTGGCGGGTTTATCCCTTCCATCATTACAGGGCACAACAACCTTCTGCTTTGGGTTGTATTGCTTTGTTGACTACTCTTCAGAAGGAGCAGTCTTTTTCTTATTCTTCTTGTTCTTACCACCGGGTTTTTGTGTCGACTGCACATATTTTATCGCGGTGGTAGGAAGAGCAGTTGATTTGGTAGAGGGGTCAATTGAAATCTAGGCAATGTGACTGCTGATTTGTTTTATAGCAGCCTTAGAGGTTGCACCGATAATCCCATCAGCATGCGCTCTGGGTTGCTGAGTAGTGGGAGCATTAGAGTTGTGGGGGGCATTGGGAATGATGTCGTATAAAGTGCCAGACTACGAATATATCATATCTAAGTGTTGAGCACAACAAATGAATTGGTCTTTTGTGATCGCACCACCTAAGGCGACATCTTTAGCGATTTTGGGGAGTAGAGACTTGCAAAACCAATCTGCTAATAGATAGTCTAGGAGGGGAGATTTGACTAACCTTCACCTACATCTCCATTCATGTATATGATCAGAGATGTGGGTGGTGGTGTCCTGACATAATGAAGTGAGGAGTTCCGTCCTAGTTTCATAGTGGATGGGTAGCTGGAAGTGCTTTAAGAATTCCATTGCTAAAGTGCCAAAGGTATTGACTGACGCACGTGGTAACTCAATGTACCACTTGGTTGCATTGCCAGTAAGGGTGTGGGGAAAGAGACGTAGCCATATACTATCATCCACCATGGGGTTAGAAACACACCATAGATGATAGGTGGTGATGTGTGTACCCGGATCCTTCCCTTATTTCCCTTCAAACTTCAGGATGTCTATCAGTATTTTATGCAGGATTGGTGGCCAATGTAAGTTGTGATAGATGGGGTCATTTGTGAGTTTGTACAAGTCAGGGATATCAAGCGTTGCCAAGAAAGGCAAGGTGTTTGATGCCCCCGAATCGGACCAAGGCGATGACATATGACTTGAGGATCCTTGCAGGCCTCCCATCATGTTGTTTCCAATATTATACACATGTTACGTGGTATAGTAAGTGCCTTGGGGTATGGTATTGTACTATGGGTTTCCATAGGGGTTGTTAGGCTGGGGGGTGGAAGTGACCCTAGGATAAGGAGTGCCCTCTTGACACATTTGAGGTTGTGAGTAGGGTGCCCCTATGGATTGATTGGGCCTTGTTGAGGGTTCTCGCTCAACACATAACAAACCATAGGTCCTTGAATCACATAAGGAGGGTTCATGTCAATCAATAACTGACCATGCAGACCTGAAAATGGTGGGGGAACTGTTACACTCCCAATCGGTATATGCATATTGGGAACTGTGCCCCCAGATACCTGAATATGAGGGTTAGAACTATACAATGGATGCCAACCATAGAGTTGGTTGAAGGGACTCGTGATAACCGTGCTATATTGAGCATTATAAGGAGCATTATATGTAGCACTTGTCAAAGGTCCAGGGGCTGACACAAAAGGGGGAAAACCTGGAATATACTGGGTTCCACTTGTGGTGGGTGTCATGATAGGGTTTGAACCTGGAAAATATGGGTTAGCGGGGTTCGCCATCAGAGGTGTGGTACTAGCTGTTGACTGGGGAGGTGGTGTTGGACAAAAAGTGTCCAAAAAAGCCCATGATCCATTATTCGTCGATGGGATGGGTGGAAATGTTCCAACGGAAGACAAATGAGGTACAAATTCAATGGGAATCAAGAGTGGTCCAAACGGATTTGTGATCAGAAGATTGTATGGAGGAAGAAATCCTTCAGTAAAGAAATCCTCTGGTAAGCTTAAATCGTGGGATGTCCAAACTGATTCTATGTTAGATCTCAGAGATTAATTTCTTGAAGATGGGGAATCTGGTTCACTCGAGCTCGGCAGATCCTCCACATTGAGTGGGGGAAGTCCTAACAACTGTCTAGATTGATGACGAGGGTTGGATGTAGCCACAGTGGCCAATAATTTTTATTAGTAAACATTACAATGACTTTTATTAAAGTCTCATTGATAACACTCTGGCACTTAAAAAAAAAATTACACTAACAAAATCAATCAACAAGCAGAGGGAAATGACCCTGTCTGATAAGCACCGATCACTAGAGATGAGTTGGCCAAATGTACAGTTATGATTACTCTTGAGCTCTGCCTGAACCTCAGATTAAGGGGCCAAGTACTCTCATGAAGACAAGCACCCTCCCAAAAACTGAAGATAGAGTAGGTTCATCTGTGTTAGGTACCAAGGCAGCCCACCCCAGTCACCTTATGTTTGTCCCTAAAATTATGGCCACTAAGGATACCTCAAATCATAGACACTACCAGGGAGGACATAGTTGCAGACAATATGCTATGTGGGCAGGATACTTGAGTCCCCAACTCAGCTCCGATATCCATGAAGGGATACCTGATACATAGAATACCCAAAGGAGATGTAAGAAAAGGTGGGCTACCTTCACTTACAGTCTGATGTTGTCTCATATTTAGCTCCACTTTTACTAGAGTGGTCCCGAATAGTATGAGTGCAGAAGAATTTCTCTCTTTAATGACACTAGTTTCAGTGTATGATCTTGGGAAGTTAACTCACATTACCTTTCCCAAGATCCAAGCCTAAACTAATGTGTGTTTACTCTAAAAAGAGTTGTTTATTGATTTTGTTAAGTAGATTTTAAATGTACTTCGTTAAAGTCTTCGGCAGGGGTGTTGACGTATGAAATTATATGGGACTCTGACTCATATCATGCAAAAACAATCCCTGTAAATTTTCACTTTCGATGAATAAGTTGCTTCTACAAAGGGAGAGTCCTTCATACATCAATATTTATACCATGCATCCTATTTAGTAAAACATTAGCATAACTAACAGAACTTCAATGCTCACTAACAACTATTGAAACCAAATAATGCAGATCTAACTAGCTAAGCAAAAATAGTAAAAATTTTGTATTTTTTCTTTAATGAAAACAAAAACTTTAAGAAGTAAAGCTATTTTCTTAAAAGAAAAAATTGTTCAGGACACAGATCAGTCAAACAAGTGCAGCTGCAGATCCCTGATCAGTCTACATTAGATTTCCCAACCCATGAGGTCACAAGGTAAGTTTTTTATCAAGAAATGGATGACTAACGCTCTGTACTAGAGGCTATAGAGAGTTAGTTTCAACACTAACGTTTTGTTTATGAGGACACAGTGCTTTATAAAGCACTATTTTCACTAGTAACCTTCATTAGTGAGGAAAAATACTCAAAAAATGGGTTGTGGGGATCAGATCTAGGGCCGAGCACTGAGAGATGGGTGTTGTATGGTCCTGAGTGGTCGGAAAGGAAATGAAGAAGTACAGGAAAGCTTGGAAGAAAGAGAGATCTAGGAACTTTCTAGGAAAAACCGAGAACATGCATTGGTGGAGTGACTCCATTGACTTCAATGGATGTTTCTATCTACATCGAGGGTAGAAAATGGCCATGGTTCTTTCTAGCTCCATCTACTTTTGCTCTGCCTAAAATGTATCCATCTGCGAAGATAATGTACTTAGGATATCAGTTTTCAAATTATCCAGCAAGTTTCCAATTTCTGCTTTTGTGATTCCCCCGCTTGATGCTTTGAAGGTCCAGACTCCCTATCTATTTCTTGCAGCTCCCCTTGAACATTGAATGCAGAGCTCACATATGGTGTCAAAATATTGTTTTGATATGTCCCCTTTACCTACTATGTTTAAAAGCTCCAAAGATTATTCCCTCAGGGCCCAGAGAAAAATATTTTTTAGGATATCCTTATCCAGGTCACTGTGGCCAAATCTCTAGAGAGTGTACTTAAAATTCTCCACACAGTCCTCCATATGTTCATCCTCCTTCTTCATGAATTTAAATATATCTTCCTTAATGTCTCGAGATTTACAGTAATCCTGATATTTTTTCCAAGAAGGCATTCTTCATGTCTTCCCAGGAAGAGATGGATTTTCCTCCTAGACCCATAAACCATCACAATGTTGTCCCTTTTAATGTAGTAGGAAAAATCTTTAGCTTTTGAGCATCACTGATATAGTCATATCCTCTACAAATGATATCAAACTCAAATAGGAAAGTGTCTAGATCTTTCGTGGAAAGCCCATGGAAGTTTGGCAATGCAGTCAGTGGAATAGGCTTCATTGGTGCATCACCCCTGATATCCCTAATTGGGAATTATTGAAGATGTTGGGGGTGCCATGAATACTTTCCAATACTCGCTTGGGATTTCAATAGGTTCTTGCTATGTAACAACTGATGGTTGTGGAAGTTTAACAACACTCCCTTGATCGTGAGGTGAAGGAAATCCTCCAAAGTCTCCTTCTTCAATCCTTGGGTGGATCTCTTCTTCTGACCCTCTGTTGGCTACTTCCTCCCTGTTTGATACAGAGGGAGGTTTTTCTGATCCCTCTGATGCCTTGCTTCCTACTTCTTCTTTAGCTATCGAAAGGGGTACTTCCACTTTTGAAGGCAGTATAGGTTGTTCCACAGAATGCCCCTTGGATTTTATGTGAACTTTCACCCTAGCAACAACTCGCGAAGAGGTTTCTAATGCAAATTTTGCAATAATCTCTTCAATATAGGTATTCCTCCCCAAATCATTCCTTCCTTGCCTTTGGGGTCATCCTCTTCCGCTTTTATTCGAACCCTTGTTCATACATTTATTGGAAAGAAAACATTAAAACTCATACAACTCAGGACCTAGAGAAGGGTTAAAAAAAAATTACTTCCCTCCCCAAGATGAGAGGATGATTCAAAAAAGGAAATAATAAACCAACAAAAAAAAAAAACTAAAGCTCAGTACTTGGATTAGGGTGAGAAAAATATTTCCCTCCCCAAGACGAGAGAGTGGGTCTTTCAAAATAAAAAAATAAAACAAAACTGCAAGAAAATTCTAAGCTCGGGACCTGGAGCAGGGTGAAAAATTCTTCCCTCCCCAGGACAAGAGAGTGGCCCCTAGAAAATCAGAAAGAGCGAGGAAAAAAAGAAAAAAAATAGGAAACAAAACAAAATAAAAAATAACTAAGCTCAGGACCTGAAGGAGAGTGGAAAACCCTTTCTCTCCCCAGGACGAGAGATTGATTCCAAGATCAATGCGAGTTATATTCTTGAACCTTGATAGCCTCCCTGGCAACGACACCAAAATGTTGGTGTTCGAGTATGAATGTTGTGATTCAACCCTTTACAAAATTAATATGTTAATCCGGGGTCATTTATTATTGCAAGGGTATCATGCACTATACATGCAGGGGAAATTTCATAATCCAACAATTGATCAGGAGTTCAATTAATTAATTAGACATGCATTCTAAAATAATAAATAAACTGTAGCAACATGACGACTCACAGCATCAACTATAATAGCAATACGTTTCACAGCAACACGCTAAATCTCACAACAAAAAGGAAATAAAATGCATAAACAAAAACAATACACACAAGCACAACACCTAATTAGGAAAGCGGGCCCAACTCCCTGGTCAGGGTTGTGCTTAACTCATAGATTTGCAAAGGAGATCAGAAAGCTGGAATTTGCATTAATATCAAAAGTAACTGTTACAGAACTTAGAGATATCTAGCTAACCCCAACTCCCAGCTACAAATCCCCTTTTATACAATTACATCCTTGAAAGCCCTAAAACCATGGTGGTTGTTCACCTAAAATTACATGATAGTTGTAACAAAAAAACTGAATCAAAAGATAGATGAAAGGAGATCTGTGGTAGTTGCACTGTAACAACTACGGTTTAACAATAGTACTTCCATCTTTGGTAACGAATCTTGACCCTGTGGCTCCAAATCTACGCAATTAACAATATTAGCATCCATTGGCGATGATTTCTCAGACTTAAACATAAATGACTAAATAACTTGTGAAATATGACAAGGGTTATATCTGTAGGGCTTTTAGGCACAAAATAGCTAGTATGGAAGTATAATTAGAAAGAAAAGAAGGTAAAAAGATAAATAAAACAAATCAATTTTGGCCCCCAACAGTAGCCCAACGGTTGTACCCTGGAGAAATATTAAGTTTCCCTTAATGGAACTATCAAGGTGACGTTAGCTAGGCTGAGGTGGCTTGATAAAAGTGCAATGGAAGCATCATTATTGGCAGATACTTAAAGAAGGAGGTCCCCACTTACAACTAAGCCCAAAATTATTGCACATAATGCACATAGGACCACGACTAGACAACATGGTACGAGAAGAGGCATAGTAGGCATGAACCTGGTGGTTTTATCAAAATAATTTAATCAAGAAATTTGTCACAAAACAAAGCCTCATGACCCTTTCTCTCTCCTTTGATAGGACGACACATGGCAATAAAGTATTATTGAAGGTGGAGCCCCATGACAACTCATCCCGCAAGGCCTATCCTGAAGGATAAAGAGAGTAGAAAAGTTAAGTGTCAAGATGAAATAGGAGGGCTACCTGGCAGCACATGAGTGGTCATAGATGACATCAACATAGATTCAATAAGAGGTGGACACATGGAAGGTGTTTTTTGGGTTTTTAGGTACCCTAGAGGGCCTAATATGTGTGATACATGTCACCACTCAGATGGCACCACATGGCACATGTGATTTCAACATGGCATCATCCCATGGGCCAGACCCCATAATGTTTGAGAGATGCATGTGAAAGACTTATGGGTTGACTAGCCATTGGGCATACATGGACGATGTAGGTAACAAGTAGGCCTAGATGTTTAGTTGATTTGGAATAGGTACAACAGGCAAAACCCACCGGGAAATTCCATCCCTAAGGGTTGATCTCAAAGGTAAATTAAAGGTTCACAGAGGAACCACTGGGATAATGAGTGACAGGACACATTGGCATAAACAACCGGTAGCAGAAACAAATGAGAAGAAGGAAGGAGGCCCCATAGGACAACTCAACTCGCAAGCTAAACCATGAAGGTAATGAAAAGGTGCATAAATGTTTATGGTTTGGATTTATGGCAAAGCGATGAAGGAGGAGAGAAAAATATTTCTGTCAAGTGACAATTCCATTAAGAAATAGAAAGCATGTCGAGGAGATGGTTTTGTGGAATTTTCATGTGTTATAGAATCAGGGCCCAACATGGAGGTTTTGTGTTATAAGATAAGCCCTCAAGGCTATAATTCAAAAAAGTGCAAGTGGAGACTTATATTCCAAATAAAAAATTTCTCTTAGGCCATGATCAAAGGCCTTAGATGAGCGGGCCAACAACTACAACCAATAATATATATATAATGAAACAGTGGTAAATCCCTTTGGAGCTATAACAAAGCACAAGGAGTCCAAGGGGAAGTGTTAACTGGTGACCAGATCTATAGTCTTGATTTTTTGTTTAGAGGAGCACTAAAAGACAAATATAGAAGGGACCCGCAAAGTTATATTTGCAACACTTTTATAAAATCCTTCAGGCTCTAACATGAAAGAGTTGGTAGCTATATATGGTATCACTTTGAAATAAGTGGTATGGTAGTGTTTTTTCATGGATGAATTAGTTGACAACTTTTAGTTTGGAATTTGTGTTAAACATAACATTGAGTGCCAAAATTGCTAAGGCAAGCATGAATGATGCAAGTGGAAGAATTTAGTGGCATGGATATTATAAAATGTAGAATTGGTAGTTTCACCAAAGTTGGAGCTCGCTAAAAATAGAAGAACCTCTGCTAAATACTGTAACTCACCAGAATTGAGGAAAACAAAAATTTAATTCAATTTTTCTTAGAGAAACAATAGAGCAGTGATTGAAGAAGACAGAAATGAATATGGGAAAGGAAAAAAAAGAGACTCATGCAAAGATTTCATTGAAAATAATGTTTAATAATGGGGTGGTGGTGGGGGGGGGGGGGGGGGGAATCAATATTAGGGCTAATTCAAATTTTTCTGCCAACTTATATTTAATATTCAAACTTCACAATCATTATGTGAGCATCCATTAACCAAACATAACAATAGCTAGATCGACTAATACAAGCATACACATCATGAGTAGAAAACACATGAGACAAAAAGGGCTAACGTGGAAATGTTTCCAGGAGAAAAGCCACCAAAGTTTTTATGTTATTATGATGTAAATAAGAGAACCTACTCTACTAGATCAAATTTTGTTTCTAAGCCACCACTCATAGAAAGCACCAACTCCCTATGATTGTTTGCTAGCACCCACTAGCAAGAAGCACCAACTCCCTCCTTTTGTAGACACCTGATTAGCTTACCAGAAGCACCATCTGAAGCACTGACTTCATTGATTTGTTGCAAGCATCAACTTGCACCTCCTTGGATTTATCCAAGTACCAACTTGTAGGAGGCACCAACCCCCAAGCCTTCCTCAAATACCCACTAAAGATGGAAGCACCAAATTACTATATGCACCCTCCAACCCACACCCAATAAGGAACCTTGTTCTTTGTACTAAGAAACCACTTTTCCTGAATCCATATCTTTTTTCACCTTTGCCTTTATCCCCCGCAACATTCTCTATCCTTTGCTCACTTTGTAGCAACACACTTTTCCACTCAATAGCATTCAAAAATACATATCCCTCACTGCACTGTGTCCACTCTGCAGTAGCATACGCTCTCACACATAGCTCTCTTCTCTCAGCCCTCTACTTCTAAACAGGAACTCTTAGCCTCTTCTTGGCAGTGGATATCGACTTGAGCCTGTCCACTCAGCTCAAAAGAAACAATTATTCTTCCCCAATTTCTCAACTACAATATTGGGTTTTGTTTCACTGAAACACGATGATTGATGTTGTCTCTATCAGGCATCACTCTACCATTTACATTGCCTAAGTGTACTCCTGCACATGGATCTCTTTCTTATTGTTGCATTTTGTATATAAGCACTACAAGTACATTAAACATTGGGGATGGGCTCCGTTCACTCACCCATTTTTTCTGCACTAAACATGAGGATGGGCAACAATGTGTTTTCTCCATACTAAGAATTAAATCCTCAGTTAAAATTTGGGTCACACGAAGGCTCTCCATGCTTATTAATTGCTCATAGAGCTCAAAATGTATTCCAACATGGATTCCTTCCCATTTAATCATTTTCAACATGCAAGGGGGACCAAAGATGGCTTGTTTCAGATTGAGGCAGGCTCCATTAACTCATCCTGCAAGTCATGGTCCTTGTTGCCTTGCTTCATGACATACTGCTATAGGGCTACCGACTCATTCATATTCCACGCTTTTGAACATATGCTCATAGTGTTGCATGGATATGGCATACTACCATGTTTCATATCACCTCCAAAGAAAGAGGACTTCTCCCAAAGCTACTGACCTATTCATATCATCAAACATATGCCCAATATGCCATTTCTATTTTTTATTAGCCCTAAGTCCTATGGTCACCAAAACATGGAAAACCATCACAAAACAATCACTATGCACATTTTCCTTATTATGGCCCCTATTTGTCAACTTAATTGTCTTAAATTGATTACATAAATTATCGACCAAAGTTGGTAAACTTGTGAAGTGAAAGTGCACAATATATGCTAGAATCCTTTTTATTAAGTTGGATTTATTAATTGATTGAGTTATTGCAAATGTGTTTTTAAGTTTTGTATTCCTATTTCAAAAATGAAATTAACATTTCTATTTAGTGAAAATAAAATGATTCTAAATCTAAAGAAATATTCCTTAAAAGAACTCACACTTGCAGAATAAAAACTATATTAACTCACACTCACTGAATGAAAACTATATTAACTCACACTTGTAGAATAAAAACTAGATTAACTCTCACTTGCTGAATGGAAACTATATTAACTCACTCTTGCTTTGAAATTGAAAGCTCAAGAAAGTAACTACAAACAAAACACTCTTCTTCTGAGATTAAATTAAGAAAACTTTTGAATAACAACGCTCTGAACATAACGCTGAAAGAAATCTATATATCTAAATCTATAGAGAGAAACATCTTATGCTATGAAGTTGAAATGATTTTTGATGAAATTCCAAAGAAATCACAAGGAAACCATTGTTATTTTGATGAGTCAAATCAACTTCATAAACTATAAAAGGGAGCTGTAATGCTATCATAAGAAGATCAAAACTAATAGAAAACTTCTCTACTACTTTTCTAATCAAAAGAAATATCAATGTTGCTATCTAATATAAAATCAAACTAAGAATTATGAAATGAACATATGCGAAAATACTACAACAAATAATAACAGAAAGGAAAATCTACAAATTAAAAACCCTCACTATTTGTAGGGGTCCTCCACAAACAGGCGGTCTCAAGCTTCAACGAACAGTTAATTGTGCACCAAGTCTTCAAAGGCGCTTCCATTAAATAAAAAAAAACACAGGTTTTAAAGCAATTACAATCACAAAATATTCATTCACGTCATCCCCTATTTTGTCCTACCTTACAATTTTTATACAATCCATTTAATAATTGTTTGAGGCTTTCATGCCTACTTTCAGCTAATAGAGTTCTAATTCAAACTACTAAACTAAAATTCCTAATTTTAGCTTCTAAAAGATAGTGATTCACTCACTATTTTCTATTCGGCAAAGTAGATAGTGAGGCACTTTCATCTCGGACTCTCACTCACTTGCTCCAACTACATGTTGAATTTTGCTTTTGACCATGTGATTTAGCATTGTTCTAATGATTTGATGCAGATGAATAGGAGGATATCATTGAGGGGATCAACCTCTTTCTTCCCATATCTTTCTTTCCTTGAATGGCGCCACGAACCCTATTCAACAATGGAGTTGGCTGCAAAAACGGATGTTAGTTGCAGAATTTCACAAATCTAGTAGCCAATGCAAAATATAACTTAATAATAAGGAACATTTATGAAATATGAAAAATAGGATAAGTAATACCTTATCTATGTCAAAAACCTACAATTTGATTCCTCAGTTAAAAATAATGGTCAAGGAGAAGGAAAATGAGTGAAGAAGAGTGTCAACATGAAGCATTCATGAGGCTCTACATTCCCCCACACGTAGGTCATTGCATGTCCTCATGCAAAAATGAAAAAATTAGTGCCCTTGTCAGCTACTAAATCTCCTTTGAAACTCGAGATAACACATCTAAATTTGTCTTTTTCACCTTTTTCATTGCCATTGCCATCCTTGGATTCTTCATCAGAATTTTGTATTTCAGATTTATCACTTTTCTTTTAAGGACCTTATTCTTTTGTTTCAACTTCTTATTTTTCTTATACCACAGGCTCAAATGTAAGAGAATATTGTCGTTTTGGGTCCTTTGGATTTCATTCTACATCTTCAAGGCTTCATGTTCCCTTTGTATGTGTCTATTTAGCATCTCTAGCTCAAATATTTCTTGTTTTAAAATATTTATGAATGGAGGTTCTTGTGGGCTACTAGACTTATCCTTTTTCATGCACTGTTGAACCAACTATCTTTTCTGCAACTTTATTTTCCAAAGACTCGATATAATCATATATTTGTTGTTGCACTGGAACTATTTCTAGTTTTATTCGGCCTGGGATTTGAATGGGTGAAATGGAAGTAGGTGAGGGAGTCCTATGTTTCTCTATTTCCTCTGAATCATATTCCATGTCTTTTAGAGATGGTTCCTTCAATGCTAGATTAAGTTTGACACTTCTTCTGACATTTGATGGAGGAGGGTTTTTGATTTGAATTATTTTCTTTTCTGTTTTGACCTCCTTTATCTCCTTGGATGTGTTTTCTTCTTCTTTGTTGACTTTCTTTCTTCTAACAATTTTCTTTTTGATGCTTCCTAAAATTTTTGCAATAGGAATTTCATCCTCTGATTGTTCCTGGGACTGTTATTGAGGTAACTTTTGAATAGGCTTTTTAGATACTCTTTTTTTCCCTCTTTTTCCTTTACTACTACTGACACGTTCTTCTTCTTCTTCCTTAAAATGGTTTCTAAGTAAGAAGTTTTCCCAATCATCTCCTAAACCCTTAAGGTGGAATTCAATAATCATTTTGATGAGGCCATGATGATACATAGTGGTTTCTATAAATTGAATCTTTTTCTGTACATTTCCTGACATTTTTCTTAAGATATTCAACAAAAAGTATGGGAGATTGATCTCATTCCCTTCCAGAAAATGCATCATTAGGCAAATGTGATAAAAGAACATGCAGCCAAACCTTCCTTCACAAGAGATAAATTTTTGAATAACCAGTAATAGATTTCTCCATTTACTTTTAAGTGTAGTGCTTGGGATTCCTTTCTTGAAAATGGATATGTCCATACTTGGATTCTTTAAGAAAATTCTCCATTCTTCACTTTCTATGCCTCTGTTTTTAAACCATCGTTATCCTCCTCTGGATAGGTCGGTAGCTTCAACAATAAGGGACTTTGTCACTGCGAATTTAACATCTCCAATCTCAACTTCTACTCCATCAAAAGCTCTGGCGAAGGATTTGGTCACCTCTTTGTTGAAACCATCAAATTTCTCCACGAAATGTAGCCACTGCGCTTTCTGCAACATCTCTTTTACTTGTGGGTAACCTTCCATGAACTTTCTTCCATTCAGCTCAGACCTCACAATGATCCCCATGATCGAAATTTTTTTTCTCTGACTTACTTCTTGATAGCAAATGTATCAGGGTTTCAGAATAAGGGGTTTCGACAAGGGTATAAACAAAAATGAGGACAAGAGAGAGATGAATGAAGTGAATGTTCTAGAGGATTTAGTGGCTGTGAGTTGGTGATTTTGGCAATCACTTCAATGGTGATCTCTTTCAACCTTAGGCAATGATGGTTTTTATCTGATGGTACAATCATCATAAAATTCATATACTAAATTTTTTTTTATCCTTATTACTAAATTAAATGTTTGCATACCTTTGAATACCTTTACATCGATATTTCTGACCTTTGTTTGCTCCTTCCTTCATTGTCTTTAATTTCTTTCAAGAATGATTTGATCACTGCTTCAATTGCCCAATTTCCCAATTGGTGGTTCCTGTCAAACATTAGCTGTAGAATTCTGTAAAAGCTGCAGATTTCTTGCTATCTTGTAGCTATTGTATTTTTGAAAAGAAAAAAGTGGGATATAAAGAAAATGGGTTTAGAACAGGTATGAGGAAAATTTAAGGTGTCAAAAATTGATTTTCACCTTAGATTTTTTGTATAAACATGTCAACCATTGTTGGTTTTCAAGTTTATACATTTATTATTATTACTATTACTATTACTATTACTATTATTATTCTATATATATATATATATATATATATATATATATATATATATTATTTCCTTTAAGAAAGAAAAAGACTTTTAGAGATCAAGTTGGGGAAGAAGGAAAATCCTTCTTCACCAACTTTAAATCAGTATTATCTTGCAAATATTTGATAAATTATTCATTTGTCAGTGGCTTATGATAGATTCTCAGTCAATGACCATTCACAAGAAAAGTGGTCCTTTCTTCATCAATAGTTATGATTCTAACTGCACCATTATCAAAGAGTGTTTCAATCTCATAGGACCCGAGCCGATGAGTTTGAAATTTCCCTTAGAAATATTTGAACTTTGAATCAAACAGTCATGCCCAATCTCCTGGTTGGAAATTTCTTTCTTTGATATATTTGTCATGCCATCTGGATCTCTGTTGTTAAACTAGATTGGTTCTTTGGATTTCATCTTGTCTTATCTCATCAAGTTCATTTAGTTGCTCCATTCTTTGTTTTTGTGCTTCTAAACGGTCAAGACCCAATTTAATTTTTGTCTTGAAAGTTTTGACCTGAAACTCAATAGGAAATAGAACTTGTTTCCCATAAACAAGCTCATAGGGAGTATTCCCTGTAGTATTTCTCCATGTGGTACAGTATGCCCATAAAGCTTTTGGAATCTTTTCTACCCAATCTCTTCTATGCAGATGCACAGTTTTGGTGAGAATTTCCTCTATGAATTTATTGGTGGACTCCACCTATCCATTTTCTTAAGGAAGATATGGAGCAGACTTCTGATGTTTCATTTTGTACTCCTCCATTATCTTCTGTAGCAACTTGGATGTGAATTGAGTACCTTGATCTGTTACAATTTCTCTTGGGACACCAAAACGAGTAAAGATATCCTCAAAAATAAATGAATCTACAACATTTTTAGTAGCAAAAGGAACTGCTTTAGCTTCTACCCATTTTGTAACATAATCAGTGCAAACAAGAATGTACCTTTTCTATCTCGATGGTGGATTGATTGGACCAACAAAATCCAAAGCTCATTTTTCAAAAGGCTCAATAATTGCCTGAGGTTGTAGATGCATCTCATCAGAGGGAACAAGTCTCCCCATCCTTTGAAAACTATCACAACACTTGACATACTCCTTAGCATCCTTCAAAAGTGAAGGCCAATAGTATCCTAAGAGAAGGACTTTGTAGGAAGTTCTTTTGTTAGCAAAGTGTCCTCCACATGGCTCATCATGACAAGCTTTCAAAATTTATGGTACTTCATCCTCTCTTACACACCTTCAAATGATCAGACCTAGTCATGTTTTATATAATTCTTCATTTATCCATGAGTAATATGCACTAATTTTAATTACCTTCCTTTTTTCTTGAGGAGACAAATATGATGGTAATTTCCCTGGAGCCAAATAGTTAGCAATATTTGAAAAACAGGGAGATTTAGTAGATACTTCAAAAATGTATTTATCGGGAAAATTATCTTCTACAAACATGTCATTGAAGAATAACGTCCAGAAGAAGAAGATCCACACAAGACCAAGGAATCATGGGCTGCACTTGATGAAGAGTAGGCAATAGAATCGAAGATTGAGAAATTTCTATCATGTTTACCATCAGATCATCCATGTGTTCAAGAGAGTATTCAACAAAAAGAAGAAGATATGAATTTCATGGAAGAATAACACATACATGATGATCTAAATTAGGAAGTGAACCAAGGGAATCAAATCTATATTGAGGTTTGGTTCTAGAAAATCAATAAGATGGAGCATCAATCTCTTCTTCAGCAATGCTTCATATCATCAAAGTCAAAGCATTTGGTCTTTAATATTCAGGTACATGTTAAAGCATATGTTTCAAGCCTACACATGAGTTTATCTGTCATCTTTTTATGCACATGGATCCATTGGAAGTATTCCTACACTTGAAAGAGAGGTAAAAAATAAAATCTCAGGTGAAAACCTCTTTTGAGGTGCATAAGATTGGCTCACTAATTGAAAAACTCATTGAGGAAGTCAGTGGATTGGAAAGAAAAAAAGAGAGGAAAAGATCCCAAGTGAAAAGCTGCTTTGAGACACCTAGGCACACCTACTAGTTGAAAACCTCATTGAGGCAGCAAGTAGGCCTAAAGAAAAAAATGAAAAAAAGAGAAAAAAAAATGGAAAAAGGATGAAATAAAATAGTCATTTTTTTTCTAGTTGCATATATGTGTTTGCATGCAGGTACTCCTCCACCTCCACATGGAAAAGAAAGAGGCCAGTGGCACAAAATGAGAGAAAAAAGAAATGAGAAATGAGGCAAGAAAAAAGTAAAAAACAATCAACCTTGACCTTCTTACCTTCTGTGAAAATTACTCAAGAAGGACCGAGGACATGTAAATCCATCACCCTCATCCATTTCCAACATCCACCCATCATTTCCAAGCCTTTCCCATTCATTTTCCTCGATGTCCTAAAATGCTACAAGAAGGTTATGTTTTGCTACAGGAGGCCAAAATACATAGGCCAGAATTTTTTTTTACCATATCTCAAAAATCGTGCATCCATTGGACGAGATATTTCGGCAAATAATAGTGCACACTTTTTGAGAAATTGGCCTCCATCACCTACAACCATTTTTATTTTTTCTCAAGATTCATGCATCCATTGGAAAATATTTATGTGGAGATGCGTAAGGATTATGAAAACATGCTTGACAAATTTCAAGTCAATCCAATCAACCATTTGAGATATATGGATAAAATAATTATGCTACAAGAGAATTCCAGAATTGCTACAGTAGTGACCAGAATTTCTACAGGAGTGACCAAAATTTCTACAGGAGCGTGACTGGAATGGAAAAAGGCTTTAGATATTATTTTTTCCATCTAAGAACAATAGGAGGGGTCCACCATAGCCTCATCATTCATTTTACACACCACTTGACATCTTATATACTCTCATTTTCATCTATGCCCATGAAAACAACTCATTTTCACCCCTTCTTTCATTACATTCACCACAACCAAGGCTTTTGATCCTAGTCCATAGATTGATCATGAATTATCATTGTTTTTGGAAGCATTATCTTAAGGATATCATTGTCATGGAAAGGTTTTTGTTACTGCTACAGGAAGAAATACATTCTTGTAGAAGTTTGAAATGACCTTGGAGGACACAGTTGGAAGCACTAGATTAAATAACCAATCATCATGAAGGCAAAGGAGAGTCATTTCCTTGATTTTTAGCAGCTAAAGGACCCTTTGTCAACTGCTACTGTATTCTTGATCACCCAACAAGCAACAACATTTGACCCAAAGAGAACCTACATGAAGAAAGTACTTGCATCATCGAGCTTCAGTCATCAAAATAACATATATACATATACATACATATACATATATATACATATATATACATACATACATATATATAGATATATATATATATATATATATATATATATCTTTCTCAAGAAATTGCAAGAAGCAAAGAAGACAAAGAAATGACATCTCAAAAGACACTAAAAAATAGCCTCACTCATGTCCAGATCTACCATGCAGCCATCAAAGGATCACATCAACAAGAAAACTTTGACAACATGCACCAATGATGAATCGGGCCACCATGCAACACCTGCAGCATAGTCTTTGTCTCCAACAACACCTGCAAAATAAGTCTTCAATCCAAAACATCAACACAATCAAGTAGCTCCATAGGTAGGAAAGGTATGTAATTGAATCCTTTGGGCTTCATGACTTCTATGTAATTTCTCTTTTGTGTGTCTAAGAATTGAGGGTCAATAAAGGCAGCCATCCACAAGATAAATTCTTCACCAAACTCAATCTTTACCTAGCCTCTTTTCATCTCCCATTGGCCTAGTTTTCATCTAACTTTGTTTCATCACCACAAACCTTGTTTTCACCACCATTAGTCTCATTTTCATCTAGCATCGTTTTAGTCACCCTCAACCTCCTTCTACAAGTCCCCATCAAAATTGAATAGATTGGTGGGTCCCTATAATACTAGTGATTACCCCATTACTATTGTAGTTATACCCCTTATTTATATTGTTGTGCCCCTATTACCCCCATGTTGTTATTTCTGTGCCCCATAGAATCCCTCTATTGTTATTTTTGTGGCTTTATATTATTATTGTTAGGTCGGCTGGATTATATTGTGACTCCTTAGACTCCTATATATAGAAAGGAGGTTTTGTCATTTGTATCATAAAAGAATTGTTCATTTATGTAATGTAAAGGAGGTTGCCCCCTCGAAGAGGCTGAATTCTAAGGCGTTGATTTATCTTTTCTATCTTTTCTTGAGCTGGTTTCATAACATTTGGTATCAGAGCTTTGGATTCTAGGGTTTCGCTGCTCCAAACAGGTCATCGTGGCATTTTCGCTATAACTTTTTTCTGTGATTTTTCAGAAGTCGGAAAAAAAACCCATTTGAGAAGAAGTCACGCTGAACCTTGGGTCCAAATTTCAGAGCTTTTCACACGATATTTGCGGAGATATGATCTGAGGAAGTTGGTCTTTTTGCAGACTCCTGAATTACATTCAAAACAGGTGACCTGGGGAAAATCGTCATAACTTTCTCTCTGGGGATCGGATTTAAATTTCGTAAAAAGGTACAGAAAGAGGACGGACTGTAGTTTCTTGTATGTGTGTTTCAGATTCAAAGGTTGAAACAGTGACTCGTGGCACGTCGTAAAAGTTCACCCTACTGAACTAGTCTAAAAGCAAGTCACTGTGGGAGATTTCACATAACTCTTCCTTGGAGAATCCAATTTGGGTCAGACTTGTGGCATTGGAAAGAGGACGCAGAAGGCTACTACAGGTCGCAAGTTTAGAACTGGATGATCCAAAATTACAGAGATACATCAAATTCAATATCAGGCTTCTATAAAGTGAAAAAAGGTGTGTAGTTTTTTTTTTTTAATTTTTGTGTAAGCTTGATTTAATGGAATTCAAAGGGCATAGTAAAGCATTATTATCGGTAACTGATGACCTGAGGAAAGAAAATGCAAACACCTAGTAAGGAACCTGAAAGCTCTAGCATGACTCATGAAGAAGAGGAAGAAATGCTACATGATATATCAAAATTACAAGAACAAGTGCAACAAATGTCACGCTCACAAAAGCTAACAGAAGCTAAGATAAGTGGCGTGGAATCTAAGATAAATGGCGTGGAATCTAAGATAAAGGGCATGGAAGCTAAGATGGATGATTTGAAGACAGATTTGAGGACAGATTTGAAGACAGACATGGCAGATTTGAAGACAGATTTGACAAATTTTCTACAAGAAATACTTACTAATGGTGAAAAGGTTGTAAAGGAAACTCATGATGTGAACAAAAGTAATGTTAATCATGATTCCATAGACGCTAATGTTGGATCGAAGACCCACCATATTCCAAAAATCGATATGAGGAAGTTTGATGGCAAGGATCCCGCCACATGGATATTACAGATGGAGCAGTTCTTCGATCTCAATAATGTGCAAAACACACAAAAGGTACGTATGGCAACTATATATTTGGAACCAAATCAGTTTGTATGGTATCAATGGCTTTGCTCTCGTAAAAAATTTATCACTTGGGCAAATTTTACGGAAGAATTGATAGCACATTATGAAGATACAAAAAGCAACACTTTTTTTAGCCAATTGATAAGTCTCAAACAAAAGGGTTCAGTAATGGAGCACATTGAGGAGTTCCAAAAATTGAACATAAGGGTAAAAGATATTCCAGAGGAGCATAGGATTGATGTGTTCATAGGGTCTTTAAAGGATAATATCCAACATGATGTTCGCCTTTGGGAACCTGATTCATTAGAGAAGGCATTCAGGTTAGCAAGAAAAATGGAAAGCAAAATTATGGCAACGAGGAAGCATACCACTCACAACTATAAAGATGGAAGTGTTGTTGCCCCTAGTCTTCCACAACCTATAAGGTTGACACCACAAAAATTGGAAGAAAAAAGAGCAAAAGGGCTTTGTTACAATTGTGATAGCAAATACACTAAAGGTCATAAGTGTGCTGAGAAGAAATTATTCTACATAGATTGTGAAGAGGAAGAAGAAAAGGAGCAAGAAAGGTCAAAAGAAGAAGATATACTCCAGGAACAAAGCCTAGATGAAGAAAAAATAAATCCGACCATATCTTGTAATGCATTGGCGGGAATTACCACTCCTCAAACCATCAAGATAGAAGGACAAATCAAGAAGAAAAAGGTAATAGTGTTGATTGATTCAGGAAGCACCCACAATTTTATTCATTGTAGGGTAGCAAAAGAATTGAATTGCTTCCTATATCCAGCACCAGAGTGTCAAGTGATGATTGCAAATGGAGGAACAATAAATTGCTCTGGAAAGTGCCATAATATCAAGCTATCCATGGGAGAATATGTATTGACTAGCCCAATGCTTTCCATTCCAATGGGAGGTGCTGATGTTGTACTAGGAGTCCAATGGCTACAATCCTTGGGTACAATAGCTTTTAATTTTCAAGAACTTTTCATCAAATTTTCTACGGAAGGAAAGGAAGTTGAATTAAGGGGTATTGCAGGGAAACCAGGAAAGATAATCAGCTCTAATGGTATGACAAAGCTTCTAAAAAAGGAGCAAAGAGGTGTAATTGCACAATTATGTTCGCTAGATGTTTCCACATCGGAATCATCTATTTCTCCAGATCTCCAAAAAGTCCTGGACAATCATTCCAAGGTATTTGAGACTCCCAAAGGTCTCCCACCTATGCGTGATCATGATCATGCTATTCATCTGATTCCAGGAAGTGTTCCTCCAAACATCAGGCCGTACAGATATCCCTATGTCCAAAAAGTGAAATTGAACGTATGGTTGCAGAAATGCTAGAGGCTGGTATAATTCAACCAAGTCAAAGTTCTTTCTCTGCTCCAGTAGTATTGGTGCACAAGAAGGATGGATCATGGCGCATGTGTCCGGATTATAGGGAGCTCAACAAGCTCACTATTAAAGATAAGTTCCCCATTCCTGTCATTGATGAATTACTGGATGAATTGCATGGATCAATTTACTTCACCAAGTTGGATCTTCGTTCGGGATATCATCAAATCAGAATGAAGATTGAAGACATTCCGAAAACGGATTTAGAACTCATGAGGGTCATTATGAATTTTTGGTCATGCCTTTTGGCCTTACCAATGCACCTTCAACATTTCAAGGTTTGATGAATTCAATTTTCAAACCATTCCTTAGAAAATTTGTGTTAGTATTTTTTGATGATATACTAATCTACAACAAGTCTTGGAAGGATCATGTTGAACATGTTGACAGGGTGCTACAACTATTGGAGGAGAAACAATTATATGCAAAAAGATCCAAATGTTTCTTTGGAGTCCAGGAGGTGGAATATTTGGGTCATATTGTATCTCATGAAGGAGTTAAGGTAGACCCTAGCAAAATTAAAGCCATTAAGGAATGGAAAATCCCCACATCCATAAAGCATCTGCGAGGATTTCTTGGGTTGACAGGGTATTATCGCAAGTTTGTTAAGAATTATGGGAGAATAGCAGCACCTCTAAAAACATTATTGAAGAAAGATGCATTTTCATGGACTCCGGAAGCAACAAAGGCCTTTGAACATCTTAAAGAGGCAATGTGCCAAGCACCGGTCTTAGCTACACCGGACTTCACAAAAACCTTTATTGTGGAATGTGATGCTTCAGGAAATGGAATTGGTGTTGTTCTAATGCAAGATGAAAGACCCATTGCTTTTGAAAGTCGTCCAATCAAGGGAAAGTTTTTAAGCAAAGCTATTTATGATAAGGAAATGTATGCACTTAAGAAATGGCGACCCTACCTAATGGGAAGACACTTCAAGGTAAAAACGGATCATGATAGCCTTAAATACTTTTTAGAACAAAGATTATCCTCTGAAGAGCAACAAAAGTGGGTCACAAAGATGTTGGGTTATGACTTTGAAATCATCTACAAAAAAGGGAAGCAAAATGTGGTGGCAGATGCACTCTCAAGAAAGGATGAGGATGTGGAAGCATTGTTGTGCACCATTTCTATTATCCAACCAGATTGGATAAACGAAGCAAGGGAGGAATGGAAGAATGATGAAGAAGTGTGGGCACTTATTCGAAAGCTACAACAAGATTCCAGTACGTCTGATACATTTAGCTGGCAAAATGATTCATTATGGTACAAAGATCGCTTATACCTCTGTAAGAATTCCCAGCTAAAACAAAAGATTCTTATGGAATTGCACACTTCTCCCTTAGGAGGGCACTCAGGATTTTTAAAAACTTACCACAGGGTTAAGAAGGAATTTTTTTGGGATGGCCTTAAATCAGATATTCAAAATTTTGTGGCAGAATGTTTGGTTTGCCAACAAAATAAAGTTGAAACAATTAAGACACCAGGTCTATTACAACCTTTATCCATTCCAAGCCAACGTTGGGAGGAGGTTTCAATGGATTTTATCACAGGTTTACCCAAGTCTGAGGGAAAGAGTGTCATCATGGTGGTAGTTGACAGACTTACCAAGTATGCACACTTTTGTGCATTATCACATCCATTTAAAGCCAGTACAGTTTCTACTGCATTTATGGAAACAATTCAAAAGCTACATGGAAACCCAAAGATTATTGTAAGTGACAGAGAATTATTTTCTTGTCTTGGTACTCAGTTAGCTCATAGCTCATCTTATCATCCTCAATCTGATGGGAAAACTGAGATAGTAAACAAATGTTTGGAAGGATATCTTCGTTGCTTTGTATCTGATAAACAGACACAATGGGTCAAATGGTTGCCTCTGGCTGAATGGTGGTATAACACTTCCTTCCATACAGCAACAAAAATGACCCCATTTATGGCACTTTATGGGTATCAACCACCATCCATCACATCATATTTAAGAGAAAATTCTAAGGTTCAGGCAGTGGAACATCACATCGAACATCAACAACAAGTCCTCCAACTCTTAAAGGATAACCTCGTGTTGGCACAAAATAGAATGAAACAACAGGCAGATCAACATCGCAGTGAAAGAAGTTTTGATGTAGGTGATTGGGTATTCCTACGGCTACAACCATATAAGCAAATGTCCCTAAAGCAAGCTAAGAAGGATAATAAATTATCACCAAAGTATTATGGTCTGTACAAGGTGTTGCAAAAGATTGGTACTATGGCATACAAATTGGAGCTTCCTGCAGCTTCTCGATTGCACCCAGTTTTCCATGTTTCATGTTTAAAGAAGGTTATAGGCGACAAGCTCCTAGTTCAAACAATATTGCTAGAACTTGATGAGGAAGGAAAAATTATATTGGAACCGGAAGCAGTCACAGAACTTCCGGTTCCAACATAATTTTTCCTTCCTCTGAAGATTCCACATGGGAGGATGAGAATTTTATGCAAAAGTATCCAGAACTACTCAAGCGTTGAGGACAACACTTTTTTGAAGTAGAGGGGCATGTTGGGTCCCTATAATACTAGTGATTACCCCACTACTATTGTAGTTATACCCCTTATTTATATTGTTGTGCCCCTATTATCCCCATGTTGTTATTTCTGTGCCCCATAGAATCCCTCTATTGTTATTGGGGCCATGGGAAGAGAAAATTGAGGGGGTCACCTCCCCCAAAGCGAAGGGTAAATCGCCCATGACATCCATGACAAGGCCAACCACTAGATCAACCACAAATAAGAAACTAAAAGCACAAACAACCTTTCTACATGAGAAACATAGCTGCTATAGGAGAAACATCCATACTAGACGAGAAACAAATTTGCTATAGGATAAAGATAGGGTTTCTATAAGAAGGAACATATCAAGAAGAAATGCTACAAGAGGAGGAAACAACATCAAAAGAGGTAGAAATAGACCCCTAGGAACTCTAAGAGCTTGAAGCATAGCCTAACATGGAGTCCTATTATAAATTTATGGAAGCGGGAAGGATTATTCTCGAGAAATTTGCAGTACCCCTGTCGGGGCGGATAAATCGTTCATGCGGACAAGACCAATATCCCTAGTATCTATGGATATCTAGCGACAAGCAAACCAAACAAATTCTATCTTTCTCTAAATATTTCGATTTATAAATAAAGGCCAATAGATGTTTCAGACCCTACATCAAGTCCAGTGCTAGTTTGTGGAAGCCACGCTCCGTTCGTCCAAATGAGCTCCCTTTTTAAAGAACCTGCAAACACAAATAGACACACATCAAATAACACCTGCATAGCCAATATAATAAACCATATTTATCATGATGATCAGGGAATTCATGAAATAAACCATAGAAGACAATTTATTGAGAAAAATGAATCTAATTGTATTAACTTTAAACAAAGAAGAACTTTACAACCTTGGTGCCTTGATGTTGTACAAGCTCCTCCCAGGGTCCAGCAAGAATCTCCTCTACTTTGACAAGTTTCACTCTCTTCCCAAAGAAGCCAGAAGGTATGTAATCTCTCCTCTCAAGCTCAAGTAGGAAGTCTAAATTCCAACAACATTTACCCTAAAAAATGTTCAACTTTAAACCTCCCTAGCAACCAGCCCAACGCCTCATTTTATAATGCAGAGGAAGCAAGTTACCAGGTCCACCTTCAAAGGGATAGAGTCCTCCTTCAAAGGGATAAGCTCCTCTCATCAAGGGGTTAGCTCCTTTAGTTATGGGATGCATGAACCACCTAGGAGCGAACTTGCCACGTCAAGATTCCTTCTAGAAGCGTCCAAAATTAACCCAAGGTGAGTTTTTAATAACTAACTGCACCTTTTTTACTTTTACAGGGGTCCGCACCCATTCCTTTAGAGACAGAGTGGGTAGGTCCGCAGGTAACCTAACCAAGAGGCGGGGGACCATAGGTAATGCTAAGAGAAAGTGCAGAACTAGAGTTTTAGAGATTTTCAAGGACTTTCTCTCATTTTTAAGGCTTGACATGAAGAGCTGAGGTTTAAGACTTGCAAAGGAGGACAATATGAGTGGTGATAGACTCACAATAACTACAAAAAGTCATGGTGACAATATTTTGTGTAACAGATTGCCCCCTAAAGTGCGAAGTCTGTAATAGATAGTATTTGTCATCTAAGAAGAGTGAAGTACTTTATCATTTCGAGGATCATCTTGTGGAGAGCCTGGTTGGAACCTGTAAAAAGATTCAATACAAAATATATATATGAGATCATATCATCGTTGAGGTAGGCATTCCCATACTCAGATCAAAACTGACTAGAAAACTAACTAACTGCTCTGATATAAGAATGATCTTGTAATACATCACAAGTATAGACACATGTAGACACAGTATGGGTGCAACCATCTATTTATGAATAGTCCACTGTATAATGAATAACAAAATTCCTCGCAACCTGGATGGTGGAAACTATATCCAGGGTCTTGATTTCTACTTCTCGAAATAGTACGATTCTATCCATGTGAATGAATGTGTCGAAGTCGAACATGGTAGAAACCACTTGATTACCAGTCAATGATATAAATTGTTAAAAAGTGTGAGAGAAACCACCAGTAATGTCAATGGCTCTCAAAGTACTCAGTAAAATCCATGAAATGTGAATAGATGTGTTGATGTCGAACATGTCACGGAGTCCTTTGATCGAATGTCAATGATGCAACCTGTCATCAAAGGCGAGAAACCTGCCATTGAGGCATGCAGATTCCAAGGTACTGATGATTTCTAGATCATCTTTCTAGATAATGAGCTGAAGTCGATAGAAAGCAATCCGTCGTAGGCAAGCCCACAACACGAAATCATAGATCAAGTTTGAAGAAATATGTTTGCAAGGACTGACTCAGGGATGGTCAAGATGATTGACAGATATTTTGTAGTTGAATGGTTTATTTGCACTGACCTCTTGAACACATAACGACACTGCAGATGGTTTGGTGACAATTGACCCAAAGCTATTGCCCAGAAACCAGCTGAAGACTTTCAATGTGGTTTGATTAACTGTTAGGCAAAAGATTTCCCAACCCAGGTGAACAAAAAGTGTTGTGTTCAAGAGTGGTTAAATGTTTTTCTAAGACACAAAGTATGACAAACAAGTTCATTTTTCTCTCGTTTCCCCCACCATTTCTGGCAAGTACCTCTTTATTTTTGACAAGCTTGAGGAGGATAACATTTGCTTGATTATAAGCTCATCCTTTGGATGAGTCCAACTTAGTTTAAATTCGAACCCTAAGAAGGAGTGGTCCGTTCCTGTTTGTAATTGAACAGGTCCTTTACTGTTAAATTTTAACGAGTCCAGTATAGGAGAAACTCGGTGTTTTTCAATTTTAGGGAGTCAGAAGAAAAACTTAAGAAAACTCCATGGTTGTCCTTTTTCGTAAATTTGTGTCTCCCAAGCCCGAAAAAGTATAAAATAATACTTGAGAGAACCACTTGACCATTACGATCAAGGAGTACTTTTCATCATTAGTGTCTCTGATCCGAAAAAGTAAAAAAGTGACCAAAGACACATCGTTTTATAACCAATATCGAATTTGAAACGACAAAAATCCGGCAATCTTTTCATGTTTATACGGTCAGAAAAGAGCTGTAAGTGGACCATCCTTTTAATTCCGTTTTAATGAGCTTAAAAAGAAAAACTCGGCAATATTTTCATATTTTAGGAGTCAGAAAAGAGCTTAAAGATGACTCTAATGTTTTTTGTCGAAAATGATCAATTTTTCCTGAAAAATCCGATATCCTGCACAAAAACTCAAACATTACTCATACCTGTTTAAAATAAATAAAAATGCTTCAAAAGTTACCTCTTTAAAGTGAAAAATAAACAAATTAAAAATTCATTTATTCAAAAAAGCTTATAAAAAGGGCTTTTGTAAATTCATTTTTACCGTTTGACTTCAGAGTGAGAAAGAGAGCTTTTGGGTAAGAAACTTCCCGTGAAGATTGCAGAAAATCCATCCGTTAGAATCGAACACCGTCGCCTCCAGGTAATCCACATCACTTTACTCTTGTTTTTCAACCATTTGAATTTTTTTTTAGGTTTATATTTTGATTTTAAGAAGAAACTTTGTTTAAAAGTCTGCTCGTGGGAGTCCGCAGGCGCGGAACGTGAAACCTACGGACCCCGACTTTTTCGTATGCAGGAAAAAGCCAGGGGCCTGCACCCACTGTTTAGGCAGAGTGCGGACCTACGCACTATCTCTAACTAGAGAGTGCGGTCCCCGCGGCATATTTTCTAAAATTCCAAATTCTTCAAATTTTGCCCAAAAGATTTGATTTAAAATGTTCTAATCCGCCTTTTCTTTAAATGTAGGGTATACATCATGCTTAGCTAGTGGGAACGGGAGCATGAGGATGTGGACCTCACCGCAATCAATCATCAACCTTCAATTGATGCATTAAAGGCATGTGGGTTATTTAAATTCTGGGCCATACCTGGCATGAAGGCCCAAGTGGACTTTCTGTAGTGGCTGGTGGACAGGTGGAATGTGCAGGACTAGTGTTTCATTATTGGTGGCCACCAGCTTGAAATGGAGCTAGAGGAAATTTACTTTTTGACTGGTTTACCTAAGAGAGGTGAACAATTGACTCTATTCGAGACTAGGCCAGGTAGCCAGTTTGTCGATAGCCTCCGGCTAGAGTTTTGTAACGACCAAACTAAGGACAAAGGGATTGATATCAAAACCATCTCCCGTCCTGAACTCAAAGTGATTGCATTTACTATCACCAGACTCTGCGGAAGCGCAGCACTACATATGGCCACTAGATCCCAAATGCGGATGGCAGTAGACTGCTTTTGAGGCACCGTCTTCAACTGGTGCGAAGCTGTGTTGGCTAATGTAAAAGGCCAACTGACTATAGCAAAGAATGGACAACTGAAAAAAATTGGATATGGTTTCTTAGTTGTCATCTTTGGTCTAGAGAGAGTCCCAATGTTGGTCCCACAACATCTTTCCGTTGGAGCTGGACTTCCCCGAGAGCCCAAACTGATGCATTGGGTTGCAGTTATGGCCCGTCATCCTGAGGAGGGTTCAGAGGTTGTTCGACTTCCTCCTGAGTATTTTCCTTGGTTGGAGAACCAATTTTTCATGATTCAGGACTTTCCTTATGCTGGGATGGATTATCGTGGTGACCCAGACATGGGTCTTCCACTAGGAGAGCAATGGGATGACTCAGCTAAAGTCATTTTCAATGTTTTCTAATTAAATTTTTTTTTTTAAACCATCCTAAAATTGATAGTAAAAAGTTTCAAATGCAGATGTAGGTCCACAGCGACTAGCCACTCTCCGGCCCTATGAGAGGAAACAGCCAGCTGCAGCAGCACCAGCCCCACGGGACGAATCTACAGAGACCTTGGCCGAATTGGAAAACAATCTAGAGCGTTTGATAGCAGACATTCCAGAGACTAGCATAAATGACATTCCTCTTAGGCTATAGTGTTATGTGATTGGGGTCCCAGGACCTTTCAGGAGGTTCCTTCGTAGGGTGGCCCGTGCAGTGGTTTCTTATCATGATCATCACCAGTGATAGGATGATCGCCTTTTGTAGACTCATATGACATTTTTTCCTTTTGTGCTATCATTTTTGCCGATCATAAGGTGTTTTTCAACCTATGATCGAAGACGATGTATATTTGACACACTTCTACGCTATGCTATATCACTATTACTGGCTATCTTGTAAAACATGTTATGGAATGTTCTTAAATTTACTGTTTGATTATTGCAAATGTCTACTTAACATTCAAGAAGCAATTGCATCTGCTAATGTATTTAAATATCTTGGAATACGCTGATATTCAATATAGTCAAATTCAAGTTCCAAGAGACAAACTCTCAAAAATAATCTTAATAACACTAGATTTCTAATGGCATAAACTCTATTAAGCTGCAATACAACGAGTTTAGAAGCTAACCTCACAATCAAACTCCGAATTCAAAATGAAATGGATTCAGATAATAACTCAATCACTGCACTATACTCTACAATGTTGTTCGTTGTTTGACCGAGGCTTACCCCATGCATATATACCAACTCATCAGAGGGTGAATAAATAACCCAAGCTGCGGAAGAAATGTTCCGTGTATTACGACAAGCGCCATCGGTGAAACCAATATATGTTTTAAGAGACGTCGACATTTGCAATATCAATAGTAAAATCAAGATAAGCAGGAATAATGACAAAAACACTCTCTAAACTAAGCACATTTTTCTAATCTAAAACACACCAGCTAGAAAGAAAACTAATCTAACTAAAATCTCCACACCCAAATTTAAGCATAATATCTTTTTAGGTAAAGACCATTTCTGGGCTTTCCTAAAGAGACACCGTCAAAGTCTACCAATTCATAGGCCCCTTTGCCAGCTTTCGTTTAACAACATAAGGACCATGCCACATGGGTACGAATTTTCCAGCGCCTAACTTATCATTTGCTTGATCGTATAGTAAGACTAGGTCTCCTTCCGAAAAATTACGAGGAGTAACATTTCGATCGTACTGAGCTTTAATACGTTTGGCATGAGTTTCGATTGCTAGTGCAACATCACATCGATTCTCATCTAGCTGAGCCAAGTATAACAAACGTTTCTCCTCTTCGGAAGTGGCTGGAAGTAATTCTATGGCCATTTGCAATGACGGGATTTCACATTCAATGGGTAACACAGCTTCCAAACTGTAAACTAGTTGGAAAGGAGTGAAACCATTTGATGTTTTTACTGAGGTTCGATATGACCAAAGCGCTGAAAATAACATGTTATGCCAATTTGACCTATGAATCCCAATGATTCGTCGGATCATGATGACTAGAACTTTGCTGATGGCTTCAACCAGACCATTAGCCTGTGGGTAATATGGAGTAGAACTATCGTGACGCAGGCCAAGTTGATCTGTTAGTTTAGTCATCATAATATTTCAAAAATGACGCCCATGATCAGTGATAATCACTTGTGGAACACTGAACCTAGCAATTATATGATTGAAAACGAAAATCGCAGCAGTTTTTCCGTCTGCCGAAAATGTAGGCTTTGCCTCGGCCCACTTGGTAAAATAATCTGCCACAAGGATGATATACGCATGCCCCCCAGCCGAGTGAGGGTTACATGTAATAAAATCGATACCCCATTTCGCAAAAGGACCGACGACAATTATAGGGTAGCGAGGAGCAGGTGGAGCGCGCATCTTTCGATCAAAAATCTGGTAGTTGTGGCATTTTCGGACCGCGTTAATACAATATTTAAACAAAGACGGCCAGAAATAGCCAGCGCGCAATACCTTTTGGGCTGTGGAAAACCCAGACATATGACCGCCACACTCTCTAGAGTGACAGTCATTTAGAACCCTTTCAGCTTCCTCATGAATTAAATAACATCGGAAAACAGAGTCCGCCCCACAACGATAAAGTGTATCTCCAATAATTTTGTATTGTTGGGATTGGAATCGTATTTTCCGACGTTCAGATCTTGAAATTCCAGGCTGAAAGGATTGGGTTTGGAGATAAACTATGATATCCCCATACATGGATAAAGAGTGCTAATGAGAAACAAGTACTCGTCCGCAATGGGCTCTTCTGCCACAGTTTCAGTATCAGCACATGGGAAGTCACACATCAACTCCGCAAAAACTAAAGATTTCTTTGACTTAGATTTTTCAAACTCCAAGTCAAATTCCTGCAGGATAACAATCCATTTGATATACTTTCCCCCTAGAAATTTTTTTGTTAAAAATATATATCATAGGGTTGCAGTCAGAAATTACGGTAGTTTTGCGTAGTAAAATGTAATGACGAAAACGTTGGACAGCTTGAACAGCTCCCAAGGCCAATTTCTCCACATGTCAATATTTTAGCTCAGTTGGATTCAAAGTTCGAATAAGGTAATAAATCACATGTTCACTACCGAATTCGTCTTCCTGAACTAACACCATTCCGATGGTGGAACGAGAGGCGGCGAGATATAAGTAGTAGTCCTGGTTGTAGTTGGGTGGATGCAATAATGGTGCATGGGTCAATGCATGTTTCAGTGCATCAAAAGATTTGTCAGCTATCTCATCCCAAAAGAATGGAGTATTCTGTTTCAACAACCTGGTAAAACCTTTTGTTATCTCAGTGTAGTTAGGAATGAATCGACGTAAAAAGTTTGCTTTCCCTTGCAAACTTTGGAGTTGGCAAAGAGTCGAAGGAGGAGGCAATTTGACAATAGCTTCAACCTTTGAGGGATCGAAACGAATGTCGGCTTTTGAAACAACAAATCCCAGTAATCGACCCGTTTCTATACAGAAAACACATTTGTGTGGATTCAACCTAATTCGATAATGCCTACATCTCATAAAGATTGCTTGTAAATGAATGAGATGATTAGCTCTACGTAATGAATGAGCAGGTAAATCATCGAGATAAGGTTGCACAATGTGCTTGATGTCATGAAACGCATAAGACATGGCTCTTTGAAAAGTTGCTCCAGCGTTCTTCAGTCCAAAAGGTAGTTTGCAGTAAGCAAATGTCCCCCATGGACAAATGAAAGCCATTTTTGGTTGATCAACAGGTAGAATATTGATTTGATTGTAACTGGAAAAACCATCCATAAAGGAGAATATTTCACTGCCGGCACAATCATCAATTATTTGATCGATATAGGGAGTTGGATAATTGTCTTCTGGACAGGCTCGATTAATATCCCTATAATCGACACATATTCTTATCATCCCCTGCTTTTTATTAACATGAACAATATTCGATACCCAATCCGTTAAGGGAATTGGATAAATGAAACCTGCTTTAAGTATTTTTTCAACTTCTGCTTTAATAGTAGCAGCTTTTCGTGGGTGAATCTGACGCAAACGTTTCCAGACGGGTTTAGCATCCGAGTAAGTTTTGATTTCGTGAACAACAATTGGAGGGTCAACTCCTGGAATTTCTTCATATGACCAGCCAAAAACGTCGCAGAGTTCTTGAAATAGGGCCTTATATGTTTGAAATTCATCTTCCGTACAAGAGGCACCTATATGAATGTTTTCAACAATTCCTGGTTTAACTGAAATGTCAATAGGAACAGTTCGAGAAATATTGCCCAAATTTAACTCAGAATCAGGATTTTGCGTTGGATCCTGTGGTTCCTTGACATAATCAGTCGTAAAAATACATGAAAAATCATTTTCAAAATGATCAATCTCAGGTAAGAACGAAGATCTATGATGAAGATCTTCCCATGATAAATAATAAAAAAACAAGATTTCATGGATTTGCTCATCAGTATGAACAAGTTCGGAAAATGTCGTTGAATCCGAGTTTGATGTTGAAAGTGATTCTTCATGGAATACATTCATTAAGTCAATTTCGGTTGAAGAGGGATCGGAAAACGACTGTACGGCCTGATACGCAATTTCATAGGGACTCAAAGGCATAGCATCACCAAATGAATCCATCTCAAATTCGGAAGGTACGATCCAAGGATCATCATAAACAATAGTGTCTGATGAAATCATATGAATGGTTGCAGTAGAAGGCGATACGTTAGGAGGAGGAAAGGAAAAAGTTCCTAGTAAACCAAAATCTTTAACTAGTCCTACTCCAACATCCTTGTAAGGGATAGTTGTTTTGCCGACATGCTAGATACTTTCAGAAGAGGCTGGGTTGGATGAAAAGTAAGTTAGCTAGTATATAGTTATGATCTTTCCATTATGAGGAAACTTTATAAGCCAAAAGATCGATGAAATAACAGCAGTCATAGCATAAGACCAACTGCAACCCAAGAGAAGGTTGTAATCTAGAGGGGCATCAACCACTTCCACATCTAGATTAAAAATTTTGCCTTCAACCCCTATAGGTAAAATCCTGTAGAATGCCAAAAGGATGGAACCCACGGCCGTCAAAAGCCTTTAGAATCGTCGAGGATTGATTAAGTGTAGGAGAACCAAGCGATCTCCCACACTGGATCGACATAATACACGTTGAAGCTCCCTCATCAATTACAGTCCTATAGCAAGGTTTGTTTTTTACTAACACCGGAATCTAGAAAGCCATTTGATGAGGTAAGCAAGGAGTACTATTTTCTAAATCGAAGATTATAAGGTTCGAGTCCTGAATATCAACAGCTCCTATAGCCGACAATAGCAATTTATGCTGTGCTGGACATGATTGCAGCACCTCCAAAGCCGACATTGCTGAAAGTGAAATAGCTAGATCTTCAACAATGTTATAGTTCTAAGCAGCTCTCGCATGTGGATTGAAAGCTGACTTTCGAAGTATACCCTTGGCAAGCGGTTTGATTACTAAGTCTGGGTTAGGTTTCTCGATTTGTAGCGGATTAGAACCGGGAGTTCAAGTTGATGGGTTCGAATTAGAAGATTCTGCTTCCTTACCACCAACAGGACTTTTACTTCCATAATCTTGCTATCGTGTCACAATCCTAACATGGGACATCATCATTATGGGTTCTTCTGAGGCATTCGAGGAAGAACCTATCATCTTACTGTCTTGACTAGGAAAAGGATCCTTCAAGACAGCAAGCGTTTGAGAACCTTTGACGATTTTCGCAACCTCAGCGCGATGAGGGAAGTCTCTTGTAAAATGATCTTCGTCACAAATGAGACAAGGATAACGAGGTTTATGTTTCTCATCAGTAGATTCCGTTTTATCTGGTTTCTCTTTCGAATTTTTATCTGATTTATTTTTCTTCTTCCCCTTCTTCTTACCGCCGGATTTTGATTTGGCTGTAGATGACTCTACGAAATGAATATCGGCAGAAATTTCTGTGGAAGAGTCTCCTGTTGGGGAATCTGGTAAAGTTATGATAGGAGAAGAATTCTTGGAAGATTTCTTCGTACTTCTGGTATTAACTGAACCAATCATACCATCAGTGACATGAGGCCCTGAAGGAGTTGCAGTTATTTGATTTTGTTTAGGAAGGTTGGGGATTTTCTCATGTAAGGTACTTGACTGCATATAAACGAGGTCGAGATACTGAGCTTGAGCAATTACTTGCTCTTCAGTAACGACTCCTGCCTTAGCTACATCCTCAGTGATTTTAGGTAATAATGATTTAACAAACCATTCTGCTAAGATCTGATCCAGAATAAAAACTTTCACTAAACGTCGTCGATGTCTCCATTCATGAATGTGATCTGAAATATAAGTGGACATTGACTGTTTTAATGAAGTTAATAATTCCGTGCCATTGTCATATCTGACAGGTAGCTGAAAATGAGTTAAGAATGAAGTAGCTAGCTGACTAAAGTTATAAAAAGTGGCTCAATGTACCACTTGGCTGCAAGACCAATTAGAGTGTGTTGAAAAAGCTGTAAACAGATTGAATTATTTGAAATGGAGTTAGATGCACACCAGAGGTGATAAGTCATCACATGGTTTGACGGATCCTCCCCTGATTTACCTTCAAACTTTGGTATATCACTAGGCAACTTATTCGGCATTAGCAACCAAAACGGAAGATAATTAAACGGATCGTTCGTAAGGCGCAACAAATCAGGAAATTCCAAAGTTGCAATGAACGGTAACTGACGATTAGGGTCTCGAAAACCCTGGGTCATGAGACCAACCCCAGGAGGAGGATATCCAGGATAACTTGGAATCGGAATTGCATTTGGGATATTATATCCTCCCGGAAAACCAGGATTAACCGGACTGTACTGGGGTTGTTGAGGTTGTTGATAAGTATATCCAAGGTACGGTTGATACTGATAGACTGGTTTCTGCATAGCAGGACCAAATTGGTACTGTCCCTGGTACAGTTGATAAGTAAATTGAGGTTGACTTGTGACAACCGTACTTGGACCAGGTTGTCCTACAGGCATTTGAACCGAATTCTGAATTGTAGGTCCAGACTGAGGTAAAGATGCTTGAGGAATTGATGCAGGAACAATAGAAACCAAAGCTGTCGATACTCCAAAAGTAGGTGGGGTAGATGGAGCAGATGTTGCAGCAGTCGTTTGAGGCGGAGTTCAAGGCGAACTAGGCCCAGGCTGAGAAACTACAGAAGGTGCAGAAGTTTGAATAATAGGCTGGACAGGTTGCTGGGTTGAACCAGAAACCAAGGGTTGTCCCTATTGAGATGACAACTGCACATTCGGTTGCAAGATCTGTTGAGATTGAGATGGCTCCCACACTACGTTCATTCTAGGATATGGACCCATAGAAGGTTGAGCATATTGAGGACCATAACAGGGTTGAGGGTAGGGTTGATAATTCAGAGGTACATTTCCAGTTCCTTGAACAAATGATTGACCTAAAGGTGGTTGGAAACCTTGGGTTGGGTACTGACCTTGAGGTTGATAACCTTGAGGCATGTACTGATACTGGGGTTGACTTTGAGGCATATATTGATACTATGGTTGACCTTGAGGTACATACTGAGTCTGGGGTTGACCCTAAGGAAAGTACTGTCATGAAGGTATGTACTGTCCTTGAGGTTGCCCCCCAGGCGGTAACTGGGTACCTTGAGGTTGCCCCCCAGGGGATAATTGAGGACCTTGAGGCTGCCCCCCAGGAGGTGACTGGCCACCTTGAGGTTGCAGATTTGGAATGGTACCTAACATCATAAGAATGTCTTCTACACTCAACGACTTAGTTCTGTTATTACCAGTTAATAACCCTTGTTCAACAGGTTGAGGAGATGCTCCTGAAAAAGTACCAGTAAGTGACTGATACCCAGAGGGAACAGAAGGACCGCCATATAAAAATGTTTCTGGAGATTGAGAAAACATGGATGACTGTCTCGACATATTCAAAGGAGGATAATAACCTCTAGGTGTTGGATGAAAAGGAATGCGAGGTGGTGAAAAACATAGTCCCGAGTTTTCTAGAAAATTGGTCAATGAAAGATACCAAGCGTCCCTCCTAGGTGGACTGTAAAAGATCGATTCACGCTCCCTAAGTTCTATAGTTGGTTGATTTTCAGGGATAGGTATACCTTCTTCCGGAGTAACAAGTTCTTCAATAGCAATAAGTCCAGAAGGAAGATTTTGGGTAATGACTCTTCCTACCCTGGGTGAACCAGGACCACTGGAAGTTGGAGAGGCAAATCCTGATGATGGAGTAGCAGCAGGTTCAGTTTCAGGTTCAGAAATTTCAGGTTCCTCGGCTAATTCACTAGTAGAAGAAAAACTACCAGTAACTTCGGAAAATGAAACAGGTTCAATAATATACTCTGGTGCTTGAACTTGATAATCAGGATGCACAACTAAAGAAGATTCTCCTTCTTCGAGTGACCCAACTCTACTGTCACTAGGAGTTACAAGGGCTTGTAGCCCTTCAAGCTGGCTTGGTGAAAACTCAGGAGGTTGGCCCCGAAGTCTACAGGACTGTCTCAGTAATTCAGCCACGATTAAATATTTTAATTACTTCACATGCAAACAAAGAAAAATCTCAATGAAAACCACCTAAAGTCTCTAAATAACCAAACAATTTGAATCACACGCCGAAAGAATCTAGGAGGTCAAACCACACACAAACAGTAACTTTCCATACCGAAAACACTAGTTGGTGATAAAATCCAACGTCGCAGAATTCAATACAGAAATGGTGGTTGGAACAGTTACCCCGACAACCTGCTTAATGAATAGACTAGCACAAGTTTCTCCACTAAAATGTCTCGAGTGAAGAGAACCCCCCAGAAAATCCAAGTGAGTCTAGTCAACGTCTGCTCCAGGTATAGTGGGATCTTCCCTCCACCGTCACCTTAGGAAAGAATCCTATAGATTATGGTCACTATGGTTACCAATAGGAACAAATATACCTGGGGGAATAGTTTGTGATGCGATACACACGCAAGGGCAGAGTAGCAAGCTCAATCCCCTTGAAGGCTTCTTGACATAATCCAAGGTTTACCAACAAGTGACCCTAGGCTCCTTGACAATGGTTAATCCAAGGCTTACCGTTTTTAATACGTGTGTATCTTCTATTGTTCCCAATGAGGAAGGATTGATTACCCCATTGGTTCGGATGCGATCTCGTTCTTGACTCCTTTAAGAGGAGCTTCCCATAGCATAGATGTAACAATTGGAATTTATCTCCTACCGCAAGATATAGCTACTTGTTTTTTTTTACTATCTTGGAGAGTTAATTACTCCCTACTCCAAGATACTAGCCTAAGCTATCTTGGTGATAAAGAGCCCTAGAAATAAAAAGATTGCTAGATAGATTTTACTTTAAGCGTTATTTTTATTGGTTTTTCTTAAGTCAAAAGGTGCGGAGATTAAACTTTATTGTGTGAAGACTCGACTCCAAAACACTAAAAATGCACCTAAGATGATAAACAATCCTTTTTCTTCAATGAATTTCTAGCTAAAGAAAGAGTTGAGAATGCAAATGCTTGAAAAATAAATCTTTCCTTAACAAACAAATAAAAAGAAGAACTTTTTTGTCTTTTTCAATAAACTCAAAAACGAGACTTCTAATTATGCTCACGAAAAAATCCTTTTTCTTTTTCAACAATAAAAAACTACCAGAAAAACAAACCATTTCAAAAGAGATTTTATTTTTTTTAGAAAACACTCAAAACTATGAAAAATTTAATCTTGAGATCCATAAATTCTAAAAACCTAATTGAAGCAAAAGCTTACAAAATTTCTTTTCGAGGATGTTTTACTTAGCTATTAGTAAACTAAGGACTAATTTGTTCAAAATAAAAAATTAATCGAAAAACAACCGGCTTTTGCTTTCTTTTTAAAAAAATGAAATGCAAAACTTTCAGCACAAGTTCTTTCGAAGCTTCGCACGGAGAAAAACAAGATGTATTCCTCACCAAAGGAAGATTTTACAAATCTATCAGACTCATAAAGAAGACCAGCAAAAACCAGGGTGATCGGAGGTTTCTAAGGCTTCTAAGCTCTGAGTTACTACAAAGACCAAACGAAAATCAAGCCAGGCACACAACACTTCTAGAAATTCACCTAAAACCTAAATGCCAATGGAATTAACCTACGAAAAGTTTCTGACAAGACACGTGTAGATCTGGGAAGAGGCTAAAACACATAAACAAATCCTAGGCTTAACTGAATGAAAAGATTTTAAGTTCTTCAAAATTTTGACAGGGTCCGTAGGCCCCCAGTATAACCAGGTGTGGTACCGCTCTGTGTGTAAAGCAAAAGTGCAGGGATGTCCGCACTATGTTACAAACAGAAGGTGCGGTCCTCTTCCACAAGCATGAAAAACAAAAAATAATTCAAAATCTAAAGAAGCTACCCAATCCCACACACATCAAGCAAAGACCAGAAACAATGAAAAGGTTTCTCAAGTTAAAGTAAAAGCAAAGGCAAAAACCAAAAATTCAAGTCCCCAGTGGAGTCGCCATTTTATCAGTCGGATAAATCGTTCTTGTGTACAAGCCTGATCTCCATAGTATCTATGGATATCTAGTGACAAGCAAACCAAACAAATTCTATCTTTCTCTAAATATTGTGATTTATAAATAAATGCCAATAGATGTTTCAGACCCTACCTCAAGTCCAGTGCTAAGCCACGCTCTGTTCATCCAAATGAGCTCCCTTTTTAAAGAACATGCAAACACAAACAAACACACATCAAGTAACACGTGCATAGCCAATATAATAAACCATATTTATCATGATGATCAAGTAATTCATGAAATAAAATTGAGAAAAATGAATCTGATTGTATTAACTTTAAAAAAAGAAGAACTTTACAACCTTGGTGCCTTGATGCTGTACAAGCTCCTCCCAGGTTCCAACAAGAATCTCCTCTACTTTGACAAGTTTCACTCTCTTCCCAAAGAAGCCAAAAGGTATGTAATCTCTCCTGTCAAGCTCAAGTAGGAAGTCTAAATTCCAATAGCATTTACCCTAAAAAATGTTTAGCTTTCAACCTCCCTAGCAACCAGCCCAATGCCTCATTTTATAGTGCAGAGGAAGGAAGTTACCAGGTCCACCTTCAAAGGGATAGAGTCCTCCTTCAAAGGGATAAGCTCCTCTCATCAAGGGGTTAGCTCCTTTAGTTATGGGATGCATGAACCACCTAGGAGCGAACTTGCCACCTCAAGATTCCTTCTAGAAGTGTCCAGAATTAACCCAAGGTGAGTTTTTAATAATAAACTGCGCCTTTTTTACCTTTACAGGGGTCCGCACCCATTCCTTTAGAGACTGAGCGAGCAGGTCCGCAGGTAACCTGACCAAGAGGTGCGGGACCGCAGGTAATGCTAAGAGAAAGTGCGGAACTAGAGTTTTAGAGATTTTCAAGGACTTCCTCTCATTTTTAAGGCTTGACATGAAGAGCTAAGGTTTAAGACTTGCAAAGGAGGACAGTATGAGTGGTGATAGACTCACACTGACTGAAAAAAGTCATGGTGAGAATATTTTGTGTAACAAACCCTCTTATTTGAATTTGAAAAAGAGAGAGGTAGAACTCACAAATGGATGTAGTGTTGCCTTATATGGGCCTGACCCAGGTTCAGAAGAATTACTAGGCCAAACAAATCCTGTAGCTAGTGGCCCTTTTGGCAACAGTCTGCAGAACACGAACTAAGGTCTCACTCGAGGTAGTAGGGGAGGGTGCTGGAACCAGGTTCTACACCCTTGGGATGTATGGGTGTGGTTTGGAGGGTTCACGCTCTATTCTATAGCGTCGCGCTACCCTGTTTTGCGCAGATCCGTTCCCAAAATAAACTTTACTAATTATTAGCACGTTGTTTACAGATCTAACCTATTTGATGAAGTATTGCCACTCAAATCTACTTTCAAATGGTCTTTAAGCAAACATTTATCACTTTTATTCAGTCCACGTATTAATACTAAGCCAGATTCACAAGTATTTAATAATCAATGTGCATAGACCAAAACAACTTTATTCACCATAAAAATTGCGAGATTTGCAATAATTCAGAGAACATAAATATATTTTAGACTGAACTTATCATTTATTTCCACTTCACACCAGTACAACCAGATCCGCCCTGCGCACTCAGCTGCAGGGGTCTGCGCACACAGCTGCATACTCTTCCAGGCCTCTGCACACATAGTTGCAGAGCTTATATCCTCTACCCAAACCCTCGACTTAGACTTACAGACGCTTTCAGACTAATTCTCTCAAAAACCCACTACATATTAGATCTCAAGATTATCCAACAAAACTTAGCTTCTCTACCCATAGAACCTCGATCTATTTATACCTTTCCATGGACTGCAATCCATGGGTGGGCCGACTCAACTTACATTTCTTTACGTTATTTTTGGGCGGACTACCCCTTTTACTCTGACTTATTACCACTCGTGCTCCATGCATCCCGTGGAGTCTCTACCCTGTCATTTCCCAAAAATGTGGGCTTCGTGCCCCATGACCGTTGCGTGGGGCTTTCACTACCCAACAGTCCTCCAACATAATCATCGTGACTCGTCCCGAGTCACTCAGCTGATGTGGGGATCTTTGCGTGGAGGTCAGCCAGCAACTTCTGCATCTCACCGGTTTCTACAACAAATTTGGCTGCGAGCCTCTGTACCTTTTCCAAGTAAGCCGTTGAGGCATCCCTATCACTTGCAGCTGCTTGCTCTGTTGCACATACTATCTGCATCTGCATCACCTTGCCTTGAATGGTTGTATATACACCAAACGCTTCATCGAGCCAGGGCTAGATATGTTCTTTCAAGACTGCCTCCTATTGCCATACTGCGTCAACTTGGGCTTTGAGATCCTGGGTCTCCTTCATTTTGGCCAACCATTGTGTGATAGTGACCATCTATGTAGCCCCGCGGGCAGTGTCATAGGCCTGCTATAACTCACGCACCTTGGTTTCTACTTGCTGAATGGTGGGGTCCTCCTAGAGGGAGGTGAGTATCCCAAGTGACTAACCGAGTAGTTCCAAGCATTTGCGAACAACACTATTCATCGTTTCTAGTCCAACCACAATTTCACCGCTGCGGCGTTCTCATTTGGCCGGAGGTGTGGGAGGTCGGGTCCTAAGATGGAGCTCTACAACCTGTAACGTTAGTTCCTCCTGGTTCCTTGTGGCCTCTTCTTGGGCCATGTGAAAGCCGGCTGCCATGTGCTGAATCTTGGTAGCAAGTGGGAGGTCCCCGGGATGGCTATCTCTAGTACCATGCTACATGCCTCCGTCATAGCTTGTTCTACTTCCCAGTATTGTGCAACCAGGTTCTCGTTTTGGAGAGTGACTTGTTCTAATTTTTCCTTCTGCTCTGTCAATATGTGGAAAGCGCAACCTTCCCAGGCTCGAAACTCCTAAGTTACTCCCTCTTGGAGTAGGTATAGTACTTCTCTAGACAGGGCAGCTAGATTTAATTCCCAACCGCATTCTTCACCTGCGGCTGTGGCTCAGACAACACCTACTGGCAATGGTAGGGTGTGTGGCGTGTGCGTGCTAACCACCTGTTCGACGACGGCTGTATCCTCTTCTATCAGTCGGGTGACCCAACCCGGGGGTCGCTCTTGTAATGCCTGCAACTGCGCTCTGATCACCCCCAACATAGTTGTTTTCTCAGTGTTTAGTTCGAGAAACGTACCGGTGGTAACCTTGCTTGCTAGCTGGCTACTGTCCACGAATTCTTTTTCCAAAGCCTTCGCTGTTTTGGAAATTTTCTGGGTGGTCGGTGATTCTTTGGCGCGAGACCGCTTGAGGTGGTCCTGTGTCTCCGATTCCTGTTGTGGGTCTTGTTCCAAGTCTATTCCCTGATCTTCCTGGTTCCCTTCTGTTGTCGGGCTCATGGTAGCTTCTTGCTGCAAAGTGGCTTGTTGGTCCTATCGTGTTTTTTCTACCAATTGGATAAGTCTCTGCTACTGTTCCTTCTTCTGCTACTATGCAGCCACTCGGTCAACAATGGTCTTGTTTGGGGTGCGCCATTCCAAGGGCCATGATACTAATATGATGTAAATGGCATCATCCATTTCAAGGAACAGAAGTGTGACCCAAGATCGCTTTGGATCCTTCCACGCGCGGATATACACGTGATGCATGTCGGCCTTGAACTCGAACATGCTTTGAAAATTGTCATAAATTGTGGGGGACATGCGCATTCTTCGAGCAATCTGTGTTTGTATCTTACCTTCCATGGAGGTTCAAAATGCCCGGATTGTAGAAACCCTTGCTGCATCCTTTGTAGCCCAAAGTGAAATATATCGTACTGCCTTAGGTAGACTACCTTCAATGCTGGGAAACTAGCTCTTCGACAACAAGTCACCTGTAGCCAGAAGGATTGATAAGAGCAACCATGCATAATGAAAGGTCTTACCTTTGTGCTTCTTGACAATTGGTCAGAAATTTGTTGCATAAGAACTGTGCCCAATTGAACTGAACCCCCTCGGCACACTGTCCTGCCAATGCGATGACAGTGGCGGGCACTTCATCTGCGCGACATTTTCTCATAAGTTTACCGGCTAGGATCTAGGTGGTGACTTGTACTTCGTGGTCGTTGATGCTTGCTATGACATACCCCCACTTCCCCTTTTCCAAATGGTACTTTGCCTTAACGATTTTGGCGAGGCCTCCCTCGCTACTGGTTCCGACTATGACTGTGGGGTTATTCCCTTTATATGGCAGGTGCGTAATCTAGTGGATTAGGTCGACTGTGATCAGGATCGGTTCTTCCAACCAAAGATATCCATCATGAAGGAGACCTAGTAGCTGTCGAATCACAAATATGGTGATGGTCATGCGGTGATACTGAGGGAACCACCTGAGGTTCAGCAGTTTGGCCCTCTCCACGCCTAGTAACCAATTCTGTGGCAATAGTGTGCCTTCAACTAGTTCGGGGAACTTGTCGCTGTCGGCCAGGTCCCAATCTTTGAACTTGGTGCTTGGAACACGCCCCATTGGTAACCCTTTGAACCTTATATCGTCTGGAAGAAGCGGGCTCTAGAGCGTAGTTTTTGCAGCGTCTACGTCTTTCGCTAGCTTGGTCGTCCTAGTCCATGGAGAAAGATACAGTGGTAACGACGGGAACTGGAACGCAAGTTCTTCTTCCTCCGCCTGTGTGTCAATTTGATCGATCAGGTCTTGCAGGTCGTCCTCCTCCTCAGCGGGTTTATCGATCACTATTTTTCCTTTGTCAACTGCTGAGTGCTTGTTGAATCTTTGGGAGGCTCGGACTGGACCCATCTTCTGCTTATTCTTCCTGGGCCGCGGGGTGCGTGGGGATTTAGGAACTTCAGGAACTTGAGAGGGCTCTTCTTGATTCAACTACATTTCTTCGGCGACTCATGCTCGAGTTCTTGCCATAGTGCTCATGGAGTGCCTGGTAGCCATGTACTTGCTATCTGTTTTAGTTCAAAGTGCCAAAAATCTAGTACCGGCCACACGCTATGAGATTTGACAAAATCTCTTCCACCTGTTTGCAATTCAAGTTGACAAATCTCTGGATATCTCGTTAAGAACTTTCGCCTTAATATCCTACCACCCGCTCCTATCTAACATGATTTGACTAGCCCATCAAGGCCCATGTGGCTAACGGTTATCTTTTGACTTTTCCCCATGGTAGCGCTATCCTTGAGGCATAGCTGCAGTCTTGGGAACTGCTTAACTTGGTGACGATTCCTTTTTCTGTGCGGGTTTTCTGCAAGCTGGTTTATAGTCCCACACCTTCTTTCAACTGCTCGAGGTGCTGAGACTGTAGTTTCTACTGCTAGTCAGGTGTTCGCACCTTTGGTGCGAGTTCGGCTCGTCCTTGCTAGCCCGGGCTGCGAGCACTTCTGAAGCATCTGGGTAATCAGTCTGGGGTTTCTGCTCTTTCGTGAGTGCAGGCGCAGCCATGGTAGCAATGTCACAGCGTGTTTCGGGGCCCCTCTGCTTCATAGTGCACTTTGCTTCTTTGGTTGTAACCCCTGTTTATCGGTGTTGGAAGATCCATGGCCACTCAATCTTTTTTGAGCTTCCTCCTGTCATCTATTGCAGGCCCAGCATACCCATTGTATTCGCAACTTCCTTGAGCTTCTTCTAACCTTGGCACTGGTCTGTTGATGGGGCTTCAGGCTACGACTTTCAAGCTGGGTAGATGTACGCACCTCAAACACTGGTAGCCTCGGCTGGTGAGGAATGCGTACTTTGTTTCATGCTTTCAACCATGCACGCGCCTTCCTTCAACATCTGCGCCTTGTCATTCGCATCTTCGAAGTGACCCTCTGTCCGGGAGCAGCAGCTGCGTGGAGTATTTTCGCGAATCTCTTCGGTAGTTCCTCTACCCCCACTGCCACCATCCGATTACAATTGAGCATGATTACTTCATGTAGTTAGTTCTGCCATCATTCAACATCTTCATCTGAGTCTGATGTGCAAGAACTATTGCGGTCCCATGAGAGTCGACCATCCACTGTCGGATTGACCCTGTCCTAATCTTGCGCAGTAATTTGGTAGATACAGTCCAGCTTGTCATCGCTATCTGCATCGTGCACGGGCTCAGTATATTGCACCCCTTCTGCTAGGTCCAACGGGACCACCACGCAGAGAGATTTATTTTCAAAGATCATTTTGTGTTTTTTGAGATTGATGACTCCATTCATATCTATCACCCAATCTATCCCTAACAGTGCAGGATATGGGTTACTATCATCCACTATTTCGATAACCTCAAAATCGGTTTGGGTGCTGGCTCCATCGATGTCTACTGTAACTCTGTGTAGGTGTCCCATGGGCAGAATATTTTGCTGGTTAGCCATCCTTAGTTGAATCGGCGACCATTGTAGTGGAGGCCTGCCCATGCATTCCCAAGTCTGCTTTGGTAAGACATTTGCATTGGACCCCAAATCTAAAATGACTTGATCCATCTCATAGTCCCCAATCTGGACTGTTAGTCGCATTTCCCGCCCAGTGCACAAAGCATGTTTTCCTAATTTTCGGATCATTCGCGGTTCATCCGCTCCCGTACACCGAGTTATCAATTCCTGTAGCCCCCTTACCACTTTGGCATCCCTTAGTAAGTTCATGCATTTTTCCAAGAAGGTAGTTAGCATAGATGTATCCTGCGTTGACGCGAATTGATCCTTACTCCCCGACGTAGAAGCTTCCACTAAGCTCTTCTTGGCTTCCATAAATGTTTCCTTCGCACACTCTAAATCATAGTCTGGCTATTTTGGGGGGGCCTTATGGACCCATGCATCCATCTCTGGCTGGTTCCCCTTATCTTCTCCAATGGTCATGCCACTCCGAAGCATCATATTTACGTTCGGTTCCTCTGCACAGGGTTCAGCCTTCATCATTTGGACATTCTGAGTGGGGTTAGTTGATAGCACCCCCTTTTCGCGCATTTGAGCAATCAGCGTGGGGCAATCAACTACTTCGTGGTCAAATTGGTAGCAGTAAGGACAACAGGCTTTGGTCGGGTTCGTGCAATCCTGCGCGTAATGCCCTGGCCCTCCACAATTGTAGCAAATTAATTGCCCTCGTCCCTGTCCAGGTCCCATGCCTCCGCGGCCCCGTTCGCACCCTTGGTACCCTCCCTGTATGAATGGTGTGGTGGAATCCTACGCGTGCACCTCTATTTGCATTCTATATGCAGGTGTTCAATCCATCAACATTTGGTAACTGCGGCAATTTCTTTCCTCGTGGCCCACCATTCTGTAGAAGTTACAAAATAAGTGTTGAGGAGGGGGTTGTCGTAAACTTGGAAATATGTGACAATTTTCCATGGCATGCTTTCCTCCTACTTCACAGATTTCACACTAGAATGCGGGTGCTATGCTTGGCCCAACTTGTACCTCTGGTCACAATGTTATGGGCCCCCCTCCTATCACAGGGTTTGCAAAGATTGGACAATGGTCTTTGTCATTGCCTGGTACCTTGCATTTTATACACCATACTTCTTCCCGTACCTCGGTCCTAGGCGCCTATCCTTGTTTTAAGCTTCGCATCTCCAAACATAAGTTTTGTATTTGCGCTTGGATTTGTTGTACTCCCAACCCTGGGTCCTGTATTGGGGTTTCGTGCAGTCGCATTGCTGCCTCTAGTGCTTCGGCTTGGGTTGAGATATTTTGCCATGACAGAGCTAGCATTAATGATGTGATAAACCAAGCGTGGTGCTGCTCATCTGTTAGTGTTATGTTGGCCTCACGGATGGTACTTTTCAACCTTTGGTCTAAATCCCACGAGGTTTCACCAGGCGTCATTACAATTTCTTTGAATCCAATAACTGACTGTGCTTCCGACTTGGGTCACCCAAATTCCTTATTTAGTGCCTCCTGGATTGCTACCAATCCTTCATTGGGGTGATCACTTGAATATTTCATGTACCAGGTCAATGCACGGTCCTGCAGCACACTAACCAGGGTAGCCTTTTTTATGTTCTCATCTGTGATGCCTTGAGCATCCCATATAGATCGTATCACAAACTAGAATCATCCTGGTTCTTCATTCCCCACACCCTTAAATACTGGTAGTTTGATTGCACTCACCATCCCAACTTTTGGTAGAAGTGGTGGAGGAGGTGGGGTCGGAGTTGGTGTGGACGGCTTCGAAGTAGGTGAAGCGGGTGGTGGCATGGACGGAGGTGGTATCAGTGGGAAGTGCTCCCTGATCAACCAGACTGCACTTCCTGGTGAGAACCTTGCGAGTTCCTCCTCGCTCTCCCGGGAAATGGACGCTAAAGGACTATTTTCTACTCCTCCCGTTCCGCAGTAACCTCTTCCGCTCCATGTTACTCCAGACATCAATAAATGCGCATAATATGTTTTTCACATAATAGCATCTTAATCCAAGTATTCAATGATTTGATATACCTACCTCGAGGTACTTGAAGAAACCTCCTTTCCGCCTCACTATAGCTCATGGTAGTATCTATCGCGAACTTAGTGATAAATCCTCCTATTACCTAATCCAACCAATGATCTACTGCGCGTGCGATTTTATCCTCGGTGGCTTCTAGCCTGTGCACCAGTTCCGGGGTCCACACAATAGGCTGGTCCAATCTGCACCTTCCCACGCTGTCAGCTAGCCTTGCGATCCACTCGTATAGTTCTACTGGGAATGATGCAAAGAAGATCTCGTGAATATCTATGAATATACACTGGTCCAACCAATCTTCCTCTGATACTCGCAGATTTCTGTTTTCCTGAACTGCAAACTCGTGGAGTTTCAGATCCCACCACTCTCCAATCTCTTTCTTTGTAGGGTTCAAGTGTTCCCACATCAGACACCCCTTAGGCAGATCCTGTTCCTAGCAACGGAACCATTTGTTGGCTTATATGGGCCTGACCTAGGTTCGAAAGAATTATTAGGCCAAACAAATCTCACTCGAGGTAGTAGGGGAGGGTGCTGGAACCAGGTTTCCACACCCTTGGGATATCTGGATGTGGTTTGGAGGTTTCACGCTCCGTTCTGCAGCATCACGCTGCCCTGTTTCACGCAGATCTGTTCCCAAAATAATCTTTACTAACTATTAGCACATTGTTTATAGATTTAACCTATTTGATGAAGTATTGCAACTCAAATCTACTTTAAAATGGTCTTTAAGCAAACATTTATCACTTTTATTCAGTCCGCGTATTAAGACTAAGCCAGATTCACAAGTATTTAATAATCAATGCGCATAGACCAAAACAACTTTATTCACCATACAAATTGTCAGATTCGTGATAATTCAAAGAACACAAATATTTTTTAGAATGAATTTATCATTTATTTCCACTTCACACTAGTACAACCAGATCCTCCCTACGCACTCAGCTGCAGGGGTCTGTGCACACAACTGCAGACTCTTCCAGGCCTCTACGCACACAACTACAGAGCCTATATCCTCTACCCAAACCCTCGACTCAGACTTACAGACGCTTTCAGACTGATTCTCTCAAAAACCCATTACATATCAGATCTCAAGATTATCCAACAAAACTTAGCTTCTCTACCCATAGAGCCTCGCTCTATTTATACCTTTCCATGGACCGCAATCCATGGGCGGGCCAATTCAACTTACATTTATTTACATTAGTTTTGGGCAGACTACCCCTTTTACTTTTCCTCATTACCACTCACACTCCACACATCTTGTGGAGTCTCTACCTTGTCTTTTCCCAAAAATGCGGGCTTCGTGCCCCATGACCGTTGCGCAGGGCTTCCGCTACCCAACATGCAGATTGCAAAATCAAATAAGGTAGAGGATGTGGTACAACAACATCGAGTTTTCCCATCAAACTGGTATCCATATTAGAGTGGTCACCTAGATAAGGACTATCCATGGTTGGGTTCTATACAAAAGAAAATACCTCTAGAATTTCCTAAGACATCAAGAGGATACCAAAGGAAACCATGACAAAGGCAGGAAAGAGGAAGAAGACTAGGTTGCTCAAGGGTGAGAAACAATTTCAGTATGGGGGGAGATGATGGGCCCAAGAATTGTCTAATTTATTAGGCCCATTTGATTATTTATAGAGACTTAAAACATGTATTTGACCCCCTTACTTGCAAATCATAGAGTTAATTTTTAGTATTAATGGGTCCTTAGAAAATTTGGTTTATCCTTGCTTATTATGTGCCTAATATTATTTATTTTTGTAGAATATTGTGAGAATATTAGGCAAATTATGAAGATTTCGAGGATGAGATAATCCAAAGACTTTCTCCCTGCTACCAGAGGACCAAGATTGGATAATAAAGGAGCAGGATATTATGAAACTATTAAACAAATTTTGGAGCTCCAGTGATTGAGAAAATATAATAATGTGTTTCCTGTCATTTAAAGTATATTTCTAGTGTTGGGAACCAAATCCACTATTTGAGGGATTTTAGAGAGGCAAGCTTTCTCCTTTCAAGGAATATTCTTCTTCGTCACTTTTATATGTACCAATTCGAATTGGCCTCTAGAGGCATGTATTTCTTTGTCTTATTGTGGAGAAAACTTCTTATTTAGCAGCTCCACTTTCATTTCCAATAGGGATGTACTTGGATTGATTCAAATAATGAAGTTTGGTGTTATTTTTAACCTAAAAAACTTGGTTTCCTCCACAGGGCTCTGATTTTCCTTGGGCTTGTCAATCCTAGGAGCCTTAGATCCCTCTTATACAATTTTTTTATTTCCTTTGAATTCCTTTTCACTTGCATCTCGTATTTCTCCATTTACTATTGATGCTTCTTTTGTTATAGGTTACATTGGTTAAATGATTGAACTGAGTTTTTTTGAAGGTTATTTACAGATTCAAAAGCATGATTAATCCTTAGAAAAACTTTGAAAAATTGAGTTACTTGGATTGGTTCACTGATTCACAAATCTAGAATTTATGGAAATCCCTTGTAGCAAAATAGTAGTAAGTTTCTGCTATTTTTTAGAACATGTTAATTTTCTTAATTTGAGTTGATTCCACTTGTATTAGGTCATAAAAATATTCAATTTGATAGAAAAATTTACCCCATGTCATTTTCACTTAATTATTTTAGGCATTTGGTAGGTTAACTCACTAGTTCTTGAATTTCCAGTTTTTAGAGTAATAATTTTCTGCTATTTTTTAGCACGTGTTAACAAGGGTATTTTGGAGTGATTCCACTTGGAATGGAGTCCTAAGACATCCTAATTAATAACAAAAAATTTCCCATCCCATTTTCATTTTATTTACTTGGGCATTCAGAAATTTATCTCGCTCATGTAGCACCTCATGTAGCACTCTTGTAGCACGTGTAAACTTGACCATATTTTCTCCAAAAGCTTGGTTTTTGTCTTTTAGGCTTGAATCATGACCTCTGGGCTTTGAATCCGTGATTTAGTAAGACCAAATACCTCTTAATCCTATTATTGTCTTCGCAATTCACCTCTGCAATTTGGATTAGTGGACAGATTCATGACTTGAAGAGCAAAATGATGATTTTCATGATTACTTTGTTGAAAATAGCAACAAGAAATGTTAAAAACAGAAGATATTCCAATTTAATTTGTCCTTGAATTAAATTGTCAATTAAATTGTAATTATTTTCTCATAGAAACTTGTAAATAGTTAATTAAGTTTAATTAACCTAATTAACTTAGGAATTTTGAGTTGGAAGTCTTTTTGAAGTCATGTATATGTTCTTCCTATATTATAGGGGTCTAGGATGAGTTAAGTATGGGTGGTAATTAGTTAACTTAGTTTATTGAGTTAAGTCCAGTTAATTTAGTTCCAAACCGTTTGAGGAACTAATAGTGAGTTAACAATGGATTAGTGCACTCAACTACTGTTACTCCATTTAATTGAATATTCCCTCATCAGAAACACATGCATGTTGATTCTAAGAAAGACCCAATTGAGACTAGAGTGCAGGGATAGTGTACAATTTGTTTTAGATTTTTTTGAGTTGCACTGATAGTGCTTGCATTCAGGAACTGAAGAACTTCCCTTTAAATATGGGCTAATTCTCTCAAGAATTGTGTAAAGAATTAGAAGCTTGGAGGCTTGGAAATTTGGCTAAGTATTGGCCAAAGGAAGTCATCAAGCAGAGGATAGGAAATACTAGTGCAGGTTAATCTTAAAGTTGAGTAGCACATACTGTATTCATCCGAATTCTTTGACCAAGGGAAATTTGAATAGAAACTTGGAGAGCTTGTGAAGAGACTAAGCTTTGGCCTTCAGCTTGCTTATGAATTGGAGATTGAATTTGCTGAGTGTTGATATTTTTCTAGAGAAAACAAGCACTGTAATTTCATCTTGATTTTCTGGATTAATACAAAACAAATAGTGGGGTTTTGAGTTGTGGCTTTCCTCAGATATTTATTGTGTTATGTTCCTTTGATTCTCTTCCTCTATTGATTATTGTTTGCTCAATGTTTATGGGCTTCCACTGTAAAGAGTAGAAGTGGATTCTTGTCTGTTGCTTTAGCAAATTGCATTAGCTTGTGAATCTACAAGATTTTCTACATGGTATCAAAGATGAGAACAATATACAAGAGGATATTTCGAAGTTTTGAGTTTTGGGCCATGAGTTTGCAGAGAATATCTGAAAATTTTTGTGCAAAATTTTCATAAACATATAGCAAATCTACATTCCTTGTGAAAAATACCCAAATTCAAAAAAACAAATCGACCGAATCAGAGTTCGGATGAGGGAAATATCGCTAATTTAAGATTAGTTTTTTTCTAGAAAATTCCATGACAGCAGGACAGAGGAAGATATGGTGAGCCTTGCTCTTCTTGGACTCCCAAAGAGTTGGCATATTTAGCAGGACTCTGTCAATGATCGGGAGAAGCTTCCAGGTTGGGAACGACTATGGTCGGGTTTGATGCAGGATGAGATCAAGAGGAACACCAAAGATGGGACCTCTTCCATGGAAGTGGAAGAATATTATACCTTAGTGATTAAGGCAAAGTAGGCCAAGGGAAAGAAGTCCCAAGGTGAGGAGGGCAGAAATAAGATGGACTTGATGAAATTCAAGTGTTTTCACTATCATGAACATGGGCACTATGCCAAGAACTTCCCGCAGAAGAAAGCAAGCAAGAAGGAGCCGATAGTAGCGGCAGCAGGTGAAGCTATAGCTTTACAATTCAAACTTGATTTCTCTCTCATTACATGCATGGCCGACATTGCCATGGGAGGCATGTGGTATCTTGACACTGGTGCCTCGTTCCATATGACAGGGAATAGAGATCTCTTTAGTGATATTGAGGAGAAATACCTCAAGTAGAGCATACAACTTGGAGATGACAAGAGGTATAGAGCTACTAGGATCAGTACGGTTACCTTTAGAGGGAGCCTGGCTCCCCTCTCAGGATCACAGATGTGATGTATGTTCCAGGACTAAAGAAGAATCTTGTTTTAGTCGTGGTAGGAAGTCTGTGGCTATGATGTGTTTTTTAGTAAGGGAAAGGTTTTCCTTAGACACATCGTCACAAGACAGGTGAAACAGATCGATGCATAGGTCAAGAACCAATATGCTCTTGAGTTTCAAGATGCATGCAAATCCTTGAGGAGCAAGGCAAAGGTTAGAGGCTTGATGGTTGAGAGGGAGAGTAAATTACCTCTCAACATGTAGGCCAAGAAGAAGCCTCGGAAGAAGCTTCAAGAAGTTGTGGATCAACCAAAACTAGAGAAGTTGAGAGGAGACCGAGTGGAGAGGTCCACTCAAGCAGAGAAAAAGCAGTCTTAGACAATTGTGGCGCAGCCACAATTGGAGAAGCCAAGAGGAGACTGAGTGGAGGCATCCAGTCATGCAGAGACCTCTAGTAGGGGGGAATTTTGAGCCAGGTGGGCAGAGGGATCACATGCAGTCATACCTCCAGGTGTGAGGTGGGGTGATTTGAAGTGATAGTCTCAAGAGGGATGAAATTGGGCAGGGTCCATTGAGTGGTTTTATCTTATGGATCGTACCTTGCTATGGGAGCCCAAAGTACATAATAGCAGGAGGCATCAGTGGAATTGATGCAGTCAGATAAAGTGACAGAGGCTAGAGCAGTCAGATACTGAAGAGCATAGAGAGGGTTGACAACAAGTGCAGAAAGACAATGTCAACAAAAGAGCAAAGTTTTCAGTCGACATAGGCACTAGTAGTCAAAGACTTTGATGACCAAGGCATCATTCTGATTCAGGTTGGATCTTTTTTTTGTTTATGGAGTTGCTAGAGCTACAACACTTGAAAGAAGTGTTACACACATAACATTCCAAAGGTTCAGGATCGAGATCAAGTTGAATTCCTTAATTGTTGAGAGGGAGTGTTGAAAATAACAACAAGAAATGTTAAAAATAGAATCTAGAAATTCCAATTTAATTTTTCCTTGAATTAAATTGTGAATTAAATTGTAGTTCTTTTCTCATAGCAACTTGTAAATAGCTAATTAAGTTTAATTAACTTAGGAATTCAATTTGGAATTCTTTCGAAAGTCATGTATATGTTATCCCTATGTTATAGGGGTCTAGGATGAGTTAAGTATGATTGGAAATTACTTCACTCACTTTATTGAGTTAAGTCCAGTTAAATTAGTTCCAAACTGTTTGAGGAACTAATAGTGAGTTAACAGTCAGTTGATGCATTAGTGCACTCAACTAGTGCTACTCCAGTTAACTGAATATTCCCTCATCAGAAACTCATGCATGTCGATTCTGAGAAAGACCTAGTTGAGACTAGAGTGTAGGGACAATGTACTATTTGTTTTAGATTTTTCTGAGTTGCACTGTTAGTGCATGCATTCAGGAACTAGGGAATTTCCCTTTAAATATAGACTAATTCTCTCAGGAATTGTGCAAAGAATTAAAATATTGGAGGCTTGGAAATTTTTCTAAGTATTGGCCAAAGGAATTCATCAAGCGGAGGATAGGAAATACTTGCGCAGGTTAAGCTCAAGATTGAGAAGATCATATTGTATTCATCTGAATTCTTTGACCAAAGGAGATTGGAATAGAGACTTGAAGAGCCTGTGAAGAGGCTAAGCTTTGGCCTTGAGCTTGCTTATGAGTTGGAGATTAAATTTGTTGAGTGTTGGGATTGTTTTAGAGAGAGAAAGCATTGTAATTTCATCTTGATTTTCCGGATTAATACAAAACAAATAGTGGCATTTTTAGCTATGGCTTTCCTCGGATATTTATTGTGTTATCTGTGTTTGATTCTCTTCCTCTATTACTTATTGTTTGATCAATGTTTATGGGCTTCCACTATAAATAGTAGAAGTATATTCTTGTATCTTGCTTTAGAAAATTTCATTAGCTTGTGAATCTACAAGATTTTCTACAAAGTATCAGAGCTGACAATAGTATACTAGATGAGATTTCAAAGTTTTGAGTTTTGGGCCACGAGTTTGCAGAGCATATCTGAAAATTTTTGTGCAACATTTTCAGAAACAAATGGCATATCTAGATTCCTTGTGAAAAAATACCCAAATTCAAAAAAGCAATCAGTGGAATCGGAGTTCGGATGAGGGAGATATCACTGATTTAAAATCAACTCTTTTTCTAGAAAATTTCATGACGGTGGGACAAAGGAAGATATGGCGAACCTTGCTCTTCTTGGACTCCCAAAGAGTTGGCATAGTTATCAGGACTCTATTAATGGTCGGGAGAAGCTTCCAGATTCAAAACGACTATGGTCGTATTTGATGCAGGATGAGATCAGGAGGAACACCAGAGATGGGACCTCTTCCAAGGAAGTGGAAGAGGATTGTGCCTTTGCGAGTAAGGCAAAGTGGGCCAAGGGAAAGAAGTCCCAAAGAGAGGAGGGTAGAAAGAATATGGACTTGATGAAACTAAATTGTTTTCACTGTCACGATCATGGGAACTATACCAAGAACTTCTCGCAGAAGAAAGCAAGCAAGAAGGAGCCGATAGTAGCGACAACAGGTGAAGCTCTAGCTTCACAATTCAAAGTTGATTTCTCTCTCATTGCATGCATGGCCAAGATTTTCATGGCAAGTGTGTGGTATCTTGACAACGGTGCCACATTCCATATGATGGGGAATAAATATATCTTTAGTGATTTTGAGGAGAAAGACCTCGAGTAGAGCATAGATTCTGGAGATGACAAAAGGTATAGAGCTACCAAGTTCAGTATAGTTACCTTTCAGAGGGAGTCTAGCTCCCCTCTTAGAATAATAGATTTGATGTATGTTCCAGGACTAAAGCAGAATACTATTTCAGTAGCGGTATTGTAAGATTGTGGCTATGATGTGTTTTTCAGTAAGGGAAAGGTTTTCCTTATACACATCGCCATGAGACATGTGAAATAGATTGGTGCACGGTTCAAGAACCGATATGCTTTAGAGTTTCAAGATGCATGCAAATCCTTGAGGAGCAAGGCAAAGGTTAGAGACTTGGTGGTTGAGAGGGAGAATAAATTACCTCTATACAGTAGTCCCAGAGGAAGCCTTGGAAGCAGCTTCAGGAAGTTGTGGAGCAGCCACAACTAGAGAAGCTAAGAGGAGACCAAGTGGAGAGATCCAATCAAGCAGAGAAGAAGCAGTCTCAGAAAATTGTGGAGTAGTGACAATTGGAGAAGCTGAGAGGAGACTGAGTGGAGGCATCCAGTCATGTAGAGACCTCTAGTAGGGGGTAATTTTGAGCTAGGTGGGTAGAGGGATGAAATGTAACCATACCTCCAAGTGTGAGGTGGGGCGATTTGAAGTGATAGTCCCAAGAGGGCTGAAATTGGGTAGGGTCCATTGAGTGGTTTTATCTTATGGATCGTAACTTGCTACGAGAGCCCAAAGTACATAGTAGCGAGAGGAATCAATGGGGTTGATGCAGTCAGGAATCAAAGTAACAAAGGTCAGAGCAGTTAGATACTGAAGAGTCTAGAGAGGGTTGGCAACAAGTGCCGAAAGGCAGAGTCAACAGAAGCGTAGAGTTTTCAGTCAATAGAGGCACTAGTAGTCAGCGATTTTAATGACCGAGGCATCATTCTCATTGAGATTGGATGTATTTTTTTGTTTGTGGAGTTGTTGGAGCTACAACACTCGAAATAAGTGTTACATGTAGAACATTCCAAAGGTTCAGGATCAGGATCAAGTTGAATTCTTTTCTTGTTGAGAGGGAGTGTTGAAAATAGCAACAAGCAATATTAAAAATAGAATCCAGAAATTCCAATAAATTGTGAATTAAATTATAATTCTTTTCTCATAACAACTTGCAAATAGTTAATTAAGTTTAATTAACTTAATTAACCTAGGAATTTTGAGTTGGAAGTCTTTCTGAAGTCATGTATATGTTCTCCCTATATTATAAGGGTCCAAGATGAGTTAAGTATGAGTGGAAATTATTTAACTCAGTTGATTGAGTTAAGTCCAGTTAAATTAGTTCCAAATTGTTTGAGGAACTAATAGTGAATTAAAAATCAGTTGATGCATTAGTGCACTCAACTAGTGCTACTCCAATTAACTAAATATTCCCTCATCAGAAACTCATGCATGTCGATTCTGAGAAAGACCCAATTGAGACTAGAGTTCAGGGACAATGTACTATTTGTTTTAGATTTTTCTGAGTTGCACTAATAGTGCACACAATCAGGAATTGAGGAATTTCCCTTTAAATATAGGCTAATTCTCTCAGCAATTGTGCAAATAATTAGAAGCTTGGAGGATTGGAAATTTGGCTAAGTATTGGAAAAAGGAATTCATCAAGCAGAGGATAGGAAATACTTGTGCAGGTTAAGCTCAACATTGAGCAGAGCATATTGTATTCATCTGAATTCTTTGACCAAGGGAGATTGGAATAGGGACTTGGAGAGCTTGTGAAGAGGCTAAGCTTTGGCCTTGATCTTTCTTATTAGTTGGAGCTTAAATTTTTTGAGTGTTGGGATTGTTCTACAGAGAAAAATAATTGTAGTTTCATCTTGATTTTCTGGATTAATACTAAACAAATAGTGGGGTTTCGAGTTGTGGCTTTCCCAAATATTTATTGTGTTATGTGCCTTTTATTCTCTTCCTCTTTTGATTATTGTTTGCTCTATGTTTATGGGCTTCTGTTGTAATGAGTAGAAGTAGATTCTTGCCTCTTGCTTTAGCAAATTACATTAACTTGTGAATCTATATGATTTTCTACATGTAGGTATCGGAGTTGAAAACAATATACTAGAGGAGATTTCAAAGTTTTGAGTTTTGGGCCACGAGTTTGCAAAGTAGATTTGAAACTTTTGTGCAAAATTTTTAGAAAACGATAGAAGATATGGGTTCCTTGTGAAAAATTACCCCAAAAAAAAAATGGCCGAATCAGAGTTCGGATGAGGGAGATATCACTGATCTAAAATCATCTCTTTTTCTAGAAAATTCCATGACGATGGGACAAAAGAAGATATGGTGAGCCTTGCTATTCCTGGACTCCCAAAGAGTTGGCATAGTTATCAGGACTCTATCAATGGTCAGGAGAAGCTGCTAGATTGGGAATGACTATGGTCAGAATTGATGGAGGATGAGATCAAGAGGAACACCAGAGAAGGGACCTCTTCCAAGGAAGTGGAAGAGGATTGTGCCCTAGCGAGCAAGGCAAAGTGGGCCAAGGGAAAGAAGTCCTAAGGCGAGGAAAACGGAAAGAAGATGGACTTGACAAAAATCAAGTGTTTTCACTGTAACGAGCATGGGCACTATTCCAATAACTTCCCGCAAAAGAAAGCAAGCAAGAAGGATCTAACAATAGCGACAGCAGGTGAAGCTCTAGCTTCACAATTCGAACTTGATTTATCTCTCATTGCATGCATGGACAACACTACCATGGGAGGTGTGTGGTATCTTGATGGTGGTTCCTTATTCCATATGATGGGGTATGATGGGGAATAGAGATCTCTTTAGTGATTTTGAGGAGAAAGACCTTAAGTAGAGCATAGAGTTTAGAGATGACAAGAGGTATAGAGCTACCAAGATCGGTATGATTACCTTTCAGAGTGAGTCTGGCTCCCCTCTAAGGATCACAGATGTGATGTATGTTCCAAGACTAAAGAAGAATCTTTTTTCAATCGCAGTATTGGAAGACCATGGCTATTATTTGTTTTTTAGTAAGGGAAAGGTTTTCCTTAGACACATCACTACGAGACAAGTGAAACATATCATTGCACGGGTCAAGAACCTATATGCTCTTGAGTTTCAATATGCATAAAAAACCTTGAGGAGAAAGGAAAAGGTTAGAGACTTGGTGACTGAGAGGGAGAGTAAATTGCCTCTCCCATGTAGCTCTAGAAGAAGCCTCAGGAGCAGCTTCAAGAGGTTGTGGAGCTGCCACAACTAGAGAAGCTGAGAGGAGACCGAGTGGACAGATCCACTCAAGCAGAGAAGAAGCAGTCTCAGACAATTATGAAGAAGCCACAATTGGAGAAGCCCAGAGGAGACTGAGTGGAGGCATCTAGTCATGAGAAGAACTCTAGTAGGGGGGAATTTTGAGCCAAGTGGGCAAGGGGATCACATACAACCATACATCGAGGTGTGAAGTGGGGTGATTTGAAGTGATAGTCCCAAGAGGGCTGAAATTGGGCAAGGTCCATTGAGTGGTTTTATCTTATGGATCGTACCTTGCTATGGGAGCCCAAAGTACATATTAGCGGGAGGAATCAATGGGATTGATTTAGTCAAAGATCAAAGTGGCAGAGGCTAGAGCACTTAGATACTGAAGAGCATAGAGAGGGTTGACAACAAGTGTAGAAAGGTAGAGTCAATAGAAGCAAACAGTTTTCAGTCGACAAAGGCACTAGTAGTCAGAGACTTTAATGACTGAGTCATCATTCTGATTCAGATTGGATTTATTTATTTATTTATTTAGTTTTTTTTTTTCTTTTTTGGAGTTGTTGGAGTTACAAAACTCAAAATATGTTATGTCCCTATACTGCTAGTGTAACCCCTATTGTTATTAGTGAAACTCCCTTATTATATTTTTGTGCCCATGTAGTCTCCATATTGTTATTATTGTGCCCCATAGAAGACCACTATTGTTATTTTTGTGCCCTTATATTATTATTGTTATGTTGGCTCTGATTATATTATGACCCCTTAGACTCCTATATATAGAAAGGAGGTATTGTCACTTGTATCATCCAAGAATTTTTCATTTGTATAATGTAAAGGAGGTTGCCCCCTCGAAGAGGTTAAATTCTAAGGCGTTTATCTCTCTTTTCTATCTTTTTGTGAGTTGGTTTCATAACATTTGGTATCAGAGCTTTGGATTCTAGGGTTTCGTTGCTCCAAATAGGTCATCGTGGAATTTTTGCTATAACTTTTTCGCTACAAAGTTTCAGAAGCTAAAAAAAACCCATTTGAGAAGAAATCGGTCTGAACCTCGGATCTGAATTTTAGATACTTTCTCTCTATATTTTCGGAGATATGATCTGAGGAAGTTAGGGTTTTTGCAAGATCTAGAATTTCATCTCAAACAGGTCAACGTGGAATTTTCGCTATAATGTTTTTTCTACGAAGGGTCAGAATCTAAAATTAAAACCCATTTGAGCCAAAATATTGGTGAAGCTCAGGTCTGAATTTCATATCTTCTTTTCTATATTTTCGGAGATATAATTTGAGGAATGTAGGGCTTTGCAGACTTCCAAATTACATTCTAAACAGGTGACCTTGGGAAAATCATCATAACTTTCTCTTTGAGCATCAGATTTAAATCTCGTAAGAAGTTATAGAAATCAGACAGACTGTAGTTTTCAGTATATATTTTCTATATCTGAAGGTAAAAATAGTGACATGTGGCACGTAGTACAAGTTCTCTCTACTAAAACATTATATAATCAAGTCATCTTAGGAGATTGGGAATAACGCTTTCTTGGAGAATCCAAATTTGATCAGACTGGTGGCATTGGAAAGAGGACTTAGAGGAATACTGCAGGAAGCAATTTTAGATCTTGGAGAGCCTCAATTACAGAGATATAGCAGATTCAATATAGATCTCCTACAAAATGAAAAAATATGAAGAATTGCAACATGGTATATCAAAATTACGAGACAAGTGCAACAAAATTCACTCTCACAAAAAGTAACATAAGCTAAGATGGATGGTTTAAAGAAAGGCATGGAAGATAAAATGGAGGGTTGCATGGAAGCTAAGATGAATTCTGTGGAAGCTAAGATGGAAGGTAAAATGGATGATTTGAAGGCAGATTTGACAAATTTGTTACAAGAAATTTTTACGAATGGAGAAAATGTAGTTAAGGAAACTCATGATGAGAACAAAATAAATGTTAATCATGATCTCATAGACTCTAATGTTGGATTGAAGACCCACCATGTTCCAAAGATCGATATGAGGAATTTTGATGGCAAGGATCCTGAAACATGGATACCACAGATGGAGCAATTTTTCTATCTCCATAATGTGCAAAACACACAAAAGGTACGTATTGCAACTTTATATTTGGAAACATATTAGTTTGTATGGTATCGATGACTTTGCACTTGTAAACAAATTGTCACTTGGACAACTTTTACGGAAGAAATGATAGAACATTATGAGGATACAAAAAGTAACACCTTTTTTAGCCAATTAATAAATCTCAAAAAAAAGGGTTCAATGATGGAGCACATTGAGGACTTCCAAAAATTGAACATAAGGGTAAAAGATATTCCAGAGGAGCATAGGATTGATGTGTTCATAGGGACTTTAAAGGATAACATCCAACATGAGGTTCACCTTTGGGAACCTGATTCATTGGAGAAGGCATTCAGGTTGGCAAGAAAAATGGAAAGGAAAATTATGGCAACAAGGAAGCCTACTACTCACAATTATGGAAGTGTTGTTTCCCCTAGCCTTCCACAACCTACAAGGTTTACACCACAAACAATTGGAAGAAAAAAGAGAGAAAGGGATTTGTTACAGTTGTGATAGAAAATAAACTAAAGGTCATAAGTGTGCCGAGAAGAAATTAATTTACATAGATTGTGAAGAGGAGGAAGAAAAGTAACAAGAAACATTAAAAGAAGAGGATATACACCAGGAAAAAACCCTAGAGAAAGAAGAAATGAATCTGACCATATCTTGTAATGCATTGGCCGGAATTACCACTCCTCAAACTATCAAGATAGAAGGACATATCAAGAATAAAAATGTAATAGTGTTGATTGATTCGGGCAGTACACATAATTTTATTCATTGTAAGATAGCCAAGGAATTGAATTGTTTCCTATATCCATCACCAGAGTGTCAAGTGATGGTTTCAAGTGGAGGATGCATAAATTTCTCTGGAAAGTGCCACAATATCAAGCTATCCATGGGATAATATGTATTGAATATCCCAATGCTTTCCATTCCAATGGGTGGTGTTGATTTTGTACTATAAGTCCAATGGCTACAATCCTTGGGTACAATAGCTTTTAATTTTCAATAACTTTTCATGAAATTTTCTTTGAAAGGAAAGGAAGTTGAATTAAGGGGTATCATAGGGAAACCAAGAAAGATAATCAACTCTAATGGAATTATAAAGCTTCTAAAGAAAAAACAAAGAGGCGTAATTGCACAATTATGTTCGTTAGAGGTTCCCACATCGAAATGATCTATTTATCCAGATCTCCAAAAAGTCTTGGAAAATCATTCCAAGGTATTTGAGACTCCCAAAGGCCTCCCACCTATTCGTGATCATGATCATGCTATTCATTTGATTCCAGGAAGTGTTCCTCCAAAAATTAGGCCTTATAGATATCCATATGCCCAAAGGAGTGAAATTGAATGTATGGTTGCATAAATGCTAGAGGTTGGTATAATTATCCAACCAAATTCGATAAATGAAGCAAGGGATGAATGGAAAAATGACGAAGCAGGGTGGGAACTCATTCAAAAGTTGCAGAAGATCCCAGTTCAAACAATATTTCTAGAACTTGACAAGGAAGGAAAAATCATATTGGAACCTGAAGCAGTCACAGAACTGAGAAATCAAAAGCTATGAAATCGATCAATTTCAGAGTATCTCATCAAGTGGAAGAATTTAACCGCTGAAGATTCCACATGGATGGATGATAAATTTATACAAAAGAATCCATAACTACTCAAGCGTTGAGGACAACAGTTTTTGAAGGAGAGGGGCATGTTATGTCCCTATACTACTAGTGTAACCCCCTTATTATATTGTTGTGCCCACGTAGTCTCCATATTGTTATTATTGTGCCCCATAGAAGACCACTATTGTTATTGTTGTGCCCTTATATTATTATTGTTATGTCGACTCTGATTATATTATGACCCCTTAGACTCCTATATATAGAAAGGAGGTCTTGTCATTTGTATCATCCAAGAATTGTTCATTTGTGTAATGTAAAGGAGGTTGCCCCCTCAAAGAGGTTGAATTCTAAGGCATTTATCTCTCTTTTCTATCTTTTTGTGAGCTAGTTTCATAACAAAAGAAGTGTTGCATGCAAAACATTCCAAAGGTTCAGGATCAGGATCAAGTTGAATTCCTTTCTTGTTGAGAGGGAGTTTTGAAAATAGCAACAAGAAATGTTAAAAATAGAATCCAGAAATTCCAATTTAATTTGTCCTTGAATTAAATTGTAATTCTTTTCTCATAGCAACTTGTAAATAGTTAACTAAGTTTAATTAACTTAATTAAGTTAGGAATTTTGAGTTGGAAGTCTTTCTAAAGTCATCTATATGTTCTCCCTATATTATAGGGGTCCAGGATGAGTTAAGTATGAGTGGAGATTATTTAACTCAGTTTATTGAGTTAAGTCTAGTTAATCTAGTTCAAAACTGTTTGAGGAACTAATAGTGAGTTAAGAGCCAGTTGATGCATTAGTGCACTCAACTAGTGCTACTTTACTTAATTGAATATTCCCTCATCAAAAACTCATGCATGTCGATTTTTAGAAAGACCTAGTTGATACTAGAGTGCAGGGACAGTGTACTATTTGTTTTAGATTTTTGTGAGTTGCACTGATAGTGCATGCATTCAGGAATTGAGGAATTTCCCTTTAAATATGGTCTAATTCTCTCAGGAATTGTGAAAATAATTAGAAGCTTGGAGGCTTGGAAATTTGGCTAAGTATTGGCCAAAGGAAGTCATCGAGGATAGGAAATTCTTATGCAGGTTAAGCTGAAGGTTGAGCAGAGAATATTGTATTCATCTGAATTCTTTGGCTAAGGGCGATTGGAATAGAGACTTGGAGAGCTTGTGAAGAGGCTAAGATTTGGCCTTGATCTTGCTTATGTGTTGGAGATTGAATTTGCTGAGTGTTGGGATTGTTCTAGAGATAAAAAGCATTGTAATTTCATCTTGATTTTCTAGATTAATGCAAAACAAATAGTGGGGTTTGAGTTGTGTATTTTCTTGGATATTTATTGTGTTATGTGCCTTTGATTCTCTTCCTTTATTGATTATTGTTTTCTCGATGTTTATGGGATTCCGCTGTAAAGAGTAGAAGTATATTCTTGTCTCTTTCTTTAGCAAATTGCATTAGCTTGTGAATCTACAAGATTTCTTACATGGTATAGGAGCTAAGAACATTATACTAGAGGAGATTTCAAAGTTTTAAGTTTTGGGCCACAAGTTTGCAGAGCAGATCTAAAAAATTTTGTGCAAAATTTTCAAGAAAAAAAATAAATAAATAAATAAATAAATAAATAATAAATAGTAAATAAATAATAATGATAAATAAATAAAATAAATAAATAAATAGCAGATCTGGATTCCTTGTGAAAAGATACCCAAATTAAAAAAAAAACAATCAGTTGAATGGGAGTTCATATGAGGGCGATATCGCTGATTTAAAATCAACTCTTTTTCTAGAAAATTTTGTGACGGCAGGACAGAGGAAGATATGGTGAGCCTTACTCTTCTTGGACTCCCAAAGAGTTGTCATAGTTATCAGGACTTTGTCAATGATCGGGATAATCTTCTGGATTTGGAATGACTATGGTTAGATTTGATGCAGGATGAGATCAAGAGGAACACCAGAGATGGGATCTCTTCCAAGGAAGTGGAAGAGGATTGTGCCTTAGCGAGTATGGCAAAGTGGGCCAAGGGAAAGAATTCCCAAGGTGAGGAGGATAGAAAAAGATGGAATTGGTGAAATTCAAGTGTTTTCACTATCACGAGCATGGGAACTATGCCAAGAATTACCTGCAGAAGAAAGCAAGAAAGAAGGAGTCGATAGTAGCGGCAGTAGGTGAAGCTCTAACTTCACAATTAAAACTTGATTTCTCTCTCACTGCATGCATGCTCAACACTACCATGGGAGGCATGTGGTATCTTGACAGTGGTGCCTCATTCCATATGATGGGGAATAAATATATCTTTAGTGATTTTAAGAAGAAAGACTATTGGGCGCAGGATCCCCCAAGGGAAATTTTGGGGCTAAAAGCCCATATTTTGGTCATAATTTTGTAATCCAAGTCTAAAGACTCCAAATTTTATGTTTGTGGAGTGTGTAGATTTTAAAGAGTCATAGGGTTGTTTGCCCTTAATTTTAGAAATGTAATATCGGCTATATAAGATCTACCCATGTTCCACAAACCATGGGATTGTATAAATAGAGTAAGCTCTAAGTAGTTAGAGAAATGAATCAATCAACCAAGAAAGATCGAACATGTATGATAGATAGCTCTGGATTAGAAGTCTAAGCCTTAGGTCATAACATAGGTAGAGGCTCTACCGTTGAGTGTGCAGAGGCCTAGAAGTCTGCAGCTGAGTGCGGGTAGAGTCTGTAATGGTTTGGAATTATCAATAAAGAGAAGTATTCTACAATTTTTACGTCTTTATTTCCTGTTTATGCATATGGTTATATTGGGTATGAATTTCACTTATAATGCTTATGTGATGCGCGAATATATGTACTTGTGTTCGTTAAGTGAACACAAGTAAGAACATCTGTTTATGCGAAGCTAACTAAGATATGTTAATAAAACAAGTAAGATACTTAGCATAGTTTGGGAAATATCACAGCTCACTGTCCTAATAGCTTGAAAGTATATCAGCCCCAGGTTAGGGTTGCGCGAAATCCAATTGTACCCTTTCGCGAAGGTATTGAAGGGTGGAACAGAGGGCTAAGAAAACTACGTGAAGGCATGTATAGCCGGAATAAACTGACGTTACATCCATCTCAAGGGTGCGAAAACTTGGTTCCAACATCCCCCCATACTTCTTCGGGTGAGACTTCAATCCACGCTCTGTGGGCTGATGCTGAAAGGGCCAGTAGTGTAGGGATTTTTTTGGCTAACTAACGTTGAACCTGGGTCAGGCCCCTGCAAGCCACTAAATCGTTTTGTTGTTGGGACCAGAATCTGCATAAGAGATGTGTGATGTCATATCACTGGAATCCAACTAAGAAAGAAATCGAAGGCTGGTTGGATAGAAGGATTCACAAGTTCGTGGCACAAGAAAACAAAAACCCGTGACTATCAAAAGATAGTGGTTGAGTCGATACTTGTATAAGGACATCAACGAAATATTTTTCGCCTCCTTTCCTACTGAGCTATACGAGTGGATCGCGAAGCTAGCAGATAACCAAGGAAGGTGGAAACTTAATGGTCCTATTGTGTAGACCCTGGAGCTAGTGCAAAGGTTGGAAGCATTAGAGGATAAGATCGTGCATGCTATCAACCATTGGCTCGATCGCATCATAAGAGGGTTTGTTACTGAATTCACGGTAGACACCTCAGTCAGCTATAGTGAGGCAGAGAAATGTTTTTTCAAAGGACTGTAAGGTAAGTACATTAAATCTCTGAATACTTGGATTAAAATGTTGTTGTGCGAAAAACAGGTTATGCATCTACCTTGATGTTTGGGACTACGCAAAGCAGAAAAAGTTATAGAAACGAAGGAAATAAGGGTCCAAAGTATAGCCCCTTGATTTCACCTTCGTGAGGGGATGAATAATGGATAACGAAGGTATCACCGCGAAGTTCTATTCAATTGATAAGATAAGGATTCTCATGAATACCACCTCTGCCCACACCACCTCTGTCTTCACCACCATCACCTCCAACTTCACCCATACCAACTCCACCTCCATTGCAATTCAGTATGGCGAATACAGTGAAGTTGCCTTTATCCAAAGGCTTGGGAAATGAGGACCTGGACCAATTCTAGTTCAGTATGAGGGCTATATGGGAATCTCAGGGTATTACAGATGATGATATAAAGAAGGCAATGATGTTTAGTGCTCTGCAACATCACGCGCTAACCTGGTACATTAAGTACTCTAATGATAACCCAAATGCCAGAGTAGCGGACATCCAAGCAACACTAAGCAGGGATTTTAGCAGGCTTAAGTCTGAGTCGCAGTCGATTGTGGGATTCACAGAGATTGCGATGTGACCAGGCGAGATGCCATGGGAATTGAATCAAAGATTGAAGTGTCAAATCCATGAAGCCAATATGAATTTGACAGATGGACAACATCGCGATTGGTTTGTGGCTTCACTTCTACCCCACTTAAGGAACGCATTGTCGCAACATAAGATAATAACTCAAGTAGAGGCCTTGGAGATTTCCATGAGACTACACAAGACTCCGATGCAAGATCCTAATCTAGGAGTTCAGCAGATCCAAGTGCAGCTGCAGAATCTGTGCCTTGAGATGCAAATTTTGAAGCAAGATAGGATGGTTCAACCAGAGGTACGCGAGGAAGTATGGTGCTTGAAATGCAAGAGTTAGGGTCATGAAAAAACTGCCTGGTCTTTACAAATTACCTTGTAAGAGGAGGACCAATGCCTTTAAGGCCAGAAGCTTTATGGTGCGCTATCTGTCAAGTAGCCAGAAAACATGCCATGGAAAACTGCCACTTGTTATAGAAGTATGTGTAAACATCATAACAGTTTTTCTACAACTTTTGTAGATCGGTAGGACATGATGAGCATACTTGTAGGAGCTATGAATTGATGATGGATAGAACTCCTGCCTATATGGTTCAGGTCGAAACGCAGCCCCTTGACTAGAATGCAAGGATGGCGCGGATAAGATTTCAGGGGCATGGGAAAGGTCGAGGCAGAGGGGGACCTAGTAGAGGTCGCAGACAATTGATTTTCTACAATTGTGGAGGGCCAGGACACTATGTCCACAATTGCACTAATCCAATGCACCCGTCGTGCAAGTATTGCATGTTGTTTGATCACGAAACAAAAGATTGTCCTACATTGATAGCTAGGATACGTCACAAAGGGGCACTACCGCCTCCCCTAACTCAGAACCTGTAGATGATGAGGTTTGAGCCGAACAAGGGAGATCCGAATGTAAATATAGTGCTTCAAAGTGGAATCGCGATGGGAGATGACAAGGGGAAACAACTAGAAGATAGTATATGGGTTCGCAAAGCCCCAACAAAAGAGGATGAGTTCGATTTGGAGCGCAGTCGCGAATCATTCATGGAAGCTAAGAATAACTTCACTGAGGCCTCAACTTCAGGAAGCAAGGATAAACAGGAGTAGGAGATGGACCCCTCTATGCTCACAACTTTCTTGGAAAGCCGTATGAAGTTACTGCGTGATAGTAAGGCTATGAAAGGGTTACAAGAACTCATCAATAAATGTGTTGGGACTGCTCTAGGTGAACCACGTGAAGTCTGAAATTTCAGTAAGCATAAGACAAGGACGAGGCATGAAATGAGACTCACCACACAGATTGTAGAATATGAAATGGATCAAGTCATTCTAGATTTGGGATCAGATGCGAATGTTCTACTGAAACAAACATGGGAACGAATGGGGAGACCTGTGATACAATGGTCCCTGTTATAGACATATTTGGGCACTACAACCCTAATCACATATGTCCATAAAACAAGGGCTTCTAAGTCCCTAAAAGTTTTGTTTCATACCCTAAAGGAGCAAGGTCAGCTGATTACATCATCTCCCAGAAGTTCTCCGTGAAAAACTACTCAGAACTGGTTAAAACTAGACCATATAGACTTCTTAGTGCTAAGGGTGCGATGCATCTCACCTGCCACATACAAAAAGTGTGATGCATACTGGAAAGCCCTTCTGTAGGGTGCGATGAGCGAGAGCAGATAAATGGCAGAAGCAGTTTGCTAGGTGGAGACCCTAAGAATCTTCTAGAAGCTACTCATTTGACACTTGCCTCTCTGAATTTGCCCAGGGATGAGTAAGAGATCATGAAATCTCCAAGTTGAACCAAGAACTATCAGAGAGATGACACTAATCAAAATCCCAGAAGCTGACTCACCCCCCTGCAAACATTTATATATGGATCCCTCATCCCAGAGATCCAAAGGCTGGAATTTTGTAATTTGCAAGGAAGTGTTGTTGGTTTCTCTTTGAGGACATTGTTGGGTGATCTTGTTTTGTATGAGGTGAAGAGGGCTTTCATGTTGGGAGGATGGCGCTGGGTCAAACCAATGGGTTGTAATCCTCTCTTCTACTACTTCTATCAATAAATCTATTTGAGTTTTCCTCCATATTCTTGTATATCTCTAAATCTTGAATTGATATATGCATATGTATGGTTAATATACATCTGATCCTATATTGTTTATGGTTATAGATCTCTATGCTTTAATGGTATTATGCTGCTTTGACTCTACAGGTGCTATTTGAAGTGGGATAAGTAAGGAAGGAGTGTCAAAATTCTGTCAAAGGGGAAAGGAAACAAGCAAGAGCCAAGCGAAAGACTGAGGTTGGTACTCTCTGCTTCTTTCTCATCTATCTCTCATAAAGGAAAACACAAGTGACTTTAGTTTGTTTATTTCTAAGATAGCTACCCGTCTTAGTGGGACTAGCAGCTCTGAATAGACATTAGTTTTCCCAATAACAAAATGGTGACTCCGCTGGGGAACGAATAGTTTGATTGCTTGTCTCTATTTATTTGCTTCGTAAACTACAGACGTAGCCTGAAGTTAAGCCAGCTAGCCTTCAAACTGCATTTTCTACGCAAGTGTAAAGTAGATCAACGCTGCTTCAATCATTCTTCGAGTTTGTTTACGAACTAAACAACTGACTTGCAAACATCCTAAGTGCCATGGTGGTAGCTTAATTAACCTCATTATATCAGCCCCTATACTTTGTATTCACTGACTATCATTAGCTCAGCCTAAATCCCTGAACTAAGCTGCAAAATGTGACCAAAAACCAAGTTAAAGTCTCGTCCCTGGACCATCGCACTGTCTCCTTTTGGCAGACTGGATGCATCACACCTCCCATGTGCAGTAGGTGGGATGCATCCCTGTTTCCCTGTGTCACAGGTGTGATGATCAGATAAGACTATTTCCTCCTCCAGATTTTGGTTTTTTCTTCATTGTCTTCAGCTTTATTCAGGAGTTTTTCTATCTGTGATCAGTATACCACTATTGAAACCCCCTTCCTTTGCATTATTCAGCCTCCATTGTACAAAGAATTGTGAATGTTTTTGTGTATTTTTCGCCATTTACAGTTCTCCTTTACAAAAAGTAGCTTAATCAAACTGTTGTCTTTTGATTTGAAAGTGTCGCAAGTGTCGTTTTCAATCAAAGAAAAGAATTCTCCTCTTTTTGATAGTCGATTATACTGTTACTCTTGTATTTGATCTGAATTAATAGTATTTCAAGTGTCAAAAGCAGTTTTCAATTCAAAATCGCAAAGTGTCGTCCTTGTCTTCCTTTCATTTTTTGAAAAGAAAATTGTTAGTACTGTTGCTTTGAAAGAAAAGATAATTCAGATTTGTACTTAGCATTCTTTTTGTCATTCACACATCAAGAAAGCGAAAAACAAATACACGCATGTGCATTTGCATTTAGACTGCTTGTTGATTTTGATTTAGGATAGTGCATCTAGTGTGTGCTCTCTACTCTATGTTGAAAGAATTTCGCTTCTCTTTCATTAGTAGCTAGGATTTTCATTGCAAAAAGAAGAGTAAATGATTGTTTACCATCTTAGATTGCATATTTAGGAATTGTATATCTACATCACGCAGTGAACCTTAAAGGCAAACTTCTTAAGAAATATCAACTATAAAATAAATTCAATGAACATAAAAACACTATGGAACCTAACAAACAACATCTAGAAGTCTAGGCTAGAGACGTATTCTGGCGTCGTAAAGCCTGGTAACTATCACTTTCATCGTAGGTTGGGTGATTCCTCCTCTTTGAGACGACAAGTGCCAGTACGAACTTGTGCTCCCACGTACCATCGAGTATATATTGGGAGACCACAATAGGCTATATCCTTTATCCTTAGGAAGTCGTGTCTGCCTCCCTATCGATCGTAATGCACTGAACACAACATTCGGGAAGATTGACTGCCTACCGTAAAAATTATTCTACAGTTTTGCGATTAGTTTGGTAATCCCTCTGTCTAGATTTCCAGAGTAGTCTGTTTCATTCTTTTTTAGACTCCTTAAAGGAAAAGGTCCATCTGAGCACTTGCCACTTCAGGCTCATTAAAAATTGTAGGCGACTGGTGTCATATTTAGCTTTTTCTCGACTCTTAAAAATTGAAAAAGCAAGTTGTGTCAAAGCATCATAAAATTTATTTTAATATGAATAACGTCACTATTCCCTCGTTAATCTTAGGTTGAGAAAATGGAGTCTACCATTCAAGGATTTCCCCTTGGGGGAAATCCTAGTCCTTTCTCCCCTTGGGGAGATGTTGGTGCACCTCATATGGCCACATTGTCCCTTCCAGGACTGAAAATTGGCCTGCAAGTATGGCTCTTCTCGACCTATGTCATTCAAAACACCGTGATTCCTGAGAAATCAAATCAGTAACTAGATGATACTAGGGTTACCCCCAACCTTTTATTTCATTTATTTCTCCCTCTCCTTCTTCCTCTTCGCTTGGTGAAGCTAGTAAAACTAAAAACCAAGTAACTGAGAAGAAGAAGAAAGGGAAGGAGAAGAAGAAGAAGGAGCCAACGGAAAAAAGGGGCAACTGTACATCATCTAGCAAAAATCCACACACTGCACCGTCCAAACCTAAATCTCCATGTGTCATCTACAAAGGGTACCACTATCATCAAGATTGTCCTTGCATCCCACGGATCTTAAGGGACTGGTCTCCCCGCTTGCACAATCCGGTGTCATCAACCTCTGATGATCATGTTGAGAGTACACTGTTAACTAGTGAAAATGAAGTTAATGGACGAAAAGGAAGATCTAAATTTCCTTGTAGACTGTGTGTAGGCAATCACACCATCCACCGTTGTCCCTTCCTAGACAAAGCTAAAAGAGTCTTGGATAACCGTCTTGCTTCATCGCTACGACTTCCTCCTGGATACAAGAAACCCTTGCCGAGTCCATCGCTAGTTGAAAATCCAACTGACACACCTTTGTTGTTGGTCAAAGCACCTATCATTGAAGATAAACCCTCTGAGTCCACACCGTACCAAAGTAAACAGATTAGGACGACAGTCGACCCAGTCTTGTCTTCAGAAGGTTTACCTTTAGATGATACAGTCACCAAAGAGAATGAGAACGACACCGTTCAAATTCTCTTCGTAAACACAGACTCCGATGAACATGGGGGAAATCTACCCATCCCTTTACCACAGGAAGGAATTCCATCGGAGATGTATCTAGCCATTTATTCGGTCCCACCTCCAAGCAACCTAGTCATTTCCTTCGATTGGAATCTACTAGGCAGACCCCGTCTACCATCTAATGTACCATTCTGAATCATAGTGCAAACTTATAGAATGGTCATGGTTGGTACCATCATAGATGAAGGGGCTTCTGTGAGTATCCTTTCCTCAACTACTTGGAAAGCGCTTGGTTCGCCATCGCTTCTGCCTGAGATGCAAAATCTAACAGGCTTCAACAAAGGAACCAGTCGACCGTTAGGGATCCTTCCAAATTTTCCTATAACTTTGAGAAGGAAAACTGTTTATCTGAACATAATGGTAGTCTAAGGACCTTTATATTACAATCTACTCCTTGGGTGTGACTACATTTATAGCATGGGAGCTATTGTTTCCTCACTCTTTCGAGTGATGTGTTTTTCGCATGAAGGCAGAGTGGTCCAACTCGTAGACCACCTTTCATTCCCCGGTTCACACATAGCTAATAGTAAAATTCCATCCCTAACTGGTCTTTTTGCACAAGGAATGTCTCATCAATCTCCAGTCTTTCCACCTGATGAGTGCGATTTATTTGATGATTGTGACTTAAACCCAGGGGGCATGCACCCTGGTCTGCTTCGGTAGGAAAACTTCAGGTACAGGGTAGGTTTCCGCGGGGGATATATGACTAATCTGACACACCCGTATGTTTAGGAAAATGGGATTAGATTGGAATAAGATACCTCTATCAGAAGGTATTCCTTTCCTGACAGAGAAAATGTTTTGTCTGCAAATTGAAGGGTAACCTGGAAACTCTACTTCACTATACCTGGGGGTATGCAAACCTTTTTGCATGAAAGTGAAATGCGACCATTTATTTTCTTAGTTTGTAGGTTCTTAACCCTTTAAACTCGTAGGATTGGTCATTCCTAGCCTACATAATAAAAGGATCCAGAGCAAAGTTTTGGATGGGACAAGCTCCCTAAAAAATGAACCTATCGATGACACATCCTTATTATACAACTGGAACGAGCAGTTTTACACGAAGTTCAATCTCGTTAAAAAATAAAACTAGCAATGAGCATATGTTCCACCAGAGTTTAAGCTCATTAAAAAATAAACCCACCTCTGGTAAATAACCATTGTGATCGCATTATTATCAACTTTTGAGCCTTGGTCGTGTTCTTACCATCACCTCCACTCTTTTTTAGCCGATCATACACCTCCATTTGATTGTTTACCCCTTTTGAGGAACAGCTACGACGAGTGATCCTATTAGCCACCTTCTTTACACTGCCATGATTGAAAAAAGTTCCAAACATTACCTGGAACTAGCTGCTATCTGAAAACATCACTCGTTCCTCAAAAAATGAGTCTCCTTTAAGCTCTTTTCATCTGACTCATAAAATATGAAAATATTGCCGATCAATTGGCCTCTCCAGCTCGTTAAAGTGATTGGAAGTGCTATCCCTCCTCTAGATTTTAATAATTTTGGACTTGAGGGATTATTACATAAAAAGATCAAGCGAGTTTCTTGTTCAACTCGTTAAAACTATCGAAAAGTCATCCCTTTCACATTGTTTTATACTTTTTCAGACTTAAGGGATTATATTACGAAAAAGGAATATTGGAGTTTCCTTTCCGTCTCTTTTTAGACTCTCTAAAATTGAAAATAACCGAGTTGTCCTTGTCATTAAACTTGTTAAAGCAATAGCGACAAACTTGTCCATGCAGACAAGAGCGAGTCTCACTGTCGCTAGGCTCGTTAAAGCATAGCAACGGGTTTTCCCGAAGGGAAAATTATAGAACAAGCATATGTTATCCTCCTCAAGCTTGACAAGATAAAGAGGTACTGGATAGAAATGACTGGGGAAAATTGGGAAGAAAACTTGAAGAAACTTTATTGGTAGCTCAGGTCGCTCTTGAATTCACCAACCCAGCTTGTGTCTCATCTGCTGCAATACCTTCACCCTTCATTCTTTCATGACCGCCACCCTGAACCTTGTATCATCAGATCATTTTCACCTCCACAAAATCATTTTCTCAATTTTGTGTCGTAGATGTGGGATTCATTAAGGCCCTCCTACGACAGGTCACTTCTTGTTGACATCAGCTCATTATCCAAGAAGTTGACTTAGGAACAACCCTTTCAGTACTTTGAAGCTTGCATGCCTCAATGGCAAGTTTCTCACTTCCAGCGAAAAGTTTACATCAATGGCCTTCGACCGAAAGATTTTGCGTGGTGTTTGACGTCAAGTCCCATTTTCACACCACGTGAATTGTACTACAGTACCTTGAGGGTCATTTTCATTATCGGTGATTCCTCTCACGCCTGTTAACAGCTTACATCATTGGCTGGTAATCAGGCGATGTCTTTCCATGTTTGACATCAGAACATATTTTCACATGGACCGACTTGTACTTCGGGCGAAGATTGAATGATTTTTGAAGACCCTAGATCTAGTTTCATCCATCCGGGATGTGATATACTTAGGAAAATAAAGACATCAAATGTACATCATTGCTGCACAAATAATCATCCAAACCAAAGGATGATGGCTCTACCAGAACCATCAGTCTACTACACAGACGGTTGTCTATCCTATGTACATGAAAATATTATGAAGATAATGTATTGTGTTGTATCTTATTACAGGTCACCTTCTAGTTCGAAAAATCTTGGATCCTCATGATAAAGCATTTCACCTGACATCAAAAAGATTTACGGCCTCATGCTTTAGGGGGCAACTGTTATAGACATATTTGGGCACTGCAACGCCAATCAAATATGTCCATAAACCAAGGGCTTCTAAGTCCCTAAAAGTGTTGTTTCATACCCTAAAGGAGAAAGGTCAGTTGATTACATCATCTCCCAGAAGTTCTCCCTGAAAAACTACTCAAAACTGGTCAAAACTGGACCATACAGACTAATCAGTGCTAAGGGTGTGATGCATATCACCTACCACATGAAAAAAGTGTGATGCATATTGGAAATCCCTTCTGTAGGGTGCGATGAGCAAGAGCAAACAAATGGCAGAAGCAGTTTGCTAGGTGGAGACCCTAAGAATCTTCTAGAAGCTGCTCATTTGACACTTGCCTCTCTGAATTCGCCCAGGGATGAGTAAGAGATCATGAAATCTCCAAGTGGAACCAAGAAATATCAGAGAGATGACACTAATCAAAATCCCAGAAGCTAACTCACCCCCCTGCAAACATCTATATATGGATCCCTCATCCCAGAGATCCAAAGGCTGGAATTTTGTAATTTGCAAGGAAGTGCTGTTGATTTCTCTTTGAGGACATTGTTGGGTGATCTTGCTTTGTATGAGGTGAAGAGGGATTTCATGCTGGGAGGATGGCGCTGGGTCAGACCAATGGGTTGTAATCCTCTCTTCTACTACTTCTATCAATAAAGTTATTTTAGTTTTCCTCCATATTCTTGTATATCTCTGAATCTTGAATTGATATATGCATATGTATGGTTAATATACATCTGATCCTATATTGTTTATGGTTATAGATCTCTATGCTTTGACGGTATTATGATGCTTTGGCTCTACAGGTGCCCTTTGAAGTGGGATAAGAAATGAAGGAGTAGCGAAATTCTATCAAAGGGGGAAGGAAACAAGCAAGGAGCCAAGCAAAAGACTGAGGTTGGTACTCTCTACTTCTTTCTCATATATCTCTCATAAAGTAAAACACAAGTGACTTTAGTTTGTTTGTTTCTAAGATAGCTACCCGTCTTAGTGGGACTAGAAGCTCTAAATAGACACTAGTTTTCCCGATAATAGTCCCTGATTCAACTGAGGATGGCGAATCAACAGAAAATTATACCCATGGGGCGGTTGTAGGGATTGACCATGGATATTGAGGGAGTGAGCAAGCTTGTAGACTTTGAAGTAATAGAGATTGTGGATGACAACAATCCCCATCTTGCACTCCTAGGAATTGACTGGGCTACTGATATGAACAGGGTAATCAATCTAAAGAAGTGAAAGATGATATTTGGGAAGAAATCACTGCACATAATAATACCCCTGGATCCTGCTAAACGATCGCACTATATGGAACCAGTCCGCAACTATGAGAGTGATGATGATCTGGACTACATCTATAAGATAACAGTGCGAGACCAAGACTAGGTGAATCCCACCGTGGATGGATGGATTACATGGGATCACAAGGGTTCCTGCACTTCGGACTCCGACAAAGAAATAGAACGCCGGCAGAATCGGTTACATGAAGTAACTACGCTGAATTGCAACATGATGACCCAGTTGTTGTGCTGTGTGTCATCATAGGTAAGAGATCTACCTAGATATGATGGTATAAATGAGGTAGATGTATTTTTGGATGCATTTGAAAGGGAGGTGCTAGAAAAACAACACTTCCAGGCCTTGGAATGGGCACTGCGTGTTATGCCCGCAAGATTGTGGGGTACACAAAAGGGAAGTTTTGATGATTGGTATGAATGTAGGAGGATGATGCGAGCACGATCTAGGAAGCCTAAGATGCGAATAACAGACAAGTACAATGGGCAGAATGATCCACGCACACATTTGGCCAAATGGGCATAGGCCTATGGAGAAAAGCCACAACCTGAATGGGTGCACCTATTCTGTCATACCCTAGATGTTATCCTAATGAATTGGTATATAGAAACAGAGCTCCACCATGGAACAAGTGAATAGGATATCCTGCGTGAAGGATTCATGATGACATTTAGTTTTGAGGATGGGTTTGACAGCATTGATGAAGCGCTACAAGAGGTGAAAGCATCCATATTTAGGATACCGCAGGATCCTTAGACCTGACGTAGCCTGAATGGGCTACTCACCTAAGTCGTGCACTGGAATGTTATAATGTAACTACTGAATAGGAGGACGAGGATCCACGGAAGATTAACATTAAAAAAACATAGGGTCACCACGAGGTTCAAGGACCGTAGATTGAGAACCCTGATATAACTTCACAAGTGAACATTGGTACGGAGGCAGAACCCAAATTCACAAAGATTGGAAACTACTAGGACAACGCGACGGTGGATAAGGTCACTGAATTACTTCGCGAATATCAAGAATTATTCCCTACCAAGTTTACAGATTTGAAAGGAATAATTGAAGATCTAGAAGTGATGAAGATCACGTTAAAACCCGACGTGAAGCCAGTTAAGTAGAGGCCTTACCACCTGAATCCGAAATACAAGGAAAAGGTCTGCTTAGAGCTAGAAAAAATGTTAGTAGCATGCATCATTGAACTGTGGAGGAATCTGATTGGGTAAGCCCAATGGTGGTGCAAGAGAAGAAGCAGAAGGATGAGATAAGGATATGCGTGGATCTTAGAAAACTAAATGATGCTTGTGTGCATGATCCTTTCCCAACTCCATTCACAGATGAATTGTTGGACAATGTAGGTGGCCAGGAGGCATACTCCTTCACTGATGGGTTCTCTGGGTACCACCAAATCAAAATCCCATCGGAGGATAGGAGAAAAACAACCTTCGTGACTGAGTGGGGCTGTTTTCAATACACTGTAATGCTGTTTGGGTTGAAGAATGTGCCTGCTATCTTTTTGCACGTGGTTGTTGCGGCATTCAAGGAATTTATTCATAAGTTCCTAGAGGTATATTTTGATGTCTAGACTATATTTGGGTTGGTTAAGCGCCATGTAACGAGCTTGCAATTGATGGTAGATACTTGTTGAAGTTACCAGATTGCGCTCAACCTCAGAAAGTGTCTTTTTTGCATTCCTTTTGGGAACCTATTGGGGCATGTGGTTTGTAGACAAGGGCTGATGGTAGACCCGACGAAGATCGTGATGATTCTGAACTTGGAAATGCCGAGGAGCGTGAAATAGTTGCACACTACTCTGAGACATATGGGATATTACAGGAAGTTTATCAAAGGCTATGCCCAAATCACCGCGCCAATGGAAAAATTGTTGAAGAAGCATGTATTGTTCTACTAGAACAATGACTGTAAGAAAAGCCTAGATATATTGAAAGAAAAGATGGTTATCACACTGATTCTAGTCTTTCCAAACTAGAAAAAAGAGTTTCATGTACATGTTGATGCGCCATGTATAGCACTGGGGGAAGTACTAACACAGGATGGAGGAGAAGGATTGGACCACCTTATCGCATTAGCAAGCTGCAGATTATCCAAAGAAAATAAGAACTATTCCACCACTGAGCATGAGGGGCTAGCTATGGTGTATGCGCTCCAGAAGTATCGACACTACTTGCTAGGAGGTCACTTTAAGATGTATATGGATCACTCCGTGCTAAAGTACCTAGTCAATAAGCCTGTGTTGGGGGGGCGAATTTGCAGATGGCTCTTACTGTTCCAAGAATACGATTTTGAAGTTGTTGTGAAGCCTAGATGATTGAACACGAGACCAGATCACTTGTCATGCATCGAGACAGGGGAGGAACCCACTAATTTGGAGGAAGGATTACCTGATTCGCAACTCTTTACTGTGTGCATTGTGGATGGACATTTTGAGGATATAATACACTTCCTAACAACAGGAACTACGCTGGAAGGATACTCTGTCCAAAAAAAGAAGGAATTAGTGGTGTGCGCGGCAGATTTCTCTGTCATTGCTGGGCATCTATACAAGATGGGGACTAATGAGATATTGTGAAGGTATGTACCTGGGTTTGAACAAAGCAACATCCTCGCGGATGCTCATGGGGGCGCCGTGGGAGGGCATTATGTAAGGAGAGCAACCGCACAGAAGATTCTACGAGTAGGGCTGTGGTGGCCAACCCTTCATCAGGATTCAAAAGAATATTGCAAGGCGTGTCATGTATGTCAGCAAATAGACAGGCCATCACGGAGGGATGAAATGCCTTTGAATCCACAAATAACATTACAACCCTTCGAAAAGTGGGCAATAGATTTTGTAGGACCTATTTAGCCCCAAGGGAAGATAGGCACGAGGTACATTATCACTGCGACAGAGTACTTGAATTGTTGGGAAGAAGCGTAGCTGATGAAGGATTGCATGGGCGTGACTGCCATGAAGTTTCTATTTCAGCATGTACTGATGCGATTTGGATGTCCAGAGATTTTGATGACTGATCGGGGTATGCACTTTTTGAACGAAACAATTAGCGTGCTGATAAAATAATTTCTGGTGTATCACAAAAAGAACACACCTTATCACCCACAGGCTAACGGGACAGTGGAGGCATTCAAAAAGTATTGGAGACCATGCTAACCATGGTTTGAAACACTCAGCGAAACAATTGGGACCTACGCATACCTGCAGTATTGTGGGCTTATTGGACAACATGCAAAAAGTTAACGGGACAGACACCCTTTACGCTGGTATACAGGGTTGAAGCGGTAATGCCTATGGAATACATTGTGCCTAGTATGCACATAGCAACGCTCACAGGTATGATGGATCGTGGATCCCTTGAAGAGAGGCTCGCATAGTTGGATGAGCTTGAAGAAGAGAGATTTTTGGTTGGATTTCACCAGCAGGTCCAAAAGCAGCGCGAAAAAGCGTGGCATGACTGACATGTTAAGCTCCGCACCTTTAAGGTGAATGACTTGGTGTTGTTGTATGACAGTAAGTTTGATAAATTTCCAGGGAAATTCAGAATGCATTGGCTAGGGCCCTATGTTATTAAGGAGATTACTGATGGTGGTGCGGTCCAGCTGGTTAAGTTGAATGGCGATCCCTTCCCAGGAAAGGTGAATGGCAGTCTATTGAGGCCATACATAGGTGGCTTGACCATCTAACTAGGTGACAGAAGCACAGTCTTAGTGCTCCAGGTAGCTAAAAGGAGGCGCAAGTCTATAAAATACACTGCTCGGGTTGGGGATCTACACGATTTCATAACTGCATGAAGCAGTGAAGTGTCATAGGGTCCATGACAGCACAAAGACAGCCACGCTAGCATGCAAGTCCACCAGAAAGTGACCGTTAAAGTCACTATTCACAATTTTATGGTCGGTTTGAGGCCAAATCGAGCGGGCAACAGTCATTTAAGGCGAAATTTATGGTTTATATTCTTGAAAATCTACCACCAATCTAGCATTAATGGGCCAAATGTGGGGGGAACGGTCGAATTTGAATTCAAAAGGCCCTATAAATTACAAGTGGTTATCCAACAAAAAACACTTGGCATTTTGAAAATTTGGTTGTTGCACTATCAAGTGTGTATGGACCTTACAAATTTCGAGGCCTTGAGATCAAGTTTAGTGTTTGTGACATTGCCAGAGGAGATGCAGGACCTCCTGAATAGAATGATGTCGACACCCGAGGAAGTCGCACAGGAAATTGCAGTAGTAGAAGCCCAAGAGAGCACTAGAGAAATAGTTGAGGTCCCTAGATCACCCAGAACACTGAGACCTAAGAAGGATAAGTAGGCTATGATCTTGGTGCGCATCTCACCATGAAACCCACAAAGGACCAAGCTCACCTTAAAGGAAAATGGGAAGGCCATTAATCTGGAGGTCGACGAGGAGGAATCTGAAGAAATCTTGGTGGATGAGGAGGACATGGAAATGGAAGTTGAAACCCAGGTTGTGGACCCTATTACCCTGTTACCCAAATATGTTCCTCTACGCAAGGGCAAAGCCAGGGTGCCGAGGGACATAGACAAGAGCAAGATCTCCCTACAAAATTCATTTCTCCCAAATGATATTGTTTTTGAGGGGCCGCACTTAGGGCAAGTTCTTGTACTGAAGTTTGAAGATTGGGACCTCGCGGATCATGAGAAATTCTCACATTTAGCGACTGAGCAGCTAATGCGCCGACGGATTGATGCGATGGCTTGAATGATTGAATTAGAGCCATGCACATGGCTCAAGGGTGTAGCGAAAGCTGGGTTGCTAAACCTGCTCTGGGTGTCACATTACCATTGTGCCCTAGTGACCATCTTCATCATCAAGTAGCTGCTCTGCTTGGTGCATGATGCATGTTTGTGGCTGGAGGAGCCCATTCCCATCATAGATCACTTGATTCATTGGATCACACGGCTACCTTACTCAGGGGAGGATCTAGCCAATATATCATAGGGAAAAGGTTGCAAGTTGGCCCTCATAGAAGTGATGAATAAGAAGTTCAAGTTGGAGAAGAAGAAGTGGGGATATGCCATCTCCATCGTTAACAACCCTGCAGTCAAAGTCACAACACAAATTTTAGCAGGGAAGGTGATGCAGAAGTGCCATGTTGATGAGGTGCTCGCGCCTATGGTTGCAATAGCAGTCCAATGTGTTGAAGGAGTCCAGTTCAACTGGGTGAATTATCTATGCGGCGAGTTCCTTGCGAACTATCACGAGGCACAGGAGCAGGGCAAGACATTCCACTATGCATGGCTTTTTCTCTCGATCGTACTGGTGGCATGGGAGCTGCCCGAAGACAACCAATTCCCTTCAGTTGCGTTGGACCTTCCAAAGGCAGCAAAGTATGCTTCGCTATGGGCAACCAAGGACGCGCAGCAAATAAAAGAAAGCAATATCTTTTGGATCTTGATGGAGATGAATATCCAGATGGGGATCAATCACAAGGCATAGTTGTCACCCATAGTATACGCTAGTTTGCAAAGATTTGCAGAGTTCAAAGCGGATTTCCACCATGTCTTTATCAGGGTGCGGAAGGACCCTATGAATACATGGCATAACCTACCATATCTGGCAACTGATGATGTAATTTTTGCAATCTCGAGTATTAGCCGCCAAAGTGGCGTGCTCCAGCAGGCTCCACGGTGGAAATGGACAAGTCCACAGTGCAGTGTAAGAATGAATAAACCAAGCTCTGAATGGTGCAGCTGGTGGAGAAGCACAGAAAGGAAGAAGCAAAGGCTAAGGCCCAGGCAGTGTGCGAAGCCATGAAATTGGCGAAAAAACTTCAAACAAAAGGAGAAGATCGCGAAGGACAGAGGTCACCTTTGCCAGGGACTGAGGTAGAAATGGAGACAGAACAAGGTGGCACAGACTCGTAGACGATGTCCACCCAACTCAAGCATCCGCGAACGTGAGAGTAGGTTGTGCCACTAAATAAAACCAAGGAATCAAAGACATCCTTCGACCCAATCACCCTCACTGAGGGGGATTTACACGACATTAGTGAAATGGTGAGGGATGTCACTGCGGAGGCCCTCCAGCAGTTCGAAGAACAATATAAGTTGGTATTGGGGGCTCTCTGACAGAGCTGCAGGAGTTGCAGGTTCGTGCTCCACAGGTTGGCACAATGTCCACCAGCCTCGCGATCGGCACTTCAGCTGCCAAGGAAATGTTGTGCACAAGGGTGACCAACATGATGGTGCTACCAGATGAGGCACTCACTATAGAAAAGGAGGTTGACAAGCCCATGGTTAGCATTCTAAAAGGGGTAGGACTGAATATCGTCTCGCTCCCTTGGGAGATGCTTTACCTCTTGCAGGATGGAGTCATCGCAGAACTTAGGGCCCAGGAGAGTCACGCTCTACAAGTGATGAGTGAGTAGTGCATCAACATTGAGCAGTTGGGCCTACAGTGCAACAAGGAAGTGGAGCAGAACAATAAAATAATGCACATAGTGGAGAAAGCCTGTCGAATGGTCCCGAAGTTGGAAATTTAAGCCGAATAACTGGTAGAGGCACGCATCTGCAAGTTGGCCATAGGGGTTCGCGATGGTTGAGAAGAGATGGCCCAAGTTCAATTGGAGTTGAACCTCTAGATTTCAGAATTGCAGTTACGGGCTCAACCCTCAACTCCATCGAAAATCAGGGAACAATGTACCAACGTTGTTACAACAGCAATAGTGGCAGTCAATAGTGCAGTAGCAGACTGCATGCAGCTTTTTGAACAGTCATTCAAGGTCCTCACCACCTTGCAGGAGGACCCGAATGTAGAATGCCTGGAGACATAGGCATGCGAGCTACAGGAAAAATATGACAAGGTCAAAGGGACCATGTAGACTGTTGCCCTTACATAGAGGCTTGCACCGATGGAGGAGGCAAAGGCGCTCAAGGAACAAGTGGATACCGCTCGGCATAAAGAAGTGGTCTTAAAAGTGTGCCTACAACCATGGATAGACGAGGCTTATGTGATCACAACCTCCATTGAAGGAAATCTCACGCAACTGTAGGCAGCACAGCAGAAGATTTAGGGTAGCAGTCACTGAGCAGCACGTGGAACAAGTCCAACAAGCGGCCGCTCAGTGCGCTACCAAAGTTGCAGTGATCCAAACGGAGTTGTGAGGTATTCGCACTAAGATCTCCTCACCTATAAAGTGACTCGAGGGTGAGTCATGATGTTTGTGTTGGGGGCCTGTTGGGCGCAGAATCCCCCAAGGGAATTTTTGGGGCTAAAATCCCATATTTTGGTCATAATTTTGTAATCCAAGTGTAAAGACTCCGCATTTTGTGGTCACAAAGCGTGTAGATGTTAAAGAGTCATAGGGTTGTCTGCCCTTATTTTGGAAATGTAATGTCGGCTATAAAATATCTACCCATGGTCCGCGGACCATGGGATTGTATAAATAGAGCTAAGCTCTAAGTAGTTAGAGAAATGAATAAATCAACTGAGCAAGATCGAACATGTATGAGAGATAGCTCTGAAGTAGAAGTCTAAGTCTTGGGTCATAGCGTAGGTAGAGGCTCTATAGCTATGTACACAGAGGCCTATAACTCCGCAACTGAGTGCACAGACCCCTACAACTGAGTGCGCAGGGCAGGTAGAGTCTGTAATGGTTTGGAATTATCAATAAAGAGAAGTATTCTACAATTTCCGTGTCTTTATTTCCTGTTTATGCATCTGGTTATATTGGGTATGAATTTCACTTATAATGCTTATGTGATGCACGAATACATGTAATTATGTTGGTTAAGTGAATGCAAGTAAGAAAAAATTTGTTTACGCAAAGCTAACTAAGATCTGTTAAGAAGAACATGTATGCTCCTGAGTTTCACAATCCATGAAAATCCTTGAGGAGCAAGGAAAAGGTTAGAGACTTCGTGGTTGAGAGGGAGACTAAATTACATCTCAACATGTAGCCATAGAAGAAGCCTCAAAAGTAGCTTCATGAATTTGTGGAGTAGCCAAAACTAGAGACGCGGAGAGGAGACCGAGTGGAGAGATCGACTCAAGCAGGGAAGAAGCAATCTCAGACAATTGTGGAGCATCCACAATTGGAGAAGTCGAGAGGAGACTGAGTGGAGGCATAAAGTCATGTAGAGACCTCCAGTAGGGGGCAATTTCGAGCCAAGTGGGCAGAGGGATCACATGCAGCCATACCTCCAGGTGTGAGGTGGGGAAATTTGAAGCGATAGTCCCAAGACGGTTGAAATTGGGCAAGTTCTGTTGAATGGTTTTATCTCATGGATCTTACCTTCGTACAGGAGCCCAAATTACATAGTAGTGGGAGGAATTAGTGGGATTGATGCAATTAGAGATCAAAGTAATAGAGGCTAGAGTAGTCAGATATTGAAGAGCATAGAGAGGGTTGAAAATAAGTGTAGAAAGGTAGATTCAACACAAGCACAGAGTTTTCATTCAACAGAGGCACTAGTATTCAGAGACTTTTATGACCGAGGCATCATTCTGATTCAGGTTGAATTTTTTTTTTTTTTGTTTCTAGAGTTGTTGGAGCTACAACACTCAAGATAAGTGTTGCATGTAGAACATTCCAAAGGTTCAGGATTAGGATCGAGTTGAATTCCTTTCTTGTTGAGAGGGAGTGTTGAAAATAGCAACAAGAAATGTTAAAAATAGAATCCAGAAATTCCAATTTAATTTGTCCTTGAATTAAATTGTGAATTAAATTGTAATTCTTTTCTCATAGAAACTTGTAAATAAATAATTAAATTTAATTAACTTATGCATTTTGAGTTGGAATTATTTATGAAGTCATGTATATGTTCTCCCTATATTATATGGATCTAGGATGAGTTAAGTATGAGTGGTAATTCATTAACTCAGTGTATTGAGTTAAGTCCAGTTAAATTAGTTCCAAATTGTTTGAGGAACTAATAGTGAGTTAACAGCCAATTGATGCATTGGTGAACTCAACTAGTGCTACTCCAGTGAACTGAATATTCCCTCATCACAAACTCACGCATGTTGATTCTGAGAAAGACCTAGTTGAGACTAGAGTTTAGGCACAATGTACTATTTGTTGTAGATTTTTTTGAGTTGCATTGATAGTGCATACATTGAGGAACTGGGGAATTTCCCTTTAAATACGGGCTAATTCTCTCAGGAATTGTGCAAAGAATTAGAAGCTTGGAGGCTTGGAAATTTGGCTAAGTATTAACCAAAGGAAGTCATCAAGTGGAGGATAGGAAATACTTGTGCAAGGTAAGCTCAAGGTTGAGCAGAGCATATTGTATTCATATGAATTCTTTGACCAAGGGTGATTGGAATAGAGAATTGGAAAGCTTGTGAAGAGGGTAAGCTTTGGCCTTGAGCTTGCTTATGAGTTGGAGATTGAATTTTCTGAGTGTTGGGATTGTTCTAGAGAGAACAAGCAATTGTAATTTCATCTTGATATTCCGAATTAATACAAAACAAATAGTGGGGTTTTGAGTTGTGGCTTTCCCTGGATATTTATTGTGTTATGTGCCTTTGATTCCCTTCCTCTATTGATTATTGTTTTCTCGATGTTTATGGGCTTCTGCTATAAATAGTAGAAGTAGATTCTTGTCTCTTGCTTTAGAAAATTGCATTAGCTTGTGAATCTACATGATTTTCTACATATTTTATGAAGCACTTTGTGAACTCTATTGAAAAAATATATCTTGAATGCAGTGATTGAAGAATGATTTTATGACTAAGTTTTTTTGCATGTATCTTAAGCTAGGGTTTCCACTCCCATCATCGTTATTTTTATTACATGGACTATGTTTTCTCTTGATGCAACAGTTACATTTTTCAAATAGAATAACATTTACATTCATGCAAGTAGGTTAAAATTTACATTTATGCAAAGTAGAGTAACATTTCCATTCCTGAAAATATACAATAATTTCCATTTCTACAATTAGTTAAGGCTTGATTCCATGATATTCACTTCATTTCATAATATCAACAAAAGAAGGACACATTACATGCTACACATATAGTGCTGACACCTCTTAAGTTTGTACTAACCCTGGGTTGATAATTTAAGTTGGTATCCTTGGGAGTTGCAACATTCTTCGTTTCAATACTAGGGCTCATCAATAGACATTCCTTATTTGCAAGGCTACAAGTTCTAAATCTTTTAATGTTGTGAGGTTTTTCACCCCCATTTTATGGGTTGTCTCTAGTCCTAGAATTAATGCTTCATATTGAGCAACATTGTTGGTGGCATCAAATTCTAGTTTATAGGAGAGTGAAATATTTTTCCTTGCATGTGGCATTAGAATTAGTCCTTCTCTTGTCCCTTCTCTGGAACTTGCTCGATCAAATAATAGTTTCCACACTAAGTCTATTTTATGCATCTTCCTTTGTTTAGTGGGGTTGACTTTATCTCAATAGTAAATTCAAGGTTGAGTATAGGTCATGGTAAGGTTTGGTAATGTTCGGCCCCAACTCTACCATAACTGATTTTGGCATGCTTTTGTAGGATGCCCTTGAATCTAGCATACAATTATGTAGTAACTTATTTTGAACTTTCCGGGTAAGGTTGAAAGGAGGACTTTCATCATTTTGTTCTTTTATGTGAGGTCCACAATCCACATGTGGATGGTATTCTTCAATGTTCAAAGTGTCACTATGAGTGATTTGTTGAGGTGCGATCATGATCTTTTACTACTGGGATAGGATCCCTAGTGGTAGTTTTGGGGTTAATTTACACAATTTTGTAAGCATTTTTGTAAAATATGTAAAGTCTTTGCGATATGTGGATGCAGAGCACACAGATAGATAGGTGTCAAAGGGGTCTTAGCCCCTTGTTTGGATATATATTCAAGTTGGTTTTGAGACTCACCCATGGTCTATGCACCATGGTATTGTATTAAGAAAGCTATAAAATAGTTGAGTCATAGCGAGTATTAGATATAACAAATTGGGGATAGGGAATTGGGTACATTGAAGAGTTTTTTTTGTCTTGGGCAAGTGCTAAGGAAGGAAGGCTCTGCTTCCTCTTCTTAGGTAGAGAAGGGAGGCTCTTACAACTCAGTGCACAGAAGGCCTGGGTAGAGTCTACAGCTGAGTGCGCGGACACCTACAGCTGTGTGCGCAGGGTAGAAGAGTCTGTAATTGGTGAACTAAAGATCAATAAAGACATCTTTTTGAAGACTTACTAAGTATTTCCATTGAATTTGTTTATGTTATATATTGTTGATTAATAATATGTTTTATGAAATATTGAATGAAGGCTACACGAATTCACTGAATATGTCTTAATAATATATGGAATGAATTATTATTATCCACTACTGAAAAGTTAGAAGTTATTCTTCTTATGTTATCTAATGAATTAAGTAGATCTATGAGAAATCTGATCTAGGGTTGCTTGTTGATGCACGAAAGTAGGTAAATCGAGTGTTTAAGGTACACAAGGACTGATCATAGGCCTTTGCGAAGGTCTAGAGGTAGAATTAAATTAGTTTTTTGGAGATACCTATAAGTCTATCGATCTATGTGGAAGTAGATCTAAGGCATTGAAAGACATCACACTTGTCTCTAGATGCAGAAACTTGGTTTTTGCATCCCCCAATACTTCTTCAGGTGAGACTGCAGCCTGCGCTACGTGGTTTGTTGTTGAAAGGGCTAGTAGTGTAGGGTTTTGTTGGTTGGCACAAATAACTCTGAACCTGGGTGAGGACACCTTAAGCCAACAAATGGTTCTATTGTCGGGACTGGGATCTGATTAAAAGAGATGTGTGATGTCGCATCATTGGAATCCTATTAAGAAAGAGATTGAAAAGTGGTTAGATCAGAAGATTCACGAGTTTGTGGCTCAAGAAAAAAGGAATTCACGCCTGTCAAAGGAGGATTAGTTGAATAGGTATATGTATAAAGGGGTACATGAAATTTTATTTTGCACTTTCCCAATTGAATTATATGAGTGGTTAGCTAAATTGACAAACAATAAAGGAAGGTGGAAACTCAATAGTCCTATAATGTGGACTCCCGAACTGGTATGACGACTAGAGGCATATGAAAACAAGATCGTGTGGGTTGTTGATCATTGGATTGATCGAATTCTGGGATGATTTGTTACTGAATTACAGTTGATACCTCAGTTAGCTATAGCGAAGTGGAGCGAATATTCTTCAAGGGATCGCGAGGTAAGTACTTAAGGTCATTGAATACTTGGATTAAAATGCTATTATGTGAAAAGAGGGTAATTCCATTACCTTAATGTTTGGAGCTACACAAAGTGATAGACTCTTTAGAAGTCATGGATCAGGTCCGAAGTATAGTCCATTGATTGAACCTCCTTTAAGTGACGACAAAGGGGCGGTGCTGACTACACCGTGAAGCATTGTTTAGTTAATAAATAAGGGTATTCTGAGGATATCTCATCTATCCATTCCACCTCCACCTCCACCTCCACCGCATAAACCTTCACCTACACCTCTACCTCCACCTCCACCATTCATCATGGCAAACATAATGAAGATGTCGATCTTCAAGGGAATAGGAAGTGAAGATCCAGAGAAATTTCTTGTTTGTTATGACGATTGTATGGACAACACAAAAAATCACCGATGATAATATAAATAAGGTGCAGTTGGTTACCACCTTGCAGGATCACGTGCTCACCTAGTAAATTAATTACTACGCTGGTAATCCTCATGCATCATTAGCAGAGACTCAGAAAACTCTGACCAAAGAATTTAGTAATCCTAAGTCGGAGGTGCAGTCGGTAATCGAATTTAACGAGATTCGAATGAGAGTTGATGAGACACCTTGGGAATTTGATCAAAGGTTAAAGTGTCAGATTAGACAGGTTAACATGAAAATTTCTGATACCTAGCATCGTGACTGGTTTATAGCATAGCTTTTTCCACACTTAAGAATACCTCTATCACAATAGAAGATAGCAATGCAAGCAGAATCCTTAGAGATCGTGATGAGGCTACATGCATCACCTATTTAGGATACGAATTTGGGGTTACAACAGATCCATTCGCAGTTGGAGAGCCTGCACATAGAATTACAGAGTCTAAAGAAGAAAAGGGATACTAATCCAAAAGTGCACACAGACATTTGGTGTTTGAAGTGCAAGGGCCATGGGCACGATAAATACCATTGTCCAGTATACGTGAATGATATTATAGGAGGGGGGTCAGTCCCCCTAAAGCCAGAAGCCCCAGTTGGGCCAAGCACGGTAGTTACGTTATGGTGCTTAATTTTTCAAGCCATTGGGCAATATGCAATAGATAACTTCCACTTACTTCAGAAATTCATTCAGACACCCCATCAGTTGTTCTGCAATTTTTGTAAATCTATGGGCCATGATGAGCGCCACTACCGAAGTTATGAGATGATGATGGAAATAACCCCTACTTATCATATGCAAGAAGATACTCGGCCTCCATATCAAGGCGTAGGAGGAGAACGTGAGGGTTTTCAAGGACGAGGATGAGGACGAGGACGAGGACCTAGTAGAGGTCGTGGTTAGATTATCTGCTACAACTGTGGCCATCCAGGGCACTTTGTGCGAGATTTCCTAAATCCTACACCCCCTTCATGTCAATACTATAGACAAATCAACTATTCCATAGAAGAATGTTTGGTGCTAATAGCTAAAATGCAAGAGAAGAAAATGCAACCTCAGTATCCTACGCAGAATTTACAAATGATGAGGGCTGAGCCTCGTGAGGAGGATCAGAGCATTAATATTGTACTAACAAGTGGTATGTCGACTAGCACAGATAAAGGTAAGTAGCCTGAAGAAGACAGATGGGTTTGCAAAGCTCCTAAGAAAGAAGCCTCCTTTTCCCTTAATCGCGCTAAGTAAACATTTATGGAAGCCAAGAGGAGCTTCGCTGAGGTCTCCACCTCAAGAAGCTAGGACAAGACACCAGAGACCAATGCGACACCAGAGGTTGATCCTTCCATAGTCACTACTTTTTTGGAGACCTGCATGAAGTTACTATGTGACCAAAAAGGTTGTGGAAGGATTGCAAGACTTAATAGACAAGTGCGCCAATAAGGGAAAGACTCCTATGGAGCAATGCACAGTTAGAAATATTGGTAAACATAAAGCATGAATAGGACGCAAGATGCGGCTAACAGCACAGATAGATGATTATGAAGTGGACCAAGTCATTTTGGATCTAGGTTCCGATGTGAATGTTCTACCGAAACAAACATGGGAAAGGATGGGGAGACCTGCGCTGCAGTGGTCTCCGATTCAGCTTAGAATGGAGAATCAACAGAAAATCATCCCCATGGGATAATTATATGGAGTAATAGTTGATATTAAAGGTGCGAGTGCACTAGCAGACTTTCAAGTTATAGAAATTGTCGATGAAAATAATCCCTACCCCATACTCCTAGGAATCGATTGGTCTATTAACATGAATGGGGTCATTAATTTGAAGAAAAGGACAATGGATTTTGAAAGAAAGTCGCTTAGGGTTATAGTTCCACTAGATCCCGCAGAAGGGGCATGCTATACTGAACCAGTCTGTGATTATGTAGAAAGTGACGATGAGCTGGATCAAATCTACAAGATAACAACGCGAGATCAGGATTGGATCAATCCAATGGCGAATGGACGAATCACATGGGAACAAGAGAGTTCATGCACTTTTGACTTGGATGAGGAATTAGAGAATTGACAAAACTGCTTACACAAAGTTTCTACATTGCGATGCAATATGATCATGAAGTCGTTGCGATGTGTTTCATCGAAGGTAAGAAAGCTACCTTATTGTGATGGTTTGAATGACCTAGATATTTTTTTAGATGAATTTGAGCGTGAAGTCCCTGAAGACCACCATTTTCAAGCATTGGAGTTGGCACTGCATGCTACATCTGTACAATGGTGGGGTACGCATAAGGATAGTTTCGCTGGATGGTGAGATTACAGGTGAATGATGAAGTTATGCTTTGGGCATTCTAATACAAGAATGATTGAGAAGTATAATGGGAAGGATGATTTACATCATCACCTAGAAAAATGGACCAAGTCGTGGGGGACAGAACCGCAACCAGAGTGGGTACATATATTTTGTCATACCTTGGATACAATCCCCATGAACTGGTATCTCGAAACAAAGCTCCGCCACGACACTGCAGAATGGGATGTATTGAAGGAAGTTTTCTTATTAAATTTCATCTTCGAGGATAGGTTTGCAAGCATCGATGAAGCACTTCAAGAAATTAAAGTGGTTATCCTCAGAACACTGAAGGAACCTATGGAATGGCCCAACCAGATTGGAGCACCCAATTGCACCACACATTGGAATGCTATAATGTGACTACTGAAGAGGAGGAAGAACACCCAACAGATATCAATATTCCGGAGACAGAAGGGCATCATGAAGTAGAAGGACCACAAGTAGAGAACCTAGACATCTCCACACCTTTGAAAACAAGACAATTAAACATTGGCATTGAAGAAGAACCAAATTTTGCGAAGATTAGAGACTATTGAGATGACCCTAGAGTAGACAAAGTTGTTGAATTACTTCACGAATACTAGGATGATCACGCCACACTCGAAAGGATCAAGGATCTTGGAATCAATGTGGTCGTTACCACTCCCGACCCTCCACACATTGCATCAAGGGGTCTCCAATGAATTGCAAATCAGGGTGCAGTGCGCCCTTGCGGTCCTCAATAAGAGTAAGGTCAACAATGCATAGATGTATGAGGAAAAGACACAGGCATTAAAGGAGAACGATGAGATGCAAGCGCGAAGCACAAACCTGGAGACAGTAATTGAACATGCCTATCAAATAGTTCCAGGATTGCATATCCCAGACGATGCACAGGCCGCGAAAAAATTCAAGAAGTTAGTTGCTGCAATGCGCGATCCAAAAGATGAGGTTGGGTGTGTTAATTTTGAATTCCAGATGCAGATATCCGAACTCAAGCTCAAGCTTCAACCTACTACACCGCCAAAAGTTCAAGAACAAAGAGGCACAACTATCAAAGAGTCCATGACTCAACTAGATGTCACAGTTTAAGGTTGTGACTAGCTATTCACTCAGGTAATGGGCCTATGGGATACACTACAGGAGGATCCTACATTGCAGCATTTTAACACAGAGATTAGGGAAGCGCAATAATAGTATGATGAGATCAGTATGACGGCGTAAACATTTCTGCCAATCCAATGCTTCACGCACTTGTAGGAAGGCAAGGCAATGTTAATACAGATCCAAGAGTTGCAAAAAAAGAATTCCTTGCTAAGAGACCAGCTTCAACCTTGGATAAAGGAAGCCAACCAACTTTCACAAAACATTCATTAGAAGTTGAAGGCCATGCAAAAAACCTAGAGGACTACACAACTTGTAGTGGAGGGGCCAACCATAAAGAAATTGGTCCAGGAGGTACAACAAGCAACAGAACAGAGTATCGCAGAGCTTCAAGACTTGACCAAGGCATTCAAAAAACTCCACCTAAAAGTGGAACAGCCAGGTGAGTGACTCAAGGGTGAGTCACGATCATTATGTTGGATGCCTGTTGGGATAGGGTCCCTAGGGGTAGTTTTGGGGTTAATTTAACCCAATTTTGTAAAAGTTTTTGTAAAATATGTAAAGTCTCCACAATATGTGGATGTGGAGCGCGCAGATAGATAAGTGTCAAAGGGGTCTTAGCCCCTTGTTTGGATAGATAGTCATGTCAGTTTTGAGACTCACCTATGGTACACGGACCACGGTATTGTATTGAGAAAGCTATAAGTAGTTGAGTCATAGTGAGTCTTAAAGATAACTAACTGGGGATAGAGAATTGAGTACATTGAAGAGTTTTGGGGTCTTGGGAAAGTTTTAAGGAAGGAAGGCTCTGCTTTCTACAGTTAGGTGAATAAGAGAAGGCTCATGCAGGTTAGTGCATGGGAGGCCTGGGTAGAATCCATAGCTGAGAGCGTGGATGCCTATAGCTGTGTGCACATGGTAGAAGAGCCTGTAATTAGTGAATTGAAGATCAATAAAGACATATTTTTGAAGAATTACTGAGTATTTCCATTGAATCTATTTATGTTATATATTGTCGATTAATGATATGTTTTATGAAATATTGAATGAATGCTATGCGAATTCACTGAATCTATATTAATACTATATGGAATGAATAATTATCCACTTCCGCAAAGTTAGAAGTTATTTCTATTATTTTTTCTGATGAATTGAGTAGATATACGCGAACTCTGATCTAGGGTTGCTTGTTGATGCACGAAAGTAGGTAAATTGTCTATTTTAGGTCCCTAAGGACTGATTGTAGGCCTTCATGAAGGTCTAGAGGTAGATTTAACTTAGTTGTAGTGAAGAACCCTAGAAGTCTATTGATCTACGCAGAAGTAGATCTAAGGCACTGAAAGACATCACACTAGTCTCTGGATGTGGAAACTTGGTTCTTGCAACCCCCAATACTGCTCCGGGTGAGACTGTGGCCTGCGCTATGTAGGATGTTGCTGAAAGGGCCAGTAGTGTAGGGTTTTGTTGGTTGGCACAACTAACTCTGAACCTAGGTCAGGAAGATTCACAAGTTTGCGGCTCAAGAAGTATAATGGGAAGGATGATCAACGTGATCACCTGGAAAAATGGACTAAGGCACGGGGAATAGACCCGTAACCAGAATGGGTATATATATTTTGTCACACCTTGGATACAATTCCTGTTATGGAGGTAAATCCCCTCTGCGGACAGAGGCGATCCATACTAGTCCAAATAGGGTCTAGCAACAATCAAACAATGCTAACACGCAGGTTCCTAATTGCAAATTAAAGACCGATGATGAGGGCCTACCTGGATTCCAACGCTAGTACTTGTAGAAGAGTCGTCACTCCTGTTCCTTTGCTCCGGTTGGTCAAAATACCCACGATCCTCGTGAACGGACACCTGCACATGCAAAGAACGATACAAACACAAGCATAAAATCCAATAGATGCAACTATATATTAGTCAGAAAGGATATAACTCAATCACCATCATAAATACAATAAGAGTGGAACCATAATGATAGTCGTCTATTATTGATAAAAAAAAGAAGAATACAACCATAGTTCTGACGTCAAATCCTTCTCAAGAGGGTCCAGCCAGCAAGTTCCTCAAGCATTCACCCTTGAAGATAGATCTCCCAAGACAAAATTCTCTCACTCACAATTTTACACAAGATCAAAACACTTCACAACCTTGCTTAAGCTCTCTAACAATCCCACAATTGTCACACCAGCTACCTATCAAGCTCATCAGCAACACTCCAAACACTATGAATTCCAAACTAGTAGCTCATACCAATGGTGGAGGCTTAAATAGGAGAAGGAGTCTCCATGAATGGTGGGAAGATGAGCTTATCTCCAAGGAAGGTGGCTCAAATGACGAAACAGACATGCCAAGGAAGGGAGGGCGACATATACAAGGCCAACAACTAGGTCTGGAGTCATCTGGAAGGTCAGCTGTTAGAACAAACTCGCCCAGACTGGATCATCGTGGGTATATAACTGTACTGGAGTGCTGACATCGCTACTTCATAACGGAGAAAGTTATGTCATCGCGAGCAAATATAAGCAACAGTCGCGTTGTCTCATAAAATCTGACCATCGCGGGAATCACGTGTACTTCCGCGATGGCAGCGCGTTAGGTCTGTTTTGGAGCGCTCATCAACGTGTTTATTTTGACAACAATCGCGATGATGCAAAATTTTTTGGCAAAGTGGGTCATTTTGCAACATCAGAGAGCATGAGCATGAATGATTTGGACTCGTGACACAGTAGGAAGACTGGTATGAAGGCAGTGACAAATTACTGTGTAACAGATGCCCCCTAAAGTATGAAGCCCGAGAGAGTGGGAGGGGTGAAATGCTTTACGAAACTGACTGAACTGGAACACCACCGGGAAGAACCTGCGCGCAAGTACAACTGATATCTCTGAATTACATGTAGTCTAGGCATGGGCGCAGCCATCCAAAAGACATACGAAATGGGTCTGTGGTATGGACGCAGCCACCCAGCTAATGAGACCATGATAATAACAAAGGTATGGTCGCAGCCATCCATGAAGACTCAGGTATGGTCGCAGCCATCCATCAATGAGTCATGTAATGATCATAATAATCCACAAAATCGCAACCTGGATCCCAACAGACAAAATCCAGGGTCTTGCGCTCCATCTCGACCCGAACAAAGTACAAGTCCAAGCATGCGAATATAGGAGTTGAAGTCGAACATGCAAGAACATCGTCTGATTACCAGTCAATGATGAAAACTGTTAACAGACACGAGAGGTACCACCAATAATGACAATGGTCCTCAAGGTACTATAGGTACAATCTACGGCGTGTGAATCAGTGAGCCGGCGTTGAACACCCGTAGAATCATTCGATCGGAGGCCAATGATGAAAACCTCGCGTCGAACACGAAGAACCTGCCATTGATGCATGCAGGCTCCAAGGCACCTGAAGGGAGTCTCTAGGTCAACTTCCTGGATAATGAGCTGAAGTCGACAGGAAGTGACCTTGATCGAAGGTGGGCCATAATGTTTCCCACATCATCGACACGAGACAGAGAAGGATAAAATGTTTTGTGTGAGGTATCAGAGGGAGGTTGAGTATTCTGCAGAGGTCAACTTCTCTTGAACATATCGGCGGCACGACAGTGGACTTGGCAGTATTTGACATTAAATGATCAGGGGTCATGGTGGCAAGGCAATGAGCAGATGAGAGGTCAAACAGGATAACCCAAACCCACGGAGGCAAGTGTAAAAACAAGATGAGATGTCCCCACCTAGGCACGAACGCAGACAAGTGCCATGTTCAAGAGAGACATACTACCGACACGACAATGATTGTGGTTCCATTTTCCCCACCATTGCTGGCGAGTACCCCGGTTATTTTTTGATGACAAGCTTGACGAGGATAGCATATGCTTGAAAGGCATCATTTCGATAGAATCCGATGTCATTAAGTTTTAATGAGTCTGACAAAGGAAGAACTCGGCGTCTTTTCTTGTTTAGAGAGTCTGAAAAGACAGCAGAAAAGTGAACTCCACGGGGGTCCTTTTTCTTAAATTTGTGTCTCTCGAGCCCGAAAAAGTATAAAACGATGCTCGAAAGAACCGCCCGACCAGTATGATCGAGGAGTACTTTTCGTAAGTAGTAACTTCGACCCGAAAAAGTAAAAAAGCGGTCAGAAGCACGTCGTTTTGTAGCCAATAACGAGTCTGAAACGACAAAAACCCGACGATCTTTTTAAGTTTAAACGGTCGAAAAAAGAGCTTAAAGGCGACCGCCTCTCGCTTCTTTTAACGAGTTGAGAGGGAGACTCGGCTATCTTTTCTTGTTTCACGTCGGAAAAGAGCTTAAAGACGACTTCTCGGGACCAAGTGCGTATAAAACTGTCGTAATTCCACCATCTGAGATCCTGCACAAAGAACACTGCACACGTAAACCCGTTCAAGATAATATAAACAATGCGCATAAAAACATAGTGGAAAAAACATATGGGAACCAAGCATATAGTAAAAACCATGATAAAAACCCATATTTATGGAAAATAATATTTAATTTTACAAAATTACCATAAATACGGGGGGGTAAACCATATTTTTACCATTGTTACCATTAAGCCTTTGTGGAGTGACTTGGAGTATTGAGGTTGGCGAACGAAATTCGACCCCGTACGTGCATCATCCGTCCTGAAATCAGTTCCAGGTAGATACACATTGCCCTACGCTCTGTTTTGATGTCTTTTTCCTGCATTTTGACGGTGGAATGTGGTTGTTTGAGCGGATTTTTTGAATTGCATTCCGCTCTCGGTCATCGCGGATTTCGCTATCGGGTTTGCGATGACCGATAAAAACTTCCACAGGCCACGCCCGGATCATCGCGGAAAAGTGATGTACTTCCGCGCTGACCCGGGAAAAATAACAAAGGCGCCCATTATCAGTGCGACTGTTTTAAAAATAGTCGCGCTGACGCCGCGCAACAAGTTTTTAATAAAATTTAAGTATGAAACTTTGCAAGCAGGGTGCTAATGAGATTTTTGGTCATGCAGGGTTATAATGGCATTCGTTTGGCAGGAACGCACTCACGATAACGATGATATAGTGGCTTTTGCTGATGCCGGGTGCCGAAACGCATTGCGGGGGTGCGGGTTGCTTGAATTTTTCTTAACTCCACGCTTGCGGGCACAGCCTGACCTTCTGGAATTCCTGATCAGGGCCTGGAATCCCACGGATGGGAAATTTGTTATCCGAGGCCGGGACATTGAGTTTGATTATACAAACATCTATTTTTTGACCGGGTTGTCTCGTCGAGGTGAGAGGCCTATTCTGGAGGGGCAGCGACCCGGAGGCGATACTTTAGATATGCTAATGGCTCAGGTGTGCCCACGGGCACGCAAGTCGCGGAGCGGAAAAGTGGCAATTCCTATGGTGGAGGACATAATCCTTCGTGATATGCTCTTCATGGTGACACGGGTGGTGGGCTCCCAGGCCCAACACGAGGCCTCGAAGACCCATCTCCGACTGGCCCTCGAATGCCTGAATCCCACCATGTTTAACTGGGCAGAGGCAGTAGCGGCAAACATGAAGAGACAACTGACCAACTGTCGTCGCGGTGAGACGAAACAGTTTGGCTATGGATCGATTTTACTCCCGCTCATGCTAGAGCGGGTGCCGGCATTGCAACTGCAGGATATGGTTTTGGATCCACCCAGGCCACGTGAGACGAGGACCACACGATGGGCCCATGTCATGCCACGAGGAGGTGGCGGCCGACCAGTGGCATGGGGGGCATACTTCCGAGAGTGGTTGGAGCGACAAATGATCTTCGTGGAGGACTGGCTGTATGCCGGCCTAGACTTCCACGGAGACTCTGACATGCAGCTTCCCGCTGGAGAGCAGTGGGATGACGGTGGTAAGACACTTGATCTCATTTTTTGATTTTTTATTTTTATGATGTCTTTGATTTTTTCATGCACATGTCCTAATGACGAATGCTATGGTATGCAGATGTAGGACCGGCAAGACCCCTTGGCCTGGCTCGAGAGGCGCGGAGGGACGCGCAAGGCATTGGAGCTCTAGCCCTGGCTCCTCCGGGAGATGACACGATGGAGACAGTCATACGGAACCTTGAGGGCTTGCTGTCAGGGATTCCAGATTACATGGGGATAGAGCAGGTCCCCATAGCATCCCAGATCCATACAGTGGGAGTAGAACCTAGGATGCACCGCCTATTGAGGCGGGTAGCACGAGCGATTGTGCAGTATAGGGAGCACAACCCGCCACAATAGATATCTAGGTCTTTATTTCCTACTGGTGATTTTTTGAGAGACATGTGTCTCATATGTACAAAGAACACAGGCCCTATTTAGACATGTACACTTATTTTTTAGCGCCTTGGTGCGCCACACGATATATATATATATATATATATATATATATATATATATATATATATATATATATATATATATATAATATGTATATATATATATATATATATATATATACATACATCTTATATATATATATATATATATATATATATATATAATATGTATATATATATATATATATACATATTATATATATATATATATATATATATATATATATAATATGTATATATATATATATATATCTATATATATATATATATATATATATATATACCTTCTTTGGATGGATCTTTTACATGTGATGATGTTTTTATATGCTATGCAAATGTCTAACACAAATGTAATCTAATGTATCAGTTGCATAACACACGACCCACATATTTTATTTTTACGCAAGCTTAAAAGCACACATGACAACACATATGCAAACTATGCTTGGAAATGGATTTTATTTTATGCAAAATAAAGATCACACACACACAACACACCTACTAAAAGCACGTGTATGTACAAAAATAGAGTGCATGCATGATACTTGTTCAAGTCAAGCCCATTTCAGGACTTACCCTTTTGCATCGCTGTGTGACCGGCCTAGATAGTGTAGGCGTCGTCTCGGCCTATTTTGTAAAATGATCAATGGCACTGATGATCTGCCCATGCCCCCCGGCCGAGCGAGGGTTACCGGCTAGATAATCAATGCCCCCCTTGGAAAAGGGGCCGAGGGTAGCAACAATGTGCAATGGGGAGTCAGAACGAGTGGAAATCAAACCGATCGAGGCAAGATTCAGAGGTGGGAGTGAGAAGACATCCATGAGGGCAGGGTATTTAAAGATCCTGGCTCCCACATTCTCTACAGGAATGGAGGTATGCTCCACAAAAGGTACGTTACCTTCGGAAGAGGAAGCGAAGAAGGAGAGCTGGTCTACCGTGACAATTTTCCCCTGATGAGGGAAACGAATGACACGAAAGAGGGATGAAGCCACGGCACGCATGGCATATGTCTAGCTCCGGCCCAAAAGGAGGTTGTAAGTAAGGTTAGCATCATCAACTTCAACTTCCACTTCAACGGTCTTCCCTTCCAAAGTGATCGACAATCGTTGGAGGATACTGTAAGGGCGAGATTCTCTCCCGTCAAAGGCTTCCAGTGTCGTTGGAGACTGACTCAAAGTCAGAGACCGAATAACCTTCCAACAAGCAACAAACATAATGCAAGTTGACGCGCCTTCATCAATAATTGTACGATGAATCATTTTCGAATTGATGATGACCTGGATGAGGAAGGCAATCTGGTGAGGCAATATTGGTACATGGCTCTCAAGATCAAACATGATCAAATCTGAGTCGGCCTAGTTGATTCCACCGATGGCCGATAGCAAGGACTTCCTCTGGGGGGGGCAGTTTTGGAGAACTTCTAAAGCGGACATAGTTGACGGAGCCTGAGCTAAGTCCTCAACGATGCTGTAGTGCTGGGCAGCACGAGCATTAGGGTTGTAAGATGATCTCCAGAGTGCACCTTTAGGAGGGAGTCGAATAGGTGTCTCAGCACTAGGTCTCTCGATATGGAGCGGACTAGAACTGGATGGAGGAGCGCTTGAGGGGACCTCAGGCTCCTTCCCGGCAGATGACGGATATTCCTTTGCTCGAGTCGTAATATGAACGAGAATCGTTCTAGCCATGAACACTTGGGAACCAAAGGGAGAAGAAGACGAGGATGGGTCAGCCACCATTTGCGTTTGCTGTGAGGGAAAAGGCTCTTTCAGAACCGCATGAATCCCAGGAGCACCTTTCAATAAACGACTAACTTCGGACTATCTTGGGCAGTCTTTGGTATAGTGATCCTCGTCACAGATAAGACAAGGATACTTTGGTTTACGTTTGGCTCCTTCCTCGGGTGGAGGTTTAGGGGAGTCCTGTCTGGGTTGCTCAGATTTATCCTTCGCTTTCCCCTTCTTTTTTCCTTTCGAGGTTTTATCCGTTGTGGTGGACTGGATGGCGTTGACCTCAGAAGTATTTCCAGAATTAGATACACCCTGAGAAGTGTTTTCGTTTGAAGCATTCAATTTTTGCTTCCCAGGGTTCGCGAATGATTTCTTCGAAGACGAATTTACAGAGCCAATAACACCGTCAACAGATGGCTTTGGCGGAGCTTTGGATGTTCTGGGTCTCGGGGCATTAGGAAAATAATCATATAAGGTACCTGACTAAGAATAAACTAAGTCGAGGTACTGAGCACGCACGATAGCTTTCTCTTCAGTTACACAAGCTCCCATAGCAATGTCTCGCGCGATTGCAGGGACAAAGGAGGTTGTAAACCAATCGGTCAGGAGCTGATCAGGAATCCAGAACTTGATCAAACTATGATGTCATCTCCATTCATGTATATGATCGGATATATGCATGGCCATGTCCTGTTTAAGAGACGTAAGGAGATGCATTCCTGTCTCATACCGAATGGGCAACTGAAAGTGAGTTAGAAATGCCATTGCCAACGAGTTGAAATCTTGAAAGGATCCGCGATTAAAATCAATGTACCACTTAGCAGCCGAGCTGGTGAGAGTCCTTTGGAAAAGGCGAAGCCGGATGGAATCGTCAAGCCACGAATTTGTCGAACACCAAAGGTGATAAGTCATGATGTGGGCTTGAGGGTCTTCTCCAGCTTTGCCATCGAATTTGGGACAATCACTGGGTATCTTGGTTGGAACTAGTGGCCAGTATGGATTATGAAGAATAGGATCATTAGTCAATTTGGACACATCTGGCAGTTCCAATGTTGCTAAGAAAGGTAACTGAGGATTGAAGGACATCTGTGGCCGTGGATAAGAGGTAATACCAGAGTTCCAACCAGGTGGTGGTTGCCCCCATGGACTTTGTCCGGACGGGCCTGGCCCATAAGGGTTCTGTCCGTAGGGATTCTGTCCATAGGGGTTCTATCCATAGGGGTTCTGTCCATAACCGGATGGTTGACTCTGGATCTGCCCCCCAGCACCCCATGGATTACCAACTTGACCTGCAGGAGCAACATACTGTTGCTGGTAATTCTGATAAGGAGTGACCTGCATTTGTTGATAATTTTGATACGGGGCCAACTGAGCTTGCCCCTGGGGTTGCTGGTAACCATACGGTTGCTGAGCTCCATACTGAGCCTGGTGACCAGGCTGCGCTTGGTAAGAAGGTTGGGATTGAAACCCACCTTGCATCTGAAGACCAGTTTGAGTCTGGGGCCCAGAAGGATGTCCTTGAAAAGGTGGAGCTTGGGCCACCTGGCCGGAAGGTTGTCCTGGTTGAGTTTGGGACGGACCCATTTGCCCAGAAGGATGAGCTTGCTGGGTATTAGGTTGTCCTTGTACAACCGAGGGTTGTCCTTGCGGAACAGATGGCTGAGCGGGCTGGATGGCTGGTTGACCCTGAGGCCGACCAACTTGTCCAGATAGATGACTAGGCTGAGCAGTGGGTTGGCCTTGCTGCATGTAAGGCTGACCACCCTGCCCAGAAGGGTACCCTTGCTGGATTCCAGGTTGTCCTTGTTGCATATAAGGTTGTCCTGCTTGTCCAGATGGATACCCTTGCTAGACACCAGGTTGACCTTGTTGGATGTAAGGTTGTCCCGGTTGCCCAGACGGGTAACCTTGCTGAATACCAGGTTGCCCCGGATTACCAGAAGGTTGAGTAATATAAGTGAAAGATGGACCACCAGAGGCTGAAGGTTGTCCCTGAAAGGGTTGTCCTTGTGGGCCCCCAGGTTGCCCTGGGTGAGACTGGCCGTAATACTGCTGCCCTTGGGGGGTTTGCACGTAAGACGGCTGGCCTTGGTTAGGCGGTCCCTGAGGCTGTGCAGGCATTGCTTGGCCACCATGATAAGTGGTGGTGCCCCAAGCAACGGATAATGGTACCGAGACCTCAACAACAGGCTGAGATGGCAAGGGCCTGGAAAGATAAAGGTACTGACCAGTGGAATCGTAGTAATAGAACGGACCTTGCGAGCTCGGATCCTGGACAACTTGCAAATAGCGATCATATGGCCCCCCTGCTGGAGTGGGACCAGAAGAGGGCGGGGCACTTTGTGCAGGATGAACAACTCTGGGTGTATGTGCCGGCTGGCCACTACTTACTAGGCCGTGAGACGGACCAGCAACAGTAGTCACAGCTGAAGATGCCGTAACGGCACTAACAACCGGTGTTGAATACGCTACACAAACAGTCGGAACAGTTGGAACTGAAGTGACGGGTGTATTGTGAACTTGTGAAATAAAAGATCCCGTAGTGGGAGTGATGTGGTGATCCCACATGGTACTTGAAGAGGGGATCCTAGTACCCATATTATCCCTCAAAGACTTATAGCGTGAGGGTACCGGGGATGTGGCCGGGATAGGAGTTTCGATACTTGACAAAACAGGTGTCTCACTCGCTCTAGGAGATGTGTCATCCATGTCAGAGGAAGACATTGGGGTCGAAACACCAGGAGGGGTAAAAGGAATATCGTCTTCGTAAGGCTCCCAAATGGGGTTCCAATGAAATTCGTAAGCCTCGTCGTCTGGGGCGCGAGAGTTAATCGGTTGGATACTCGGGATAACAGGGAGAGTATCACTCACAACCGGTACCTCAGGAGCAACAGAAGAAGGAGACCCTTGGTCACTTGGAACGGGAGACAGGATCGATGATTCCGCCAGGATGACAAACTTCAAAAAATCCTAGGGAAACTAACGAGAAAGGACCCTACTCAAACTAACGCAAACAAGATCTAACCGGGTAAATGTTAATCGCGGCCGAATAAATTTTAAGACGCAAGGACATAACTTGACCTTTTCATTTTTTAAGAGTCGAGAAAAGGACAAAAAGATGACTCTAGTCGCCTTCGAGTGTTTAATGAGCCTGAAGTGACAAGTTCTTAGATGGACCTTTTCTTTTAGAGAGTACGAAAAGGAACGAAAGTGACTACTTTGGAGAGCTAGGAAAAAAGGTTTACCAAACAAATCCGTAAAACTACATATACACCTTGGCAGTCATATGAAAACCAAGGAATTTCCGTACGGTAGTCAATCTTCCCAAATGCTGTGTTCGATGCGTTACGGCTTGTAAGGTGGCAGACATGGCTTCCTATGGATAAAGGATGATAAGCTAGTGGGGTCTCCCCATATACTCGATGGTACGTGGGAGCTCAAATCCGTGCTAGACCACTATTGTGTCACGGAAGGAGGAATCACCCAACCTTAAGTGAAACAAAAGTGACTAGGTTTAACGACACTAGAGCACGTCTCTAGCCTAGACCTCTAAACAGTGTGCGTTATGTTCCAATGTGATTTTAGGTTCATTCAGTTCATTTTAAGGTTGATCTTGTATTGGGTTTCAGTTTTCATGCCTTACCGTATGTAATCTCTCAAAATTCCCTAAATGCAAACTATATGCAAAAATATGTCATTCCATTCGATGAATGCTAGTTACGAGAGGGTTTGAGGGCTTTCATGCAAACGAAATGATCACAAAACAACAAATAGCTTCCCTAATGCAGCTAATGGAAATTCACAAACTTTTCTTCAAGATCGCTAATCACTAATCAAAATGAAAAGCTTCTAATTCTCATTAACTAATACAAAGCAAAAGAGATTTTTTTTTGTTGATGGCAAAGTGCATTAAACAAACTTTGAGAAATGATAACAAACAAATGTGAAAAGCCGGTTGACCCCAAACAATTGTGATATGTGTCTGGGTAGTGAAAAGAAATCGAAACAATGTCAAGATTGGTTCAACAATGATCACTTAAACAACCAAGCAAAAGCAAGCAAAGAGGAAGGCTCAATCAAACCAATAGCAAGCAGTAAATGAACCTTTTCAAACCAGTAACCAAGCAAAGTTGATCCAACAAACTTGGAATAATAAAACTAGGTCACAAAGCAAAAAGGCAAGATTTGCTCAACACAACTCACAAGAGAGTGCTTCAACCTCTAGACAGTGAAGAACAAGTCATAAACCAAGTGAGAACAGCAGGGGATAGCAAGACCAACAGGTTCAGGAGGCAAAATTGAAGAAATTCAATTCTACAGGAATTAGCGCGGGTGATACATAGCAACAATGCGCTGATAAAGAACTACGCGTAGCAACAATGCAATGTCAGCGCGGAAGTACATGCCTTACCCACGATGGTCGGATATAGAGAACCGTCGCGACTGTTAGGTGTATTAACGCGATGAACAGGAGATCACAGAAAGGGGTACGCGATGACAGCGCGACTGTTTAATTATAAACCGCGATGATGTTCAAAAATAGCCACAATCAAGCCAAAAACTCCCAAACCAAGACAGTCAATCTTTAAACAAACAAGGCATCTCCCAGACCAAACCAGGAAACCAAGAAACAGAGAACTAATCCCCAAATTTTGAAAAGAGACCAAAAACAAACTCAAGGAAAGAATGAACAAAAAGGGACAAAGGCCAGCTCCAAGCTGTTCAGTTCGTAAACCAAACTGGAGATTGACTGAAGTGGCGTTGATCTACTTCGCTAATGCAGAGCAATAGCGTTTCGAAGGCTATCTGGCCATGCTTCAGGCTCCGTCTAAAGTTTACAAATCAAACAACAAGGTAAACTCCCCAGCGGAGTCGCCAAATTGTTGTGGAGGTAAATCCCCTCTGTGGACAGAGGCAATCCCTACTAGTCCAAATAGGGTCTAGCAACAATCAAACAACGCTAACACGCAGGTTCCTAATTGCAAATTAAATACCGATGATGAGGGCCTACCTGGATTCCAATGCTAGTACTTGTAGAAGATTCGTCGCTCCTGTTCCTTTGCTCCGGCTGGTCACAATCCCCACGATCCTCGTGAATGGACACCTGCACATGCAAAGAACGATACAAACACAAGCATAAAATCCAATAGATGCAACTATATATCAGTCAAAAAGGATATAACTCAATCACCATCATAAAGATAATAAGAGTGGAACCATAATGATAGTCGTCTATTATTGATAAACAAAGAAGAATACAACCATAGTTCTGACGTCAAATCCTTCTCAAGAGGGTCCAGCCAGCAAGTTCCTCAAGCATTCACCCTTGAAGATAGATCTCCCAAGACAAAACTCTCTCACTCACAAGTTTACACAAGATCAAAACACTTCACAACCTTCCTTAAGCTCTCTAACAATCCCACACTTGTCACACTAGCTACCTATTAAGCTCACAACGCTATCAGCAACACTCCAAACACTATGAATTCCAAACTAGCAGCTCATAGCAATGGTGGAGGCTTAAATAGGAGAAGGAGTCTCCATGAATGGTGGGAAGATGAGCTTATCTCCAAGGAAGGTGGCTCAAATGACGAAACAGACATGCCAGAGAAGGGAGGGCGACATATACAAGGCCAACAACCAGGTCTGGAGTCATCTGGAAGGCCGGCTGTTAGAACAAACTCACCCAGACTGGATCATCGCAGGTACATAACTGTACTGGAGCGCTGACATCGCTACTTCATAACAGAGAAAGTTATGTCATCGCGAGCAAATATAAGCAACAGTCCCGCTGTCTCATAAAATCCGACCATCGCGGGAATCACGTGTACTTCCGCGATGGCAGCACGTTAGGTCTGTTTTGGAGCGCTCATCAGCACGTTTATTTTGACAACAGTCGCGATGATGCAAAAAACTTTGGCAAAGTGGGTCATTTGGCAACATCAGAGAGCATGAGCATGAATGATTTGGACTCATGACACAGTAGGAAGACTGGTATGAAGGCAGTGACAAATTACTGTGTAACAATCCCCATGAACCAGTATCTCGAAACAGAGCTCTGTCACGACACTGCGGAATGGGGTATATTGAAGGAAGGTTTCTTATTGACTTTCAGCTTCAAGGATGGCTTTTAGAGTATTGATGAAGTACTGTAAGAAATAAAAGCAGCTATATTTAAGATACAAAAGGAACTGGTAGAATGGACCCAACGAGATTGGAGTACACAGCTACACCATGCACTCAAATTCTATAATGTGATTGCGGAGGAAGAAGGCGACACTCGAAATATTACCATCCTGGAGACTGAAGGTCAGCGCAATGTCAAAGGTCTGAATGTTGTGAACCCAGATGTATCAGAGCCTCTAAAAACCAGATAGGTAAACATTGAGTTTGAAGAAGAACCCAAGTTCGCGAAGATAGGCGATTATTGGGACGAAGATACGGTTGATAAAGTAGTTAAGCTATTGCGTGAGTACCAAGAGTTATTTCCCATGAAGTTTACATATTTGAAAGGAATTGTCAGAGACTTAGGCGTTATGAACATTACATTGAAACCGAAAGAGAAACCTATTAAGCAACAACCTTATCGGTTGAATCCAAAGTATAAGGAAAAGAAGGAATTATAGAAACAACACCAGAACCTGGTAACAGCGATTAAGTAGACCTACAAGTTAGTGTCTGAGCTAAATAAACTAGAGAATGAAGAGGCCTCAGCGAAAGTAAGGAAACTAGTTGTTGCAGTACGTGCTTCAAAGGAGGAAATTAGTAAGGTGAATTTCCATTTTCGGATGTAAATAACAGAGTTTTAGTTGAAGTTGCGGAGGACGACTCCATGAAAGGTTTCAATGCAGTGTGGAGTAGCAATAATGGAGGGCATGACTACGCTGGACACTGCAGTTAATGGATTATCATCGATGTTTGATGCCACAATGGAGCTATGGACGAATCTACAGGAGGACCTGAACCTGCAAAAGCTGAACATGGATGTTCAGGAAATGCAATGACAATATGATGAGTTCTGAGTGACCGTGAGCACTTTGGTGCCAACGCAATGTCTCGCCAAGCTATAGGAGGGCAAGCAACTGCTTACATGGGTGGAGGACTTGCAGAGGAAGGAGGCCTTGCTGAAGTCCAGATTGCAGCCGTGGCTAGAGGAAGCATGTTAGCTTACTTTTTCACTCCAGGAGAAGCTCAAACGATTACAACAAACACAACGGACCATGTGCCTCACAATGGAGGGTTCAACAACTGGAAAATTGGTCGAAGAAATACAATAGGCAGCAGCGTAGAGCGTTGCAGCAATTGCAGTAATGCAGGTTGAATTGGGGGATCTTCGCAGTAAGATCGCAACACCAACTGAGTGACTCGAGGGTGAGTCATGACCTTTGTGTTGGAAGCCTCTTGGGATAGGGTCCCTAGGGGTAGTTTTGGGATTAATTTAACCCAATTTTGTAAAAAATTTTGTAAAAGATGTAAAGTCTTCGCGATATGTGGATGTGGAGCGCGTAGATAGATAGGTGTCAAAGGGGTCTTAGCCCCTTGTTTGGATAGATAGTCAAGTCGGTTTTGAGACTCACCCATGGTCCATGGACCATGGTATTGTATTAAGAAAGCTATAAATAGTTGAGTCATAATGAGTATTAGATATAACTAACCGAGGATAGAGAATTGGGTAAATTGAAGAGTTTTTGTTGTCTTGGGCAAGTGCTAAGGTAAGAAGTCTCTACTTCCTCCGCTTAGGTAGAGAAGGGAAGGCTCTTGCAGCTGAGTGCACAAGAGGTCTGGGTATAGTCCATAGCTGAGTGCGCCGACCCCTGCAACTATGTGCGCAGGGTAGAAGAGTCTTTAATCAATGAAATGAAGATCAATAAAGATAGATTTTTTAAGAATTACTGAGTATTTCCATTAAATCTATTTATGTTATATGTTGTCGATTAATGATATGTTTTATGAAATGTTGAATGAAGTCTACATGAATTCACTGAATATGTCTTAATAATATATGGAATGAATGATTATCCACTTCCACGAAGTTAGAAGTCATTTCTCTTATGTTGTTTGATGAATTAAGTAGATCTATGCAAAATTCGATCTAGGTTTGCTTGTTGAGGCGCGAAAGTAGGTAAATCAATTGTTTAAGGTTCGCAAGGACTGATCATAGGCCTTCGCGAAGGTCTAGAGGTATAATTAACTTAGTTGCAGTGGAGGTCCCTAGAAGTCTATCGATTTGGGTGGAAGAATATCTAAGGCACTGAAAGACATCACACTAGTCTCTAGATGCAGAAACTTGGTTCTTGCATCCCCCAATACTGCTTTGGGTGAGACTGCAGCCTGGGTTATGTGGGTTGTTGTCTAAAGGGCCAGTAGTGTAGGGATTTTTTGGTTGTCACAACTAACATTGAACCTGGGTCAGGACCCCCTAAGCCAGCATCTACATCATTGATTAATAAGTGGGGTTTTGTTCTAACTCCTGTAAAGGAAGAGGGACTTTGATTTTACTTAGTTCTTGCTCAAGGTTGAAAAGAGGAGCTACATTTCACTCTACCTCCTCAGTTGGGTGGTTTTGTAGCGATGGAGGTGCAAGTTGTTTGGGCGCTTTTGTTTCTCATGTAGAGGTTGGGTTTTAGTCTTGAGTGTTCTTCCTCTTCTTCACTAGGACCTCTTGTGTTCTCATTAAGGGTTCAGGAGGTAGGAGGATGTCAATTTGCATAGGTTCATGGTCAATTGATAACACTTAAGGTGTGTTTGGTTTATTTTGTTGGTTTGCAATGGAGTGTCTTTCTGCCCTGGGCCATAAGTCATAGGTCTTCCTAATTTCTTCCATAATGAAGTCTGTTATTTTATGATATTGAGAGGGTGATATTTCATAGTCTTCATACCCTTCACAATCATATGGGATATGATTTTCATATATCGCAAGGGAGTTTTTGTAATTTTTCTCTGTAATGTAAAAGGTGGGACCTTGGTCTCCTACTTAATTTATGCCTTCCTCTTGTGCATATTCATCAGGGTATTCCTTAGTTTGTGGGTTGATATCTCTCCTCATAGGGGGTTGTATAGATCGTTCCTCAGGTTTCATATCCCTATTCATTTGTTATGGATGGAACGTTAATAGAAGAAAGGGGGGTTACGAGAAGGTTGGTTAGGATTCTTGCTAGGCCCTTCAACAAGTTCGAGATTGGTGATTTTGTTCGATAAATTTCTGATCAATTGATTCATTTCTTCACTCCTTTCTTCAGATGGGTCCTTTTATTTTCTTCTTACCTTTTTCTAGGTTTCATCCCCTTTCCCCTTCTGGGTTGCAATTTTCATCCATTTTATCTACCCTTCTTAACTTTCTGGCTACAATTAAGTTTCCTTCTATCTCAGCTGCATCAGATTAAATGTTAGATAAGTTTTGAGGCCGCCTCTCCCTGAGCATGAAAAATAAATCTAGCTCGAAGGAAGTTTCGTAGTTCACCATGATAACGACAAGAGTAGGTTTGACTTCATTTGGGATTTTATTCTAGAGTTCATTAAATATATTCATGAACTCCTCTATCTTTTTGGATGACCTTTTCTTTATAGCTGAAAACTTTGTGAGATAATACTAAAAATCCTTCTTTCAACCCCATTGGGCTTGAAATGTTCTTTCCAAATCGTCCCAGGGATGTAACAAACTAGGGGGAAGAGTGCATAACCATTTCCATACATCTCCCTCAAGGGTATATAAAAATAGTCACATGAATACGTCTTCATCTTCGACCATGAAATTATTAGTGAAATCTTGTAACATGTTGATATGTCCTTCAATAGTCCCCTTCTTTTTTCCACTAAACCGAGGTAGCATATTTAAGTATTTTTCAGGCATGTCATGTAACACTCGAGGAAAATCCAATGGGGCATATCATGCTACCAGCCAAGCTAATTGTTGATTCAGTTGGTTCAGTTTATTACAAGGTTGATCTTTTCTAACCATATTGTGTTGTATAATGACGTCCATAGCGATAGACGAGATCAGGGTTCTAGTTTTCTCAACTATTTGTGGAGTCTCCTATTGGGGTTTGCACCTAGAACTGAGTGTCTCAATATGCTCATGCATTGTCTTCAAAGGTGTGGCATTCGTATGACTAATGCTTGGGTACGACACTTGGGCAATCATTGTCGTCGATGAAAGAGGTCAAAATATTATTATATGGGTTCTTGAGAGATCAATGAATAACGTTTTGGATCGTTGGTTCAAGGTGTCCATGAGGTGCTCAGGGTTGGAAATGGGAGATATGAGATCCTGGTTGGGATCACTCTAGGATGTCTTCTTGATGAAGCCAAAGTGTATTGGTGTAGGGGTAAGATGCCAAGAGGATTAAAGAGTGGTTAATATAGAATGTGGTAAGTGGGATACATACAATGGAAAAGTGTGAGGAATTTAGTTGTTTTCACCGAATGGTGAGTAGGGTAGAAGGACGGCTATGGATGAACGATGTGATGATAGAAATTTGAAAAGTGGAGTCGTCAGGTGGTTGGCACAACTAGTAATTATAGACTTTGTCCACCACAAAGGTATGAAATAGATGTCATCTCACCCAGGGAATGAAGTAAAATCATCCTTGACAATGACGACATGACATGTTGACTCCCCAAAGTCACACTACATTGTGTTGTAATGCAGAGCCTAGGAACATTTAAGTGTTTTTCTACATTCTATTAGGAAAATGGGATTTGTTAGGAATTAATTTCATCCAAGATCATCTTATCATTATGGGAATGTTCTATGTATTTAAAATAAAACTCTCGGTCTGTTGTGTTGTTTCACATCTTTAAATAATGATAGTCAAAATAAGATGATTTCTAAGTAGGAAAATAAATCGTATTAATTCAATTATGTAAATCAATTATGCATATGATTGTGCAATTCAAACTTGAATCAATTGGTATGACAACATTTCTTTCACATTCAAGATACATGCATTTTTCCCCTTTAAATTTCACAAGAAAAGGAAATTACATTATGAATTTTATCATGTCCATCAAATTAAATCTTTCTACTGATATAGTTCTTTAAATAGTGATATGCGAGTGAGTAAATGAACAGAATCGAAATCACAAATAGCCTAGAAAATTACTCATATCCAATTAGACCATCGTTGATAATTTTTCAAGACAACATAACGCGTGTGGGAAAATCCTTCAAATTTTGTTTAAATTGTTCTTAAGATTGTCCTTAATTTGTGAGTTTTTTTAGAATCAAGGTTGGGGGGGAAGCACCTTGCATTATTTTTATTTTTTTTGAGTTGCATTTCCTCTAATTTTGAGTATGAGAATTCATAACCCTTGGGTTTGATACAAAATCTTTGAAAAGGAAAAATATGGAGAATTAGACCTTACCCAATTTAACTGAGCGATTAAGAATTCCTTAAAAAAAAAAGACTTGGTGGATGGTCGAGCAATTAATAATTTAGCCATTAGAAACACATAATTTTGAAATTTACCATTTCGTTTTAAAACCCTTGCAAGAAATATCAAGAAAGTCAATATACTCTTTAAACTAACTTGATAATTTTTTGCATTCACCCTTAAACTTTTGTATTTCTTTGGTCATGTCTTTTGCTCCCTTCTCTACTTGCACTATCAACTCATGTTTCTTTTCTAGTTGACCACTTTGGTTACCCACTAAGAGCAGTTGATGTTGGCTGAAACAACTTCTTCTCTAGTCATATGCTTAATAAAACTCATGACTACTACAACTTTCATGAGTTCTTTCAATATCTCCTTTGATTTCAGAGTTGTCTTGATTGCCTCTATCTTGTCTTGCATCAACTCTAAGTTTCTATAGTACTTTTTGACTATCCTTATGATCTTCTCCTATACGATCTTCTTGGCCTCTTTGAGATAAATTCTATTTCCATTTTCCTTCGACTTCTAGAGAAAGAGTAACATATTCAATATTATACAATACTCATTTTCTTGGTGAAATTTTGCTTCGATCACTTCTAGCCTTTGCTTTAGCTCTGGGGAGGCAGGTCATGGGCCCTCAAAGTCTTTTAGCACGCTCCAAGAGTCCATTTGTTCTATCAATTTATGAAGGAACTGTTTTAATTCTAGAGCTATCACTAGTGTGTTCTCGTCACCAATGCTGGTGCTGGGGCAACCTGTTTCTACTTCCTATCCTTTCGCGTATGCATCATCCTTTATATGCAAAGAAGAGGCCATTAATGAGTTAGGTTTTGTACCTCAAAATGAGGGAGAACTAGTGCCACATGTTGATGTGACAAGTTAGGAAATGGCCAAGTTCCTATAATTTATGTTTAGGAGAAAGAGGGTAATTTTTAATGGAAGGGGGGATTTACCCTAACATGACTTAATTCACTAGATACAAAGTTATTTTGGGTTCAGTAATGCTCTGGGGGGAATTGGTTCACAGACATCATAGGGTATGTGTTCAAAAGAAACTATTCATCAATACAATAGAAATCTTCTCTTCTCTTAGCAGGACTCAGTTGAGGATGACAGAATTTGTTTGAGTTTTGGACACGCAAAACCCTCAATGAGGAGAATTACCATATGTAGTTTAGTTGTACCTAGAGGTTACTAGGCTTATGATCAAACTTTCCAAATTCAGAAATTTTGGAAGGGACATGGATGAGTAATATAATGTACTATAATTAAACCAAAATGAGCTTCCTAATACAATTCATATTAATCAAGACTCGAAACATATGAATGAATTTTCAGGCAGGAAGACTTAGTGGCATCATGATAGAATTAGCAAGGTGTGGGGTAGAGTCAATGTGGTAAACATGTGGAATGACTTGCTAGCTCTGAAATATACATGGTGCATTCCCACACCATTGACTTCCCGACTATGAAATTCTTCGAGGTGGTGTGGAAATGGTGAGGGGATGACATGTGTCGGACTTCGCACCCCTTATTACAAGTGTGAGACTCAACATAGCCATCATATGTGAATTCTCCTACATCATTAGATCTGTGAGTTGGCACTCTCTTCGAGGAATGTTTTATGTTAGGGTGATGCATTATGATGGCAGGATTAGGACACATGGGAGATGACATGAAATCAGATTTCTGATGTCGCCGCTAATGTGGGATGATTTGGTGGATCAAATGTAATGATGATGGAAATTAAGTGTACAAAGGATCCACACAAAGACTAGCATGGCAAAGGGTGGTGATGATGGGGTAGTATGGAATAGCGGTGGACCAAAAGTGATATGGGAGAGACACGTGGTAGTTTCTCGCAGAGGGTGGGAGGTGGAATTTTTAGGATGCAAGGTCCTGTGGGAGGCTTGTGCTATTGACATGTGGCCTTCTATGCATGACCCTTCTATTCTAACCCTCATGCATCTTGAGGGAACAGGATGATGAGCTTCATCTGATTTGAAAATGCCTTCGCAATCCAATCTGCAAATGCATCTTCTGTCATCACTCCTCCACCCATCAATCTTATCTGTTGCCACCAAATATACTCATGCCTAGATGTTCTCGCTCGTGATCACTACTTGTGGACTTGACTTAATGCGGCTCATAGGAAAGTGACTACATTGAAATAATTCCTAGTGCCCATGGAATAACTGTGTGGCTACACTCAAAGTCAATCCTTCTTGTGGTTTCCCTCGGCTTGAAATTCACAGGTTATTACAAATTTTGATACCAACAGAACCCAACTCTTGATTCCAATGACCCCATATCATACCTTATATATATATATATATATATATATATATATATATATATATATATATATATATATATATATATATATATATATATATATATATATATATATATATATATATATATATAGATATATAGATATATATAGATAAAATAACAATGATCGTGGAACCCAACCACAAATGGGCTCGCGGTTCTAGGCCTACTCCATAATACCAACATATAACATATAATATATTATAAAATAATGTCGGCCATCCATATCCATTGTCGATGCCAAAATATATTCAACATATTATATAAAAACTACAATGAGCCCTCCCTGCCCCTCCTGGACCTATGACAACCTAAGGGTGTGATGGCATGAAGATTGGATAAGTAATATGAAAATGCAGACCCTTCCTTCTGTTGTTGACAACACAAAGGAGGGTCCACTATCACAGTTTCCTCATAGAGTTACTCTCTCTAGTTCGAATGACCATTAGCGCCCCTGGTGATTGAAGGATTCAAATAAAAACATGTACCCCCCCTTCCCCCATGATGACATGCTGGGGGGGTGTTATCAAGGTTTTGGACACCCCCATCTACGTTCCAGCTCCTAGCACTTATTGTGTTTCCCCCATGGCGTTAGGTCCACGTCCCTATCAACACCTTCATGGTTGGGTATACTTGCTATCCCATCATGTCCCGTGGTTCAACCACCCTATTCTAAGCCATCTAATATATTTCGTGTCGGCTATGTTCTAAATCATTGGAACTCCACAATGGTCCATCTGCATTCACTCATATCTATCTATTCAAAATGCTCCACGTAAATTATTTTATACATACCTTATAACTTATGACGATCTACACACCATGCAGTTACATATGTCTGATGAATTTGACCCTTAGCACTACATCCAACCTACAATAGTCTCATTCCATGATTGCAACCCATGAATTCCATGGCCTTCCCATAGCGCTCTCACACAATGTTCTAATCATTTGGCTCGAAATCAATTACACACACACAAATATATATCTATATATATATATATATAATACTCCTTTACAATCCAATACTTTCTCTCCTTGGGTTTATATAATGAGCCATCCATATACATATACCTACACCCTTGTAATTTGGCATTCCCTTCCTTGACATGCCTTGCAATCGTGCGCATTATCCCTCCAACAGGGGGTTCATATATATGAATCTTATAAAACACATATATAATTCCATATATGTATCATGCACCATATATGAAACAATTCGTATTGATGCACATCTTAAACTTAATAAAATGTTGACCACCTTGTAACATTGTCTTGGCCTCACCCATTCAAAGAGGGAGGGATAATAAAATGTTACCTCATGCAACACTTTAGAACACTATGTAACACATTATGTATCCTATAAAATGTTATTTTTTCCCAATTCAATATTTCCAATAATCTTGTGCATTATGATATAAATGTATACATATGCATTTTCCCATGACAAAATGCATATAAATTGGGGTTTCACTTATACATACATATAATGTGCGTGTATGTGTGTGTGTGTTAGTGCCAAAATGCACCACCCATAAGGAATTATTACTCAGGGTTTCAAATCTAGAAAAGGACTCAAGGGGATTTGAAGATCAAGCCAAGAAAATCCTAAAACCATCTAATGGCTAGGTAGGGTTGTAGTGCCAGAGTGGGCTATGGGAAGAAGGCCCCCAACAAACATTGAAATGGGTACCCAATAGGGTAGGCGCACCACAATGTGTCAACATTGGCCAGCAGAATTCACACATGATTTGGAAATGGGCACGAAAGTAGTGGTTGAATGGGCATGCGTAGGAGTTGCACGGCTTGACAATCTAACAACAAGCATGGGCATAGATCAAACAGCCTAAAATTCCCTACACCACTGAACCCTGTGAAGGATAATGTGTCAGGGGGGTGTGAAGAACGACATGTGTTTCCCTCTGGTGCCCCTCGCACCTCATACAAACTTTCATTAGCAAGTCTTAGGGGCATGCAAAGAATGTTGCACTTTCTCCACCATGTTAGCTCCATATGCCACTTCAACCCTCCACGTGCACCTGTCACCAATGTCACACATGTGCCACATCAATCATTCAGGTCACCTCTTGCACCCAATCACCATTTTCCATGTGGTGTCATCCTCACAACACGTGGTAGGGCCAACCCATCATGATGATGTAAGCATGATGTCAACCCTAAATATTCCCAATGGCGCCCTGACACACTGTCAAGGAATTTTTTTATAAAAAGATACTTGGCCCATTTTATTTGTTTTTTTTTTCCAATTAGACTTCTGACTCACAGTCCCAACACACCAGTGAACTCAATGAACTTAAATCCACTCAAATTCGACCCCTCCAATCCTAAATTTGTAATATTGAACCTGCCATTTGCCTCACCCTATCTCATCCAAATGAAAAGCACTAATCCTCCTCCAGAAGCTTGATTTTATTCTTATTAATCTTTCGTTTTGTGAAATTAAAGAATTATACATTGTAAGAATCCCCATAATTGGCTAATACAAGCACAAAAGTTCATAAAGTGTCTTAATTTGACATCCACACATGCTAATTCAATTGTTGTAGTGGCTACAACCACCCTCCAAAATTTTTCCTTAGCTTCGTTTTGTAGCCTCCCTACCAACTGTCCTTAGAAGCATGTCTGGCACTGTCAAGTACATAGGCTTCAACTGAGTTTCAAAGGCTTTCTAGCCTATGCATGTCAACTTGCTTGTCTCCCATCACAGGCTGCCTTTCTGGACTTAGGTTATTTTCTAGCTGAGAGGTTCACTCAGAAAGTTGCGCAACTCTAAAGGGGAACCAACCTTCCCTCCAGATATTGTGCAATCCTGCTGGGCTCCAAAATTGTACAATCCATCCAGGCAGCCCTCCCTCAGAAAACTACACAATCCATCCAGTCACTAGGCTTTAGCCCAGAAATTGCCCAATTCTGGGAGGTAGTGACCTGCTAACCCTAGAAATTGTGCAATGCCTTAGGGACATCCAACCCTGCTCAGCCCAGAAACTACGTAAATCCCTTTCCCAATATTGCAGTCTGTTGCACGTGCCTTCAGGTTGACCGGTTCCCTTCGGGACTTAGCAATCTTGATTTGTATGCATGGGCTGCCTTTTCCCGAAATAGAAAAAATAAACATGCAAAAATCATCCCTAAATTTTAGGGATTTATTTTTAGCAGCTAGAGGTTACATGCAAATATCGTTTTAGAAACTTCACTCCAAGTGTCACTTTTTCCTAGATTTATGGCATGCATGTCATAAGCCTCAAAATTATTTATTTGACACTACAGAGCTCATTCCTCACATCGATCTTGGAGCTATGACATCCCACAGCACATCTAGAAATCTTTGGCACATTCAGCTCAGGTTTTTCCGAGTAATTATTCTTTTCATGTCACTTGTTGCTTTTCTGTCGCTTTTCATATTTCGCTTTGTACGAATGTTGTTTTCTTCATTTTTTTGAACACCTGTTGTTATTTTAATGTATATTAACTTGTAAAAGCACCGTTTTAGTTTTTATTTGCATCTCATTACTGTCGCATGCATGCCATTGTTTTGCACCGACGATCGTCATTGTAGCGACTCGTTTCACACACATGCATGCATTCCCATTTTCTGAATCTTGCATTCATTGTTTGCATGCATGATCATTCACTCTTGCTTACACTTAGTCTCATCATGCATTCAAACCTTTTCATGTTTTCAGTCGCCCATCGACGAGTTTGCGCTGCCTTGGCCTGGACCTTGACCTACCCAGCCAAAAATGCGCATTTCTGGAAGTGAAGGCTTTTCCTTCCCTCGATAAATTGCGCAAGTCTTGCCCAGCACTGGCCTATAGGCTTGGATTGTGAAATTCTAGGAGGAAATGCCCTACTAACCTAGAAAATTCCGCAATGCAGTCTCTGGGCATGCATGTCCTTGCTGACTGAAACTGTACATTTCACAATTTCAAACCTTAATGGGCAGAATGGACTGTGCATTTCATAGTTCCAATAGTTAGTTAACCCCCTGATGGTCCAAACTGTGCTTTGCACAGATTTGGCAGTCAGTCTCCCAGCCTCCCGGTGAAAATTGCGCAATATTTATGCCAGTCACCGAGGTATGTTGCATTAGTCCTCAGATTTGTTTTGGCTTTCAACTAACAAATTTATTTCCATGAGTGTCACTATGTCTCTAGGTATAGCAGGTGTTTGTCTGTCTCTTAGCAGTACAAGTATAATGGCCTCCAAGAGAGTAGGGTCAAAGGACACCATTGGAAGTGAAACTAGAGATGCAATTGAACAAGTGTTTATGGGCCTGCCCATTTACGAAGACACCAAGCTGGTCATAGACAGAGACATCAAGATGAAATGGTAGGACATCAACGATACATTCTCAAGCACATTTGAGGAAGATCTGGAAGACCGCAGGGTCTATGTCAACATCCACAAATCTGGCTTGTATCGGATTGCATGTAGGTATCTCACATTTCCATGCGTGGACATGATACATTGGATTGTCTCGCACACTGATCCTAAGATGATGATGTTGAGTAGTGTTAGCGGGACAAATATTGTTACCTTCAGGGCAAAGGACTATCAGGAGATGTATCACTTTCCATAGTCAGTGATCACAATGGAGAAACCCTTTAGCACATGCAACAACACAAACTCTGGAAATATCTTGAAGAGTTGGGTGAAAGAGCCAGCCAAGTTCAGGACAACACCCAGTCTAGTTTACAAGATGAAGATACTGCAAAAGGCATATCAGTACTTGTTCATCTTTGCATGCAGCTTATACGGCCAAGAGAGCACAAATACCTTCCCGCAGAGTTGGGTGATTACGTTGGACCAACTAGTCAGCGAAGGAAGGCCATGCAACTGGTTTGACATGTTGGCTCTTATGTTGAAGGAATAGGTGACAGGAGCTCAGCATCTGCCCAAAGGTCAGTAAGCAAATATATACATGTCCGCTTACATTCTGGATGCAATCTATTCCCATCAGCAATTCCCAGGTTTGAAGTGGGCATGGACACCTTCAGAAACCTCTATGCACACTTATTACAGATTGTTCTCCAAATGCAGCTTCCGCGGAGTCATCACATAGTTGTCAGACCACTTTGTCACCCCGGTGTAGAAAATGATATTTGAGCAAGATCCACCTTGCATGTCGCAGGCATCGATGGAGGCATTGATCAACATAGAAGATTGGTATTCCTCACCCCTTGGCACCTTCATACTGATGTACAATGCGGAGAAGCCTCCGTATGTTTTACCGAAGTTTTCCATGGACAAGCTCATCATGCAAGAAGTGTCACATCATATCACATATTGACAGGGTTGTGAGCTAGATTGCACAGGAAGATGAAGGCACCTTGGCTGAATCTTCCTTTGCGGATTGAGTTATACAAGATACAAAATCTCAAGAATGGTGATGCCAAGACGGAGGAGTTCAAAAGATTCACTTTCGGCACCAGAATTTTCAATCCGTATGACCCGCATTGCTTTGTAAAGGACCACTGTGTGAGAGTGCAATTTCCATGGATCCATGGGGCATGTCATTGGCCTGAGGAAGACCCATGGAGATATTGTCACAACTTCTCTAGGCTCAATGAACTGGTCGATGTAGCTATGGAATGGCTAGCAAAGTGGCACAAAGAAACATCTCAAAGAGAACCATCATCGGTAGTAGTAGAGGGTAACAGACCTGCCCATAACAAAGGCAAAGAGATAAATAGAGGATGAAGGAAGTCAAGAAGGAGTTTCAAGAGTTGAAGAAGCAACTTCAGGAAGAATGGAAGCTGCGTAGAAGAGAGAGGGAAGCACATCAGAAACAGACAAATCAGGAGGCACAACATGCACAGATTGATGAAACTGTGCCCATACAGGGTGTAGACTCATCTAAGTAGCTGGCACAGAGTAGACAAGGTGAGTAGTCATAGGAGAAGGACTTAGCTCAAGAGATTGAACAGATGCTAGAATAGATGGACATGGAAATGGTGCAGTGAGAGTTAGATCAGGATATAGACCTCATGCCTCATAACCAAGAGGAAACCCCAACCGCTTCACCAGATCTAGAAGGAGAGAAAGTCCCAAGTGATCAAGGAGACATAGAGATCCTTGAAGACAATCCATAAGCGGAGATGCACAACATATCTTTCAACGAGTCACAACACAAAGTTGTGTAGTTGTGTAGAGTGCCTACTCTGGATGTCCACACATCTCCTGTGTAGTTTGAAGAACAAGTGATTGTATATGATGTGCACAAGCATCCAATAGCATTAGTCGATGCTACTAGAGCATATGTCGAGGCCACCATCTCGAGTGTTCAATTCTTGATAGAAGACAACAAGCGCATGGCCAAGGAGTTTCAAGCGGCCAAGCAGGGAGGAGAATAGGTTACATCATATGTCATATCAGAGTTGAAGAGAGTGATGTTGGATGAAGTATCGTCCCTTGAAACAATCATGTGGATGTTGTATTCCAGATTCGGCACCATGTGTAAGGCAGTTGTCCATCTCAACGATTGGCGGCAATGTTGTGCTAGGAAAGCACACATCTTGTCAAATATGCAAACTATTGTTGACCGTATGCAGACATGGAAAATGAGATACAAAGGAGCCCCATTGCATTTTCCAAAAATGATGAAATCGAAGGTAGTAGATGTTGAAATTTCTGAACCTAACACATCAGAAATCCCTATTGCATTATCTGGTTTTATTTCTCCTACTTGTTTAGTCCATTAACAACTTATTTATAAATATAAATACTAAAATAAACACAAATGCAAACTTAACTCATATACATATCAGAAACTGAAAGAACTGAGACAAAGACACAAGGGACATTTTTATTTTTGGACAATCATCCTCGGAAAAACTCAATACTGGACAACCAGTGCAATAGATATGAGGGTTTTATTATTATGCAGTTCCTGAATACAAGTAGGGTACCAGAAACGGCTCAACCAACAGAGAATTCCCTTGGAAGTAGTACCTCTCCTTGGAGACAAATATTTTAACTGATCAATCACCAGATGAAAGATCCCACAGCAACAATTGCAGCTCCTTAGCTGGACAGTGAAAACTTCTCCAAGCTTCTTTGTTTCTCTGTGTCACTCTACAGGGACTACGCCACCCTTCTCGGCTCACCAACACAAGTCTTCCCCACGAAAAATCTTCAATGTTGCCTCTACAACCCAGCGTCAGCTCTATATCCCTTTATGCAACTTCTGGAACCTCTGTGTCAACCCCTTATCTCTTTGCATTAGCTTTTAGACCCTTTGCATCACCCACGCTAGCCTCTTCATCCTATGCGTAGCTCACAACTACCTCTGCGTCAGAAGGATCTGTGCTGTCTCTATGGCACTATCTCTACCTCTCTATTATGTATTCTCGGCCTCGGGTCGAACTTCCCCTCACTGCAATATATCACTGGTTCAATTCTCTCAGCAAACCCCACTCTAGAAAATCGAATTGACTTATCAATTTGGTGTATCTCCAACTGACCCTCAAGCCTCCTCTCATACTTTTCCTATTGAGACTTCAATATCCGAGATTAAGTCCCTAATCAATGACTAAGATTAGATTTGGCTTGATCCATGTCATTTAGAAAATTCTCACCCAATTTTATATTAATACCCATTAATAATTTAATTTTCCTAAGTTTAGACTTAGGAACCCCATTAAAAAATATTAATTATTTTAATATCTCTCCAACCGGGTGGAATTTCCAAAAACCATTTCTAGGTCTTGGATATCTTATGTGCCTTAGCCTCTCCACCAATTTTCATTACTAGAGCACATCCTATTCTACCACAAATCAACACTACCGATTAGTGAGGAATGTGCTCTAGTAATGCTTCACCATGGAAACATCACACTAATCCTCCACACCGATACCTGTGCTGATGCTTGGCCTACTGCCTTACATCATTTGCACTGATGCTTCTTGTATTACTATCCATGACACTGCCACTACCAGTGCTACATCTATATTTCAGCTCCCTCTCAATATGTTGTCCATGTTACCCCTGGCACTTCCACTGCAACTCAATTACCAAGAAGTAGGTAACCGACTTCTCCCAAATACTAACATCCCAATCATTCTGGAAACCTCGTGAAATTGAAGTTGCCTTTGTTGCTATCCTGTGCTCCCTCTGTTGCCACTGTGCTACTGCATATGCCTTTGTGCCTCTTACACTGCTCCAACCTCCACTACGTTGCCTCATATTTCTGCACCCAAGCACTTCCTTGCTGCTCCACTACACTTTGCTCCACCCGACCTTTGTCATCCTACTACTATCATTAAGGGCTCTCGTAGCTGGATAGGATACAAGAGTTTGGGCACCTCAAGGATCCTACCCCTAGTGTATATTCCTCCTAACTACAACTCGATGTCTCCCCACCTCTTCTCTTGAGTTGCATGAACACTCATGGCATAGTCGTCATCAGTCTTGACTTCTTTCTCTGCCTTAGCTGGAGCTGCCTTGGAATCAGAAAACTCTCACTTCCTGGGACACTGGGATGCATAATGTCCCAGATCCCCATAATGGAATCACTTCACCTTGGAGATATCCTTATTCTTCCTCTTCCCTCTACTATCCCACAGATGCTAGAGCTGCATCCTCCTCCTCCTCTTTCTTGATTCGTCCTCCCTTGCGACTACTCCCTGCCTTGGTCATACACTTGATCTATTCTTGGTGAAGAGCTGCCCACATATCCTCCCATCCTGGAAGGGTAGCCCTACCCAAAATACTTTGGAAAAATGTATCCCACTCCTCGGAGACTCATTCAGGGTAGTCCTCACCATGAACTTCGGATCCGATGTAGACCCCATGGAAGTGAGTTGGTCATGAATCTCCTGTAATATAAGGAGGAATGGAACTATATGCTTACCCTTCTACATCTAATATGACCGTAGCTAATTTTCCAATAGCATCTTCTGCTGCATGGAATAGCCCTGATACAATGTCTTCAAAGTATCCCACATCTCCTTTGTTGTGTTCTTCTCAGCAATATGTGGTACGACATGATCTTTAACCCCGTCAAGGATCATGCACTTCACCCTCACCATTTCATCCTCATAATTCTCATTCTCAGCTGGGTCTACTGGGATAACCATGGTTCTCAAGGTAAATTACTTGATGCGATGTCCATCCAAAACTGTCAGGATCCTGGCCTTCCAGATGACAAAATTAGAAGCTCAGGATCCCTCGGCCTGTTCACTTCCATTTCCACTCCTCTTCTCGACTCCCTCTAAGTTTCGACTTCCCTCCTGGAAATATCCCTCTACGTCCTGATTTCCCTACTGGAAATCCTCCAGCCAAATGTCGAACCGCTCCTCTCCAATCCTCCTTGCAACTACAACTCGGATCTGGATTTCTTGGATAGAAATCCGTCAAGGTAGCGACTTGCTCTACCTTGGTTCTATCCCCTTATGTACTGTTCTGCACTAACAGAAATAGAACCCCACCAGCTTCTTAATCACAATCTACCCACAACTTCCCAAGCCCTAGTAACTGAAGAAACTGAGCCCTTCAGGCTCTGTGTAATCCAGGCAACGGAAAAATCTTCTCCTCCTAGTCACAACGTCGATCCTTCCTAACTGAGAAAGATGATCGAGCACTGCATAGATCTGATTTTACCCTCTCTGCCTCTGTGCTAACCCTCCTCCTAGCTCGAAATGATGATGGAGGCCTTCTATATCACTTCTTCTATGTTACTTCTGCTATGGAACAATGATGTCTCTCAGGACAACTACTACTACTGAAAATTCTCCATATTACTGTTGGTGCCTTCAGTTCTCTTTCCATCTGCAATCCTTTGATACCATGTTGAAATTTCTGAATCTAACACATCAGAAATCCCTACTGCATTATCTGGTTTTATTTCTCCTACTTGTTTATTCCATTAACAAGTTATTTATAAATATAAATATTAAAGTAAACATAAATGCAACCTTAACTCATATACAGATCAGAAACTGAAATAACTGAGACAAACACACAAGGGACATCGTAATTTTTTGACAATCGTCCTCAGAAAAACCCAATGCGGGAAAACTAGTGTAGCAGATATGAGGGTTTTATTATTATGCAGTTTCTAAATACAACTAGGGTGCTAGAAATGGCTCACCTAATAGAGAATGCCCTAGGTAATAGTACCTCTCCTCAGAGACATATATTCTAGCTAATCAATCACCAGATGAATGATCCATAGCAACAATTGCATCTCCTTAGATGGACAACAAAAGTTGCTCCAAGCTTCTCTACTATTCTACGTCACTCTGCAGGGACTGCATCACCCTTCCCAGCTCACCAGCACCCAGTCTACCCCATGAAAAATATTCAACACTACCTTTATAGCCCAGCGTTAGCTCTTTAGCCCTCTACGTAGCTTCTAGAGCCTTTTTGTTAGCTCTCATACCCTCTGCATCACCCACACTAGCCTCTTCAGCCTTTGCGTATCTCCGAGCTGCCTCTGCGTCAGCCACTCCAGGCTCTGCGCTGTCTCTATGGCACTATCTCTGCCTCTTTGCTATGTATTCTTGGCCTCATGCAGAACTTCCCCTCACTGCAAAAAATCACGGGTTCAATTCTCTCAGCAAACCCCGCTCCAGAAAATCGAACTAACTGATCAATTTGGTGTACCTCCAACTGACCCTCAAGCCTCCTCTTATACTTTTCCTGTTGAGTCTTCAATGTCTGAGATTAAGTCCTTAACCAATGAATAATATTATATTTGGCTTGATCCATGTCATTTAGAACATTCTCACCCAGTTTTATATTAATACCCATTAATATTTTAATTTCCTAAGTTTAGACTTAGGAACCCCATTAAAAATATTAATTATTTTAATATCTCTCCAACTGGGTGGAATTTCATGAAATCATTTCTGGGTCTTGGTGATCATATGTGCCTTAGCCTCTCCACTAATTTTCATGGCTAAATCGCATCCGATGCTACCAGAAATATTTAGTAGAGTTGAAGGCACACATCCAAAGTTAGATCCAGAACTATAAGGAACTCCTGTAGCTCATCACCAGTTTGTAGGCTTCACATGCATGGGTATTTAGAAACATGGATGTCATTATGTGCATGCACGTGATCCCATATATTGGCACACTCACTGATGCGAAGTCAAAGAACCAACTCCGAATGGAGTTGGACATCTACTTTGATGATTTGATGCGTGTAGCTACCAACACAGACTTGGAGATCAGTGCACACACTATGCATTAGTATGTTGATGGTCTGGCTACACTCAAGACTATGATGCACATGTTAGCAGACAAGTTGGACAGAGGTGCTAGATCAATGTACTCGGATGCAACAGAGGCGAGAGTTCACTTTTAGCAGAATGTCACCATTGAGCACGCGAACACCATCACAGACTACCAATCTTGGCATTAGTTCACCACCGTCGATCATTGCGAGGGTGTCAAATAGTTGGTCTTCCCACAACTATTTGAGTCTTATTGATAGCTTGCATGGCTTTCTCAAGCCTATTTTGTCTCACATGGGTACATGTGCAGATCTTGTAAAAGTGAGAGACCAAGTGTCAATCATCAAATGTAACAGTCATGTAGTAGTTGAAGAGTCATGAGGGTAGGTGAAGAGTCACAAAGGGGAATGTCAAGGGTCACCCCACCCTTTGCTATTTATAGAACCTCATAACTCATTTTATAGGCTTTTGGGACCGAAACTTTCTATAGGAGTATCTTAGAGAAAGCTTGGAGTTTATTGTAACGACCCTTGGCTTCTCCATAGTGCAAAGTTAGTATATCTCTTTCAAGGAGCAAGCGGGAGTGACTGTAACATTCCGCTGTTGGAACTAGTGGCTGGTCATGCTTGCATGTATGATTGGATCTTTCACTCTTCATATATTAGAGCTGTCATTTTTCATGCATATGTTATTATTGTATTTCAGTTGTCTTGGTTACTCTAATGACATATGTAGTTGTTTGCTTACACATGTATGTATGGACTCTTTTTATATATGTATGTATGAATCTTGTTGAGATTTGCTATTGGTTTAACCATCACTTTGGATTGTTGGTTCACCTTCCTTCCAGCTTGTGATGTATCTTTTCTCCTGTGTTCCCTTCCAAGCTGTGTGTTTCCACAGGTTTCAAAGAGGCACACTCATTCCACTTTCCATGTGTTAGAACCCTTCATGCACCTTCCTTGGCTTGCTTCACTGGTCACACCCTTGCTACCAATAAGGACATCCTACTTGCCTTTGTGTGCAACTGTGGTCAAGGCATAAGACCCACTGCTGGGACTCCTACACAAAACGGTCTAAGGTCTAGTTGGGACTTCTTACGAGGGATATTCCCTGACATTTTGGCGGGTCCATCACCGTCAATGCCAGCTAAAGCTCACCAATTTTGAATTAAATTTCTTGCCATATTATTATCCAATCTTGTAGAGTCACATGGAAATTGCATACTAGCCAATTAAATCCCACTCATAAATTTGACTTCTTGTCACTTTCCTCACTCCATTTAGTCAACTAAAACTTCCTCAACAAATCCCTCACCTTCAATCGCTACACCACTAGTACCAACTTCATCTGATGTTTAAATGCTAGAAAAGACTAAGGATCATGATTTTTATGACCAAGATGTTGATGTTTGAGATCCTTTCATAACCACTTATAACATGAGAAAGGCAATAGAAGTGGTACATAGTACCTTTGAGATAATATGGTACCACAAAAACCTATTTCAATCAAACTTGGTCATGGAATTAGTCCCACAAGTTTACCATTTCTCGGAGATGGTAACATGGTATACCAACAAATATCTGCCAGATCAGAGAGTCATTATTTCCACCCGAGGAGATAAGAAAATTATTAAGGTCACACCAAATTCTATTACAAATATGTTACCATTCCCTGAGAGGGTAAGCATGAAGAAGCTGGAAAAAGAAATACTTGAATAGTAGTGGAAGGGCTTCTCAACAGATATTAAGCAACAAATGATCCACAAAAATGTAAAAGAATGTATAGTCACCCCTTATGGGTCTTCTCCTTTTCCTATCATGGTATTTGACTCTCTACGCAAAATATCTTTTTCCATGATTGCTTAATTCCTTGGCCTTAATACCAATGTCCAAATAAATGAGTTGGTCCTAGGTTTCTTAGTTACTTTATGTCATCTAGTCACCAAGTCCTACACAAAATATGATCTTCCCTAGTTCCTATTTGGTGAAATTCATGCCCAATTGATAGAGTTTGAGGAAGAGTTGTCTTTTCGATATCAAGCCCATCTTCTCCATCTATTTATTCACCAAAACTATTCTTATCTTGAGAACCTAAAGCCCAAAATGGTCAATGAACAAAGTACCATGTTGTCCGTCTTTGAGTGGTTTCCCATGGTGGGGAAACAAGAAAATAATTTCACATGTTTCTTCAAGTACGTGCCATTATTTATTCCTATGCTTTATACACTGTTGCATAGTGAACCTCTACCTAGATATGCTAAGTTCCTTAGGGAAATATTGTAGTTTAGACTCGACAAAAAAGTGGGTGACTAGTACCTCTTTGATGAGTACACGGTCATAAGAGTATATGGATTTGAAGAAAGATTGTACCAATTGCCAGCATTTTTGAATCCCACTATCTTCACGCTAGAGTATATAAGGCAAAGGTTCAACAATGACAACTTACACTTCACTTCTATAAAAGTAGTTGTGGAATTCAACCTCCCTCATGACGTGGGGCCATTTTTGGTAAATACAAGAAGTGTCATGAAGACAATGGATAATATACTAAAAATATTCAATTTCCTGCAAGCAAGTGCATGGAAATATGATCCTCATGATATCATATATGAAGGAATAAGGATAAGGAAAAGGAAGAACACAAGCATGAATCCAACCCCATATTGGAATAATGCACCAATAAATCCACATGGTAGGAGGTCAAGGTCATTCTACATCCTGTAGAATCAAGCACAACCCGCCTCTCGAGAAAGAAAAGAAGCACATCAAAGCCCATGGATATAGATAAAAGAGAGTAGCCTAACTCCAAGAGGGCCAAAGGAAAATAAGTAGAGGGAGATGATTAAGATGAAGAAAATGATGAAGATACAAAATTCCAAGCTTTAGTATTACATGATAGCCATCTAGCAATCCAAGCAAAGCTAGTTTTTACTATTTAACACATGACTTCCACTATGTCAACATCTGAGGCAGTGGAGTCAAGAGAGGTTGCCAAGCTTGGATAAATGTTAGTTATGGAACAATTTCAATCAATGGCCAAACATTCAGAAAAATAAAGGAAAAGGGATATAAGAATAGCTAAGAATCAACCACTCCCGAGAATGTAGGTCAAAATTTCATTGGGTCATGAGAAGGGGATTTACAAATTGGAAAATTTTCAACTTAAAGCAAATTACAATCAGTTCCATGGAGGATTATGAGGTCCACCATATGTCCTTACTATTCAATCACGTTCCATATCCAGATAGCATGGAACCATACATGCAGGTGACACACATGATGCTTAGGTAGATTCAAAAGACAAATGCCATAGCAAGAAAGTTGCAAGAGATGTATACTAAATAAATTGGAAAACTAAAGTAAAATATAATGGTGTGTAAATATAGAAATACTAATAAATAATATGGAGGATAATATCATCCATCTAGCTACATAATCTCGTGACTTCAAACAATACAAAACAATGTTAGATGATAAGGAAAGGGAGATAGTTTCCTTGAATAAGCAATTAAGTATCATTGATGCACACCCTGTGCAAAATGATGAGTTGGAAGAGATAGAACAGGAGAATCAAGAGCTAAAGAAAAATATTTATGAGACAATAACCTGTAATAAAAGAATACAAAGAAAAAAATTTGTTACCATAGGCACAAGTTCAAGGAATGAAAGAAAATTCAAGTGAGACATCCAAGTCCCACAAACCTCCTAATACTTTGGCATGGAGGGTTGAATCAATGGTTTTGTTAGATGATTCCAAGAAATTTTTGATCCTACTCTCTAGTCAAGAGCAAGAGTTAAAGAAGAAATAAGAAGAATTAGAGAATACAAAAATAGAATTGTACTAAAAGCAAGCTAATTACCAGTAAATCAAAGAAGAACTATATGTGTTGAAAAGGAAGCACCTGAGTAAATCCTTGTTTAAAGCTACAAAAGAAATGATTTGGGACAGAATAACAAAGACAATGGACAAGAACTAGGACCACTTAAAGCTACTTCAAGATAATATAGATATCGTCAAAAGGGATAACAGTGAGATGAATGAAATAAATAACACTATTGGAGACTCACCCACCAAAATCAAAATAATAATAGATTTCATCAATCACATGTCTAAGGAGGATGTCACAAAATTAAATATTGATAGATCCAGGATGGTGACAAGATAAATACAGATGAAGAGGAAGCAGAAGTTAGTGATAGTGGTAGATAAGAAGGCGAGAGAAATCACAAAAGAGATATAGAGATTAAAAGATAAATGTGATTCTATACAAAAAGAAATTCCCACCTTTTGTTGATGGAAATGGAGACTTGCATTCCAAAGATTCTCTCATGAAGAGATTATTAGAAATCAGAAATGAACAAAAAGGATTTGGAGAAGGAGATGGTGCTCTTCACAGAAGAGATATTATCAACCTGTATGCATATTATCTCAAAAAAAAAATTTAAGGAGTATTTTCAAGGAGTAGGGCCAAGTGGATTATGATACAGACACTAATATGGATGGAGCCATTTTGGATGCATGAATATTTGACAGCCCACTCTAAAAAGAATAGAATGGATTGGTGGAATTCTATAGACTGGACACTCAAAGGGAACCTACACTGTCACAAGTCAGAGGAATAGTCCCATAGGCATCCCCAATGGAGGCATGCTCTATTCTTAGGCCACCTCAACAATAATAGGCACAACCATAGCCACAAGTGTTAGCTTAGCCAAGGAAAACCCTGGTGACACCATAGCCAAAGTAATGTGCCCTCCTTTAATCCAACGCAAATTCACAAAAGGGAAAGAGTTTACTATAATCAAGTTTGGACAGCCAAGGTGGGGCGAGACCCACCCTATAGCTGGAAGCTTCTAGCACCCCAGAACTAGAAACTTTTAGAAGAAGCTAGTTATGAAACTCCTAGTTATTTGTAAAATATTCCTAATGGTTACTGAACACCACTAGTGGTTTAGGTTAAGGTGTCAGGTTTATGGAATCTATATATTGGCCTCAATTTAATCTAATTAGAGGAGAAAACTTTTATGTGTTGAAACTCTGCCAAAATTTTGTTGGAAAAGTGTTGGGATATGTTGAAAATATTGTAAGGCAAGAATTCTAAATTACATTTTGGGTTGTTAGTGATCTTTTGTTCACATGTAATTCTACAAACCCTCTTGTAATTTTAATTGTGCATGATATTCATGCAATTACAAAATTATTCATGGAAAATAATGTTTGTACACTTGATGCTTTTATGGAATCTTATTGTAATTGTTTGAAATGAAGGAAACCCATAATCTGTAATATTTTTTTCTTTAATTTTTATGATTTTTATCAAGGTCACATGGAATATCCTTGTTTATTTTGGTAAATTCTCATATGGGCTTAAGTTATATGGCATAAATTCAAATTATTGTGCATTCTATAGTTGAATTCCTAATTTTTCATCCATTTCTTTGATGTCAATAATCTAGGAACGGATTCTTAATTGCCCACCTTAATTTATTGATATTTTTTCTCCATGATTTTAATTTCTCTCTTTAAACCATTATGTTAAATCAAAAGAGAATGGAATCTCCAACCTGAAAATATGTGGAAAACATACCCATATATGTCTTTATAAATTCCTGATATTTTCATACATAATTTCCCAAAAGAAAACAAAACGCTTAAAAAAGAAAATCAAAAATCATATTTAGGTGTTCTCAGGTTCTGCATAGTAGTGCAACATAATGTGACTCTGGGTCACCAACAATATATATAAATGAAATCTTAATATTTTTTAACAAAAATATACCCCCATTTTTATGGAGGCGGTGTCTACACCAAAAAACTTAGCTGTCCAAGGCTAAAATCAACCAATTTCCAAAAATGACCCAATAATTAAACCAAATTAACCACCACCAAGCCAGTATGGCACCTTTAATCCAATTCTGAGGTGAAATTACACCATTCATATCACTAGAAATTTTTTCAAACAATTGATGAACAACCTATAAACCTTTAATTTTATTATTATTTTGGTCCAATCCGTCCCCAAAATCCATCAATTTGGACTTGTAATTTCGTTAAAATCTGCCAGATATCTTCTGATGGCATCTGGACTCGAATTTATAGAAATTATTGTTAATTCAACCTTTAAGTTTTTTTCAAACACCTAGTGGATAACCTTAAATTTTGGACCAATTTAAATCCAATGTTGTAACCTAACTCTAATGCCAATTCATCATGTCCCTCCCCTGAGGCTGGGAAAGACTACATAACCTATCCTTAATTCCACCAATTATTTCACCCAAAATACAATGAAAGCACATAAACCTAAGTTAACATTATTTAACACTGGCTCATAGCCAGAGCCCACCTACAATTCTAATGGAATTCTCACAATGATTATGTCTTAAGGGTATTATCCCTAAACTCGAATCCATTAACCACATGCGATTGTAAAATTTTATGCATTTCATACACAACCAAACTATTATATTTACATACATATATCAAACTAGTTTTTCATTATCATAGATATAAATTCAACACAACATGTAAAAATATCCATATAAAATAACTCAAGCACTTTTCTAGTAAAGAACCCACTAGATGTGGGCTCTCCACATTCCTCCTAGCCATAGACCATGTGGCTCATAATATCAGTCACATGTCACCCCTAAGATAAGAAAGAAACACTAGGAAAAAATTGTACAATAAACAACAAAACCCTAGCTATGAAACCAGCCTTAATAGCCTAAGTCTCTAACTGCAAGCTCATGTCCTCTTGACCGAAGCCTAAGTGGCGCAACTTGAATCACTCGATTGTGCCCACCTTCTAAGGTGAATTATAGCTAGCCAAGATAGTCTGTCCCTGTAGCCCCATGATTTTTTCTACTATTATATTTCCAAATACCAAATAAACAAACTAAAATAAACCCCTCAGTCAGTGCTAGAGCCTAAACTAGGACTCTTCAAATATCTCTAAAATGAGTTCCCCACCAGAACTACATGGAACCAAGTTATAATCAGGGCCAACAAACCCTCAAAACACCAAGCTCCCAAGCCACTATGTCTCACATAAAAAAAATGTTATCCATTTTAGTATGGTTAGCTGAATAACCACACCATCACCCAGTTCCAGAGTGTACCCTCCCAAATCCCTGGCTCTTTAGTCACCCAAAATAAATAATCATTGAGTGATCCATTATCGAATTATTGCTTCAAATGAAGTTGGAATGGATGAATTCCCCAATAATAATCATCATGATAATAATCCCCCATAGTAGAAAATTGTAGTTCCTTATATACTTGGGTTCACTTCACCATGTGGCACTCCTTGAAGCTATGTGGACCCCAGGGTGCACACCTTCCATTTAAAACCCAGCTATTTATTTTTTGTCTCTGTATTTTCACCCCTCATACTCTTTTCATGGAGTGGGATCCATAGCCAACCTTATTTTATTAATAAAAATGTTTAATTACAATATAATTACAAATCCAAGCTCTAAGGCCTAACATCCATTAAAGGCATATGAAATGGGCACACTAGCTCCATACTATTTTTAACACTTTATATGGGCATGCAAGCCTCATAATGTAACCTTAACCCAACCCATCATAACATGTATGTGGCTCATTAGCCTAAAAACCACTTTTACATTATTTACATAGGTACTTTGTGATGAGGCTCATCAATAGGTAAACTATATGGGTCACAATGCCACTCTCCAGCTTATTAAATTGACTTTTCTCACATTTATTTACATATTTTGTTATATTTTTCTTAGTGAGAAGAGTAAAGGTGAGTTACTATGTCATGTGGCCTAATGTGTGTTAAATGCAGGAATTGGAGCATTTTTGGGTTGACTTAAGTGTAGGAATTCAGAGTAAGCAAGCAAGAGATATTTTAGGAGTTGGTCTCCCTCCTTAACTCCTCAAATCATTTGAATATTCCTCCACCATATCTCATCAGCTCAATGTCACTGGAAGCCAAGCTATTCAAGTCTATTGGCAGCCAAGCCAATAACAATCAAGGGAGAGTTATTCTCAAGTTAGGGAGCCAAGCCTCCCTATTTTCTAGGGAGTTGTTGGTAGCTCCAGTTTTGTATAAATAAGAGAGCCAAGGGACTCATTAGGATTCAATTTTTTGTTGTAGCCAAGAGGCCATTTGAGCTAAAACATTGTGACTGTTATTGTTATGTTATACTTGAAATTTTGATGATAATGAGAAATTCTACCTTGATCCAGCACTGAGTTGACTCAGAGGGTTGAAGCTCTTGGGTTAGGGCCCAACCCTAGCAGTAGAATTTCCTCTTTTTGTAGTTGTATTCTTAGCTTAGAATGATAGTTAGCTGCTGAAGTTTATTTATGTTTTTTGTCTAATTAGCTTAACAAGTACTTAAATTGTTGTTCAACCTTGTTTCCATTAGTTTGAAGAGGTAGATTAGTGTTGCAGTTTAGTGGAGAAATTATACTAGAAAAGATGGTGATAGTGGCCCCTACATCATCTCCCTCATGGGATCATGACTAGACGACCCCACTCTCACAACCCCAAAAACAGAGTTGTCTTTTGATCATTGCACATATTAGGTTTCATTCTTAGCTAGATCATTGTTTATGATTTCTTGGAAGCACCTGCACTTTTTATCTTATTTTATTAAGTTTTTTGTAGCTTAAAAAGTAGTCCATATCATAGATTTAGTCCTTAACAGTAGATAGATCAACTTCCTCAAATTCAATTCATCTTTTCCATGTGGACATGTAGTGATGCATAAATGAAAAGGGAAATAGGTTGTGTTGCAGGTATTGTTGATCTACAAGAAAGGACTCATCCAACCAACTTCACCTAAGTCTTCTCCACCTTCTGCCAAGGCATACCAACACATAGTCTAAACCTCTGTTTTCCAGCCACCATGAGCAGCCACCTTAGACAAATCCAACCTCCTTGGAGTGTTGGGATTAGCCTTGGGCATTGTGCACCTTCCCTACACCTTCTACAACTGTCATACACCCCTCGAACACCTCATCTCACTATTCTTGCCCTCCAAAACCCTTCAACTAACTTCCTATAGCATTTTAGTACATCCTGTAGCAGCAACAAGATCTCCTGTAACAACCTATTTTGACCCTGTTTTGACCAGAAATGATAGGATAGCCTAGTATAGGAGTAGGTTAACCCCTCATCTTGGATTCCATGCCCATGAGTGCCACCTAGACTAGCCTTCCCATTCCTTTCCCTCCTACAAGAACATATAACATTGGCATTTATATTTCTAAAGTTAGCACTTAAAGACTCTTCTTCTTTGCAAATGTAAATGAGATAGTTAATGCATACATGTGTGAATTTTGAGATGATAGAGTAACTTTCAATTTCTAAGCAATCGTAATAGTTAGATGATCAATTGCAAGATTAACATAGTTTCCTTTCTGCAAAGTGATTTGTGTCATTCCATAGCTAGATGATTTATGGAATTACATAGAATTTACCATTTGGAAACTTTCATTTCCTGAATAGACAAGCATTTACTTTCCTGCATTAGAACTAGCTTTACATTCACTATGAGTAGTTAGACTCATTTTAGTCAATTGAGGATTGGTCTGGAATTCTAATCATTCAGCGCCTCGGTTGAGAAGTGACATGAGTAGAATGATGCATCCACTGTGTATATAACACTGTCACCTGCAAGTTTGTATGAAACCCCGGGTTGATAAAGTAAAGTTGGTAGCCCTAGGAGTTGCAGCATCCTTGTTGCAATACTGAGGCTCATCACTTTTTGGCATTGTTGTCAAGGAGGTGTCTAGGTAGATTTTTTTTCTTCTTTTCTCTCTAATTGGCATTCAGTACGTAGATGTTATTCTGCTTTCCTTTTTGTTTTGCAATTAATTATGAAAAACACATAAAAATAAAAAAATTATTTCATGCCTCGTAGGAGTAGAGACAATTTAAGGAAATTCTTGCCAAATACCCACACACCATCAAACAGTCAACCTTCCCTCTGCTTCGATGACTGTCAGATTCCCTCTCAGGCTGCATGGGAACTAGAGGACTTATTAAGCGAACAACCAGAGATATTTGAAGAGCCTATTGGGGAAGAAGAAGAAGAAAACATTCCACATACTTACACCATGGCTGAAAATATAAATGAGGGTGCTTTTCCCATTAGAGAGACTAATGGAGATGCTAGGATGAAAAACATAAGCCCCTCTGTCCTTCCTCACTTCAATGGCTTAACGTCATAGGACCTTGATACCTTTCTTTTTAATTTTGTTGTCATCTGCAGAACTTATGATTATACCTCTGATGACCAGAAGTTGAAGTTGTTCCCATCCACCATTAAGGATGCAACCTTGCCCTCGTTCATGGGTTTACCTGGGCACATTATCACTACCTGGGCTCAAATGCAGCAAGCCTTCAACAAAAGTACAGGGACTGCTGTAGGTCCAAATACACCAAAGAGGAAATCTTTAGAATGACCTTAGGACATGATGAATCCTTGGAATATTACGAGGAAAGGTTCCAACTCAGTTACAAAATGGTTAGATTCACACTTGATCCTGAATCACTCAAGTTAATCCTTCTTAGAGGAATCATGGAGGACATTTTTGAAACCCTAAACATGCTCTCTGGAGGGGACATTTATTAGCTCTCTTATGATGATATCAAGATAGTTTTAAAAAACCATTCTAGGTATTCCAGAAAGAAGGGTAGGGTTAGTCAAGCTTTGGCTGGTTCCTCTTCCTCCAACACATCTATCAAGAGTGAAATTGGAAACATGTTGGAATAATTTAAAAGTGAAATGTTGCACACCCTTTTTATGTAAATGGACACCATGCAGATCAAGAGGAAGAAGGAGGAAGCAGAGAGAGCCTTAGCTATCTTTTGTCCTAGATGCACTAGAAGGAACCCCAGAAATGAATGTTCTTTGAATGTTATAGAGGTATGCTCGGTTTGTGAGGAAAGACATTACACTAGGGAAAATTTTAAGAACCCTCCCTAAATTTATATGTATAATAAATGGGCGAATCTCCATGGTATATAGGAAAAATGGAAGGCGATTTTATCAATAATATAATATGTATATATAATTTTTTGGCGAATCTCTCACTAGGCATGGCAAATATTTTACTCAATTATAAAATCTTGTAAGATCTTGGTATTACCATGGGTTATCATAAACCTGGAGCTTAAAAATTAATATTAGTAATTTATAAAAATTAATAAAATTAATAGTTGATTTTTATTTTATTTTTTATTTTAACCAAGCTAAAATGTTTAACATACATTAAATTACAACATCCATTTTTACTCTTGATCCACCTCGAGAGGGATCAAATATTTTTTCACTCTATGCTAGTTTGAATATCGCGATATTTGATACCTCTCGAGGGTTTTACTCTTGATCCACCCCGAGAGGGATCAAATATTTTTTCGCTCTATGCTAGTTTGCATATTGCGATATTTGATACGTCATGGGGGTTAGTAGGTAAAGATGGATCTATGCTAGTTTAATTCCCCCATTTAAATAGGCTACATTGCAGGTGAATACCATGGGTCAATACCATGTGCCATTTTGGTGAATACCATTGGTCAACACCATGTGCCATTTTTATTTTTATTAATACTAATATTAGGGTTAATAATGTTTTTTTGCATGGTATTAATAACAATCTAGTCCATGGTATTTGTCCCATAGTATTTTGCCCATAGGTTTCACCTAAATATAACGCATTTTTTGAGTGTTCATAAATATAAGGTGACTTATGGAGTAAATATAAAAAAATGTTTTATTTGTTTACCATACCTCTTGTTTATTTATATTTTTATTAATTTACCATACCTCTTTTACAAATATGGTATTTGGCCCATAAGATTCACTTAAATAAAACCTTTTTATTGAGCCTTAATAAATAGAATGAGGGTTATGGACTAAATAAAAAAAGAGGTTTTATTTATTTACCATACGTCTAGTTTATTTATATTTTTATTTATTTACCATACCTTTTGAGTAAGTACAAAAAGACGTTTTATTTATTTACCATACCTCCACTTATATTTTTATTTGTTTACACCCTTGCATGTATATAAGGTGACTTATGGAGTAAATATAAAAAATGTTTTATTTATTTACCATACCTCTCATTTATTTATATTTTTATTAATTTACCATACCTCTTTTATAAATATGGTATTTGGCCCATAGGATTCACTTAAATAAAACCTATTCTTGAAAATGGGCGAATGGATTCACTTAAATAAAATTTATTCTTGAAAATGGGCGATTGTAACTCCTAATTTCAAGGGCTAAATTTACCTTTTTTACCCTCTCCCTTAGAATAAGGTGGGCTATTTGAGGTGATTTGTAAAAATGTACTATCATACAAAATATTCGCCCACTAAAAATTTAAAACCCCTTAATTTCGCCAAAGGGCGAACATTCGCCCCTAAAATTTTCTATGCATTACACAGATAAGTTCCCTTCTCTACCTAGATTGAAGGTTGTATACCAAGGGGCTTAAGGTGGGGTTGAACAACTCTGCTATATCAATCAAAGGAGGCCTCAAGGACCTCGACCATACTAGCAGGGCATGCAAGGGGCATCCTACTCCTACTACAATCCCAATCAGAATGCATCCCTTCCCCCTTGGTGTTCTCTTTCTCATCCTTCATGGTCCACACCTTCTCCTTGGTCTTATGCACCTCAATACCCTTCCCAACCTACCAATCAATCATTTCAGCCATATGCTCCCCCACATCCTCAGTGGAATACCCCATCACAAGGTTGGAGGCCTCCATTCAACCAACCTCCAGCCTTACTTCCTCCACCTAAATCTCAACCACATCTCCTTCATCCTGCTCCACCTAAGAAACCTTAGATGCCTGCTCAACCAAATCCAAACCCAAACAACAAACAGGAACAACAGGTCTATAGTGGAGAGACATCCTACCCTGCCTATGTTGTGGAAATTCAAGAAATCAACCTCAGGTCTGGAAGAGTGCTTCCAGATAACCAACCTCCATCTCCACCTAAGGATATTGAAGAGGAAAAGGAAGAGAGTGTTCCTAAAGCCAATCCACCTCCTTTTCCTGAACAATTTATCCATCCTAATCAACACACCCGAGAAGAGACTGAACTTCTGGGAGAATTGAAAAACTTGTGTGTTAAAATCCCACTCCTCCAAGACATCAAGGATGTTCCCATATACAACAATCTAATCAAGGAAAAATGATTCAAACATCCTGGGAGGAGAAAGAGAGGCACCCCCACCATTAATTTCATTGGATAGTTGTCTAACTTAATGCTGGGGAGAGTGATTTTCGCAAAGTATCTAGACCCTGGAAGTCCTGTGGTAGATGTGCACATTGATGGCATCATTGTCCCCCACACCTTGATTGATATTGGGGCTACCATCAATGTGATGACTAAGGAGACCATGCTCAAACTGAATCTCCAAGGGTCCTTAAGGAAGACCACAACAATATTACAACTTGCAAACAAATCCACAGTAGCTCCTGAGGGAGTTGTTGAGGATGTGACGGTCTCTATTGATTCCTGGGAGTACCATGATCACTTCTTAGTTCTCCATCCTAAGACCAAATTCAATGGTTATTCTCTCATCCTTGGAAGGCCATGGCTAGCCACTGCTGATGCTTACATAAGTTGGAGAGTTGGGAACATGACCATTAAAAATGGGCATTTTTCCAAATAGTTGGTCTTGTACCCTCCTTCTCAACCATCCCTAGAGCATGAATTACCCTTATGGTTGGAAGAGGAGGAGGAAAATGAAGTATACCATATCACATCCTACCCAATATATAACCTAAATGCTATTATAGGAGGGGGGAAACCTGATGAATATGACCTCATTGATAAAATCCTCCAGAACCAACCCCCCAGCACCATGCCTCTTGATGAGATGGTGAAGAAATATAAAGATAACCATTGGACTGATTTGTGCCTAGTTAAATAAATTCCTACTCATATCAAAATGGTAGAATTTTTTCCATCTAAACCATTGAAAACCAACCCCTCCCTCTCAACCCATCGGGAAGAGAAGTTGTGCAACATGCCGAGAGAGCACTTGGATGCTTTTGCTTGGATCTATAAGGAAATGAAAGGAGTGCATACTTCAGTGTGTACTCATCACATATACATTAACGAAGGATGTAAACCAGTGTGCCAACCTCTAAGGAGAATGAACCCAGCCCTTAAAGACATAGTCAAAGAAGAATTGTAGAAGTTGTTGGATGCAAGGTTCATTTACCCATCTTAAATAGTGAGTGGGTGTCCCCTCTAGTTTTGGTCCCAAAGAAGAATGGAAAGTGGAGTATCTGTGTGGATTACAGAGAACTAAACAAAGCCACTAAGAAAGACCATTTTCCTCTACCTTTCATTGATCAAGTCTTGGATGGTATTACAGGGAAGAAGTTCTTCTCTTTCCTGGATGGATTCAATGGTTATAATCAGATCCATAACAGCCTAGAGCACCAAGATAAAACCAAATTCACTTATCTTTGGGGTACCTTTTCTTATAAGGTCCTTCCTTTTAGATTATGTAATGCCCCTGCGACTTTTCAAAGGGTAGTTCTGAGCATCTTTGTTGAGCTAGTCCATGACTCTGTAGAAATCTATATGGACGATTCACTCCCTATGGGGATGATTTCCTGGAAGCTCTCTCTAACTTGGGGAAAGTATTAAATAAATGCATTGAAATGAACCTATCACTTAGTCCCAAGTGTGAATTCTTGATGAATGCAGTGACTATTTTGGGTCACTCAATATCCCAGGAAGGACTATAAGTGGACCCAAATAAAATTACTATCACAAAAGGGTCCCTACTCCTCAAAAGAAGAGGGATGTCAAGAGTTTATTGGGCTTAGTTGGATACTATAGGAGATTTATCAAGGACTTCAACAAAGTATCATGGCCATTGTTTGGACTACTGGCCAAGGACTCTGAATTTTGCTGGTCATAAAGTTGCCAAGAGACCCTATAAATCTTGAAGGAAAAGTTGACTACTACACCTATACTCAGAGGCCCAAATTGGGATCTTCCTTTCCACATCCATTCTGATGCATATGACAAAGTTATAGGAGAAGATCTAGGCCAGATAGATGACAAGTTTCCTTATGCCATTTACTTCATTAAGAATTTGTCCAAGGCTGAATTGAACTACACTATGACCGAAAAGGAACTCCTAGCTATTTTCCACTCCCTGAACAAATTCAAACACTACATCACTGGTTATCAAAACTTTGTGCATACTGACCATGTTGTTATCAAATACTTAATGAAGAAACCTAATGTGATTGCTATAACTATTAGATTGTTGCTTTTATTACAATAGTTTGATTTAACTATCATTGATAAGCCAGGTAGAGAAAATTTAGTTGTAGTTTTTTTGTCTAGACTTGTTTTTCTCACAGGTGAGGAAGGAATGGTTGATGATCAGCTACTAGATGAGCATTTATTTGCTATTCCAGTCCCCTCTCCATGGTTTTCTGACATAGCCAACTACTTAATTGCTGCAAAGTTCCCTCCAAATCTGTCATCCAAGGAGAAGAGAAGAATTGTAAGGAAGAGCACCCCATTCACTTGGATTGGGGGAAATCTTTTCAAGCTAGGCCTAGATCAAATTTTGAGGAGGTGTGTCAGGGAGGAGGAAGTCTTTGACATCCTTCTAGTCTGTCATGATGAGCCTTAAGGAGGCCACTTTTCAGCCAAGAGGACAAATTTCAAGGTACTACAAGATGGCTACTACTGGCCCACTCTCCACCAAGACGCAAGAAGATACACCATTCGATGTGATTAGTTCTAGGGAATGGGGAAACCTACTCCCAAGGATGAAATTCCCTTGCGACCTCAGGTGACTCTAGAGCCATTTGATAATTGGGGCATGGATTTCATTGGGCCCATTAATCCACCATCAAGGAAAAAAAGTACATAATTGTATGCACTGATTATTTGACAAAGTGGGTTGTGACCATGGTTTTCAAAGTAGAAACAGAGGAGAAAGTGGTTGAATTCTTAAGGGAGAATGTATTCTACAAGTTTGGGTACCCTAGAGAACTAGTCACCGATCAGGGAGCCCAATTCACATCACATCTGATCAAGAATTTGTTAGGGAAGCATAGGATAAAACATAGGAATTCAATTGCCTATCATCCTTGGGCCAATGGACAAGTAGAGGTTACTAACAGAGCATTGGAGGGCATCCTCACCAAGGTTGTGAGCAGCGGCAAAAAAGATTGGACTGATAGACTAGTGGAGGCCACTTTGGCCTATAATACAACCAAGAAGACAACCACTGGTTTCACCCCTTATGACTTGGTCTATGGAAAGAAGGCTCTACTCTCCGTTGAGTTTAATTACAACACCTTGAGAATGGTAGCACAGTTAGATTTGGATGTTACAAAGGAACAATAGGAGAGGTTTCTCTGGCTAAATGATCTGGATGAATTCATGATGTAGGCGCTCCTACACATTTAAGTTATCCAAGTACAGAGGAAGGTTTGGCATGAAAAGAACATCTAGTACAAGGTTTTTCAAGAAGGGGATTGGGCTCTGCTATATGACTCCAAGTTCAAGGACTTCAGAGGAAAATTGATGACTAGGAAAATTGATCAGGTAAAGTTGGTAGCCTTAGGAGTTGTAGCATCCTTGCTGCAATACTGAGGCCCATCACTCTAGCCTTAATCATGTCATAACTCATCCCACTGGCCTAATCGTGTGGAAACTTCCAGAGATACCTAACCTAAATATCCACATACATACATATACAACATAGGGGTCAGACATGGGTAGTACATTAATAAAGAATCTGTAAATTCTAGAATTAAAGAAAATATTCCTAAGAAAGACACTTAATATCAATAATCAACTACAACCAGTTCAACTGCAGAATTTGTTGTAGAAAAATTCAGTAGCATTTGCATGGGATTATAAAGACATGATAAGAATAGATCCCTTATTTTGCATGAATCATATTTATATTTTGGATGGAGCTGTTCCTTTCGAGCATACATAGAGTCAAAGTAACCCTACTCTAAAGGATATTGTAAAAGAGGAATTGCAAAAAAAAAATGATTTCTAGATTTATCTATCATATCTCATGATAGTGAACCAAAAATAGGGGGAAAATGGGGGACCTATGTAGATTATAGAGAGCTCATTAAATCTACTTGAAGGGATCATTTTTGGTTTCCATTTAGTGACCTATTTTTGGACACTTTGGCATGGAAAAAGTATTTTTCCTTTCTATATGTTTTTAGTTGATACAATCAAATACAAATTGCTTCCAAGGGCTAAGATGAAACTACATTTACATGCCCCTCGGGAACTTTCATTTATAAATTCTTTCCATTTGAATTGTGCAATGTGCCCGCAACATTTTAAAGAGTTGTTTTTAATATCTTTTCTAACCTTATTCTAGAAAATGTTGAAGCTTTCATGGATGAATTCACCACTTTTGGAGATGAATTTGTGGAAGCCTTGGATAGATTAAAGAAATTACTACAAACATGCATTGAATAAAATCTCTCATTAAGTGATTAAAAGTATTTTTTTATGTCGGATGAAGGGATTCTCTTAGGAAATCATGTTTCACCTCAAGGAATAAAGGTAGACCCTGTAAAAATTATTATGATTAAAAGCCTACATGTTCCTATAAAGCAAAGGGATGTGAGAATTTTTTTAGGCCATGTTGTATATTATCAAAGCTTTGTAGAAATTTTCAGCAATATATCTTCACCATCATTTGTATTTATTACCAAAGATGTTGAATTTGTTTAGACAACAACTTGTCAACAAGCCTTTGAAACTCTAAAAGAGAAATTAACCACTACCCCTATTTTACAAGGACCAAATTGGAAATTACCATTTCATATTTATTCTGATACTTTTGATAAAATATTGGGTGTTGTTTTAGGACATAAATTAGATGCAACATTGCATGTTATCTATTACATAAGAAAAAATCCTATGCATGCAAAATTAAATTATGCCATGACAAGAAAAAAAAGTTTTTGGTGGTAGTGTATGCAACTAATATATTTAGAAATTACATCATAGAATAACTACTTTTGTATAGACATATCTTTCAACCATTAAATATTTAACGAATAAACTTGTTATTAGTGGCATAATAATTCATTGGCTTTTACTTCAAGAATTTGGTATAATTATACTTCATAAACCTAGTCATGAGAATGTGGTTGCAAATTTCTTATCAAAGATTACTAGTGAGAAAACAGATGAATCATTGGATGATTCCTTTCCAAATTAACATCTATTTGAAATATCAGTGAAGAAACCTTGGTTTACAAATATAGTATACTACATGGTGGCACACAAATTGCCTCAACATTTTTCATCTAGGGAGAAGAATGCTTTGATTAGAAAAAGTTCACCTTATACTTGTAAAAGGATATTTATTCAAGATGGGACCAAGTCAAATTCTTAAAATATGTATTATGGAATATGAAGTATATGAAATCCTAAGCACTTTTCATGATGAGCCATGTGGTTTTCATTTTTCAACCACAAGAATTTTAAAGAAAGTACTCTCTACATGACATTAGTGGCCAACATTTCATAGAGATGCAAAGGATTAGATGAGACATTGTGATGCATATCAAAGAATTTATCAACCTACTAAAATAGAATAAATACCAATGCAACCTTGATTTCATTGGAACTATTTGAAAATTTGAGAATTAACTTTGTAGGACCATCAAACCCACCTTCAAATAAATTTACATGCATATTAATATGTAAAAACTATTTAACTAAATGGGTTGAAGAGCAACCATTGAAAAATATGCAAGAAAAGAGAGTGGAATTTTTTTGTATGACAACATCTTCACCAAATATGGATTTCCTAGAGAAATTGTATTACGCCAAGGAACACAATTTATATCTTGGTTAGTGGAAAATCTCATGAATATGTACAAAATAAAGCACAGAAAGAATAATCCATACCATCCTCAAGCCAATGAGAAAGTTTAAGTAACTAATAGATAAATAGTGAATACACTTACAAAAATTTGTTTAGCTTCATAATAAGGATTGGGAAAACAAATTTCCAAAAGAAGTATAGGAATACATGACCACATGGAGAACTTCAACTAGATTTACACCCAATGAACTAGTGTTCTATAAAACTATATTGTTTCTTGTTGAATTTAAAATTAAACTTTGAGGACAACAATGGAGCTACGAATAAATATTTTTGTAGCACAAAAATAAATGATTTTTGAACTTAGCCAATTGGATGAATATAGACAGAAATATCTACAACATTTAGAAACAACCCATCAACAAATAATTTACTAGCATGACCAACACATTAAAAATAAATCATTTTAGCAAGGTGATTGGGCATTATTGTATGATTCAAGATTCCAATATTTTAAAGGGAAACTAACTACTATGTGGTTGAGACTCTATGAAGTTGAACATCTATATGAAAATGTAGATGTAAAGAGGAGAACAATTGATTCTAAGAAGTTACCATTATTGGTAAATGTTGTAAAAAAAAAACCTAAATGGAAAAAGGAATTTACTCAAATTTTGTTCCAACATGAAGATATGATATAATAGAAGGCCCATCTAAGCCATACATTTCCTGATTCCTGTAAATACACATTTAAAAAAAATTACAATGAAAACCAATCATGGTATTGTACTAGTTTTTGATAACTAGAAATAATCATGGTATTGTACTAGTTTTTGATAACTAGAAATGGCAATTTCTACTATAGGAAATTTTGAAAAAAATCTCATAATGAAAACTAGATGGAACCACAAGTTGCGATACTTCTTGAAAAGTAGATATGGTAGGTATTACCGTAAAATTTTTTTGTTAAATTTTATTTTTTTAACCGTAATTACTATTAATTTTTGGAGAAACTATTTTAAAAAATATGAGCATTCACAATTCATCAATTCACTTGTTATGATTTATAGTTTATGTCTGCAATTCATCAATTCACTTGTTATGATTTATAGTTTATGTCTGAAGCTCAACAAAGTAAAGTTGTAGATATTATTATCTGTAGATATAAAAAATATGATATTTTGTTCTAGATCATGAAATCTTACATTGCAAAAGAAATCAGCAAAAACATCAACAATGCAGAGATTCCATAATACGTGGTCGTGATTTCGAGACCCTGATGACAACTGTTATATCCTTATTTTGCAGCAATAGCAGGTGTTGATTAATTTTTTCAAATGGACATGAGCTAAAGGAATACTCTGTAGCAAATGAGGAATTTTCATGGAGTCAGAGGAATTTTCATGGAGTCAAATCTGCTATGAATTATGTATTCATCCATTGTCATTTTATGTGTTGTTTTTATATACATATCAGTAGCTCATGGGGCTATGGTAGTTCATGGGGCTGTAGTAGCTTATGGGGCTGTTTTTTTGGACTTTTATAGGAAGATTCGTCTATATTGCTATATTTTTCCTCATGGGATACATATATCCTTTCTTCTGGAGATCTGGAAACATCTCTTCTCTTTTTTTATCAGATACTGTATATGGATAAACATAATATAACTATATCGCTTTTTTTAGTGCTGAAAAAAAAAGGAATTTCCAACTTTCCAACATCATATGTTAGGTAATATTAAACTGATTATTTAAATTACTGGTTTAATACCACTTTTCCAATCATTATTATCTTCTATACATGACATGAACATTACATTATAACCACTCAAGTCACCCAACCCACAAATAATTCGAACTCTGTGCACCATCATCCTCGATACAAATCCATTTAATACACACTTAAATATTAGCTCGGACTGTTTAATGAATGTATTCGCCACCTATCAAAACTACCCATCCACATCATGTCTAATTAAGATTAAACAAGATCAATGTTCTTAAAAATTAAAATCACATCCATCGATCATCGCATCAACGCACTTCAACGTATAGTCAACATTTATGGTCATTAATGATAATCAGAGTATACGGACTAGGGAAAATGCAAAAAAATCCAAGGAAATTATGTAGGAACGAATTAAGAAAAATAATTAAATAAATAATAGTAGATTCCATTTTCACTCACTGTAGAATTATTATGTAGTTGAGAATGTAAAGGTTAATTCCTAGAAATCTCGTAAGCAGGGTGATAATAACATAATTGTGCAAGAAGAACATCTTAATGAGTGGTAATTTATTCAAGCGGGAGCCCATTACAATGAGCATGATTATGAAATATCTAAATTTTGTAGAGATTTTCAGAAGAGAAATATGTTTGTCATTCTTCTAATGAATTAAGAACGTTACTGTAACCCTACCAGAGAATTTGGCAGAGAATTTTGATCTCTGGACAAATACAACTCTAATTGTCTACCTGAGTTTTACCATATCTGAGGAAATGGTAGCAAGATAAATGGTAGAAAGATTAGAGATAGCGAGTGCGAGAAGAGCATTCCTGGAGGAAGGAAAAGTGTGAGAATATACTAGACAAGGAATGAGAATATTGTCATTTCCCAAACTTTGGGGTGAAGTATTTTTGCATATTATCATTTACTTCACTTGTCAAGGAAAAAAATCTCTTTGTATGATGTATCATTTTTTATTCGTAGCCCATTTGAGAAGAAACATAAGAATTAATATTCCATGATTTTTATTAAAATTTCTACAGGTCATGGTAAACAAAGATCAATTTACTGAACAAAGTTGAATTTACTAAACAAAGATCAACTACCAACGAGGGGGATTCATTGAGATTTTAGACTCACCAGCATTTTTGTCTAAACTGCCATAGATAACTTCTTGGCGGAAACAACAAATCTCTACCATTAAAACACAAGAATTTTTGGGAAGGTAGTCCAAGAAACACAGAGTTTGTAGATACATCCAGTAGTGGAATGTAAATAGATTTTTCTTTTGAAGTAATGCAAATATAAGACTCTGAGATGAAGATACCCATTAAGGAAGCCATTGGAACATCTCAAAATCAATTTAGTATTGATTTTCATTTGAGGGAGGAAATTGAAAAGATGAGAGACAAGTAAAATGACTCAATCCTGAATGAGAAACATGGAAGAATCAGTATGAATCGTTTAATATTGAGGAATACATTCTTATTGAAACATTTCATAAGTGAATTCATGAAGAAAAGGAAATATTTTTTGAATTTTGTAGTAGTAAAGAAAAGACAATTTGGAATCTACAGCATGAAAAAAAATAACTGTGTAAATAACTTGTAGTAACTAAACAAAATCAAGATAAAAAATTGCAAGAAAAAGATGAGGAAATCCAAGAATGGAAGACTAAAATTAATAAATTGGATGAGTTGACTTATGAATTGATATTTTTTTTACCTCCATCACCAATATATACTTTATATTTGATAGAATAGTGGATTTGATTTCAAATAAAATGACTCATTTCCTATTTTTCTATGGAAATATGACACTCTTGTAGAAATTTATGTTCACTTTACTTTTCTAATTTCCGTGAAATAAGAAATTTAGTATATGAATTTTATTTTCATAATTATATAATTTCCATTATTTCAAATTAGAGCCTAAATCATTACATTGGTTATATCAATTTGAGAGCATTTCAATTTGTTGAAAAGTGCAACTACTTTAGTTCTTCATAATGACATGTAATTATGATTTTATGTAATGAGATGTAAAGAAAATAAATAAATTATTGTATTGCTTGCTTGCTTCATGGGTTTCATGAGCAAGAGATTATGTTTTTGAGCCAAGACTCCCATTGAGAGTCTTTAGGAATTATTTGTCATCTAATCATAAAATGATAGAGTCATTGTCATGTAATGAAGTCATGTTACACTTTCTAAAATGTCAAACTTATCTATGTAAAGTATCCTCCAAGACCTTGTCACTTATCCTCTTCAAGTTGCCCTACAACGATGGAAGAACTTGCTAGAAGAAGTCGGCCTAACTACTTGTGATCATGTCAGCCTAAAGGACATGTAATGAAGTGTATATATAGCCACACTTGGCCTCACTTAGAGGAAAGCAACTTAACAACAATTCGATCAAGAAGAAGAGCCCAACAATAGAAGTGCGAAGAAGATATAGAAAAGGAAGGTTTCTTCTAGGGATAGTGAAGAAAGGATTCTTTTGGATATAGTGAAGGAGATATTTTTTTGGGTATAGCAAAGGAAAGATTTCTTCTGGGGTCATCGAAGGAAGTATTCTTCTGGGGAACCCGTTTTGGGTACAAAAGAAGAAGGACCGAAGGCATCAAGAGAAAATCGAAGGAGAACTTATTGCTCCATAGAAGAAGGTTGAAGAGAAGTTGTATAAAGACTAGGGTTTTTGATCTAGATACCGAGATTCTCTAGAGATATCCGAGTAGATTAGTGTGAAGTCTAGAGACCAAGATTCTCTAGGGGAAGTTGAAAAGAAGCAGTGTGAAGGATAGAGACCAAGTTTCTCTAGAGGAAGCCAAGAGGAGAAGTTCGAGATCAAGAAGAAAGTCAAGGAAGGGAAGGCAGAGCATCAAGGTTAGTGACAAGGTTCTTGGGAGGATACTTGAGTCCAGGGTATTTTTCATGATCTTGGTACTCATCAATTGAAGATTTAAAAGAATAATTTTGATCAAGTTTTCCTCTCAAGAGGTGAGAGGTTTTGGCCTTGGCTAACAAGCCTACATACTATGTCACTTGTCTTTTATTGTGCACATTGGTAAAATTCTTGATGAAAAGAACACAATAATAACATAACAAATAAAAGACTATAAGCTAAGAAGTAAAAGTATATCTCAAGGAATTATCAAGCAGAGAAATCTTTTAGCTATTCATGCCCTAGATTTCTCAACATAACCATCAATGGAGAATAAATTGAAAAGATCTCATGAGCTAGAGTTTTAAAAACAAAGGATTTTACTACAACTTTGTTGGTTAGAGTAGAGTCAAACTCCATCAAAGACTTTATTAAAGAACATGGAAGAAAGGTACATGATATAAAAATCATAAGATTTACAAAAATGACAAAATCAAATAATTTAAGATTTTACAAGCTTCAGAAATAATTTTGAAATGAAAGCCTTGACTGCATGTCAACAAAGATGGGAAAAATTAGATAACACCCTGAAAGCAAAGGAACCATATTTGCTTCTGAATCTTCATGCAACAATATACATAATCAAAATATATGTGTAATCATTGAGAATCAAAAGACTAGATTTAAATTTAATTGGTATAAAATTTAAATATCTTTCAATACTACACCCCAATCCATATTACGGAGATTTGGGGATTAACGAAGAAATAGTAGAATGAAATGGGAATCAATTAATATATGAATATGATTTTTGATGATGATGATGATGATGATGATGGTGGTTAACGTCCACTGAGACCAAATTGGTCTATCGGACCTACAATTTTCTTAATTTTTACTTGTCTGGCTCCTCGTCTTTCTTGGTGAGATTGGTGTTGTAGCTTTCTTTCTTTTCTCTACGGTCTTCCAACTTCCTTTGTCTTGCATCTCCTTCATCTCTTCTGGTTCTTGGGACATTGGTGTCTTAGCTTCGCGATCTATAGTCGGAGAAGTTTGGTTTAGGAGATCTGCTTTGCTGTTAAATGGAGATTTATTTTCTACGGTATTCAAATCTTCATAACTGTTGATTTGTTGGGGCGGGCTTTCTCCTTGCTTGCTTTGCGAGTTGTTTCCTTCTTCCTTGATTTCACAAGTGTTTCCGTATAGCTTTCAAGTCGTATGTGAAGAATAGAATATTCAATTTATCTCTTTTGATTATCATTCTGATTTGTTGAATGTCCCCCAACAGATTAATTTGGGAGGTAATAATGAGGGCTATATTTTTCACTCTTAATCACCTCTTTTACCATAATTTTATGATTATTTTCCTTACAAAAATTACATCATGTGTCCATTTTCATCCATTCCTACCTCATTATTCAGGATAATTATAGTGATTGGATTTATAGTTAATAAAAAAATCTCTTTTTATAATAAGTTAACAATTTTGCGTTAGTGAATGTTGGTTGGTTATAACTTTGCAGGTATCAAATAAGACACCCTTTTATAATTTTACTTGTGAAAAGAAAAACTATAAGACTTTTCATTAGCAGTCACAAAATTTGAACATATATGTAGGAAAAAACTCAAACTAAAATATTTTTCTACAACATTACGATCTATACCATCTCTACAGTCATAGTCTGAAGGTTCTTTGCAACTCGAGACATTTTCAAGAAAGGAAAATCTTCTTGTTGAAACTTATATCAATAGTAATACATTTTTCCTATTGTAAATACTTACTTTTTAATGTCATTTACTTTTTATTTTCCAACTCAGACTTCCTATTTATACTCAACACACTTTAGGTCGTTCAACCCACGAAGCTTGAAAACAATTTGAAATAGGGCAGTTTAGGGAAAGTAGTTAAATCAATTTTTGTTTTTGGATAAATTTTTGGGACACCTAACTGCTATAACCGAAAGAAGCTACCTTCTTTATTTATGGAAAGAACCATTGGAAAGTAGCAAGCAATTGTTTTATTTTTTTTATAAAAACTTTGGAACCAAACTCAAAGGGTTGAATGTTTTTGGATTATTTTTTTTATAAAAACTTTGAGAACCAAACTCAAAGGGTTCAATGTTTTTGGATTATTTCGTTATCGTTTGTTAATAAAAAGCATATGTTTTAGTTCTTGAGAGTGTGTAATGTGTGAACTACCAATAATCTATAGAGCAAGGGTCACTTTATAGCTATGGCGGATATTTTTCTTGGTGGTATACATTACTACATTTTGTTTTTCTTTCATTTTTACAATACATATTTGCTTAGTTTATATTTCAGATATATTTCATCAATTTTTATAGTGTAGACATCAATTATGTATATATATTTTTGTCTCACGACATTTTTTTCAATAGAATACTATGTTTTCTATTATTGTGTTTAACATTTTAGATTTATTTTTTTTCAATAAAATAGATTAACTAGGTTTGTTAATAGTTAATTTTCTTGTGTAATTATGTTCTTGTTTTTAATTAGTTTCATAGCTTTTTTTGTTGTTTTAATTATCACCGATGTAGATTAATTTTGTTTGACTTTACTTTTGTGCTTAAAATAGGAGTTATTTTAGAATTTTAACTATAGCTTAAAATAGGAATTATTTTAGAATTTTAACTATAATGATACGTATAGTTTTTTCTTGTGGTTAATTGTGATTACTATAAATAAATGTAATCATTCTTCTCCCTTATCGAGAAAGGGAATGCATAAATCCAAAAATGCATATATTTTTTGAGCATTTTGTAAAGTAAAATGACCTCGCATTGATATTAAAGTAAGTAATTTATGACAACATTGTAGTATCATTGGCCATGCCCTTTGGTTTGACAAATGCCCTAGCAACTTGAGGCTAATGGGTGACATCTTGTGGCATTTCACCAATTCTTTTGTATTGTTATATTTGGATGGTATCCTCATCTTCAACAAGAGTTTGGAAGAAAACTTACAACATATTCAACATGTCCTTCTCACTTTGCAACAACACAAGCTATATGCTAACTTGGGAAAATGCCTCTTCGACATGAACAAGGTCCAATACCTATGCTACGTTATTATCAGCATGGTGTGCATGTGGATCTAACCAACATTTAGGTCATTCATGAATGGCCAACCATGACCACACTAACTAAGGTTTACATTTTCTTAGGATTTTCCAACTTCTATCGTAGGTTTGTGTTGGGATTCTCCCATATTGAATGGGCCCTTAGCCAAGTGGCAAAGGGTGGTGGAAAAGATTTTTCTTTTTTGAGAAAATTCACAACATAAAGCTTTCAATGATCTAAAACACCACCACTGCTCAACCCCTGTGCTCTCCTTACCCGATTTTCAACAACCTTTTGAGATTAAGACATATGCTTCATACTATGTTCTAGATGTATTTCTCACTTAGCACAATAATCTGGTGGCCTGCCATAGTGAGACACCATCATATGTCCTCCATAAATATCCCACCTATGACAGATTGTATTCCATATAAAATCTTGACATCAATGGAATAATTACATTAATAGGAAGGATACATTCATCGACATTGATCACAAGCCTCTACACTTCATCTAGACACCAAAAAAATTTCAAAACTACTTCAATCAAAATTTGTCCACATGCAATAGTATCATCTCAATATCAATTATAATATAAGCAACACCAATCTTGTCATTTACTTCCTTATTTTATATCCAATTGTAGCACTAACCATAATGTTCCACTCCTGCAAACATTAGGCCTCTAGGTGGCCCCAACTGTATGAGAGTGATCCTCTACCAAATGTTGAGCATAAGCATTATCGTCACTAAATTTCATCTTTAGGACTAATTGTTATGTCATCTAGGTCATCTCTATGTTCCTTCAAAATAGCATGCAAATATTATTTTGGAAGCTCAATATAGTTGGATAGAAGGACACTTTGGCATGGAAAATACAGTGGCCATGCTATAAAATTATTTCTATTGGCTAAAACTTTAGCAAGACGTTAGCAAGAATATCATCTCATGCATTGCGTGTTCCATTGCCAAAGAAACCATTAAGAAGTGAGGCCTTTACACACCTATGCTAACTCTGGGAATGCCCTAGGAATCCATATTGATGGATTACATATTTGGTATTCCTTCAACCAAGGAAGGTGATGGCCGTGTCTTCATGGTTTTTGATCAATTATCTAAGATGGCCATTTTGACATCCAGCAAGAAGAATATCATAACAAAGGTGACTTCCAAGCTCTTCTTAGAATGGGTATGTGTACATTTTTGGATACCATAGACCATCATATCAGATCAATATAGTAGGTTCCTAAGCATGTTCTAATCAAGCCTCTGGTCACTATTTGACACCAAGATCACCAAATCCATTGCCTTTCTCCCCTAAACTGATGTCTAGAGAGGTCATCAATAAGATGATCCTGCATATTGTATGCATGCGCAACTCCAAGAATCCATGCACATGGGATGAAATTCTCCCCTATGTTCATCAAACCTACAATAGAGATCTCCATAGCTTGACTAGCCATAATCAACTAGGAGTAGGCAGAGGAGCATATAGGTCTTACTTCTTGATGGTTGGTTTGGAAATGGCGCAGGTGGTGCATGATCTAATGTACTTCCCAACATCCTGACGAAGGTTCGGCCAATAAAAATACTTCTGAAGTATGACCACTCTTTTCTCTACTCCAAAATGTCCAGCGACCTGACTATAGTGCACCTCCCAAATCGTCTTGGAAAGCTCACTTGAAGGAACATAGATGTGTCCCAGGTGGCATAATAATGCATCCTAGAGGTGAAAATTTGGATGTTTCTTACCTTCCAGGAGTTTTTGGTATGTGTTGTCGAATTCTAGATCGCTCTTGTAAAGATGTGGCCACCCTGAAGTCTCGTGCCCACATGAGTTGAGCACAGTGATCAGTGCCATGACTAGTGATCGGCTCAAGCAGTTTGCAACATATTGGTGTTTCCCTTCTTGTACTTAATGTTCAAATGGAACTGTTACAGGTATGTGGACCATTTATGATGGCACTTGTTTTGCAAATGTCGCTAATGTGTATGAATTTCAAGGGTCGGTGGTTGTGTGGATGACTGTTTCCTTCCCCAAAATGTAATGCTTCCATTGACGACAGGCTTTCATAATGGAATACATTTCCTTATCATAAGTGGGATACTTTCAGACTGTGTCTGAAAGTGTCTCACTATGGTAAGCCAATAGATGCTCCTGATGAGTAAGAGCTACACCAATAGCATAGTTAGAGGTGTCTGTCTCAATCTCAAATGGTTGTTGTAGGTCTGTTAATGTGAGCATTGGCCAAAAAAACTTAACAAACGTCTTCTGTTGGGTTTCAGACCAAAAAAAAAAATTATTTCGCTCCACCCTTGGTGTCTTGAATTAAAGGCCAAGTGATATGAGAGAATCCCAACACGAGCCTACAGTAGAAATTGGAAAGACCCAGAAAGTTACGGAGCTCTGTTGAGTGGTTGGTGCTAGCCAATCCCAAATGACTTGTATCTTGGTTGGGCCCACATGCACACCCTTCTCATTAATGATGTACCCTAGATATTGAACCTGGGTCATGCCAAAAGTGCATTTCCCTAAATTGGCACATAACTTGTGTTGTTGTAGGGTTTGAAGGACCTATCAAATATGGTGGAGGTTCCCTTCTCAAATATGGTTGAAGATCAAGATGTCATATAAATACACTACCACGAATGCATTGATGAAAGGTCACAAGATGTCATCCATCAATCTCATGAAGATTTCAGGGGCATTCTTCAACTCGAAAGGCATGACCAACCATTCAAAAAGAACCTCCTTGGATTTGAAGGAAATCTTCCACACATTGGAGGGTTTGATAGGCAAATGGTTATAACCAGGCTTCAATTCAATCTTGCTAAAATATTTAACCCCCTTGAGCTAGTATAGAAGGTCACCAATCAATGGGATTGGGTACCTATTCTGGACAATGATCTCTTTCATTGTCCGATAGTCAATACAAAGTCTCCAAGTCCCATCCTTCTGTTGTACCAATACAATCAAGCTCCCACAGGGTGATGAGATTGACCTAATGTGCCCTTTCTACAACAACTCTTGAATCTTCCTCTTGATCTCATCGTTCTCTAGAACAAAGTGTTGATAGATTGGTCCATTGGGTAGCGGTGCACCCAGTGTCAGATCGATGGAGTGCTTGACCTAACAGTGCAGAGGTACCTTGTAGGTGAAGAGAAAATGTCCCTGTACTCCTCCACAACCTTTTCCATCTACTGCTACTTTGTGGAGGAGCCCTATCTAGAATCCATGGCCACAACCTTCTTCTTTCCCTGAGGGTGAATCATAAGGAAAACAAATTTCCTTGTCTTGGAAATTATCTTACTGCATTTCTTTGCAGTGATCAAAGATATGGCAGTAGGCGAGGCTACCTCCAGTATCCTATACAACCTATTGCCCAAAGTAATAATCACAGAGTGAGGTCTAGACTCATATAAAACATGATGCTTCCATAGGTATGTTGTCCTAGTAATACATCACAAACTTCAAGAGGAGCAACATCACATAGTACCTTATCCATGAAGGGCTTGATGTCATAGGGAAGGTGACACTATTGTCTAACACATACATCTCATCCTTGGTGAAGCCACCTGATGGTGTATCTTTGCAGATATACTATAGTCGATAGGCCAAGCTGCTTCACAACCTCTGGTGAAATGAGGTTCTTTCAGCTCCCGCTGATGATAATGAACTGTAGCGGAGAACCCTTCACCCACATCTGTGAGTGGAAGAGGTGTTCCCCCTCCTCTAGATATTTAGGCTCATTCTTCTGGATCTTGGTGGTGGCCAAGGTGGCACTAGGATCCATGTCAATGATCTGCTTCCCTTTGTCATTCCCCTTGTCTAGTTCTCACTCAGATTTGGAACATGCATCTAATTCAAAAGCCTTCAACTCAGCCACTAGTGACTATTTGGCCCGACACTTAGTTTTGTTGTGAGTGGAGCTCTTATGGAACTCACACCATTTTTCAATGTCCTCCTTTGTCTTCATGGTGTTTTTCTTTGCTTGTGGCTTTGACGCATTGTACTGGGTCACTTTGCCTTGGTTTTGTCCTTTTCTCTGTGGTTTGGGGGCGCCTTTTCCTTGCTTCAGATTCGCAGATTTAGAGTCTCTCTTATTCTATTTAAACTTTTGCTCATTCTTGACATCGTAACGGTACTCCATGTCGAGCAAGGAGATGTCCAAGAACTACATCTCTTCCTAGATGTACTTGTGTAGACAATTGTGGTACTTGAGTATAAAATGCCACTCATCCTTAATAACCAGCTTCATGTGAAAGGTATGGAAAACATTTGTGAAATCTAGCACATATTGGTCCCTTCCCTGCCATAGCGTGGTCCACTTTATGTGTTTATATTCATAGCTCCCAATGGGCTAACATTGTTCCTTGATGACGTCTCGGAAATAATTCTAAGTGGGCGCAGCTGAAAATAGTGAGGATTCCCTCTCCTCTTCATCGTAGGTTTCCCACCATTCCTTGACATGTGGGGTGGCTTTGAGAAGTGTAAAAGTAATGTTTTCACAATTGGAAAAGTCATGAACTAAAAAATATCCTTCCAACAAATTTAACCATTTATCTATGGTGTCGGTCTCTATCTGACCCTCAAATATGGGAATATCAAAGTTAACTTATACCTTAAAAGGAATGGCACCTCCAGAGTGGATGTTTGAGGAAGATGTGTCGCATGTGGTGTTATAACCCTATTTACCACTCCATTATAATGAGAGAAACCCAATATAAACTTACCTAAGTTCTTTGGCTAAAATGCATCCCTTTTCACATTTTATTTTACTTATGTGAGATTTATCCCATGATAAAAATGTGGAATTACATGATTGAGTTATTTATCATAATTAATTTGCCAAAATATTATAATTATGAGATAATAATTATTTCATAATTGGGAGGAGGCAAGGTACTTGCTCATACTTTGTAGCATTATAACTTGCATCGAAGTTACATGCATGGCCATTTGGATTAGGTATTGATATTAGATTGTCTTATCAATTCTCTTTTGCTATTTAGTGATCTCAATTGGGCATGAGATCGCGAAGAAATAACTCCTTGCATAATTAAATGCAACAAAATTGGTGATTTCAATGAGAACATTTTTCTCTTTCCCTCTTTGTCTTTAAATCTCTTCTCTTTTACTTTGGATCTGTTTTTTTCTTGATCTCAAATTGAGTTCTTTTTGGATTTTTGGATTATTTTTTATCTCCGTCAGTTTTATTTGCTTAAGATCTAAGTTGATCTTAGGTCTAGAGTTTTGTTTCTGTTTTTTGTATGATAGAAGAACATATCCGTGAATTTTAATTGAATTCTGTATTTTTTTGTACAAAATTTGATTGAATTGAACACAGATATGGATTCCTCTTGGAATTTTGTCTGAAAAAAAGAAAAAAAATCACTGAAACAGATGTTGTATGAGGATTTTATGGGTGATTGAAGTTTTCTAGTTGATTTTTTTCCCCCAGACGCTCCCACAGGGAGTCATACTTGCGTCCGGGAGATCCTAGACGCTCCCTTGTAGTTAGCAAGTCAGAGTCTTAATGCTCTATTCCCTGTGTTGTGTGTACATACGAGATTTTAGCCCTAAAAAAAAATTCTTTCTGAAGTTTTTGCTTATGTTCTTGCTCAGTTTTGGCCTCCTATTCATCTACTTGATCTAGTCCAAATCTGCTTATGTTTGCTTGATTTCCTTAGATCGATCACTTTTCACTAAGAATGATTTTTTGTCTTTGATTAGGCTTAGACCATCTTGTCTTTTGCTGATCTATTGGAGATATGTGTGATTCATGGTTTGTTGTTGCTGATCAACTGTTGTGTGTGTCTGATTTGATCTATTTTAATCATTTTATCCAAGGTCTTCCATTTCTCTTAGCCTTTCAAATTGTTCTTGAAGTTTTGTTGGATGCTTTGGGTTGAGGCTTGATTTTCGCCTCTAGATCTCATTTTCAGATCTGATTGGTTGTTTTTAGCGACTGTTTAGGCCTGATCTACACCTTATTTTCATACTTTTGTCTCTTTTGCTCACTTTTGTTGCCTCTTGTTGAGTGATATATTTCCTCTTTTGGTCATTTTCATCAAAATTGGTGTTGTTGTGATTGGTTCTGCATTTTTCATCTAAATTTTTTCTTTTGAATGTGTTTTCATTGCTTGGTATCACCCTCATTTGATCTTGTTTAGGTCTTCCTACTTCTAGGGTCTAGTTTTGACCTTTGTAGAAGATTTTCCTTAGTTGAGCCATTGTGCTACAACCCTATCTTGTTTACATTACCTTCCTTCTTTCACTTTGATTTCTTTGAGCGTGTTTGTTTGATTGGGCTCTGTTTTCCTAGTTGTGATACTTTTGGAGTGCTTTGCATTCTTGGTTGGGAATTTTTTCTTTGGTTTCTTTTCAATTGCTTTGGTTTTCCTTTTTGGTTTGTTTTGGGTCATTAATGCACAAAATTTGGTATAATTTGCATTTAAAAATATTTAGTGAAGAGGTGCATCACAATAGGCATTAGTGTGTTAAAAGGCTCTTACACTCTTGTATTTAGCATTCATCGAAATGAAAATAAAAAATTGCATATAGCTGCATTAGGGTGATTAACAAAGAGTATTCACACCATCTCATTTTCACGCCGCATCCCACTTGTGTAAACAAAAACCACTAAATCAACGCGATAATAAAATCAACTAGATTCATCTTTTATTTTTATTGGTAGTACACCAACACTAGCTTAGGCTAAGTTCTTGGAGATAGAAGTGTGAGTTAATTGATCCAAGACTACAAAATCAACTTAGCAGCTTGCAGTAGGGAATTAAATCCACTTGCAAAAGTGCAGTCTGGGAAGCCCTCTTCACAAAAGGGTCAAGCATGAGGTCACAATTGGGATAATCGGGGTGACGTGACCCATTTCGCTTAGTTTTGGGTGGCACGATATAGTGGAATTTTCATGCATACAAACGGTGTGATTAGCATTTTCTATAGCACTTGCAGACCACTTGGGAGGTAACTCTCAAGGGGTTTTCAGTCTTGGCTCCCTTTTCGGGTTGAAGTGTCCTTCCCTTGTGTGTGGATTTTTCCTGCGACTACCCCCCCAGGTCGTGTTATTGTTGGTGGTGACCATAGTGTCCTATATTCTTAAGGAACATACACAGGTGCAAGGTTGGGGTCATCTTCTCTGTACCTGGGATAGATATTAGTCATACTCTCTCAGTCCTCTTGGGGGGTGTTCCACATCTTTTGAGGGAACTTGCACTGAGTTTGCACCTAAAAGGGTTGGGAAGCAGGTCACTAGTATAATTTTTCCACCACTACCTTCTTCGTATTTTGGTTTTCATGTGCTATATTGTAGGCAGTTTCTAGTGTGTGATGTTTGGTCTGATTCAGTATTTTTGGCCCTAGTGTGTTTTCACCAACATAATCATGTTTAAATTATAAATTATCACCATGACTGAATATGTTCATCCACAGTCACACCATCTACATGGTTTACCTCCTGAATGAGGTGGACTTGTTATTCCTGCATGGATAGTTCCTGTCGGTGCTCAAGACTTAGACCAACACATTGTCTTGGAGTCTATACCTAGTCCTTCTAATAATGATTTGATTTCTGTTGAGACTTTGGCAGATGAATCTGACACTCCTACCAATCCACCTTTGATTGATCCATTAGGACCTGAGTTATTGCAGCTAATCCTTGAAGGTTCTACACTAGTCTATACTTATGTGCCTTTGTCCATGATTTACCCTATGGAAGAGTCTGAGACTTCTTTACCTTCTACATTGGCCATATCAGTTACCATGTCATCATTGCCACCTCTTAGCATGACTATACCCACTCCTCCATCCACACCTCTCACTTCTTCTTAGGCCATTCCACCAATTTCTTCTATAACTCCCATAAATTTCTCGAACGTTTCCATGCCAACACCATCTCCTATGCCGACCATGGTGCCTCAATCTAGTGAGCCGGTAGTTTCAGGAATCTTTGCACTGCACATTGCCCAAACAACTATTATTGTTCGTCAGTTAGGCATGGTTACTTCTAGTAATATGTGGGGGCGATCACCAGTTGTTCCTAGTTAGCATGGGGATAACGCTGCTTCTAGTATGTCACAAGCCTGGTATAGTTCACTCTTTGGAGGGGCACCACCTACCAATAATTTTACTAGAGGGGCTAATTTACCTAGGGGCAACCCCGCTTCCAATACTATTTCTCACATGGGTTATTACCCTTATGTCGGTCCTACTGCGCAGACTGGTCCTTATTCTATCCTTGGGTACAACCCCATCGATCTCCATGCTTTTGGGGGAACTTTTCTCTCTGGTGTTACTTACCCCGGGGGCCAACATCCATTTACCAGTCATGTTGGCTTGTAGCATTCTTATGTTGGAGTGAACCCTTTCCCTCACTAGAAGGTGCATCATTCTACTCCTTATATGGGGGGACCACACGGTTGGTTAGGGGCTTCTCCTACCTATGACCCATTTAGTCAATTTCAGAATCCATTTTTATCTTCTCTTGATTTACCAGATTTGGCGAAGTTAAATAATGGCCCCATCTGTCATGATCCCTGGTGGCCACCCATTCCCACCATATTACCATCAAATATTCCCAATTTTGAAGGAAAGTCTGGAGGGAATCCATCCACTCACATTACCACTTATCATTTGTGGTGCTCATCCAATTCTTTGGTAAATGATTCTATTAAACTTCACTTATTCCAACGTACATTCACTGGGATGCTGCAAAATGGTACATCAAGTTAGATACAACATCCTACAGTGACTTTGCCTCCCTAGGTCAAACATTTTTGACACACTTCTAGTTACCTACTCGGTATGACATCGACTTTAACCTCAGTCTAATTCCAAGCAAGATAATGCCAGATTAATTTATGATCATATTTATGAGTGGCATCATCACAAGAGGTTGGTGAGAACCAAGTTACTTGATGAGAAATTACATAAATGGTTCATCTGGTCTCTCTCACCTCAAATTGATAAGGATGTGTCCATGTTTAGAGTTGTTACTGAGGAACAAGCTATTTTAGCTGCCCAACAATTGGATCTGATCTATTCATAGTGAGGTACGCTCCATGAAGTCTTGCCTAATGCCCCTGAACCTTCTATTGATCCTTCAAAACCTATTCTTGGCCCACATGTTGATGGTGTGGTCGGGTCTATTTTTGATTCCCTGAACCAACTTGTTGCCCAACGTGGGAAACTAATTGTTACATCTGAATCCCCAACAAGTGCATTCGGATCTGCTAAAGCACCCTCTCCTAAGCATTCCACTGATGTTCTAATGGTGAATTCCACTCAACCAAAGAACAACTAACAATTTGGTGGTAGAATGAATAATAAGAGAAATAAACAAAAGAATCAAAATGCTTAGGAGTCCCAACCCAACCCTCAAAGTCAGGGAGGGGGCACTAGTGAACGTCATCATAAAGTCAAGTTCCCCTGTAAAATTTGTCAAGGTGACCACCTTACTCATGAATGCCCTCAAATGGATGAAGTCCAAATGCTTCTTTCACCACCTTTTACTCTAGCCATTTTGACTCATCTGTTCCCTACACAACCCCAACAAAAGATGGTTTCTCAACCTCCTCGACCTCCGCAAGGGGGAAATGAGGGGTCATCTTCCCATCCTCCTCATAGTTCATCCATCTTCATATGAAAGAAAGATTCCAACATGACTACATGAGCCAAATCTTATGATGTTCCTGAATCGAGTTCTCCCTCTAAGGACTCATCAACTCCACTACCTTCTGTTATCACGGAAAATAGTGTTGCCAAAAATTTTCAATTTAGCTTAAGGGCAAAGTGTTTCCGCAGCGCATAAATCCGTTAGCAGTTTCGCAGCGCCACCTGTTTTAGTGATTTCGTAGCGAAAACACTGACCTTGCACTGGCTGCACTACGAAATTGGGAAATGACAGATATTTAAGGTGAATTGATGGAAACACTGCAAGAAATGAGGTTTGTCAAGCTGTTATATATGGGCCTATACTCCATTGAAGGAAGAGGATTATATGGTTCGTTTGCAAATATGCATATTCTCATGGTTGTCACTTCATTATTTCTGGCAAACGCTGGGGCTACAGCTTATGAGATTTCTGATTATATTGTTGAGATCGATACTGAGGAGATCATGGGATCCGTATTATTCCTTGCAGACCTTGGCAGTCTTTACGCGATTGGTATTGCCTTGTTCCTTTATGTCCTTAGCTGATCCAAATCAAATGAATCTCGGACTAGCAGATTGAGACAGGGGCATGGAATGGAAGATATTTCAAATTCTAAGAAAAGGTTGCGCCTGAGAGATGCATTAATAAATATATATATGTGTGAAAAGGGGATAGCGGTAATATAAATCATTATGAAGTCGAATGGAGGTCAAGGTTGCCGTTGTCTGCATATGCTTTGAAGGGGAACATTCCAGTGGTAGTTTTACTTTGCGCTCACAGTTGTTGTGATAGGTTCTCATGATGCTCGATCAGAATCGGTTTATGAGAAGGCTTCTTTTCGTCTACTTATTCCAAGTTGTCGTTGCCTTGTGTCAGTTGAAGGTTTCTACGAGTGGAAAAAGGATGGAGCGAAAAAGCAACCATTCTATATACATTTTCAGGATAAAAAAACCCCTTGTCTTTGCAGCTCTTTATGACACATGGCAAGATTCTGAAGGAGGAGTATTCTTTATATTTACTATTTTGACTACACGTTCCTCTAAGGCCTTGGCGTGGCTTCATGATTGAATGCCTGTTATATTGGGACGGAGGGCGCAATTGATGACTTGTGGAATGACCTTTCTGGCTTTACATTTGAAATAGTTACTCAGCTATACGAAAGAATGGATTACAGGGTTTGCATCCAGTTTATGGGCCAACTGTGAGGCTTGCCAAAAGATGGATTTGTTCGCATATGTTTTCTGGAATTTTGGCAGATGAAGCGGTGGAGCTATTGGTTACATATCTGTTTGTCAGGCCATTCCCATTCTCTGCTCCTTGTTCACGAGTGACAGGCTTCTTAAGGTTTTTGCGCCCTGTTGCTTATCATGACTGGGCCTTATCTCCTTTAGTTGTTAATGTCAACGGAAACTTAACAATGAAGGAAGCTCCCTTTTCAAAAGATGCGGCCTAAAAGAGAAAACGAAAAGAACCTAATCCAACAATTTTTGATGTGAGAAATATATTGGAGGAGGTTGCCAATGCGGGTACTGGTCTTGTTAAGACTGTTCATCTTCTGAAATCCCCAAAGCTTGTTTTCATGAAAAAGATTTTTTTTTGAATCATCGCTATCATGCCAAGAGGTGTCTGTATCTCATAGTGATTAAAAAGCATCTGAGCTCGTGTTCTGTTGTTAAGAACATTGGCTGGTCAATTTTTCAAGATGATGCCAGCAAACCAATTTTGATTATACATCCAGGAGAGCTGGACAAGACAAAGTTTGGTGTCTTTAACTCGGGGTTAAAGGGCAAGACGATATTCACGAGTACAGAGAGTTCGTGTGCCCGGGCTAGCAAGCTGATCTTTAGCACAGAATTTGAAATTTCTTGGGGGAATTGGGTTCCTATCATCTAAATCTTCAGATTCATAAATAAATCACAGATTTTAACTGCCAGGCAATTTCCAATTGTATTTGTGAGAAGCATATACTTAAAAGATTATGATTCTAAAAGAATGGTCTTCAGACTGTAAGGAAAGGAATATGATGTAAGACAAAAAATAATTGGAGCCAGAAGGGACATTCTCTATGTCCAATTCCATTGCAGGGTGGCATTTTTGAGTGGGAGGCTCGTTCTGAACTTTGAAGACTAGATAAACGCATAAGAGGACTACGTGAGTAAACTTTTCAAGGAGATCGAGAATCCATGCCGGTTTTGTTTGGAACAAGCATTGTTTATACAGCTTAGGTTGATGTTTGCGTTGCAAAGAATGAAGGGTAACTTGATTTGGAAATAGGAGTTAAGTGAAAACATGGATGACTCAACTAGTAATTCAATCTCATGCACGAGTCCAGAGCTAAGAAATGTTAAGGGAAAGAATTTGGCATCCAGAAAACCTTTTTTTGGTTGCATCATTTCCTAAAGCTCTTTTGCAGAATGTAGTTGCGCCTTTCATTTCTTTGAAGCAAGTCAAAGTAACAAGAGAAACTACAGGTCAATTTGTTTTCTTTCTATTGAAAGTTGCAGATTTCTTAAGGTTTAGAAGGACTGGACAGGCTGCCTATAGTAATCATGTCATGGATCCATTGGATGATACCAGAATTCATCCAGAGTCATATAACTTCGTTTTAGCTTCTTATGTCAGGCAGCTATTGAAGCTCCAAGGATTCTTAATCTCTTGAGCAGTGAACACATTAGTGAATCTTATGGGGAGGATTTTATTTTCATTTTCAATGATTGGCATACATCTCTTCATCCTTGTTACTTGAAGACAGTCAAATTTTAGGTTGAAGCTGTGTTTTATTTAAAAATTATACAGCAGTTTCGTAGCGCGCTACGAAACTGCTGTAGCTGCATGTTTCAGTTGAGCCAGTTAATTATGTACATGTGACTGCAAATCTTTTTGAAAGTTCTGTGATCACACAGGTATATGGAAAAGGGTGGCCAGCACATCAAAGACGTGGCAGCCTGTGCTATTTTGAGTAATCAAAAATAAAAGGCACGCTTCTTTGGATTCGAATATGGTAAGGCGCATCAAAGACCGACAAACAGGGGCCTATGTTTCAGGGTAACAGAAATGTCATTAAAGACAAACATGGAACATTAAAGGTTCATCACAGCCAAACTAAAAGAAGCCATTTGTCAGAGAATGAACCTGTTCTCTCATTTTCCTCGCAAGAGCACCAGTTTGATTGTAATAAATGCTATTTCCAGCATGATGTAGAATTAGAGTTTTAATTGTTTTAGGAGTCCAGCGCTGTAAATGAATAGTCAGCTGTAATTATTAGTTAGTTAAAGGTTAATAGGTGTCATCATAGGTAGAATCGAGCTCCCCTCATGCTGGAGGAGGAAGCTCCAAGTAGTTAGGATCATATTCCTATATATAGCTAGATCATCGATGTATTAGAGGTTGGAGATTTATAAAAGAAACAGAGTTTTTATATTGGCTAATGTAAAAGACTTTTGAAAGTAATAGAAAGATTACTTTTTCTTCCCAAGATTCATCTTGTGTTCAAAGGCTCGGAATATATGTGGTTTTGTCTTTATCCTTTCTGTTTTACAGCTCAATAGACATGCAATCACTCTGAATTCACCTAGTGCTCAGACTTCCTGTGTATGTTTATGAGTTGAGGTTCTTTTTGAGAAATGTTTTGAGTGTTTAAACATTATATGCCTTGGCTTCCATGATTGAGTAGTTAATAGTTTACTGCAGAGGTGTTTGACTCCATGAGCCCAATGGAAGAAGTGTTATTTTGTTGTTCCAACCAGCTTATTTTCATGTACTGTTTGAAGAGTTAGCCATCTTTTCTTGTTATTAATCCATATCAAAAATCTGTGAGAGAGCCCTCTCTGACTAAGGAGGCTAAGCCTTAGTCTAAAGCCTGGTTTGAAATAGTTGCATGAGATCTTGCTAAGTAGCAGCCCTTAGTACACGATTTTGTGATAACATTTTGGTGCGTCTGCCGGGAGCCTGAAGTCTATTCATTCCCGAAATCAATGGTTGAACTTCTGAAGGTAGCAGGAGCTCAGACATCTTTGAGGCTGCAAAACTACCTTGGCGACTCCACACATTGAATAAGAAATTGTAAGGTGACTCCACTGCTAGAAGATCAATAGCTTGATGAAGTTTCAAGATGAGTTCCACTGCAAGAATGAATGCCAGGTATGCTCCTATGAATCGGTCTCATATCCCTGGTTTTCCAAATCCTATGCCAAAGGTTGATTGGTTAGATGATCTTCCAATATTCAAAGATGAAAAGAAGGACAATGCTGCTCTTCATTTGGTTAGGTTTCATATGCATGTACGCAGTCTTAAGGTTCATTTCCCCGAGGATTGTCTCATGAGGATGTTTATGGCCACTTTAGAAGGAAAAGCATGGTCTTGGTATAAAAGTTTGGAGAATGGTTCATTATCTTCTCTTGCTGATTTCCATGATGAATTCTGTGAAATGTATAAAGAAGGTTATCCTTCCTTATTGATGCTTAAAGATTGCTGTAGACATTCTTTAAGTCTTATTAAGTATTTAGAGGATGGTTATGATGATGATGAATTCACGGATGAAGAAATTTTAGAGGCTCTTCATAACAATGCATTCCAGCACCAAGGAGAAGATATAACATCCCATGAAACGCAGTATGAGGAGCAGCAGGAGTTGACTTGTGAAAACCATGTTTCATCCCTTGATATGGATGTAGAGATACGGCAGATTTATCAGGTTTCAGATCATGGTGGAGATGAAAATGATTGCACCCAGCAAGAAGAAATATTGGAGGAAAAGCTTGCTCAATTTTGTAATTCCTTGCAGCAGCTTACTTCAAATAATTATCATAGTAGTGAGGAAAATTACATTGTTTGTGAGCATCATTTAGAAAGGCAGTTGGATAGCATATCAAATAAATTTGGTGTGGCTGAAGATAAGTTGTCTAAAGATACAGAAAGTTTTGAGAATCAGCAAACTAACCATGTGTTTTTTGACCCTATAGCTGAATACATGGAAAAGATTTACTGTTCAGGCGGCTTCCAGTTATATTTTCATGTTGAAGAACAGTTACACCTCATGCTGCCTCGGTTACTTCAGTATCTGGTTTATTTTTGTTTCAAGCACAGCCAAAGGACAAACATGGAAGTATCAGATAAAACAGAGGATTGGCTACATTGGAAATTTCATATTGATTGAGCAGAAGGAAGTTGAAATTGTTAGGGTAGGTAGGTATAGGTAAATGCAAATAAGCTCAAGGTTAACTGAGCATTTTTCAGTAGATGTAGCTTTCTTTCTCCTACAGTCATGCTTGTCAAGCAAATTTCTGTTTGTCATAAATGGATAAGGCACTGGACCTGCGAGTTCTTAGAGTACCACAAGGGCACACTATCCCAAGTGGAGCCACTGTTATCACTGAAAATAGTGTTGCCAAAATTTTTCAGTTTAGCTTAAGGGCAAAGTGTTTCCGCAGCGCATAAATCCGTTAGCAGTTTCGCAGCGCCACCTGTTTTAGTGATTTCGTAGCGAAAACACTGACCTTGCACTGGCTGCGCTACGAAATTGGGAAATGACAGATATTTAAGGTGAATTGATGGAAACACTGCAAGAAACGAGGTTTGTCAAGCTGTTATATATGGGCCTGTACTCCATTGAAGGAAGAGGATTATATGGTTTGTTTGCAAATATGCATATTCTCATGGTTGTCACTTCATTATTTCTGGCAAACGTTGGGGCTACAGCTTATGAGATTTCTGATTATATTGTTGAGATCGATACTGAGGAGATCATGGGATCCGTATTATTCCTTGCAGACCTTGGCAGTATTTACGCGATTGGTATTGCCTTGTTCCTTTATGTCCTTAGCTGATCCAAATCAAATGAATCTCGGACTAGCAGATTGAGACAGGGGCATGGAATGGAAGATATTTCAAATTCTAAGAAAAGGTTGCGCCTGAGAGATGCATTAATAAATATATATATGTGTGAAAAGGGGATAGCGGTAATATAAATCATTATGAAGTCGAATGGAGGTCAAGGTTGCCGTTGTTTGCATATGCTTTGAAGGGGAACATTCCAGTGGTAGTTTTACTTTGCGCTCACAGTTGTTGTGACAGGTTCTCATGATGCTCGATCAGAATCGGTTTATGAGAAGGCTTCTTTTCGTCTACTTATTCCAAGTTGTCGTTGCCTTGTGTCAGTTGAAGGTTTCTACGTGTGGAAAAAGGATGGAGCGAAAAAGCAACCATTCTATATACATTTTCAGGATAAAAAAACCCCTTGTCTTTGCAGCGCTTTATGACACATGGCAAGATTCTGAAGGAGGAGTATTCTTTATATTTACTATTTTGACTACACGTTCCTCTAAGGCCTTGGCATGGCTTCATGATTGAATGCCTGTTATATTGGGACGGAGGGCGCAATTGATGACTTGTGGAATGACTTTTCTGGCTTTACATTTGAAATAGTTACTCAGCTATACGAAAGAATGGATTACAGGGTTTGCATCCAGTTTATGGGCCAACTGTGCGGCTTGCCAAAAGATGGATTTGTTCGCATATGTTTTCTGGAATTTTGGTAGATGAAGCGGTGGAGCTATTGGTTACATATCTGTTTGTCAGGCCATTCCCATTCTCTGCTCCTTGTTCACGAGTGACAGGCTTCTTAAGGTTTTTGCGCCCTGTTGCTTATCATGACTGGGCCTTATCTCCTTTAGTTGTTAATGTCAACGGAAACTTAACAATGAAGGAAGCTCCCTTTTCAAAAGATGCGGCCTAAAAGAGAAAACGAAAAGAACCTAATCCAACAATTTTTGATGTGAGAAATATATTGGAGGAGGTTGCCAATGCGGGTACTGGTCTTGTTAAGACTGTTCATCTTCTGAAATCCCCAAAGCTTGTTTTCATGAAAAATATTTTTTTTTGAATCATCGCTATCATGCCAAGAGGTGTCTGTATCTCATAGTGATTAAAAAGCATCTGAGCTCGTGTTCTGTTGTTAAGAACATTGGCTGGTCAATTTTTCAAGATGATGCCAGCAAACCAATTTTGATTATACATCTAGGAGAGCTGGACAAGACAAAGTTTGGTGTCTTTAACTCGGGGTTAAAGGGCAAGACGATATTCACGAGTACAGAGAGTTCGTGTGCCCGGGCTAGCAAGCTGATCTTTAGCACAGAATTTGAAATTTCTTGGGGGAATTGGGTTCCTATCATCTAAATCTTCAGATTCATAAATAAATCACAGATTTTAACTGCCAGGCAATTTCCAATTGTATTTGTGAGAAGCATATACTTAAAAGATTATGATTCTAAAAGAATGGTCTTCAGACTGTAAGGAAAGGAATATGATGTAAGACAAAAAATAATTGGAGCCAGAAGGGACATTCTCTATGTCCAATTCCATTGCAGGGTGGCATTTTTGAGTGGGAGGCTCGTTCTGAACTTTGAAGACTAGATAAACGCATAAGAGGACTGCGTGAGTAAACTTTTCAAGGAGATCGAGAATCCATGCCGGTTTTGTTTGGAACAAGCATTGTTTATACAGCTTAGGTTGCTGTTTGCGTTGCAAAGAATGAAGGGTAACTTGATTTGGAAATAGGAGTTAAGTGAAAACATGGATGACTCAACTAGTAATTCAATCTCATGCACGAGTCCAGAGCTAAGAAATGTTAAGGGAAAGAATTTGGCATCCAGAAAACCTTTTTTTGGTTGCATCATTTCCTAAAGCTCTTTTGCAGAATGCGGTTGCGCCTTTCATTTCTTTGAAGCAAGTCAAAGTAACAAGAGAAACTACAGGTCAATTTGTTTTCTTTCTATTGAAAGTTGCAGATTTCTTAAGGTTTAGAAGGACTGGACAGGCTGCCTATAGTAATCATGTCATGGATCCATTGGATGATACCAGAATTCATCCAGAGTCATATAACTTCGTTTTAGCTTCTTATGTCAGGCAGCTATTGAAGCTCCAAGGATTCTTAATCTCTTGAGCAGTGAACACATTAGTGAATCTTATGGGGAGGATTTTATTTTCATTTTCAATGATTGGCATACATCTCTTCATCCTTGTTACTTGAAGACAGTCAAATTTTAGGTTGAAGCTGTGTTTTATTTAAAAATTATACAGCAGTTTCGTAGCGCGCTACGAAACTGCTGTAGCTGCATGTTTCAGTTGAGCCAGTTAATTATGTACATGTGACTGCAAATCTTTTTGAAAGTTCTGTGATCACACAGGTATATGGAAAAGGGTGGCCAGCACATCAAAGACGTGGCAGCTTGTGCTATTTTGAGTAATCAAAAATAAAAGGCACGCTTCTTTGGATTCGAATATGGTAAGGCGCATCAAAGACCGACAAACAGGGGCCTATGTTTCAGGGTAACAGAAATGTCATTAAAGACAAACATGGAACATTAAAGGTTCATCATAGCCAAAATAAAAGAAGCCATTTGTCAGAGAATGAACCTGTTCTCTCATTTTCCTCGCAAGAGCACCAGTTTGATTGTAATAAATGCTATTTCCAGCATGATGTAGAATTAGAGTTTTAATTGTTTTAGGAGTCCAGCGCTGTAAATGAATAGTCAGCTGTAATTATTAGTTAGTTAAAGGTTAATAGGTGTCATCATAGGTAGAATCGAGCTCCCCTCATGCTGGAGGAGGAAGCTCCAAGTAGTTAGGATCATATTCCTATATATAGCTAGATCATCGATGTATTAGGGGTTGGAGATTTATAAAAGAAACAGAGTTTTTATATTGGCTAATGTAAAAGACTTTTGACAGTAATAGAAAGATTACTTTTTCTTCCCAAGATTCATCTTGTGTTCAAAGGCTCAGAATATATGTGGTTTTGTCTTTATCCTTTCTGTTTTACAGCTCAATAGACATGCAATCACTCTGAATTCACCTAGTGCTCAGACTTCCTGTGTATGTTTATGAGTTGAGGTTCTTTTTGAGAAATGTTCTGAGTGTTTAAACATTATATGCCTTGGCTTCCATGATTGAGTAGTTAATAGTTTACTGCAGAGGTGTTTGACTCCATGAGCCCAATGGAAGAAGTGTTATTTTGTTGTTCCAACCAGCTTATTTTCATGTACTGTTTGAAGAGTTAGCCATCTTTTCTTGTTATTAATCCATATCAAAAATCTATGAGAGAGCCCTCTCTGACTAAGGAGGCTAAGCCTTAGTCTAAAGCCTGGTTTGAAATAGGTGCATGAGATCTTGCTAAGTAGCAGCCCTTAGTACACGATTTTGTGATAACACCTTCCACTAGACCTCTCACTTTGAATAATCCTATGGAATATGGTTATCGACCCCCCAAGGGTGTTCTCTAGAAGATGACACATAATCCTTCTACCATGGCCACTCAAAATTACAATATTCTTGAAGATCTTGCCTAGGCTCCTTGTGCTATGGATGCCTTGGAGGTGTTTCAAAGTTGTCCTCAACAATGAAAGGCCTTATTGTCTTCCATTAGTGGAGTGGATCTGTCTGACTCTAGTCTCATCACCCTTAATGTTGACAAATCTGCTCCTCGCCTTTCCCATCAGATTTCTTTTCAAATCATTGTGAATATTTTCCACAAGAATATCCATCACACTATGGTGGATGAAGTCTCTTCCACATGTGTTATGTCTGTATCCTGCTGGAAGGCTCTTTTCTCTACAAAGGCCGCCATGTCCAACAAGACTCTCCAATATTTTGATAGACACAACTTTTTACCTAAGGGGGTTCTTTCAAATTTTTCCATTGAGTTAGGAGGGAAAACTATATATGTCGATGTTGAAGTCATTGAAACTCCTTTGGATTATAGCCTACTCCTTGGCCATAGTTGGTTTTATACAATGACCAAAGTCGTCTCATCTATTTTCCATTTATTTTGCTTTCCTCATGAAGGAAAATTTTTCACTATCGATCAACTTGACTTCTACATGTTGTCAACCCAAATTTCCACCACTTGGAATTATTTACCACTTGTGGAAGATCACCATGGTCAATTTTAGTGTGTTGGAGATAGAATATTTAAAAGTTCAACTCTTATGAGGGTTTTTCCTCAACTCCCTCTGCCCAACACTCCTTCTACTCCTACCACTGCTCATTTCCATCTGACTGCTTCCGACACATGTGGAATCCATATATCTCCTGATCCTTAGGTGGTGTCTCCTGACCTTACGGAAGTTGATCGAGCTAGTGATAACCCTTATCCACTTATTTTGGAAGATATTCCTCTCAGGAAGTCTCGTCAGTACCTCCTGATGTTGGTCAGAAACTCCATCCCAATATGGAATATGATCAGGTTCTTTTTCCCACACGGGCTACCCCTCCACTTGCTCCACATGAATCCCTTGATGACGAACCTTCCTGGTTATTCAACTTGGAGGTAATGGATCTATCCACTAATAATCATAGGGAAGTTATGCCTCTTTCTATCTCTAGTCTCCCCATTTTGGAACATGTGAATATTAGTAACGTAAATCTTGAATTGACCCAAGGGAATCTCCTTAGCCCTCCTTAGAAGTACCACCCATGGACCGAGTCAAATCTTGGGATTCTACTACTGAAATTTCCAACAAATTTTCGATCTCCTTACCACCTGTTGATGAGTGTCTCGTACCTCCTTTATGTCTTGATCCTACCTTATGTCCTTAGGTTAATTTTGAGAGCATGACTATGTTAGAATGTCCTTGGCATGGTCAACCTTTCTGGATTGGGCAGTTTGATTTTCTTTGGCATGGCCCCACATTGGTGAGCCATATAATCCCCTTACCCTCCATGAGTTTGTGTATCATAACCCTTGGTCTGTGCCCGGATGTGGGCACTCTTCAATGTGACCTATTAGACTATGTTGCGCTTGTATATATTGTACATAGGAGTGTGATGTGAGTATTTTTCATGCCTTTTTATGCCAAAAATCTAAAAAAATTATAAAAGCAAAAAAATATATGGTTATGTTTTTACCTCATCCATGTTTATTTCTTTCGTTATGTGATTTAACCATGGGCCTAGCCTTTTTGGATGGTTTTTATAGGATAGGGTGGTGTTTTTATTGTGACATCCATTGGACCTTAGGTGTGTTTACCTTGAACCCGACACATAGGGGTAGGTCATATCTCACCATCACCAATGAATTATTAACCATCAGTGCCAATTTTATGCCTTAGGTCTTACCCCTTCAAGTTGCAACTTTTCCCACTTTATGCATGTCGTAGCTTGGTGGTAGAGCTTACTCGCTCATGGACACCTTTGTTAGCACCTTTTTTCCATTTTGGTGTCCATGTAGTGATTTTTTTACTCCTTTTCAAAATTCCTCCTTCTTACCTACCATGACCTAGAATCTGAACCACATGTCCTCTTCTTTGTCTCTTTTCTACCTATACCCCAAGAGGATTCCACCATTTTTACCCCTTGTGATTTCCACTTTTTATCAGCTTACTTTTACACAATGAGCCTTGGATTCTCCCTTCCATCGTCATCATATGCTTGGCCTACCATCCACTTTCACTTGGTGTTTACCCTTTCTTGGAGGAATCGCTATAGTGAGTGGTCCTATTAGCTCACCTCTTGTCCTCAATGTGTCATGAGCAGTTCCAACACTACGAGAACCAGTTTCTATCCTTTATACCACTCGTTGGTCCAGGAGGATTTTTCTTTAAGCTCTTTTCAAACTCCTCAATTTAGAAAAGATTTTCAAGTGAACTTATCTATTTCATGCTCATTAAAGTACATGAAGTGTTGTTTACCCAATATAAGTTTAACCCTTTTCCAAACTGAGATAGACTAGTTACAAAAAGGAATACCCTAGTCTATTGTTGCTAGGAGGTTTCCCCTTATATACTTTTATCTCTATTTCAGGCTTGGGGGACAACTTTACAAAAAATGAGTTTATAAAAAGAGAAGGGAGGGAACATGTTTTTCCATCGGTCATTGAAATGGTAGCATCACTTGCATCGCACTTGAACATGGTACATGTTTGTTTCATTATCTCACAGTTGGGTTTTAACTTTCCTAGGAGCCGTACCATCCATATGATTATCTTTACTCCTCCGAATGGTTACTCTTCCAATCATATGGAGCGTACTTCGATGCCTCATGTGTCGTTGCATGATATCACACGGTGTTCATTATTCATGTTGCCAAGTCAGCTTTGTGTCGTGTTGCTATGTGTTCAAGGGAAGTCTCAGCCTGTGTTGGCCATCTGTAGTAGCCTGTTGAACTTTTTGTGTCAACCATTCCTATTTCAATTATACTTCATCACTTTATGAATTCATTCATTCATCACATCATCCTGGTTTGTTCCATGTCGATTGATGGGGGATAAATTAAGGCCCTCCTTTGATGGATCTTCTCTTGTCGACTTCGGCTCATGATACAAGAATTTGATCTAGGAACCAGTAGTACCTTGGAGCTTGCAGACCTTAGTGGCTAGCTTCCTTGCGATTGACAATGGGTTTACATTATTGGTTTCTGATTGGTAGAGTTCACTAGTTTTCGACATCTGCTCATTTATTCACACTTAGTGGACTGTACTAGGTACCTTGGGGTCCATTTTCCTCGTTGATGGATTCCCTCACATCTATTACTGGTTCACCTCAATGGCTAGTAATCAGGGGGATACTACCATACTCGACTTCAGCTCATCTATTCAGTTGGTGTAGATTCATACCATCGGGGTTATTTCAAGGACCCTTTGTTAGGGATATATCACTCTTATATGGAATCCTTCCTAGGTTGCGTTGGAGTTATCTATAATTCAAGTACTTTGAGGACTATCTTGAGACACGTATCTATTTGTTATGTGTCCATAGTCCTACTGATGTATACTATGACATAGATCCACATTGTATTTGTTCGTGGCTATGCTCTATATGTTGAGTCACATGGATCCACTATGTATGTCTTCATGGCCATTTTCTAGAATTTCATGTCATGGATCCACAATGTATTTTATGGCAGCCATGTTTAGTATTTTCTTATGAATGAGCATGGGTATGCCCGCCTCAGGGATGTTATCAACAGAGTTGACATTGCAGCAGTTGAGTTCCTCTGATCCATATTCCTAGTCTTGTTTCCTTCCTCCCATTTTGAGCTTTGAGTATTATAATACATTTTAGCCATCAGTTTCTCTCATGACCTCATGCATTAGGGGGCATCTGTTATAACCCTATTTACCACTCCATTATAGTGAGAGAAACCCAATATCAACTTACCTAAGTTGTTTGGCTAAAATGCATCCCTTTTTACCTTTTCTTTTACTTATGTGAGATTTATCCCATGATGAAAGGGTGGAATTACATGATTGAGTTATGTCTGATAATTATTTTTCCAAAATATTATAATTATGAGATAATAATTATTTCTTAATTGGAATATTTGAGAAAAAGCTCATAATTGTGAAAAAGGTTTCTAGAGTTTTCCATTCCCAAGGAGATCAACTTGACCCACTTGTGTATGATTTGGCTAGGGGTCCATTATTGTAGAAGTTTCCTAACTTTTTAAGTTGCTAGGTGTCTAGATACATTCTCATGGAGGATAGAATGAGCCTATATAACCTCACCAAGAGGAAATGGGGTAAAAGGGGGAAGTATCCAAACTATATCACGAGAGCTATGTTGTATTATGAGAGGAGACCATAATATAATCTGGAGGAGAGGATCTTATTTGTTGAAGGTATAAATATGATGTAATTTCATTTATATGGTTAATACAAATCTATGTTCCGTCCCCTTATGTCAGTTTTGCGGTAATTTATATGTGTGGTTTCTAGATGTTTTGAGTTGATGAACTTCTGCGGAAGATCACTTCTCATCCTTTTTTGGTTTTGTTTGTCTATAGTATTTGGATCAGGAGTGTATGAAAGAGATCACTTGATTTGAGCCCAAGGATTCTGCATTAGGCGCGAAACCCTTCACCAACTTGTGAGGAGGCAAGGCACTTGCTCATACTTTGTAGCATTAGAAATTGCATCGAAGCTGCACGCATGTCCATTTGGATTGGGGATTGATATTAGATTGTATTATCCATTCTATTTTGTTATCTGGTGATCTCAATCGGGAATGAGATCACAAATAAATAGCTCCTTACATAATTAAATGCAACATGTGGGTAGTCATTGAAGAGTCTGGGCAAAGTTATCCATCATCGCATTCCTTTGTCACTCGAGGGATTCCTAGAGAAAAATATTGAAAGGATCTCTTGCCCCCTCGTCTTTATTTTCTTCCACCATGGGAGGCTGTCAGGGTTTGCGAGGCTGGTCTTGTAAAGGTTCAACCAGTTCGAGCCCTATCTCCTTATACCCTAACCTCGTTGGGGACATGCAAAGAAATATAGAGAAAGATCAGACCCGCTCTGATACCATTAATCCACACTTATGCAGGAATGCAACAAAATATAGAAATACCCATATACACAGAGATGCCACATAAATAAAACTTCATTTCATTAATTTCAAGAACTGAAATATGCTTACATACCTAAATAAAAATAAATTATCTCGGGCAATGGTAGCTTATATTTGAGAAGAGATGTGGTGGATACATGCCTCTAAACTATGTTACAATGAGGTTTGAGGGCCTATTTATTATTTAACAATAAGGGAAAACGTAAACAACCAAAACCCTAACCCTAGGGGATGGGACGCCAAGAGTTTGTGGGCCCTGTTGGTGTTAGTTGGGCAGCCAACTTCCCGGGGTCGTAACTTGGTCATATTATCTATGTTTGGCATGTACAATACCTTCTTGGAAATATCTCTATGAGTACTATAGGATTTGCAGTAAGCCCCTGCCTACAACAATGGGCATGTTGCGGACCTTAAAAAAATGTCGTTTAGAGGGTCAAAACTGCTCTGGAATTTCAGGACCCGAAAACTACTAAAAATAGTAAATGCTACAATAAACAAGGAAATAGATGAAACTGACTAGATCTATAGGTGGAATAGGTTGGTAGCCACCAATATCCACTTGTATCACCAATACCACGGTAAAATACCATCGTTATGCCAATACCTAGGACACATGTACATGGTAATCTTGAAAATAATACCATGGGAAAATACCATGGTTATGCTAATACCAAGGACACATGTACCCTGGTAATATCCAAACCAATACCACAAGAAAATACCATGGTTATGTTAATACCAAGGACAAATGTACCATGGTAATACTCTATTCATGAAAGTATGCAAGATACGCAAGTAAACCTGAGAAAATTCTCAAACTACAACACAATCACCTGCAATAGATCTATATACATCAAACACCATCTAGAGCTTGTAGAAACATCTCTAGCACCTATAGCAACATCTCCAACACCTGCAGCAATAGCATCAAGTCATCCAACTATATCCAACATTGGTAGAGGCACCTCTAACACATGTAGCAACATATTCAATGCTTCCAACACATGTAGAATCATATGCAACACTTGTAGCAGCAATCCAACCTCCTGCAGAAGCAACATCCTTAACATATGTAGCAAAATATCAACACAACATGTCCTGAATCCATCTCTACTCAGCCTCCAAATCTCTTCCGCTAATCATGCCACAACCAATTTGACATCAATGCCAACCAGTTGAACACTGCAACAACCAAATTCTCATCCCTCAAAATCATTAGATTGACATAAGCATATGACAAGTAGCACCATGACCTTATTGACATCAATTCCAACACTAAAATTCCAACAAGTTCCCCCTTTGGTATTGATGTCAACCTCAATCCAAAATCTGAGGTTGATCTCCATACACTCTCCAAAACTAAAGCTGCAACCCTAAAACTGATCTCTATCGATCCAATTCCCCCCCCCCCCCCCGCCCGCTTGGACATCAATGGAAAAGGTCCATACCATCACTAAATAATAATGCCAACAATGTGTTGGATGAGAGAAGTACTCCCCCTTTCATACTGAACACCATGTCAATGCACACCAAAGAAGCCAACTGTCAACATGTCTTTGCCAATGCCATGCCATCTCTAAACTAAACATGCTCCCCCTAAGCATGTAATGGACCTGCAATCACACACTTTTGTTGTTGTTGTAGAAACACATCTTCCTGTTGCAATAAGCCTCCTTTCCAAGTGCAAGAGACTACTCTTCATGAACCATGACTCTAATTGACTTTGAGCAATGATATACAATGAATTACAATACATGCAATGCTTCATGGAGAAAATACAAGGCTATGAAAAGTACATATAATTGACAAATGACTCCTCTACATCTATTATGAACCAAGACTTATGTGACCCAATTTTACATCATGCACCTAATGTAGTGGGGCTACATCAAATATATACAAAATAATACATGACAATGATCCATACATAGCTAATGACAAGGCATACTAGACACCATGGGTCTCTCCATAAGCAATATGCCAGCAAGATAGAACAATAAGGGTACATGGATTTTATGATTGCACAAAAAGGTGTTCTCCTTTGTGCATCCCCAAAATAATGATATAACATGAGTACATGGCAAAAATGAGTAACAAAGTATGATCCATACAATCCATGGCATATGCATCAAGTACAAGACCCCCATGATCAATGATATACTCTCTCAATGTGTAGCAACAACAATAGAAGAACTAGAAACATCATGTGCTAGTGTATGTCCACGCAACACCTTGGCCATCATCATCCCAACAAACAAGATCATGAAAACCACTAGCAACCACCACCATGCTCCACATGTGCATCAACAATAAAATCAATTGATAGCATCATCATATCAATATGGCATAGAATCAGCAACAAATACATCCCCATCATCACAAAGCATTCATGAGGCTCATCAATATAGTAGCATCAACATAAGCCCTAAGAAGAAAATGAACAAGAAAAAACAACATCACTAGAAGCATATGAATCAATATGCATTGTATCCAAGAAGAATCAACAAGAAACTATGCATCAGCAACAATAGTATTAGATTTAGCAATAGAGCACCATCAACAATATATACTCATCATCTTCTTGACCTCATTCCATAAACACCCACTCTCTCTATGTATGCGAAGAAATATAAATCATCATGACCCAAACATATGAATATCCAACGCATCATGAGGAACATCATATTCTCTCTCCATGCAATAGTAACATATGACTTAGCCATCTAATACATATCAACAACATGCATGATTCATCTAAAAATTAAAACATAAGCAATAAGGTGTATACTCTAGATGAGCCAACTCTAACACATCATCTAATATTTGTGGAAACAACAAATATAATAAAGCATGTCATAACTATGGTCTAGCAATGAGAACACTAGTAGCATGCCAATTTTTCCATGCAACCATACTATCTCATCCAACTAGTAAAGTGTGGCAACAACAATAAAAATCATCTTGCATCAAATCAATGTCAAATATATGCACAACGAGCTCCTCAATGCTAAAACACTCTGCAAGTCCATTTGGAAGCACAAATGTTCCCCCTAAATGTATGATACCCTCATCACATCACAATCATGCATATAAGAATACTACATGGCTTCCATATCATCAAAAGTATCAATGAAGGCTTCAACATGCATTTGCTCCAAAATCCATCAGTAACAATATGCCTGATCCAACTGATATTCAAATGGGAAAGAAATAAATCACAAATAAAAGTACAATTCAAACCTCATGAACTCCCTGTGAACACATGCATCTCTTACAATATACATATATGTCTTCATGCACTCTTTCATATATGGTTGGACATCCAAAAATATACATGCAACCATATGCTCCCCTTGAGACCAAGGAGGCCTCAGTTTTTGGTGGGAGTTCCTTGCTACTATTTTCTCCTCCAAACTTTCATATGTGGATCCTTCTGCTTCCTATGCAATTGGCCTTTCATATTTTTCTCTCTCTGATTCAATCTCATGTAACGCTTGGGTAGCTTACAATCCTTGGACTTATGGCCAATATTGTCACACACAAAACATCTAATTTGACCAAGGAACCGAGGTTAGTGTGATATCTTCTATTGATCTTATTTTTATTCCTTGCATGTGGCCTGTAGTCAATAGCCCTATGGCCAAAATTATTGCATGAGAAACAATAACCATAAAATGGATGGTTATACATGAATGATGGTGATCTTATGTGCATGCAGGATTAATGTAAGTTCTTCTTTGGCTACTCCTTTTGATGAAATAAATTGATTTATTCACTATTGAAAATTGCAGCTATATGTCCATGTACTCCACATTTATAATATCTCCAAATTTTATTCATCTTCTTTCGCCTTCTTTGCTTGTTTTTCTGTTTCTTTCGTGGATGATGATTCTTATTTTTCTCACTACTCTAGCTACTCCAACAATTTATGATTTTCTTATAGATGCTTGAGCATTATATTTTATCCTTTCTAATTCATCTCTTGCATATTTTTCTTCAGCTTTCAATTATTGGCACTTATCCTCCAACTCCTTATACTACTTCCTCATTCCATTTTTTATTTTTCTTCCTTCTTCTAGTAGAGTTTTTAGATCTGAAATTTTTTCTTTGAAAGAACACTCCTTTTCAACAAAAAATTTCAATAATATTCTATATTTACTTTCATGAGCCTTTTAATCTTTACTTCTAGTGCCATTATCTTTGATTTATCACCATATTTGTTGTCTCTCAAGATTGATGCTTAATCTATCACTGCTATCACTAGGGATTTCATCATCTTCTTCTGAGCGATTGGTACTTTCATATTCTTCTTGTGAGGAGGCTTGATTTACTATTGCAATATGTGTTGAATCCTTTCCATTTTTCTCCATCTCTGAAAAATGCAATTTTCCTCCAAGATACACACTTTGCAACCTATCCAACATCTCTTTTGCAGTCTCACAATGTCTCACAAAAAGAATGTCATATTTCGAAATCCCATTCAAAATAATCCCTTTAGCTCTATCATTAAATTCATCTCTAACTCCATATTCTACTAACAACAAAATATTTTCATCAAGAGATAGAAAATATGAATCCAATTTCATCCTCCAAGTTGCAAATTTACCTTCATGAAGCATTGGAATTCCTTGCCAATCCATTTCGAAAAATTTGCAAAAATTCTGCCAAAACTCCCAAATCCACTCTCCAACGATCAAGTTGTAACTGAGATCCCCACTCTAATACCAATTTTTGGAAGTTTCATCACTATTGAGACGGGGGGGGGGGGGTGAATCAGTAGTGAAGGCACTTATAATTTTTTCTCCAAATGATTATTCTTAATCATGCATAAAGTAGAACACAAAAGCATAGATTATAGCATCAAATATAAACATGAAACCATGAAAGAAATCAACATAATGGACACATATATTTCTGGTGGAAAAACCTCTCTAGGGAAAAAACCACTCGTTGATGCTACGTGGCTCAAATATTATATTATGTCAATAAAATTATTTACATAGAGATTCAACTAGCTACTATAAAATGGAGGCTCTTTCTCATGCATATCTACAGACTACCATCCACTAAAGGCCCGATCAATGATCCTCGTCTGGTTACTCTTGAACTAACAAATGAATCTATAGACTCCTATCTGCTGGAGGCCACCACGAGAAATGAGCCTCGCATAATTTATTTCAAACTATCCAACTACCATTGGATTGATAAAACTGATCAATTATATTTAATTCACCAGAGTCACTCAACTCCAATCCTCTATGTGGTTCTCATTTCATACATTTTCAGGCTGGAACCAAGAACCACTCAACATGAACACCACAACAACATATCTTCAAGGCATAGAATCAAAACTCAAAACATCACCAAAATCTACATCACAATCTCACCAATCAATGCATAAAATAACTTGATCAACACATCAAATAAAACCCTCTAGGCAATAAATAAAAATGCTCACAATTGAATTTTTCACTCAAACAATAAGATGCAGAATATAGTAAGAGGAAATAATATCCAAATACACCTGCAATCAAGCTCTATTTCACCTCTCGTTTTCTATATAAAATAATGGTTGAAGCATACTTCAGCTAACTATTGCAACACCTATAAACTGCTTTAGAAAAATTGCATCACACAACCCTCACACAGCGTGCACACACTTCTCCACTTTCACACTCACTCAACACATCAAGAGAATCAACCCAATATTATAAAAACAGTATATGTCAAATTATCCTAAAAATATCTAAATCAATACCACAAGAAGATACCATGGTTATACCAATACCTAGGACACCTGTACCATGGCAATCTCCAAGCCAATACCATGGGCAAATATCATCGTTATGCCAATACCTAGGACACTTGTACAATGGTAATATCCAAACCAGTACCACAGGAAAATACCATGGTTATGCTAATACCAACAAAACCTGTACCATGATAATATTCAAACCAATACCATAGGAAAATACCATGGTTATTCTAATACTAAGGACACTTGTACCATGGTAATACTCTACTCACAGAAGTATGCAAGATGCGCAAGAAAACCTGAGAAAATGATCAAACTACAACACAATCATATCCAATAGATCTAGATACATAAAAAACCATATAGTTCTTGTAGAAGCATCTCTAACACCTGTAGTAGCATCTCCAACACCTACAGCAGCATTTCCAACACCTACAGCAGCATTTCCAACCCCTGCAACAACATAATCAAGTCATCCAATTGTCTCGAACATCGGTTAAGGCACCTCCAATACATGTAGCAACATATCCAATGATTTCAACACATGTAGACACATATGCAACGCCTGTAGTAACAATCCAACCTCCTGTAGAAGTAGCATCTTAAACATATGTAGCAACATGTCAATGTAATATGTCCAGAATCCATCTGTACTCAGCCTCCAAATATCCTGCACTAGTCATGCCACAACCGAGTTGACATCAATGCCAACTTGCAAAACCAACCAGCTGAACATTGCAATAGCCAAACACTCATCATTCGTCCTCATTATATTTACATAGACATATCAAAATTAGCACCATGACCCTATTGACATCAAAGCCAACACTACAATTCCAACCCAAGTAGCGCCATGATCAGCACTAAGTGCCACACAAATTCCTGGTGGTGTTATAGACATTTTTGTGCCTTACAGCTATAAGCATGAAATGTTCATAATTCAAGGGATCCAAAGTCCCTAAATATGTTGTTACAGCTCCTAAAGGAACAAGGTCAACCAATGACAGCTTCTCCCAGAAGTTCTCCACCAAAAACCACTCAGAAACAGTCAATTCAGGATCAATTCAGATGCTCTACTAGCTGCCTGCATTGCAAAGCACCCAAATGCACTGGCTAGGTGCGTTGCAATGCACTTGGATGCACTACCATGGTGCGTTGAGCGGGAAATGACAAATGACAAGCTCATTCAACGAGGTGGAAAGACCATGGAAGCTTCCAGAATCTTCTCCAGTGACACTTGCCTCAATGAATTCGACTAGTGATGAGTAAGAGGCTCTCAACTTCCAAGTGGAAGCAAGAACTGACAGAGAGAAGCCACAAGTCAAAACATAATCTGACTCATCCTCTCTGCTTACATCTATATATGGATCCCTCATCCCAGAGATCCAGAGGCTGGAATTTTGTACTTTGCAGAGAATTGCTGTTGGTTTGAGATTGAGATTAGTACATTGGGTGATTTATGCTTTTTTGGAGGAGAGGAAGGGATTCCTTTGCTGGGAGGTAGATGCTGGATCGGAACTCATTTGGTTGTATCTCCTCTTGGAATTTCTTATTCTATCAATAAACTATTTGAGTTTCTCCTACATGCTGTGTACCAATGATGTTTTGTTATGCTTACATGTTTAGCTTAATCTGATCTTGAGCTTTTTATGAATGTATATCTGTATCTTCGTGTAGTTTCTCGCTCTTGTGATCTCGCAGGAATTCGGTGAAGCTAGGCCGGTGAGGGAGCAGGGAGCTGGGAGCCACTGAAGAGAGGAGCGATTGGATCAACAAACTAGCGGAAGACACAGGTTAGTTACATCCTTCCTCGTCATTTACATTTCATAAAGAAGAAATACTCAAATAAGTTTCCTTGTTTGTTGCTAAGGCACTATCACACCTTAGAGTGGGATAGGGGCATTCCGAATGGATACTTTTCCCAAAAACAAATTGGCGACTCCGCTGGGGATCGTATCTTGTTAGTTTATTTGTGTTTCTATTGTTGTTCTTCTCATAAACTCAGGAGTGCCGAATCGAAATGCATTTGCCATTTTCAAATGCAAAGTAGAGATCTGCCACTCTAGTCCACTCACTGGGCCTGTTTATGATCTAAACATCTGATCCAAAAGTGCTCTAATAGCCCTTTGTGATAGATCTTAGTCCTCTTTTAAATCATCCTCCTAATTGTACCTAATTGATAGCTTTTATCCGGCTAAAAACTGTAGATTAAAATGCAAACCGTGACCCAGAACCCAGAGACAATTCTCGTTTCTGCTTCAGCGCAGGCTCTGTGAAGAGACTCTGCATTTCAACGCAGGTCCTGAGTGGGCTACCTGCGCTGAAGTTCAGTTTCTCTGTGCTGAGGGTGCGCTGATCAGCCTTTGCCTTGTGCAGCTGTGGTTCTTTGCATCCTTGTGTTCAATTTTATCTCTGTTTTTTGCAGCCTGTTATCATTGTGTGTACCTATCTGAAACCCCTTTTCTTTGCCTTAATTCCACCTCAGTTGTATAAAGAAACTGTATTTGTTCTTTGTGTATTTGTTACATCATTTGCAGTTTCCCATTACAAAAGTAAACTAGTCATACTGTTGCCCTTAGATCTAGACCTGTCGTAAGTGTCGTTTTGATCTTAGGAGTGAGTTTGTTTGCTGTTCACAGTTGATTACGCTTTTACTTTTGTCTTTTGGTTTGAATTTATGCATTTCTAGTGTTGAAACAAGTGTTTACTTCAAAATCATAAAATGTCGTAATCGTCTTTTTGAGTTCAAAAAGAAACTTGTTTGTGTTTTCACTTGAAATCGAATTCAAATCTGTACAACTTTCTTTTTAGGCATCAATATTAAGAAAGAGAAAACAAATACATGCATTTGTGCATTTGCATATTGATAGTTTGCATGCTTTGATTTAGGAAAAGTGCATTTACAGTGTGCTCTATGCTCTTTGAGAAAAGATTGTGTCTTTCTTTTCCCCTTGTAGCTAGGATTTTCATTGTTGAAAAGATATAAATGCTTGCTTATCATCTTTAGACTGCATTTAGGAATTGTATCATACATCTCGTGGTGATCCAAAAAGGAAAACTTCTAAGAAAGATTAACCTAAAATAAATTGAATGAACTTAACAACACTTTGTAACTTAACGCACAACATAGAGGTCTAGGTTAGAGACGTGTTCCGGCGTCGTAAAACCTGGTGACTGTCGATCTCGCTGATGGTTGGGTGATTCCTCCTGAGAGACGATAAGCGCCAGTACGGATTGTGCTCCCACGTACCATCGAGTATATATTGGGAGACCCCTATAGGCATAAAACCTTTATCCATAGGCCGTGTCGGCCGCCCTACTGATCGCAATGCACTGAACACAGCATTCAGGAAGATTGACTGCCCGTAGCTTAAAAAGTATTCTGCGGTTTTGCGAAAAGATTGGCACACCCTCTACCTAGAACTCCAGAGCAGTTCCTTTTGGCCTTTTTCAGACTCTATAATGGAAAAAGTCCATCCGAGCATTTGTCACTTCGGGCTCGTTAAAACATCGAAGGAGACTAGAGTCATCTTTCGCTTTTTCTCGACTCTTTAAAATTGAAAAAGCAAGTTGTGTCTAAGCGTCGTTAAAATTTATTTTAAACGGAATATTCATACCCTTTTTCCTACGTTGATCTTTAGGTTGAGAAAATGGAGCCCACCAACCAAGGAATTCCCCTTGGTGGAAATCCTAGTCCCTTCTCCTCTTGGGGAGATATTGGTGCGCCCCATATGGTCACGTTGTCGCTTCCAGGACTGACAATTGGCTTGCCGGTCTGGCTCTTCTCAACCAATGTCGTTCAGAACACCACTATTCCTGAACAGTCGAATCAGCAGTTAGACCAGTCCAGAGTTACCCACCAGCCTTCTACTTCCTCTAATTCTTCTTCTCCTCCTTCCTCTTCGCTTGACGGGACTGGTAAAGATAAAAACCAAGTTCCTAAGGAGAAGAAGGAAAAGAAGAAGAAAGAGAAGAAGAAGAAGGAGCCAAAAGCGACTGGGGGCAAACAAGTGTCGTCTAACAAAAATCCACACACAACACTGACTAGGCCTAAATCGCCATGTGTCATATGCAAGGGAGACCACTTCCACAGAAATTGTCCCTGCATCCCTTGGATACTAAGGGACTGGTCTCCCCATTTGCACAATCCGGTGGCATCAACCTCTGATAGCCATGTTGAATACACACCGTCAACTAGCGAAAGTGAAGTCCCTGGACAAAAAGGGAGAGCTAGATCTCCCTGTAGACTGTGCGAAGGCAACCACGCCATCCACCGTTGTCCCTTCTTAGACGAAGCGAAAAGAGTTTTGGATGATCGTCTGGTTTCACTGTTACGACTTCCTCCTGGATATAAAAAACTCTTGCTGAGTCCTTTGTTAGTTGAAAATCCAGCTGGCCCACTCAAGTGGTCAGCTGAAGCGCCGGTCATTGAAGATGAACCAGCTGAATCCATACCCGACGAAAGTCAAAAGGTCGAGGCGGCAGTTGACCCGGTCTTGCCTTCAGAGGTTTTATCTTCGAATGATACAGTCACTGAAGAGGATAAAGATGACACCATCCAAATTCTCTTCATCAACACAGACTCCGACGAGCATGGGGGCAATCCCCCCATTCCTTTATCGCGGGAAGGAAGTTCGTCAGAGCGATACCCGGCCGTCTACTCGGTCCCACCACAAAGCAACCTAGTTGTATCCTTCGACTGGAACCAACTAGGCAGACCCCGTTTGCCAACAAGCATACCATTCAGAATTATCATCCAAATATACAGAATGGTCATGACTAGCACCATCATTGATGAGGGGGCATCTGTGAGTATCCTTTCCTCTATTGCTTGGAAAGCGCTTGGTTCACTAGCGCTTTTGCCTGAAATGAGAAATATGACAGGCTTTGATAAAGGAACCAGTCAACCTTTACGGATCCTCCCCAATGTGCCCATAACATTGAAAGGGAAGACCATTCAAATGAATGTGATGGTCATTCAAGGACCCTTGGATTATAACCTACTCCTTGGACGAGACTATATATATTGCATGGGAGCCATCGTCTCCTCACTCTTTAGAGTAATGTGTTTTCCGCACGAAGGAAGAGTGGTCAAGCTCGTGGACCAACTTTCATTTCCCAGATCACGCATCGCAAATAGTCATATACCATCCCTAAATGGTCTCTTCATGCAAGAAATGTCTCAACCCACGGTCCGTCCTCCCAATGAGCACGAGTAATTCAGAGGGATATGACTGGAACCTAGGGGGCATGCGTCCTGGTCTGCTTCGGCAGGAAAACTTTGGGTATAGGGTAGGTTTCCGTGGGAGAATATGACTAGTCCGTACCACGTCCGTGATTGGAAGAGGGGTTGTTCTAGAATAAGATTCTTTTGTCAAAGTTATGTGTTTGGTGCTCGTTGTCACTCACCTTTGTCTATCTCGGTAGACATCGCCGAAGAAGTGTTTTGTTTGAAAGATTAACAGGATAATCTTTGGGTAACCTGAAAGAGGTAGGCCTCTCTCGGTAAAACAATTGTTTTGGCGGGAGTGAAGTAGAGGTAACCTTGAAACTCTGTTTTATACTTGGGGGCATGCAAACCTTTTGGAGTGCAAGCAAGGGGCGGCTGTTTATTTTTTAAATTTTTAGGTCCTCCCTTTAAACCTGTAGGTCTAACCCTTTAAACTCGTAGGATTAGTCGTTTCCGAACTTGCATAATGAAAGGATGCGGGGCATAGCTTTGTAAGGCGCAAGCTCCATAAAAAATGGAATCTTACATGAGACATTCTTATCATATGACTGGATAATCGAGCAATTTTAGCACATAGTTCATGCTCGTTAAAAAATAAACATAAGATCGAGCAGTTTTAGCACATAGTTCATGCTCGTTAAAAAATAAACATAAGATCGAGCAAGTGTTTCAACCCGCGTTTAAGCTCGTTAAAAAATGAACTATCCTCCGGTAAATAACCACCGTGAATGTAACATTATCAGCCATTAAAGCCTTGGTCGTGTTTTCACCGTCACCTCCACTTTTCCATTGGCCAATCATTCACCTCCATTTGATTGTTTACCCATTTTGAGGAACAGCTGCGAAGAGTGATTACACTAGCCATCCTTGTGACACTGCTGTGCTTGGAAAATTCCAACCCTTACCTGGAATCAGCTGCTACCCATTTTATCACTCGTTCCTCAAAAGACGAGTCTTCTTTAAGCTCTTTTCATCTGACTCGTAAAATATGAAAAGATTGCCGAGTTTTGGCCTTCCAGCTCGTTAAAGCGACCGAAAGAGCTATCCCTCCTCTAGATTTTAATATTTTTGGACCTAAGGGATTATTGCACAAAAAGATCGAGCGCTTGTTTTGTTCGGCTCGTTAAAACTATCGAAAATTCATCCCTTCTGTATTGTTTTATACTTTTTCGGACTTAAGGGATTAGATGACGAAAAATGACTTTTGGAGTTAACTTTACGTACCTTTTCAGACTCTCTAAAAATGAAAAGGACCGAGTTATCTTTGTCATTAGACTCGTTAAAAATATTAATAGCGACAAACTTGTCTTTAGACGAGAAGGAGTTTCACTATCGCTAGGCTCGTTAAAACATAGCGATGGGTTTGCCCAAAGGGAAAATTATAAAACAAGCATATGTTATCCTCCTCAAGCTTGACAAAAATAAAGAGGTACTGGTCAGCAATGACTGGGGAAAAATTGGGAAGAAACTCAAAGAACTTTTATTGGTAGCAAGTCGCTCTTGAACATGACACTTCCACTCCGTGCCTGAGTCGGGTTGGGTTGTTCCATTCACCGGTCACATCACCATGGTCTCACCATACCATCCACCTTTGGGGTAAATGCTACCAATCCATCACACAAGTGTCGCCGATATGTTCAAGAGAAGTCATCCAGAGAAGTCAACCGTGTCCCATCCACTACCATACATTATCCGTCATTCTTTCATGACCGCCACCCTGAACCATATATCATCAGATCGTTTTCACCTCCATCAAAATCATTTTCTCCGTTCCGTGTCACTGATGTGGGATACATCAAGGCCCTCCTTTGACGGATCACTTCTTGTCGACATCAGCTCATTATCCAAGAAGTTGATCTAGGAACACCCCCTTCAGTACTTTGAAGCTTGCATGCCTCAATGGCAAGTTTCTCACTTCCGGCGACAGGTATACGTCAATGACCTTCGACCGAAATATTTTGCGTGGTGTTCGATGCCAAGTCCTTTATTCACACCACGTGAATTGTACTGCAGTACCTTGAGGGTCATTATCATTATCGGTGATTCCTCTCGCGCTTGTTAACAATTTACATCATTGACTGGTAATCAAGCGATGTCTTTCCATGTTCGACTTCAAAACATTTCTCACATGGATCGACTTGTACTTAGAGTGAATATCGGACGAGATTGAAGACCCCGGATCTAGTTTCATCCATCCGGGCTGCGATATATATTCAAGAAAAATAAAGACATTGACATGTACAGCACTACAGAACAGATAATCAGCCTACCAAAAGGATGATGATTTCATCACAATCATCAGTCTATCATCAGACGATTGTGTGTCCTATGTACATAAAGATGAATTTATAAAGCTGAGCATGGGAATTCCTGCCTTAGCTAGATCATGAAAACAATATGAAAAATAATGTATTGTATTGTATCTTATTACAGGTCTCCTCCCAACATTGAATGAACTTCAGATGCTCCTAATAAAGCATTTCACCCGATAAACGGCCTCATACTTTAGAGGGCAACTATTATAGACATTTTTGTGCCTTACAGCTATAAGCATGAAATGTCCATAATTCAAGGGATCCAAAGTCCCTAAAGATGTTGTTACAGCTCCTAAAGGAACAAGGTCAACCAATGACAGCTTCTCCCAGAAGTTCTCCACCAAAAACCACTCAGAAACAGTCAATTCAGGATCAATTCAGATGCTCTACTAGCTGCCTGCATTGCAAAGCACCCAAATGCACTGGCTAGGTGCATTGCAACGCACTTGGATGCACTACCAGGGTGCGCTGAGCGGGAAATGACAAATGGCAAGCTCATTCAACGAGGTGGAAAGACCATGGAAGCTTCCAGAATCTTCTCCAGTGACACTTGCCTCAATGAATTCGACTAGTGATGAGTAAAAGGTTCTCAACCTCCAAGTGGAAGCAAGAACTGACAGAGAGAAGCCACAAGTCAAAACATAAGCTGACTCATCCTCTCTGCTTACATCTATATATGGATCCCTCATCCCAGAGATCCAGAGGCTGGAATTTTGTACTTTGCAGAGAATTGCTGTTGGTTTGAGATTGAGATTAGTACGTTGGGTGATTTATGCTTTTTTGGAGGAGAGGAAGGGATTCCTTTGCTGGGAGGTAGATGCTGGATCGGAACTCATTTGGTTGTATCTCCTCTTGGACTTTCTTATTCTATCAATAAACTATTTGAGTTTCTCCTACATGCTATGTACCAATGATGTTTTGTTATGCTTACATGTTTAGCTTAATTTGATCTTGAGCTTTTTATGAATGTATATCTGTATCTTCGTGTAGTTTCTCGCTCTTGTGATCTCGCAGGAATTCGGTGAAGCTGGGCCGGTGAGGGAGCAGGGAGCTGGGAGCCACTAAAGAGAGGAGCGATTGGATCAACAAACTAGCGGAAGACACAGGTTAGTTACATCCTTCCTCGTCATTTACATTTCATAAAGAAGAAATACTCAAATAAGTTTCCTTGTTTGTTGCTAAGGCACTATCACACCTTAGAGTGGGATAGGGGCATTCCGAATGGATACTTTTCCCAACAACAGGTGGGAGACAAAGTTTGGTTGCATTTGATTAAAGAATTCCTTATAGGACCCCTTCGAAAGATTCTTCCACTTTTATATGGACTTTACATCACCATTGAGGTTGTGGGTGATAATTATTTTGAGCTAAGTATTCGCCCCCTCCTTGGCTTACATACAACATTCAATGTGGAGCTCCTTTAGCCATACTTTCCACCATTATTGGACACATCAGAGATATCAGAGTAGTTAAACCTAATAGATATAAAATCCAACTACATGGAATATAAAACCATTTATTATACTGTGGACACTAAATTTAATGGAACTCGCCAATATAGGATATAACTTTATTAGGTTATCAAAGCAGGGAAAATCTTGCACCAAGGAAAATGTCTTACCTAGGTCCAAGTTCAGAAAAAAAATTCCCTATCTAATGGGGGATATCAATGAAATGGATATCACTACTTCCTAATGGGGGAGGAGTAACATAGGTTTATATGAATGGCCACCCACCTATTCCACTGGCTCAAATCACAGTTCTCCATCTTGGAATTATTTTTTACAGTTTTTTGGGAACCAAACTTTCAGGGCCATTTTTAGGCCTTAAATGACATTGTATTGATGTGGAAATGGATTAGGAAATAGCCATATGATATTTCCTTTTCCCAATGAAAATGTGTAATTCTCATTTAGACCTTTCCAATGGGCTACCAAGCATGTTAAACGGAGATCATATGAAAATGTTACGACCTTGAGAAGTTGATGTACCAACTAGTCCCATCGGGGCGATAAGCCTTTTGGTGTTTCATATCCTAGGGTTAGGTTTTTGGACTTTTAGTGTTTCTTCATTACTGATTGATGTTAAAAAGGGAATTTCGACCTCATTGTAATTCATTATGAAAAATTCACATACCACTTCTCTTCTCAGAGATAAGCTACCACCATTCAAGTGATTTTTTTTCATTTCCACATTATTTACAGTTTCACCACATTCCATTTACTAATAAAAGTCAAGTTTTAGTGTATCTATGTGTTTTTTTATGAATCTGCATTTCATTTTTTTCCCTTCATACATACATATCAACGATATATGATTCTAGACTCCTTTCTATTTGGAAATTATCCTTTATGATTGGAATTATAGGTTATTCATGTTTAGGAAACATGGATTGTATTTATGTGCCTTCATGTATTAATTCCTTTGGAATTTCCCTGAATTGAGAAAAATTAATTGAATTTATTGAGTGAAGTTATAGGTGGATGAGTTAATTGAGTGTGTTATGGATTTTTATGAAGAGGTGTGCAAATTACACTTGATTAATGGGATTTTCTATGTACACAAGTCCACATAAATGGTTAGAATTAGAGAGAAACAACATAGTAATAAACAATGCTACATTCAATAATTAATGAAAAAGTGAATAATAAATGAACAACAATAAGAAAAAAATGTAATATGGGAAGGAATGAATACTTTATTAAAAATTAATGATGAAAAATGGTCCTCAAAGAGGTACAGTGGAATATGTTGGGCTAAGGGATCCCTATACTATCCTCTAATAAAAGGTTTTCCTTCCTCCTTTTGCAAGCTCACTCCACAAGAAGAAGTAAGAAAATCTAATGGTGGATGCTCATAGTTTACAAACAACATGCAATCAAACTTTGAGAATTGTGGAGAATCTCAAAAATATTTTGGTAGCATAACTTTGTCGTGCTTTTCTTGTGTAAATGACTATTCCAAGGATTCTATTTATAAGGCATTTGAAGGCTCTCATGGATATTGGTTCATTGAACAAGTAGTGATGTCTTTGTGTGCTCCTCATGCTTGGGGGGGTGTTGGCTTGAGGGGGTTTGACCCAGGTTCAACTCTAATTAGCCAAACAAATCCCTACACTAATGGCCCTTTCGGCATCAGCCTGCGGAGCGCGGACCAAAGTCTCACCCGAAGCAATATGGGGGGATATTGGAACCAAGTTTCCACACCCTGAGATGGTTGTGATGTCATTTGATTCCCTCTATTCCTGCCTTCGCGAAGGTCACTTCGCTCTAGGGCTTACAAGATGAGCCCTTTATTGTGTCCTTTAATACCTCCGTGAAAGGGTATGATTGACCTTCGCGTAGCCCTAGCCTGCTACTCAGGTACTTTCGCAATGCTATGGCAGTGTGCCGTGCAGATTCCCAAATTACTCTAAGTGACTTGCTTATCTTATCCAATAATTATAGTTATCACCGCATAAATAGATAATCGTAATTGCGTTCAATTATTCAATGTAATTGCATTCATTCATGCATCACATAAGCATAATAAAGGAAATTCATACATAACATATCAAGATGTAATAACAGAACAAAGACACAGGAATTGCAGAATATCTTTCATTATTAATATCTTCCAAGTGTTTACAACTCTGTCCATCCTGCACACACCACTGCAGGGATCCGCGCACTCAGCTGTGGAATTCTACCCTAGGCCTCTGCGTACTCAGCTTCAGAGCCTCTACCTATGCTACAACCCAAGACTTAGACTTCTTACTTCAGAGCTATGACTCTCTTACCTTATTCATCATTCTCTCTCTCTATGTATCTTAAAATACTTAGAGCTTAGCTCTTTTTATACAATCCCATGGTTCACGGACCATGGGTAGATCTCTTACAACCGACTTTAGTTTACAAAACTAAGGGCAGACTACCCTTTATGACACATAATACCTTCGCACTCTGCGACCACAAAATGTAGAGTCTTTAAATTTTTATTACAAAATTTGACTCAAACATGGGCTTTTAGGCCCAAAATTACCCTTGGGGGATCCCGCTCCCAATAGGCCCCTAACACAAACATCATGACTCGCCCTCGAGTCACTCAGTAGGCGCGGAGATCTTTGCATGAAGCCCATCTAGCTCAACCTGTATGACCACTACCTCAATTTTGCACTGAGTTGCCACTTGCTTCACATCTTCAACTGTCTTCTCGGTCACTACTCCTGTGCTGTCAACCTAAAGCTTTTGTTGCATCGCTTGCAGAGTTGCAAGCTTGCCTTCAGTATTTTCTGTGACTGTGTAAGCTTCCTCCAGCTAGGGATTTAGTTGCGCCTTCAACATTGCTTCCTTGTGCAAGGTTGCGTCCACCTGTTCCTTCAACTGCTTGGCCTCTTGCAACTTGGCTAGCCTCTATGTCAATGTGACGATTCACATTGTGCCCTTAACTTCTTCATAGCGCTGTTGTAGGTCGCACGTTTCTGTCTCTAGCCTTTGTACACTTGGGTCCTCCTACAAGCTTGTCAGGACCTCAAATGATTACCCGAACAACTATGTGCAGTTTGCTACTACACTTTCCACCAAGGCGACTGCCTCTGTGACAGCGGTCACCCACTGTTCCTTTACTTCCGACGGTGTTGAAGGTTGGGCCCTAAACTATAGCTCTATAATCTATAGGTTCAACTCCAGCTGAACTCGTGCCATCTCAGTCCGAGTGTCATGCACCCCTGTGGCCAATTTGCGGATGCAGATCTCGACTAGCTCCTCCTCCGAAATTGCCATCTCTGGGACCATTCTACATGCCTCCTCAATGACATGCAAGATCTTCTTGCTATAGTTGGTCGCCTCGGTCTCAGTGGCGATGGAAGCATTTCTCTGTAGGGCCATTTGTTCATTGTTGATCCACTGTTCACTGATCACCTAGAGGTCACGATGCTCTAGGGCCCTCATTTATGTAATTACTCCATTCTGCAAGAGGTGGAGTGCTTTGCGTAGAAGCACTGCTAGGTTCAGCCCAACTCCCTTTAAGGCACTGACAGTGGGCCTATCAGCCTCATTGTCTATGATTAGTGCTCCATTCGGCAACACTATCGCACTGGAAGCCTTCGTGTATAGCATATCGGCAGCCTCTGAAGTGTCGATGGCCAAGCTGGTAAACACAGTACCAACCTGCGACGCGTGGGTCTCTAACTCCTGTAACATGGTCTGGATAACCCCTAGTATGATCTGCTGTTGCTGTTCAAATTGCTACAGGGCCTCCACGGTGACATCTCTGACTGTGTCACCGATATTGTCTAAGTCGCCCTTCGTTAATGTGATAGGGTCCAGCGAGGTCTTGGTTGCCTTGGATTTCTTTCTGGATCCTCCCTTTTCTAGCTCTGTTGGGCGCTTAATGCAGGTGGACATCTCCTAAAGGTCTATGTCGTGCTACTCTGTGTCTTCCTTTTCGGTCTTAGGTGAAGGCGATCGCGCGCTTTTGTCAGAGCCATGCTCTGTGCCACCTTTCTATTTTCCTGCCTCCTTTCTTGCTTGCTCTACCTGGGCCTTTTCAGTGGTCTCCTTTTTCCTCTTTTCGACCAGCTGCACCATCTTCAGCTTGGCCTCCTCCTTCTTCTTCTATGCAAAGGACTTGCTTCCAACCACTGCAAAGTCCGTGGTAGTGCGCCACTCCATTGGCCATTGATCAAGCACCGCATCGATGGCGTCATCTATGGCCAGGTATGGCAAGTCGTACCACTTCTACGTAGGGTCCTTCCGCGCCATAATTGATACTTGATGGAAATCAACTTTAAACTCTGTGTAGCCCTGCAAGTTGGCATACACCATGGGTGACAATTGTGGCTTGTGATTGATGGCCATCCTAATACTCATCTCCATTGAGATCCAAAAGATCATGCTATCCCGAACTCGCTACGCATCCTTGGTCACCCACAACGAAGCATACTTCGCTACTTCAGGAAGATCTGGCGCAACTGAAGGGAACTCTCCTATGGAATGTCTTGCTTTTCTCTTGTGCTTCACGGCAGTTCTCCAGGAACTCTCCGTGAAGGTAGTCCGACCAGTTAAACTGGACTCCTTCCGTGCACTACTGTGCAAGCGCGATGATAGGCGCTGATACCTCATCGGCATGGCGCTTCCGCATCACCTTCCCTGCAAGGATCTGAATGGCTACCTTCACAACAAAGTTGTAGATGTTGGAGATATTGTACTCATACGACTTCTTCACCAGCTTGAATTTTTCCTTAATTAACTCTGCAAGAGCTTGCTCGCCACACTTGCACCAAATATCATCATTGGATTCTCGCTTGTATATGGCAGATGCGTTATCCGGTGAATCAACATATCTTTGATGGGTATCGGCTCCTCTAGCCATAGACACCCATCATGCACCAAGCACAGAGGCTGCTTGTTGACCAAAACTGTCACCGAGGTGTGGTTATAGTGCAACACCCAGAGCAGGTTTAGCAATCATGCCTTCTCTACCCCCTTGAGCCATCTCCGTGGCTCCAATGCTGTCATTCCTGTATTTGTATCTATGATGCGGTGCATCAGCTGCTCGGTAGTCAGGTGCGGGAACTTCTTGTGGTCGGACAAGTCCCAGTCTTCAAGCTCAAGTATCGGCACTCGGGCCAAGCACGGACCATCGAAAGAAAATTTTTTTCGGTAGCAGAGGGGTTTGCAAGGGAGTCTTACTCTCATCGATGTCCTTTGGGACCTTAGATTTAGGCTTGTGTGGAGGGACATACTTCGGCTACCGCATAATAGGTTTTGTACCCTGTGTTTCAACATCCTCTACTTCAACCCCCACATCCTCATCATCCATCGGAATGTCTTCGATGTCCTCCTCCTCTGCCTCTAAGTTTATGGCCTTGCCCTTCTCCTGTGCAGTGGGTTTTTGTGCGTTTCACCTTGTCGAGGTACACACTAGTATGGAAGGCTACTTGCCCTTCTTTTCCTTCACAGTCTCCTTGGTTGGGTTTGGCTTCGATCTTGGCATTCTCGGTGACTTAGGGACCTCTGCCAATACTTCGATAACCTTTGCAGTAGCTTCTTCAGCCTCCATATCAATTTCCTACATATTCTCCTCAGTTGCTAGTTCTTCAGTGTCCATAGCTTTGGCGCGTGTTGACATGATGCTATTCACTAGTTCTTGTGTCTCCTTTGACAATTATTCAAACGCCTAACTCGCTATCAGATCTTGAAAGAATTCACGGTTCATGTGCACTTGAGAGCGCAACAACTCAATTCTCAAAATGCGAAGTGTTTTTCAAGGATCTAAGCCATAAATTTCATCTTAAATGCCAATCGCCCACTCCATTTTGCCTCACTTCTGTTGTCTTTTCATGAATAGTGACTTTAACAGTCACTTTCCGGTCGACCTGCATGATTTCTCCCTGGGTAGTGCAGCTCCCTCCGCATTGCTGCAGACCCAGTGACACTTCCTTGCTTCACACCATTCGCCAATCACACAGCTCCCCAACCTGCATAGTGTAGTTTATAGTCCCGCGCCTGCTTTCAACTGCCTAGAGTGCTAACACTATGCTACCTTCATCTAGTCACATAGTCGGACCGCCGGTGTATGGCTTCAAGTGACTACCATTCACCTTTTCGGGGAAGGGTTCTCCATTCAATTTGACCAGCTGTACCACTCCTCCGTCGGTAATATCCTTAATAATATAAGGCCCTAACCAATGCATCCTGAACTTCCCTGGAAATTTATCAAACTTACTATCATATAACAAAACCAGGTCATTTACCTTAAATGTGCGCAGCTTGATGTGTCGATCATGCCATGCCTTTTTGCGTTGCTTTTGGACCTGCTGGTGAAATCCAGCCAAAAATATTTCTTCCTCCAATTCATCCAACTATGCGAGCCTCTCCTCTAGGGCTCTATGATCCGTCATACCTGTGAGTGCTGCTATGCATAGACTAGGCACAATATACTCCATAGGCATTACCGCTTCAACCCCATAGATGAGCCTAAATGGGGTTTGTCGAGTCAACTTCTTGCATGTCGTTCGATAAGCCCATAATACTGCAGGTATGCGTAGGTCCCAATCACTTCGCTTAGCATTGCAAACCTTGTTCAATGCATTTTTGAGCACTTTGTTGAATGCTTCCACCATCTCGTTAGCTTGTGGGTGATAGGGCGTGCTCTTTTGGTGGTATACCTGAAATTCCTCCGTCAGCGCATTGATCATCTCATTTAGGAAGTGCGTACCACAATCACTCATCAAGATCCTCAGACAACTAAATCACATCAATACATGCTCAAAGAGGAATTTCATAGTAGTCGCACCCGTGCAATCCTTCACTAGCTATGCCTCTACCCAACAAGTCAAATACTTCGTTGTAGTGATAATATACCTTGCTCCTGTCTTTCCTTGTGGCTGAATGGGTCCTACAAAATCTACCGCGAATTTCTCAAAGGGTTTCAAAGTCATCTGAGGATTCAAAGGCATCTCATCCCTTCACGATGGTCTGTCAGTCCTTTGACACACATCACACGCCTTGCAATATAATTTTGAGTCCTGATGGAGGGTTGGCCACCAAAACCCTGCATGTAGAATCTTCTGCGTGGTTGCTCTTCCTGTATAATGTCCTCCCGCAGTGCCCCCATGAGCATTCGCGAGGATGTTGCTTCTTTTGAACTCTAGTACATACCACCACAATATCTCATCAGTCCCCATCTTGTACAGATGCCCTATAATGACAGATAAATCTACCACACACAACAATAATTCCTCTTTCTGCTGGACAGTGTATCCTTCCGGTGTAGTACCTGTCATTAGAAACTGTATTATATCCTCAAAGTGACCATCCGCGATGCGCACTGCAAATAGTTGCGCGTCAGGCAATCCCTCCACCAAATTAGTGGTTTCCTCCCCTATTTCGATGCGCGACAGATGGTCTGGTCCTACATTCAATCATCTAGGCTTCACAACAAATTCAGAATCATACTCCTGGAACAATAAGAGCCACCTACAGATTCTCCCCCTCAACACAGGCTTATTGACCAAGTACTTTAGTGCAGAGTGATCTCTATACATCTTAAAGTGGCCTCCTAGCAAGTAGTGCCTATACTTCTAGAGCACATACACGATGGATAGACCTTCGTGCTCAGTGGTGGAATAGTTCTTCTCTATTTTGGATAATCTTCAGCTTGCGAACACGATAGGATGGTCCCAACCTTCTCTGCCAGCTGGTGTCCAATTGGCCAAATGCCTGCGCGGATCATCCTGCTCATCATACTTGTCTGTCATTCACATCTTCGGCTTCCCAAAGCGAGTTCTCATCATTCTCTTGCATTCACACCAATCATCAAAGCTTCCCTTGTGCATACCCCACCATCTTGTGGGCATAGCACATAGGGCCTAGTCCAACGCCTGGAAACACTACTTTTCTGGTACCTCCCTTTCAAACGCATCCAAAAAAATATCTACCTCACTCATACCATCATAAGTAGGTATATTTCTTACCTCTGAGGACACACAGCGCAGCGATCGGGTCATCATGTTGCAGTTCAGCGTAGTCACTTCATGTAACCGGTTCTGTCAGCACTCTAACTCTTCATCGGAGTCCAAAGTGTAGGAACTCTCGCAATCCCATGTAATTCATCCATCCACGGTGGGATTCACCCAATCTTGATCTCACGTCATTATCTTATAGATACTTCCAAATCATCATCGCTCTCATAATCACGGATTGGTTCCATATAGCGCGATCCCTCAACAGGATCTAGAGGTACTATTACGCGTAGCGATTTCTTCTCAAATATCATCTTCTACTTCTTCAAATTGTTTACCCCATTCATATCAGTGGCCCAGTCAATTCCTAGGAGTGTAGGATAGGGATTACTGTCATCCACTATCTCTATCACTTCAAATCAGCCAGCATTCTCGCTCCCTCAATATCCACAGTCACCCCCTGCAACCGCCCCAGGGGGATGATTTTCTATTGATTGGCTATCCTTAGCTAAATCAGAGACCATTGCATCGTGGGTCTACCCATTCATTCCCAAGTCTACTTCGGTAGGACGTTCACGTCTGAACCCAGGTCCAAAATAACCTAGTCCATCTCATACTCTCCTATCTGCGCGATCAGTCTCATCTCTCATCCCATCCTTGTTTTATGCTTGCCAATATTTCGTACTACGCGTGGCTCACCCAGTCGAGTTCAAGCGCATATATTGATGAGATCTTGTAACACTTTCACAACCTTACTATCGCGTAGTAACTTCATACAGGTCTCTAGGAAAGTTGTGAGCATAGAGGGGTCCATCTCTTGCTTAGGCTTATACCTGCTTCGTAAGGTGGAGGCCTTAGTGAAGCTCTTTTTAGCTTCCATGAAGGTTTCATGTGCGTGCTCCAAATCAAACTCAACCTCTTTCACCGAAGCTTTGCAAACCCATGTACTTTCTTCTGGATGTTTTCCCTTGCCATCTCCTGTCGCAATTCCACTCCTAAGCACTATATTTACATTTGGATCCTCTTCCCGAGGCTCAAACCTCATCATCTGCAGGTTCTGAGTCGGTGGAGGTGGTAGCGCCTCTTTATCATGTATCCTATCTATCAACATAGGACAATCTTCCATTTCAAGATCAAACAGCGTGCAATACTTGCACAACAGATGTGTTGGGTTAGTGCAATCGCAGGCATAGTGTCTTGGCCCTCTGCAATTGTAGCAAATCAACTATCCTCAACCTTTTCCAGGTCCTCCTCCACCTCAGCCTCTTCCGCACCCCTGAAATCTTGTTCGCACCATCCCTGCGCTCTAGTCAGGGGATCGCATTTTGGCCTAAAACCTATTGGTGGGAGTTCTATCCATCATCAATTCATAGCTCCTGCAAGTACACTCATCATGCCCTACTGACCTACAAAAGTTGCAGAACAGTTGTTGTGGTGTCTGTACAAACTTTTGTAGCAAGTGATAGTTATTTGTGGCATGTTTTTTGGTTGCCTGACAGATAACGCACCATAATGCAGGCCCCTCACTAGGTCTTGCTTGAGCTTCTGGCCTTAAAGGCATTAGTCCCCCTACTGCAATATAGTTCGCAAAGACCAAGCAATGGTCCTTGTCATGCCCCTAACTCTTTCATTTCAAGCACCATACCTCCTCGTGCACCTTTGGTCGAACCCTCCTGTCCTGCTTCAGACTTTGCATATTGTGGCATAGATTCTTCAGCTGCACATGGATCTACTGAACCCCCAGGTTTGGATCTTACATCAGAGTCTTATGTAGTCTCATGGCAATTTCTCAAGCCTCCGCCTAAGTGGTTATCTTCTTCTGCGATAGCGCAACCCTTAAGTGTGGTAGGAGGGAAGCAACAAACCACTCACGATGTTGTCCATCTGTTAAGTTCATGTTGGCTTCATGGATTGTACATTTCAACCTCTGATCTAGTTCCCAAGGCGTCTTGCCTAGTTGCATCGTGATTTATTTGAATCCCACAATCGACTACACCTCAAATTAGGCCTACTGAACTTTTTATTTAGTGTTGTCTGGATGTCTGCCACTCCAGCATTCGAGTTATCATTGGAGTACTTAATATACCAGGTTAGCGCACGATCTTGCAAAGAACTAACCAACGTTGCCTTCTTTATATGATCATTTGTAACACCTTGAGCTTCCCATACAGCCCTCACAACAAACCAAAATTGGTCTGGGTCCTCATTTCCCAAGCCTTTGAACAAAGGTAGCTTCACTGTATTTTCCATACTGAACTGTGGTGGAGGTGGAGGTGGTATGGGTGAAGTTGGAGGCGGTGTGGGCGGAGGTGGTATTCGTGGAAATCCTTGTCTTATTAACTGAATAGCACTTCGCAGAGAAACCTTCGCTATCTCTTCTTCATATCCTCGCAGAGGTGAAATCAATGGGCTATACTCCGGACCCTTTTTTCTTTCGTTCCTATAAATTTTTCTTCTTCGTGTAGTTCCTAACATCAAGGTAGCTACATAACCCATTTTTCGCACAATAACATTTTAATACAGGTATTCAAAGATTTTACGTACTTACCTCGTGGTCCTTTGAAAAAGTGCCACTCCGCCTTACTGTAGCTGACTAAGGTGTTGACCGTGAATTCAGTCACAAATCCTCCTATGACGCAATTGAGCCAATGATCAACAGCGCGGGTGATCTTATCCTCCAATGCTTCCAACCTTTGCACTAGCTCTGGAGTCCACACAATAGGACCGTCAAGTTTCTACCTTCCTTGTCTATCTGCTAGCTTCGAGATCCACTCGTATAGCTCAATAGGGAAGGAGCAGAAAAATATCTCGTGGATCTCCGTATACAGGTATTTGTCCAACCACTATTCCTTTGTCAGTCGCGGGTTCCTGTTCTCCTGCACCGCGAATTCGTGGATCTTCCTATCCAACTAGTCTCCGATCTTCTTTTTAGTTGGATTCCAGTGATACGACATCACACATCCCTTATGTAGATTTCTGTCCCAGCAACAGAACTATTTGTTGGCTTGAGGGGGCTTGACCCAAGTTTAGTGTTAATTAACCAAACAAATCCCTACACTACTGTTCCTTTCGGCATCAGCCCATGGAGCGCGAACCAAAGTCTCACCCGAAGCAGTATGGGGGCATGTTGGAACCAAGTTTCTGCACCCTGAGATTCTTATGATGTCGTTTGGTTCCCTTTATTCCTGCCTTCGTGCAGGTCACTTCACTCTAGGGCTTGCAAGGCGAGCCCTTTATTCTATCCTTTAATACCTTCGCGAAAGGGTATGATCGACCTTTGTGTAGCCTTAGCCTGCTGCTCAGGTACTTTCGCATTGCTATGGCATTGTGCTGTGCAGATTCCCAAATTACTCTAAGTGACTTGCTTATCTTATCTAATAATTATAGTTATCACCGAGTAAACAAATAATCATAATTTCATTCAATTATTCAATGTAATTGCATTCATTCGCGCATCTCATAAGCATAATAAAGGAAACTTATACATAACATATCAAGATGCAATAACAGAACAAAGACACATGAATTGCAAAATATCTTTCTTTATTAATATATTCCAAGTGTTTACAACTCTATCCACCCTACGCACACAACTGCAGGGGTCTGCGCACTTAGCTGCGGACTTCTACCCTAGGCCTCTGTGCACTCAGCTGCAGAGCCTCTACCTACACTACAACCCAAGACTTAGACTTCTTACTTCAGAGCTACGACTCTCTTACCTTATTCATCATTCTCTCTCTATGTATCTTAAACTACTTAGAGTTTAGCTCTTTTTATACAATCCCATGGTCCGTGGATCTCTTACAACCGACTTTAGTTTACAAAACTAAGGGTGGACTACCCTTTATGACACATAATACCTTCGCGCTCCATGACCACAAAATGCGAAGTCTTTACATTTTTATTACAAAATTTGACTCAAACATGGGCTTTTAGCCCCAAAACTGCCCTTGGGGGATCCCGCTCCCAACAGGGGGCATGAGGAGTCTTTTGGGGGCTCGAAGTACCCTCCCTCAAGTGTGCAAGAGCTAAAAGGAAGCCATGTTAACTTTGTACTTTGGTCTTGTTAGGATCTTCTTGTATCCTCATGGAATTTCTTAATGAGTAGTTTATTTCTATAGATCTATAGAAATTTCAAAGGAATAGTCACACAAATCCATGAAAATCCTAAGTGGTCACTTTTTGTAGATTAACAAAACCCAAATTGTAATGTTTAACTAGTTGCTTTCAAGTTGTTGACTAATAACATTTAGGAACCTTTTTTTTATTTAATAATGTCTTCCAAAAATCACCCATATAATTTTGTGACCAATTTTTAGGTGATAATAGTTATTCCCTAATGTATGAGGTTAGGAGTAGGCATATATCCAAAATACATCATTGTTTTCTATACTGCATGTTTCCTAATTGATGTTGTATAAAAGAAAGGGAGAGAAAGTCTAGGGGCAAGGAAGATCAAAAGAAGATGTAAAGGGGTCCACCTATGAAAGTTCATCCCGTTAATGGATATATATATATATATATATATATATATATATATATATATATATATACACACACAAAAGAGTAAATCATGTCCCATGGCCATGATCTTGACTTTTTATAATAATGATTACAATGCTGGAAATAAGTGGTCTTGTCAACCATGCGAGGGGGCATACTAGCTGACATTTGTTGAAGTAGATAAATGCATCACCCTCAAGGGAGTTAGTTGTAGTGGAAGATATTTTAACGCAAATACTCCCATGGGCCTGATATAACCAAAGAATGTATAAATTATTAGCTAATGTATGTTAATCAAGCTCATGGGTCTTTGAAAAAAACTAGAGACTACAATTTCCATAAGGTAAGACCCACCTTGATGTGAAATAATGCTGAAGTTGAACATTAGGGGTCCAATGGAATCAATGAGAAACGAAGGCTCTCCCTATTCCATCCAAGGTTTATCTTTTTATATGTAAATGAGAACCAAGATACCACTTCATTCTTAAAATATGAGAGATGAATTCAATAGGAAGGAAGATACAATGGCTAAGGGAGGAGGTCCCTTAGAAATACACTAGTAACTAAGTTAGGTACCAAATAGTGAAGTAAAATTGTTGTGTCATAATGAATGAGGTCAACAAATATAAATTGAATATTATGGACATCCCTTGGTTGGATCATATTAAATTATGGATCAAATAGTGGTCGGTGGAACAAAATAAGATCAACAAGACCCTAGAGTCAAGAGGAATACTAGAGGGGTTGCTTGATGAGTTCATGATTTCAATTGAATTTGTGGGTTTTTTGGCAAGGATATAGGAACAAGTGAATCCCATTAGGGAAAATAAGAGAAACATATGATGTTAGAAATTAATTAACAGAATAATGAAATACACAAAATATTTTGGAAAGACAAATACAGAAACACATAAAACAAGAGAGACATATATATACGTGTTTCACCCAATTTGGGCTTTGTCCATGGAGAAACAACCAATCTGTCCTTTTATATTGTCTAGTAAAATGAAGAGATACAACCTACAATAGATCTATTGTGATTTCCTCTTCACTCTTACATAGTCTCCTCTCTCTCTCTTGCATAGAATAATAATACACAACTACAATACAATTCCCTCATACAAACTGAGGGGGTGCCTTTTAGGGGAAAAGACCTAAATTAACATAAATTCTACCATCAGATAATCCACCTAATGAACAACCGAGATTGACTACAAAATTACAGTATTTTACAAGGCAAATTTTCATCCATTTTTATCTTTGGGGGCACTACCCCCGAACCCCCACTGGGGGGGGGCTCATAAAATTTGTCGTTGCCCTCGTGGACCCCCATCATGGTAATTAAATAGGTGGTGTTTCCACCCAATTAGGAACATGGATCTAATGTGACTGAAACGAAAACCTCAAACAATCATGAAGATAATTAGGCTCCACAACCAACAATCTCCCACTTGGAAACTGATTATATTAACTCCACCGCTGCTTCACTTGTTGGAAAATGCTTCCACTTTGGACCTGGTTGTTTCTCATATTCACCATCATACTTGAAGACCAATTGAAAATGAGCAGGATCTCAATTTATCCCTAGTTCCAAATTTTGTTAACATGTCTATATGATTCTGGTTAGTGTGTATCTTTTCAAGCTTCAACTGTTCATCTTCCAACACTGACCATATGAAATGGTACTTGAGATGTATATGTTTAGTCTTGGAACAAAATGTTTAGTTCTTTGCAAGATGAATGACACTCTGGCTATCGGTGTATAAGTTTCCCATCTCCTGCTTCTTTCTCAACTCATCCATAAACCTTTGTAACCATATCATTTCTTTACTAGCCTCTGTAGTAGAAACATACTCTGCTTCCATTCTTGAATGAAACAATGTTTTGCAACTTTGAAACTGAAATGACAGTTTTTCCACCTATAGTAAACACATACCTTGTGTTTCTCCTCTTGTTATCTCTATCACCTACCATATCTACATCAACATATCCCTATAGAGAAATGTTTGAGCCACCAAATCATAATGCTTCATTTGTGGTACCTCTCAAATACCTAAGAATCCACTTCACTATCATCCAATGCTCTTTTCTTGGATTGTTCATATACATGCTTAAAAATCCCACTGGATGTGCAATATCAAGCCTTATGCAGAACATTACATACATTAAGCTTTCAACTATTGATGCATATGAAACTTTACACATATAATCCATCTTCCTGAGTCTTGTGACACATGTCCTTACTTAGTTTGAAATGGCTAGCCAAAGGTGTACTAATTTTTTTTGCATTTTTCATATTAAATATTTCCAACACCTTTTCTATGTACTCACTCTAAGACAATGTTAATCTGTGATTTTTCCTATCTCTAGTTATTCTAATACCAAGGGTTTGTTTTGTAGCACCCAAATCCTTCATTGCAAATAAATTTAACATTTTTTCTTTGAGCACATTTATTTCCTACATGTTAGACCCTGCAACAAGCATGTCATCTACATACAATAGCAATATAATATAGCTTCCATCATTTTGTTTCTTAAGATAAACACAATGATCAAAATGACATCTAGTATAACCTTGTTTAGACATAAACCTATCAAATTTTAGATACCATTTCCTTGGAGCCTGTTTTAGGCCATACAAGCTCTTCTTCAACCTGCACACTAATTTCTCCTTCCCTTTGACCTCATACCCTTGTGGTTGTTGCATATATATTTCTTCCTCCAAATCCCCATGGAGAAAGGTTGTCTTTACATCTAACTTCTCAAGATGAAAATCTTCTGCTGTCACTAGACTTAAAATAGTTCTGATTGAAGTCATTTTAACAACAGGAGAAAAAATATCATCAAAGTCTATACCTTTCTTTTGTGTAAACCCATTCACCACAAGTTTAGCCTGATACCTATGTTTACCTCCATCTTGTTCCTTCAACCTATAAACCTGTTTATTCTGCAATTTTATGTTACCTATAGGTAACTTGATTAAGTCCCGAGTATGGTTATGCATTAAGGAATCCATGTCTTCTTCCATGGATTGCTCCCACTTCTTCTTGGTTTCTACCTACATTTCTTCTTCATATCTTTCTGGGTCACTAGAATTAGTAAACAACACATAATATAATGAAGGAGAGTATCGTTCAGGGGGTCTACTTATCACGGTAGATCTTCTAACACCACTTTCAGGTGTTTAAGGTTTTTGTTGTTGTTGTTGTTTTTCCTAGTCATTATGATTTTCAAGCACCCTTACTTTTTCTGTGATCTCATCAAGCACTGTGTATTCTTTGTTTTCTTTTTCCCATTTATTTCCCTGCATATAATCCTTATACAAAGGCTTTTCAATGAATATGACATATATTCTCCTAATTATTTTCTGATTTTCATAGTCATATAAGCAATAAACAAAATCATTAACACCATATCCAATAAAGGTACATTTCTTTGATTTTGCCTCAAGCTTTGTTCTAATTTATTTATTAATGTGAACAAAAGCTTCACAACCGAAAGTCTTTAAAAATGGGTAGTTTATCTTTTTACCTATCCATGCCTCCTCTGGAATACCACCATCCAAGGAACTTGAAGGCCCTATGTTTATTAGATAAACAATAGTATCTATAACATCTGCCAAAAATTTAAGGGAAATCCTGTATGCAATCTCATGCACCTTGCACACTCCAAGATTGTCTTGTTCATCCTTTATAATACACCATTTTCCTGTGGTGTTCTTGGAACTGTCTTCTCTCTACAAATTTCATGCTCTAAACATTAGTTATAAAAATATTTGTTGCAATATTCACCTCCATTTTATGATCTGAGACACTTCAACTTCTTTCTTGTCTCAATCTAAACCAAATATTTCCATTTCTTGAAAGTATCAAATACATAAAATTTATTCCTAATATAATAACTCCATCTTTTTCTAGTTGCATCATCAATTAAAGTAACATAGTAGAAAGAGCCACCGAGAGATGATACCGAAGTAGGTTCCCATAGCTCTGTATGCACAAGCTCTAATTTTTCACTCTTCCTTTCCTTCCCAACTCTGATAAATCTGATTCTTTTATGTTTTCCGTAAACACAATTTTCACAAAAATCCAAATCAGCATGCTTCAAACCTGCAAATAAATTTCTTGAGTGATGAATTTGCATCCCTTTCTCACTCAGGTGCTCGAGCCTATGATGCCACAATGTTATATCTTCTCCCGTGGAGGTCAAAGAATTAACAGAATAATAAATTCCATTGCATAAATACAATGTAACAACATTTTCTCCTTTGGCTATTACCAAGGCTCCTTTAGTGACCTTCCAGGTTTCATCAGTGAATATAGTTACACAACCTTCACCACCTAACTGCCCTATTGAAATTAGATTTTTCTTCATATTTGGAACATGCCTTACCTTCTTTAATAGAATTTGGTTTCCATTTTTTTTCTTTATAAAAACCTTACCCATTCCAATTATTTTACAGGGTTTATCATCACCCAAACGAACATGTCCAAAATCTCCTTGAACATAGTCATGGAAATGTTTCCTATCAAGTGGAGCATGAAATGAAATCCCTGTATCAACCGCCCAAGCATCAATAATATTTTCTAATGAAATAATAAAATTGTCTTACAACACATCACTTGTCACATTCTCTTCGTGATTGTTCTCTTGTTGTCCATCTCCTTCTTTTCCTTTTCAAGTTTTGCAGTCTTTCTTTAAGTTTCATTTCTCCCCACATTTACACCACATTATCCCTGATTTTGATTTGGATCTACCTTCTCTTTACTTACTGTGATTTCCTGGGCTCCTTAGTCTTTCCATTTCCCTTCTCCTAGTCTCTTCAGTCAAAGCATTACCTAATGTCTCACTGGAGCTTTTCCTTCACATTTCCTCACTAAGGATGGAACCAACAACGTCATCAAATTTTAAAGTACTAGATCTACAGACATAGTTACTAATAGCCAAATTAAGCCATTCCACCTTTCTGGAAATGAGCATAGAAATAACAAATCCCTAACTTCATCATCAAAATTTACCCCTACATAAATTAACTAACTGGTAATTATATTAAATTCTTTAAATGATCAACGACATATTTTCCTTCTGGCATCTTCATATTAAATAGATGCTCGATAAGAAATACCTTATTTTAGGACGAGGGTTGTTCATATTATTTGTCCAATGTCGTCATAATACCTTATGTTGTCATTTCATTTGAAATGTTAAATACCACTGATGCTGCCAGACACAATTTTATTGTTAATAGTGCCTTTCTATTAAGAATATCCCATTCTACGTCTGTCATACTCATTGGATTCTTTGATTTTCTGCTTAATGGTAGGTACATATATGTGTGATATTGATAATCTTCCATTTTCATTTTCCATAGCCGGTAGTTTTGGTTGTTAAATTTCTCGAACCTAAACCTACCATCTTCTGTAATTGCTCCCACTCGAACCAAGAACCCTTCTCTCCTACAGGTTTATCAGCCAAATAGACCTTTGACTTTGATACCAATTGCTAGAAATTAATTAACGGAGTAATGAAATACACAAAAAAAAATTGGAAACACAAATACAGAAACATATAAAACAAGAGAGACATAGATATATGTGGTTCATCCAATTTGGGCTTCATCCATGGCAAAACAACCAATCCTTCCTTTTATATTGTCCAACAAAATGAAGAGATACAGCCTACAATAGATCTGTTGTGATTTCCTCTTCGCTCTCACACATTCTCCTCTCTCTCTCTCTCTCTCTCTCGCATAGAATAATAATACACAGCTGTAATACAATTCCCTCATAAAACCGAGGGGGTTCCTTTTAGGGAAAAGAAACCCTAAATTAACATAACTTCTACCATCATATAATCTGCCTAATGAACAACTGAGATTCACTAAAAAATTACAATATTTTACAAGGTAAAATTTCATCCATTTTTAGCTTTGGAGGTGCTGCCCCTGAACCCCTGTTGGGTGGGGGGTCTCATAAACGTATCCATCTCCCCACCCTTAAACCCCATGATGACGATTGAACGGGTGATGTTTCCACCCCATTAGGAACATGGATCCAACACGACTGAAACAAAAACTTTGAACAATCAGGAAGATAATCTGTCTCCACACCCAACTTATGAGGGCAATTTTTGTGATACAAAGAAGATAATGATAATAGGTAATGTAGATTCTTCAACCAAGGGTGACTAGGACTTTCTTCAGGGAATGAAGAAGTGAGCTAATGATGGGAGAATCATTGCTTCCAAAAAAATATTTATACACTTTCCATATGAATCTATAAATATAGGATGGAATGTACAAACACAAAGGCAGGTGCCCTAATGAAACAATGACTTGCCTAAGGGTGCAAGTGTGTAACCACAAAGGGTGGGAGCCGAATTGACTAGTCTCCATGTCAGTTAGAAAATGGAGGGTGATCATGCAAATGGTTTACGAATGGTGATGGTATGAGAGGAAAAATGCAAATGTGGAGGTGCATTAATGATGATTAATTAAATTGGTTCTTGGGAGAGTGCATGTAAGTCATCATTATGATGAGAAATAAACATAAGTTAATTCATAAGAAAATAAAACAAATAGCTCCCAGTAAAGAGCATGATGCAATGTGAATTCTAGTAATGCAAGGGGTGCTACAGCTTGAGGCAATCCATGTGGGGTGGAAAATACCAACCAACTATGACCATATAGCTAAGGAGGAGGTGGTAGAAGTAGATGTGCTTAAAACTAGTGGCCATCTGGTGATCTCAAAGGGAGTGAACTAGTGATGTGTAAGTATCTAAGAGGGAGTACCTGGTATGCCAATTGAATAATGTCATAACTCTAAGGGCAAGCGTTGCTACCCTGTATCATGTGCCTTGGGTGAGGGAATGGACCACTGTTGTGTCGATATGTAGGTGAGATAATGGCCTCAAGAAGAATTTTTAAGTAGGGGAAAGAACATACCAATGCATAGGGTGGAAGACATTGATTTCATTAATGCAAACAACTTGAAAAATAGAGCTCATAAGCTCCCATACAGTTACATGGAAAAATTCATGATAAGGCATAAGAAGGGGGTGGGTCCCAAAATTCCACATTTGTAATTATTATGCGTTGGTGGCCAGAGCTTATTGTGGATCCCACAGTCGTTAAGATCCACTAGGAACCCTACTAGTGATCGATTACAAGCATGGGAGGGACATGTGACTATCAAGGCCCTTTACCTTGTCATTTTTGCATTAAGTTAAGGATTAAAAGCCTTAGGGATACTTTATAACACTTTTTTCCAAAGGGGGCCCAACATAATCCCCTATTTGGAGATAATGAATTCAAGAAAACATTCAAAATAGAAATAAAATACACACTTAAAGGAGTTCAAGTAGATCTTGTATTGACTGCATGATTGGAAAATCATGTGAAGATCCTCGAGATGTTGAGAGCACTATTTGGAATGAGTTTTGAGGTCATCCAAATAATAAAGGATGTGATGAGCTAGATCATGAAAAATGTAGTTCATGTCTCACTAGAAGGTGGCTACAATGTTTGTGAGCCCAAGGGGCATAATGCAATACGAAAAATTGCCCCATGGTGTGGTGACAGTGGCCTTAAACTAATATGCATGGTGAATTTTTATATAATTGTAACCTAATGAAATTATCCATAAAGAAGAGGACTTCATGTGTTATGCATGCATCAATGAATGGTCAATGAAAGGCATAGGAAAATTGTCCTCAGGATATGCTTTATCCAAATCCCTAAAGTTAGTACAAATGTAGATCATTCCTTACTTTCTCATCATAGGGATGAGGTTATGGACCCATGAGGTGTAAGAAATGGGATAAATGAACCCAACTTTGTGAATCTTGTCATTTTTTTTAGTGATATCCATGTCCTTGGATGGTTGAAATTGTTGCTTCTTTTTTCCATATGGTCGAAGCATTAAGCCATATTTTGATATGATGTTCTACAATAGCGAGGTCCAAAGCAAGAATTTTAGCATATGAATAAGTGAAGATATCTAGTCATTCTTGAAATCAAGACTTATAAGTGACAACTTCTAGGGAAAAAGTTGCACCCATCCATAGCTCTTTTACCATATTTCTAGTTTGCTTCATATCTTTACTTTGACGGTAGTCGATATATTGGCCATGTTACATTCTTCAAATGTGTCTAGTGTTGGAATAGGGTGTTTGAACCAATCAACATGCCCAAAGGGGATGAAGTACTTAACCTCTACTACACATATTATCATTGGCATAGATGGTTAGAATGCTTCTTCTATTGCATGGCATCACAGGGATAATCGAGTGATATCAGGAATTTCAGAATGTGCTCGTTAAAGAGGAAGAATTTAGACAATGATAATAATACCTGAGAAGAGAAATGGAGATTATGTAGGCATATGGAGATATTGAAAGAGGAACAAGTGTGAAATAGTATTCGTGTTCCATAAGGCCAATAGTCAAGGAAAAAATGAAAATTGAGTGAGTTGATACTATCATTTATGGTCTTAACTCGGTGATGAGTGAATTGGTCTTAGCACTACTAAATGATGAGAAAACAACTGACGACATTTCCCCCACATAGGAGGAAATGAAGTAGATGTGATTACAATTGTGTTGGTCATTGGTGGTTGGTGGAGGTGGTATTTCTTTCCTTGTTTCTTGTGAAGGCGGATGTTGTACCTCTAATGGTTGTTCTAAAATGGGAGTGGCCACAAGAGGAGTTGATTCATTAATCATAGCAGTGGAGGAGATAGGGATGCCAAGAGAATCAATTGAAACATGAACCATCTTAGTTGAGAAATGAATTGTAATTGAGTATTTATTTGGACATCATGTGTGATGATAAGTGGGAGAAGGTAAGTTAGATGGCCTTTCCCACAAAACATTAATGGAAAAACAATTAGTACATTTACTGAACTTGAAGTGTAATAAATATTAGAATATTTTTGAGATGGATTTGGAAGAAGTGGGGCCATTGGAGAAACTATGGGTGATTGATGTAATGTGACCAATGCATCTTAATATCAAGGGAGATCTAGTAATAGAGCAAAGAGAATCAGAAATATATGGAACTATATAACATATGAAAGTAATCCTGTCATGCGGAAAGAGTCGATAATGTGGACAAAACCGACCTCCCTCGAAGCAAAGGCTTTCTAGTGACAAACAAGACAAATAAACACTACCTTTCTCTAAACATGCATTTAGATTACAAGTAATCAGGTGATTGTAACTTACCTTTAGTCCAACGCTTTGTAATAGTCCAGCCTCACCGATCCGGATGAGCTCCTCCTTCTCTTCGAAACCTGCGTTCACTAACAAGACAAAAGATTAAATAGCACCTGATAAACTCATAAAACAATACATATCCATCATACAGACCAAGGAGTATATGAAACAAATCATGAATAAAAATCTGTTGAGAAAAATGAGTTCATTTGCATTAAGTGGAAACAAAAGGAACCATTACAACCTGAGCCTTGGTGTTGTGCAGGTCCCTCCTAGGGTCCAGCAAGAGTTTTCCTTTACTTTGATCAGCTCACCCACTCTCAAATAAGGCTAGGAAAGGATGGGAATCTCTCCTCTCAAGCTTTACAAGGGAGTCCTAATTCCAGCAACATCTACCTTTAGGAATGTTCAGCTTTCAACCTCCCCTCCCTCTGGCCCAATGCCTGTATTTATAGTGCTCTAGAGGAAGTTATTCAGGTCCACCATCAATGGTATAAGCTCCTCTTTGGATGGGATAGCTCCCCTCTTGATGGGATAAGTTCCTCTTTGATAGGGATACATGAACCATCTGGAGGCGCTCCATACACGTCAAAAAAGCTTCTAGAATGTTCTAGAAATGACCATAAGTAACTTTTTTGGAGTGAAACTTGCGCCTTTTGACCTTTACATGAGTACGCACCCTCCCCTTTACAGACAGAGCGTAAAAGTACGCAGGTATTGTGAACTTGGGGTACGTACACGCAGGTAAGGCTAAGAGAAACTGTGTACCCAGAGATATATAGATTTTTAAAGACTTTCTCTCTTTCTTGGAGTTTGACATGGAGAGCAGAGGTATGAGACTTTCCAAGGAGGATAGTATGACAGTTGATGGAACCATACTAACTGCAAATAGTCATGGTGACAAATTTTAGTGTAACAGATTGCCCCCTAAAGTGCGAAGCCTGTAGTAGATAAGGGTTTCATATCATCTAGGAAGGGTGAAGTACTTTATCATTTCAAGGATTATCTTGTGGAGAGCCTAGTCGGAACCTGCAAGTATTCAACACAAAATACATATATAAGATCATATCATCGTTGAGGTAGGCATTCCCATACTCAGATTGAAAACTTTAACTAACAAACTAACTACTGCTCCGATACAGGAATGATTTTGCAGTACACCATAATCATAGACTTTGTAGACACAGTATGGGCGCAGCCATCTGTTTATGATTAGTCTACTGTATAATGAATACAAAACTCCTCGCAGCCTGGATGGTGGAAACTAGATCCAAGGTCTTCATTTCTACTTCTTGAACAGGTACGATTCTATCCATGCGAATAAATGAGTTGATGTCGAACATGGTAGAAACCACTTGATTACCAGTCAATGATGTAAACTGTTAACAAGCGTGAGAGATACCACCAGTGATGTCAATGGTTCTCAAAGTACCCAGTACAATCCATGAGATGTGAATGAATGAGTTGATGTTGAACATTTCACGGAATCCTTGATCGAAAGTCAATGATGTAAATTGTCGTCAAAGGTGAGAAACCTGCCATTGATGCATGCAGACTTCAAGGTACTGACGATTTCTGGGTCATATTTCTAGATAATGTGCTGATGTCGATAGAAAGCGACCTGTTGCAGGCAAGCCCACAACACGAAATCATAGATCAAGTTGAAGAAATGTAGCTGTAAGGACTGACTCAGGGATGGTCAAGATGGACGACGGGTATTTTGCAGATGAATGGTTTATGTGCAGAGACCTCTTGAACACATAACGACACAACAGATGGCTTGATGACATTTGACCCAAAGTTAATACCCGGCTGAAGACTTTCAATGTGGTTTGATCAACTGTGAGGCAAAGGTTTTCCCAACCTAGGTGAATGCAAAGTGTCGTGTTCAAGAGTGGTAATAAGGCTTCTTCTGAGACAAAGGATAACAAATAGGCTCATTTTTCTCTCTTTTCCCCCACCATTTCTGGCAAGTACCTCTTTATTTTTTACAAGCTTGAGGAGGATAACATATGCTTGATTATAAGCTCATCCTTCGGATGAGTCCAACTTAGTTTCGATTCGAACCCTAAGAAGGAGTGGTTCGTTCCTGTTTGCAATCGAACAGGTCCTTTACTGTGAAATTTTAACGAGTCCAGTATAGGAGAAACTCGACGTTTTTCATTTTTAGAGAGTCTGAAAAACTTAAGAAGACTCCAGATCAAAATTTTTCGTAAAGTTGTGTCTCCCAAGCCCGAAAAAGTATAAAATAATACTTGAGAGAACCGCTTAGTCTTGAGACCAAGGAGCACTTTCATGATTAGTGTCTTTGACCTGAAAAGTAAAAAGCGATCAAGGACACGTCGTTTTATTTCCAGTATCGAATTTGAAACGACAAAAATCCGGCAATCTTTTCCTGTTTTTACGGTCAGAAAAGGGCTATAAGGGGACCGTCTTTTAATGCCATTTTAACGAGTGTAAAAGAAACGCTCGGCAATCTTTTCATGTTTTAGGAGTCAGAAAAGGGCTTAAAAGATGACTCTGATGTTTTTGTATGTGAAAAATGACAATTTTCCCTGAAAATCCGTTTATCCTGCACAAAAACCAACACATTACTCATACCTGTTTAATATAGATAAAAATACTTTGAAAAATACCTTTTCATGGTGGAAAATAAACAAATTTAACATTCATTTACTCAAAAAACCTATAAAAAGGGATTTTACCATTTCATTGTTGAGGAGAGAAAAAGGACTTTTGGCAAGAAACTTCCCGTGGTCGTTGCGGAGAATCCGACTGTCGAAATCGAACGCCGTCTCATAAGGTATTCTACAACATCCTCCCTTGCATTTCCATCCATTTAGAATTCGTTTTTAGGCTTTAGTTTTATTTTTTGGAGGCCTTGGGGTTTCAAGGTCCGCTTTTCGGGGTACGCAGGTGCCCCATGGGTGACCTGCGTACCCCGACATTTTCTCCATTGGGAAAATGCCGGGCATACACAGCTTGCCTTAAGAGAAGGTGCGTACATACGCCCTGTCTCTAAAGGACTGGCTGCGTACACCGCGGAGTGGATTTTTAAACTCCAAATTCTCCAAAATGAACCAAAAACTTTCATTTTAATGGACTCTAACAGATGTTTTATGGTGTGTAGATTGCCCACCATGCTTGATTGGCGCGAGAGGGAGCACGAAGATGTTGATTTGGCCGCAATTAATCATCAACCTTCCATTGATGCTTTGAAGGCATGCGGTCTTTACAAATACTGGGTCATACCTAGCATGAGGGCCCAGGTGCGCTCTCTAGAGTGACTAGTCGAAAGGTGGAACGTTCAGGATCAGTGCTTCTACATTGGAGGGCACCAGCTCGAGATAGAGCCCTCCGATATTTACTTTCTCACTGGTTTTCCCAAGAGGGGCGAACAATTGACTCTGTCCGGGACTAGGCCGGGTGGCCAGTCCATTGCTAGCCTCCGGCTAGAGTGGTGTAACAACCAAAACCAGGATAAGGGGATAGAAATAAAAAAAGATATCCTTACCTGAACTTATGGTAATTACATTTACAGTTACTAGACTTTGCGGCGCTGCCGCTTTGCACATTGCCACCGGGTCCCAAATGCGGATGGCGATTGACTGCTATCGAGGCACCATTTTCAACTGGTGCAATGCTGTGTTGGCCAATTTAAAGGGCCAACTGACTAGGGCAAAAAACGGGCAACTGAAGACTTTTGGTTATGGGCCCTTAGTTGTGAGTTTTTCCCTAGAGAGGGTTCCGATGTTGATCCCGCAGCAGCTCACTATTGAGGCTGGGCTTCCCCGAGAGCCTAAGTTGATGCGATGGGTTGCGGTGATGGCCGTTCATCCTGACGAGGGCACGGAGGTTGTCCGATTTAGACCGGAGTATTTTCACTGGTTAGAGAACCAGGTCTTCTCGATTCAGGATTTTCCGTATGCCGGAGTTGATTTTCGCGGAGATTCGGACATGATTCTTCCACCGGGAGAACAGTGGGACGACACAAGTACTTCATTTTCCACAATTTTTTTAAATTATTTACTTTTTTTTTTTGTTTTTAAATCGTCTCAAAACTAACAGTGACAATTTTCAAAATGCAGATGTAGGTCCACAACGTCCGGCCAATCTCTAGCCTTTTGAGAGGAGAGTACCAGTTGCACCAGCACCGGCCCCACAGGATGCAGCCGCAGAGACCTTAGACGAGTTGGAACAGGACCTAGAGCGTCTTACGGCAGACATACCAGAGACGACTATAGATGATATTCCTATCAGACTTCAGCGCTATGTGGTCGCAGTCCCAGGACCTTTTAGGAGGTTCTTATGTAGGGTAGCGCGTGCAGTGGTGTCGTATAGAGAGCACCACCAGTGATTGGCTAGTCACTTTTTGTAGACACATGTGACATTTTGGTTTTTTGTACTTATCATTTTTGCCGATCATAAGGTGTTTTTCAACCTATGATCGAAGACGATGTATTTTTTGACACACTCCTATCTATATATATCATTATTACTGGCTTATCTTGTTAAACATGTGTGATGAAATGTTTATAAATTTACATGTATGATTATCGCAAATGTCTGTCTAACATTCGAGAAGCAATTGCATCTGCTAATGTATTTAATGACCTTGGAATATGCTGATATTCAATGTAATCAAATTCACGTTCCAAGAGGCACACTCTCAAAAATAACCTTAATAACACTGGATTTCTAATGGCATAAACTCTATTAAGCTGTAATACAACGAGTTCAGAATCTAACCTCACTATCAAACTCCGAATCCCAAACGAAATAGATTCAGACAATAATTCAATCACTGCACTGTATTCTGCAATGTTGTTTGTTGTTTGACCGAGGCTCACCCCATGCATAGAAACTAACTCGTCAGAGGGCGAATAGATAACCCAAGCTGCGGAAGAGATATTCCATGTACTACGACAAGCACCATCAGCGAATCTAATGTACGTTTGGAGAGGCGTCGACATCTGCAATATCAAAAGTAAAACCAAGATAAGCCAGAATAACGACGAAAAACACACTCTCTAAGCTAAGCACACTGTCTATACTAACAAACACACCAGCTAGAAAGAAAAAAATCTAACCTAACTAAATCTCCATACCCATCATTTAAGCATAATACCTCTTTAGGTAAAGTCCATTTCTGGGTTTACCCAAAGAGTCCCCATCAAAATCTACCAGCTCATAAGCCCCTTTTGGTAGCTTTCGCTTGACAATGTAGGGCCCATGCCACATAGGAACGAATTTTCCAGCACTTAATTTATCGTTAGCTTGATCATATAATAGCACCAGGTCTCCTTCCGAAAAATTTCGAGGGGTCACGTTGCGATCATACTGAGCTTTCATCCGTTTTGCGTGAGTCTCGATTGCTAAAGCAGCATCACGTCGAGTCTCATCTAATTGAGCTAAGTATAATAGATGCTTCTCCTCTTCGGAAGTAGCTGGAAGTAATTCGACAACCATTTGAAGTGACAAGATTTCGCATTCAATGGGCAGCACAGCTTCCAAACCATAAACTAGTTGGAAAGGAGTGAACCCTGTTGATGTTTTCACTGAGGTTTGGTACACCCAAAGCGCGGAAAATAACATGTGCCAATTCGACCGATGAATACCAATGATTCGTCAGATCATGATAACTAAAACTTTGTTGATGGACTCAACTAGACCATTAGCTTGTGGATAATAAGGAGTTGAGCTATCGTGACGCAAACCAAGCTGGCCTGTAAGTTCTGTCATCATAATGTTTCGAAAATGGCGCCCATGGTCAGTGATTATTGCTTGTGGGACACCAAACCTAGCAATAATGTGATTGAATACGAAAATGACAGTTGTCTTGCCGTCTGCCTCGAATGTAGGCATCGCCTCGGCCCACTTAGTAAAATAATCAACGGCAAGGATGATATACGCATGCCCCCCGTCCGAGTGAGGGTTACATGTAATAAAATCAAAACCCCATTTAGCAAAAGGACCAACGGCAATTATAGGGTGGAGAGGAGCAGGTGGTGCGCGCATCTTGTGATCAAACACTTGACAGTTGTGGCATTTCCGGACCGCAATAATACAGTCTTTAAACAAGGATGGCCAGAAGTAGCCAGCGCGCAATATCTTTTGGGCTGTGGCATACCCAGACATATGATCGCCACACACTCCAGAGTGACAGTCATTCAAAACCCTTTCAGCTTCCTCATGAGTTAAGCAACAACGGAAAACCAAGTCCGTCCCATGGCGATAAAGAGTATCTCCAATAATTTTGTACTGTTGGGACTGGAATCGAATTTTCCGACGTTCCGACTTTGAAACTTCGGGCCGAAAGGATTGGGTTTGGAGATAGACAATTATATCCCCATACCACGGATCTAAAGTGCTGATGAGAAATAGAGATTCGTCCGCAATGGGTTCCTCTGCCATAGTTTCCGTGTCAGCATGCGGGAAATCACACATCAACTCTGCAAAAACTAAAGATTTCTTAGACTTAGACTTTTCAAATTCCAAGTCGAACTCCTGCAGGATAACGATCCATTTAGAGTACTTGCCCCCTAGCAATTGTTTAGTCAAAATGTAGATCATAGGGTTGCAATCCGAAATGACTGTAGTTTTACGGAGAAGAATGTAGTGACGAAAACGTTGGACAGCTTGAATAGCTGCCAAGGCCAATTTCTCCACATGTGAATATTTGAGCTCAGTGGGATTTAACGTCCGACTAAGATAATAGATCACATGTTCCATTCCGAATTCATCTTCCTGGACTAATACCATTCCAATGGTGGAATGAGCGGCGGCGAGGTACAAAAAGTAATCCTGGTTGTAGTTGGGAGGATGCAGCAACGGTGCATGGGTCAACGCGTGCTTTAGTGCATCAAAAGATTTCTGAGCTATCTCATCCCAAGAGAATTGAGCATTTTGTTTCAACAACCGGGTAAAACCCTTGGTAATCTCGGTGTAGTTAGGAATGAATCGGCGTAAAAATTTTGCTTTCCCCTGTAAACTTTGGAGTTGGCGAAGACTCGAGGGAGGAGGCAATTTGATGATAGCTTCTATGTTCGAGGGATCGACGCAAATGCCGGATTTTGAAACTACAAATCCCAGCAATCGTCCTACTTTTATGCAGAAGACACATTTGTGTGGGTTCAACCATATACGATAATGCCTACACCTCATAAAAATGGCTCGTAAATGGACAAGGTGATCAGCTCGATGTAAGGAGTGAGCGGGCAAATCATCGAGATACGGTTGCACAATGTGCTTGATGTCATGAAATGCGTAAGACATCACCCTTTGAAAGGTGGCTCCAGCATTCTTAATCCCAAAAGGTAATTTGCAATAAGCAAATGTCCCCCATGGACAAATGAAAGCCGTTTTTGGTTGATCGGCAGGTAGAATATTGATTTGGTTGTAACCGGAAAAACCGTCCATAAAGGAAAATATTTCACTGCCGGCACGATCATCAATTATTTGATCGATATAGGGCGTTGGATAGTTGTCCTTGGGACAAGCACGATTAATATCCCTATAGTCGATACATATTCTTATTGTTTCCTGTTTTTTGTTAACCGGAACAATATTCGATACCCAATCCGTTAACGGGATCGGATAAATGAAACCTGCTTTCAACAGCTTCTCAACTTCTGCTTTAATTGCAGCTGCTTTTCGTGGGTGAATCTGACGCAAACGTTGCCGGATGGGTTTAGCGTCCGGGTAAGTTTTGATTTCATGGACAACAATGGCGGGATCAATTCCTGGCATTTCCTCGTAAGACCAGGCAAACACGTCGCGAAATTCTTGAAATAGGGCCTTGTATGTTTGAATTTTGTCATCTAAACACGAGGCACCTATATGAATGTGCTCAACAATTCCGGGCTTGACTGAAATGTCAATGGGAATAGTACAAGAAATGTTTCCCAAATTCAGCTCTGAATCAGGATGTTTCATTGGACTCTGAGCGTCTTTGACATATTCAGCTGTAAAGATTGATGAGAAATCTTTTTCAAAATGATCATCCTCAGGTAAAAACGAAGATCTATGATGGATATCTTCCCATGGTAAATCATCTACACACAGGACTTCACAAAGCTGTTCGTCAGATGACACAACTTCGGGAAACGTTATTAACTCCGAGGTTGACGCGAAAAGGGATTCCTCACGGACGACATTCATTTGGTCGATTTTGGTTGAACTCAGGTCGGAAAAAGACTGCACGGCTTCATAGGTAATTTCATATGGACTCAAACGCATTGCATCACCAAATGAGTCTATCTCAGATTCAGAAGGAACGATTCAAGGATCGTCATAAACAATGGTGTCTGAAGTAATCATATGGATAGATGCAAATGAAGACATGGCGTTGATTGGAGGAAAAGGAAAAGTTCCCAGTAAACCGGCATCTTTAACTAATCCTACGCCAACATCCTTGTAAGGGATAGTCGTTTTACCGACATGCTGAATACTCTCTGAAGAGGCTGGGTCGGATGAAAAATAAGCCAGCTGGTCTATGGTTACGATCTTGCCATTGTGTGGAAACTTTATTACTCTGAAGACCGACGAAATCACCGTTGTCATAGCGTAAGACCAACTTCGACCCAAAAGAAGGTTGTAGTCTAGAGGGGCATCAACCACCTCCACATCTAGACTAACGGTTTTCCTTCAACCCCTATAGGAAAATCCTGTAGAATGCCAAACGGACGGAACCCACGGCCATCAAAGGCCTTAAGAATTGTTGGGGATTGATTTAGTGAAGGAGAATCAAGTGATCTCCAACATTGTATCAACATAATACACGTGGAAGCTCCCTCATCAATTACAGTCCGATGAATAGGCCTGTTTTTGACTATCACTGGGATCTGGAAAGCCATTTGATGAGGCAAATTTGGTGTACTATTTTCTAGATCAAAGATTATTAGGTTTGGGTCCTGAACATCAAAAGCTCCTATAGCTGACAAAAGTAATTTTCGTTGTGCTGGGCATGATTGTAGCACTTCTAAAGCCGACATTGCTGAGGGTGAAACAGCTAAATCCTCAACAATGTTGTAATTCTGGGCCGCTCTCGCATGTGGATTGAAAGCAGACCTTCGAAGTACACCCTTGGTGGGTGGTTTGATTACCAAGTCAGGGTTAGGTTTCTCGATCTGTAGTGGATCGGAACCGGGAGCTGAGGTTGATGGATTTGAATGAGAAGATTCTGCTTCTTTCGATCCATCAACAGGACTTTTACTACCATAATCTTGCGATCGAGTCGCAATCCTTACATGAGACATCATCAATATGGGTTCTTCGCTGGCACTCGAGGAAGAACCTATCATCTTACTCTCCTGCTTTGGAAATGGATCTTTCAAATCAGCAGGAGTTGGGGAACCTTTGACGATTTTCAAAACCTCGACCCGATGAGGGCAATCTCTTGTAAAATGATCCTCTTCACAAATAAGACAAGGATATCGAGGTTTGCGCTTTTCGTCATTGGTTTCCGACTTTTCTGTTTTCTCCTTTGGAGTCTTGTCTGCTTTACCCTTCTTCTTACCTTTCTTCTTCCCACTGTTTTTTGATTTAGCCGTAGATGACTCTATAGCGTGAATATCAGTGGAAATTTCAGGAGAAGATTCTCCTGTCAGGGAATCTGGTAAGGTTATAATAGGCGAAGAATTCTTTGAAGACTTCTTCTTGCTTTTAGTATTTACCGTACCAATCATGCCATCAGTAGCATGAGATCCCGAAGGAGCAGCAGCGATTTGATTTGACTTTGGAAGATCTGGGATCTTTTCGTGTAACGTACCTGACTGAGTGTAAACTAAGTCAAGGTACTGCGCTTGAGCAATTACTTGCTCCTCAGTAACTACTCCGGCCTTAGCTACGTCTTCAGTAATCTTCGGTAATAATGATTTAACAAACCATTCAGCTAAGATTTGGTCCGGGATAAAAACTTTCACTAATTGCCGTCGACGTCTCCATTCATGTATATGACCGGAAATATAAGTGGACGTCGACTATTTTAATGAAGTTAGTAGCTCCGTGCCATTATCATATCTGACCGGCAACTGAAAATGAGTTAGGAACGAGGTAGCTAACTGACTAAAATTGTAAAAAGAGGCCCGTGGTAACTCAATGTACCACTTGGCCGTGAGACCAATGAGCATACGCTGGAAAAGACGTAAGCGGATCGAATCATCCGAGATGGAATTTGAAGCACACCAAAGGTGGTAAGTCATCACATGATTAGACGGATCCTCTCCAGACTTACCTTCGAACTTGGGTATATCACTGGGCAACTTATTTGGCATTGGCGGCCAGAACGGAAGATAATTTATTGGATCGTTCGTTAGGCGCGACAAGTCTGGTAAATCCAAAGTTGCGATAAACGGTAATTGCCGATTAGGATCCCTAAAAATCTGGGTCACAAGACTAGTCCTAGGAGGAGGATATCCAGGATAACTTGGAATAGGAATCGCATTCGGGATATTATATCCTCCTGGAAAACCAGGATTAACCGGACCTTACTGGGGTTGCTGAGGTTGTTGATAAGTGTACCCAGGATACGGTTGATACTGGTAAACTGGCTGTTGGACAGCAGGCCCGTATTGGTACTGTCCCTGGTACGGTTGATAAGTGAATTGTGGTTGACTAGTGACAACTGTACTTAAACCAGGTTGTCCTACAGGCATCTGAACCGTAGTTTGAATCGTAGATCCAGAAAATGGTAAAGATGTCTGAGGAGTAGTTGCAGAGACAGTAGAAACCAGAGCTGTCGATACTCCAAAAGCAAGTGTGGTGGAAGGAACAGATGTTGCGGTAGTTGCAGCAGTCATTTGAGATGGAGTACTAGGTGCAATTGGCGACTGAGTAACTACCGAAGGTACAAAAGTTTGAACATTAGAATGGACTGGTTGCTGGGGTGAACCAGCAACTAAGGGTTGTCCAGCTTGAGATGACAACTGTACGCTTGGCTACAATACCTGTTGAACTTGCGATGGATCCCACACTATGTTCATTCCGGGGTATTGACCCATGACAGGTTGAGGATATTGAGATCCATAACCGGATTGAGGGTAGGATTGATAATTGAAAGGTACATTTCCCATACCTTGAACATAAGATTGACCTTGAGGTGGTTGATAACCTTGATTCGAGTATTGACCTTGAGGTAGATACCCTTGAGGTACATACTGATACTGGGGTTGACCTTGAGCTATGAATTGATACTGAGGTTGATCCTGGGGTACATATTGAGGCTGGGGTTGACCTTGAGGAATGTATTGTACTATAGGTACATACTGTCCTTGAGGTTGCCCCCCAGACGCAATTTGTGTACCTTGAGGTTGCCCCCCAGGCGGTAATTGGCCACCTTGAGGTTGAGAACCGGGAACTGAACCTGACATCATGTAAATGTCTCCTACACCCAATGGTTTATTACCATTGTTTCCAGCTAATAACCCATGTTCAATGGGTTGAGGAGATGCTCTCGCAAAAGTACCAGAAAGTGACTGATATCCAGAGGGAACGGAAGGACCGCCGTACAAAAAAGATTCAGGAGATTGAGTGAACACGGACGACTGACTAGACATATTTACAGGAGTATAAATACCTCTAGGTGGAAAAGGAGTACGAGGTGGAGAAAAACTTATCCCTGAGTTGTCTAAATAATTAGTTAACAAAAGGTACCAAGTAGTACTTCTAGGAGGACTGTAAAAAATGGATTCATGCTCCCTTAGATCAATGGTAGGTTGATCTTCAAGGATAGAAACGCCAAATTCTTCCTCTGGAGCAAGTTCTTCAATAGCTATCAAACTAGCAGGAAGATTTTCAGAGATAACTCTTTCTACCCTAGGTGAATCAGGAGCACTAGAAGTTGGAGTAACAGGTTCAGATATTTCGGGTTCTTCGCCTATATCACTAGTAGATGAAAAACTACCAGCAAGCTCGGAAACTGCAACAGCTTCGGGATTATAACCTGTTTCTAGACCTTGGTAATCTGGATGGACTACCAATGACGATTCTCCTTCTTCAGGTGAACCTACTTTACTGCCACTAGGAGTTACAAGGACTTTCAAACCTTCGTAATGACCCGGAACCTCTTCAGGCAGTTCGCCCCGAAGTCTACGGGACTTCCTCAACAAATCGGCCATGGTAACAATCTCAGGAGACTTGCCCCGAAGTCTACGGGACTGTCTCGGTAATTCAGCCACAGTTAAAAACTTTTAACTACTGCACACGCAAACAAAGTAAAATCTCAAAGCAAACCACCTAAAGTCTCTAAAGAACCAAACAAATTCGAATCACACGCCTAAAGAATCTAGGGCGTCAAACCATACACAAACAGTAGCCTTCCGGACCGAAAACACTAGTTGGAGATGAAACCCAACATCGCCGAATTCAGTACAGAAGTGGTGGGTGTAACAGTTACCCCGAAAACCTGCTTAATGAATAGACCGGCACAAGTTCCTCCACTTTAACCGTCTCGAGTGAAGTGAACCCCCCGGAAAATCCAAGTGAGTCTAGCCGACGTCTGCTCCAGGTACAGTGGGATCTTCCCTCCACCGTCACCTTGGTAGAATCCTAAAGATAATGGTCACTAAGGTTACCAACAACAACAAATGCACCTGGGGGAATAGTCTATGACCCGATAGCACGCAAGGGCAGAGTAACAAGTTCAATCCCCTTGTCGGCTCCTTGACAATAATCCAAGGTTTTACTGACAAGTGACCCCAGGCTCCTCGACAATAATCCGAGGTTTACCGTTTGTAATACGTGCGTATCTGGCGTCTTTCCCAATGAAGGAGGATTGATCCCCTCACTGGTTCGGACACGGTCTCGTGCTTCTCCTTTAAGAGGAGCTTTCCCAGAGTACAAATGAAACAGTTGGATTTATCCTACCACAAGATGAGCTACTTGTTTGGTTTTACTGTCTTGGAGAGTTAATTACTCTCCTACTCCAAGACACTAGCCTGATCTATATTGGTGTTTCAGAGCCCTAGTAAATAAAAAGTTACTAAGTTGATTTTACTTTAAGCGTTAATTTTTATGGCTTTTCTTTAAGACAAAAGGTAGTGGAGATGAAACTGATGGTGTGTAGACTCGACTCAAACCACTAAAAAGATGCACTTAGGATGATTTATACTAATTTTCTTTTTCAATGAATTCCTTAGCTAAGAGAGTTGGAGAATGCAAAATTGATATAAAGACAACTTTCTTGGCAATGAAAATCAAAGAAACAAACTCTTTATCTTTTCCAAAACATACAACACATGACCACTAATTACTTCACGAAAATTCCTTTTCCTTTCAAAGACTCAAATGCTACCAAAGCAAACTTTCCTTCAAAAGATATTTTTTGTATTTTTTCCTAATTAATAAAGCATGTAAAACTTACTTTAACAGAAATCAAAGTTAAAAAATCTATGGCAATCAAATCAACTCAATTTCACGCAAAAGCAAATCTAAGAGAAATAAATATAAATGTAAATCTAATGAGGCAAAAGCCTACTAAAGATGATTCCTGGATGTTTTAATCAGTCAAAATGTAACTAAGGACTAGTTATTGTAGAACCAAAAACCAGTCAAAAACAAAAATCAAAATCTTTTGTTCTTTTTCTTAAGAATAAAATTCAAAGTTCAATCAACAAACTTTTTCGAGATTCGCAAAGAGAAGACACAAAGGAAGGCTTCTCACAAGGGTGGATTCTATGACAGGCCCGACTCCTAAGAAGATTGAACAAAACCAAGGAGATCCAAGGTTTGACGACTTCTAAAGCCAAAGTCACTACAGGACCAATGCACAAATCAAACCCTAGGGCAAAATCTCTATGAATTTCACTAAAACTCTCGACACTGATGAAACAAGCTCAGGTGAAGATTGATGGCAGATAACCAACGGATCTGGGCAGAAAAAACAAATGAAAAACAAAATCTAAAAGGCAAAAAAGGAGAAAATTGGAATTTTCTCAATTTTGACAGGGTACGCAGGCGACCTGTTTGCACAGGTGCGTGTACGCTCTGTGCACAAAGCTGCAATGCGTACAGGTACGCACTGTGCTCAACGCAGAGGTTGTGTACTTCTAGCAAAACTAAGAAAAACTAAAATCTAATTTAACCTTAAGCTAGCCCACCCAAAAACACAGTCAGACAGCCAAAAACCAGAAAACAAACGACTTTTCTCCGACCAAATTTTCACACAAAGGAAAAAACATTCACATCAATGGATTCCCCAGTGGAGTCGCCATTTTGTCATGCGGAAAGAGTCGATAATGCAGACAAAACCGACCTCCCTAGAAGCAAAGGCTTTCTAGTGACAAACAAGACAAATAAACACTACCTTTCTCTAAACATGCATTTAGATTACAAGTAATCAGGTGATTGTAACATACCTTTAGTCCAATGCTTTGTAGTAGTCTAGCCTCGCCGATCCGGATGAGCTCCTCCTTCTCTTCGAAACCTGCATTCACTAACAAGCCAAAAGATTAAATAGCACCTGATAAACTCATAAAACAATACATATCCATCATACAGACCAAGGAGTATATGAAACAAATCATGAATAACAATCTGTTGAGAAAAATGAGTTCATTTGCATTAAGTGGAAACAAAAGGAACCATTACAACCTGAGCCTTGGTGTTGTGCAGGTCCCTCCTAGGGTCCAGCAAGAGTTTTCCTTTACTTTGATCAGCTCACCCACTCTCAAATAAGGCTAGGAAAGGATGGGAATCTCTCCTCTCAAGCTTTACAAGGGATTCCTAATTCTAGCAGCATCTACCCTTAGGAATGTTCAGCTTTCAACCTCCCCTCCCTCTGGCCCAATGCCTATATTTATAGTGCTCTAGAGGAAGTTATTCAGGTCCACCATCAATGGGATAAGCCCCTCTTTGGATGGGATAGCTCCCCTCTTGATGGGATAAGTTCCTCTTTGATAGGGATACATGAACCATCTGGAGGCGCTCCATACACGTCAAACAAGCTTCTAGAATGCTCTAGAAATGACCACAAGTAACTTTTTTGGAGTGAAACTTGCGCCTTTTGACCTTTACAGGAGTACGCACCCTCCCCTTTACAGACAGAGCGTACAAGTACGCAGGTATTGTGAACTTGGGGTGCGTACACGCATGTAAGGCTAAGAGAAACTGCGTACCCAGAGATATATAGATTTTTAAAGACTTTCTCTCTTTCTTGGAGTTTGACATGGAGAGTAGAGGTATGAGACTTGCAAAGGAGGATAGTATGACAGTTGATGGAGCCATACTAACTGCAAATAGTAATGGTGACAAATTTTAGTGTAACAAATCCAATAAACAAAAGAAGATTTTAATTATTACTTGTTCACCTTGTGAGAAGATATGGTTGAGTGTGGCTCAAAGGGCCTCCTCCTTGGGAGGGTTCATAATTAATCCTTGCTAGAGCTTGTGTGGTTCCCTCTCTCCAAATGGAAAAATGGTCCAAAAGAAAAAATAAGAAAAAGGTGGAGATATTCGAGTGGAGAAAGATTGAGAGTTATAAGATCATAGTTTTCGTGATGAAAATGGATCATGAGAAATGAGAAGGAAAACCTCTCTATTTATAATAAATTTTTATCTATATTTGATGAGGTCAAATATAATAAAATATTTGTTGGACCAAATCAAGATCTAAATAATTTAGAGTTTTCTTATTATTTGTGAGAGGAAAAGGGGAAAAATAATGGTTAATGAGATTTATTTACGTAACTGACTTAGCAATAATGATTTGTTGGGTTAATTAATGAAGAATGGTTAAAATAATTAGTAAACAATGGGTTTGTTAAATTACTTCTAGGTGAAATGGTAAAAGAGGTTAGAAATTATTTATAAATAATGATTTAATAAATTATCTCTATGAAAATGTTTAAAATATTAAAGAATAATTAATAAATAAATGTTTTATTGAATTATTCTTTTGGAAATGAAAAATGTGAGTGAAGATATATTAAATTATTTTCACCTATATGGGTAAAATTATTAGAATAAAATAATAATAATTAATTCATAGGTTATTCCCATATAAGTGGATTAATTAATGGAAATAAATTAGGAAAGTAGTTCCTTAGGTTATTTCCATAGGTGAAACTAGTTTTTAATGTGTAAAACCCATACTAACATGGTTTATTTCAATCCACGTAGTGATTTTGGCTAGCTGTTCACTTTTTATGTGATAATAGATTTCGCCCCAATGTATGAGTATTAAGATCACATCACATGACCAAAATACATTATATTTTTCCTTCACTGGACATAGGAAGTGGTCATGGAGAAAGTGAGGGAGAGTAAGTGCTACAAAGATCTGAACCACGAGAGGTGGAGGTGGTTACCACTCATCAAACAATATTCTCCAAGTGAGTGTACATGATGTCAATGAGGTGGGGGGGGCACAACCACACCCATCAAGATAAATAAGTACAAAAATAACGATGTGCCCAGAAAAGTGGGTCTAAGGAAATTAATATCTCGATACTAGTATCATGGTGTATAGGTAATTGAAAATAGGAAAGGAATGCATTCACGATGGTGGAAAAAATATTGTGGGTGTTGTGGGACTGGTCAATGCACCATTTTCCTATAGCACCAATTGGTATGCATTGAAATAGATGAAGGTGAGTTGAATCTTCTATGATGGAGTTTGAGGAACACCACATATCGAATGATCAGATATGATTGGTAGGTTCCTTTCCTATGTTCCCCTCAAAATTGGGGATATTCAAGGGAATTTTGGTTGGCATTAGGGGCCATGTTAGATTGTGGAGAAGAGGATCATTAGTGAGTTGGATTAAATTAGGTAGATTCAATATGGCCATGAATTAGAGAAACTTTTGAGTTATGTTCATTCTAATAGGTGCTCCTACATTGGTTCTGAGGTTATGACCCATGTTGGTACCAAAATTAGCATCAATATTTCCTCTTCTATTAGAACCCATAGTGGGATCGAAATTACTATCAAGGATAACATCTGCCATGGTAGCGAGTTGGGGTTGGGAAGAATTAAAAGAGGAGGAACTACTAGAGGACTCATAAGAGTTAGAACCCAAAGGTGGGTTGGGGTGAGTGACCCTAACTCATTGAGTAGGTGTAAGGCATCTTTCGAGAGGAAAATGAGGTAAAGAGTTCTCAATCTCTATGACTGGTGGTTTATAAGCACTATGGTATCAAGACAGGGTTGAATATAAAAGGCAAAAGAGATGAAGAAGAAAATGAAATTAACGATTAGAAAAAAGAAACTACATGCAATGATGCAATGTGGTTTCCTAAATAAGTGCTTATGTTAATCTAATTCAAGAAGTCCCATCATATCAAAGAAAATTACTGTTATCTTAAAAGATCACCTATAACTCAAACAATTCCTAAACTGTGTTTCAATCTGGCCCTCCAAATAACCTATATATTGGATGATCAAGCTCAAAAAAAATCTGAGTGAAGGTATGAAGAGGTGTGCCTTCTTCCCACAACTTCCACCTATATGTTTGTTTTACTAAAATAATGACCACTACGGTTACCTTCATCTAGTGGGGTTGAGAGAATATGAATTTTTAGGTGTCAACTTTGGATCCAGACTCTCGATTAGGAGTTGGGAACCTCAAAGGGAACCACTAGTATCCCCAGTCTAATCCTTACCCCCTTCATGGGCTTCTTATGTGCACCAATTTTTTGCCAATAAATGGTGAAGTATTTCAAGCTCCTTATAAACAACTTCTAAGTTTCAATGTATAACAATCAATGATCTTTTTTGTATTCATATCCAACTGATCCTAACCTAATTAATAAATTATTTTGATTCCCAAATGGACTTAATCAATGTGTGCTAAATTAAGGTTGATTTTAGAGGCTCAACTTGGGGCTATGAGCCAAGCATTTTAACTTAGTGGCATGTAGGTGTATGCAAGTGTATGTCTTATACAAATTGAAATAAACTTACTTTGCACTAAAATTAAAGATAATAAATTGCATAAACAAATAAAATTAATCATTCACCATAATAAACTTACTACCCTACCTACGAGGGTTTCATGAAAAGAAAGGGATGAAAACGAAGGGGGGTGATGGAGGCCCCTATGAGTAGAAAACAAATAAAGAAGGGATATGGTATCTGATGTGATATCCTATAGAAAAATTTATATAAATATTATAGTAGGAAAATAGTGGTTCAAGGCTACAAATTAACCTCAAACAAATCTACCACGAAAGGGGTTCAAAAGACAAGATCAAGGAGAGAGTAATACTAATAAAAATATGTTTTTTTCATAAAATATGCAAAAAAGTGTTGACATTTGTTTATCTAGCCCGCTCCAGTAAACTACCAATTAAACCCTCTAAAACCCATCTTGGTGGAGAATTACTAGAAGCCCTCAAGGGGGTTATTTTCTTCCTCCTACGGTTTCAAAGATGAAAATATCAAGGCTTATTAACTTGCTACTGACATAAGGGAGCCCAAAATCCTAGAACTAAGAAACGACTAGAAAAAATAGAAAAAATATAAAATTTTGGAAATTTTTACCAATATAGAAAACTTACATAGAAGTGCATTGACAAATGTACAAAATAGGTTGAAAATTTTATTGAGTAGTGCAAAAATTAGGATAAAAAATACGTTGAGTTTTTGAGGCCTCTATTTTTTGGGGACTAGTCCAGATCAGCTATTCGATGTTGTTTTGAGACCTGTGACCTAAAACCTACCCTACAAGGGTAAAAAGGCACCAAACTTCTCCAAAAATCACCAAAAATGGAAACTTACTAAAATACGTATGGGGAGAAAGCTTATAATACACAACTTAGGACTTAAATTGTTCATCTCTCCAATAGAGTTTCCATACGTTGGATGTCGTCCTACACAAGGGTTAGCAAAAAGAATTTCTTTATGGGTTTCTAGTAATCCAACAAGAAATAAAAGGGATTTAGATATATACCATAGGAGTGGAACTTATTAATATAGTTGTTCATAAGATCCACATGAAATGTCAAAACAAATACCAAAAAAGAGAATAAAAATATGTGGAACTATATAACATTCAAAAGTATTCGAATAACCCAAGAATACTTATATTATTACTTGTTCACCTTGTGGGAATATCCACTTGAGTGTGGCTCAAAGAATGTCATCCTTGGGAGGGTTCGTAAATAATCATTGCTACAACTTGTGTGGCTCCTTCTCTACAAAGGGTAGAATAACGAAGAAAAAAGAGTATAACTATTGGTGGATAAAGCTCGAGAGTTATAGGATCATAGGTTTGGTGATGAAAATGGATCATGAGAAATGAGGAGGAAAACCTCTCTATTTATAATAAAATGCTAGCTAGATTTGATGAGGTCAAATATAATAAAATATTTGTTGGACAAAATCAAGATCTAACTAATTTGGTATTTTATTATTATTTGTGAGAGGAAAAGGTAAAAATTAATGGTTAATGGCATTTATTTAGGTATCTAACTCAAGAACAATGATGTATTGAGTTAATTAATTATTAGTAGTTAAAATAGTTAGAAATAATTAATAAAAAATGGGTTTACCAAATTACTTCTAGATGAAATTGTAAAATAGGTTAGAAATACTTTATAAATAATGACTTAATAAAGTATCTCTATGTGAATGTTCAAAATATTAAGGAATAATCAATAAATAAATGATTTATTGAATTATTTTAATGGAAGAGGAAAATGTGAGTAAAAATATATTAAATTGTTTTCACTTAAATGGGTAAACTTATGAGAATAACATAAAATTGATGAATTTATGGGTTGTTCTCATTTGGGTTAATTAACATAAATACCTTAAAAAAAGTGGTTCTTTAGGCTATCTCCTTAGGTGAAAGTGGGGTTTAATGTGTAAAACTCATACTATCATGGTGTATTTCGATCCACCTAATGATTTTGGCTAGGTGATCACATTTTGTGTGATAACACACCCCCACCCAAAAATGTGGACAAATGGATATGGGTCATGAAAGGATGAAAACAATGTCGTGGAATTTTGTCAACTACTGCATGTACAATCTAATCAACCTCATGAGAACCAATGATAAGTAACCGAAATATGGATAATTCTAAGTCTAATTTGGTGGTTGGGTTAATCCTATGTTTATGAGTAGGTGGACCCTCCTCTTTAGGGGGGAGGTCCAGTTGTTGATGACAACAACATGGAATAAAATCTACAATGGTGAAAATAAAAAATTCGCATGAAAAAAATAACAATACCTAAGGCCAATTAGGGTTCACTTAACAACAAACGTCTAGAAAATATAAAAGACAAGAAAGTGAAACAAATGTTTTAAATTGATCTTCCCTTCTTCGGAGCTTGGTCAATGATGGCCCAAGTTATTTGCGAAGGTATTGATGGGATAGTTACCTTAGCCTCCTACTTAATGGCTCAATGCTAGATGCAAGTACCCCTAATTATTTATGTTCAATCCTAGGGAATCTTAGTGAGTTTTGAGCAACATCTATCCAAAGTACCCTACGAACACTGCACCCTTCACTCACCTAAGTAGGATCCCTAATATTATGCCCATTAATGTTATCACATGCAACCAACTAACCCTGGGGTATAGATATGGGTCAAGTCTATTATACTCCTATACCAATAGGTGCCATATTTCATGATTGACTGGTTGAGCTCTGTAATATGTTCATCCTTTTCCTTGTTGCAAAGGTTTCCATATTATCAAAAAATAAAAAAATAAAAAATTTAAAAAATGTAAAGAGGGTATGCCCTAAAAGAAAAATCAAAGGGTAAAAAGAATAAAATGGTCAAAGGAAAAAATGAGAAGAAATGAACCCCAAATAAAGAAAGACCAGGAAAGTGTGCAAGTCCAAATGCCACTACTTTTTCATTTTCTATAAATAAAGCATTGTGTGTAGCTTTTTCTTTTTTGCCACAAGTGTTGAATGGCCAAACAGCTTAATCTTGGCCAGTTCATGTTTGAATTTCTTGTTTTAGAGATAGAGAATAAAAGCTGTCCAAACTGTTTAATCTTGGCAGATAAGTAGATAGGTAGAGAAGCAAAGGAGCTCAACTATTTAATCTGAACCCTTGGATGTAATAAGTGCATACTTAGGTAGGTTTTCCATCAAAAAGAAAAGAAAAGTTGATAAGGGTTTGCTAGTCTAAATGCACCCAAGAAAGAAGAAAAAATACTAGGCCAAGTAGGCTGGGTAGGTAGACTGGTGTTGCAGAAGCATTCTAGTGATTGATTTTGTCTCTAAAAAATGTGTTAATCTTATCCCTATCACAAGTGCAAGGCAGATATTTTGATGCAGCTCAAGCGAGGTAGATTACATAACTAACCTCCCTTCATGTTTTTCCCCAAATCATTTACTAATTCCCCCCAAAGGTATTAAGATCTGCTTAATATCCTTGAACCACTCATTCTGTTTCAAAGTGATTGCCTAAGTAAAAATCTGTTTTACTTAGAGAGTATTCATGTTTCTCATATAAAACCACGTTTCCCTTTTTGGCCTAAGTTTTTAACCATATGACTTAGCGCTGTCGTTTTCAAATTCATTTTTTCATATTAACTGTTAACCTTATTATGTAAATCCCTATAATGTTACCCTATCCCATATTATCTATATATATAACAAAAGCCCCGATGTTTTAATATTCCCACCCTCGGTTAGTTATAACCATAGTCAGTATACGAATGTGGATTGATAAGTTCATCTGGAGCTTATTAATAACCTTCTGCCGCGCTCATAAGGAGTTAATTAACCGCCTGGGTTAATTTTTAGCCTAACCTCGCAGACCAATCAAATCTGCCCTGATACTATTAAAAACCATTGTTTATTATGCCGGTCCCGCACATTAAACTCCGCCATCTCCATGCACAGTCAACTGTCCGATCAATAGCTCCACATCCAATGGTCCAAAACTATTTCGCACCCCCCTCCATCGTTGAGCGTTAACGCATGGGGAACCGGCAGTTTTGCCACCGTACACCTGCCACGCGTCGCTCATCCCGTTTGTTCGCTCACCCTCCGATCAATACTGCCTAGTGTTATAGACATTTTTTGTGCCTTACAACATAGAGCATGAAATGTCAATAATCTAAGGGATCCAAAGTCCCTAAACATGTTGTTATTACCCTTAGAGGAACAAGGTCAGCAAACCACAGCACTGCAAATCAGTTCTCCACTGAAAAACACTCAAAAACAGGTCAGTTTTGGATCAAAGCAGCTGCTCCACTAAGCATCTGCGCTGAATGTCAAAAGCTCTATGGTGTACCTGCGCTGCATAGCAAGTGCAACAAAGGCTACCTGCGCTGGGCGTACTTTGACATGTGGAGGAATCTTTTTCTCAATGTGCCAGTGCCCAGGAAGCTTCCAAAAAGACACTTGATCATAAGATTCGCCTAATGATGAGTTAAGAGCTTCTAAAACTCCCAGTGGAAGGTAGAAACTCCGAGTGAAGAACTGAAGAACAACTGGAGTTGAAGAGGACAACAAGTCACACATCAAGCTGACTTATCTTCACTCCAAAACTCTATATAAGGATCTCATCCCATGGGATCTGGAGGGCGGAATTTAGTGCAAAGGATTGCTGTTGGTTTACAGTTATGAGCATTGGGTGATTGCTTGAGGGAGGTGAAGAAGAGATTTCTCTCCGTCGGGAAGGTGATGCTGGATTGGACCTCTCATGGTTGTATCACCGCCTGAACCTTACTTCCATATATTAATAAAGCATTTGAGGTTCTTCTATTCGCATGTGTTTCAATGGTGTATTGTCTTACTTGCGTCTTTGATTTATGCTAATCCTTGAATCGATTATGAATGCATGCCTCTTGTAGTTTCCTTTTCTCGTCTTATTTGCAGGATCTCGTGTAGTTGGGCCCGTGAAAAGACTTGGATCTGGAAGCAAGCGGCAAACAAAGGAGATTGGATCGACCATTTGCGCAAGACATCGGTAAGTGGATCTCTTCCTTCTATCTCTTGCATGTCATAAAGAAGAAACTTTAGATAGCTTTGCTTTCAGCTGTTGCTAAGGAACTGTCACCCTTAGAGTGGGTTAGGGTCATTCCGAGTTGGATACTTTCCCCCACAACAGACTGGCGACTCCGCTGGGGATCGTGTCTTGTTGGTAGCTTGTGTTTCTTGCTATTCATTTCTTAAACAAAGGGAGTACCGAATCGAACTGCATTCGAGTCCTTCGAATGCAAAGTAGAGGGCAGCTACTCTAGCCCAGTGCTGGGCATGTTTATGATCTGAAGAGCTGATCCACAAGGACTCTTTGTATCTCTTTGTGATAGTGTTCATCTTCCTTTAATCACCCTCTAGTGTATACTTGACTGATAGCCTCTGGTTTGGCCAAAAACCATTGATTTTTGAGCAAACTGTGACCCGGAATCTGAGAGAGACGAGAGTTGTCTCATCAGTGCAGCTGCAACAAAGGCTACCTGCACTGCAACGCAGGTCCCGAAGGGGCTACCTGCGCTGCATCTCAGATTGGCAGTGCAGCACCTGCGCTGATCAAGTTTTGCCTTGTGCAACTGGGGTTCCCCACTGTCTGTTGCCCGGTTTTCAATATTGTTTTGCAGCCTGTTGTCAACCTGTATACCCAGCTGAAACCACTTCTCTTTGCCTTCATTCCGCCTCAGTTGTATGAAGAAACCGTGATTGTTCTTATTGTATTTCTTGCTGTCATTCACAGTTTCCCATAGCGAAAGTGAACTAGTCTTGCTATGACCTCTTGGATCTAGACCTATGAGAAAGTGTCGTTGTGATTCTAAGAGTTAGTTTATTGTTGTTCATAGCTGCTTGAGCATTTGCTTTCGTTATATGGTTCGAATTTCAGTATTTCTTGTGTTGAAACGAGTGAATCTTAAGGTGTTCTTTTGATTATTGGACAAACACTTGTTGCTTTCGCTTGAAATTGAATTCGAAATTATACAACAGCTTTCTTTTTGTAATACATCAACATTAAGGAAGAAGAAAAGAAATACTTGCATTGTGCATGTGCATTTTGATAGTTTGCATGTCGATTTAGGAAAAGTGCATCAGTGTGTGCTCTATGATCTGTTTGAAAAGATGATGTCTTTCTTTTCCTTCAGTAGTTAAGGTTTTCATAAGTTGAAAGAATTGAAAAAGCTTGCTTATCATTCTTAGACTGCATTTAGGAGTTGTATCATACATCACGTGGTGATCCATAAAGGCAAACTGCTAAGCAAGATCAACCTAAAAAGAACTGAATTTATCTAACAATGCTTTGAAACATAACGAAACACAGTAGAGGTCTAGGTAGAGACGTGAACCGGTGTCGTTAAACATAGTGACTGTCGATCTCTACAAAGGTGGGTGATTCCTCCTGAGGGACGATAGCACTAATACGGACTTGTGCCCCCGCGTACCGTCGCGTATATTGGGGGACCCCTATAGGAGCAAAGCCTTTATCCATAGGAAGCCGTGTCGGCCGCCCTACTGATCGCGATGCAGTGAACACAGCATTCACGAAGATCGACCACTCGTACCGTAAAATGTATTCTGTGGTTTCGCGAAAAGTTTGGCACACCTTTTGCCTAGAACTCCAGAGTAGTTTCTTTTGGCCTTTTTCAAACTCTATAACTGAAAAAGTCCATCCGAGCATTTGTCACTTCGGGCTCGTTAATACATCGAAGGAGACTAGAGTCATCTTTAGCTTTTTATCGACTCTTAAAAAGTGAAAAAGCAAGTTGTGTCTAAAAGCGTCGTCATATAAAATTCATTCTAAGCGGAACATAATCACCCCTCATTCCTACGTTGATCTTTAGGTTGAGAACATGGAACGCACCAACCAAGGGATTCCACATGATGGGACCCCTAGCCCTTTCTCCTCTTGGGGAGAAGTTGGTGCGCCCCACATGGCCACATTGTCGCTTCCAGGACTGACAATTGGCCTGCCAGTTTGGCTATTCTCAACCGCTGTAGTTCAGACCACCACGGTTCCTGAACAGTCGAGTCAGCAGTTAGACCAGTCAAGAGCTACCCTCCAGCCTTCCACTTCTTATAAACCTTCCTCCGATCCTTCTTCTTCGAAAGGTCAAGCCGCCGAAAGCGGAGCTCCCATGGAAAAGAAGAAGGAAAAGAAGAAGAAAGAAAAGAAGCAGAAGGAGCCAAAGGCGCCTAGGGGCAAGCAAAAGGTATCTAACGAAAATCCACACACAGCATGGACCGGGCCCAAATCGCCATGTGTCATATGTAGAGGAGACCACCTTCACCGTGATTGTCCTAGTATTCCCCGGATACTAAGGGACTGGTCCCCTCGTTTGCACAGTTCGGAAGCGTCAACCTCTGACAACCAGGTTGAATGCTTACCGTCAACCAGCGAAAGTGAAGGTTCTAGACGACGAAGGGGAAAGAGATTCCCCTGCGAACTGTGTGAAGGCAATCACACTCTTCGCCGTTGTCCCTTTTTAGACGAAGCAAAGAGAGTTTTGGAAGATCAACCGATTGCACCGTTGCTACTTCCTCCTGGATACCAAAAACTCGCGCCAAGTCCTTCGTTGGTCGAAAATACAGTTGCCCCGCTCACAGGGCTAGCTGAAGTGTCAGTCGCTAAAAGTGAACCTACTAAATCTGGACCGGACGAAAGTCCAAAGGTTGAAATGGCAGTTGACCCGGTTCTCCCTTCAGAAGTTTCATCTTCAAATACCATAGTCACTGAGGATTCATCTTCAGTTGACACCCTCACCGAAGAGAGTAAGGATGACACCGTCCAGATTCTCTTCATCAACACCGATTCTGATGAACATCAGGGCAATGTGCCCACTCCTTTATCGCAGGAAGGAGCATCGTCAGGGTCATATCCGGCCGTATATTCGGTCCCACCACCAAGCAACCTAGTTGTGTCCTTTGATTGGAACCAACTAGGCAGACCCCGGTTACCAGCCAGTATACCATTTAGAATTATAGTCCAAATATACAAAATGGTGATGGCCGGAACTATCATTGATGAAGTTGCATCTGTGAGTATCCTGTCCTCTATTGCTTGGAAAGCACTGGGTTTCCCGGCGCTTTTGCCTGAGACAAGAAATCTCTCGGGTTTTGACAAAGGAACCAGTCGACCATTAGGGATTCTACCTAATGTGCCTATTACCTTGAAAGAGAAGGCCGTCAAGATGAACTTGATGGTCATCCAAGGACCCTTGGATTATAACCTACTCCTTGGACGAGACTACATATATTGCATGGAAGCAATAGTCTCCTCACTCTTTCGAATAATGTGTTTTCCATACGAAGGAAGAATGGTCAAGCTCGTAGACCAACTTTCACTTCCGGGATCACGCATCGCAAATAGTCACATACCTATCCTCAATGGTCTATTTGATCAAGAAAGGTCTCTACCTCCGGTTCTTCTTCCTGATGAGTGCGAGTAATTCGGGAGAGGAAGGCCGGAACCCAGGGGGCATGCATCCTGGTCTGCTCTGGAGGCAGAAAAAACCTTGGGTGTAAAGTAGAATTTCTGCGGGAGAATATGACTAGTCCGTACCCCGTCCCCTCCTTCTTCTTCGTAAAACAGAAGAGCCGGCAAGAGCTCTCATGCGGAAGAAGGGGCAGTTAGGAATGGGGTTGTTCTGGAAAAAGATTCTTTTGTTAAAGTTAAGTGTGTGACGGAGTGTCGTCATTCACCTTTGTCTAGAAAAGTGGGCTCTGCCAAAAAAGGGGATCCGTTTGCGGCAGCAAGTAGTAACCATCTTTGGATAAAAGGCAAGCCTCACCCATTAAAACAAATGTTTTAGAGGATAAGTAGGGGCAGACTCCAAAGAAAGGGATTCAATTGCTGCAACAAATTGTAACCATCTTTGTGTAACCTAATGATAGACATCGCCGAAGAAAGTTTCTGTTTGAAAGGATTAGCAGAACGATCTTTGGGTAACCTAAAAGAGGTAAGCCTCACCTGTTGAAAACAAAGGTTTTTAACGGAAAAGTAGGGGCAACCTTGAAATTAGACTTACACCTGGGGGCATGCAAACCTCTTGGAATGCAAGCTCGGGCGGCTTTTTAGTTTTAGGTAGGACTAACCCCGCTAACCCGTAGATAAGCCGATACCCGGCTTTCACAAAGAGAGGATATGGAGCAATACGTAGGGAGATGAAGCTCTTTAAAAAATAGCGATCTTCCATGAGACCTTACTACTTTATGACTGGTAAAAATGAGCAGTTTTGGCAAAGTTCATGCTCGTTAAAAAATAAACGCAAGATCCGAGCAGTTTTAATGCGGAAATTCATGCTCGTTAAAAAATAAACATAAGTTTGTGAGTAGGCTTTCCCCAGAGTTCAAGCTCATTCAGAAAAAATGAACCGGTAAATAACCATTTGAGACCGTAAATTCATCAGCCATAAAAGCCTTGGTCGTGTTTGTGTACCGTCACCTCCACTTTTCATTTGGCCGATCATTCACATCCACTTGATTGTTTACCTATTTTGAGGAACAACTGCGAAGAGTGATCCCACCTAGCCATCCTTGTAATACTGCCGTGATTGGAAAATTCCAACCTGTACCTGGAATCTGCTGTTATCCCTGTTTATCACTCGTTCCTCAAAAGACGAGTCTTCTTTGAGCTCTTTTCACTGACTCGTAAAATATGAAAAGTTTGCCGAGTTTTGGCCTTCCAGCTCGTTAAAAGGACCGGAAGAGCTATCCCTCCTCTAGATTTTAATCTTTTTGGACCTGAGGGATTATTGCACAAAAAGATCGAGCGCTTGTCTAGTTCGGCTCGATAAAGATATCGAACATTCATCCCTTCTGTATTGTTTTATACTTTTTCGGACTTAAGGGATTAAATGACGAAAAAAGGACCCCTGGAGTCCACTTTATGTACCCTTTTCAGACTCCCTAAAAATGAAAAGGACCGAGTTGTCTTTGTCGCTGGGCTCGTTAAAATATTAGATAGCGACAAACTTGTCTTTAGACGAGAACGAGTTTCCCTATCGCTAGGCTCGTTAAAACATAGCGATGGGCTTGCCCGAAGGGCAGGTTATAGAACAAGCATATGTTATCCTCCTCAAGCTTGACAAAAATAAAGAGGTACTGGTCAGAAATGACTGGGGAAAAATTGGGAAGAACCTCAAAGCTTAATGGTAGCAAGTCGCTCTTGAACATGACACTTTTGCCTCCGTAAATATCGGGTTGGGTTATTATCATTCACCGGTCCCTTCACCATGGTCTCGCCATACCATCCATACATGGGGTAATGCTACCGATCCATCACATCAGTGTCGTTATATGTTCAAGAGATGTCATTCAGAAAGTGTCAACCGGGTCCCATCCACTACCGTACATCATCTTTCATCCTTCCATGACCGCCACCCTGAATCATATTTCACAGATCGTTTTCACCATCATCACTAGCTCCGTTCCGTGTCACTAATGTGGGATTCATTAAGGCCCTCCTTTGACGGATCACTTCTTGTCGACATCAGCTCATTATCCAAGAAGTTGATCTAGGAACACCCCCTCAGTACTTTGAAGCTTGCATGCCTCAATGGCAAGTTTCTCACTCCCGGCGATAGGTATACATTAATGACCTTCGACCAGGAGACTTTGCGTGGTGTTCGACGTCAGATCCTATATTCACACCACGTGAATTATGCTGCAGTACCTTGAGGGTCATCATCATTATCGGTGATTCCTCTCGTGCTTGTTAACAGTTTACATTATTGACTGGTAATCAAGCGATGTCTTTCCATGTTCGACTTCAAGAAATTCTCACATGGATCGACTTGTACTAGAGTGAAGATCGGACAAGTTTGAAGACCCCGGATCTAGTTTCATCCATCCGGGCTGCGATATATATTCAGGAGATAAAAACATAGACATGTGCAACAGATGATCATCCTACTAAAAGGATGATAATTAAAAGCAGAGAATTATCAGTCTATTATCAGACGATCGTCTGTTTATGTACAGCAAATGTATTTATAAAGCTGAGCATGGGAAATGCCCGCATCAGCTAGATCATGAAAAGAAAGTATGAAAAGATAATGTATTGTATTGTATTTTGTTACAGGTCACCTCCCGACGATTGAATGAACTTCGGATCCTCCTAATAAAGCATTTCACCCGATAAACGACCTCATACTTTAGGGGGCAACTGTTATAGACATTTTTGTGCCTTACAGCATAGAGCATGAAATGTCAATAATCTAAGGGATCCAAAGTCCCTAAACATGTTGTTATTACCTTTAGAGGAACAAGGTCAGCAAACCACAGCACTGCAAATCAGTTCTCCACTGAAAAACACTCAAAAACAGGTCAGTTTTGGATCAAAGCAGCTGCTCCACTAAGCATCTGCGCTGAATGTCAAAAGCTCTATGGTGTACCTGCGCTGCATAGCAAGTGCAACAAAGGCTACCTACGCTGGGCGTACTTTGACATGTGGAGGAATCTTTTTCTCAATGTGCCAGTGCCCAGGAAGCTTCCAAAAAGACACTTGATCATAAGATTCGCCTAATGATGAGTTAAGAGCTTCTAAAACTCCCAGTGGAAGGTAGAAACTCCAAGTGAAGAACTGAAGAACAACTGGAGTTGAAGAGGACAACAAGTCACACATCAAGCTGACTTATCTTCACTCCAAAACTCTATATAAGGATCTCATCCCATGGGATCTGGAGGGCGGAATTTAGTGCAAAGGATTGTTGTTGGTTTACAGTTGTGAGCATTGGGTGATTGCTTGAGGGAGGTGAAGAAGAGATTTCTCTCCGTCGGGATGGTGATGCTGGATTGGACCTCTCATGGTTGTATCACCGCCTGAACCTTACTTCCATATGTTAATAAAGCATTTGAGGTTCTTCTATTCGCATGTGTTTCAATGGTGTATTGTCTTACTTGCGTCTTTGATTTATGCTAATCCTTGAATCGATTATGAATGCATGCCTCTTGTAGTTTCCTTTTCTCGTCTTATTTGCAGGATCTCGTGTAGCTGGGCCCGTGAAAAGACTTGGATCTGGAAGCAAGCGGCAAACAAAGGAGATTGGATCGACCATTTGCGCAAGACATCGGTAAGTGGATCTCTTCCTTCTATCTCTTGCATGTCATAAAGAAGAAACTTTAGATAGCTTTGCTTTCAGCTGTTGCTAAGGAACTGTCACCCTTAGAGTGGGTTAGGGTCATTCCGAGTTGGATACTTTCCCCCACAACACCTAGCCCCAAAAGTGGTGTGGGCAAAACCGCTTACCACCACCCTTTGCTACCGTCATCCGCTGACATCACCCCTTTGCTAACGTCACTGCCATGTCATTTGTCCCGTACCTCCCGCTGATGTCATGCTTACGTCATCCATCCTTCAAATCGCAAATTGCCGCCAAAACTTCATTTTTTCAATAAAAGGGTAAAAATATCATTTTTCCTATGTTTTTTGTATATTGTGCTCCAAGCATAAATGCAACCAAAATCAAATGTTCCAGGTTTAGACCGCCAGAAAGGGCTACACCGACGGGCTTACGGCCATTCAAACTACAACATGCAGTGTTCCTCTAAAAACACAGGTACCTTTTCCAGCTATCTCCAAACAAATCGGCTATCAGCGCATCAAATTGCCAGGACTTCTCAGCAATCTCTGCTGCCACAGAAAGATCTAAAGGAAGTGAATCAAAAGGCGCAGAACAACCTCCACCGTCCCAACAAACAGGTGTTTGTCCATAGCTGTGTTGTTACCCTCGGGAAATGAGAAATTTTGGGCTAAATATCAGACAATGGTGAGCAGGGGTCAGTTAAGCATTAAAGTGTATCAGTTCAACATTAAAGCAAGTCAAAGAGTATCAGTGTATCATTAAAGGCAAATCAGTTCAACATTAAAGAGTATTGGAGCCGACAAAGTGAAGCAGATCATAATTTAATGCACGGTAAAGACAGACAGTCGGCACAGAGCTTCTACAGAAGATAGCTGCAAGCTGAACCCTAAAGGCCTGCCTCTATCACAACATCAGTTATCTTTCTCGAGCCACTTCTATGTCACTTGTACACTATTTTAGGTTAAAACTAGATATTATCTCATAGCTGTTATGAGATATAGGTTGTACATATTTTCATTGTATATATACCCCCTCGATTAGAGTTTTGGAGAGGTTGGGTGGTGTGCAAATTTCTTGGACTGTGCTGTAATACTAAAAATCTTGGAATACAAAGTTGTTGGAACCAACTGTTGTCTGGCCTACTGGATGAAGAATTGAAGTAGAGGACTTGTCACAAAATTCTTGAATCAAACTCCGGATCAATAAGTCCCCTATATCTTGTGTTTTACAGTTTTCTGGTTTACTATATCATCTGTGTTTCATAATATGAATGGTAAAGAAAAAGGTTAATTTCAGAATCTGCTTAACTGCACTCTGTTTTTAGTCTTTACTATTCTCTGTGTTTTCTTCAGAATTAGAATAAACAGTGAATTCTTAATTGCTCATGTTTCTTGATTCTTTCATGTTGACTATTTGGTAAGGAATTCTTAACTGCTCCTTATCAGTAATCATCCATTTTCCCCCTTTCAATATGTTGAAGGATTCTTAATTGCCCTTCACCCATTTGAGCTCATTCCATCAGCTTTGAAACTCTTTATTTTGTTCCCTGTTTGACTACCTTGCTCTGTGAAACCATCCTCTGTTAAGAAACCAAATCCAGAAAGCCATCTTCATTGACTCCATCATGCCCAATGGACTGAACTATTCTGTTTTACCTCACTGTTCTATGGAATCTCACCACCCAAACTCAAAACAAAACCCTTGAATTTCATAACTAGCCTAATACCTTTAAAAGAAAAAGCTAAATCATAAAGAGAGAGCCCTCTCTAGATACAGATTGGCTAGATTCTGTATCTAAAAGATTGGTCTATGGTTACCTCAGCCGTATTCCCTTTCTTACAACTTTTGGGAACAACCTGAGTGATAACATCATTGGCGACTCTAGTGGGGACTTGAATAATTGTTTGTTACTATTGTTTATTTCATAAGCTACAGACGGAGCCTGAAGTTAGCCAAGTAGCCTTTGAAACTACTTTTGCTTTGCAATTGCAGAAGTAAATGAATGTTGCTCCAGTCTATCTCCGGTCTAGTTTATGTATTGAACAGTGGTTTTCAAATACTTGATCAGTTCCTTTTTTCATAAATCTTTAGGAAAGTTTAAAACTTCCACATCTAAAATCTCCTAAAAGATACTGTAAAAGTTGTATTGTCAAAACTATTTCAAGGAAAAAAAAAACCAAAAACATACCTAGAAACTGGCTTCAAAAAGGATTCATTACACCAGATCAAATCCTGATCCTAATCCTCCACTTGTGTTTGAAAATCCTAATCTGATTCCCGGGATTCTTAGAAGACAATAGAGCCAAGAAAATTCTGCTAGTTCACACCTTGACAAACATTTGCAGAACACCTTTCAATCTGAGCTTACCTCTAAAAAAACACCAAACTTTTCTGTGATTACCACAACTTCTCCAAGTTCACCATCAGCACCCCCAAGTACCCTTTCCATTCACCCATCTATAACACACATTCCCATTGTTATCCCTACTCCTCTAGTTGTCACATCTGTTTCTGCAACCATGGCAAACTGATATACTCCCCTAAACTTACCTGCAAATCCAGGAGCTATGCCTCAAGACTACCAAAGTAAAATCCCTTCTTTTGATGATACTGGCACTTACACAGCTCAACAACATACCAATAAAATTACCCACTATTTTGAAAGTAATTGTTCAAAGTTTAACTGGAGATGTCAAAACCTAGTTTAGAGCCCTCCCTCCAAACAGTATCAATGACCCACAAGCTCTTTATTAGACCTTCTTGAACAGATGGGAAAAGAAGAAAGATCCTCTTCACGTTTTATCAGAGTATGAAAACTTAAGAAGAGGCACATAACAAACTGTCCAAGATTACTGTACCAGATTCAATAATATCTACAACGCTATTCCTCAGAATCTTAGACCTCCTCCAGGTTTGGCCTTGATTAAATTCCCGGATGCATTTGACTCTGATATGGAATACCAACTTAGGGAAAGAGCTCCCCGAAACTTAGAAGAGATGCAGAGTATAGCTGTCAGTGTTGAGGCCAATCTAATATCTAAATGATCTAGAGCCAGAGCTGAAAGGAGGATACCTTTCAAAGAAGAACCTTCTACCTTTGAATAGAAATTGGATGCAATCATTAAGGGAATGGATAGACTTGGTGATAGACTAGAAACAATTGAGAGAAAATCCCCTTGGGGTGGTCAACCAACCAACACTCGGAGAAATCCATATTTAAGGAAGAACCAAAATTCTAACACTAGAAAGACAGGGTGTGACCAAAGCATTAGGCCCCCATTTCAAGAAAATTATGTTGAAGCCTCAACTTCTGATGAACCAACAGAAGACACTCAAATTAATCTGATGGGACTCAACAATGAACAACAAGTTTTCTTGACCCAAGAGGATCAAGAAGCTCACATTGTGAAACAATCGCAAACTCAGTCAGGTGAATCATTTGACTTTAGGGAGGGATATGATACAGCCATTTATGAGGTCCACAAACAATACAATCTGAGGATCAGAAGGATAAATGTCCCTGAAATCGGCAAATAGAAAATATCAAGCAGCCCAACAAAGGTAAGGTCAGTAACCCCCCTGTACATATTCTTGCTAGAACAGATCCTAACCCTAACAACCCAATTGTTGAAGACATGTCAGACAATCAGCCACATAACAGAAAACCTTCCACTACTATTCCTGCTAAAGAAAAAGAAGAAAAACCTCTAGAACATGATTTGGAAAAAATTTCAGCCCATAATCCCAATCCTGAAGAGGAGAAAAACGTAGAGAATTCAGTTGTCCGAATTACAAAAACTCAGACCAAGAAACCTTTCAATCTTGAGACAGAAGCAGGCAAAATAAAGATAGTTGTTCCCTTATAAGAATTAGCTAAACATGATGTCTACAAAAGTCAAATCAGAATATCACTCAAAATTTCTGTGAACGAAGATTCAATAAACATTTTTGATAACTAGCCTGAATTGATATTTGGCCTTGAAGTAAATGGAAAAACAACAGAGGGAGAAGTTCCTCCTTTCTATGTAGGTTTAAACATACATGATATAATACTTCATAATGCCATGTTTGATTCTGGTGCTTCTCATAACTTAATGCCTAAATTTGTAATGGAGAAACTTGACCTTGAAATCACCAGGCCATATAAAGACCTTTTCTCTTTTGATTCAAGTCAGGTGAAATGTTTGGGTTTAATCAAAGATTTGTGTGTCACTAGTCCAATATCCTACCAAAACCATCTTAATGGACATAGTAGTAGCTGAAATTCCTCCAAAGTATGGTATGTTATTGTCCAGATCTTGGGGTGCAAAGCTCCAAGGATCTATGCAGTTGGACATGTCTTACGCTACTATTTCAGTATTTGGTCAACCCAAGAGACTATACAGAGAAACCTTAATGAAGTATGTAGTAAGTAGCCAAGAGTAACCTCAAAATTTCCCTATCTACTCAATACATTTTGATATGGAATCTTTTATCCTTTACAATGCTGAAATGGGTCCCCCACATGAAATGAAAGGTTTAATAGATAAAACAGAAGAAACAGCAAATGCAAAGTCTAGTGCCCAAATCCATGAAATTTTTGAAAATCACAAAACATTAGACAAATTAGATAAAACCAAAAAACTAGATCTCCCTCTTAAATAGATCCCTAAAGCTCCAGATAAAACTCATAAACATAAAATCCTTTGGTACTTAGAATTTGATGGTTTTTTGAACAAATTAGGAGCAGGAGCAGGAGTCTGGGTGCACATCCTCAAAAACAACCATGCTGAAGGCCATGCCTACAGGTTAAACTTTAGATGCACTAATAATATGGCTGAATATGAAGCTCTATTGCTAGGTCTCAAACTGATCAAGAAATTGGGAGCAACTAGAGTGTCAGTCCTAGGAGATTCTGATCTAATCATTCAACAAATAAAAGGGAAGTTCTTGACAAATGATCCCGGATTGAGAGAATACAAAGGGACAACGATAGAGATCCTCAACACATTTTTGTAAACTCAGCTTGCCAAAATCCCAAGAAAACATAACTTGCAAGCTCAGAACCTAGAAATGTTTGCCAACACCTGTAAATTACCATTTGAACCAAATCATCAATTCACAGCAGAAATTAGACACAGGCCAGCCATACCTGATAATGTAAAGAACTGGCAAGTGTTTGACAGTGATAAACAAATCAACAATTTTTTAACCCTAGAAGAGAAATTTTCTAGCACTAACATAGATGGAAATACAGTTAGTGAATTTGATTCAGCAAATCAGATAGAAATAGACATTTCAGCAGAAAATGAAACTCAAATGCTTCATCCAACAAAATTTACCAAAGAGGAAATACAAGAGCTCAAATAAATAGATGTTGATGAAATTATTGAAGGAGAATATGAAATTATCAATTCGAAAGACAATCATTTGCCCAAAGGATTAACTCCTTTGAAAGATCTCTTTGATTCAATGACATTCCAAAAAAACCTCAGATGGAACCTCCAAAAGCAGAAATTGAAGACTACAATATAGGAACTAAAGAAAATCCAAAAATGGTAAAATTGTCCAAATCTTTGCCCCCTGATCAAAAGCTTAAATATGTTGAACTGATCAAAGAATTCCAAGATGTTTTTGCTTGGAGCTATGAAGACCTGAAATCTTATGACACCTCTGTAATTCAACATACAATACCCCTCAAGGAAAATAAAAAACTATTCAAACAAAAGCTCAGAAGAATCAACCTTGTACTGCTTCCTTTAATTGAAAAAGAAATCGAATGAATGCATGATGCAGGGATAATTGCACCAATCAGATTTTCAGAATGGGTGTCTAATTTAGTGCCTACCAAGAAGAAAACAGGAGAAATCAGATTATGCGTTGACTTAAGGAATGTAAATAAGGTTTCTTTAAAAGACAACTACCCTTTGCCTAAAATGGATCATATTTTACAAAGAGTAGTAGGTGCTTCTAGGATTTCACTGTTGGATGGGTTTTCAGGTTTTAATCAGATTCTGGTTCATCCCGATGACCAAGAAAAAACTGCATTTACAACACCATGGGATACATTCAAATATGTTAAAATGCCATTCAGACTTAAGAATGCAGGGGCAACCTTTTAGCGAGCAATGGACATAGCTTTTGCAAAAGAAATTCACGATTTTCTGGTTGTATATCTAGATGACCTCACTGTGTTTTCTAGATCAGATCAACAACATTTAGATCATTTGAGACAAGTGTTTTTAACATGCAGAAAATATGGTATTTCATTAAATCCTAAAAATTCTTTGTTTGGTCTAGAAGAAGGAAAACTGTTAGGCCATATCATCTCCAAAGATGGCATCAGAATTGATCCTGCTAGAATAGAAGCTATTTTGCAAATACCCCACCCCAGAAATGTCAAAGAACTTCAAGCTTTCCTAGGGAAGATTAACTTTTTAAGAAGATTCATACCTAATTTGGCTGAATTAATTAGATTGTTGAACAACATGTTAAAAAAGGATTCAAAGGTTAAATGGACAGCAGAAGCCAAACAAGCATTTGAACAAATTAAAATGGCTTTAACCAGAACACCAGTCCTCACAAGTCCAAAGTTTGATAGAGACTTCATAATTTTCTCATTTGCATCAGAACACACTATATCAGCTGTTTTACTGTAGAAAGATGATCAAGGATGTGAAAAACCCATAGCTTTTTTCAGTAAAACGCTTAGAGATGTGCCTCTGCAATACAAAATCATGGAAAAACAGGCTTTGCACTTGTGAAAGCTATTCAAGACTTCAGAGTCTACATACTGTACTCACATGCAATAGCTTATGTACCAAATGCTGTTGTTAAAGACATCCTGACTCAGGATGCAATTGAAGGCAAACAAGGTAAATGGATAGCTAAGATATTGGAGTATGACATTGAAATAAAACCTACAAATCTGATAAAAGGACAGGGATTAGCCAAACTCTTGACTGAAACAAACTTTCAAGCCCTAGACATCAATGAACTGGATAACGAACAGGAGATGGTGACTCCATAAATCAGCCAAGCCTTCTTAGAATCACCTTGGTATGCTGATATAATTCATGTATTATTAAACCTACATGCTCCTACAGGGTTATCCAGAACAAAGAAAAGATTTTTAAAGATGAAAGCTTCAAAGTTTTGTATTTTAGATAGTGTTCTTTTTTGGAAAAATCATGAATGTATTTTATTGAATTGTTTAATAAAGGAAGAGGTTGACAAAATTCTCAAAGAATTTCATGCAGGGGACTGTGGTGGACACCTTTACTGAAAATCAACTGCAGACAAAATCCTAAGGGCTGGATTTTACTAGCCATCCTTGTTCGCTGATGTAAAGAAGTTTGTCACTACTTGCTACAAATGCCAAATTTTTGAAGGCAAAAGGAAATTGTTACCCTTACCCTTGAGACCAATTTCCATTGAAAAACCATTTCAACAATGGGATTTGGACTTCATTGGAGAAATACACCCTCCCTCATCCGGCCAACATAAATGGATCCTTACTGCCACAAACTATTTCACCAAATGGATAGAAGCCATTCCTTATAGACAAGACAATGACACAGTGATCATAGGATTCTTAGAGACCAACATCTTTTCTAGGTTTGGTTGTCTTGAAAGATCATAACCGGTAATGTTGCTTCCTTCAAATCCAAAAAACTGATAAATTTCTGCAACAAATACCATATCACTTTAGGCCATTCCACAAGCTATTACCCTCAAGGTAATGGTCTCGCTGAATCTTCCAATAAAAGCCTGATCAATATTATTAAGAAACTGCTGGAAGAGAATAAGAAAAACTGGCACAAGAAGCTTACAAATACACTATGGGCAGACATACTTACTACAAAGAGATCAATTGGAACAAGCCCTTATGAGTTAGTTTATGGCATGGAGGATGTATTTCCTTCATATTTAGGAGTTCCTGTAGTGAAATTGTTGCAAGAAGCTTAGGTGGAACCCAATGACATCCAAAGGAGAATAAATCAGACCATCCATTTGCAGCAGACCAGAGAAGAAGTGCACCAAAGATCCCAAGTGTTACAAGAAAAACTCAAGAAAATATTTGATAAAAGGACCAAAGCAGAAGATTTCTACATTGGAGACAAAGTTCTAAGGTGGGATTCCAGGAGAGAAGACAAAGGAAAGCATGGGAAGTTTGACTTCCTATGGAAAGGGCCATTTATCATCCATGCATTGCAAGGGAACAATACTTACTTTCTGAAGAGCCTAGATGGTACAGAAACAGAAGAAGGACCAGTGAATGGTCGAATGCTGAAACATTACTTTGATCCAGTTTTTTGATGAATTTTGACTCTAACATGTACATACTATATCTTTGATAATGTCATAGTTTGTTGGATAGTAACTCGCTGTAGTTGAAGCCCGAATAGAAGACCCTAAGCTTCACAAGTGTGCTATCATACATGCAATAAAGCAACCAGCAAAAGAAGATTTCAGAGCACAACAAAAGTTATTCAGAAGGCCATCTAACCTGTTGTTCTTGACTTTCCACCAGGGAAAGCCATCCCCAAGTGGAGCCACTGTTATACTCCTATACCAATAGGTGTCATATTTCATGATTGACTGGTTGAGCTCTGTAATATGTTCATCATTTTCCTTGTTGCAAAGGTTTCCATATTATCAAAAAATAAAAAAATCAAAAATTTAAAAAATGTAAAGAGGGTATGCCCTAAAAGAAAAATCAAAGGGTAAAAAGAATAAAATGGTCAAAAGAAAAAATGAGAAGAAATGAACCCCAAATAAAGAAAGACCAGGAAAGTGTGCAAGTCCAAATGCCACTACTTTTTCATTTTCTGTAAATAAAGCATTGTGTGCAGCTTGTTCTTTTTTGCCACAAGTGTTGAATGGCCAAACAGCTTAATCTTGGCCAGTTCATGTTTGAATTTCCTATTTTAGAGATAGAGAATAAAATCTGTCCAAACTATTTAATCTTGGCAGATAAGTAGATAGGTAGAGAAGCAAAGGAGCTCAACTGTTTAATCTGAGCCCTTGGATGTAATAAGTGCAGACTTAGGTAGGTTTGCCATCAAAAAGAAAAGAAAAGTTGATAAGGGTTTGCTAGTCTAAATGCACCCAAGAAAGAAGAAAAAATGCTAGGCCAAGTAGGCTGGGTAGGTAGACTGGTGTTGCAGAAGCATTCTGGTGATTGATTTTGTCTCTAAAAATGTGTTAATCTTATCCCTATCACAAGTGCAAGGCAGATATTTTGATGCAGCTCAAGCGAGGCAGATTACATAACTAACCTCCCTTCATGTTTTTCCCCAAATCATTTACTAATTCCCCCCAAAGGTATTAAGATCTGCTTAATATCCTTGAACCACTCATTCCGTTTCAAAGTGATTCCCTAAGTAAAAATATATTTTACTTAGAGAGTATTCATGTTTCTCATATAAAACCACGTTTCCCTTTTTGGCCTAAGTTTTTAACCATATGACTTAGCGTTGTCGTTTTCAAATTCATTTTTTCATATTAATTGTTAACCTTATTATGTAAATCCTTATAATGTTACCCTATCCCGTATTGTCTGTATATATAACAAAAGCCCCAATGTTTTAATATTCCCACCCCCGGTTAGTTATAACCATAGTCACTATACGAATGTGGATTGATAAGTTCATCTGGAGCTTATTAAGAACCTTTCGCCGCGCTCATAAGGAGTTAATTAACCACCTGGTTTAATTAATAACTTAACCCCGCAGACCAATCAAATCCACCCCGATACTATTAAAAACCATTGTTTATTATGCCGGTCCCGCACATTAAACTCCGCCATCTCCATGCACCGTCAACCGTCTGATCAACAGCTCCACATCCAACGGTCTACAATTGTTTCGCACCCCCCTCCATCGCCAAGCGTTAACACGTGGGGAACCGGCAATTTTGCCATCGTACACCCGCCACGCGTCGCTCATCCCATTTGTTCGCTCGCCCTCCGATCAATACCGCCCAGCCCCAAAAGCGTTGCTGGCAAAACCACTTACCACCACCCTTTGCTATCGTCATCCACTGACGTCACCCCTTTGCTGACGTCACCGCCATGTCATTCGTCCTGTACTCCCGCTGATGTCATGCTTACGTCATCCATCCTTCAAATCGAAAATTGCTGCCAAAACTTCATTTTGTCAATAAAAGGGTAAAAATATCATTTTTCCTATGTTTTTCTGTATATCGCGCTCCAAGCGTAAAAGCAACCAAAATCAAATGTTCCAGGTTCAGACCGCCTCCGACCAGAAAGGGCTACACCGACGGGCTCACAGCCATTCAAACTACAACATGCAGTGTTCCTCTAAAAACACAGGTACCTTTTCCAGCTATCTCCAAACAAATCGGCTATCAACGCATCAAATTTCCAGGACTTCTCAGCAATCTCCGCTGCCATAGAAAGATCTAAAGGAAGTGAATCAAAAGGCACAGAACAACCTCCACCGTCCCAACAAACAGGTGTTTGTCCATAGTTGCGTTGTTACCCTCGGGAAAAGAGAAATTTTGGGCTAAATATCAGACAGCGGTGAGCAGGGGTCAGTTAAGCATTAAAGTGTATTAGTTCAGCATTAAAGCAAGTCAAAGAGTATTAGTGTAGAATTAAAGGCAAATTAGTTTAGCATTAAAGAGTATCGAAGCTGACAAAGTGAAGCAGATTAGAATTTAATGCACAGTAAAGACAGACAGTCGGCACAGAGCTTCTACAGAAGACAGTTGCAAGCCGAACCCTAAAGGCCTGCCTCCAGCACAACATTAGTTATCTTTCTCGAGCCGCTTCTATGTCACTTGTACACTATTTTAGGTTAAAACTAGATATTATCTCACAATTGTTATGAGATATAGGTTGTACATATTTTCATTGTATATATTGTCTGGCCTACTAGATGAAGAATTGAAGCAGAGGACTTGTCACAGAATTCTTGAATCAAACTCCGGATCAATAAGTCCCCTATATCTTTTGTTTTACAGTTTTTTGGTTTACTATATCATCTATGTTTCATAATCTGAATGGTAAAGAAAAAGGTTAATTTCATAATTTGCTTAACTGCACTCTGTTTTCAGTCTTTACTATTCTCTGTTTTTTCTTCAGAATTAGAATAAACAGTGAATTCTTAATTTCTCCTGTTCCCTGATTCTTTCATGTTGACTATTTGCTAAGGAATTATTAACTGCTCCTTATCAATAATCATCCATTTTCCCCCTTTCAATATGTTGAAGGATTCTTAACTGCCCTTCACCCATTTGAGCTCATTCCATCAGCTTTGAAACTCTTTATTTTGTTCCCTGTTTGACTACCTTGCTCTGTGAAAGCATCCTCTGTTAAGAAACCAAATCCAGAAAGCCATCTTCATTGACTCCATCATGCCCAATGGACTGAACTATTATGTTTTACCTCACTGTTCTATGGAATCTCAGCATCCATACTAAAAATAAAACCCTTGAATTTCATAACTAGCCTAATACCTTTAAAATAAAAAGCTAAATCATAAAGAGAGAGCCCTCTCTGGATACAGATTGGATAGATTTTGTATCTAAAATATTGGTCTGTGGTTACCTCGGCCGTATTCCCTTTCTTACAACTTTTGGGAACAACCTGAGTGATAACAAAGTCCACACACAAAGGTAAGGTATTAAGCCCACAACCTCTAATAGGATACCATTGTATGTGTGTATACCATACTACCAAAACCTAATGAAGCGGGGAAATTAGTCCACATATTCCAGTGTGACCTTATGTTTCATCCCTTATGTTGAAAATTATGGACAATTGAAGGTGGTTGTGCTAGTATTTTGCATGAATGTTGGCACTGATGTCAACCAGACTGGAAAGAATGCATGGCTCAAAAGGATTCCTATGATAGTTGCAGGCTTCATGGAGAAGATCATTATGGTGGGTGTGATTTCAGTTGTCCAAGGAGTCAATGAGAATAGAAGTTTGTAGTCATATTACAAGAAGCAGAAGGACTCGAAGCCTCCATCAAACATTCCATTAGAAAGTGATCTGAATAAGCTTTCCAACGATATGTGGAAGTCTAGAAATGGATTCCTGGTTCAAAAGTTATGGCCTATTGAAGTTCTAGGATTTGAAGCCTTAGGCAAGAAATAATATCGACATATCGAAGATTGGAGGTCCAGTGACATTAGGCATATTAGCGATCGCACATTGGAGCATTAGGAATATCAGTGATCACACACCATAGCATTAGGAATATCCACGATCACAAAAACTGAGCATCAGGAATATCAGCGCATCACATATTAGAGCATTAACATATCAGGCATATCGGAAATTGGAGAATCAGAACCTCTTTATGTGAACCCTTTAAAAAGTTGCGATGTGGGTGAAGCGTCGATAGTGTTAAAAACTGTTAGGAATAATAATAAAGGATTAACAAAGGATTTCATCGCAACACCAAATGTGTCCAACCCATTTTCTCTCACCTATATCAGGACACATTCCAGAATATGATTGGTTTCGATAAAGCTACAGTGGCATATGGCGTCACTATGATGTGGCAATAGGGAAGGACACGTGGTAGGATTAGGAGTTGGTAACTGAAAAGGGCTAATCCTATGGAAGACTCTGTAACAAGAAACCGAGGACAACATGGGTGGCGGAAATGAATTCAAGTACTTAAAGGAAGTGATCGACTGCATCGCACGCACGTCTTCAACAATTTAAATGGAAGTATGGGACTCATGAAGCAGTGTGTAGGTCATATGAGAATTAATTTCTTAGCATGGAGCTCCATGTAGTTAGACGATGAAGGACTGCAAGGTTGATCTCTTTTTCTACACTACGACTAGAAACTGACAGGTGATGCAACAATGGAAAGGGAGGCCATTCCTAAGTACAATTGGGAAGCCAAAGGACATGTAGCAGAGTCTACCTTACGTATAGTTCCTCAGTAGAAAAAACCATCACATATAATGGAGAAGAGTGGGGAGTTGAGCAGATGTGTGAGAGTATTGAGCTGTGAGTGAAGCACATAGTGATAGTGAGGTTGAAGCACCTAAGAGGACTTTTTTTATTAGCACAACAAGAGTAGCGAGAGTGTTATGTGGAGAATGGAGAGGGTAGTGTTGAAGAGTAGTGAGTTAAGAGCCCTTGATAGTGAAGGGAGAGCACAGAGGAATTGCTACTAAGAGCAACAAGAGGAGATCTGTTGCAAGTGAGCACAAAAAGTAGAGTGCAAAAGTTGAATTTGTAGACAACCATTTATTGGTATTTTACTTGTATAATTGTATGCCTCTATTTTTAGTTTGAAAATTGTATGAAATAGTAGAACAGTGGCAAGGGAAAGTTGTTGCCTACAAACTAAAGTGGTCGGTTCCTCTTGGAAAGTTGATGCTTGCTAACTAAAGGGGGTCAGTGCCTCTTGTGAGCGGTTTCTCACAAAAAAATGGATGTAATTAAGTGGGTTATTGATTTAGATCATAAACAAAAAAAAAATTGGTGTTTTTTTCCCTCTAGGTTTCCACGTGAAAATAACTGTGTCAAATGTGTGTTGCTCATGTGATTGTTATTTGAATATGCGTGTCTAAAATATTATAGGTTCACTATTTTGTGAATGAATGCTCTCATAAGTTAAAGAACATAAGAAGGGACTATAATCATAGTAATAAAAATAAAAAAGAGTTTCTTAATTACTGATTCACTGCCCCCCTCTCAGCAATTCCTTATTCCAACAAAAAAGACTTCCCAAGAAACAAATGATTGCAAATGATTTCAAATGGAGCTCCATGCAGTCAAATGATGAAGGATTGCAAGGTCGATCTTTGTCTCTGCACTATGACCAGAAACTGACAGGAGACGCAACAATGGCAAGGGAGGCCATGCCTAAGTACAGTTGGGAATCCAAAGGACATGTAGCAACGTCTACCTTGTGCAGAGTGCATCAGTAGAAAAAAACCATCGCATGTAATGGAGAAGAGTGGGGAGTTGAGCATATGTGTGAGAGTATTGAGCTGTGAGTGAAGTGCATAGTGATAGTGAGGTTGAAGCACTTGAGAGTACTTTGTCTATTAGTGTAGCAAGAGCAACGAGAGTGTTGTGTGGAGAATGGCAAGGGTAGTGCTGAAGAGAAATCAGTGACGATCCCTTTATGGTGAAGGTAGGTCGCAGAGGAAGTGTTGCTGAGAGACACAAGAGGAGATATGTTTCAAGTGAGCACAAAAAGTAGAGTGCATAAGTTGAATATGCAGACAACCATTTATTGGTATTTTACTTGTATAATTGTGTGTGTTGGGTTGTGTTATATTCTTTCCATGACTAACCCACTTAGTGAACCGGGGGGTTAGAGGGGGGCGGGTAGCCCCCCTCTACAGGGTCTGGGACAGCGCCCCGGGAAAATTTTTTTTGGACCCTATATTAGGTTGGGCGAACCTACCTATGGTTTTCGGTCCTTGGTTTTGGACACGATGGTTTTCAGTCCATGGTATTGGATGCTTCGGCATGTATAAATATGTATTGTAACAATTAAAGGAATATAATGAAAAATCAAGCTAGTAGTCCCCGTTTTGGGATCCAGGGGAAAATCTCTGTGTATATGTGTTTTATGTGTTATGCTCTCGCATTTTTTTTTTTTTTTCTATGATTTAGAATTCGTATGCAGGTAATTTCTGTACGGGGTTAAAACCTACATTTGGTATCAGAGTTGTTTTGTCTTCAAGGGGATGCCTTTGTTGCTGAGGGGTTTTGCTCGGGCCTATGGTAGACCCTGTTCAGTGGGAGATCTGTGAGATCGATTCTGGTGGTGAAAGAAGATGGCGAGCAGCGGAAAGATAGAGATCGAGAAGTTCAATGGTCAGAGTTTTGAGTTGTGGAAACTCAAGATGGAGGATCTGTTGGTGGATAAAGATCAGTGGATCGCGGTAGATCCAGGTACTAAACCAATGGGAGTGACCGATGAAGAATGGAAGAAGTTGGATCGGAAGGCAAAGAGCACAATACGATTGTGTGTCTCAGATTTAGTATTGCTGAATGTATCAGGGGAAGCTACGGCGAAGGCTTTGTGGGACAAGTTAGGGACTTTGTACCAATCTAAGTCTCTGGTGAATAAACTGTTCCTACGGAAAAAGCTGTATAACCTGAGGATGAAAGATGGAGACTCGGTGACAGAGCATCTGAACGCATTTAATACTGTGGTAAGTCAGTTAGCGTATGTTGATATTAAAATTTCAGATGAAGATAAGTGCATTAGTTTTTTGTGTTCTCTACCAGATTCGTGGGATAGTCTGCTTATTGCAATAGGTAGCAATGCAACTGCTTTGCAGTTTGATGAAATAGTCTCAGCCTTGCTGACGGAGGAGATGAGACAGAAAAATATGGAGAGCCAGAATGGTGATGCCTTGTCTGTACGAGGACGGTCCCAGAATAGAAACAAAAATAAGTCATCGAGTGGGAGATCTAAATCTCCAGGAAAACCTGTAAAGGTGGTGTGCTGGAAATGCGGAAAGGAATCGCACTTCAAAAGGGACTGTAAATCTAAAGCTCCTGATAAAGGAAAGGGATTTGATGATGCTTCTTCTGCAAAGGCGAAAACCACCTCAGATGAAGGTGGGGATGTGTACTTGGCTTCTTCAAGTACACATGTAGATCATGAGGCATGGTTGATTGACTCAGGTGCATCCTTTTACTTCACTCCTCATAGAGAGTGGTTCTGTGAATATGAGAAATACGATGGTGGTGATGTATTCTTAGGAGATGATAGGAAGGCTAGAATCATTGGTCGCGGAAAAGTAAAGTTGAAGTTGCAAGGTGGAAGGGTTAGAACACTTCCGGGTGTTCTGCATATTCCTGCATTGGCCAGAAATTTGATTTCTGTAAGCAAGTTGGATGATGCAGGTGTAAAAACAGTGTTCGAGAAGGATACCTGCAAGATGGTTCGGGGAGCACTGGTATTGATGCAGGGAGTTCGGACTGGAACTCTGTACAAGCTGCAAGGTAGCACTGTTGTTGATGGATGCAACAGTTCTGTGGTTCCTGAAAGTGGAGCTGAAAATCTAGTGGTCTCTAGAGAGAAGACCATGCTGTGGCATCAAAGGCTTCAACATATTGGAGAGAAGGGCCTTCGAATACTTCATGGTAAAGGTATTTTAGAAGGTATGAGTAATAGCTCTATGGATTTTGATTTCTGTGAAAATTGTGTATATGGGAAGCAGAATCGGGTGAGTTTCCCCTCTGGTGGTAAGAGGGCGAAACAGATATTAGAGCTTGTGCACAGTGATGTGTTTGGACCTGTGAAGGTTCCATCACTGGGTAAGTCTGTGTACTATGTATCATTTATAGATGACTTCTCAAGGAATACATGGATATATTTCCTTAAGAAGAAATCTGATGTCTTTGACAGGTTTAAAGAATTTAAGGCTCTGGTGGAAAATCAGACAGAGAAGAAGATAAAGGTGCTAAGGACAGATAATGGTGGAGAGTTTTGCAGCAAGGAATTTGAAGAATTCTGTAAGAAGTGTGGTATAGCACGGCAGAAGACTACTCCATATACACCTCAGCAAAATGGAGTCGCAGAAAGAATGAACAAGACGTTGATGGAAAGGGCAAGAAGCATGCTCAGTGGTGCCGGGTTAGGACAAGAATTCTGGGCAGAGGCGGTGGATACTGCATGTTACTTGGTCAACAGGTCACCTTCATCAGCGTTGGAGGATAAGACTCCACAAGAAGTATGGACTGGTAAGAAACCCTCTCTTTCACATCTGAGGGTATTTGGATGTGATGCATATGTACATGTTCCAAAGGAGAAACGAACCAAGTTGGATAGTAAATATGAAAAGTGCATCTTTATTGGGTATAAGGATGGTTTAAAGGGTTATAAGCTTTGGAACCCAGTAACAAGGAAGGTTGTGTACAGCCGAGATGTGGTGTTCAGAGAGGTGAAAGATGTTATTAAACATGAAGTCCAACCAAAGGAACCTGAGAAGATAGAGTTTGAGCTAAAGGAGGAAGAATCGGACTCTACAACAGAGGAGGAATCAGAAGATGAAGAGCCACAAACTTTGGCTCTGAGAAGATCAATTCGAGAAAGAAGGCAGCCAGAAAGGTATAGTCCATCTGCTTTCTGTTCAAATTTTGCTTTGTCTGTTACTGATGATGATCCCAGAACTGTGAAGGAAGCAGTGGATTCAGAGGATGGAAAACTCTGGAAAGAGGCCATGGTTGATGAAATGGCATCTTTGCACAAAAATGAGGCTTGGGATCTGGTGGAGTTGTCGGCTGGAAGGAAACCCATTGGCAGAAAATGGGTGTTCAAAAAGAAGACAAATGCAAAAGGGAAGGTGGATAAATACAAAGCTCGGTTGGTAGCAAAAGGTTATTCCCAGGTGCCAGAATTGATTTTGGTGATATTTTTTCTCTTGTTGCCAAGGTAACTTCTATTAGGTTACTTTTATCTGTTGCTGCTGCTTTTGATTTTGAGGTAGAACATATGGATGTGAAGACAACATTTCTTCATGGGGATTTGGAAGAGGAAATCTACATGAAGCAACCTGAAGGCTTTGTGGTGAAGGGTAGGAAAGAACTGGTATGCAAGTTAAAGAAGTCTCTGTATGGGTTAAAACAATCACCAAGGATGTGGTATCAGAAATTTGATACATTTATACGGGGACTTGGCTTCACCAGAAGAAAAGCAGATCACTGTGTGTATTTTAAATTAATTGGTGACCGTGTTATTTATCTAGTCTTATATGTGGATGATATGTTGCTGGTTGGAAATGACAAAGAAATTATCCAAGATTTGAAGACCCAATTGTCCTCCAAATTCGACATGAAAGATCTTGGTGCTGCAAACTATATTTTGGGCATGGAAATTAAAAGAGATCAGGCAAAGAGGAAGCTCTGGTTAAACCAGAGGAAGTATGTCGAGACAATACTACAGAGGTTTAATATGCAGGATAGTAAACCGGTGAAGGTTCCTATTCCTGTAGGTGTGAGGTTATCTGCTGAACAGTGTCCCAAGACACAAGAAGAGGAAGAGGACATGTCCCGTGTTCCATATGCGAGTGCAGTCGGTAGCCTGATGTATGCAATGGTCTGTACTCGACCATACATTGCACATGCAATGGGAGTATTGAGCAGGTTTATGTCAAAACAAGGGAAGGAGCACTCGATAGCAGTGAAGCGGGTTTTCAGGTATTTGCGTGGCACTAGTGATTATGGTTTGTGCTACCAAGGAAGACCAGGATTGAACAGAGTGTTGGATATTCATGGCTTTGTTGATGCAGACTGGGCTGGAGATCTGGATCAGAGAAGATCTACAAGTGGGTATGTGTTTAACCTATTTGGAGGTGCAGTCAGTTGGATGAGTAAGAAACAATCTATAGTGGCACTATCAACTACAGAGGCAGAATACATGGTAGCCACTCATGCAAGCAAGGAAGCAGTTTGGTTGTAGAGATTGTGTTCAAGTACAAGGAGCTATAAGAATAGACTGTGATAGCCAAAGTGCAATTTTCTTGGCAAAGAACCCTGCTTATCATTCAAAGACAAAGCACATTGATGTTCAGTATCACTTTGTGAGGGATATGATAGAAGACAAAAAGGTGTTGCTGGTAAAGGTGGACACTTTGAAGAATACTGCAGATGCATTGACAAAATCTGTGAGCTCTGAGAAGTTCTCTTGGTGTAGAGAAACAATTCGCATTTCAGGGCTGGAAAAATGACTAAGCTCTCTTGTGGCCCCCTGTGGAAAGAAAACAACAAGTGGGAGATTGTTGGGTTGTGTTATATTCTTTCCACAACTAACCCACGTAGTGAACCGGGGGGTTAAAGGGGGGGCGGAGACCCCCCTTTGTTGCACCGATTGCGCAGCGGGGAGGTCACAGGGGGGGCGGCAGCCCCCCCTGTCCAGGGGGTTTGAGGGGGGCGGGTATCCCCCCTCTACAGGGTCCGGGGCAGCGCCCTGGGAAAAATTTTTTTGGACCCTATATTAGGTCGGGCGAACCTACCTATGGTTTTCAGTCCTTGGTTTTGCACGCGATGGTTTTCGGTCCATGGTATTGGATGCTTCGGCATGTATAAATATGTATTGTAACAATTAAAGGAATATAATGAAAAATCAAGCTGGTAGTCCCGGTTTTGGGATCCAGGGGAAAATCTCTGTGTATATGTGTTTTATGTGTTATGCTCTCGCACTGTTTATTTTTCTGTGATTTAGAATTCGTATGCAGGTAATTTCTGTACGGGGTTAAAACCTACAGTGTGCCTCTATTTTCAATTTGAAAATTTATGAAATAATAGAACAATGGCAAGGGTGGGTTGGTGCTTGCAAACTAAAGAGTTTGGTGCCTCTTGGAAAGTTGGTGCTTGCTAAATAAGGGGGGTCAGTGCCTCCTGTTAGTGGGTGCTCACAAAAAATTATATTAATTAAGTGGGTGCTTACATCATAAACAAACAACAAAGTGGTGGTGTTTTCCATTTGGGTTTCCACGTGAAAAACATTGTGTCAAATGTGTGTTGATCATGTGATTTTTATTTGAATATGTGTCTCTAAAATATTATTGGTTCACTATTTTGTGAATGTATTCTCTCACAAGTTAAAGAGCATAAGAAGGGAGTGTAAGCATAGTAAGAAAAATAAAAAAATTATTTTTCTTAATTACTAATTCACTCCCCCCTCTCAGCAATTCCTTATTCCAACAATTGGTATCAGAGCCAAGGTTCCTTCAGCAACAATTTAAACACTGGAAGGTAGATCTATAAGGAATTATGTATAGGCAAGAGAGTCAAGAGGCTTACTCAAGTAGAATACCAGTATTTGATGGGATCAACTATGATTTTTGGAAAGTGAGAATGGAAGCATATCTTATGTCCCTGGGAGTAGATGTTTGGACTTCAGTACTAGTAGATTAAAATGTCCCTGATATTCCTCCCACTAATGCAGATGGTAGAAATTATATGGGAAAAATGTTAAATCCAAGAATTCCATTCTCTTTGGTCTTACTCAATCATAACTTGTAAAAGTTATGCATTGTAAGTCTGCTAAGGAAGTATGGGTAAAGCTTAACCAGAGTCATGAAGGAGATGAAAAAGTCAAGAAAGTGAAACTTCAGACTTTCAGAATGAGGTTTGAAAGCCTAAGAATGAATGAGAATGAAAGCATAGCAGAATACTTCCTCATAGTTGATGAAGTAACTAATATGATTAGAGGATTTGATGAAGAAGTCAAGGAAGAGATGATTGTTAAAAAAAAATAAGACCTCTACCCATGAGATTTAATGCCAAAATCTCAGCTATTGAGGAAATGGCTAACTTAAAAGATATCAATATGGTTCAGCTACATGGTACCCTCATAGCATATGAGATGAGAGTAGGAATAGAAAAATTTGAACCAAAGGAAGCAACATTCAAAGTATCCAGAAAGGGAAAGGAGCACAAAGATCATCAAGACTGCTCCAGTTGTGAATCTGATCAGGAGTTGGCTCAACTAGCCAGAAAACTGAAGCATGGCTTAGGAAAATATAAAGGGAAGTTTCCCTTTAAGTGTTTTGACTATGGAAGAGTTGGACATTTCTCTTCCAAATTACCTTATAAAGAAAAGGCTGAAAGGGAAGAGGATCTGAAATTTGGAAATAAGTCTCAGACACATCAGAAGAAAAAGTCTTATAAGAAGAAGGGGTTCTATTACAAAGAGGATAGCTCAGCGCTAGAGTCATACTATGAAGACTCATCAGAAAATGAGTCAAATAAGTATCTTCTTATGCCTTTAAGAAAAACTACAAAAAGCAGGGTATTATGGACTCTGAAGAGGAAGAAGAACAATGAGTAGTAGACCTTGAAGGGGAACTCATCAGTACCCTCGATGAGTTGAAGAAAGAAAGGAGGAAAAATAAGAAGCTGAAGGAATAGTTACAACATACAAAGGAAGGTATGTATAAATTTGACAATGAGGAGTTTGCCTATCAAAAGGAAAACATTGAAGAAACTATCAAGAGCAAGGATAGTCTAGCCCTTCTACTGAAATAGGAACAAGAAAACTCTGAGAGATTGGGAGAGGAGAACAAGCAGTTGAAACAGGAGTTGCTCAAGTTAAAAAGGGAAATGATCTCACAGATATGCAAATATGATATTCTGTCTTTGAAGGTTGAGCTAGAGGAGGCCAAATGAAAAGAAGAAGTTCTTCAAGACCTGATTCAAGAATAGGAAGAGAATTATTAGAGTCTTGAAGCAGAGGTTGTATCTCTGAGAACTGATCTTAAGATGACAAAGACTAAGAAGGGTCTAAATGAAAAATTTGTTGAAGGGACAAGGAGACTAGATTAGATCCTAAATAGTCAAAGGCCCTCAGGAATCAGAATTGTTTTGGGATACTCTAAGACACAAGAATATTCTATTGGGAACATAAAATTCGTGCCCATAGGATTCGTAGAATCATAGATCCATGAGAGGAAGCATCATGAAATAACTAATGAAGACAAAAGAGAAGGTGTGCAAAGAGGAAATTGTCAATGGAGAATGAATCAATCACTCAGACGACCAAGGTACTTCCCTGCACAATCTCATAATTCTTCTAAAAATAGGAATTTCTATTTGCTTTATGGCCACTGCTATAAGTGTCATATATTTGGACATAAATCCATTGATTGTAGAAGTATCAAAGTAGAAAGAGATGAGAATCCCAGATATAATAAGCATCAAATTTCCAAGTCTCAAAACTTTTCTCTCTGAAATGAGAATGTCTTCTCTCCCTTACTAAGTGAAGTATAATGCTTCAAATGTAATAATTTTGGACACAAATCCAGTGAATTCAAAAGCATGTTTGAATACCTTTCTATGTCCCAAAGTGTCAGAGAGACAACTACCCAAGAGGGTAAAGGGAGCTGGAACCAAAGACTAAAAGGAGCATGCAATGTGGACTTGCCTTATCAGCTCATAATCAAGGAAACAAATGGTATGCAGATAGTGGTTATTCCGAACATATGACTGCGGACAAAATAAAATTTCTATCGCTTAAGGAAAAGGATAGAGGAATAAATGCCACTTTTGGAAACAACACTCCAGCAAGAATCAAGGGAAAATGAGTAGTCAGTCTTGATCAAAAAACAGAAGCGCAAAATGTGTTGTATGTAGAAGGTGTCAAGCAAAATCTACTCATTGTTAGCCAAATGTATGATAATGGCTATGATGTGAGCTTCCAATCTAAATATTGTGAGATACGCAACATAAAGAATGGAAACTAGTGGGAAAATCAATCAGAATATGTGTGTTTGATGATTCCAAGGTCAACTGTTATTTGAGCAAAATGATTGAAGCATAATTGTTGCACAAGAGGCTTGGGCATGTAAATTTTGATAGTTTGATAAATATAAGCAAGATGGGAGCAGTGAGAGGATTACCAAGAATGTCAAAGCCCGATAACACAATCTCAAGGTTGTGTCAGTTTGACAAGAAGACTAGAACTCATTTCAAATTGAAAGATTTTGCCTCATCTAGACCTATGGTGCTCATTCACATAGATATTTATGGCCCAACTAGAGCAAAGACCTCAAAAGGAGAAAGGTATTTCATTTTTCTCAGTGATGATTTCACAGGACTACTTGGATTGTTCTCTAAAAAGAAAAATCGGAAGCATTAAATCATTTCAAGAAGTTTAAAGTTTAGGTAGAAAATGAGAAATATCTAAAGATAAAATGCTTAAGAACAGACAGATGGGGAGAGTACACCACAAGAAATTTTGAGGAATTCTATGAAGAGAATGACATTAGGAGGCAGTACTTAGTGGTGAGAACTCCTTAGCAAAATGGAGTAGCAGAGAGGAAGAATAGAACAATCCAGGAAACGGCCCGAGAAATGTTAGATGAAGCATAAGAGTCTCACAACTTATGGGGAGAAGCAACCCAGGAAATAGTATATCTATCAAACATAAATCAACTCAAGCATAATAGTGATAAAACTCCCTATGAGTTATGGAAGGGAAGACCTACAACACTTAAACACCTCAATGTGTTTGGGAGAAAGTGCTTCATTAAAAGGGATTAAAATAATATTGGGAAGTTTGACTCGCGCTTACGAAGGAATATTGCTCGGATACTGTATTCGAAGCAAAGGATATAAGTGTTACAACAAGTGGAAAAGGAAGATTGAGGATTGCATCAATGTAATAGTATATGAAGTAGGTTCACAACTTGAATCCTCTAAAATAAAAATAAACTCAGATGATGAAGAAAGCTTAGATTTGAGGTCCCCCGATCTGAATGAAATAGATTCTGACAGTGAAGGTGAGAAAGCAGACACGTTTTCAAGGCCAAATACACCCTCCAAGTACGTACAGAAGGAAAATCCTTAGAATCAGATTCTTGGAGATCAAAAAGAGGGTGTCCAAACTAGAAGGAAACTTGTGGGTAGTACAATTCATGAAAATTTGGCTCTACTATCATAGACAAAACCCAAGAACCTCTGTCAAGCATGTGAATATAAGTTATATGTGAAAGCCATGAATGAAGAACTTGACTAGATTGAAAAGAATGATACATGGGAGATTGTTCCAAGATCGAGGGAGAAAAATGTTATTGGAACCAAGTGGGTTTTCAAGAACAAAATGAATGAAGAGGGTCAAGTAATCAGGAACAAAGATCGTTTGGTCTACAAAGGGTATGCCCAAATAGAAGGGGTAGATTTCAAAGAAACCTTTGCACTAGTAGCTCGACTCGAAGCTATAAGAATATTTCTTGCTCTTTCCATCCATAAGAATTTCAAGGCATATTAGATGGATATAAAATATTCCATTCTCAATGGAGATTTAGAAGAGGAGGTTTACATTGAGCAACCAAAAAGATTTCTTTTCTCCTCCTATGAAGAGCTTGTATGCAAACTAAAGAAGGCCCGATATGGATTAAAGCAGACCCCCAGAGCTTGGAATGAAAGGCTAGATAGGTATATTCGACAACAAGGGTTTAAGAAAGTCACAATTGACAATAATCTTTATATAAAATATGAAGGTGACCATCTACTGATAGTGGTTATGTATGTGGATGATATAATATTTGGCAGTGACGCGAAGTAGTTGGGGCATCAATTTGAAAATTGTATGCAAACAGAGTTTGAAATTTTGCATGATTGGAGATATGTCCTTCATTTTGGGTCTACAAATTTCTCAGTCGCCACAAGGAGTGTTTATATTCCAATTCAAATATCTCAAGGAAAATCTGAACAAAATTTGGAATGGAAGATTGCAAACTTGTCAGCACGCCCATGACTACAGGCTGAAAAATGTGCAACGAATATGGAACACAACTGGTAAATCAGATTGAATATAGGTCAATGATAGCAAGCCTACTGTATCTGATAGTTTCGAGGCTAGACATCATGCAAGCACTGGGGATTGTGGCCAGATTTCATCCTTTTCCATGAGAAAGCCATGTGTGTTGTTGTCAAGTGGATCTTTAAATATCTTCGAGGTACAACAAAGTATGGAATGTGGTATGCTAAGAGTGAATATTTCAATTTGAAGGCCTACACAGATGCAAATTGGATTGGAAGTCTTGATGACAAGAACAATACTTCTGGTGCAACTTTCTTTCTAGGTGAATGCTTGGTGTTCTGGGTTAGTAAGAAACAAGGCTCTATCTTTCTGTCAACTTCTAAAGAAGAGTATATTGTTGATGCTACCTGTTGTACGTAAATTCGATGGAAGAAGCAAACCTTGAAATATATACAGGTAGAGCTGATTGATCCCATTCCAATAATTTGTGACAACACAAGTGCGATCACCATCTCTAAAAATTTAGTCATGCATTCAAAGACTAAGCATATTCTTATCATGTATCATTTATTAAGGTAATAGGTTGTAACCAACACTGTAAAACTTGTATATGTACCCACTAAAGAGAAACTGACAAATATCTTTACCAATCTACTAGCAAGGGAACCATTTGAGTATCTCAGGTAGCAGATAGGAGTTGTGACTCCTCCTTCTAAATGAATTCATTTTGGTAGGTGGTGGCAGCTACTCAGCATGTGGAACTCATGGGAGAGTACGCTACAATCATTTATGGGGATTTCTTGAGAACCATTCATTTCCATTTATGTCAAAGGGGGAGAATATTGGCATCGGGGTAGGCCATGCCTAGCCTGAGGGGGAGCTTATGGTTATTCCATCCGGAGCTGCCCAAAGATAGTCAATTCCCCTCAGTCACACTGAAGCTTCTAGAGGCAATGAAGTACGCTTCGCTGTGGGTGACCAAGGATGCGTAGTGTATCAGAGAAAGTAAGATCTTCTGGGTCCTAATGGAGATGAATATCTAGATGGGGATCAATTGCAAGCTGCGGTTATCACGCACAGTCTATGCCAGTTTACAGAGCGTTGTAGAGTTCAAAGAAAATTTCCACAATGTCTTCATTAGGGCGTGGAAAGACCCTATCAAGACGTGGAATGATTTACCATACCTGGAGACCAACGATGTCACATTCACAGTCCTTTAGTCTTGGTCGCCAGAGTGGCGTGCTCCAGCTGGCTCCGCAGTGGAAACAAACAAGTCTGCTACGCAACACAAGAAGGAAGAGACGAATCTTCAAATGGCGCAGCTAGCGAAAAAGCGTAGAATAGAGGAAGCAGTGGCTAAGGCCCAGGCAACGTGCGATGCTGCGAAGCTGGTGGAACAATAGAAAATAGGAGAAGAACAATGCGCAGGACAGAAGTCACCTTCGCCCTAACCAGAGACAGACACAGAACAAGGTGGTGCGGACCTGTTGAGCCTCAAAATTACTCTTTCCCTAGCAACTCTTCTCATTCCTTTTCTTTGTTTTTCCACAAGAAAGATGCATTCTCATCACTAATGATCGGTATATACTATCTTGAGGAGGACATTTAGTGATTTACATGTTATACTTTTATGTTTTGCTGTTTGAATAATTTTTTGTATATTAGCTACGGAATGCAGCCTGTTCTATAGCTAATCGGTTGTTCCATAGCTACCTTCATGCTCTAACAGGTTCTAGGTGTCAGAAGGAGAAACTAGCTACATGGGTAGCTTGGAAATCATCGTGACATGGACCCTGTCCTATTCACTTAGCCCAGGTCGACAAAGAAGATGGCATAAGACTACAACCAATGGATAAGTCAAACGCAGAGGCCGAAGGCAATAGGACTCTATTTCGTGGTTAATTAACATGTTTCACAGTGATGGGAAGCGTTATTCAGAACAACTACCTGTACCTACGGACTCCAACAGCCACCTGTACAACCGAATCCAACAGCCACCATGTCTTGGATTTATGTCTCCAACAGCTGAGGAAGAAATTCCGCATATCTGTCTTCTACGTGTTTGGTTGTAGCATGTTTTTCTCCACAAATAGTTGTATGGTTTTTCTTATAAATACCTATGTAAAGGACCGAAGAAGTTAGTAGTAATAGTGATAGTGTTATTGTGAAATCGAAGTTCTAGACTCTGTAATTTCTGGGCATTTTGTGTCCCTGTTTTTAATATGAAGACCGCATGTTTTATGAAAATCTGAAGGAGTTTTCTTGGAGTTGATTGAGAAAGCGTAGCCTAATCAGTTGCAGAGGGCCCCTGCACTGAAGAAGGTTTCATTTCATTTTATTTTCCTTCTTCTTGTTAACTCTAAATTCATCATTTTCTTTCACAGTGTTTATAATAATTTTCTTACTAACAATGTTTATAATGCAATTTCCATCATTTTCTTATTAATAGTGTTCATAGTTTAGAGTAGCTTCCATTTGCTTGATCTCTTTTTAGTTTTTATCAGTAGTTAGATGGTGAAACTCAGTAATGTAATCTAGTTTACTCCATTCACTGTCTTACTAGTCTTTAAATTCTCAATTAGACTGATCAGTGCCATTTACTGCCTTTGCCATTTTATTTTTAGTTCGCTGACTCATGGTGTTAATGAATGTTTATGAAAAACCCTTCAAGTTGATAATTCATCCTTAACTAAGTGGTTGAACATTTCATTTATGCAATGAGTTATTGCTGCATCTCTGTATTTTTTTTTTTGTCTTAGATTAATTAAGTACATAATTCCTCAAATGTCATCCCAAGGAGACTTTCTCCCAAAATTGAGAGGCAGAGTAACTAAGTATTTCAATTAGTTTTATTTTCGTAATTAGTTAGACATCAATTGCAAATTTCACTTTCAGCTTTAAAGTCATGATTTGGAAATAATGGTAAAACAAGAATAGGAACTTTGTTTTCATTTCTTGCTTAAGCTTTGCTTCCAAGTCTTTCTTAGCTCTGTTTTCATTTCTTTCTTAAGCTATGTTTTCATTTTTAGATTTTGAGCAGTCTTTACGAAAGTTAGATTTAAGTTTTTGATAATTACATTGTAAATCATTAGGAATGAAAAGACCAAAAACCCCCCAAAACAACATAAAACACAAAAAAATGAAGAAGGGTTATCTAGCACAAACAGTGCACTACACTTCATCAGTTTACGATACCTAGATTGATAATTTACGTAGAGCAATTTAGGACACTAAATTGACCAAAAATTTTGGCGCCGTTGCCAAGGAAGTGTAACTAGGTAGCCTTATCTCTTACATTAAAAAAAAAATGACATGCATACAGAAAGAGACTCTAGGGGTAGATTAATAGCTAGGGGAAGAAGTTCAATTCCTACAACACCACCTACTCCACCAAGAACAAGTAAATACACACCTCCATCCCAAACTCATACTCCCAGCCATAGGACTCCTAGAATTCCAAGGGTAGAAATCCAATCAAAAGAATCTCCTACTTCATCTACCAAGTCAGTCCTAGGGGAGAAAATTTTCGAATCTCCAACAACAGGAATAGCCTTTTTCACCTCCACATGAGAGCACATTGTAGTTGAAGAATTAGGAATACCTGGTGAGGAAGAAGAAGTAGAACCTCTCTCCCATATTCCATTAATAGAAGAACCAAAGGAGGAGGAAGTAACCTTGTAGGTTGAACCCTATACTGACTCTGAAGAAACTATAATGGCAGAAGAAGAACAAGATGGAGAATTCTCACTGTTTGGAGGAGGGGGTAGAGGGAGAGGTAGAGGAAATAATGGAGGAGGTAGAGGAAATAATGAAGAAGGTAGAGGAAATAGGGAAATAGATAATTCTTTTGGATTCGCTTTAGTGGATGAGGAAACAAATGCCACAATGAAAAATATCTCACCTTTTGTCCTCCCAAACTTCTATGAGTTGAAAAGTGAGGATCCTGAAACATTTTTGTTTGAGTTTGAAGTCTTGTGTAGAACTTATGACTATCTAGAAGACTCTCAAAAACTTAAATTGTTTCCTTCAACACTGAAAGGAGTTGCTTTGAAATGGTTCATGGGGTTAGTCAATCAGTCCATTAGAACATGGAATGACATGAAAAAAACATTTTTGGATAGGTACTTGGATTATTGCATGCCTACCAATCACAAAGATGAAGTGTTCAAAATGATGCAAAGAGAGGATGAAAACTTAGAAGATTTGATTGAGAGATTCAACTATAATTTGAAAAGAGCAAAGATGAACAATTTAGATGAAGAAACCTTGAAAGCTCTTTTATTAAAATCCATTAGAGATGAGTGGATATATATCCTTAACATGATGGGGAAGGGAGATATCTCTCAACTTCCATTAAATGATATAGGAGAATTGTGTGTTCATCTCTCAAGAGGGAAATCTAAAACAGGGAAAGGGCCAAGAGATCCTTCTCTTGTTAGAGTAAACAAATCTGCAATGGGATCTGTAAGTAGGGCAGAAATTGGTAATATGCTTGATGAATTTAAAACTGACATTCTAGGGAGCCTTAGTGAGCAATTAGACACCCTTAAAATACAAAACAAGCAGAAAATCAAGGCTGATGCTTTAGCCATTTTTTGTCCAAAATGCAGAAAAAAACATGCTCTAAGGGAATGCCCTTTAGATGCAAAAATTGTAGAAACTTGTATGATTTGCTCAGAAAGCCATGAGACCAAGCATTGCCCTTCAATCCCAGGTCTTAAGGTTGTCTTTCAAGAGGAAACAGTCTCAAATTCTGCAGAACCTCTTTGTTTTGTTGCTAGAAGACCTTGGCAGGGGCCACAAAATCAGGGATTTAACAATCAAATGTATCTTTAGCCCCCACCAAACTGGAATTCTTGGCAAAAACCTTGGCCTCAACCTCAATCTCAATCTCAACTGTGGGCACAAGGAGTACAAAATCCTTATGGGAGATTTTCTCAATATTACCAATATCCTCCATCATATCAGAATTATCCCCCCCCACACATTCAACAACAAAATCAGCAACCACAACTTCAAAAGCAGAACCCTGAACTTTCATTTCCATTTCCACAACAACCTCCACAACAAAACCAAAATCCTCAACTCTTACTGCCATTTCAGCAGAAACCAAATCAGCTACCTGCCCAACCAATACCAAACCCCAACAATAAAAACCCACAGAATGCTTACATGGTAGAAGGACAACATCTGCTTTACTTCTGGTGAAGCCAAGTCCCTGTATAAATGTATCAAATTTATGATACCACATCCTTGGTGACTGTTTTAACCCATACAGAGACTTATTTAACTTGAATACCAGTTCTTTCTTACCCTTCACTGCAAAGACTTTAGGTTGCTTCATGTAGATCTCCTCTTCCAGATCCCCATGAAGAAATGTTGTCTTCACATCCATCTGTTCTACCTCAAAATCAAAAACAACAGTAACATATAAAAGTAATCTAATAGAATTTACCTTGGAAACATGAGAAAAAATATCACCAAAATCAATTCCTAGCACCTGGGAATAACCTTTTGCTACCAACCGAGACCTTTCCTTCTGCATTTGTCTTCTTCTTGAACACCCATTTTCTGCCAATGGGTTTCCTTCCAACCGGCAACTCCACTAGATCCCAAGCCTCATTTTTGTGCAAAGATGCCATTTCATCAACCATGGCCTCTTTCCAGAGTTTTCCATCCTCTGAATCTATTGCTTCCTTCACAGTTTTGGGATCATCATCAGTAATAGATAAAGAAAAATTTGAATAGAAAGCAGATGGGCTATACCTTTCTAGCTGCCTTCTTTCTCGAACTGATCTTCTCACACTTGGAGTTTGTGGCTCTTCATCTTCTGATTCCTCCTTTGCTGTAGAGTCTGATTCTTCCTCCTTTAGATCAAACTCTATCTTCTCAGGTTCCTTTGGTTGGACTTCATGTTTAATAACATCTTTCACCTATCTGAACACCACATCTCGGCTGTACAAGACCTTCCTTGTTACTGGGTTCCAAAGCTTATAACCCCTTAAACCATCCTTATACCTAATAAAGATGCACTTTTCAGATTTACTATCCAACTTGGTTCGTTTCTTCTTTGGAACATGTACATATGCATCACATCCAAATACTCTCAGATGTGAAAGAGAGGGTTTCTTACCAGTCCATACCTCTTGTGGAGTCTTATCCTCCAATGCTGATGAAGGTGATCTGTTGACCAGGTAACATGGTGTCTCCACCGCCTCTGCCTAGAATTCCTTTCCTAACCCGGCACCACTGAGCATGCTTCTTGCCCTTTCCATCAACGTCTTGTTCATTCTTACTGCAACTCCATTTTGTTGAGGTGTATATGGAGTAGTCTTCTGTCGTGCTATACCACACTTCTTATAGAATTCCTCAAATTCCTTACTGCAAAACTCTCCACCGTTATCTGTCCTTAGCACCTTTATCTTCTTCTCTGTCTGGTTTTCCACCAGAGCCTTAAATTCTTTAAACCTGTCAAATAATTCAGATTTCTTCTTAAGGAAATATATCCATGTATTCCTTCAGAAGTCATCTATAAAGGATACATATTACACAGACTTACCCAGTGATGGAACCTTCATAGATCCAAACACATCACTGTGCACAAGCTCTAATATGTATTTCTCCCTCCTACCACTAGAGGGGAAACTCACCAGATTTTGCTTCCCATATACACAATTTTCATAGAAATCAAAATTCAGAGAGCTATTACTGATACCTCTACCATACCTTTACCATGAAGTATTCGAAGGCCCTTCTCTCCAATATGTCCAAGCCTGTGATGCCACAACATGGTATTCTCTCTAGAGACCACTAGATTTTCTGCTCCACTTTTAGGAACCACAGAACTATTGCACCCATCAACAACAGTGCTACGTTGCAGCTTGTACACAGTTCTAATATGAACTCCCTGCATCAATACCAGTGCTTCCCGAACCATCTTGCAGGTATCCTTCTCAAACACTATTTTTACACCCGCATCATCCAGCTTGCTTACAGAAATCAGATTTCTAGCCAATACAGGAATATGTAGAACACCCGGAAGTGTTCTAACCTTTCCACCTTGCAACTTCAACTTTACTTTTCCACGACCAATGATTCTAGCCTTCCTATCATCCCCTAGGAAGAAATCACCACCATCTTATTTCTCATACTTGTAGAACCACTCTTTATGGGGAGTGAAGTGAAAGGATGCACCTGATTTAATCAACCATGCCTCATGATCTACATGTGTACTTGAAGAAGCCAATTACACATCCCCACCTTCATCTGAGGTGGTTTTCACCTCTGTAGAAGGATCATCATCAGATCCCTTTCCTTTGTCAGGAGCTTTAGATTTACAGTCCATTTTGTAGTGCCCTTCCTTTCTATATTTCCAACACACCACCTTTATAGGTTTTCCTGGAGATTTAGATCTCCCTCTAGATTTAGATCTTCCACTCGATGACTTATTTTTGTTTCTATCTGGGACCGTCCTCGTACAGACAAGGCATCCCCATTCTAGCTCTCCATATTTTTCCATCTCATCTCCTCTGTCAGCAAGGATGAGACTATTTCATCAAACTGCAAGGTTGTTGCATTGCTACCTATTGCAATAACCAGACTATCCCACGAATCTGGTAGAGAACACAATAAACTAATGCACTTATCTTAATTTGAAATTTTGATAACAAACGATAACTGACTTACGACAATATTAAATGCATTCAGATGCTCTATCACAGAGTCTCCATCTTTCATCCTCAGATTATACATCTTTTTCTATAGGAGCAGTTTATTCACCAGAGACTTAGATTGGTACAAAGTCCCTAACTTGTCCCACAAAGCCTTCGTCGTAGCTTCCCCTGATAAATTTAGCGATATTGAATCTGAGACACACAATCGTATTGTTCTCTTTGCCTTCCAATCCAACTTCTTCCATTCTTCATCAAAAACTCACGTTGGTTTAGTACCCGGATCTACCACAATCCAATGATCTTTATCCACCAATAGATCCTCCATCTTGAATTTCCACAACTCAAAATTCTGACGATTAAATTTCTCGATCTCTATCTTTCCACTGCTCGCCATCTTCTTTCACCTCCAGAATCAATCTTGCAGATCTCCCACTGAACAGGGTCTACCACAGGCCCGAATGAAACCCCTCAACAACAAAGGCTTCCCCTTGAAGCCAAAACAGCTCTGATACCAAATGTAGGATTTAACCCTGTACAGAAATTACCTGCATACGAATTCTAAAACACAGAAAATAAACAATGCAAGAGCATAACACATAAAACACATATACATAGAGATTTTCCCCTAGATCTCAAACCCGAGACTACCAGCGTGATTTTTCATTATTTTCCTTTCAATGTTACAATACATATTTATACATGCTGAAGCATCCAATACCATGGACCAAAAACCATCACGTCCAAAACCATGTGCAAAAATCATGCACAAAACCATAGGTAGGTCCGCTCAACCTAACATAGGGTCCAAAACCAAAATTTTCTAGGGCGCTGCCCTAGAACCCATAGAGTGGGGTTGCCTGGACCCCTCCAACCCCCTGTGACGCCCCCCGCTATGCAATTGGTGCAATGAAGGGGGGGGCTCTTCCCCCCTTCTAACCCCCTGGTTAACTACATGGGCTAGTCATGGAAAGAATATAACACAACCCAACACCGCGACCATGAGAGCAGACAGTGCTGCGAAAGAAAACAAAGGCATCGAAGACATCGTTTGACCCAATCACCCTTACTGAGGGGGATTTTCATGATATCAGCAAAACAGTGAGGGATGTCACCGCAGAGGCCCTCCAACAATTTGAAGAAGTCCAATAGGCAGCCACTCAGTGTGCTGCCGAAGTTGGAGTGATCCAAACAGAGCTGGGAGGTCTTCGTGCTAAGATCTCCACACCTACAAAATGACTCGAGGGAAATTCACAATGTTTGTGTCAAGGGCATGTTGGGCGCGAGATCCCCCAAGTGTAGTTTTGGGGCTAAGAGCCCATATTTGGGTCCCCTTTTGTAATACAAATGTAAAGACTCCGCATTTTGTGGGCGTGGAGCGCATAGTTGTTAAAGAGTCATAGGGTTGTCTGCCCTTATTTTGATAATGTAATTTCAGTTGTAAAAGATCTACCCATGGTTAGCGGACCATGGGATTGTATAAATAGAGCAAAGCTCTAAGTAGTTGAAAGGATGACAAAGAAATCAATGATGAAGAATTGAGTCATAGCCCTAAAGTAGAAGTCTAAGTTTTGGGCCATAGCGTAGGTAGAGGCTCTACAACTGAGTGCATAGAGGCCTAGAAGTTTGTAGATGAGTGCATGAACCCCTGCAGCTGAGTGCGCAGGGCGAGTCGAGTCTGTAATTATATGGAATTATCAATAAAGAAGAGAATTCTATCATTTCTGCGTCTTTATTTCCTGTTTATGCATCTGATATATTGGGTATGCGAATGTGTATAATTGTATTGGTTAAGTGAACGCAAGAAAGAACATCTGGTTACGCGAAGCTAACTAAGATCTATTAATAAGATAAGTAAGATACTTAGCCTAGTTTGGGAGATATCACAGTTCACTACCCTAGCAGCGTGAAAAGACTTCAGCCCCTGGTTAGGGCTGCGCCAAAGCTGACTGTAACACTTCACGAAGATACGGAAGGATAGAGCAAAGGGATAAGAAACCTGTGCGAAGTCAGGCATGGTTGGAATAAACCGACATCACAACCATCTCAAGTGTGTGGAAACTTGGTTCCAACATCCCCTCATACCGCTTCAGGTGAGACTTCAATCTGCACTCCGCGGGTTGATGCCGAAAGGGCCAGTAGTGGAGGGATTTGTTTGGCTAACTAACGTCGAACCTAGTTCAACCCCCCTCAAGCCAACAATTGGTTATATGATGTATTTTATTTATGTATCTTGACATGCTTTCATAAGTATTTGAATGGTTAATGAATGCATGGAATAACAAGTGCTATTTCAGCTAGCAAGAGAGGGCTTAGAGCCCTTTTGGATATTCTTAAAAGAATACTATCAGTTTATGATCATATATGCATTCATGAATAATAGCTTATATGTTTAACATATGTTTGACGAAATGTTTGATGTGGATTAGGCATGTATAGGTCAAGTTCTTGCTTTATTTTGAATCGTTACAATTGTTATCATCTTTTCTATGCTTCTGGAAAGTTACAAGTAGTTTGGGCATTGGTTTAGAGGTTAGCCTGAAAAAGTGGCTTAGATCTTGGAACTGCATGCACAGAACTAGAGGAATTGGGTCATAAACACATGGAAGCAATTCTATTAGTATTTTTATAGGCTTCCAACCTCATGTATGCAGTGACAAGGGTGCAATTATGGAACCATGTTAGAGAAGAAAGGTTCCAACTCATGGATTGATCACCTAGGATGGTTGTTCAGGTCCTAAGTGATCATATGTAATCCCTGTAGGATTTCAGTGAGTGTTTAATGTGTAGACCCCACTTCCTTAAATGCAACTTGGAGGTCAGGTCATGTCATAGTGATATTCATCTTATGTTTACCCTAATAAGCTTGTGAATTGGGTGCATTTGGGAGGAGTCATGACACTAAGCTTACAGAGACTCTGTGGAAAGCTCACGAGGAATTCATAGCAAGAATGAAAACCTTGGAGAACAAACTTAATAGAGGAACTACACTCATATCTACACTCAAAAACTAGCCCACCTATTTGGTTAACAATCACACTAAAATTACGTCCCAAAAAATACTTATTCATAAGTTATTTTCAAGGAAAACTTTAGATCCCAAGGCAGAACAAGAAATTAACGATACAGTGGAGAAAGAGCAAACAATGTTTTCACAATTATTGCGACTGAAGTGCCAATGGATAAGGGAAGGAAATAAAGCACAATATGAAGCTTCCAATGCATTTGAATATCTATAAGGAGTACTCAACCAAGTCTTGGGCATTGAAGTCACTAAACTGTTCAGCCAATGAATAGAAGAGCATACACCCCTAAAGGAGAAGGTTTAGTACCACTTGGACCTGAAAGAATAGTGTTGTTGGGAACAGGTCCCTTGGGGGTCAATTTTGGGGTTACAAACCCAAGTTTTGGGGCAGAAGGCCTGAATTTTGTGTAAAGAATGTAAATTCTCCGCATTTTGTGGTCGCGGAGTGCAAAGATATCTAAAGTCAAAGAGGGTTTTCCACCCTTAGTCTAGTTGGGTTGTATCTATTTTGGAGATCCGCCCTTGGTCCGCAGACCATGGGATTGTATAAAAATGAGAGTCTTAGAGAGTCTAAGGTGCAGAATTTTCTCTACAAATAAGCTAGCTCACTGATATCATGTAGAAATTTCACCTGCAGATCAAACTGATATATGCAATGTACTAAAGCATAATACTAGATCTACATCTACCATAAAATTTGCGGAATCTTAATTGAACATGAGAAACATCAAGCATGAACGCATATAACTGATAAGAAGGAATCAATCACATATAACACAGAATATATCATTAGGGAAAGCACTAGCATAAAACCCCAACACTGTATTATCAATCAAGTGGAGATCCTCAACAACATACAAAGAGAATCAGCTCAATAGCTATCCTTCTCTCTCTGGAATCAGAAGATGTAGCTCATGGACTACCTAAGCCTGTATATATAGGTTGCACAAGTTCTCCAAGCTCCTATTTCCTTGCACAGTTTTGGCTGGGGTCCAATTAGAAAACACATGTAAATTGGCCTAATCATACCTACTGTCAACCTTAGGTCCAACTATGCAATACTTGAGGACAAAGATTCCTCCTTCATGCAAGGAATATTCACAAGGAATATCTAAGCATCTGATAGTACACTATCCCACATCTGATCTCAACTGGGTCTCTGACAAAACTGACATGCATCAGTTATCCATGAGAAAATACTCAGTTATCTGAAATAATAGTTGTCACATGCATGCAAGCATCAACAAACTATATCTCATTAATTTAACAACTTGTTAAATTAATCTAACTGAACTTGACTAAGTTAAACTAGGTCAACTGATCCTCTCAATATAGAACTCATCCTTAATTCCTCAACCAATGGAGAAATAATTGCATGTCCTCACAAAGAATTCAAGTTTGCTTTTCCTTAACTAATTAAATCATGGAGAATTAATTAATTAATATTCCAAACTGCTGCTAAGACCAAATTCGATTTTACTTCCTATAGATAGACCAGGGACTGCTATAAATAGGAAGGGACCTAGAAATGCTATTTTTAGTAGTTTCACCTCTCACCCAAGGTGGCCAAAATTCTCATTGGCCAAACTGCTATTTTTAGCATTTCTTGTTGCACATTTTTCAACATAAGGCAGTTCATTAGTGATGAGTCATTGACGTAATAGGTTTGTGAGAGCTAAGAGCAAGAGTCTTAGCGGGGAAAGAGGCTCTACAACTGAGTGCGCAGAGGCCTAGGGTAGAATTCCGCAGCTGAGTGTGTGGACCCTTGCACCTGTGTGTGCAGGGCGGTTAGAGTATGTATTGGAAATCTGAATGATCAATAAAGAGATGTGTTCTGAACTACTGAGTACTTTCAATATGTGTAAGCGTTATTTTACTTATGTTATAAATGTTGCAATTATGCTATGTTGAATGTTGGGTTTAAGATATGATGTTAAGGTGACGCGTGAAAATATATGTTTCCATCTGTTACATGAACGCAAGTCATAATATATGTTTATGCGACAATGATCTTAATTGCATGGTAAAGATTGGCTAATACTTAAGATAATTTGGGGAACAAGACAGTAAGTGTGGTGAAGTAAAATTATAAGTACGGACACGAATGAATTCCTCTAGCCCGATAATGGGTCTAGCCATAACAGATACATTCTATGGAATATTTCCTTAAGTTAGAATCAATCAAGAGGGCCTACCTCTTGGTCCACTTATCCTACTTGATGATGTCCTCGCTTGCTCGCTCCAAAAATCTCTCGCTTCCTTCTTCAAGCTCTTGAAACAAGCAAACAACAACAACACACAAACATAATAATAGACAAATTATGATTCAACCTACTTAACAAGTCAAGAAACATTAAGACATGAATATGTAATATTACAAAACATGTAGGAAATCAATCGATAGTTGCATATATTAATATCAAAGAGAGATTACAACCATTCGTCTTGACATTGCAGTCCTCCTCTGACAAGACCAGGTTCCCACACACTTTTGCTAGCATTCCATGATGGCCTCAATCAACAATAGTTTTAAGGCTCTTCCCTTTAGGCTTCACTCCAAACCAAATCACACTTCTCCCTCACACAACTAGATAGCTACAACTAGTAATAGCTTGCTTTCCTATTCCAACCCAAAATAGCATCAACAGTCAACCAAAAACTATGACTGCAACTAGTTTGTTCTTGGGAAGAAGGGAGGTTTATATAGGAAATACGAATGGGATATGGATCCTCTTCTCATGGGAGAAGGACTTATCCCTTGAGGTATTTCCATCATTATAGGGGAAAGGAGCCCAAACTATCATCCTTGACCCCATCCGGCCAAACCATTTACCAGACTTCTGTTACAAAGCTTCTAGAGCTGGAAGCTTTGACTCCTAATTTAAAAAACTTTCCACAATAGGACTAGCGCGACTAGAACATAGCTCAGTCACTCTGGATGGTGCTAGGAATAGTTCTAATCTCTGCACATCAGCATGGGGAAGACAAAGGTCATTACCATCGATCTTGTAAACTGGGCAAAACATCAGTTTTAGGGGAAATGGTGCAAAAGGGAATTGATCTGCTCATGAAGAGGGACACCATGTTGTTTTTTCATGAAGGCAAAGCATGTGGTGTTCATTGTAGAGGTCCTCCAGGGTCAAGGAACGAGGAGTACAGGGATAGTGACAAAACTCTATGTAACAGATACCCCCTAAATCGTGAAGGCCGAGCTGGAGTGAGGGATGAAATGCTTTATTAATCAGTGTGGGGAACCGGTCTTCCATCGGAAAACCTGCAAGAAAGTATAGATACATATACATAAACTGAGATCTCTGTCAAATGGTACATGAATTGTGGCATGGACGCAGCCATCCAGAGAATTATCATGTAAATGGATCCAGGTATGGGCACAACCCTTCGTCAAAGAGGATCATAATGAAACCATGGTATGGTCGCATCCATCCAATAATGAGAAGGATCACATATGATAACTCATGGTCTGGTCGTAGCTAGCCATCTGATAGATACATGCATACCATCATAACCATGTCACACCACTTCTCAACCTAGACTTGTGTGATCTAAGTCCAGGGTATTGCACTCCAACATGACCCAATCAAAGTATAGATTCTAACATGTGAATAGAGGTGTTGATGTCGAACATGCTAGAAAGTCACTTAATTATCATTGATGTAAACTGTTAACAAGTGCAAGAGAAACCACCAATAATGACAATGGCCCTCAAGGTACTATCAACACAATCCACGAAATGTGAATAGAGGAACTGAATTCGAACACCCGTGAAATCACTCGATCGAAAGCCAATGATGTGAACTTGTCGTTGAGTGCGAAGAACTTGCCATTAGGGCATGCAAGCTCTAAGGTACTGGAAGGGAGTCTCTCGGTCAACTTTCCGGATAATGAGTTGAAGTCGACGGAAAGTGACCGTGTTGAAGGAGGGCCATAATGAATCCCACTTCATCGACATGAGACTAGAGGATGAAAAATGATTTTGGATGATATATAAAATCAGAGGTAAGTGTAACTGTAGAAGGACAACTCTTGAACATATCAGCGACACAACTAGAAGTTTGGCAGCTTTTGTATCCATGGGATCGGTGGTCATAATGACATGGAAGAGATCAAATGGAAGGAAAAAATGAACGGAAAAAACCCAGGAAGGTCAACGATGCAAAGGTGGATGTCCCAACCCGACACAAAGCAAAGAGTGTCATGTTCAAGAGTGAGCTGTCGACATGACTGATAGATTTCCAAATTTTCCCCCACCATTTTTGGCAAGTACCCCAATTATTTTTTGATCGCAAGCTTGAAGGGGATAGCATATGCTTGCACTGTAATTTCATCCTTCAGACGAATCCGACCTAGTAAGTTTAACGATCCCTAGCAAGGAGAAGCTCACATTCGTCGTGGTGACGAATCCAATGTTGTTTAATAGTTTAACAAGTTCGACAAAGGTGTAACTTGATATATTTTTCATGTTTAGAGAGTTTGAAAAGGACACGTAAAAGAAAACTCCACATGGTCCCTTTTCATACATTTGTGTCTCTTGAGCCCGAAAAGGTAGAAAACAATACTTTAGAGAACCGCTTGACCATTTCCGTCAAGGAGTACCTTTTTCATAAATAGTGTCTCCTAGCCCGAAAAAGGGGTAAACTTATACTAGGCACAAGACGTTTTGCATCTGTTAACGAGGTCAAAATGACAAGGGCTCGGCCATCTTTTCGCTTTTAAAGGGTCGAAAAAGAGCTAAAAGAGGACACCCCGTTTTATTCTCTTTAACAAGTCAAAAAGGGAAAAAATACTCGGCAATCTTTTCATATGAGTTTAACGAGTCGAGAAAAGAGCTGAAATGTGACTCATCATCATCATCGAACATCCATCACTTGTCACTACACAAGTAAGGTAAAGTGTATTATCGAGTCCTTGAGGCAAAAATAGGTCAAAATATTTACAAAACTTGATATTTTCATGAAAAAATGAATAAAAAGGGGAAAAGTAAATATATTTTTACCATTTACCATTTTACCTTTGTTGTGAGGACTTTTTACCCACTTTTTCCTTAATTGTTCTGGAGCAGATTACGTGAGATCCGGGAGGTCAATCAACGAGCCACCAATTCCAAGTAACAGCTGAAGCCCTGAGCTCCATTTTCATGCTATTTATTTTTTCTTTTACCCATTTTTTAGATTTTTAAGGAGGTTTTTGAAAATATTTTTCACCCTCAGTCGGCACAATTTCCAGGCACAGAATCGCACCGGTCAAGGGTGATTAACAAAGCCATCCACACCAATCGGCACAACTATTTTTAAAACAGGCACTCTAGTGCCATAGATAGGGAAAAACCCTATTTTCTCAAAAACTGGCCATTTAAATTTGAATTTTATGTGCCAAGGATGATTATTGACTCAAATTAATGGATTTTGTAGGAGAGAATTACTGAAAATGGTGGATTGGAAGGAATGGGAACATGAAGATGTTGACACCCAGGCAATGAATGACCCAAATTGCCTGGAGGCTTTGAGGGTTTGTGGGCTCATCAAATTCTTCCTTACGCTAGGTATGTGGGCTTAGCCTAAGTTGCTTCGATACCTGATTAGTCTTTGGGACATTAATCAGGAGATTTTTGTCATTGGTGACCAGAAGCTGTAGTTGGAAACTTTAGATATTTACTTCATCACTGGACTGTCTCGTAGAGGTGAGATAGTGAACTTGTATGGGTTATGTCTGATTAGGGCAAGGATATCTTCCTTGCTTGCCAAACACTACCTTGAGGCCCTGAAATGCAAGAGTGGTAAGATAGACATTTCTAGTATGCGGGATCTGACACTGAGGGTGCTTCTGTTGACTATCAATAGAGTGGTGGAGTCCCAGGTGGAACATGAGACTAAATTGTTGAAGTTACTTTATGCTATTGAATGCATAGCTCCTATGATATTCAACTAGGTAGAGGCCATGAAGATGAACTTCAAGCGCCAGTTGTCCAAAGCCAAGGTAGGGAATCTGAAGAAATTTTGCTTCGGATCTGTACTTGTGACCTTCTTCCTGGAATGAGTACCACTATTTCAGTATCAGTTGACTGAGGTGGATCCTCCTATGTCGCATGATCTGTGGATGGCCCGTTGGAGTCATTTGATGCCCAGTATCACTGGGAGTTAGCGCATGTCATACCAACCTGCATTATTTTCATGGCTATGACGATAGAAGATTGTCATGGAGGACTCGACATACAATGGAATTGATTTTCATGGAGATCCAGACATTCCCTTACTAGATGGAGATGACTTTGATGAAAAAGGTAAAAAATCAAATTTTTAATTTCGAGATTTTTTAATTTGTTTTGGTATATATGTGTTTATAACATTTCTCTTGTTCATGCAGATGTTGGACCAGAGCGACCAGCTGGGATGTCCCCGATAGCTAGGCGCATTACCCACCCTATTGATGTTGTTGCCCCTTATCAAGAAGGGAATGACAACGAGGAGAAGCTCGTGAGGAACCTTGAGGGGTTAACTCATGGTATCTAAGAGTATGCTCGAATAGGAGACATTCCCCGTCGGTACCAGAGACAGATGGTGGGAGTCTCAGACCAGATCCACTAATTGCTGAGTCATGTTGCACAAGATTTCTAGTGCTACCATAATCACCATGCTTATTAGTTCCTAGGTCCAGCACTTACATATTTTTTGAGGCCTGCGTGCCATGGATGTATGAGGCCTGCGAGCCGCTGATGTTATTTTAGACACACATATTATTTTTAGGGTTCTGATGTATTAAACATTCTCATCATATATATATATATATATATATATATATATATATATATATATATATATATATATATATATATATATCTATTATTATATATATATATATATATATCTATATATATGTTGTATTTTCCTATCTATTATGGTAAAAATGGTTTGTTTTATCTTTTACATGTTTTGTAAATGTCTATCCAACACGTAATTAGCTAATGCATCTGTTAATGTATTCATGCGTCTAGGAATATGATGATATGTAATATAATCAAAATGCCTTTCTAATAGACGGACACAGAGATACATTCTCAATATTTTAGGTTTCCTGTTGGAATATTGCCTGTTGAGTTGAAGGATGAAAAGTTGTGAATCCAGGTTGACAACCAATTCTCTGATCCCCAGAGCGATGGATTCTGACAACAATTCGATGACCGCACTGTATTCAGCAATGTCGTTGGTTGTGCGATCTAGGAAGATACCTTGAAGGTCAATCAAATCATCGTTAGGTTCATAGATATCCCATGCCACAGATGATAGGTTTCGGGTACTACAGCAAGCACCATCAGCGAAACCAACGTGAGGAGTCGCAGACATCTGCAAAGCAAGAAAAGCATAGTAAACATGAAAGTTGTTTGAAAACTATCACACAAAACCACATTGTACAAAAATGAATCACACACTAATGTACATAAGTAACCATGCAAGATGACCTAGGCATAGTACTTTTTGAGGTAAAGCTCGGTTTGGGGCTTATCGAGATGATTTCCTTCATAATCAATAAGCTCATAGGCTCCTTTCTGCAAAACGTGTTTCATGATATAGGGCCCATGCCACATATGTTCAAACTTGCCTGCCCCGAGCTTATCATTAGCTTGGTCGATTAATAAGACCAAATCACCCTCAGAGAATGTGTGATGGGAGACTGACTGATCGAAATGGGATTTGACCCATTTATTTTTTGCTTCGATGACCAAGGCAGCGAGATGGCGAGTCTCATCCAGTGATTCTAGATATAAAGGCGTTCCTCTTGAGGTGATGTTTGGGGGAGGAGTTCAACAGCTAACTTGAGTGAAGGAATCTCGCATTCGATCGGCAACGTTGTTTCTATACCATAGACCAGCTGGAATTGTGTGAAACTAATTGCATCTTTGGTTGAGGTTCGGTAGGCCAACCGAGATGAAAAAAGCATGAGATGCCAATTTGACTTGTGCATCCAAATAGTACGCTAAAGCATTCCAACCAAGACCTTGTTCATGGTTTCAACTTGGCATTGGCCTGAGGGTAATATGGGGTCGAGCCATCGTGGTGCAAGCCCAATGTAGATGTCAGCTCAACCATCATGTAATCTCTGAAATGGGATCCATGGTCTGTGAAAATGGCTTGGGTACGTCAAACTTGGAAATAACATGGTTAAAAAGGAATTGATTCGTCGTCTTACCATCTGCAGAATATGTAGGCATCGCTTCGGCCCATTTGGTGAAATAATCCACAACGACGATAATATAGCCATGCCCCTTGGTCGAATGAGGGTTACATGTCATATAATTGATGCCCCATTTGTCAAAGGGACCTACAGTAATGACGGGGTGTAGGTAAGCGGGTGGGGTGTGCATCTTGCGTTGGTAAATTTGGCATTTGTGGCACTTACGAACAACAAGAATGCAATCCTTGAAGATAGATGGCCATAAATAACCAGCGTGAAGGATTTTTTGAGCTGTAGTGTAACCAGACATATGACCACCACATGCCCCAAAGTGGCAATCATTGAGAACTTTTTCAGCTTCCTCAATCATAAGGCATCGACGAGGAACTGAATCGACACCGACACAGTATAAAGTACCACCAATAATATGGTAGGGTTGGGAGTTATGCCAAATTCTTCAGCGATCATCTTTGTTCAACGTGGACCGAAACGTGGACATTTGGAGATACACGATGATATCACCATACCATGGATCAAGGGTGATAATAAGGAAAAGGGTCTCATCTAGAAGCTGTTCATCTGCACTAGCAGGGAGAACCTTGGAGGGGAGGGAACAAATCAATTCAGTGAAAACAAGTGACTTCTTAAATTTGGCTGTAGTGAAGACCAAATCAAATTCTTGCAGGATGATGATCCATTAGAATAATTGCCCCCTAGCAACTGATGAGTCAGGATATAGGTCATAGGGTTGCATTCAGAAATCATTGTAGTCATACGTAAAAGGATATAGCGCCGAAAGCATTGAATAGCCTAAACGGTAGCCAAAGCCAGCTTCTCGACCTATGCATAATGCGTTTCAGTGTCGAGGAGATTCCGACTAAGGTAGTAGATTACATGTTTGCTTCCTTCATCATCGTCTTGGACCAAGACCATAGCAATGGTGCTAGGGGCCGTGGCTAGGTAAAGGAATTAATCTCAATAATAGTCTGGTGGGTGCAACAGAGGAGCATTTATGAGGACAGCCTTGAGATCATTAAAATATTTTTGGACCTTCCCCATACAAATGGAGTTCCTTGTTTAAGCAACCGAGTAAATCTTGTGGCTAGCCCGACATAGTTGGGTATAAAACGATGGAGAAAGTTGGCCTTTCCTTGTAGGCTCTGGAGTTGGTGCAATGAGGATGGAGGGGGTAAATTAACAATGGCCTCGACTTTTAGTGGATCCAAGCAAATATCATGCTTGGAAACGATGAAGCCGAGTAGTGGTCCTGATTCCACATAGAAAAAACATATGTGTGGATTTAACCGAATGTTGTAGTGTCTGCAGCGTAGAAATTTTTTCCGAAGATGGTTTGGGTGATCTTGGTGCTTACGAGAATGAGCAGGAAGGTCATCCAAGTAAGGCTGGACTATGTTGTGAATATCATGAAACGCGTAGGACATCGCTTGCTGAAACGTGGCTCCAACATTTTTTAGGCCAAAAGGGAGCTTCTTGTACACGAACGTACCCCATGGCCATATAAAGGATTTCTTTTCTTAATTGGTCGGTGTGATGTTAATCTGGTTATAACTAGAAAAACCATCCATAAAGGAAAAGATATCTCTCTTGGCACATTCATCAATGATTTGATCAATGAAGGGAGTAGGATAGTTGTCATTAGGACATGCACGATTGAGATCTCAATAATCCACGCAGAAGCGGATCATGCCTTAGTTTTAGTCACAGGGACCATATCGGACACCCAGTCTATAAGGGGGATGGGATAAATGAACCTAGCCTTGAGAAGCTTTTCAACTTCACCCTTAATAGCAGCGACCTTCCTAGGGTGCACCGAGCGAAGCCGTTGGCAAACGGTCTTTGCGTGCGGATACATTGGTATTTCGTGTGTTGGATACCTATAGTAATAGGTTTCATATTTCATGATTGGCAAGAGAAAAGCCAAATATGCTCTGCTTTGGTATCCCAAAGATCCCATATTTCCTAGAAAGCAAGAGCTGGGTAAAGTGTTTCAAGTATTGAGGACCTTATTTCAATTTTTGTGGATGATTCAACAGTTTAATCTGGATCATGCCATGTTTCAATTTTGAGTTGTAGAATAGAGAAAGAGGTCTGTCCAAACAGCTTAATCTTGGCAGACAAGTAGTTCAGGTAGAGAAGCAAAGGTTCCCAAAAGTTTAATCTGGGACCTTGGAAGACATAAGGGTAGAAGTAGATAGAGAAAAAGAGGAAAAAGCCAAAGAAAAGAAAAGGCAATTGAGGGTTGCAAGTTCAAGTGCCCCTCCAAGAAGAAACAAAAAATGCTAGGCAAAATAGTTGGGTAGGCAGTTGTGGTTGCAGAAAGAATAAGATCACCATTACACAAGTATCAATAGGTCTCTTGCCAAGGCAATTAATCTATCAGCAAGCAAAGTGGTGAAGTCCATGAAATTACAGCAAAGAGCATCACTAACTTCCTCTCTTTCCCTCTCTACTCCATCACTAACACCCCCTTTCTAAATTCCCCTCCTTCATTCATATTAACTCCTAATTCTACTATATAACCTCCCTTATCTTACCCCACCCCTAATATTATTAACACTAAGGTGTATAAAACCCCAAATCTTATGTATATTCCCTCCCCTAGGCATAATAGCCGTGTATTTTTCAAAAGGGGCCAAATGGCATCTGGCCACTTTGGTGAACCTATTCCACCCTTTTTCCCCTTTGCTGCAAGTCAATTTGCCTTCAAATCACCTCTGCATTGCTAAAACCCACTTTCCAAACCCATGTTGCCTATAAAACCTTTGCAAAGGTCAAATGCCCGCCTCTGGCACGTTTCCCAATCCTACCGCATTGTGGTTCAATCAAAACATTTGCAAAAACCCACATAAAACCCACAAATTTTAATTTTTCCGCCCGCAATATCAATGGCGCTTGTTTCCCCTCCGCCAGCCGTCGGATCAAGCCCATCAGATCCGACGGCCTACAGCAATATCGGAGCGCCTCCCGTGGCTGCACGTTAACTTCCGGGGAAGTGACGTTGCGCCTCGTCACGCCTCCTCCACGCGTCGGGCGCTAAACCATCTCGGAGCCCGCTCTGACATCCTCCGCGCCGTACCTTAACCGCCCCGGGAAACCGCAACGGTTAAGGCCTTAACCGTGACCGCCGCCACGTTTGCCTGCCCGTACCCGCTTATGTTATTGGCCCACCTCACTGCTGACTGGACTGCCACCTCGCCGAACCTTTGACCAGTCGCCCACTGCCACGTCGCCCGATGACGTCAGCTGACGTCACCTCACCATGACCCACCAATGACGTCATGCTGACGTCAGCAGAAAAAAGCGCCAAATGGTAAAATGACCCATATTTACCAATTTTTCCCGTGTTTTTACCATTTTCACTGTGTTTTTTACTGAGCGCTCTGCTTGACCGTTTGAACTCGAATTTTTGCCAACCAGCCGATTAGCCCGGGCGACCTCCTCAAAAAGCACCTGTGCACCTGTGTTTCAACCTCTGCTCGTCGAATTACAGGTATTTAGACCATTTCGCCCTCCATACGACCTTCATTAAGCTCAAAATTTCTCACAGGGATAATAGAACCATAAAAACTATATTTACACCGTTCATTCCCCTTCACTCATCCACCATTGTCATTGGGAGGGCCAAGAAACACTGGCAGAGCTCTAGAAACCTGCAATTCTCATTAAACCTCTGTAATTCTGCGTTTTCCCGGCAGAATTGCTAATAGACATAATTCACCCGGTTATAGAGTTCAATTACACCGCAGAGAGGTTCTATCACTAGACTCCAGTAGTATTTCAATTGCTACTGAGAGAATTCCCCTTGAATACTCAAAACCTCAACTGTTTCCACAGAAGACTGTCTCCAGACTGTGTTTTCACCATTCCCCCTGTCTATTTGCAATTCTGGTAACTTGAACAGCTATGGAGACCCCTATTGCACTGAACATTAAGCCCATCAATGCACCTCACCAAGAACTAGCATGGAAAGCCCTGGGGGACATGGACTACCAAATGCTGGATTGGTTTCCCATGGGAACCAAGTATAATGTGTTAATGCTGAATGAATTAAGAGCCCAGCACCTCAGTGGGGCAGATATCTTGGGGATTTGGGAATCAAATTTGCCCATATACAACCTTCCCCAAGTCAATCCAATGCCAGAGCTTATTTATAGCTGTCAGGAATGCTATGACCCCAGCCAAAGGGCAGTCATAAGCCCCACAGGCCTAGTCCTGTTCCACATCACCCCAGAGAGCATAAACCAGATGCTGCACTTCAGTACAGCCAAGAAATTGACCCCTCTGTCCATGCAGAATCTGATTAACACAGGGATCAAGCTGTCCAGTGACCAGATTATCAAAATTAACCAACTGTTTGTCACACCAAGCTCAGAAACAGTCACAACCCCTCCTATTGGGTACCGTTATCTGAATGAGTTGGGCAGAATGCTGGTGGATCTGATTAGCTATGTCCTAGGGTTCAGGGGGCTGGAAGATGTAGATGAAAGTCTAATGGCAATGCTGTCCATGTTTGCCCCTGGTAAGCCTCCAGCTGTGCAGTATGACTATGCAACTTACATAGCAGAGAAAATCCATGATCAGTTCATGAATTTGAAAAGGGAGAGACTGTTCAGGTACTCCTCCTATATATATCATTTATTCCTTTTCTATCAGCCAGCTACCTTCTCTGTTCCTTTGAGGCCACTCAATGCCCAAGGAAGCCCAAGATCAGTTGTTTTCTGGACCTCTGTTTTTCATTTTACCTCAGTATCACCCTATACATACTGTGAGTTTATTGATTTATTTGTTCATCCGGCCCTAACAGTTCTGCAAGGTACTCCTCCTCCTAGATTAACCGATGAAATGAGGAGGATTCTACATTTGAACAAATCTTACAATATTGGCAACTGGTACTTCTACCAGAACCACACAGTCATTAGGATATATGGCTGTGAATTGAACCCATTTAGATTGCCAAGGTATGTCCCCATGAGGCTTTTTGCCTTAGAGTATTTCAGGCAGTTTGGGAACTCAGATTACCTTCACTTTCAGAGTAGAAACAAGAAGTCACAATTGAAGGTAAGAAGCCAGCTAGGTTCCTTCCTGTATAACAAGAAAGAGGAAGGATGGAAAGAGGCACACAGCATGCTGGAAGGCCTCAGATTGCAGACCAGTTTTGAGTGGATTCCTTATGACCCCAATCATACTATCTCCCTCAGGAGAATTAGATACAGACTGGGCAACTATGCACATAAAAGACAACCTGAAATAGAAAAGTATGCCAATGCACTAGATTGGGAAGAGGGTACACTAATAGAACAACTCACTGAGGTAGAATTGCTTGAGAAAGAAGCCAGGAATGTACAAAAAGAAGCTGACTTGGAAACTTGTGGAAAGGTGCCCCTCTCCTACAGAAGGCAAATCGGAACAGCTGCTAGATCTTCAGCAGCACAGCAGCAAACCACTGAGAAGACATCCCAGGCAGCAGGCAAAGACAAAGGTAAACAGGTGGAACAGCCACCTGTATTGACAGAGGAACAAGTTGACACCTTGCTACAACAGCAAGAAGAAATGGAACAGCAAGAACTGGGACAGCAACAAGAAAAAGCACAGTCCAGCGAACAGCAGCCCTTGCAGTAGGAAAAGGGGACAGATTTACCTAGTAACACTGAACAGCAGCCTCAAATAGAGGTGCCTCCCAGGACAGACACCAATGTAGACACCTCAGTCCTCCAAACACCACAGAAGGAGGATGTGACTAGAAAAAGGGAGAGAGAGACCCCCCACACCTCATCCTTCATCAGAGGAGAGAAGAGACAAAGACTGAATGACTCCCAAGAGGAGGACATAGCAGTAAGGCAAGCCATGGGCATGGGCCCACCCAGTGGAGAACTTTCGGCCAGCTCATCTCAGCGAGGACATGACATGACTATGGGAGGAGAGGTCAGCTCCTCCGGTCAAACTAGAAAAGGGCAGTCAAGTATAAAACAGCAATTCATTGACATCAAGAGGAGGAGTGATCCAATAAAAGTGCAGCTGTACGATCACTTGTTGAACCTAGCTCCTAGCAACCAGCAGAGACTCATGTCTGCTTTCGATGTGAGCGAAGGCAAAATGATAATGAGCCACTTCATGCCTACAACTTTGCAGCCTCAGTCCACCTCAGACTATCTAAGAACCAACATGGAGGTTCTTGCCAAAGACATACACCCCATGGACAAGATTGAACTACATAAGCAGACTGGTGAAATGGTGTATGCCTCCCTGGCAGATGAGACATTGGAGAATTATAAATTAAAGAGCAGCCTGGACAACACAGCTTCTCAGCTGGAGTTAGAAAGAGCTTCATCACAAGCCAAGGACAATAGGATCAAGTCCTTGGAAGAGGTAATTATAGAGATAGGGCATGATCCTAAAGATGTCAAAGGAATCCAAGAGCTCCTGAAGATAAGGGATGCAGATATGGCAGCCCTAAGAAAGAAAATCAAACTCCCGGCCACCATCCATCCACAAACAGATGAAGTTGCCCAGCAAAGGCAAGAAAAGGATGCTACAGATCTGCTGGTATCCCTATACAAAGAGCTGGTTAGGACTCAAGACCAGCTGGGACAAACTGAAGCTGCAAAGGCAGCACTACAGGAAACACTGAAGCAAAGAGAAGAGGGCCAACCCTCCCAGCCTCCTCCTGTGATAATAAATCTTGAGGAAATCCCTCCAAAGACTACTCCTCCTCCTCAGCAAACAGAAGCTACAGCACCATCCACAGCAGCAACAACTACAACATCAGAACAGGCTGCCAGCTTAGACATGCAAAAGCTGCAAGCTGAGATCCAAGCCATGGAATCTCAAATCAAAGAGCTGGATGAGCTTAAGAAAACCTTGACTAAGGTAAATGAAAGGTTTGACAAGAGCAAACAGAATGAGGCAGCCAAGGACAGAGAGGTAAAAGCTCTTAAGAGAAGAATTGCTGAACTAGAGAAGGAGCTTGCACTAGAAAAGGTGACAGCTGAAATGAAAGCAGTGCTATGGAGCAACATTGGAAGGTCCATTGCCAAACAGTGGCAATATATTGAGACCATGGATGAGCAAATGGTGCTCATCACTAAAGCAAACAAAGAAATACAGAGAGCCAGGGCAAGCCTTGGACACATGCCAGAAGCTGCTACAAGGATAATCAACACTCTGAACTATAAGACTAGCTCTCAATTAGCTGTCATGGGAATCACTAACAGGACAGAAGCAATTGCTGTAGCAAAGAGAGTCATTACATTAAGGAACTTAGTTGGAACATTGGAAAGGAGGACCCAGGATATGCAAACTGAAATCAACAGATTCCTGGAGAAATTCGTGGCACTACAGAACAGAGGCCTCCCCAGCATTTTAAGCAGTGTAGGAAGACTGCTCACCCTAGAGAATTACAATAAGAGAATTGATGCCCAGGCAGTAGCAGAGATTGCACAACCGCCCAGCACTTCAGCAGAACCAGGGCCAGCCACCGGGCAGAGTATGTATGACAGAGTGGAGAACCTGTTTTTCCTCATGAATGAAGTTGACCATCTGTTTGATACACCACCTAACTTCTTCAAATTCACAGAAGCAGATGAAACTCTAGGGGCAATCTTAGCACACCAACTGCCCACACAGGATGCCTGGAGAAATTTGACACAGACAGTTTTGTCAGGCCAGAATCAGTAACGCCATTTCTACAGGCAAATAAGCATACATGCGCAGGCACAATTTTGAAGAAAGAGATCTACAGGGAAGAAGCAGAAGCTGAGCCAACTCAGCAGGACCATTAACTCGCCACAAGCAGCAGTCACAATCACAGGTGACAAGTCCAGGATACAGCGTACAAAGCCTTAAAGACAGATCTTCCAGCATTTACTCAGAATATTTCGACCGACTTAGCTGTCTCCAAAGGCTAAAATATCTTCTGACAGAGCATTAAAATGCCTGTACTCTGTAATCAATGCTGCATTAAATTGTGGCCATAATATCTTAAGTAGTTGGTAAGAAAGTAAAATCTGAGATAACTCATGACTCAGATATTTTGTAAATGACCGCAAGTATATATTGACCCTTCACAGCAGTTGAAGGGGTTGTTGCAATTTTCTTTTGAAGAGCTCTTGCTCGTTGTAATATTTTCAGAGAAGTAATACAAAGGAAGAATGGAATTTCCAAGGCTTGGTGTTCTTTGATGTATTGTGGTGAAAGATGAATGTTACAGGATTCCAGGGTGTTGCATAAAACAACAAGTATTCTCAAATCTCTTTGTTATATGTTTTTGAGTCTTTTGTTCTCTTTTGTTGTTCAAATGCATTACACTTGATAGCCAGGTGAAAGGATAGTCCCAGGATTTAACCATGTTTACCCTGGACTCAAACTGAGCTATTATACATGTTTTCCTCAGATACAGTGACAGAATTGTAATTCTTAATTGCTGCATTTCAAAACTGTGTCTTTTACTGTGACATGCATTCTCAGGGATTCAATTTTTGCCCCTGAGACCTCTGTCTTTCTCCTCTTAAAGTTGTCTGTTGGAAATATATAAACAATAAGTGAAAATTCTTAAATGCTTTCACTGTTCGTGTTACCTGTTTCCAGTCATTTAATCAAAAATCTGTTCTATTAAACACTCAAATGGCCCTGTAAGTTCCATCTTTTATCTCAAAGTTTCAAACACATATAGCCACAGACTCCATTGCCCAATGGTACTCAACCTCTCTGAAAACTACATCAATAGAATCTAAAAGGAGTTTCATCAACCAAAAGATAAACAAAAACTAGTGCATAACAGCTAGCCTAAAACCCTATCACAAACAGTTACAAATCATAAAGAGAGAGCCCTCTCTGATCATAGTTTGGCTAGAAACAGTGATCAAAAGATTGGTTAGTGGTTACCCCGGCCGTATTCCCTTGGGAGTCATAGGGAACAACCTGGGTGATAACATAAATGGCGACTCCGCTGGGGACTTAAGATTTTTCCAATTACTATCTATTTTCAAAAGCTACCATCAAGCCTGAAACTAGCCAAGAGGCCTTAGGACTGTTTCTGTAAACACAGGGACAGCTTTAGGGAAGAGCTAACTAGGGAATCTTCATCTTAGCTTTGAGAAATATATAGTCATTCCAGAATTCTTACCTAGTCCTTGTACATACAAAACTTTCTGTATAAAGTTCTAAAGAATACTTAGAAGCTGGCTCCCAAAAGAAACCCAAGGCACACTAGGGCAAACCCTGACCCTAATCAACCCATCATCGTCGATAACCCAAATATCATACCAAAGAACATAAGGAGACAGCAAAAGCAGGAGAAGCTTGCTGATTCAGATATAAGTTTAGACCAACCTATCCTCATTCCAACTCCTTGTAAAGTCCTTTTCCGTTCCACACCTAATTCCCCTAGCTCATCATCAACACCTCACAGCCCTTCTCTCCCATCTTCACCATCTGCACACACTCCCTCAACCAGTTCCCCACTTATTACCCATCCTCTTAACCCGGTTACACCTGTAATCCCTGTTGTCCCATTTGTTCCTATTAACCCTATAAATCCCATAAACATGGCTAACAGATATGCACCTCTGCAGATACCAGCCAATGCTCCAGCTCTACCCCAAGACTACCAAACTAGACTCTCATTTTTTGACTCCCAGGGCCCTTTGACAGCTACCCAACATGCTAAGAAGATGCAAGATCACTTTGAGACATTTGAAATAGATGATGACAGTGTTAGGATGAGAATTTTTGTTCAAAGCTTAACTGGGGATGTCAGAACTTGGTTTAGATCCTTAAATGCAAATTCCATTGCAACCCCTGAAGTTCTATACCAGGAATTTACCAACAGATGGGAGAAAAAGAGAGATCCACACCATATACTTGGTGAATATAACACTATTAGAAGGGGTCCCCAAGAAACGGTTTTGGAGTATTGTGCTAGGTTCAACAACATATACAATGCTATCCCCCAGAACTTAAGGCCCCCTCCTGATTTGGCCCTTTATAACTTCCCTGATGGTTTTGATTCTGATATGGCCTATCAGTTGAGAGAAAGAGACCCTCCAACCCTTGCAGAAGCCCAAAGAGTTGCAGTCACTGTAGAGGCCAACCTAATTGCCAAAAGAAACAGGGCAAAGCTGGAAAAGAAGGTTGGTTTCAAAGAAGAGCCCTCAGGTTTTGATCAAAAGTTGGATGCAATACTAAACAGCATGAAAAGACTAGGTGAAAGAGTGGAATCAGTTGAAAGAAAGTCATCATGGGAGGCACCACAAAACAATCCTCCTAGAAACCCAAATTTTAGGAGAACACAGAACCCCAATATAGGGAAGACAGGTGCTGACCAAGATATCAGACCCCCTTTTCAAGAAAATTATGCAGAAACTTCCTCAGCTAATCAGCTCAATGAAGATCCTGACATCAACTTAATAGGTCTGGATGGTAAAAGCCATGTTTTCTTAACATAAGAAGACCATGAGGAGGATGAAAGCAAAACATTCCAAACACAATCAGGAGAATCTTTTGACTTTAAACAAGGGTATGATACTGCTGTCTATGAAGTCCATAAACAATACAAACTAAGAAGTCGGACTGTAAATGCAAATCAGCCTGAGAAGGTAAAGGAGAAACAACAATCTAAAGAAACCTTAGTCACTGAACCTGATGACAAAACAAGCTTGCCTGCAAAGGAAGTAGTGGTTGAGGAGGTCACTGAACTACTGTCCACACCACAACAGCCCACGGCAACCTCATCCTCCCACCCAAATCCGAACATTACCCCTCAAGTCATGGGCATGAGGGGCAGGTTCCAAAATCAAGATGAAATCCAACAAGAAGATTCGATGAACAGAGAAAGGACTGCTATCCGTGACTCTAAAATTCAGGTGGATAAACCCTTTGACCTAGGAACAGAGATTGGCAAGTTAAAGATAGCAATTCCCCTTTCAGAGCTAGCCAAGCATGACATATATAAGCAACAGATCAAAAAATCCCTTCAGCTCACCAACAACAAAGATGAGGTAAATGTGTTAGATGACACTCCAGAATTACTGTTTGGCCCAGAGGTAGATGGAAAAACAGTAGTCACAGGGGTTTTACCTTTTTATGTCAGCTTGCATGTTCATGATAAAATACTGCATAATGCAATGTTTGACTCAGGTGCCTCTCACAACCTTATGCCAAAAGCTGTCATGGAAAGATTAAACTTGGATATAACAAGACCATACAAAGACCTGTTTTCTTTTGATTCTAGTCAAGTCAAATGCTTGGGCCTAATAAAGGATTTATGTGTGTCCTTGGTTCAATTTCCCAACAAAACCATTTTAATGGATGTTGTTGTTGCTGATATCCCACCCAAATATGGGATGCTCTTATCAAGATCATGGGGAGCCAAGCTCCAAGGCTCCCTGCAATTAGACATGTCATATGCAACCATCTCTGTCTTTGGACAACCAAAGAGACTTTATAGGGAAACACTCATGAGATATATGGTCAGCAGTGAAGAAAAGCCTCAAAATTTTCCAATATATGCTGTCCATTCGGACATAGACTCCTTCATCCTCTTCAATGACAGCGCAAGCTTCTCAAACAATGACATTAAAACCGAAACACCCATACGAGAACAAAACATTGATCAAACAAGTGGCACCTGCCAAATTTCAATCGGCCCAACAATACCCATTAACCCTCCTCTAGTTGTCAAAGATTGTCAAACAAATGATGAAATTATCCTAGGAGACAAATGGGAAAAGAAACCTCAACTCATGCTCACATTGCCATCCCATGAAAAGAATTTAAAATCTCCTGACCAGCAAGATAGTCTGTGGGTCCTAGAGTTTGATGGCTCAGTTAACAAGTTAGGGGCAGGAGCTGGAGTATGGATACATAACAAACAGAAAGCCTGTGCACAAGGCCGGGCTTATAGATTGAACTTTAAATGCACTAACAACATGGCAGAATATGAAGCTCTGCTATTAGGCCTCAAGATTGCAAAATCATTACAAGCACATAGCCTCTCAATCATGGGGGACTCTGATCTAGTAATCCAACAAGTAAAAGGGGATTTTGTCACCAATGACAAAAGATTAAGGTCCTATAGGTCTGCTGTAATTGAAATACTAGAAACTTTCTCCGAGTTTGTTATCACAAAGATTCCAAGGGGCCACAATCTCCATGCTCACAGCTTGGCAACATTTGCCAGCACCTTTAAATTCCCACTACAACCCAACAATTGTTTCACAGCAGAAGTCAAATATAGGCCTTCTATTCCAAACAATGTCAAAGAGTGGCAAGTATTTGAGAATGATAGGCAAATAAACAACTTTTTAACCTTGCAACAAGAGTTTACAGGATTAAATATTGACCTTGAGACAGCAAGTCAATCTCAAATAGTTGATGGAGCAAGTCAATCACAATTACAGTTTCAACAGTCTGCCCACCCAATGTCACCTAGGACAGCAAAACAACTACTCAGTCCAACCATTTTCAACAAAGAAAACATTCAGCAAATTCACCAAATTGACTGTGAAGAGCTGAGCAACGCTGAAGATGAAATCATACAACTCAAAGACAATCTTCTTCCAGCAGGCCTTACCCCACTAGAGGACATTTTTGACTCAAATGATGTCCCCAGGAAACCAAAGATGCAGCCATTAGATGCAACAATTGAAGAATGTAACATTGGTACCACTGACAAGCCTAAAATAATAAAGCTATCTGCTGCTTTGCCCCCTGATCAAAAACCCAAATATGTTGATCTCTTTAAAGAGTTCCAAGATGTCTTTGCCTGGGGTTATGAAGACTTGAAGTCTTATGATACCTCTGTTATCCAGCACACCATTCCCCTCAAGCCTAATCAAAAACCATTCAAACAGAAATTGAGAAGAATCAATCCTGTCCTTCTTCCTTCCATTGAAAAGGAATTACAAAAAATGTTCAAAGCTGGTATCATAGCACCAATCAGGTTTTCTGAGTGGATTTCAAATTTGGTCCCTACAAGAAAGAAAACTGGTGAGATTAGACTTTGTGTAGACTTAAGGAATTTGAACCTAGTGTCACTCAAAGACAACTACCCCTTACCCAAAATGGACCACATCCTTCAAAGAGTAGTAGGAGCCTCAAGAATATCATTGTTGGATGGCTTCTCAGGTTTCAATCAAATCCTGGTACACCCTGATGATCAAGACAAGACTGCATTTACTACCCCATGGGGTACTTTCAAGTATGTGAAGATGCCCTTTGGATTGAAAAATGCAGGGGCAACATTTCAAAGAGCAATGGACATTGCTTTTGCAAAGGAAATTCATGATTTCTTGGTCATTTACTTAGATGATCTTACACCCTTTTCAAAATCTGACCAAGAACACTTGAAACATCTGAGACAAATCTTCATAACATGCAGGAAATATGGTATTTCCTTAAACCCCAAGAAGTCTTTATTTGGCTTAGAAGAAGGGAAACTTCTAGGACACATCATTTCGAAAGATGGCATAAGAATTGATCCAGATAGGATACAAGCTATCCTACAAATGCCTCACCCAAGGAATGTCAAAGAGCTGCAAGGATTCTTGGAAAAATCAACTTTTTGAGAAGGTTTATCCCAAATTTAGCAGAGTTAATCAGATTATTAAACAATATGCTAAAGAAAGATTCAAAGGTCAAGTGGACTGTTGAAGCAAAACAAGCTTTTGAAAGTATAAAATTGGCCTTGACTCAAACCCCAGTGTTAACTAACCCTCAGTTTGACAGAGACTTCATCATTTTCTCCTTTGCCTCCCAACATACTATTGCTGCTGTTTTATTACAGAAAGATGACCAAGGGAATGAAAAGCCCATTGCTTTTTTCAGCAGAGCTCTTAGAGATGCCCCCCTAAAGTACCAAATAATGGAGAAACAAGCCTATGCCTTAATCAAAGCTATCAAAGACTTTAGGATTTACATCCTTTACTCCCATGTTGTGGCTTATGTACCAAGTCCTATTGTCAAAGACATCCTCACACAAGAAAACTTAGAGGGAAGAAGAGGAAAATGGATTGCAAACATACTTGAATTTGACATTGAAATAAAGCCTACAAAGCTGATAAAAGGGCAAGGTTTGGCCAAGTTAATGACAGAAGCAAATTTCCAAGCTTTAGATATCAACCAAATGGACAGTGAAACAGAGCTGGCGACTCCAAAGATCAATGTAGCCTTTGAACAATCTCCATGGTACTCTGATATCTGTTATGTGTTACAAAACCTGTGTGCTCCCCCAGGACTGTCCAGAACTAAGTCTAGGTTCCTAAAAATGAAAACATCTAAATTTTGTGTGATAGATGAGAATCTACTCTGGAAAAACCATGAAGGTATTTTGCTGCACTGTCTTCTTGAGAGTGAAACTGACAATATCATGCAAGAATTCCATGCTGGAGACTGTGGTGGACATCTGTACTGGAAGTCCACTGTGGACAAGGTATTAAGGGCTGGTTATTACTGGCCCACTATGTTCTCGGATATGAAGAAATTCACAACATCATGCCACAAGTGCCAACTGTTTGAAGGCAAAAGACAGTTGCTGCCACTCCCTTTGAGGCCCATTGCAACAGAGAGACCTTTTCAACAATGGGGCTTGGATTTCATTGGAGAAATTCACCCCTCATCTTCAGGGCAACACAGATGGATTCTAACAGCAACAGACTACTTCACCAAGTGGATTGAAGCTGCCCCATGCAGACAAGCAAATGATTCAGTAATCATTCAATTTTTGGAGAACAATATACTGGCTAGATTTGGCTGCCCAGACAAGATAATAACAGACAATGCTGCTGCCTTCAGATCCAAGAAGATGGTGAATTTTTGCCATAAATTTCACATTACTTTGGGCCATTCTACAGCTTACTATCCTCAAGGAAATGGTCTTGCTGAATCATCAAACAAAAGCCTGATAAACATCATAAAGAAAGTGCTGGAAGAGAACAAAAAGAACTGGCATACGAAACTAGTAAATGCTTTATGGGCAGACAAATTAACCACCAAAAGATCAATTGGGACCAGCCCATATGAGTTAGTCTATGGATTAGAGGCCAGATTTCCTTCATCACTAGCAGTGCCGGTTATGAAACTCCTACAAGAAAGCCAAGCAGAGCCAAATGACATGCAAAGAAGGATTAACCAGATAATTTGTCTACAGCAGACCAGAGAACAAGTTTTCAGCAGAGTGCAGATACTACAAGAGAAACTGAAAAAGGCCTTTGATAGAAGAACTAAAGCTGAAGATTTCAATGTAGGGGACAAAGTTTTAAAGTGGGATGCAAGAAGAGAAGAGAAAGGAAAACATGGAAAGTTTGATTCTTTATGGAAAGGACCATTTGCTGTCCAAGCAGTACAAGGTAATAACACCTACTTCCTAAAAAGTTTGACTGTGACTGAAATGGATGAAGGTCCTGTCAATGGCAGGATGCTGAAGCACTATTTTGACTATTCACTATGATAGAAATTCAGAGGTTCATTGTATATATGCAATTGTACATATTCTTTTTGATTTAAATTATATAAAGAGGTTTTCCCAAATGCTGCACCTAGCAGCAACAGGCAGATAGAATCAGAGGTTCTCCAAGAAAGAAACACACTATTTTGACAGATTATATGCAGCAGATTTTAAAGACAAAGATGGGCAGTCAAGCAACAAGGCAATCTGACCTGCTGTTCTTGGTCTTTCAAAAGAAAAACCATCCCCATGTGGAGCCACTGTTGGATACCTATAGTAATAGGTTTCATATTTCATGATTGGCAAGAGAAAAGCCAAATATGCTCTGCTTTGGTATCCCAAAGATCCCATATTTCCTAGAAAGCAAGAGCTGGGTAAAGTGTTTCAAGTATTGAGGACCTTATTTCAATTTTTGTGGATGATTCAACAGTTTAATCTGGATCATGCCATGTTTCAATTTTGAGTTGTAGAATAGAGAAAGAGGTCTGTCCAAACAGCTTAATCTTGGCAGACAAGTAGTTCAGGTAGAGAAGCAAAGGTTCCCAAAAGTTTAATCTGGGACCTTGGAAGACATAAGGGTAGAAGTAGATAGAGAAAAAGAGGAAAAAGCCAAAGAAAAGAAAAGGCAATTGAGGGTTGCAAGTTCAAGTGCCCCTCCAAGAAGAAACAAAAAATGCTAGGCAAAATAGTTGGGTAGGCAGTTGTGGTTGCAGAAAGAATAAGATCACCATTACACAAGTATCAATAGGTCTCTTGCCAAGGCAATTAATCTATCAGCAAGCAAAGTGGTGAAGTCCATGAAATTACAGCAAAGAGCATCACTAACTTCCTCTCTTTCCCTCTCTACTCCATCACTAACACCCCCTTTCTAAATTCCCCTCCTTCATTCATATTAACTCCTAATTCTACTATATAACCTCCCTTATCTTACCCCACCCCTAATATTATTAACACTAAGGTGTATAAAACCCCAAATCTTATGTATATTCCCTCCCCTAGGCATAATAGCCGTGTATTTTTCAAAAGGGGCCAAATGGCATCTGGCCACTTTGGTGAACCTATTCCACCCTTTTTCCCCTTTGCTGCAAGTCAATTTGCCTTCAAATCACCTCTGCATTGCTAAAACCCACTTTCCAAACCCATTTTGCCTATAAAACCTTTGCAAAGGTCAAATGCCCGCCTCTGGCACGTTTCCCAATCCTACCGCATTGTGGTTCAATCAAAACATTTGCAAAAACCCACATAAAACCCACAAATTTTAATTTTTCCGCCCGCAATATCAATGGCGCTTGTTTCCCCTCCGCCAGCCGTCGGATCAAGCCCATCAGATCCGACGGCCTACAGCAATATCGGAGCGCCTCCCGTGGCCGCACGTTAACTTCCGGGGAAGTGACGTTGCGCCTCGTCACGCCTCCTCCACGCGTCGGGCGCTAAACCATCTCGGAGCCCGCTCTGACATCCTCCGCGCCGTACCTTAACCGCCCCGGGAAACCGCAACGGTTAAGGCCTTAACCGTGACCGCCGCCACGTTAACCGCCACCTACCCGCTTATGTTATTGGCCCACCTCACTGCTGACTGGACTGCCACCTCGCCGAACCTTTGACCAGTCGCCCACTGCCACGTCGCCCGATGACGTCAGCTGACGTCACCTCACCATGACCCACCAATGACGTCATGCTGACGTCAGCAGAAAAAAGCGCCAAATGGTAAAATGACCCATATTTACCAATTTTTCCCGTGTTTTTTACCATTTTCACTGTGTTTTTTACTGAGCGCTCTGCTTGACCGTTTGAACTCGAATTTTCGCCAACCAGCCGATTAGCCCGGGCGACCTCCTCAAAAAGCACCTGTGCACCTGTGTTTCAACCTCTGCTCGTCGAATTACAGGTATTTAGACCATTTCGCCCTCCATACGACCTTCATTAAGCTCAAAATTTCTCACAGGGATAATAGAACCATAAAAACTATATTTACACCGTTCATTCCCCTTCACTCATCCACCATTGTCATTGTGAGGGCCAAGAAACACTGGCAGAGCTCTAGAAACCTGCAATTCCCATTAAACCTCTGTAATTCTGCGTTTTCCCGGCAGAATTGCTAATAGACATAATTCACCCGGTTATAGAGTTCAGTTACACCACAGAGAGGTTCTATCACTAGACTCCAGTAGTATTTCAATTGCTACTGAGAGAATTCCCCTTGAATACTCAAAACCTCAACTGTTTCCACAGAAGACTGTCTCCAGACTGTGTTTTCACCATTCCACCTGTCTATTTGCAATTCTGGTAACTTGAACAGCTATGGAGACCCCTATTGCACTGAACATTAAGCCCATCAATGCACCTCACCAAGAACTAGCATGGAAAGCCCTGGGGGACATGGACTACCAAATGCTGGATTGGTTTCCCATGGGAACCAAGTATAATGTGTTAATGCTGAATGAACTAAGAGCCCAGCACCTCAGTGGGGCAGATATCTTGGGGATTTGGGAGTCAAATTTGCCCATATACAACCTTCCCCAAGTCAATCCAATGCCAGAGCTCATTTATAGCTGCCAGGAATGCTATGACCCCAGCCAAAGGGCAGTCATAAGCCCCACAGGCCTAGTCCTGTTCCACATCACCCCAGAGAGCATAAACCAGATGCTGCACTTCAGTACAGCCAAGAAATTGACCCCTCTGTCCATGCAGAATCTGATTAACACAGGGATCAAGCTGTCCAGTGACCAGATTATCAAAATTAACCAACTGTTTGTCACACCAAGCTCTGAAACAGTCAGAACCCCTCCTATTGGGTACATTATCTGAATGAGTTGGGCAGAATGCTGGTGGATCTAATTAGCTATGTCCTAGGGTTCAGGGGCTGGAAGATGTAGATGAAAGTCTAATGGCAATGCTGTCCATGTTTGCCCCTGGTAAGCCTCCAGCTGTGCAGTATGACTATGCAACTTACATAGCAGAGAAAATCCATGATCAGTTCATGAATTTGAAAAGGGAGAGACTGTTCAGGTACTCCTCCTATATATATCATTTATTCCTTTTCTATCAGCCAGCTACCTTCTCTGTTCCTTTGAGGCCACTCAATGCCCAAGGAAGCCCAAGATCAGTTGTTTTCTGGACCTCTGTTTTCATTTTACCTCAGTATCACCCTATACATACTGTGAGTTTATTGATTTATTTGTTCATCCGGCCCTAACAGTTCTGCAAGGTACTCCTCCTCCTAGATTAACCGATGAAATGAGGAGGATTCTACATTTGAACAAATCTTACAATATTGGCAACTGGTACTTCTACCAGAACCACACAGTCATTAGGATATATGGCTGTGAATTGAACCCATTTAGATTGCCAAGGTATGTCCCCATGAGGCTTTTTGCCTTAGAGTATTTCAGGCAGTTTGGGAACTCAGATTACCTTCACTTTCAGAGTAGAAACAAGAAGTCACAATTGAAGGTAAGAAGCCAGCTAGGTTCCTTCCTGTATAACAAGAAAGAGGAAGGATGGAAAGAGGCACACAGCATGCTGGAAGGCCTCAGATTGCAGACCAGTTTTGAGTGGATTCCTTATGACCCCAATCATACTATCTCCCTCAGGAGAATTAGATACAGACTGGGCAACTATGCACATAAAAGACAACCTGAAATAGAAAAGTATGCCAATGCACTAGATTGGGAAGAGGGTACACTAATAGAACAACTCACTGAGGTAGAATTGCTTGAGAAAGAAGCCAGGAATGTACAAAAGGAAACTGACTTGGAAACTTGTGGACAGGTGCCCCTCTCCTACAGAAGCAAATCGAACAGCTGCTAGATCTTCAGCAGCACAGCAGCAAACCACTGAGAAGACATCCCAGGCAGCAAGCAAAGACAAAGGTAAACAGGTGGAACAGCCACCTGTATTGACAGAGGAACAAGTGGACACCTTGCTACAACAGCAAGAAGAAATGGAACAGCAAGAACTGGGACAGCAACAAGAAAAAGCACAGTCCAGAACAGCAGCCCTTGCAGCAGGAAAAGGGGACAGATCAACCTGGTAACACTGAGCAGCAGCCTCAAACAAAGTGCCTCCCAGGACAGACACCAATGTAGACACCTCAGTCCTCCAAACACCACAAAAGGAGGATGTGACAAGAAAAAGGGAGAGAGAGACCCCCCACACCTCATCCTTCATCAGAGGAGAGAAGAGACAAAGACTGAATGACTCCCAAGAGGAGGACATAGCAGTAAGGCAAGCCATGGGCATGGGCCCACCCAGTGGAGAACTTTCGGCCAGCTCATCCCAGCGAGGACATGACATGACTATGGGAGGAGAGGTCAGCTCCTCCGGTCAAACTAGAAAAGGGCAGTCAAGTATAAAACAGCAATTCATTGACATAAAAAGGAGGAGTGATCCAATAAAAGTGCAGCTGTACGATCACTTGTTGAACCTAGCTCCTAGCAACCAGCAGAGACTCATGTCTGCTTTCGATGTGAGCGAAGGCAAAATGATAATGAGCCACTTCATGCCTACAACTTTGCAGCCTCAGTCCACCTCAGACTATCTAAGAACCAACATGGAGGTTCTTGCCAAAGACATACACCCCATGGACAAGATTGAACTACATAAGCAGACTGGTGAAATGGTGTATGCCTCCCTGGCAGATGAGACATTGGAGAATTATAAATTAAAGAGCAGCCTGGACAACACAGCTTCTCAGCTGGAGTTAGAAAGAGCTTCATCACAAGCCAAGGACAATAGGATCAAGTCCTTGGAAGAGGTAATTATAGAGATAGGGCATGATCCTAAAGATGTCAAAGGCATCCAAGAGCTCCTGAAGATAAGGGATGCAGACATGGCAGCCCTAAGAAAGAAAATCAAACTCCCGCCACCATCCATCCACAAACAGATGAAGTTGCCCAGCAAAGGCAAGAAAAGGATGCTACAGATCTGCTGGTATCCCTATACAAAGAGCTGGTTAGGACTCAAGACCAGCTGGGACAAACTGAAGCTGCAAAGGCAGCACTACAGGAAACACTGAAGCAAAGAGAAGAGGGCCAACCCTCCCAGCCTCCTCCTGTATAATAAATCTTGAGGAAATCCCTCCAAAGACTACTCCTCCTCCTCAGCAAACAAAAAGCTACAGCACCATCCACAGCAGCAACAACTACAACATCAGAACAGGCTGCTAGCTTAGACATGCAAAAGCTGCAAGCTGAGATCCAAGCCATGGAATCTCAAATCAAAGAGCTGGATGAGCTTAAGAAAACCTTGACTAAGGTAAATGAAAGGTTTGACAAGAGCAAACAGAATGAGGCAGCCAAGGACAGAGAGGTAAAAGCTCTTAAGAGAAGAATTGCTGAACTAGAGAAGGAGCTTGCACTAGAAAAGGTGACAGCTGAAATGAAAGCAGTGCTATGGAGCAACATTGGAAGGTCCATTGCCAAACAGTGGCAATATATTGAGACCATGGATGAGCAAATGGTGCTCATCACTAAAGCAAACAAAGAAATACAGAGAGCCAGGGCAAGCCTTGGACACATGCCAGAAGCTGCTACAAGGATAATCAACACTCTGAACTATAAGACTAGCTCTCAATTAGCTGTCATGGGAATCACTAACAGGACAGAAGCAATTGCTGTAGCAAAGAGAGTCATTACATTGAGGAACTTGGTTGGAACATGGAGAGGAGGACCCAGGATATGCAAACTGAAATCAACAGATTCCTGAGAAATTCGTGGCACTACAGAACAGAGGCCTCCCCAGCATTTTAAGCAGTGTAGGAAGACTGCTCACCCTAAGAAATTACAATAAGAGAATTGATGCCCAGGCAGTAGCAGAGATTGCACAACCGCCCAGCACTTCAGCAAACCAGGGCCAGCCACCGGCAGAGTATGTATGACAGAGTGGAGAACCTGTTTTTCCTCATGAATGAAGTTGACCATCTGTTTGATACACCACCTAACTTCTTCAAATTCACAGAAGCAGATGAAACTCTAGGGGCAATCTTAGCACACCAACTCCCACACAGGATGCCTGGAGAAATTTGACACAGACAGTTTTGTCAGGCCAGAATCAGTAGCGCCATTTCTACAGGCAAATAAGCATACATGCGCAGGCACAATTTTGAGAAAGAGATCTACAGGGAAGAAGCAGAAGCTGAGCCAACTCAGCAGACCATAACTCACCACAAGCAACAGTCACAATCACAGGTGACAAGTCCAGGATACAGCGTACAAAGCCTTAAAGACAGATCTTCCAGCATTTACTCAGAATATCTCGACCGACTTAGCTGTCTCCAAAGGCTAAAATATCTTCTGACAGAGCATTAAAATGCCTGTACTCTGTAATCAATGCTGCATTAAATTGTGGCCATAATATCTTAAGTAGTTGGTAAGAAAGTAAAATCTGAGATAACTCATGACTCAGATATTTTGTAAATGACCGCAAGTATATATTGACCCTTCACAGCAGTTGAAGGGTGGTTGTTATTTTCTTTTGAAAAGCTCTAGCTCGTTGTAATATTTTCAGAGAATTAATACAAAGGAAGAATGGAATTTCCAAGGCTTGGTGTTCTTTGATGTATTGTGGTGAAAGATGAATGTTACAGGATTCCAGGGTGTTGCATAAAACAGCAAGTATTCTCAAATCTCTTTGTTATATGTTTTTGAGTCTTTTGTTCTCTTTTGTTGTTCAAATGTTTTACACTTGATAGCAAGGTGAAAGGATAGTCCCAGGATTTAACCATGTTTACCCTGGACTCAAACTGAGCTATTATACATGTTTTCCTCAGATACAGTGACAGAATTGTAATTCTTAATTGCTGCATTTCAAAACTGTGTCTTTTACTGTGACAGTCATTCTCAGGGATTCAATTTTGCCCCTAAGACCTCTGTTTCTCTCCTCTTAAAGTGTCTGTTGGAAATATATATAACAATTGAAAATTCTTAAATGCTTTCACTGTTTGTGTTACCTGTTTCCAGTCATTTAATCAAAAATCTGTTCTATTAAGCACTCAAATGGCCCTGTAAGTTCCATCTTTTATCTCAAAGTTTCAAACACATATAGCCACAGACTCCATTGCCCAATGGTACTCAACCTCTCTGAAAACTACATCACTAGAATCTAAAAGGAGTTTCATCAACCAAAACATAAACAAAAATAGTACATAATAGCTAGCCTAAAACCCTATCACAAACAGTTACAAATCATAAAGAGAGAGCCCTCTCTGATCACAGTTTGGCTAGAAACAGTGATCCAAAGATTGGTTAGTGGTTACCCCGGCCGTATTCCCTTGGAGTCATAGGGAACAACCTGGGTGTTAACATCGTGCACCATAATCATAGATCAATTTGGAATTTCTTTGTAAGACCATGCAAACACATCATGGAATTCTGAAATAGACGATATATGTCTTGATCTCATCCGGAGAATAAGATACCCCAATATGACCTTGTTCAACGATATTGGTTTTATAGAATTCAATCGCATGGTTTGGTAATATACCAAATTTCCTTCCGACCAAACTCACGAGTAATACTTAGTGCGGCAATGGAGAAGAGGACTATTCGAAAGTGATAGACATGACTGCCAGGCGAGGTA